>OY728156.1:1757632470-1760132470 GCA_963277665.1 Viscum album | reverse complement strand
CCAAAGTAAATATTTGTAATGTATAAAAATAAAATCTACCTATTTACACAATTTGGACCTCCTGATTCCAAAATAGAATCCATTTCTAAAAAATCAAAACATATAAGTGGCATAAATTAATTTAAAATTAAGTTCCTTTGTCAAAACAAAAAGAGTGTTTTTAGGAAATAATAACAATCAAAATATTGACAGTTGTTTATATTCTATTTCAAAGTGAAATTACTTTCATTGACTAACATTGGATTAAATGGTAAAAATATAATCCAATTACACATTTCACCCAAATAAATGATAAATACAATTACATGAATAATTAATATTATAAATTTTATTTGAATTAAAATACAATATTTTTAATTATTCATAAAAAATTATCATTATTAGAAAAATACAAAAATTTCATCCAAAGTGAATTTTGATATCCCTATTCTAAAGAAGAATTTTATTTTTTCAAATAGAAAATATAAATGTTACAAAAAATATATCTAAAAATGTTTCTCCATATAATGGTTGTAAAATGGCCTTTTAAAAAAATATTAGAGTATTAATGCTTAAATTTATATTCTTTCTTATTTTAAGAATCAATAATTTATTGGAAAAATGTAAAACAATTTAATAAACAAATTTAATCATAATATTATTTTTTGTGTTCATTCACTCTAATAAAATGACTTGGATTTAAGTACCATTTAAAATATTTATATTATATTATTATTTTCCATTATAACTCAACATTGTGAGCTATATCAGATTTCAAATAAACCTGTTGTTATTATCTTGTATGACATAAAACATTGCATTAACTTTAAAGTAAAATAAATATTTAATTAAAAACTATTAATAAATATGAGAATGTTATATTCATTATTTATTTGGGATGTTACATCCTTCCCCCTTTTTATTAATTGCGTCCTCGCAATTTTAAAATTAGGGTAAAAACGTCATTAAATTCCTACATCTGAAAAAGAGTCATTAATACTATCACCTGAAAAGAAATAAGAGAAGTATAAAATTATCTCGGGATAAAAAATACTAGGATTATAGGAAAACATTTATATGGAGGAGAAACTAAGTGTCATGTTCTGATGGAGGGTGATAGAAAACATGATTAAGAGAAACATAAAAACAAGAAAACCACAATCATCTGATGGGTAAAATGGTTATTGGTTTCCCAAGAGGGTAAGTTAATGGGAAATGATTTAGTTTTTAATTTCCTTTTCCTAGAGTTTATGAATTTATTAATGATATTGACTATGAACATAAGGACACATACTCAATTTTCTTGTATACTTTCATCCATTAATAAATTTCTACCACAAACTAATTTCTCCGAACGATGAGTATTCAAACTGACATGGTCACATCAAATGATCTAGAATAAACATATAGAGTATAACATGATCGAAAAATTATGAACCATAAATTTACCATGTCTTAATACATCAACCAAAACCAAAATGGTTAGTAAAACATTAGATATTCCCCAAAAAAATATAATCGTTTATAAAAAGAAATTCTACTCTTAATCTCCAAAATTCAACAAACAGTACCCAATGTTTAACAATGAACATTCAATACAAAAATGTCCTTAAAAACATTCAAATTAACCCAAATTATAATTTGAAACCCAAAACATAGAAAAATTTGACCACAAAGTCATCCATGATAAATCTTAACATTTATCTTCAAATAACATCAACTACTTTTATAGTATAATATTGAAGTGTAATTAATCTAATCACATATTCTATATGATAGGTTAATCATTTTAATAAATAAACCAAATCTCTATATGTCTACATAAAAACATATATTCTTTAAAAATAAAATTTCTTCCATTACTCCACAAATGAGATCCCATAGTATTTTATGTTCCTTAAGAATATAATGTTACCCAAAAGAGAGAACATCTTCCAAAATAACATTTATCACTTAATCACCAAATCATTTTCCTATATTTAGGATATCCATTTTAAAACACATATGTTCCAAAAATAAACTTATTATTGATCCCTAAAATCATATATTTAAAAATAATAAGTGATCCTAACAAGAGATTTCACATAGGGTAGTGGTAGGTGAGAACTCACAATCGAGCATTGGTTGTGTGTTTGATTCCATTAGCTTTGTATAATGTGATAGGTTGTCACATGGTATACATGTTGTCCTTTTTATAAAACTAAAAAATAAATGTAACATGTTTTAACCTCAATGGTTTTCTTATACCTATCATTTTCATCCAAATACATTAAGACCTCAACATCTTATATATTGTCTATTTTTTTCACCTCAATACAATATAATAAAACTATTCCCCAAATAAAGATCATCATATCGTGATCATGGTGTCCATATGGTTTCATCATCATGTTTTTCACATATGTATAAGGGACATGCATTTCAAAAAATATTTTGAGATCATTCATAATCATTTGATTCCGTCATCCAAATACACCTTGTACAACATGGGTCATATGGATGTTCGCAGAAAAACAGCTTCAGAAAAAAATCATGTATGACATATAATTTCAAATAATCGGATAAAAATGATTTTTATAAAACAATTGAACCATGTTTGAATTGAAAATTTCAATCAATGGTAATTTTAATATACCATTATAATGTTCTTAGAGACTATATTTCAAAATAAAATATAAATAGGTTGTACAAAGTTCTCCCAATTCATCACCTTTTTCAAAATCATAATATGCTTCAAAATATTATGATAAGGTAAAATATTGGAAAATTCCTTGATAATATTTACCATTCATGAGAATATGATAATATTATGAAAATATGATTTTTATTAAATACAATCCATGATCCACGATGATATTGAGGTATAGTCGAGGTGTTTGATATCTCAAACAACTTCTTTTAAGTGAGTTGTAGGCTAGAAAAAGTTTCACAATTATCTGATCATGAATTTTCAATAATTATTGCAAGCATGTCATTAGGAAGAGATAGGAATGTCGTTTGAGATTCTCCTCATTCCATTTGTAACAAAAATTCATTGATATGAAAAATTTTAAAAAACAAGGATTTAACTAAAATAAATACAAAGGGACTTACCATGTGTTTATCAAAAACTCATAATACCTAATGTTGTCTAATATGATCTATGATACCAACTATAATGACCTAACCATAAAAATTACTTAATCATGAGTAAAATCAAGAATTCACATTGAGGATCTTTTTAGGCTTAGAGTTTTAGATAATTAGGCCATAACTATTTCATTTTATTTAAAAAATTACAATGTATCCACTTCTACTCAATTTAAATTTTTTCATAAAATAAAAACTCTAAAAAAAGATACATTTCTTGTTCCATGTTTTAGAAAGCATGGCTTTTCCATAATCCCCTCCTTAATCTTATTCATCTTTGTGTTCTATGAAAAAAATTTCAAAACCTAGGATGATAATAAAAATCTCAGTAAGGATTATAAAATAATGAATGAAAAAATTAGTCTATCGATACATACAGATCAATGAAATCATGATTTTAAATAATTAACTTACCACACAAAATCATAAGATTTATGAATTACAGATTGAAATCATAAATCATAACAGTATCTTGTTTCATCTATATCATACTTAAATTGCAGCTATCACAACTACATATGTATTAATGTTGGAATACCAATCATAGTATATTCCTTAAATCTCTTCGGAGAAACATTATCGTTTACCTTCGTCACATTACACAATGTATTGGAGAGATATCTCTTTATCACAAGACATTGGTTTATCACATAACCACCTTTATACATAAAAAATGCCCTTGAACCATAACATAATCATAAAACATAACATAATCATAAAGTAATGATATCATATACACATTCCAATAATAATAAATCATTTCAAGATATTGAAATAAATAATTATTTTTCAAAACCATTTAAAACATTTAATAAAGTGATTTTTGAATCAATGTGTCCCTTACATCATTGAAACTTTTAAATGAATTAACATTCTAAACAATTAATGTCAATATAAATAAATCCATAAAACAATTTTGAAGACATCAACATTATTGTTAAATATTTATAAGATTAAATATTTAAAGCTTTTAAAATGATGTTTTAGTTAAAGAGTCTCGTAACACTTGATATAAACATAATTAAACAAAATTGAATAATTAAATAAGAAAACATATAATATTAGGAAAATAGTGAGATTCATGGTTTAATATTTCAAACAGAGACTTTATACACAATATTAAAGTTAATTGATGCATAACAACAAATAAGTCCCAATATAATGTAAATTGAGACAAAATACATTAAAAAATCATATCATTAGATTAAGGATAAATCAATGAAATAATTTTGTGTGAAAAATATAAGTAGACCCAATATAAGTGGAAATTATGCGTAAAACAATAATAGTATATTCACTAATATTTATAGCATGGAATAATCAAGAATAATAAGTTTAACCCAATGAAATTTAATTATGGTAAGAAGTTCCATTACAGAAATTCAACAGCCTAACGATGTCACTTAAAAATTCATAAAATGTGTTGATGAGGTAGAAAAGTTTCATTCATACCTTGGAAAAAAATATATCAACAAGGATATAGAAGAACATTTCCTGATATAAGAAAGCAGAAATTCAAAGACATAACAAAAAACGAATTCTTATAAAAAGAGGAGCGTGAAACGTTCCCTCAACGATTTGGAAACATACAAACCATACATCCCATAAATGAATGATCATACAATAAAGATGTAAATACCAATAAATTAAAGTATATTAATCAATGAATAAAATCAAGGGCAATACATACACCTCACAAGTGGATGTAGTGGAAAATATAACATGAATCTCAGGGGAATAAAATGTTAGATGAAAACCCCTTACCTAGTTGTAATCAATCGATTCATAATACCAAATGTTTATAACAACCAAATGAATCACATAATACAATGAATATTAAGATTATCATTATAATATATGTAAAAACCCTATATTTTATGATAAGTATTCATTTTAATTTATTTTATTTCATTTTTTTATGCTAGAACAAGATTATCTTGTCATATACGCAACACAAAATTAGCATGCAGTATATGCAACACTATTCTTAGATTGTGTTACACACAATTTCAAGTTCGTTTGATAATTTTCATTCTACGCAACATTGAGTGTATATATATATATATATTCAATGTATAAATATGGTTGGATTTTGTTATATGAAACAACAAAGGAGTCTTGCACAAGACACAACCCTGACATGGCCTGCATTACACGCAATCGTGACCTTCCTCGATAGTGTGTGTTGTACGCAATATCGGGTTTCACAAAACCACGATATACTGTTATAATATTATTATGGACTAACCGTTATAAATATTATTAACTAACTTTTGAATTTTATAACATTATTATTCATCTTACATATTTTCTAGAACATGGTATGAAAACAAAAAAAAATTCGTATAAAATAAGTATTTTTCAGGAAATGTTGTTTTGCCCCCTTTTGAGGGCGCACCCAATATAATTCTAGTTATTGACAGGTTTATAAGATAAATTTGACAACATAAAATTTTTCACTGGATTCAGGATATAAAAATTTAATTTGGATGATGTTTTGATATTTTTCGGATAACTTTCATATTTTAATGAATAGTAAAAATACACTATATTTTAATTAAAAACAAATTTTTCATCGTAATAATTTATATGGTTAAATTATAATATTGAATGGTTTTAAATTATAAATAGAATATATTTTTACCATTTAATATAATGTATGTCATTAGCATTGATTTTACCTTGAATTCGTAGGTAAAATCAATTCAATCTTTTGCAATGTTTTAAACAAAACCCCATTTTCTTTCGACAATGGGATTAATTTTAATTTAATTTATGAAACATCTGTGTATTGAATTTGGAAAATTGGATTCCATATTTATAATAAATGGGTCCAAATTATGTTAATAAAATAGTTTTTATTTTTGGGCATTATGAATAGTAACTACGGTAAATTTTATTTACCGTAGTTAAAGGTAAATCGGGTAATTAAGGGTAAATATAAGATTATAAAATTACCATAACACCTGCCAAAATTATATTGGATGGCTAAAAGTCGACCCATATCACCTAAGGGTCAGATTATATTCATTTTATGGGCTTTTTACAATAAAAATTATTTAATTATTATTAAAACCAAAGAAAGTGACAACATGTCACTCTCTTAAATCTTATAACTATATTAATTTAAATTTAGTGATAAACTTAATAAAACATAGAACATGAATAGTCTCCGGAAAGCTAATAAAATTATCTACATCATATGAATTTATTTATAATTTTTTGGGATTAAATAAGTATCATTAATTGTGACACAATAGTGATGCAGAAATTGTTTATCTAGTGAAAAAAACAAAAATATAGTTTTTATTAAACTAATGGTGACCATAAATGGCACAAAACCCTGACCAAAACTTATTGGTCATGTAAATTTAAAACATAATCATCCAATGGTCTAATATTTGACTATTTGGAACCTTATAAAAGTGATTATGACACTTATATTATTTTATTTTAAATGATGCCAAAGTTGTCACCTTCATAATTTAATAAATATAACAATATACATATTGTGATTTTAAGATGATAAATTCAATTGAAAGTATTATTGTAAAAGATAATAGATTTATCTTCATCATATGATTTTATTTTTAATTTTTATGCAACAAATAAGTATATTATATAATTATAAAAAAATGTGGTTATGAGATAAACAAAATAAATGGTTTTAAAAACAATAAAATAAATATTTTAAGAACTATTTAATGTGCTCCACTAATTTTATAGTAACATATGACATTTTATAAATCTATTAAACCTTTTAGTTCGAACATATCTTCTGTATAGATGTTATTAAAATTCAAATAAATGAATAGTGTCAAAATTGAAACTATTGTTATTTTATAAAAATATCATATTATAAAATTGTTTAAAAATCCCTAAAATATTTACAAATAATAAATTTATATTTATATGCTCTAAAATGATATAAATTATACAATTATGGACAATTCAAAACAAATAAGTAATTATTTGTTATAATTTAAAATTTAGAATTTTATTACCATAAATAAAATTAAATTGAATAAATATAGATAAATCAAGTTGATAATGTTTAAAATAAATTACTAACATCTCTAAATTTTATTGAAAGATGAGATTACAACCCTTTCTCATTTAATATTTGAATATGAGTCATTTTTGGTGGTTTTTAATTGGGGTTAGATTTATTATAAATTAATATTTTATAGATTTCCAATGGTGCCCCTCTCCTCCCTTATAAAAGGGCACCTCCTCCCTCTCCTCCTCACACCAATTTGAGCCTTTAAACTCATCAAACCCAACCCCATCTCACTTCCACAATTCCCTAGAAACATCCTAGAGGTCCTTGTCTTCTTCAAAGTCCAATGTTAGTGCCCTAAGTGGAAGTATCAAAGAGGCCCTTCAAAGAAGAGATAATGTCCGTTACCGATTCTTTCAACTTTATTTTTTCTTCCACTTCTTCTTCTTTAGTTGTTTCATAATTAAGTAATAAAATCAGTATCAATAATATACTAATATGTTATTATAAGTATTAAACAACCCTATTTAACAATCTATCCATCATACAGAAAATGAAATCACTGCGTGTGCGTACGTATGGAATATCGTCTCCACGTCGTGGTGTAATCTATTTTCCACCACCACCATACATGGATGGGTATAATGGTGAATGTAATGAATATATATGATTATTTTAAAGTGATATTGATTCTATAATATTATACATACACTTTCATACAATTCCACGATCATGGGAATGATATCATCGCTCGTGCATACGTACGGAATACTGTCTCCACGACGCGATGAGATTCACTCTCCATGAGAACCATTCAAGAATTATTATAAAGTATATATAATAAGTAATCATGAAATATATGACATAATAATTCTACTGAATTTATATATATATATATATATGTATGTTATCTAATTAATTCCATTCAATTAAATAAGGAAACGAAAACATCGTTCATGCGTATGTACGGCCTACCGTCTCAATGAACGGAGTATTTCATTCCATTTATCGATTCATTATATATATATATATATATTATGAATATATATTATATATAAATCATGTTTTACATTCTGTATGTAAGTAATCATGATCTAAGTAGTCATATGAATAATTACAAGTTAAAACACGAACGACAAATGAAATGATTTTACCCAAAATGTTACTTTAACATGAATTTACAAAAGAACGGCTAATATAAAGTCATAAGTAAACCATATATGATATAATAACAATGAATATGATTCTTTAATAAGTCAATCACATTATTTAAATCATTATATAGGAGGTTTGTATACGTATGAAGCATATTAGACCTAAGGTAAGGGATAATTTTGCAAATCAAATTTTTATCTGAGATTGCTTATTCGTAAGTATTTACTGGGGTTATTGCAATCGTCCATGTCCATGTTTCATAAAGGTGTTTTTATGTATGTTTAATTTCCTTTTACCCATTTTGAGTTTTACCCCATGGTATGGAAGGAATCTTTCTTTTATTTACCCTATAAGTTACATTTTGACTTTTTCGGAAAAAGTGCGAGAAGAATTTTTTTTAACTTATACGGCATGAATGGATTTTTAAAGTTTTATAAAGCCTTATTTTCATGAGGCTTCTTCCAAAATATTTCATGACTATTTTCAACAATAAAAATTTCTTTTTATATTGAATGCCATTTTGTGAAAAGAGAATGATTTTTAAGAAAAAAGGATATTTTCTTCAAGAATTCATTTCAAGTATTTTATCAAAACCATTTTTCATCTAAGATGAAATTATTTCATAGGTGTATGTTTTAAGTATCATGTCTCTATGATTTAAATGGTTTCACTTTTCTTTTTATGAAATGATATCCATTTATTTTATATGGATTATTTGTTGATGGGATGATGTTTAGGAAACCCATTTTATTTATTGGGTTAATATGAATGATGTATGTTTATTTTGTGGCACAACTAAGAATGATTTAATTATGATATGGGCGGGACCTATATTTCCCTCCAATTCATTGGGTAAAGATTTATATCTCCTGAGATAGACCTGGCTGGAATGGTAAGTTAATCTGGTTTAGTATTACAATACTGGAATGGGGAGTGAACAAAATTCCGAAAGGGACTTTGTCCACTAAGATGGTCTTGGCATAAATGCCTTGGCTACTATGGAAATCAATACATGTGCTTAATGGATGCCGCAATTACATGTTTTATTCCCATGCTATTTTATAGTTATTTATGTTCCATTATGATCTATTCCCTATGTACTTCCACGATTTATGTCTTTGCTCATGAATTTGATGTTTAAACATTATGTCCATGTTTTTAGATTCAAATGTATATCATATGTTTTATTTCATCCATGCTTACCCTTACTAAGCATTTGAGCTCACTCTTTTTATGTTTCATTTTCCCCCAGGATTAAAAGAAAGGTTTTAGGTAAGGAAACAAAAAGTGGAAGATCTTTATGGGAGATGTTGAAGATCTTTCACCATGATTAGAAGATTACGTTCCATGTTTCCAATGATACTAAACTATTACGGTCATTGTGTGTCTGTTTTTTTTATGTATTAAGTATTCCGCAAAAGTAATGTAATATCTATGTATGTCAAGCTTCAGGTCTCTACAATTGGTATCAGAGGAATGTTTGAGTTTACATTTGGAAACTAGGAAACAAAAACTTTAGTAAGATCCCTAGAGATATTTCCAAGGTATGTCTAGGGACGTCCCTAAGGTTAAGTATATGTATAGGTTATAGTATTATAATTGTGCTAACAATATTATAATTAAACATAATATGTTAGATATTCAATGTAATCCACATTTATTATGTTGTTTTCCCTAGCATGATTTTTGCCTCTCACAGAATTCTTTTTGTGTTTTAGTCAATGGAGGGAACCAGAAATAATTCAGTTAACATTGAATCCAATGGAAAAATTTGGTGACTATGAGAAAAAAAATTGTTTAATGCCTAGAGAGAAAGATATTGTGATTATTCCAAATCAGTTATCGCGATATATGATTAACAAGGTGAAATTTAGTGGTATGACTAAGTCATCAAATAAGAAGAAGATAGACTATTATGCATGTTCGCATGTTGAGGAGAATAAACAAAAGAAGATTGAGATTTCTAAATAAGGGAAGAATAACCTTGAAGAATACATCAAATGGAGGGACATATGTTATTTGTGTGGAGAAAAGGGTCATATAGTGACATACAGTTATGGAGTTCAATGTCTTATTTGTAGAGAACATGGGCATTACCCAACTCAATGCCCTGGCCTAAAAAGATACTTCTAAATCAAGGAAGGACTTATTCCAGGACAATCATTGAAGGGGATGGATTGAAGTGTTTATGTATTGGTATTCATGAATAAGTTTGTTGAGGTACTTTTATGGTGTATTAGAATATTTTTGTCTTAGTATATTGTGGTTTTCAATAATTTTATTGTACTGGTAACAATGAAAAGTGATTCAATTATTTTGGAAAGAAGAGGATATGTGCATAATGAAGGGATTTGGAGAAAATGAACTGTTTGACAATATTCATGACCTCATGATTGATATAAGAACTAAGTGATATCATGGCTTCAGTATATAGAATTTTTAGGATTTTGGTATGTGTAAAGAGTTACCTTTTGACAACATTCATGTTTTCACTATGGTTCTATGGTAATTTCTGTTTCAAGAGAACACATGATTAAGGAATTCACATGTTTGGAATGTGACCAACAAGATACATCGAATGATAAAATGATTTTATTCACATTCTTGTTATGTGAAATTTCCAGTAATCATTTTCGATACACTAAGAGATTGGACAGAAGTATTTTAGATAAGTCTAATGATTGGAAAGGGTTATGTCAGACATCAGATAGTATTGTTTAAGGCTATGACTTTTTTCGATATTATTGCAGAAATGTTATTATAATATAGTTTTAGAAAAAAGAGGCAACCTAAAAGACATGCGACAACCCGTCGCATCAGACAAGGCTGTGGAAATCGAACCCACAACCGAAGTGAGACCGGCCTTTTTCACCTACCACTAGCCTACAGGAAGTCCATGGTTAGTGGAATGTAGTTTTGTATTATTAAGTTGTATGATAAATAAAGTATAAGTACATTTTTTGAACCATATACGATTAATCTCCCCATAATATGGACTTATAACTTTTTCTAACCTTTTGTTTGAAACAGATGGAATGACCCATAATTCTATCACATGATCTGCTAACGTTTCACGAATAACAAATTCAACTTCATTTCTTTAAGAGGTTAAGTGGAAATTGTTCAATTCACGAACAACAATGAAATTGTACCAAAATATTGTAAGTATATCTTTTAATTCATCAACTATAGAGAAATGATCTTGAAAATCAAAAATGTTGCTGTAGTGACCTTATATCCGATGAATCACATGGTACCTAAGATCATCACAAATCTATGGCTTTGTGATTTTTTGATTTTTCATAGTCATGTTCTCTACCAGTCTCCATCAAGACATGATGGTTAGATTTCACTTCCATATCCATATTTTCACCTATGTTCTCCTATGTGGAAACCCAGTGATTAGTTAATTTGGGTAATTTTTACATTTCATAATTTAGTTTTTAATGTTAAGTTTTGGTATTTCATTTTATGATGTGGGTTTGAATTAATGAAACTTTCAAGTAGAAAACCATGTATAACCCGACGAATTTCGAGGGTGAAATTCATTTTAAGGGGAGTAGAATGTAACAACCCAATATTTTATGACAAGTATTCTTTTTAATTTATTTGATTTAATGTGTTTTATGCTACAACAAGATTATCTTTTCATATATGCAACACAATATTTGCTTGCCGTATACGCAACACTATTCTTAGATTGTGTTACACACAATTTCATGTTCATTTGATAATAGTCATTCTACACAACATTGAGTGTGTATATATATATATATTCAATGTATAAATATGGTCGGATTCTATTATATGAAACAACAATGGAGTCTTTCACAATATTCAACCCTGACATGGCCTGCATTACACACAATCGCGACATTCCTCGATAGCGTGTGTTGTACATAATATCGGGTTTTACAAAACAACGATATACTGTTATAATATTATTATGGACTAGCCGTTATAAATAGTATTAACTACATTTTGAATTTTATATCATTATTATTCATCTTACATATTTTCTAGAACATGGTATGAGAGAAAAATAAAATTTTCGGGTAAAATAAGTATTTTTCAAAAAATGCGGTTTTTCCGCCTTTTAATGGAACACCCACAATAAATCTAGTTTTTTACATGTTTATAAGTTAAATATGACAAAATAAATTATTTTTTTTGGATTCAGGATATAAAAATTAAATTTGGATGACGTTTTGATATTTTTCTGATAACTTTCATATTTTAATGAATAGTAAAAATACGCAATATTTGGATAAAAAAAAACTTTTTTCATTGTAATAATTTATATGGTTAAATTATAATATTTAATGGTTTTAAAGTATAAATAGAATTTATATTTACAATTTAATATAATGTATTTCATTAGCATTGATTTTACCTTGAATTCGTAGGTTTAATCAATTCAATCTTTTGCAATGTTTTAAACAAAAAACCATTTTCTTTCTACAGCGAGATTAATTTTAATTTAATTTCTGCATCTTTTGTGTATTGAATTTGGAAAATTTTATTCCATATTTAGAATCAATGGGTCCAAATTATGTTAATAATATAGTTTTTATTTTTGGGCATTATGAATAGTAACTATGCTAAATTTTATTTACCATAGTTAAAGGTAAATCGGGTAATTAAGGGTAAATATAAGATTATAAAATTACCCTAACACCTGCAAAAATTCTATTGGATGGATAAAAGTCGAACCATATCACCTAAGTGTCAGATAAGAGTCATTTTATAGATTTTTTACAATAAATATAATTTAATTATTATTAAAACCAAAGAACGTGACAACATGTCACTCTCTTAAATCTTATATGTATATTAATTTTAATTTAGTGATAAACTTCATGAAACATAGAACATGAATAGTCTCCAGAAATATAATAAAATTATCTATATCATATGAATTTATTTATACTTTTTAGGGATTAAATTAGTGTCATTAATTGTGAAACGATAGTGATGCAGAAATTTTTTATCTAGTGAAAAAACAAGAATATAGTTTTTATTAAACTAATAGTGACCATAAACGGCACAAAACCCTGACCAAAACGTATTGGTCATGTATATTTAAACCATAATCATCCAATGATAGAATATTTGACCATTCAGATCCTTATAAAATAGATTATGACACTTATATTATTTTATTTTAAATGATGCCAAAGTTGTCACCTTCATAATTTAATAAATATAACAATATACATACTGTGATTTTAAGATGATAAATTAGAGTGAATGAATTATTTTGAAATATAATAGATTTATCTTAATCATAGGTATTTATTTTTATTTTTTATGAAACAAATAAGTATATTAAATAATTATACAAAAATGTTGTTAAGAGATAAACCAAATAAATGGTTTTAAAAATAATAAAATAAATATTGTATGAACTATTTAATGTGCTCCACTAATTTTATAGATACATATGAAATTTTATAAATCTAATAAATCTTTTATTTCGAACATATATTTTGTATATATTTTATTTAAATTCAAATAAATGAATAGTGTCAAAATTGACACTATTGTTATTTTATAAAAATAACATACTATAAAATTGTTTAAAAATCACAAAAATATTTACAAATTATATATTTAAATTTATATGCTCTAAAATGTTATAAAGTATCCAATTATGGAAAATTCACAACAAAAAATTAATTATTTGTTATAATTTAAAATTTAGAATATTATTACCAGAAATAAAATTAAATTGAATAAATAAGGATAAATCAAGTTGATAATGTTTAAAATAAATTACTAACATGTCTAAATTTTATTGTCTGATGAGATTACATCCCTATCGGATCTAATATTCTAATATTAGTCATTTTTTGGAGGTTTTTAAGTGGGTTTAGATTTATTATAAATTAATATTATTATGATTTCCAAAGGTACCCCTCTCCTCCCTTATAAAAGGGCACCTCCTCCTTCTCCTCCTAGCACCAATTTGAGCCTTCAAGCTCGGCCAACACCTGCCCATTTTACTTTCCCACTTCCCTAGAAACATCCAAGAGGTCCTGGTCTTCTTCAAAGACCAAATGTAGTGCCGTAAGAGGAGGTCTCAAAGAGGCGCTTCAAAGAAAAGGTAATGTTTGTAACCGATTATTTCAACTTTATCTCTTCTTCCACATATTATTCTTTAGTTGTTTAATTATGAAGAAATAACATCAGTATAACTAATATAATGATATGTTATTATATATATGAAACAACCCTATTTCACCATATATCCATCCTAAGGAAAACAAAATCACCGCGCGTGCGTACGTACGGAATATCGTCTCCACGCCGTGGTGTAATCTATTTTCCACAACCACCTTAAATGGATGGGTATAATGGTGAATGTAATGAATATATATGATTTTTGTAATGTGATATTGATTCTGTAATATTATATTTACACTTTAATACAATTCCACGATCATGGGAATGATATAATCGCTCGTGCGTACGTACGGAATACCGTCTCCACGACGCAATGAGATTCACTCTCCATGATAACCATTCAAGAATTATTATAAAGTATATATAATAACTAATAAAGAAATATATTACATAATAATTCTACTGTATTTATGTATATTTATATTTATGTCATCTACTTAATTCCATTCAACTCAATAAGGAAACGAAAATAGCATTTATGCGTACGTACGACCTACCTTCTCCAAGAACGGTGTATTTATTTCCATTTATCGATCCATTATATATATATTCTAAATATATATTATATATAAATCATGTTTTAAATTTAGTATGTAAGTGATCATGATCTAAGTAATCATATGAATAATTACTAGTTAAAACACGAATGACAAAAGAAATGATTTTACCCAAAACGCTACTTTAAAATTAATTTACAAAACAACAGCTAATAAAAATTCATATGTGAATCATATATGATATAATAGAAATGAATATGATTCTGTAATATGTCAATGACATTATTTAAATCATTATACAGGAGGTTTGGATATGTACAAAGCATATCGGACCTAAGGTAAGGGATAATTTTGCAAATATCATTTTTATCCGGGATTTCTTATTCGTAATTATATACAAGGGATATTGCAATCATCCATGTCCATGTTTTATAAAGGTATTCTCATGTATGTTAAAGTCATTTTTAACCATTTTGACTTTTACCCCATGGTATGGAAGGAATCATTCTTTTATTTACCATACAAGGTACATTTTGACTTTTCCTACAAAAGTACGAGAATAATGTTTTTTAACTTATATAGCATGAAAGGATTTTTACGGTTTTATAAAGCCTTATTTTCATTAAGCTTACTCCAAAATATTTCACGACTATTTTCAACAAAATCCTTTTATTTTAAAATTTCATGACATTTTGTGAAAAGAGAATTATTTTGATGAAGAAAGGATTTTTTCCTCAAAAATTCATTTCAAGTGTTTTATAAAAACCAATTTTCATCTAAGATGAAATTATTTCATATGTGTATGTCTCAAGTATCATGTCTCTATGATTTACATGGTTTCACATTTCTTATTATGAAATGATATCCATTTCTTTTATATGGATTATTTGATGATGGGATGATGTTTATGAATCCCATTTTATTTATTGGGTTATTATGAATGATGTATATTTATTTTGTGGCACAAGTAAGAATGATTTCATTATGAGATGGGTGGGATCTATATCTCCCTTCAATGCATTGGGTAAAGATTTATATGTCATGACATAGACATGGCTGGAATGGGAAGTTAATCCGGCTAAGTATTACAGGACTCGAACGAGGAGTGAACTCGATTCAGAAAGGGACATTGTCCACTAAGATGGTCTTGGCAACAATGCCTTGGCTACTATGGAAATCATTACATGTGCTTAATGGTTGAAACAGTTACATGTTTTATTCCCATGTTATTTTATCATGATTTATGTTCCATTATGATCTATGCCTTATGTACTTCCATGATTTATGTCTTTTCTCAAGAGTTTGATGTTTAAACATTATGTTCACGTTTTTAAGTTAAAATGTATTTGGTATGTTTTATTTTATCCAGGCATACCCTTACTGAGTATTTGAGCTCACAATTTTTATGCATTATTTTCCCCCAGTATTAAAATAAAGGTTTCATGTAAGGAAAAAAAATTGGAAGATATTTATAGGAGATGTTGAAGATCATTCACCATGATTAGAAGATTTCGTTCCAAGTTTCTAAAGACACTAAACTATTACGTTCCTTGTGTCTCTGTTTTTGTTATGTATTAAGTATTACACAAATGTAATGTAATATCTATGTACTTCAAGCTTCGGGTCTCTACAATATATATCAAATTTCAGTAAACAATAACCACATGCATGAATTAAGTGGCGAACAATGGGAATCTCACAGAATTAAAAGGGAGATAAGAAACCCCTTACCTCGTGTCCGACATGACTAGTTTTTTCCTTATTCTTCATAAATAATAATATTAAAATAATTTCTGCTTAATTAAGAAACTTTTTCATGTTATTATTCCTTTCATATCACTTATTTCCTTCCTATGTCAATTAGTTAATTATTTGAGTTCTTATCATTCATTTTTTCGATTATTGCAACATTAGTAAAAAATAAACTAGTTATAATTAAAAATTGTTGATGTGGTCGAAATTATATTATATAAATAATAATATTCGTGATTTAAATAACATATATATCATGTATATATATGGATTTATAATAGTACAAAACATTTTGAAAAAAGAAATGAAATTCATATTTCCTGGAGATGGTAAGTTATACGTACGCATGAACACCACTTTCATTTTTTACTTTCTTAAAAAAATGGAAACTGAATGATACATATTTATATTTTAATTCCAATATAATTTCATACTATATATATGTTACATATTTTCATTAATTCCACCCTTTATACATTCCATGTATTTCTTGAATGAATCATATCACCTTTATGGGGTGGTAGTCCTCACTTCCTCAAATGAAATAATCAGGTTGACACATATTGGAAAACAGAAAATAATATTTTTATATAAAAATAACATAATAATATTGAAAACATAAACAAAATATATATCATAGATAGATTATATTCCATAATAATGACCACCGTTAGAGGTGGTTGGATAAGAACGAACAATTATCTTTTCTTGAGGTAGTTGTTCGTCGTCCACATAAACAGTATGTTCTTTACCCTTTAGATGATGGTGTGTAAAAGTGTTGTTAGAATACTTAAAATAATTAAATCCATGAATATTGAAGATACTTTGTTTTTAATGAAGATAACTGAATAAAGAGAGTTTAGGGGGTTGGAGAAGGAAAATAAAACAAAAGAACTCACGAGAAGTCGTTACCTATAAATTGGGAAACTCCGTTTGGATAAAACAAAAAGGTATTATTTAACTTCTTTATGACTAATGGAAGGCTTATAGGAGGAATATGGGGATTCATATAGTTAACTTGGTTGTGTTTGTATGATCCATGGGTCTTGAGAGGTGTGAGTAATGGGTTAGAGGTGGCGGCTTTTAATAAGGGGGTGGGGCTCTTTATGATGGTTTGAAAATATTATCTTATTATATAATGAATTTATGTTTTTAAAGATGAAAAACTCATTATTGAAAAAGATAATATGAATATTTTTTGAAATAAAACCATCAAATAAGAATTAGACAGGTTTTAGATATTTTTTGAATTTTTATATTCATATTTGTTTAAATCATTCATTAATGAGGTAAACACTGCATCATTATTGTGTCATATATTTTTTTTCTTATTTGAGGTCTAAAAATAAATAAAAAATACCATGATGTAGGATATCAGTTTAGATTTCAAATTAAGATTTATAGTCGAATATATAACTTATATAACCCCATTTAAAATTTATTTACTAAAAGATATATGTTTAAGTCATTTTTTTCTTTACTTTAAATTAATTAATATAAAGTGTCATTATCACTCCCATGTTGGTCAATGGGGTCCCAAAATCAACTCAAGGATTCCCATTGTCTGAAATGTATCAAATAATTGGAATATGACACATGTTAGTGTAATTTATTATTGTTATAAAAAAAATATTTTACCCTTATTTACTGAATTTACCAATTAACCATGGTAAATAAAATATTTACCAATGTAAATATTTGTAAAGTAAAAAATACAAGTTAACTATTTTCAAAATATGTACCTCAAAATTCCAAATATTGAATCTCTTTTTAAAAATTCAAAGCATAGGAGTGGCCTAAATTAATTTAAAATTAACTCTCGTTGTAAAAATAGAAAACATGTTTTTAGGAAATAATAACTATCAAAAGATTGACACTTGTTTATATCCTATTTCAAATTGAAATTACATACAATTACTAAAATTGGATTAATATGTAAAAATATAGTCCAATTAAACATTAAAACAATTAATAGAACAATCTAAATGTATATATAAGTTTTAATAAATACCGGTTTAAATTAAATTACTACATTTTTTAGTATTCATAAATAAAATAAACATTATCAGAAAAATAAAAAAATTTCATAAAAAGTAAATTTTAATGTCATGATTCTAAACATGAATTTTATTTTCTCAAATAGAACAAATAACAGTTACATAAAATATATTTAAAAAGGGTTCATTTTCAAATGGATTTAAAATGACCTTTTAAATAATATTTGAGTATTTATTCTTAAAATCAGATTATTTCTTATTTGAAGCCTCTAAAATTAATTGCCTAAATGTAAAAACATTTATGAAACATATTTAATAATAATATGTTTATTATTGTTCATTACATCTATTAAAACTACTAGGATTTAACTACGATTTAAAATAATAATATTATATTATTATTTTTCAGTATAACTCAACATTGTGTGCTATGTAAGATTTCAAAGAAAATTGTTCTTAAGTATCAGGTATGCCATCAAAAAAATCATACCATTTAATTTAAAATTAATATTTAATTAAAAAATATTAACACATATGAAAATTTTATACTCTTTATTTACCTGGGACGTTACACACACAATACATATATAAACAAATAAAAAACAGAACATGTCTATGTAGATGTACACATATATCCACATATAGACACATTTATACACATACACATAAATATATGTTCAAATTATTATAATTATTAAATATGTATATAAAAATATTAATTCAAATATTAATTTCTTATTCAAATGAAAGTATTCATTTATATACTTATATAATTGTTTAGAATATTAATAACAGATATTAATATTTTTAAATACATTTTTAAATAAATGTAAATATATTTATACTATTAATCACTTTTATTGGATAATATAAATTTAATTTTTTTTATTTAAAACTAAAATTGTAATATTGAAAATAATTTTTATTATAATATAGTTATATTTATTATAATTATATGTTATATTTACGTATTTAACTTTATTGTTATATAAATAATTTTTTAAAATATATAAATAATAATTAAAATTTTAATTATTCATTGTGTACTTTCTCATCAATAAAGAAGCACTGATAAAGGGGAAAAAATTTTAGTGCTAAAAAACATTGAGGTAAAATTAGAATAGGAACCCACAAAAAATTAATATTGAACCATCAACACTCAAAAACAACCTCTACAAAGTGTAAAATGGTAAATATTTGATCTAATAAAATATAAAAGTCATCATCGCATCAATATATAATAATTGTGCCTCAAAAAACATTCGTAATGGTAAATAATTAATATATAGATTGTGCAACAAATAAATATTTATTTTATGAAAAAACACTTAAATAATGTGTATAAAATATATTAATGGGAATATATTGTTGGATGACATTGGTATGAAAAAATAATGTTCTTGGAGTTCTGATCAACTCACTTTAACCGATGAGTGAATCAATGTATAATTAAAAATGGTAGGCTTACATTTATATTATACATTTTTTCAATAGGAAACCTATTTCTGAATTTTTTTTAATATTATAATATAAATTTATTATTTATAAAATAATATGTAGTGAATAATTAGTTATTAGTTATTTAAAATTATAATATGAAATCAATTATATGTATCGTATAACCCTGTCCCAAGAAACTTAAATGTGCACCAAACTATCTCATTGCTTTCATTTTTAGAGTAGTTATTTTATTGAATTTTAATTTTGGATGTCCTTGATTTTAAATCATGTTATAAAATTATGTATATCCAAACTGATTTGTTTCCCTTTATTTTTATTAATTCAAAATTATACTTCATTTTCAAAATTGTCAATTCCCCACCCCACTCACGAACTAGCCGTCAGCCCTCTATATTTTGAAATCCATATCATGTCACATCCTTGGTATAATTCCCCGCAATATAATTATATTTATATTTCTCATTTTGAAAATAATCATCGTCTCCAACATCTAATTATTGATGATCTCATCCCTCATGAATTCAATTTTGAATAGACACACTTAATGTATACTGAACCCAAGATCAGTGACCTCTTAATAAATAATACCCCTCCCACCTGAAGATGCTCCAAAAGACACACATGTAATGTCCTCCAACCCCATGATTTGTTCCCTCCCATTATAAAGTCATCCTATATCGTGAAGGTATTCTATAATGGACATATTATGTGTGATCTATCAATTATATTATCACCTTTTTATTCCAGTCCACCAATAATTCTAATATATCTTATAAAAAGAATTGGGTTTATGGAATCCTAACATGTTACATTAATCGGTGATTTTCTATCTTATATTTCCTAATCCATAAGGTTTTTATATTATAAGTGGTTTTTTTATAAAAATGATACTGATTGTGAATAATTTATTCAGTAAAATTCATTAAATATTTAATCTTGGATCATTGATATTTGCATGATACAAATAATTCTTTTCAATAAATCATTTATCTCACAAGTGATGTAATATTGGATATATTAAATTTCTATAATTGTTGATGTTTTTATAACAATTTTAATCAATAATAACTTCAATATAAAATTAAAAATATTATTATTTTCTTTTGGAAAACAGGAAATTTACATAACTTATTTATCTTCATAATATATTAGGAAAATTCGAACAGTTAATTGTTTTATTTTTCTTCAACTCATGCTACCGTAAAAAAATTGTAATGAAAAACAAAGTAATTTTCTACATGATTTATTCATCATTTTGTAGAGCCAGTGAATATGGATCAAAATTCCATTTATTTTCAATAATTAATTTTTTTAAGGTAATGATTTCCTTTTTATAAATGGATGATATGCATAGTATAGGTCGTAAAATGACATCAAATCTATATTTATACCATATAGTTTATATTCATTATTTCCTTTTTGTAAAAAATTATTATAATATAGGTTCTTTGATCCTGGATAATGTATAATATGGATATATACAGAAGGAAAACAATGTTAAAATGAATCTAGGTAAAAATCATGTTCATTTTGGTGGAATAAATCAGAAATGTTGGAAATTAGTTAACTGGACAATCAAAATGAAGAAATAGAGGATGGTTGTATCAATTAAATAATAGAAATATATGACTCCATAAATAAAAATTAATATAATTTTTGTGGTCGAATGGGCATTCCCTCCACTATATATTAATGTTGGGTTACATTTGAGGATAAAAAATAATAATTATGGATTCCCATTTTATTTAATTCACTATTGGAGACTCCTTACCTATATTTTTCCCATTTTAATTTTTAATGGAATTTATTTAAGGGGATCCCAATGGATGGTGATGGTAGATTAAAAACGGGGGTATCGGCGAATAGTTTTCATTATCAATTACTCATGAAAAATATTATTTCATTGATTCTAAATTGACTGTAGTATTGGGGTGGTAATAATTTATTCCAAATAACATTACATTTCCATCTTCTCTTTGTAATTTAGTGAGGGATTCTATACCGATATTTTACCATAGTGAAATCCTTCAATTGGAGAAAGACATGTGTGTGTGATTTAGGAGACATGGAATGACCACAACAAGAATATTATTGCTAACATCCGTTTGAATTTGGAAGATTTAACCTAATCATGAATTGGGGTGAAATTATATATATTGAAATTTTGGATAATCTAACAATTATATATGTGGAAAAATCACTTTACAAAAAAAATTAATGAAGAAAAAAATACATAATCATCGAATGGTGGAGTCTATGATGGTGATTGGTGATGTCAAATTATAAATACCCTTGTATCATAACATATGATTTTGGGATACAAAATTGATGGTAGTAATCATCTGTCAATTCTACTATATAGTTTACAATATTTGTATGATCATCTTATAATCAAAATCATAAATATTAACCTATCACATTTTTTTCTCTTCATTAATGGTGCATCCATGTCTGTTGAATATGAATGTGGGTGAATGAGCAAGGAAAATATATAGAAAAATTTAATAAGTAAGAAGATATTTCAATGGTATGAGTAATAATATTGGATCATGGTTATAATGGGTTCATGATATTAGGAAAGTAAAAATAAAGGAGAACGAAGGCAATCATCAGATGTTACAATTTTGGTAAGAGGGGTCCTAGACACAAAAATTGTTGTAATAATAAGGGTTGTGAAAGGAACACTCAAGAAAATTTTTCAAGTACATATATAAATTGAGATATACTAGTTAGTGAAGTTGAAAAATCTTTTAATGGTAGGATAAATCTCAATGATGCATTAATTATTTACTCCGAATCAACATAGAACATAACGTCTCAATGGGAATGATTTGAAAAATATGAAACTATCATAAAAGTACATTTGAACATTTTTAATTATAATAAATTTCAGATCTATAGAGTTATTACAATCAAACTAAATATGGATGAAATCATAGTTCAGTCCATTGAGGGAGTACTTCAACAGTAGGTACTCAAGAGTATAAATTTATTCAATAAGGGAATTTGATGATATCATATTAAATACTCACATATTGAAACAGATAGTGATGATTGTGAGGGGTATAACTATGGTGAATATGGAATAAAAGATCTCAAAGATCCTATATATGATTATGGATGCACCATAAGAAGAAGCATATAATGTTGTTTCATAATCTATCTAAATGTATGAGTTGAGGTTGTTATAGAATTACAAGTTTGAACATATGTCCAAATGAGTCCTATAGGATGATTATGATCAGATGTTTGTATTAGTGATTACAAATGTCTCTTTACCATTTTGGAAAAATAATTTTTTCAGTTAGAAACATATGATGATGTATGTAATGTAAATATAATTGATAAATAAGATCATTGAGTTTGTCCGTTGTAACTTTTGACAAGATCCAATTGTATTGATGAGAGAAGAAATGTAATTCATACATTTCACTGAAGACAATTCCAAAAAAAATTGGTGCTTCCAATCAATTGAAAATTATATATAGTTTATGTCATCAACAAATTAAATGCGGGGAAAAAAATTGGATCAAAAAATAAGATCATTTATTTGAGGACTGTGAATTGTAGAGAATATAAAAATGAGGAGATTGATTCTATTTGTCAATTTTAAGGCATCACGGGATAGTTCATGGGTTCATATTTTCAACAGAATAATAGTGGGGAATAGTGGAGGAATATAACCATGTTCAATAGAACAATGGTTATTTTTGAAGTCCATATGAGTATCCATGAATTTCTATGAAGAACTAATTAATACCACATTATATGTGATCAATCAATCCACCTTGGTGGAAATTGATATTAAGGAATTGATGGATATGTGGTCGAGTAACCCCACCAACTATTCTCAGTTTTATAATTTTAAATTTCATGTATATTCACTATTAATTGACCATGAAATATAGAATTGATACTTAATATGAAGGGAATATATATTCTTGGGATATGATAATGTCCTAAAGGGGTATAATTAGTGGGATATTTCTACCCACATACTTATAATCAAGAGGTATTTCATTCTGGTAGAATACACATTTCCAATAATTATTGATAATTTCATAGAAAAAGTACAGTAAAAAACTATATATGTTGAGGTGCAGGATGATAAAATGGAAGAACCTATTTACAATGATGTTTTACTAGAGCACGATGATAATAAACAGAATATCATAGACTTTGATGGTATAAAAAAGATATAAGGTAACCTACATAGCTATCATATTATGACATTGTGAGAAATTATTATACTATTTATTGAAAGTGGATGGAGATCCATAATATTTTTTAGAGGTGACCTAGTGTTTTTACATATCTTCATGGTTGGTGGGGATGTAGGAGGAAGTTGATCTCTTATATAAGAATAAAACATGGGATCTTTTTAACATTATCTAATATAATTAATGAAAATAGGAATATATGGTATTATAAGATTTAACTAGATGAAAAAAACATATCTTTAATACATCATGCGAGACTGGTTGTTGAAGAATCTGATCTGAATTATGGTATTGATTTCAATGAAATATTTTATCCAGCTATTGACTAATGATTTTTCATACAGGTCTTGATATTTATTGTGTATACACTCCACATATAGATTATTTATATGTTAAAATACATGTTTTTATGTGTTATATTATTGAACAAATATATATGTTATTACTAGAACATTTCAATGAATAATTTAAAGGGAACATTCTTTGTAGTTTGAAAAAATATTTGTGTATTATAAAATATTCACAAATTTGTTTTTTAAAGATATTCTCTTCCTATATCATGAGATATCAATATTAAATAATTAATTCATATCCATGTTAATATTTAATGAGTCTTGATGGTAATAATTTTATCATTCAGTTGTTGTGGGTGGATTACCTTTTGGTTATATGTCCAAAACAATTTCAAATTAGGGGAAAAAATTCCAATATTTTATATATCTTTATATGAAAAAAATGATAACTAGAAATAATATTCATAGGATATCTATCATCAATGATTGAAATAATATGAATATTTTTCTATCATATAATAATTACATGATGAAGGTCTTCAAAATAATTTTTAAAAAGTTATTGTAATCTTATACATATACCTCACTCTATTAATTTCCAGTTATTATCTAGGATTATTCATTGTAGTGGAATATAGAGGATGTAAATTTCACTAGTTTGATATACATCATTAGTGGTGTCTTTTATGTTTTCGGTGATTTTTACTTGTAATGACATTTCACATGCAGTGTGATCAGTTATTCAGGACATGGAAAATCTTGTACATGAGTATTTGAACATGGTTAATAGGATAATGAGATACATAAAGGATGTCGCATATGTTTTACTATGTTACAGTATATCAAATTTTACTATTAGATCCTTTTTTGGTTTATATTCTTCTAGTGATTTTGACTCTAATAGAAATTTTTCTGGTTGTGTGTTTATTGTTTTAGGAGGAGCTATGAAATGAATTTCTATATTACAATCTTTTGTGGACTTATCTATGACTGTGGTGGAGTATATGGTATATACATTATCATACATAGAGGTTATTTTGATGAAATTTTTTTTTAGGAACATGATCATAAATAGAATAAGATTTCATTGATTGCGGATAGTTGGAGTAGTTTGAACACTAAATGAAATCCACATTTTCATTAAAAATTTAATAACATTAGTGTATATAGTTACGATATGTGTTAGTGGATGTACGTGATGATTTGTTTTAAATTAATAGTAATAAAAATAGCTAAAACTTCATAATGATGAAAATTATCCCTAATAATATCAAATGGCACAGATCCTCTATCAAACAACCATTGACATGAGTATCAGTTTTTGAAATTATAATGGATAAGTGGATATTTTATGGTTCTCAATCAAATCTCTATGTGGGAGATATGTCAAGGGATTTTTATGAGATGAAAATAATATTGGATTCCCTTTTGGATTCATTGACTATTAGTTCTCTCTCTAAATTTATTATAATCATTTAATTTTCTAAAATTATTTTGTAGAAGGGAGGATAAAAGAGGGTCATGGAATTCTATAAAAGGGGATTTTCCTAATAAATATTCACTATTTTCCTATCAAGAAACTCAAAACCTACTATTTTCATAATTGAGGGAATTATTTTTTAGGTGTTTATCCATTTATTTAATAAAGAATATTTTTATTGTTTTCTTTTTATAATAAAGAGAGAGATTTTTTTCCTACATTTACCTTTGTGAGATCCTATTTTGTTTTCATTTTTTCTTTATGTCTTTCATTTTGTTTGTTTTCCATGTTACTTCATTTTTTATTTTATTTAGACATTTCATCACTATTTTTTTATCACATATTTATCACTATATTGAAAGGATAATTAATTTTGATCCTTAACAATATATATATATATATATATATTATTTTTTCCATTGGGTTGTTTTTTTATTAGTTTAATGGAGTGTTTTATGGTTAGTTTTATGATTTAGGTTAGTTTTTGATGCTTGATTGTGGGTACAGTGGTTGAATTATGATTTATGCGGAGAATAAGGGATTATGTTTAGGTTGTAGGTTAAGGATGAAATTTAATATATTTTTTTATAATTAATGTGTGGGTTAATTCTTTTTTCATGCTGTAGATGATGATTATAATGGACAAGAAGGTTTGATATGGGTGGTAAATGTGAATTATTACATTTTTCATTAATATTTAATCGCTTTTTTTATATTTTAATGTTAGGGGATAGTTTAGTTGTGGATTTTGGATCCAATTTACGATGTGGGTGTTAAATGTGACATCTAATAGAAAACAGGCTAAACATGGATTGTTATTTTTCATTCATCTTCAAACATAGGTATCTTCACATCTATTTTTTATGTTAATAATTTATTTTGGAGATTATTACTATTGGTGTTGTGTATTTAGAGTGTTTAGTTTTTAAGGATATCATGATTTAATGAGGATTTATGATAAAATATATGTTTCATATTTTTTATGAGTTATGGATTATGATTTTGGAGTTGGATGTTGATCATGTTTAGGTTTTGGTTATACTATTAGTTTTACTGTTTATTATATGTTATGGGATAGGTGGGTCATTTTTGGATTTAGACACCATATTATGGAGCTTTAAGATAGAATTTAATAAACATTTTGTATTATTGGATATACATTTCATCAGATATATTTGGGATATTGTATTTGGTTGTGGTTATTTATACTATTATTTTATACATTTTATATAGTTATGATCATAATGAATATTCATTTATTTTATTGAATTATAGTATATCATGTGACAATTTATACCAATAATTTGATATGTTCTCTATGGGTGATTATAGTATAATTTTATTCAAATTTTATTGTTATGTACATTGTGCATATTAATTTATTTTATAGATCATATGATATAGTAGAAAATTTCTAGTAGTGGGTTGGTATTAGGTGTGTTTAGAACATAAATTATATTTTAGATATCATGTATAGGGGTTTGGATTTAAGGTTTATTTATAGTGTATGTGATGTGTTCTGGATTTATGATGGGTTAGAGATTAGGTTTAGGGAGTATGTTGTAGGTCATATTTTGTTCTACGTCATATGTTTAGTTTTAAGGATTGATATGTGGTATAGGTGTTTAGAATTTATATTTTATGTTAGAAACTAGTATTAGGTTGGGCTTAGATCATTGGGTTCATAAACTAACATGTAGCTTGGGTTATTCTTTCTTTTGGTTTTTATGTGGTGATTATTTAATTATTTTATACATTTGTATAGGTGTGTGTATTATGGATATTCATTTATGGTAATGAATTATTTGACATACATTAATAATTTTACTAGAGGATTATGGTTTATTTGAATTTTGGATTTATAATGTATGTTAGAGATTATGTTTATAGGTAATGATTTATTAAGGATTAAGGGTGTGGGAAAGTGTTTGGGATTCAGGATTGCTTGTGGATAAGGATTAGCGAATAGGTTGAGTATAAACTTTTGTTTTGTGTTATAGGTTTGGTTCTAATATTGGTTCACTATTCTATGTGATTTGGTGTTTAGAATTTAGATTTTAGATAATATGTTAGGTAAAGGTTTGGCTTTTAGGTTTTGGTTCAAAACATAAGATGGAGCTCTTGTTATAAGAAAAGAACTTAATATATATAATTTTTGATTTATTTTATATTTTATTTTTATTTTTAAGGATATGAGGTAAGGTAAAGTTTATTGGGTGACTATGATTTACAGTGTTTCATTGGTATTAGGTTTATGGGGTGTAGGTATTATTGGGGGTGTATTGTTTCTGTGTGTTCAAGATTTATATTGGAGGAAAAAGATTATGTTCAAGAGTCATGATTTAAGTATTATTGTAGATGTAGCACAATTTATCTATATTTAGGTTGTGTTAGGGGTTTATGGAATTGGTTGAGGGTCAAATTAAATTTTTTTTATATGTTTAGTTTTAGGGTTATTTATGAGGTCTAAGGGGTTATGTTCCTAGACATTACATTTTAGGTCACATGTGGGTTATACAGATTTGGTTTATATAGTTTTTGGGTTATTACATAATATGTAAATTGGGTAATAGGTTTATAAATAATGGTATATAATTTAACATGTAGTTTGGGTTATATAGGATTATTATTTAACATTCAGTTTGTGTTAAATAAATTTCAAAATTAATATATTGTTTTGTTTCTAGGATTTAGGTTGTGTGTAATGGATTAGGATTTCATTAAATTATTAGGTATTTAATTTAATATGTTGTTTTGGTTATAGGATTATTATTTATGATTTATTTTGGGATATAGTAATATTTTCTTGGTTAGGATTTATGATTTAGGTTAGGGGTTTAGAGAGTTTGATAACGATGAAATTTAGGTTTCATATTGATTTAATTTTAGGGTTTGGGGTCTATGTGTTAATGGATATGGTATTTTGTGTCTATGATTTTGGATATAGGATATGGATTAGGTTTAACATTCATGTTAGGTATTACAGGGGAATAGGTGTTTTGATTTGGTTTTTAGGTTAATGTATAGAATACTTGATTTTGTTTCATTTAAAGTATTAGTTGTATGTTTTATGGACATGAGTTAGGGTCTTGTTTTTGTGTTTACGAAATAAGATGTATGTTGGGGGTCATGATTATTGTGTGTTGTAAAGAATAAATTTTGGGAAAATAATGAGTTTTTTATATAATTCTTTATCAATTGTCTATTTTGGGTTTACATTTTTAGTGTTAGAATGTATATTGTAGTTTGTGCTATTGTTTTTTAATTGAAGATGTTATCTATGTTGTATTTTTGTGGTCCACGGTTAGGTTTTATGGTTTAGGGGAATTTGTGATTAATATTTAACGTTTATGTAAATAATTAGAAATTCCTATTGAGATATGTATTAAATTAGGTTCTTTATATGATTAGTTTTTTGTTTGGGAGTTAATATTTATCTTATCACCCAAATATTGTATGAGAAATTTCTTAACACACTACCAAAATCATAAATAACACATCCCTTGAAAAAGAATCTGTATTTTTGTGAAATAATTTTTCATACATAGGGGATTAAAAAGTTGGATCCCAACCTATATTATAAGGATCCCAGGAAATATTTATACATAAATTATTTTTTATAAAATACATTCCATTGGAATAGTTGAGGCTGAAGTAGCTGGTATGGTGAATCTAGGCCAAAACATCCCCAATTCACTCTTCAATGTTTACCTTGTAAAGACTGAAAACATCGTGGTGATCAAATAGATCCCAGCTGAGAAGCCCCATTGAGTCCATGAGAATGTTTGGTTGTGTGCTTTGTGAGTCTGACACACCTTCTCGAACACATGATATGTTTATGGAGTGCTTTATGAGTTTGATCCTACATTGAGATTGTGTGGAGGATTGATAGTGTGCTTCCTATGTTTAGAAGATTCACATTTTTTCGCGAAGCCCCGTGATTTACATCAAGAACCAAATATTTTCATTTTGATCCCCCATGATCATAAATATATGCGTCATTACAACCTTTTTAGGATGGATTCCCTGACCTTTTAGCTTTTGAATTTCTCCCAATTTGGGAAGCACCCGAACATTACAAACTAGGGAAAAAAGGATTTTCTAAGGAATTTGAGATTGATGAAACCCCATTCCCTGATTTTTTTAAATCACTTGTAATTGCGGTTATTCCTTTCATAATGTCATATAACATTCACAATGGATGAAATCCATCAGGTAATGTTAAGGATTCACGATGAATTAAAACACTATAACGCATTGTATTCCTTATCCAAGACTTCGTCTTGAGGTACTGTCACCCTGCATCCTGAATCCCACTCCATTGTGATTCCTCTGACCTTCGTGAATTTCCTAATCAATCCAAAGTACCACTCTTATTGTCCCAATGATTTTTTAAATCCCCACTTCTGGGATACTCCATGATGACACCCTTGTACTGACGTCTCTTTGCGACAATTGAGTGCCCAAAGCCTCCAACTCAATCCATGATTGTTTTTTCTACACATAACGTCCTATGAAACATCTCAAACCTATTCATATGGCCCAATTCACTTCATGTGTGGATGAATATTCCCACCAACATTTCCTTCTAACCATGGTTACACTAATTACTTTTGATTATCGATAAAGGCATTCGATTGGGGACCATGTGATCAAACACTTATCCACACTGTTGAATCCAAGAATTACTGATGTAGTAAAACTCCTAAGGGTGAATCTGTGGTGGTTATGTTACACAAGGTGTAATGGGTGAGTCCCCCAAGTCCAAGATGTGTGACTAAATACATTCATGCATCACGTCCTAGTAGAATGATTTTAAACAACATGAACATGTCATAAAAACATGACATATAACTATAGTATTACTTTTTCCTATTCACACAGGATTCCCCATGTATGACAATCATGGTAAAGGACATTGTTCCCCACCATGGGACATGATTCAACCATAGAGGGAAGCTTCTATGTTTATTCCTTATACACTCTAAGTGACATGAACTGGATGATCCATGTATGAATCATAGGGAACGAGATCCACCAAAAATGGAATGAGATCCTCTTCACAAGGAATGGTATCGTCCATGGTAAAATTCCACGCATAACACCCACATCAACAATCATTGATTCTTATATTTAGAGAAAAATGTAGGTTCAACTACTATATCTTGGTTCTCACACCAATCATGATCCCAACGGCTTTTGAGGTTAGTAGAAACCATGGTCTAAAACCTCTATCCATGGGATTATTATATGTGAAATCCCTAGACACATGCTTATTTGGGAGACCCCCTTAGTTATAAGCCACAACATTTCCAGAAAAATGTGTGTTTGGATTCTCAACCTAATGGTATGTATAGTATTATGCCTCCTTGAGGTCCAATCCAAATAGCTAATTCCACCTAGGTATTCCCTGGGCCACACCCATCTATCGAGTAACATCCACGCAGAAGCACCAACAACAACAACAACCAAATATAATGCCTCTTTCCAATGGAAAAATCCATGTTTCATCCTCACACCCTCACTCGTAGAATCTCCTTTCACAGTGAGAGTTTCCTCACCACATGACATTGAACTACATGTGACATTCATATCATACGACCATAAATTACAAAAATTAACTAAGTTGAATTTCATCCATATCCTATGAACATGAATCATATGATTCTTTTACAATGTTAAATCCCCATCAATGGTAATCCCATGTTCCCCCTCTGTGGGATTCACCTTCATGATGTCACATATTCCATTTATGAAACAGATCTCCTAGATCTGCATGTATTTGGAATTCTAATCCATTATCATTCATGGTGTGACAACGTCCCATTTTGGGGCACGCCACTTAGATTACCCTTCACCATCCTTCGGATCCACCCATCAGTAAAAATTCTAGGTGCTCCCTCTTAGGGAAGAATCACCCCGATCTACATCTATGAGGTGTTGTGATTCATCAATTTGTATCCGAAAGGATGTTAATGTAGTTGTTCCCAACATCTACCTATTGATATACATGTTATGCCTACGGTGAATTCCATTTTTGGTGTCCTCGAATGGTTTAATACACCTCATGATAAACATTAGATGACTAATGTAAAATCATCATAAGAAAAACTCCATTAGTGTTTGAAACCACATGATCAAAATAATATTCCATTTTTTATACACCCATGATTCCACTATGAGAATCCCTCATGTGAGGAACAATACAAGTTACCAATGTTCCAAATGTCTTGAAATACTATTGATTCCCAATGTTACCACTCCTATGACCAATGATTTCTACCCAATCATGACCCATTATAACATCTAGACATATGTATTTTAATTAATTGGTGTCCTCAAATAGATTTCATTGAGAAAGAGTTTAGGGACATGAACCAAAGATATGAGTTGACTTGGAATATGCAACGATTTCGAAGGATAAATACATGGATAGAAGCGTAGACATAAAATCACCCAATTTTGATCGTGTTTTATGCAACACCATTGAAAATGATGGAATTTTATCTCTATGGAAAGTGTGAATTTGAGGCAAGACAATGTAAATGTCAATGTGTATTAAAAACACGAGGTTAATGCACCCCTATGAATGTTTTCCAAATATAAATGGATAAAGTGGCAAAAATATATTATCCTTAACATGGGATAAGTACAATTTATGAATTTTAAAGATTATATTTTCAAAATATCCATATATATGATTGTAGGTGCCTCCATGAAAATAGTGGGACCAATATAAAACTCAGCAGAAATCATAGCAGTTAAACTTTGGGCATCACTGTCTATGACACTGTTAGCATGGATCTATCTCTCCAACATTGGATGATTGAATTTTTTTGGGTATTTATTCATCATATTACTTAAACATGTAGTAAAGTCTGAATACTAATTTTTATGAATAATTATATTGGAAACAAGCCATCAAACTCTACATATGAAAGGGAAAGAGAAATTTTGATATAGAAATACACCATGTACCCCCCTTCTCCATGCTTTCTTTTACACTATATGCTACTAGGTGGAATCACACCATCTCAACCTTTATGACCATTCATTGAATATTTATGAATGCCATTGTATGGTGGTACGAGAAGGAGGGGGCCATTCCAACCAAGGATATATAATTCTAGGACCTATAGTATTTGGAACACATCAACAATAACACCCTTAGTGTGCAATTAGGGATTAAATTCTCTATAATAATAAAAATCATTTACCTGATTTGATTTTATGACACTCTCCCCCAAGTTGAGGAGGCGGGGGATTCTCTATTCATCCCAACTATTACTACTGATCAGGATCTTACATGATGGGATCCCAGAAGGCCCCGTCAACTCAATAAAATGACCAGACCTTCTAAATAAAGGTAATTTGTACTATACACCTGCCCCACTAGCCCTAGTCTTCGTCACTCAACACCATCATTGGAAAAAATCCAAAGAGAATTCAAATAATGTGGAATCCTCTTTGATGATTCCATTAGACCCTACTAACAAATTCATGTTCTGCTAGATCAATGTAATAGAAGTTCTAGTATTTGTTCTAACTTAAATTGGATTGAGAACATGGTCACCCTATAATGAATTCATGGTTGACTATGTTATTCACGGGTGCAACCATAATCCATCACAAGAAAGCTCTTGATGATGATTTTCAGTACAGTGGTCCTCCACATGTCATCATCATCCCTGAAAGTGGTCCTCCTTGCACTCAAAACTAGAAAGGTGGTCCTCCACATGCCACCCCCACCGATCAATACGATGTTCCTCCCCATGTCAGTGCCTAAAATATTAGATATACTCTTCAAAAAATTATTTTTTCAACCATATATCCTCACAGGTATAAAATAAATGAATGACGAGGTCTTCATTGCTTCACTAATAATAAGTACATAGGTCCTACCCATGTAGTCACTAAAAATCATGGAGTATAAGTAAATGGCTATAAAATTTAAAAAATCATTATTGATGTAATTTTTTCAGATTTGTTCACATTGAGGATCATTTCAGGGTTACTGTAGTCCATAATTATTCTATAACAATATAATAAAAACTAAATTATTAAACTTTATACAAGTATTCTAACTATACATTTTTTCATATTCAAAATCACGTTAAAATAATACATGAATTCTTCTTCAGGATAAAAATCTTCATAACATTCATCTTGAATTATTTCTCTTTCTTACCCATACTTATAAAATGTGTAAAACATATCAAAATCATGGGATGCGATCAAAAAACTCATTAAGTGGCTCACAATATAGAAAGAAACCTATATTCTATTATTATTTTAAAGTCATGAAAACATTTTCACAAGATCTTTCTTTTCTACCATAAAATTAAAACCATTTATATTATCTCATGAAATGATAATATTCATTCAAAACTCCATAGAAACAATAAATTATATATGAAACACTATACATCCATATCATTTTTTTTGTTGCTATCATAACTATAGATAAAGTAACATTAATTGTAACATTAGAATTACACATCACAGTATATTCCCTAAATCTAATAGATAAAACCCAGCCTATTATCTTTATCTCATTACCCAATGAAATGGTGTGCTGTCACAGGATCACAGACCATTTTTTTATCAGGGAACTACCAGTTTATATAAAAAATTACCAAGAACCATAAAATATTTAGACTATATAAAACAAGAATAAATGAAAAATTACATTTACACTCTCAAATCACATATAATTTTTATAAACTAACACACTTAAAAAAACATGTTATTTGAAAATACGAGTGTAAACATGTAATGTAAACATCAAAACGTTAAAGAGACACAAATGTGTGGAAAAAAGTTCATGATTTATATTTTAAAAAAATTCAATGTTATTTAAATAATTTGTCAATTTTTTAATCATTGTGAAAACATCTAAAAAGGTCATTTTTAAATCTAAGTGTCACAGACAACATTCAAACATTTGAAAGGATTATTATTTTTAATATATTGACTTCCATATAATGAAACCCATAAAACCATTTTTAAAAATTATAAATTATTGATAAATATGTAGAATAATTTTTTAAAAAACAATTAAAATGATTTTTTAGTAAAAGAGTCCCATATATTAAGTCCAACTTACATTGATTCCAACTTAATAAGTACAATCATTATATTCCAAAATAATTAAAGTCTGTTAATTTATAATTTCATGATAATCAGTATTATGATTATTATTACCTTTATATAGATTTTCATAATTTTATAATAATTACATAATTATTCAAACTCGTGTGGGATGTTATTTCATCATTTAGTAATTGTGTTTAAGATAGCTTTTGTATAACGTCATTACTAAAAAATTTCATGATTAAATGAACTTTAAAATAATAGTCATGAAATTATTTTATTTTTTATACATACATTAAACATCTTAATTAAACATTTAAATATGTGTAAGAAAAATAAACTACATTATAATCATGGAGACGATATGTTATATGTAAACATGAGTAATGCTTCCATTTATCTGTTATCGTTATTGAAAGAATGTAATTTTCATATTATATTTTCATAATGATAATTGTATAATTAAATTAATAAAAATAATATAAATATTATGATATATATCTTAAATTTTATGTGATGAAGAAAAATGAATCGCATTGCTTCATGGAGGTGATAGTTCAAACGTTAGCATGAATGAAATTCTAATTTTTATTTTCATTTATGGTAAGAACATTAAGGATATATATTTTTTTAACAATGATATATATTTCATGAATATCATATATAAAAATAAATATCCTAATTTTAATAGGTCATTAGAGATGGTAATGGAAAGAAAATTATATCAGTTCGTGGAGGAGATAGTTTAGAAGTACACATGAACAATTAATTTTTCCCCATTTAATCGAATCAGAGATGGATTTTGGTGATGATATTAAAATAAATAAATATATGCATATTTATTGTTGTTATAATCTCATTAAGGATTAAAAATATTTTAAGGAAGAGGAAGAAGAAAAAAATATAAAAACATAAATAAAATTTTTTCTTCCATTCAGATATTCTCCAGTTTTTAACAACATTTTACCATTATAGAGGTTTTTATTCCAAAAATAAGAAATATATATTGTCGGAGGTATTCTAGGAATGATTTATTGTAGAGAATGGTTGAGGGAAATTGTTTATGATGAGTAAGGAAAAATGATAATAGGGTTCTTTTTTGGAGGATACGGGAGGGGAACTCATGGAATTATTCAAAGTAATAAATTAATAAAAATACATTTTTAATAAATATGACTAAAAAATAAATTATTTGGAATATATGATGATTTTGGATTAAATTAAATAATCCAATTAAAATTAGACATGTTTTGATTATTTTTAAATCCTTATCCTTTTTTATTAATTCTTATTAAGTCCTACCATGATATTATGTAAGTTACCCTTTTAGAGTAATTATAATCACCATAAAATCAAAATAGACCAAACAATGAGTGAATAATGGCATATATATATATATAAAGACTCCAATAAATTGATCAAATTATTTATTTTTAGTAATTTTATATCATTTAATAAAATATTTTACATTTTAAAATACCATTAGTGTCAATTTTGACATTATTCAATAATTAACATTGTAAAAATATCATATCTACTTGCAGTCTACGAAAAAACTATAGTAAAACATCCTATCATATCTGATTCTTCTATAAAATTAGTGGATTTCACCAATTATTCTATATTATATTTATTCTAATATTTTAAATATCACTAATTTGATTCTTCCATTAATGAATCAATTATTTCATAATCATTGCGTCTCCGATTAATTTAATTATATATTTACCAAAAAATATAAAAAAAATCCATGATTTAGACAATATTATTATAATTAAAACCAATATTTATAGTCAAAGATATCCCCTGTTTAAACCCATATTAATATTGTTATAATTATGAGAGACATGATTATGAAATCTTTCTATTTACTTTAAATAAAATTTTACAAGTGCGGTAAGCATTCCCATGTGGCATAGAAAGACCAAAATTTCGGCCCATGGATTTTATTAGTATTAAATAACCCATACATTAAAATTAAAATATGTGTTAGTGTTGGTTTATAATAATTAATACTATTTTAACATTTAATTACCTGATTTACCCATAACCGAGGTAATAAAAATCATTGTTAATGTTATTATTCATTATGTCCAAAAATAAAAGGGGAATATTTAAATAATATTGAAAACATGATTCCAAATATGGAATCCATTTTCCAAAATCAAATCCCAAAATTATATTAAATTAATTAATAAATTAATCATGTTGATTTAATGAGAATATAATGTTTTAAAGTAAAACGTTCAAAAGTTCGCAATTTTTTTATATCAAATTTTATTATGAAAATGATTGCAATTAACTAAATTTCCGTAAATGATAATAAAATAATCTAATTTTACCTTAAATCCATGTAAATGGATAATCTGACTATAAAATTTAATTATATGAAATTAGAGTTTTCAAATAAAAGCATTATTTTAACTATTAATTAAAAATTAATATTATCAGAAAAGTACAAAAATTCTATCCAAAGTAAACTTTTATGTTCTAGTTCCAAATAATAATTATATATTGTAAAATATAATTTATAAAAATTAAAAAAAAAAGATATAAAATGTGTTCACCATCAAAAGGCTTTAAAATTGATTGTTTTAAAAAAAATCTAATTTTATGCATAAAACTGAATTTATTAATATATAAGTTATTGAAAAGAAGATTTATATATTTTAGATTTAATTAATATTTAATTAATAAAATAAAAAAATTGGGGAGTTGATTTTTTTATAAAGATAATTATTCACACTTAAATTTTATTTCATAAAAAATTGACATTTATATTCAATTTGTTTTTATTTAAATTTGTAATTATTTTTTTAAATGTATTATTATGTACTGATGTGTTAAAACAATTTTCGTTATTTAGTTAACACAATTCATTCCTTATATCCTAATGATATTGTGATAACTACCATATTAAATAATAATATTTTGTTTTTCTTTTAAGATTGATTTGGTGATTCATGTATTCTATTGCACATAGTGCGTCCATTTAAAAACTGATAATTTTACATTATCCCCCCTTTAATAAATGGAATCATTGCAATTTGAACTCAGGATCTAAACCAAGGGTTTTGACTTTCTAAAATACCTTTTTTGAAACCCCACATCAGGAAAAGGATATATGAACATCCTCTTTAAAATAAAGGAAAGTACGAAGGTCATCAAAGATTACACACACATGGGTTCCATGTTAGAAAAAATGTATATGGAAATGAAATAGAACTATAAAGTTATGATATAGAATGATAGAAAAAAAATTTATGAGATTGTGATCAATCACAAAACCATAAATTTTTTATTGGTTAAAAGTAAATTGATTTCTATATAAGGGAAATAAAATGATAACATTTTTGTTTTAAAATCCTTTACATAGAGATAAGGAATTCTAGACTTAGAACATAAGGAAATATAATTACTTGAAATATAGAGATTCATCCATTAGTCAATATCCTACATATACTCACTTTTTTCTACAATTTACGAGTATTAAAGATGGATTTTTCATGCATGAAGCACTAGAATCATCTTCTAGAGAATAACACAACCCTTAAACGATTAATTTTATATTACCCATATCTCTAGAAAAAATGAAAAACCAAATTCTTTTGTAAATGATATGATAATTCCCCAAAATAAATAAACCATATATGTTGAAAAACTACTTCTATCTCAAAAAATTAACTGCAATGCCTGATGTTCAACATAGTCCATTCCATAAATCACTATACATAAAATTCCACATAATTATTCGACCAAGATTGTAACCCAAAATCCAGAAGGTTTTGATCACATTATTTTCCAAGATAATTTTTACCATTTATCACAAAATAACATCAATCAATATTAATTTATCATACCAAAATTTATTTACTAAATCCCATAAACTCCATTAAATTATAAATATTTTCATAAATAACCCCAATCAAAATAACCACAAAATAAAATCATATATTAATTAAAATTATAATTAAACCTTAACTCCTCAAATACTATTCCCTTGTATTATATTTAACATGATCACGTTGTATTCCCATAATAGTTAACATATCCACAAATATCATTATTCACATTATCACTAATTTTTTTCCAATACCTTGATTATCTTTTAAATATAACATGGGTTCATAAGATGGACACATTCATTTTCCATCAACATGTCTAACTAAAAAAATGTCATACTAACCTTGGACTTCATGTTTTCTAGTTGTAGGTGATGCACCCCTATTGCCCATCAGTTGTGGGTTCAATTAACACGACCTTACCAAAGATGATGAGTTCTCAATCATTATGAATTTATTCCTTTTTATATGTCTATATAATTTATATAACACTCTCAAAATTTGTTTTAGTCTTCAAAGATAACTATAACATCTATAATCCTTAATGGTTGTCTCATAACTGTCATATTTCATACCAAAAATTAATAAACCACAACTAAATCCAAAATTATGATCATATAAAACCTAATGGTTATCCTTAATAGAATAATTATTTCCACAAAATAGAATGATAATTCATCCACATGTAACATTTTTACAAAAGAAACATAAGGGTTATATGTAACAATAATTTTTTTTTTCCATTTTTCACTGATTATCAAATTATTATTAATATTTTTATCATTTCAATTCATAAAATCAATAATAACTATTGAATCACATATATGTAAATTTTTTAATCATTCAGAGTTCTTTATGATCATTTATCCATGATTTTCAATCTTTTTCTTCAATATTTATTTTCAAAAAATTTACTTGAATAACACACTAAGAATAAATAATGTGAAAATGTGAGCCATTAAATAATAAATACCATTCATATGTCATTCTCATTTCTCTAATCATTAATTGTAATGAAATTAGGTGTTTCTAAAGATATATTGGTATGGTATGTTTGGTCCCTATCATGAACCTTCTTCATAGGACATTGATCGACATAAATAAAATACATCCAAATTTAAAACATACTATTGATAACTTAGTAAAGCATAATTCTCAGAAATCCATTAAACAAGGCTTTCCTTTTTTATATGGAAGTGAGCCTTATGATCCTCATTACCACATCTAAAACATTTTTCCGTCTCGTTAAGACATTTTCCTTCGTGTTTCTTTCCACACACATGACACATATATCATTGAATCTACGTACCTTTATGATGATTATTACCTTAACCTCCATAGGGATTCATCTCTCTCTTATATGATGCGTTAGAAAACTCACGAATGTTGAAGTGGTTAATAATTACTCCTTATAGCTGGTTTAGAATAAACACACAATTTATCATTACCTGTCCCAATACATTTTATTTCTTATTCAAAGAACCCCAGCAATTTCCATCACATCCACTCTTACATTGGTGCCAACGAGATCTAGCAATTTATTAAACCAATATTGTTAGTGTGAGTATATCAATAAAATAATCATATTCCAGATAATATAGAAGATAATAACTAAAATATTCTTATTTATATTATCTCAAATTCATTAAATTTTTCTAAAATAAATATGGATCTTCCTACCATGACATCCATTGTGGTTATATACAACATGTAACTTATTATTTAATAACAGCATAACCTATAATGTTATCTAAACCGATATATGATACTACTATAAGGCCCCAGACATAATGGTTACATAATCTTGTTTTATGTAACAAATTTAAATTCATTCACATTGAGTATATATTCAAGATTAGTGTTGTAGAAAATGAGGATATAACTATTACATAACAAGTCAAATACTACATAGTAGAAAATTCTACTAACTAACCACATATTCATAATCTAAAATTTTTTAAAAAAAATATGAATTATTTTTCTTGATAAAAATCATCCTTACATTCAGCTTGAATTATTAGTTTCACATACCCATACTTATAAATTGTGGAAATAACGTGAAAAACATGGGATACCAACAAGAAGATTTAGTAAGGGAAAATAAATAAGGAAATAAGTTATTAGTACATGAATATTTTAATCTCATGAAAAATGGTGTCATCCATATAATAGTTACACTATTTCATTCATGGAAAATTAGGGAGTGACCATCATTTTTACATTTTGAATATCCATCACTGTATATTCCATAAATCTATTAGGATAATACCACTAGTTAACTCCATCTCATTTAATGGGCTCACCTTCTCCCATCTTATCAAGAAGTTACATGTCTTTGTGAACAAATCCCAATATCCATAACATATTCATAACATATAAAACATGAATAAATGAAAAATAATATTCCCATATTGAAATGAAATTTTATTTTTAATGATCATTGAACAAAAAAACAAAATAAATTATTACAAAATATGTGTGTAATAATTTAATGAAAATATCAATAAATTAATGATATATATATATATAAGAGGAATTCAGTTCATGATATAAATAATACAAAACATTCCCTATTGTTGATATAATCAATCAATTTTTAAAAAAGACATAAATAATTTATGTAAAATATTTTTCAATAAAATAATCTCATATAACATTGAATCATTTTAAAGGAATTATCATTTTGAAAACATTGAAATTAAGGATAGTGATTTATAAAAATAAATCATTAATACATTTAAAATAATGTTTTTCATAGAGAGTCCCTTATAAAGAGTCCAACTCATGATGTACAATATTTATATTCCGAAACAATGTACTGAAGATAATTTATAATTTATTGTGATCTTTTTTAATATTTGTTATTCCTTAATATAACTTATTATAATTTTATAAAAATTAATTAAAATTTTAAACTAACATGGGATGTGTAGTCAATATTTGGTAGTTGAGTTCAATATGACATTGGTATGATGTTATTAGTAAAAGTGGTCATGATTACATAAACAATATAATAATATATATTTCATTATTATTATTTATTTTCATAAATTATACATTTTAATAAATCCATTAAATATAGTTATTAAAAATTAAAAATGTTATAATCATGAAGATGGTAGTTCGTATATACACATAAGTAACGTTTCCATTTTTCAAAGATCATTATGGAAAAAAGGTAATTTACATTTTTCTATTCCCAATGATAATAGTATAAATAAAATTTATAAATAATCTAATATAGTTCAATATATATTTATCATTTATGTGTTGTTGTGACGAAAAATGAATCAAATCTCTTAGTGGAGGTGATAGTTTTCACGTATGCAAGAATGATGTTATCATCTTTATCTAAATTGTATAAAAGTAAATGATATATTTTTATTTAATAACGATATATATTTATTTAAAATAATATATAAACATTAATATATTCATTATAACCCGTCTTGAGAGACGGTAATGAAATACATATTATATCAGTTTGTGGAGGTGATAGATCACACTTATGCACAAAATATTAATTATTATCATATTTAAGGGAATAAAAGATGGATTTAGGTGATGATATTAACAAGACAACATAATATAATATCGATGATACTGGTGTAATCATCTAAACATAGTTTCAAGAGATTTTATAAATGTGGATGAAGAAATAAAATTGGAACACTAAAATTAAAATGATACCTTTCCTTTCGATGATCATCTTAACACCACTATGGAGGGTTTAATGTCACAAATATGGCCTCTAGAATGTGGGTAGGTGTTCTAGGAAATGGTTTGGGTATATCATGGTTTATCCAAATGTTATTTGATGAGTAATGAATAGAGATGAATGAGTACCCTTTTATAGGATAGGGGTGGGGCACCCTCAAAATTATTCAAGGTAATATATATATATATATATATATATATTAAAATAGTATCCAAACAAAAATTAGTTCAAATATAGTATTATTTTGGTTTTAAATAGATCCTTTAATTAAAATTAGTAACATTTTGATTATTTTTTAAACCTTATCTTTTTGTTCTAATCCTTATTAATTCTTAATGTGACATTATGTAATTTACACATTGTGATAATATAATTTTACCATAAAATTTAAAACATATAGAATTGATAAACTAATGACATATTTACACAAAACCCAATCATTTTTTTGAAGCAAATATATTTATGAATATTATATCATTTAATAAAAGATTTTACATTTTAAAATATCATTAGTTTCAATTTTGAAACTATTTAATATTTTACTTTTTTAAAAAATAATATCAACTTGATATATTCAAAAAAAATATTAACATATCCATAACATTTAAAATTCATTTATAATTATTTTTATTTCACCATTTATTCCAAAATGTATTTATTTTGATATTTTTAATATCGTTTATTTGAATCATCCATTAGTGAAGTAATTATTGCATCATCATTGGGACATTGTTTAATTAATGAATTTATTTAATAAAAATTATAAATAAATTACCGTTATTTATTTAATATTATTAGGGTTATAAAACATATTTATGGTACAATATATAACTTGTATGTCCAAATATTAAAATTTTTATAGTCATGAAAGACATGATTTTGACATCTTTCTCATTACTTCAAACAAAAAGTTTTAAGTGTCATAATCACACTCACGTGTCTTCCAATGGCCAAGATTTTTGTCCGTGGAATTTATTGGTTGAAATAAAATTATAAAAAAATAGACATGTTCTGCGGTTGGTTTATAATAAATAATTATATTTAGACATTTAATTACACGATTTACCAATAACCGAGGTAAGAAAAATTATTACTGATGTTACTATTCAATATGTCAAAAAAATAAAAGGGTCTTATTTACATAATATGGACATTCTTATTGAAAATATGAAATCCATTTTTTCACATTAAAAAAAATTAATTTTTATAAATTAATTAAAAATTTAATCCCATTTATGGAATGATAAAAGAGGATTTTAAGTAAAATATTCAAAAGATCACATAATATTTATTTAGAATTTCATTATGAAATTTAATCCAATTTCCAAGAAGGTATTAACAGAAAAAATATTAATATACTTATACCACAAGACCATTTAATATGACAATAAAAATATATAAATCAATTAGAATTAAAATACAGTTTGCATTAAAATGTAGTATTTTCTTTCTACTAATTAAAAACTAATATTGTATGAAAATAACCACAATTTAACCAAAGGTAAATTTTATAATACACATAAATATTAGGATATTATTTTGTCCAATAAAATTTATATAATTGAAAAAAACTAGATTTATAATGGGTTCTCAATCAAAAGGCATTAATATTTAGTTTTTAAAAAAATACTAATTCTATGTAAAATTGAATTACTTTATATATCGGGATTTGAAAAGAATAATATTAAACATTAGATTAAATTTAAATTTCATTAAAAAAACCAAAACATTTTTATTTGATTATTTTATAAACATAATTACTCACATTTAAATATGTTATCATAGAAACACATCCATTATATTTAATTGATTTAATTTTTTTCTAATTAATTTGTTACCCAATGGTACATTAAATAGACATGTGTATTACCCATTTTCCTAATTAATTTAATATAATTCATTCCTACAATTCTCATGGAAATGTGATAACTACCATATTAAATAATAAAATTTATTTGTTCATTTACGCATGATGAGGTGTATCATGTATCTTATCGAACACAATATATCCTTTTAAGATAACTCAGGATGTTACTCGAAGGTCGCCCCTGTGTCGCTACTAGCTATATTGGAGGTTCAACCACTCTATTAGTAGTCAACATAGTGGAACTTGTCATTTTCCTACCTACCAATGTGAAGGCCATCCCCACATACTGAGTGACAAGTATGGAGGCCATCCTTATATTATATCACCTCAACATGGAGATACCCCCCATGTCCACCTCAATTAGTGTGAAGTCCCTCGTTATGATTCAAACCACCATAAAGAAGGTACTCCCCACTCTAGTAATCCCCGTGGAGTTCTGACCAATTTACTAAGGAATAAAAGTAGAAGTTCTCATTTCTTCATCAACAACCCAAGATGAAATCCTCCCCACTCCTGCACTTCTCAATTCAGAGGTCCACACTATTCCAACAATAATCAATACAAAGGACCCCCCCCCCCCCCCCACATACAATCCCATAAAAGAGTGGTTCCTCTGCACACTATCATAAACTAGAATGTTGGACTTATCCAGGTTAAAAAACATCCATACAATGATGAATTATTTTGAGGATGAAGGGAGAAACCCCACCGCTGAAGGATTTTTTTTGGAAAGCCCCATGTTATTGTCAATCCTATTCACTTATATGATTAGGTGGTAGAATGGAATTTAATGACTGAGCCTTAATAATTAAGACATAGTCTTGGGAAGGTTCATGGTATGTATCGCCCATTACCCCAGATGTTGAGATTCACAGGATCCCGGAATCCCTCCACAAGTACAAGTTGTCGGACGAAGTCTTGGCTCCCTTCCGTGTTCTCACAGGTAAATATTCTATATTATCACTAGATTCCAACTATTCCTCTACCCGATATCATAGAAATATGATCAGGAATTTGATATATGATAAGCATCCAGATGATCCACTGATGATTGTCTCTTCCCTTTCACTTGAGGTAGTGGTGAACACACAGTCCTATAGGGATGTAATGATGGATTTTGTACCACCCTCTAGATATGACACAAAATGTAGTGAATATTCACATAATATAGTATCTTATCCCACATCTATAAACTAGAACACCATTCTACATAGGTATCTCTGAAAATATCCAAGTAAACATTGACTAAGGCTCGATCCAATCAATAGTTGGGTCCCACTTCAAAGAATGATACTATATGTTAAACATTGGCTTCTAATCTGTTTACGGTGATTTTATGGATTAAATAAATCATAATCACCAACATTATGGATTCCATCAATGATTTCTAGCGATTTTTTCTTATGGTAAACAATATTGGAAATGATGGTTCACATTTGTGTCCATTAGATTCTATACCCATGAAGCTAGGTGTACATTAATAACATATGACATTTGGGGAATAAGGGTGAGTTGGAACCACTCCCAGTTTATTTTCACAATGAATCACCTAGATAACACCTAACCCTATAATAGTGATGTATTGAGATCCACATTATGCTCCTCGTAATATTATAGGAGGAGTCACCAAATGTGACGATTCAGGACTGGAGATAGATTGTTGATCTCCAATTCAACCATATTATGTGAAAGACAAAACATACCTTTGATGATGATTATTTTACTCTATGTATCATTATAGTGAACATGGTTGTATGTGGGTTGTACATAGATGAAGGTACCGACACAAGTTTTTAAAAGGAATACATAACCGGTGGGGAAATAAATTATCATTTTCTCCCTCATACATGTTTCTATACATGCCTACAATGGCATGATCTCAGCTTCAAGTATACCTCCACGATGTTTCCTATTTCTAGAAAATTCAATAATATTAAATAGTATATTGGAACCTCTATTTCAGCGTATTTTAATGTTATCTCATAGAAAAAGGAGGTTGATCCATCTATCACTACCTTTCTCAAATAGGTTTCAGACCATAAGGGGATCATTGAAATGCACTTTATTGAGCAGTTCCATGATTATGGCACTCCATGATATGATCTTTTTCATTTTTGATAAGGGATATAGGTGGGTATATAAGTCTTCCATGTACAATGACTCATAGTTTTTCCTGGTTATCTCTTGTATAGTGAAAGATTTGATGTACTGGATTATTGAAAGAGACCCCTATTTGAGATACCAAATCAACATAAGTGACATGAAAACCTTCCTTGGATCCTAGATCAAGCTAGTTCATGAGGTTCCTAACATGAATACCACGTTTATTATCCAATATAATCGATGGTTTTCCAAAATCCTCATCAAGACACGAACCCACACCAAGAGGATTTTCTAGTTTATCTCACCACTCACCTCATAGCCTTGTAGAAACAACAGGTGGAAATATCACCAAAAAAAATGTCATATTAGTTGTGGGTGGAAGAAATTAGAGAACACTTGTTTTTGGTAACCCTGATTTTTCTCATTAAAAATGATGGATAACCCACTACAACATTTATCCCAATTCATCTCTATGCATGTTCCCATACTAGGGATTACAGATTTGTCAAAGGCTTCCAAACACTGATTTATTATACTTTCATTGGAAGGTTATGTGTTTATTTGGATTGGAATATTATCATTTGGGTGGTAATACATCCTCAAGAAGATTCTATACCATTTCATCTATACCCTTCATAGGATATTCATTGAATACCTTTTCATTTTCAAGAAACTACCAGATGATTATGTCACAAACATCATCTCTTAGTGGAAGGGACTCGCGTATTCACATGATATGATGCTAACCCATGATAATTTGATGATGATGTGTGTCAGGAATACCAATGATGATCATGTAACTAGCCTAATCACATATAATGATACATGTTACAAGACCCTCTATGAGGAATCCTAGGAACCATTTATAATGTTCACTTATTAAGAACATAGATCATCCCAAGGAAACTTGTGATTATGGTGTAATGATTCTGCAAATGAGAAGTATGAGGGTAAATGGTCAAGTTAGAACCAAAAGAGAACATGTATCTTATAACACTATCTACTAGATGCTAGAAAAGATGACCAATCAATTTATTATTCAAGAAATAACCACTAATATAATGGTTTCAAGAAAAACTACATATAATAACATTACATTCATACTTGATGTACAAAAAGTATAAGGGGTGGCTATTTATATCCAAAGAGTGATAGAAAATTATAACACTGAGTTTCCAGATATCTAAAATCGTAAATGTATATTTTGAAAATTTTGGAATATGCCCATGAATTTAGTAGACAAATAGATACCCCTTTGGGAAAAGTAAATACATGTATCCCACCACCTTTTTTACATTAACGATTCGATGGGAAGGGACATGAAAATTTATAGCACCACCTGGGTTGGATATTTCAAATAATGTTTGGCATAATTAATGAAATTATAGGACTGGATGATTTCCCCAAGAAGGGAGTTGTACATCCTCTTGAAATTCCATGATTAAACCATTTAATTCTTCCTTTTTTCTCTTAGTCCACTCCTTTATCATTGGGCCACCACATCATCGCAAATGGTCTTGTGAAATCTTGCTACATCCTCCTTCCATTACATGCCTACCTTCAACCTATAAATTCCCTTTCGTTCCATGATCCTCATCATCTCCTCCCCCCTCAAAATTATTCATCATCAAATACGATAATTCATACGGAGAAATATTAGAAACATTAACAGTGTAACTAAAATTTCTATACATATCAGGTAACTCAATCATGTAGGCATTATCACTGATCCTTTATATGACATGTAATGGACCATCTCATCAGGGATGAAGTTTTGATTTTCATTTTTTTGGAATCCTTCCCTTCCACAAATGTACCCACAACCATTATTTAGGTTCAAAAACAATTTTCTACCAACATTGGTTGATGATCCTTGCTACTTCTTCATTATTCCACTCAATGTTTGTGATTAAATTTTCATGAATATACTACAATTTTTTTTTCCTTTTTCACCTTTATGATGAGAAAATTTATTAATAGGAAAAAGTAAAATATCAGGTTAATTGAATGGGTTAAAACCATACACAACATAAAAAGGTGAAGCATTAGTAGTGGACAGAACCACTCGATTAGAATAAAACACAATGTATGGAAAGAATCACTCCCAATGTTTCATATTTTCTCTATGGATGGAACAAAATATTGTGGAAGGAGTTCTATTTATTATCTCTATTTGACTATATGATTGGGGGAGTGACATTATGGAGAATAAAAGTTTGGTTCCATGTTTTTTCCAAAACATCATCAAGAAGTGACTGAGGAATTAGAAAACACTATCACTGAATATTCTCCTTATTAAATCATGAAATCATGAAATCTATAATTTTTTTAAAAAAAATACCCAATTTTAATTGGATAATTATTTTCAAAACAACCATAAAATTAGTCATTTTACAAAACCTGTCCACCCCCACACTGATTCTATACTAACCCAATTGTGTTCATGGAATGTGGAGCATGAAATCCATGGAAATTCCAACCCATGAATGAGGAGAAATTTGGAAATGGGTGTATAATTCATGTGGAATAACTTTTGGTTTTTCATGTTTTCACATATTACAATTCATGCATGGTAGATGATTGAAAACACAATTTATTTTTCTGAAAAAGAAATTCATCATGTATGTAAAAACACTTTTCCCATGTTTTTCACATAGGTTCCAAATTTTAGAAAATTTCAAAACATTACCATACATTATTTTTATCTTGTCAAAATGAAGTATTTTATCATGTATAGAAGTGATAAGAATGTATCTCTTATAGAATGTATTGAAATTTTTTTTGATTTCCTTGTTTATGCTTAATGACATAAGTACATGTTTCAATGAATTCAGGCCATATTTAATGATATCTATTCAACTTTTCTTCTAACATGAGAAATTTTAGGCTTTCATGATGTGAATGAATCACAAATTCCCTTGGCCACAAGTAATGTTTCTAATTTTATAATATTCTTTTCAGATCATACAATCACTATCATAGTCAGAGTAGATCCATGAAACACCATTTATATTCTCACTAAAGTAAGTGGTAGGCTATGTGCCTTATATTTAAATATCCCTAATCCCTATTACATAGGCATCAAATTCCACCTGAAATACATTAGAAGATACAGGTATAATTATGAGAGCTGAATTGGTCAAGTTGACAATGAGTGTGAAGAAATAATAATCTTGATATTTCCCCCAATTAACGATCACTCCTTTCTTAGAAACTTATTCAATGGTGTTGTAATGGCCGAAAAGTACCTCACAATCCATTAGTAAAAACATGAATGCACATAGATACTCCTCAACTTATTTACATTCATTGTTGTTGTCCATTCCAAGAATCACCTTCACCTTCCATTGTTCAACCCTCAAGCCATCAGCACTGAACATAAAAAAAATATCAATTAAATTTAAACGAAATTTACATTTATCCATTATTGAAAAAAACTCTATTTTTCCTAAGAGTCCAAAAAAAATATTTCAAATGTTCATGATGTTCAAAAAGGATCTGAAAATAAACAAGCATGTCATCAAAATACACAACAAAACATTTCCTAATGAATTGATGAAAAACACTATTCATTATTTTTGGGAACGTACATCATTAATTAGTTAGTACAAAAGGAATAACAATCCATTCATAAAATTCAATCATATTTTGAAATGTGGTTTTCCAATCATCTCCATGTTTCCTTATATTTTTGGGGAATCCACTCCTTAGGTAAATTTTATTGAAAAAGGAATGAAAGCTGGAGTTCATCAAGAAGATCATCCAAACAAGGTATAGGGTAGTGATCCTTTAATGTTATTTTGTTGATAGATTAAAAGTGAACAATAATTATCCAAATACTATATTCCTTTAGAACATGAATTACCATCATCGAACAATTACTCAAGCAATTTAGGACAAATCCATTCTCTATCAATTCAACCACTCATCGTTCGATATCATGAGTCTTCTCTAGATTATCCTGATAAGCTGGTTGATTGGAATGCACTTCACCTTGGAGTATGTCGATGTGCTGCTCGATACACCAAAAGGGAGGTAAGCCATCAAGAATTTCCTATAGAATCATGTCACAAAATTCCCGAAAATGAGACACAACAATATAAGGAAATGTTGAGTAAATAGTGTGATTGGAAAAACATTCTACCATTCAAATAATCAAACGATTTTCCTCCACCAATAATGATCCCCAATAACATTTTTCTGGAAAAGAAACTATGTTTTCTCTCAAAACTCTTGTTTTTACTCTTATTTTCACTCTAGTTTTCAACTCTTTTCATTCCCTCAATTATTTTTATTTCACTCATTACTCCTTTTTCACTCATGATTTTCAACTTTTTTCATTACATCCAATTTTTTATCATAACTTAATCATTCTACATCATCACATGGTATTAATAAGAATTCAATGGCCTCAATGGTGTATTAAAACCCATCATACCATTCTAGTCAAAAGAAAAGTGATTCGTGTATCCATTTTGTGTGACCCTCCTGTAAAATTGTCAAGGCCTTCCAAAAAAATGTGACTACCATGCATGGGAACAACATCACATAACACATTTTCATAATACTTCCCAATATAAAATCAAACCTGCTCATACTCTGTATCTTTTACATCACCAATATTTTTTAACCATCGCACTCTATAAGGATTTGGATGCCCAAACATATCTAATACCAATTTATCAACCATCAAACCAATTACTACGTTCGTACAACTAACCCATCAATAATCATACTAAATACCTTATCATTGAAGAGGAAACTATCATGAAAATTTTTACGCATTTTCTCTTGATAATGTTCTCCTTTGGGTTCAGCACACAAATCACGCCATTCCACAACCATTTCTCTATGTATAGGGATCTCTACTTCCACATCTGAAACATCCACAAGTGGTGTCATTTAATCTTCATTTTATCTGGCCCTAAGAACATTTTAATCATCCAAAATAATCAATTTCCTTTAATTTAAGATTTATGGGGAATAATTTCCAAATCCTTGAAATTTAATACATTTGATATCACATGACTTTGAAACAGCCTTACCTTCGGTTTTACCTACGGATTTTAAAAATATATTTTTTTTGTATGTGTTTCCTTATTTGATTAATTTAGGCTCTCCTTTAAATGCTATCATTGTTTGGAATCCTTAATATAATATATAGGGTGAATCCTTCATTCCATTTCCTACCTATCCTCTTTAGTTGTCATGTGAAGTAGTTCCACCATGTCCATGAAGTTGTGCATGTCCAAAATGTCAGGAATGACAATGTTGAGGCCATTAAAAGACTTTTAAATGGAGTCCTCTCTATCATCATCAATATTTTCCCGAATCATTATGATATTCATCTCATTGTGAAACACCTTAACACTTATAGGCACTAGTTTCAAACCCTACAATGTGATGAAAAAATAATGATAATAGTGGATTGAAATGATCCTCTTATCAATTACCACATTCATTTACTCACATGTGAGGATGGGTCTTTCTCCACTTCATCATCAACTCACATGTAGATGGTACCCCCAAATACACGCATAATTGGTGAATTCCATGACAACCAACTTCACCTTATTTTAATCAGAATAGTCATGAAAAAAAAACAAGCTCTAACTTTCATTCCCATTCTAATTATGTTTTAGGATCATTAATACATTGGAAATAATGGATCCACAACATTACTCCTCAAAAATAATAGTCTTGTCTCCATGGTGGTTGATTTATCTGATGTTTTGACTAATGAAAATAGGATAACTCAACCAATTCTTCAAATTCACGCCTCTCTAGTGGTACTAAAAAATAATAAGGGGATTTCAGTTCATACATCCTAACATTGATTCTTTGGAACTATTCTTGTACAACCCTCAAACCTAATGTCTTCTTCGTTGGTGTTACAAAAATAAACCATTTATGAATCCTTTGAGAAAAAATTAAAACATAAATAAAAATGGATCTCACACACTCCCCCACATTTTAACACTCTAATATAATATATTTGCTTGGGTTTCAGCAAATTTTAGATTTTATCAAAATGTAGCACTCTTTACTTTTACCACTTAACTTGCTTCCTATATCGTTTTCCACAATTTCAAAAAATCTAATGGATCATTGAAATGTGGAAATCTTGAACTAGAATTTGAGTATAAAATTAAAAATGGATTTATGGTGATAAATTTATGAAGGGGAGGAAAATGAATGAATATGAGTGAAAATGTGACATGTGATCCAAATGGATTCAATTTATTTGATCCATTATTATTGATTTGATTTTTGGGCTCTTTTTTATTGAATAAATATAGCAGTAACATGGTGAATTTGTAATATGTAAATTTAGGAGATGAAATAATTCGTAACATCAAATGGAATTAAATTGTGTGATGTATGGTTTTAAAATTTTAGAAATCAACACAAAGTTTGAACCCGCTGTATCTCACGATATATAGAATTTATTTTGATGATTATATATGGATAAAAATGATGAGATCCTAATCTATAAGAAAAAAATTCTAAAAATCCATAATTATGAAAAAAATTATGTCTGTATTAGGAGAATAAAATGGACCAGAATTGATGTTGGACCAATTCGAAGTGAAACAATGATTGAAGAATGGATAAGAATGAAACAACGTGATTTCTTGCAACCTGCCATCGATACCAAATTTTACATGATGTAATACATGGTATGAAGCATCAAATGAACCTTTTATAATGTTCATGTGTTGAGCACCCAGATCGCCACTAGTAAAGAAGTGAATGTGGTGTGTTGTTAGTGAAAATGATAACGATGATGGGAAATTGTCAATGTAGATCCCAATTAGAACATGTCTCTAAGAACTCTAAACACAAGATGCCACAAAGAATGGACAATCATTGTAAATTAAAATAAGTATGAAAATACACAAATTATTCCATAAAAAATCACTATAATAACATTGAATTCATACATGAAGTCCAAATAGTACAAGGGAGTGGCTATTTATAAGCAAATGATGATATAAAATTCTATCACCAAGTTTCCACCTGTAAAAAAACCTAGATGATTCTTTTGAAAATTTGGCACATTCCCATGACATTAGAGGACATGTATCTCCCCCTATTGGAATTGTATTGATATGTAGCCCACCACCATTTGAATTTTAAGACTCTAAGCTAATGTGCATGAAAATTAGATGGACCACTAGGGAAGGATTTATAAAATCATTATTGAGCCTTATTTAATGTAATTATAATCCCAGATGGTACCCCTAAGAAAGGGTGTTGGGTCACCTACTGAAATTACAAGATTAAAGTATCCAAGTACTCATTCATTCTCTCGGTCTGATCCATTTTCATTGGGCCACCAATTCCTTATAATGGGTCTTTTTCAATCATGCACCTTCCACCCCCCTGGTAAAATTTACCTTCAACACCTCGATGCACATTTATTCCATGATCCTCATCATAGAATGTCACATGTGGTTTCTATGATTTTTCTAACAAGCCACTGTGTTTATAGGAATCCTTCATGAGGGACAATATAGAATGTTCATTCCATCATCTAGCACCTATGATAAGAGATTATTGGTAAAAGAAATTCTCCACAGTATAAGTGGAAGCCCCATTTCTACAAGAATTATGGTCTGCTCTTCCAGTAGAGCCTCTATGGGTTTACCAGCCTCAGAAAACATAGTATCACCTATTTCATAATTAGAAGAAATCAACACACCATGCAAATACTCCTATATATTAGAATATACCTTCATCCCCTCTTCTGGCTCCATCCCTTCGTCAGATTCAGGCACCCAGATTTCCCTTCTCAAACATGATTAACAATACCTAAGCTTCAATGATTTATTGGCTCCCTGTTATTTCCTTAGTGACCTAGTGTAGAGAATAATGATGCTTCTTTAATGAAAGAATCCCCATTAATGTGAGAATACTGATCACCTTGACCACTAACCTTAAAAATGTTAATTATAAATTCAATTAAATAGCACTATAAATTCACAGACCTGATTCAAAATAATGTGGAAAATAGTCTAGTAAGGTAGTAAATGTCACTATGTAGGTAGAACACATATATTCCAAGACTAAAATTAATATTTTAGGTCAATTTAGTCATGTTTCCAACCTCAGAATTCAAACGTATGAAAAATAATGGGCACTTAGATTAGTTTCTCGTGCACCTCGTGTCATCCATGCCCACATAGGTTGGCCCAATACTCCTGATGTGACTGCAACTCCGGTAGCTAATGCTTATATATCCACATCCCATCCATTCATGTATCAAAATAGTTCATGTCAATTGGGAATGGGAATGAAAATTCCTCTCGTGGGGAGAAATCCATCACATCTCTTAGCGATTTCATGCCTCCACAAATGGGGATCTCCCCCAGGGACCACTTAGTTTTGAAATAATCCTTCAATGATGAATATGAGTATGACTACATGAGCAATGTCATGTCGATAGATCACTTCACACTCAGGGTTAATGAGGAATTCCTTGAAAATCCTCTCTATGCCTCTTACTGATGTTGTCGATTGAATTGATGAATACATAAAATACGACAACATGATTACACTAGATCTTTATGATATGTCATGAATTCTATCAATAAAAAAAATTAGGTTCTATATAGAGATCATTAGGGATAGTCCAAACAAGTAGCTCTATCATACACATTACCAAAATTGACCATGCTAACTGATTGAGAAAAATAGCCACAACTTCATCGGGATATGACACATATAGCTAAATAAAAGACTTAACTAGTTGAAAGTTAGCTAGTACTGGATATGGGAATGTTATCTTTTCCATGGAAAGAAATTACTAGTACCTTCCAGAATCTAGTGGTGTAGTTGTTTTAACTTGGCATGCCTCCAGGGAAAGAGTGACCCTCTACTGGAATAAATTTTCATCTTTCATGGACTTATGATGTGTGTAAGAACATTTCCACTTAATGTAGCATGAACATTGAGGATCTCTTTTTAGATATGGATATGGTTGATTCCCTCACAGTGTGATCCCTATAAATCCACATCATGTTTCAAGAAGAGGTAGTGGCCACAAAAACCGTCTATGTAGATGAGGATGATTCGGTGGAATTCCATGATTACATCTAGTTTTTTTATAGAATATGAGGACTCCCTCGTGTAGGGAATCATTAATCTTATATACATAATATGAAATTTCAATTCCATTGTGATCCATTATTTTGGATGATAGAAGTTATGGGATCAATCTCCTCTTACATGGATTCTCAACAAATTTGGATAGATTAAATTAGATATGAGTCCCTTGGAACTGAAGATTCCTCATTCTAATAAGAATTAGAATAGAACATGTTGAAGAATCTTGTTGAAGAACCTATTTAGAGCCTTTGATGTTAGTGATAAATTTATGGTTGTCTCCTAGAACACCACCTATAATTTGTTGATGGGAAGTCCTTGGATTCATCTTCATGCATCTGTTCCATATTTGTATCACAAGTTCCTCAATTAATCAACCAACAGTCATGTAAGAATACAGAAGTGTGATACATCCCCCATAATCACTGATGATGAAAAATATATCAATGTTGTATATTATAAGAGGAAGGATAATAATGTTAAAACAAAAGCGGAATATAACACCTCCATGGAATCCATCCTATTGGCCAACAAGGATGATGCTTTTATCACCCCAATTCAATGGATACAGGCCACAACACGAGATCTAGGGATTTTCATTATCATTTTTGGGTGGATGTGGGGTCATTTTCCCAAGACAATGTAACAAAAGATGATTACCTCAAACCCACACATTGGTGATGCATGGGTGATACTAGTATCCCCCACCCCTATGATGTAACGAGATGTTATCCACATTGATACCATTAGACACCATACTCTCTTGTCTAAGGTAGAAATGATGAATCTCCAAAATATGAAACAACATTACTCTATTAGTGTTTGGCATGGACCCCATGATCAATGGCCGGATGGGATTGGTTTGAATCCATGAATCACTATGGTTTTAGTATAGAAGTGATTCCCCATATAGTTATTTGCCTCAGCTGAAGCAGGCTCCAATATTCCCACATAATCGATAGGAAATGATATACAATCTCATCCCACAAATTAACATTCCATGGATGATTTTAGTATTTGGAATACTCTCCTCCATCATTTGAAGTGGTTCTCTCAACATATATTGATGAGATGGGTTTTTTGGATGTTTCCATTATGGAAGAGTCAAAACTACATCGATACATACAGCCATGCCTCTAAAGGAATAGAAAATTAATGTAGATTTCATGATGTTGTAATGTGTATTCTTTTCCAATAGATTTGATGAGATTGTAGGACTAGATAATCATGTCTCCATTGACCGTCTTTGACTGAATGTCATCCATATTGGGTTCAAGTATCCATAAAAATATATTGACCCATCTAATGGTGTTATGGTCTTGGACGATGTAGTCAAGAATAACATCTTCAGGGAAATTCTGTATGCCATGTAGTATTCCGACATTGATTTTATCATGAATTAGAAACTATATATTAGGATCTGTATCAATATATGAGACCACAAACATCACAATCCAAAGGATTTCTGTTCCCATCTACTGTCAAATGTATTGATCAATTCTATATTTGGGTTCTAATATATTTCATTCAAGGATGGATACTACAAATTACATCAGATCTGAAAATCCCATGAGGAATTGGATTATACCAAATTCATAATGGCAAAAAATACCTTCTTATCTCAATTAATTACTTTATTCTGAAGAATATACGATCCACTTATCAGTGAGTGGTGCACCAGATTATCAAATAAATGCTCTGTATGATAGTGGAATGATATGTAAATTATTTTTTGGCAAACACAACCAATGTTATGACCATATTAGATATCATTGGAAAGATATGGAATTCCTTCATATTTTGAAATTTGAAGATGAAACCCTTGATACGTGGTTTGAGGATACATTTAGAATGTTTCAAACAAAATAGTTAGATATAGATGTATTGAGATTGACTAAGTGTAGTTCAAGGCTAATATCTTGATGCCTCCATTATGTAGGATAATAGAAATATGAGGTCTTTATGGTCACTTACCATACATATGCCAATACATGGAAAATATCCAAAAACGTGTAATTCCCTTTCTATTATCCTGGAAAGGGGAACGGTTAATCATGGAATTAAGAGTACCAAGTCACATATAAAGAATTTATGTAGTATTTTCTCCGGCATATGGTTCAAATTCCACCAATCCCCAAAAATATTTTGCCCCTCTATGTGAATTTATAGTGAAATCCATTGACACCATTCCCTTATAAAATAATAGTTAAGGGTGAGAGATTATTTTATACTCTATTAGTCATGTGATCCTCAACAAGGAGGGTAGATATTCCCCAAATGATTATATATTCCTCAGGCTAGTTTTCAATGAGAATATGTTTTGGAATAATTTTTAGAATTAGGGGATATAGCTGGTGTCCAATGTGGATATTTTAAATTATATAATAAATCACCAATTGATTAAAATCATGTTGGAACTATGAATCATGATCCTATAGTACTTTGAATTCAGGTTCGTTTTGAAGAAATTAATCAATAATAATTCATTAGAAGACATTTGGTCTTACATATACATCCTGAAGAGGTGTCTCCAGATAATTGTATCCCCTAAAAATCCATCCTCCTAGTTCATTAGACCATTCTATGATGGAAAATAAATTTTAATAGAGCCTACAAAGGCCCAATAAGGAGAAGGGTCGATGATAAAATAACCAACAGAGTAGTTCTAGGGGTTTTCCACAGCACATTGACGCATGCTACTCATCCTTACTCCATCGTGTTGTAAGTAGGATTCACCAATTGTGAGGTAGAGTATCATTCTCTCACCAATTGTCTTGAGCTGGAATTCATGATTAATGTTCCCACATGAAATTTATAGACTAATATTAGTTATTCATCAATAATATTAATGGTGATCACATCGTCTGGAATCCATAACGAGTTCCCTTATTCAAGATCAATCACAAGCTAGTGGCCAAGTTCCATTCATAGACAAATGGTGACTCATATTCTCTGGTCACATAAGGGTCGAGTAGGCTTTGTCCAGTATAGTCACATATTTCATAGTTCCTGGCCAAGAAGACAAATTCCATCATATGACACATCAAAGGGTCATTTAACATATCACTCAATATGATGATGACATCTAGTAAGTAAATATGTTGTGCATTGGTGTATCTACATAGGGACCACTAGAATCTCATGGAGTGGATGAAAACACCTATTCAAAAACCTATTTTATCATGTATCTTCTTTAGGTAATAATCATGTTAGATAGAGCCAAACCATAGTGAATCTCTCAAGATGTATCACATTTCACCTTCTATAGTATGACTAACCATTATTTGACTCTCTACAGACTTTGGTTGGATGGAATTTTCATCCATTTCACAAAAGGATATGATATTTCCTAGGTCATTTAGGATTTATAATCAGGGTCATGTAGTGCGCTTCATATATGGTTGAATATTTACTATTATATTAATTGATTGGCTATTTTTTCACCATCATGGTCCATGACTAAATCATGTTTCCTAATTGGTTCTACCCATGTTGGTTCATGCCATCATTGACCACCATTGGCCATAGAACCTTTATAATACCATGTATTCATGGTTTTTTGCAGTGTGGTTTATCAATTTTTTATTCCATTATACTCCAATTACATATTGACAATTGATGTCCATTCAGACCATGACATATTTCTACATGTAGTGGGAACAAGTGATTCCCCTTAAGGAAGTCAGTGCAATATGCTTGATTGACTTGGTGAGCTCCCACATCATCCAATAAATTATAGTCCCACGGGACATACTCACTAAAAATTTCACCAAATTATTCGTTTTTGAGATGTATAAGATGTACATAATGTAGAACAACTAATGTAATAATACATCCTGCAACCATGCACAAGAAAATGTACTGATCGATTCCTTCACCAAGCCCCTCACTAAAAATTTTATGTTTATTTTTAGCCAAGAAAACATGAATTGGCTTGAAAAACACCCAAATTATAATTGGCCCAATCAATCAACAGATCAAAATTCATCCACAGTGACATCGTATTACACTGTGTATAGAACATAAGATGTCCTACCCATATAGATTCAGATTCCACCACATTAAAAAAAATTCTATGATCTATATACTATTGAAATAATGAAATAATTTTATCTATATGGGATATAACTCCTTAAAGAAAAATTATTTAGGACATGCCTTGTCTATAAGTAACCCAAATAAGATAGAAAGGACATTCAATTAGATTGTTTTTCTCCACACCATCAGAAAGGGTGACACTATACTAGTTATCATGAAACTATTAATACTCAAAACGAAGTCAATATGATGGTTCCCATATAAGAATGACCATACACAATTTATTTAATGTATCCCAATAATGAAAACTATTTTATCACCTTGAATAGATATCACATTAGTCTTATAACCAAAACAATGTTCCTCAAATATTATCTTTTATATGTAAAATGAGATATTATAATCATGATGTTTAATTATGTACCATCACAATACCAATATAAATGGACATAAAAGAAATATATCATTGTTCTAGTTTCATAAAGGTAAACTATGTAATCATCATTGTCTTTATTTCATGACATTAAAACTATACACCCACAACATATTCACCACATGACATTAATATTAATGGAATAGTCCTATCACCCATTAATAAAATTCAACATTTTCATCCCATTCACATGAAATTAAAAGGGATTCTTGGTCCATATTGTAATAAATTAAACCAATAGCCATCATATGGTATGAGATCAATGACCAAAATCTAAAAGTTCGTGTCTATACATCATAACATTAATATGTGTGAAAATATTATTTGGGAGTGTGTTGGGTGGCATTGGGCCTCCTACTTCCTCATTCACATCATGTTAAATAATTTTCTCCCCACACATCCAATTAAGAATGCACTTCCTCTTTCTTATAAGCCTCATGATAATAAGAAACATAGAAACAATGTCCTAGTTGCACAATGTAAAACTGCATAACAATATCACCCTAGAAGCATGTCAAGAAAGGACATGGCATCATAATGTTCTCTACTGAGAGGATGTTTCTCTTAGTGTGGGACATATTCCATTCTGTGTTCTAGAACTATGTGTGAATTGATTCCTATCCACATGGGATATGTAGTGTTTACAATACATCTCATATCTAAGACGAACTGAAAATTCATGAACCATTCAACCCATTGGACACGGTAGAGGTGAGGGAATTATGATTCTAAATAGTAAGAACCCCATTTCATAGTTTGTGTGGGTCACTTGGGATTTTTAGGTCCTCATTCACATTGTTCCATTTCTCACCCATAAAACAAAAATTCCATAAAAATGGACCTTCATAAGCCCATACATCATGGAATTAAACTGAGATATAGGAAACATTACCTTTAATAATGTGGACCAACCTTGAGAACTATGTGAAGTTTTATTTTTGTCCAATAAGGATACATAGAGACAAATATATTGTTTTTATATCCATATACATCCATCCCAAAAATTATGTTATCCATATGCACAAGTCATACCTATATAGGTATATTTATTTTTAGGAATATGTGTGGTTTACTCTCATGGGATACATATTGATTCCTATGTATTTTATATTGGGGACCAAGAACAAATCCTGCAAATCCTTCCACCCCTCAATAAAGTCATTGTGTAGGATGTTAGACCCTTAATATAATATCTTCCCTTAGTCAATGTTTGAAAACATAAAACTATGTGAATGCCTACATAGGAATAAAAATGTGGTGTGAAGACCTCCTGGGTCCTCATTCTGTTCTGGTTTTTTTACCTCCTTATTATGCATTTTCCTCTTGCAGTGCTTACCCAATGGCATGAACAACATGATATTAAAAATTTCACGATGATCAAAAGTCCAAGACAATAAACTAAGAGTTAATGTTTTCATCATATGTCATTAATCAGTGATACTACCCGGAATATGATCAATATGACTCATAAATAGAGATGATTTTTACCCATATTTGAACCAGTATTGCTCATTAAATATGTATGGAATGGTAAAAAATTGATACCTCATATCCTGAAAAATGGACATACCATGACAAATATGGGATACCTCTAATTCCCCCATTTGGGAGAATCACCACCACTGACATTAGTCACCCATAATAGAGTGATCCAGATCAATTTCTAATTTGACTCCCTACATTTTAAGATGAATATATATTCCCATACATTTTTCTTTTAGGACCATCTATAATTTTGACAACCTTTGTGTCATTTAGCCTCAATTATAGTCTATTTATCGTGACTCTAATTTTTGTGTAGGTCTTAAAAAGAATGTGTGGGGGTGGAATTGGCCACCCATATCCCCTTTTCACATTGTGATTTTCACCCTACCGTTACACCTTTAAATGTTCTTGAATTTATCCTGTTTATGGTTCGAGCTATATGTAATGAATCACATAATACATGATCCAAGAAACACGAACTTAAACTGCATGGAATTTGTCAATGCATCATCACACTAAATAGTATTAATGTATTCAAAGGAATACATTGTGTGGATTTGGGTTCCCTATTCCTTATTCAAGTCATTTTGATCATGCATGCATGTTATGAATCTCCCTTTTTGGGATACTATCTATAGTCCGATCATTATGAACTTAAAATGAAACCCTATATTCCAAGAATCATTTATTTAATATATATGTGTTTTTTTTAGGAATATGTAATTGGAGATGGGCCTCTTTTTCCCTCATTAATGTTCTAGATTTTTACCTCAACGGGCAATATATATAAATTTAAGAGTACCTATCCCATGTCATGAACATTATAACCTTAAATGAAGAGTGCACGATCTGATCTTTAAGACCTAAATTTAATTTCCACAATATGGTTCATGCAATAAGACCTATTCAAATCCCCATTGGATTGAGTTGTGTGAAATTAAACTGTAAATCCATATATCCTCAATTCATGATGATAAAACTATGAATCTACCCTATTCAAAATATAGATTCCTCATACGATATATGTTGGATTCATAGAATAATTTACCACATGCCCTGAACAGGGGATCTAACATGATGACAGTGGGATGATTTTATTTTCTCATCCTTGATTATTCACCCCTATCAGTGCTGATATTTTACAACATAATGCTTCATATCCTTATGATGAATGAAGAAATTTGACAATATTTTTCTTTCATGCCTGAACAAAGATTCATCCAAACATATGCCCCTTTGAATAATTCATGGTACATGCAATAAGACCTTAAACTATACTCAATTCACATTTTCTAACCCCAAATTAAGATATAACCCATTCCACAATTAATGTATCTCTTGGTTTTCATTTCAATGAACATTAAAATATTTACATTCCAACTAATGGTGATAGTATCAAGTCATTATAATCACACATCCTATCCAGGGCCAACACCCAAATATATTTATTGCAACAAGTAACATATCAATAGGTTCAAACATGGTCAATAGTCGATCATATGTTCAACCTCTTCATTCCTTACTGGTTTGGTTGAGATTGTACTATTAAAAATTACGTCAATAATAGATTATCATGCATTGTTCTTCCCTGATCTATAACTCAAAAGTCTCATATTACCTTTTTTCCACATTCATGAATTTTTTTTTGAACTCTAGTACTCTAGGTGTTACTCCAAATGTTTGATTTAATATGTAAGTATGTCCCATTATAGTTCCATGTTTCACGCAACAACCATGAATAATGTGGGCTTATATGTTCTAGTCGGGTGTTTGATGATGTGGTTTAGCTACAAAAAGGGTCCCATGGTCCAAACACCATAACCCTTAATATTGGGTTTAAGTATAATCATACAGAATTTATTCTTTCTATGTGTTATCTTACAAGGGATATGTTATGTGGAATTGGGAATCCTATTTCATCGTTGACATTAGGTTTTTCACCCTACTACACTACACATATTCGTTTTGAATATTAATCCCATGGTATAAATACTATGATATTAAAATGCGTCAAATGTTATTGTCATATGATAATAAACTATGAGATATGTCATGATGACATGTCATTAAACATTAATATTCTCCATACTTACCATACGATAGTATACTATATGTGCAATTTCATCACTATATGTTGTAAAACATCATGTCTATCATAAAAGTTTCAGGATGTAAAAATATGGGATATCATATGACCTTTTTAAAGAACCCTTAATTCAGTGTTGATCATCTACTACATCACTCATCATTCATTAGATATAAAATAACATCCATGTTAGAGATCTCTTTATATATTCATTTTATTTGGGATCATACCCATACACTTATGATAATGTGTTAAAAACCATGGTGGAAATGATCCAGGAGTTTTTAAGTCCATTCAAAAATTTCTTCACTTCATTTGCATAATCTATGTCCTCTTATGTGGATGCTCATCCACTTCTATGTGTGGAGGGATGTAGTAGCAGTTTGGTACCATGCACTTTTGGATGACAACTATATTTTTAAAATGTTTCAGAAGAATTTTCATGAGATTTCGAGATAGGTTCTATGTTTCGAGAATGGTTATTTTCCAAACCTCATTTGTTTATACAAATATAAGGAAAAAGATATAGATTCATTGATTCTAACAGGATATGAAATTATCTTGTATTGGCATTCTTCTATCATTATGTTATAGATTTTTTGTTTTGTGATTAAAAATCCCCATTCTGCATTTTTCGAGTCAAATTCAAAACCTCAAGAGTTACGCCAAACTAGTATTATCATTCCTTTGGAAAATAAAGTTAAATGTTTTGAGAGCCTCATTCTAAATTCAAAAATCCCTCTCAACCCATAAATTCTTTATGGTCAGTCACCAACAACCAAACTGCATGTTATTGATGACATTATTGAACTCTTGTATGAAAACCATTCACGTGGTTGTCTCATGCTTCACAAACCAAGAATGAATCATGTGGTATTGGGGATTGGTTATTAGGTTTTATCAATAAATTGATTGAATTAATAATATAGATAAACAAATTATTTTTATAATGAAAACTAAACAACATAGTTTCATAGGGTAGTCATCATGTTGGAACCTCACCTTATATAAAATGGTCCACAATGTATGTTACTTAATGATTGAGCTCTTATGGTAATCTAGTTTCCGTAGAGTGATCTAGAAGGCTTGTTGTATCACTTATTATTCTACCTTCACCTCATCATCCTTGGATCTAACATCACCATCCCTGATCAACTTTTGGTCCTTCTCCTCTTGATATTCTAGTTCATCATTTTAAATCTATTCTTCCCTGACCTTGGACAACATCACATGGTCCCTTATGCTTTATTTAATATCAACCTGATTCTAAGTGGTGATCATGAGCTCATGTTCCATGCCATCCAAGTGGAAAATCTCTTACCAATGCTTTTTAAATTTCCTAGGATCCCTCATCCATGTGCTTCCTCCAGGATGGGTTGTGCTATTACATTTCCACCCATTCCATCTTGATAAGGAATTCTTGTTCCTAAATAGGAAAGGTGATTTAATATATCCCACCAATACATATATTTATAATCCTGTTCATGAGAGATCCCACTGATTATGTCACTTCATCAATCTATATAGATGTAATGAAATTCAACATATTACACGATGCTTTATGGTGGACAACATGGTAATCCTAAAAAGCTTCTTGGATATAATCCCCAAAATCATCAAGATGTTATACCTCATGAGGATGTATTATCTAAATTATGTTTTCATCTTGGTCCTCTAATTAATGATCTTATTGAATGAGCTTCTAGATTTCCATCCAAGTTAATAATTCCACAATATTATCTCTACATATGACAGAAGATTCCACTTCACCTTGAGGAATCATATAGGTGGATTTTATCATCTCATCTTCCCGAGTTGTTCACTCAAGTTTCAGTAGATGATTTTATAATCCCTCATCCACCATTGGTAGTAATTATAGGGATGGATCACCCAATGGAGCCTCCCCAATCACCTCAGTCGCTGATACCATTATCACAACCCCTGTCATCGTTTCACCATCCTTTTTCATTTCAGGGAACACCATTATCACATGCTTAGCTTCTATAACACTTTTAGTTAACCCAATTATGAAACATTTCATAGAAACATCCACAAAATATTCAACTCCAACGGGTGTCATCAATGGAACCGCTTTTCTTCGATCATCATCCATGACTCTTTCATCTAGTCAAACCATGGGCCTTTCCTCAACCCCCTCTATTAGGGGCCTAGTTTCAAAAGATCCCTATGGTAGTTCCTCTATAGTTTTCTTGACCTCCAAAAATCCATTATTTTATCCTTTTGGAAGGTAACCTCTTTCATTATCAGCTTAGTCTCTTCCATTGTTTCCACTAATGGAGGTGGGAAGGGTTTAACTACCATGAAGCTAACTTTATGTTGTGTCCCCATAGTCACCCCATCATGGATTATGGTTTTCTCATCATCATCTTGTGGTCTACCATTAAATTCCCCATATTTGGGGAATGTAGATTCCTATTTACATAAATAATGTATTAGGCGATGAAGCTGATGATTTATCAATTGTAAGAAAATCATTCCAAGATCAAGTAGTTTATCTAGTTAGCGGGAAGGTTCCAAGCTACGACTGAGAACCGGTAGGCATCACTCACCCATGATTCTTCAGATCCTTCACCTTTGACCATTGTCACAATGTTCTAAATGCAGTATAATGTAGATGAAATTACCAATATCTTCTTAACTCACTCGGTAATTAGATGTGGAATATACTGAGAGTAGATTAAATCTTCCAGATACACCACATACTGTATTACTTCATCGTGAGGAGAAGGGAAACCATCCTATTTGTGGCCCAGTATAGTGAGAAATGGACCCTCAATAGAGAGTAATTACCACAACCCATGAGGATCAATAATATTCTTGTGAATCCACCAAATCATCTCAATCATACTATTACATGTTGTCCTTGGGAACATTTATGCAATGTATTCATTTCCCTAGACCATGAAAGTGCACTCTAAAGGTCACCTCAGTGTACCAGATATCATCATACAACTAATTTTCTCGTAGCGTTGGGAAAGTTTAGTAACATCCCCTATATATAATATTTTTTAGGCCCATAAATGATCACATCCACTTTTATTGTCCTATAAACTAGATAATATACACCACACAAATTCTCTCTAGAAATAATTTTGGCCCAAGACATGGGGAAGAGGTTCCACCACTTCATTTGATTAAATTTCACTCTACCTCATAATGACTATAAGATAGGAGATTTCCCATCACTATGCATAGTCATGAGTAAGACCATATGTTTTAGTTGGTGGTGGAATTCCATTCCACATACATAAATATTCAAGAATGAAAATGATCCAAATTATCCTCGTTATTGATGGGTGTCCTTCATGACAAACCTCTAAGTACACTTTGGATTCAAGAACTATAAATAGTATAATTTACTTGAAAATTGGCATGGGTTATAAAAATCAAAATGTATCTCACAGTCAACACTATTAACCTATTTACCATAAAAAAATTCCAAGAGGTACAATCTATATTCCTTATTCATGGAACCATCATTAGTCAACACCAATGTTGGAAGGGAGAATAGATGAATGATGAAGTTCTCATCCAACCCAACCATCTTCATAAATTTGTTCATACCTATCATGAATGGATAAATTACTTTTATGTTCAAAATCCATTTCTAAAAGTTTCTTGTGGGAGGGGAAATGAGGTTTTGGTACTCATAGTCACCCATGTGTTTGTCCCATGTCGGGAGTAACCAACAACATATGAGTGTTGATATTAATCCTGCTATTCTTAGTATTGGATAATTCTAATTCTTGACATTTTAATCCTATAGTTTTAATTTAATATCTTCCATAACCTGCAAGTCAGAGCAATCCTTGACCCCTAGTATCTGATGGCATCAGAGTATGGCCTCATTGGAAACATCATTGTTAGATTTTCCACCTTATCAATCCTCATTTTTTGGTCATTCACAAAAAATATGAACCATTGTAAACAAGGGAATTTCTCGTTTCCCCATATTCTCCTCACGGTGTCCAGGCACCACTTCCAGCAACACCTTTTCCAGAGCTAGAACATGCTCCCTTTCTTCCAATACATTCTCGGTGTGGAGATATTCATCATAAATCACCCATTGTATTCAGATCCTAACCTATTGTGTATTGTCCCATATGATTAGTTAGGCATTACAATGATACATAGTGAATATATAGGTCCTTGGGGACCAAATTATTAACATTATAATCATGATCTCATGCGTGTAGTAGATATGAAACTATGAAGAAAATACGGCTTCAAAAAATACCTACAGGTTTCATATCTTCCACAAATTATCAGTATGATGCACCTGACCAGTAATCCCATACACATTCATCAATGAATATTTCACACAGGATCATATCCCATCCATCCTTCCATCCTTTCTTCACAACCCCCAAGCCCTACTAGAGAATCTCCTAGTACTATAGAAAGAATTTATCATCCTCAAGATTATCCCCATCAAAATTGTTGATATTGTTTTAGAGAATATCATATGTAATGAGGGTATGATACTTCTAGTTATGTAAGACATCGTCCTTTTGGAATTTTTATTCTCTTGATATGACCCTAAACCATAATAATGTCTCATCCCAACATGCTGTCAAAATGAAGATGTTGGATCTTAGACTAAATCCATATAGAGGGAGATTCTTTCACAAAGTATTTCCATTTGATCCTCCAATATGATTGTGAGAAATGATTCATGGTCCGACTTACTATGTACACACTCCCTAATCATGATTTTATCTACCGTGAATTCCCTCCAAGAAACAACCATAATGACCAAATGAGTGACTTCATGAGTAGTCATTCCTATTCAATAATAAGTGTTTTTTAGTATCTTTTCTAAATGATTTTCACAATACATGTTCATGCTACATGATTTTATGTTCTCCTTGATTTTGGTTCTCACTTAGATAAGAAATGTTTCATGGTGTTTATTTTTCTATGCAACCTTCACCGAGAAAATGGTCCACTGTCCTGTTTGCTAAGGAAGAATTCATGGATCACGTTCTCTTTGATTTGGACAATCTTGAAAAGAGAGAACATGATTTCATCCCATGAACTCATGTTCCTTGAAGGATCTCATGGTTCTATTTATAGTTGTACAACAACTCATGCTTCATGATTTTATTCCCACAAAATGTTATCATGATTCATCATAATGAGAAATCCTCATGAGTGATCTTCATAAAAGGATAAAGATTGCCTATTTCCATAAATTATACATCATAATTTGTCCCTCATCCTTTCACTATCATCTCCCACTATTTGAGGTTAATTTTTTGGCACAAAAATACATTCCAAGGGAACATTTGAGGAATAAGTAGTTAGTTTGGATCATCAAGGCCAAAATGGATCCTGGAATATATTTAAATATACTTCACAAATATTAACTAATTTTCGACTCGACTAAATATCCTACCATTGGAGCACCATAATGACAATTCCAATGGTTTTAAATTTGTTCCATGTGTCCAATGAGACTTCATGAACACACGATGGTTTGATGATTTTCATCATGAATGTGTAGAGAAATAATGTTGTGTATCACGAATCAGAAAGAGTCATAACCCTTCATAAATCCCATGAGGTACATCATGAACCACTTCTCAGCTTCGTGATCACTTTAATCTTTAAATACTCACTTAATTAAAAAATATATAGGATTGTTACCCTAATCATTCACCGTCCTAATTTCTCCCAATTTGTGATGCACAGAAGCATTGAGAAATAAGGAACAAATTAATCATCCACGGTATCCAATATTCATGAAACCTCCTTCCACGTGTTCATTAATACCTCCTCAGATGGTTGGAATGATTTTAATGAATTCCTACACTTTTCATGATGGTGCCAGACCCCATCAGCACTTGAGCCTTCATGAAAAATTAGTCCATCATGAAGCACTCATTTTCTATTCCAGGACATAGTCCAAATGTATGGTCACCCTACATCACAAATTCCATCCCATTTTTAAATAACTAACCTTCGGGAAGAATTTGATATTTGAGGATAAAATCTATGTAGTGTCCTATGCTTTACAAATACCCTCTTCTGTTATCCTCCAGTCTACCTTGTTTCTATTGACAACTCTTTGTGAGTGTCACACTCCCAATACCTCCACATACATCGAGGATTGTTTCACTACACCTCAAGTCCCTATTTGATCTTTTCCCACAATTCCTATGTGCCACTCCCCATTATATATACACCAAGATATGCAACTAAATTTTTCATCACATCATTAGTACACAATTTAGTTTTTTCATCCTAGCACGAGCATGCTAACATGATCCTCGTGATTGGACATTGCTCCAATTAGTTGAAACCTAGGATTTATGATACCCTGACTCCACCAATAGTGCATATTTTGTTGTAATGTAATCTCATGAGGTATGGAGATAGTCCCACATGCCCGATCTTCATGATATATAATTTCTCAGTATCACGTCCTATTCATATGATGGTAAAAAACATTAAAAATTCTTGAAATCATGATGTAAAATTGTATTCTTAAACCATGAAATTTCAGATGGTATTCCCTATGTATGATCATAATAGGATTCCACCTTACCCCCCATCATGGAATTTGTGTCTCCCATAGCGGTTTTCTTCCATTCTTAATCCTGACAACCACTACGTCACAAGCAAATGATGCACTGTGATTGACTTATAGGGAATGAAATCATCTCCACATGGAATGAGATCCTCCAAACATGTTATTATATCATCCACGGGAAACATGCAGGTGTAATCTCAACATCAACTCTCATTCACAGTTCATTCATTACATGAGTGTCGGGTCTACTACTTCCTCTTTCATTTCACACAAGCCATGACTCACATTGGTATAGTGGTTAGTAGAAAACATGAAATTTATCCTCAATAATTGATCAAATACTATGCATAAGACCTTTACACATACTACTTTGGGAATCCTCCTCATGTACAAACCATTACCAATCTTGAACTATGACATATTTAATTCAAAACAAAGTGGTATACATAGGAAGCCTCCATAAGGTCCAAACCCAAAAACTGCATCCACCAAGATCTTCCCTAGTCCACAACCATCCATCATTCATCTTCAACATGTTATCCCCAACCAATCATTCCATCCAAGAGTAATCCTCTTGAAATGGGAGGAATATTTTCAAATGACCAAAATCGTCCCATGTTGATGATCCATTCATGTTGTAAGAATCTATACCATAAGATGTTAATCTACATGGGCCAGTCATGTAAGATGACCATATACTGTGGCACTAAACTAAAGAGTATTTGACCCATATTCTCTAAACATGGTAGGTATGGTGACACTATGTGATTAAATATAGACCAATGAGATCTCATGTCCACTGTCTAATTGATGTACCATCAAAATTTGAAAACAAAACTTTATGTGATGCACCTCCCAGATTCACATCCATATGGAATTATGATATATGCGCATCCAACTATGTGACACCATCCCATTATTAGAGATAACTCATAGATCCACCTAAATGTTCATTCAAATCAATGAAATTGTAATATTTTCAGTTTCCCCCATATAGGGGAGCCCTTCCCTGATCTTCCTCCATGGGTGTTTTGATCAATATCCTCCCTCCCAATTGGATGTCCAAACCATTGTTCAAATAAGCTACATTATGATAACCATGGGATGATTAATGTCAAATTCATGGATGATTATCACCTATGGTGTTAGCTACCTCATGCTAAACATTGGATGCATGATGTGAAATCATTAGAAGACATAATCTGATGATGTTAATTACCATGTGATCTGCATGGGATGCTTTGGGATCTACTCCTAGGATAACTCAATGGGATCCCCTCATAAGAGGTAGAATACAAGTGAAAAATGTTCCTAGCATCCAAGATTACCAACAATTTCCAATATGACTACTCCCCTGACTGAAGGTTGCCGCCGAGTCAAGACACTTTAGAATGTACATTCAAAATCATTATAATTAGATGGTGTCCACAAAGAGATGGAATTGAGAATGAGTTTCTGATCATTAATCAAATCCATGAGGGAGATCTAGAATAATAAATGAGTACAGATGGGGATTATATGGATGGATGAACTGACATCCTATCATCTTATTTTGATTCAGGAGAAGAAATTTCGATTCAATGTGATGAAAGATGTCTTCATTTATAATGTGGGAATGTGGGTAACCAAAAATATATTTAAATGGAAATTAAACTTGTGTGGACGGTGCATCTAGTTGAAACCACCCGAAACAATAACCAAAAACCTATTCCATGGCCATAAGAGTCAAAAATGGGAAATCAATATGGGAAAATACGTTCACTAAGGGTGTGATTTTCCAATCATCAAACCCCTGATATTCTAAGATCTACTTATTAAGATAAAATAATTTTATTCCCATTTCTATAGGGTTTAGTTTTAAATGAAGAATTATGAAATTCCTATATTTAGTAATATAAAAATAAATAAAACCAATATATTCCTTAATAATATTCATTTCTCCCTAATTCAAAAATCTTTGAGAAAAACTGTTAAGATAACAATATCTTGTTATGGATCTATTATGTAAATGTAGGTTATCCTCATAAGGAGAACTATTACCATGATTTGGTGACTAATCAAAAACCTATGAGCTTCAATATGAGGAAGGATTAAAATTTTTCAAGTGATTCCCATCAAACCTATACATTGAAGAACCAGGTGGCCTTGAATCTGTCTTCCACACCACCATATTGGAAAAAGAATCTCCTTTCCCAGACATCATAGGTGAATTCTTAACATGATACCCTCACAATATTTATTACCTAAAACAATGGGATTATGAATTAAATTATAGGAACACGTATAGGATAAGTTCATACCAACAACCACATGAGGAACCAACAAATATACACTTGAATAAGTGTTCAGAAATAGAGATCAAGATCAAACCTTAATGCATGAACTACACAGTAATATAGGAATTCCACATATGGAATACACTCCTTTAAAATTTTGAGATGAATAATTACAATTGTTCATAGAGTGGATGATAGAGTCTGATTCACCATCAATGTTTTCCCATCGGTTTCCGGGTGACACATAGAGGAAACTAATAATAGTGTACCTAGTTTAACCACAATGTCCTCCAAAATTAACTAAAGAAATTTGTGTCTCAATATTACATAATTGTCCATGGAATTCCATTGAGTTAGACTACATCCTAAATGAAATGTTTTTAAATACTAGTGGAATCATCAGTTTTGTGACAATGTATAAAATGTGCAATTTTTAAAAATTGATCCTCCACAACAAAAATGGAGTATCTCCCCCTCTTGATATATGGTAACCCTACAATAAGGTAAATTGATCGTTCGTCCAAGGGGGTGTTGGGGATTGGGAGAGGAAGATATAATCTATGTGGTTTTTTAGATTTGGCTTCAAGGTAGATAGTGAACATTCCAGAAAAATGAAAATTTCATTACATATCAGGCTAATAAAAATTCTCACCATGAAAACTTAATGATTTGGAAACATCAAAATGTCACGTTAACCCACCGTCATGTGACTCTGTTAGTGAATTTAAATGGATTGAACTATTGGGAATCAAAGTATTATCAATCCACAATATGAAAACATTTTGTAAATAGATTTTTCCTAATTAAAGCATGGTTACCAAAGACTATAGTGGTACTAAAATCTATATTAGTGGAATACAATTAATTAATTAAATCAAAACAAAGGATTTTGGAAACTGAAAATGATAGATGATAATATCAATGAGAATGTGTATCAACTACAATATTAAATACTTTTTTTTATGATTGATGACATATAGAAATGAATCAATGAATCCAAATTATCTAGCATGTCTCCTATTTAGTTTATGTTTTCCTCTATGGTATTTAAGAGACTTTTGATTAGAATGGGTCAAAAATTCATTCAGCCAATGAAAATTTTTCCATGTTACTTTCAAACCAGTGATTAAAACTCTTTATCAAATTATAGTCAGGACATTTAATTTATCAATAAATAACAAAATGTTTTGACATTCATACATGTGTTCTCCTCCTATGCCAAATCTGATTTATCACATTCAATATCAATGGTATTACAGATGTTCAGTATTGAATATATAGGGGTTTGGGTTAGTCACTCTATTAAACCATGGAGGTACATCTCCTGGGTTTTTTACCATTTGAAATAAAAATTATTCATCATCATCTCTTTCAATGGAGTTTGATTGTTTTTTGAATTCCATTACAAATACATTGAAATAACTACCAAGACAATGAAATAATCATACCAATCCAATGGAGGTTTGAGTTCTCCAAAATTGTATCGCTTTGATCTTCGCAGTGTCGACATCAACTCCATTTTCACTCACATAAAATATAAGGGAAGAAATCTTTTCGAAGAATTATTCAGAGTTATATATGTCTCAATTCACATTTTTCTTCCTCAACACCTCTAGGAATTTTCATATGGGATCTACATGTTCATGAAAAGACTTACTATAAACAAATATGTCACCAAAGTAATCTTCCAAAAAAAATCAATATATGCACATAATAAATGATTCATTATCCACATTAAGGTGCTAAGTGCACTAGTGAGACCAAAGTGCATGAAAAACCATTCATAAATTCCATTTCATGTATTAAATATAGTTTTAAACTCATTTCCTTATTTCATATTGATTTTATGTTATCCTATTTCTAATTTTTTTTTAGAAAATCGGTGAAACATTTAATTCATATATAATATCATCTAAACTAGTGACAAGATGATGATACAAGACCATGATGTTATTTATGGATGATCAAAATATTAACATTCTCCATGTTCCATCCTTCTTTGGTATAATAATCATAGGTGTTACACAAGTACTAAGGCTCTCTCTGAAAAATACCACATCAACATCTCTTAAACACGCATATGTATTTCTGTGGTCTCCTCTGGGTTGGTGTAATAGGCAGGACTGTTCAATAGTGCTGCACTGGTTATCAGGTTAATTTAATTCTCAATACCTCTAATTGGTGGAAAACCCATTCACACATCGTCTAGAATGAAATCATCACACTCTTATAACAAAGACTCAACATCATTTGGAAAAGGCGGTCAGTAGTTAGTGCGTTGAGAAACCTCATTGTATAAGAGTACTATAAGGGTTTGTTGGGAAAACAATTCATCCTTAAATTCACTATTTTTTTGACATATACATTTCCTTTCTCTAAAATTGTTTTTAACTCTTTATTTATTTTTACTCTCCATTTCATTTCTTCTATCATTTTTTTGTTCCCCTAATTGTCCCCTTTTATTTTTTATTAATTTTATCTTTATCAATAGTTTTTTATTATATCTGAAAATGTGATCTTAAATATTCTTTATGGGGGAAATTGTGTAGAGGTATATAGGTTTCCCACAGATTAAAAAATAATGAGTATTCAAGAAACTATCATGAATAACAGGCCGACCGTACTACCATGATCGTCCCAAAAACAAATGAAAATCCATGATAGGATAAAATCACACAAAACCTCATCTTTGAAAAGACTAATGTTTAATACTACCTTCAAATTATTTGTGACCTTATGCTCTCCACAACCACTCAGCCACTGATGATGATACTGATTTTGGTTCATTTAAGTCAGGAGTCCCATCTTTTCCACCAACACGGTGATCTCCACATATATACAACTCTCCCCATAAATAATAATTATAAATAAATTCCACTTGACCTCGCATCACACATGGAAAATGTTTTTCCACTAACACTTCTCTCTAATGGTAATATGTTCACATAAAACTCTCATAGTGAAAGGAATCTCAGTATCCTCTAAAAATTCTCCATTATCAATTTCACAAGATTAATCATCCTTATATTTCAATCTATCACCAATAGTTACTTATTCTCTATACTTGTTGATGGTAATGGTGTTATGGTTTGGGAATTATGTAGAAATGTGACCACTTACTTGACATTTGTAAAAATGAATATCCTTATTCAATGTTTATTTAGCCAAAAAACATTTTTGCATTCCTGCAAGAATTAGCATGATACTTTTTTGATCAACCATCTTAATCAGATTTTATGATTATCCAATATCATTTCGTGGATTTTTCCATTGTGTAAAAGGGATAGTGAGTTTCCTCAATAGTCTCCTCATTTTGATATGTTCCTCATCCTTGGTTTCATATTGGTTAATATCATGAATCTCTACATGGTTCATTATATATAATTTATTCAAAATACCCTTGTTGATCCCATGTAAAAAAATATTGACATACCTGCCTCAAGATCCTCCAAAAGGTTTCCCTAAATCATAGTAGTTTTCTCCTTCATTTAGTACTCTTTTAAACACTTACACCCTTTGCCAAGCTACTGAATTTTGTTGCAGAGATCACTATGGTTGTGTGAGGCAACAATCATCTTCTGCATGGAAAACATCATTTCATCCCATGTTTGGATCAGAATCCCCTTATTTTTGGATTTCTCTATCCCAGTATGATCCAACCACATTAATTTGTAATCAATGAATTCAAGGGCTACATGTTTTACCATTTTCTCCTCGAAATTTATATGACATGTGGATACTTCCTTGATCAGCATCTCACATTCAATTCCTGCTCTTAGATCACTTTTCTATGGAAATGAAGGGAACATCACCTTGAAATGCACAAGGATTTTATCCTCAGGTTTTCTCCTTTATAATAATCTATGGTTTTGGAACCTCGACAAGCATTGTGTGACATCTAAAAAATCATCATCAACGTAATATATCTCATCCTTTATATTGTGGGGTTATATGGTGTCAAACATCACTTTAGTTTATCATGGATATTCTGCACAATTGGATGATTCTCTAGGTTCTCAATCCACTCTTATAGCATCTCCATCATCAGATCAACTAGGATCTTAGAGTGGATCACCAAATCATTCATTTGGAATGGTTTATATACAGGTGCAAGAGATCTACATTGACTTCCTTCATCACTAGCATGATCAATTATCTTCCCACAATCATCTAGGATTTTATTTTATTGAAACAATAACACACACAATGAGAAGCACACACCATGTCACACTCACACATGTGAATATAAACTCTCTCTCACACACACTGTCTCTTTATAGAAACACAATCATGCACACCAACACACAAAAGATTTACACACTCACAGAAACATGAATACACACTCACAAACATAATAAATAAACACTCACACACACAAGCAGACACACTCATGCACTCAAGATATACACAATCACACACACAAGGATACACATTCATGAGTTTTTATTCTTTTTTTCCCTCCCCTCTCAAAACTCAATTTAAATACCATGATATTATGAATATAATAATTTATTGTCTTTGATTGTGTCCCACTAATCCATACCCAATCGACATTGTGTCGGGGGATTATTTAACACAACTCACTTGAGTTAAATAGGGTTTAAAAATGGTAATGAGTAAAAAACTAGGTAGAAAATATGGTTAAAATGGTGGAAAGTTGTAAATGTTTTGGTATGTGGGATTTTTACGATTGTGTGAGAGATGAAATATTAATAACAATATGTTGCAAATATAATATGGTGATTATCTAATATGATAGAGGATGTGATGTATAGAAATGAAATCTGATAATAATGTAATGAATAAAGATGTAATTGTATACAATATTTTTTCCTTTTTTTATATCTCCATGAAAAGTGTTGTTCTTGGAGTGATAACGAACAAGATGATTAATAGAGGGAAAAACAATTTTTGAAGTCACTAAATGAGAGGATGTTCATAATTTTGAAAACAAAAAAATTGTTAGTTGATATAATTTTTTGGATTTTTTATCAGATACAAATCACATAGAGTGAATCAAACAATCATAGATGATTGATGAATATTTGGTTCAATGTAAAATATTTCAGGCTTAAACTACATTGCTAAATTCTATATTTTTTTAAAAATAATGGTATTTTTGTTATTTCTTGAATGGATGGATAATGTGGGAAGGCAATAAGGGTAATGGATTAAGGCAATGTAATATAATAAAAAGATGGAAACCATTTTGACTAGAGATTGGATTTAAATTGATGTGACATGCACATGGTCGCTCGATATTCACCTCATAGGGTGGTGAATGATAGATATTATTTATAGTTTATATGTACTAGATGATGGGTACATATACTTGATTCTAGTATTCAATAAACACTATAATGATTGAGAGCTTCAACATAGATAACACAATCAATGTTGGGATGTGATATTCAATCAAGACAACAACACACTTGGGTGAAAGAATGGAATTAGGATATTTGTGATCTTTGGTCACCAATCAAACTTATAGATTAACAAGAAAATAATACATATGATCAAAGGATAAAATACAAAAATCATCAAATAATGGACAAAAACAGTGCATAATCTCTCTCTTTAAAAATCATTAATTCCATAAAAGTTTCATGTGGTGGCTATTTATATCCAATGGGGTGGTACAATAGTCAATGATCAAATTACCTAAACACATAAATCCTAAAAAAGTTTGTTTCATTAAATTAAAAATGATAAGTATACCAAATATTTTTTATAAAAGTAGCACACAACCATCCAACTATTGCCCATTGGATTTGACATTAACTGTGTACCCCACCAGATTTGACTTTGGAGTCACAAGATTCCATTATAGAATCCTAGATATGGGTAAGGAATCTAAAATTTGTGAAACCATGTTGGCCAAGAATTGAACATTGGTTTTGGTCTTGAATAAGTGATATTATAGGTTAATTTTCCCTTTCCATGAATGAAACTATCCACAGGGAATTTAATGATGATATATGGGTTTCTATTGAATCATTAAACTACATTAATCTCCCTTACATCATTAGGCTATGAAAATCCATCTTCTTCACTCTAGGAATTGACTTGGTTCCATCTACATGGTTCTCATCAACCATTCTTGGTAGGCCTATTACAAAATCCTTTGTTATGTACTCCCAATTCCACATGGAAATTAGTAAAGACTACAACATACCCACTAGTTATTGGCACTCTATATTAACCTACAGATGGGTGAGTCATTTTAATAAAATATAAACCACTCATATTTTCATGTTGGTCCTCAAATATTATACATTCAGTTCCATATACATTTTTTGTATTTCATTATGAAAAACAATATGAAATGTTGGTAATCATGAAGTAGTTATTATTTTAAGGATAATGTCATGACCATACAATCCAAAAACAAAAAAAAATAATATGTCAAACTTCTATCCCTCAGTGGTCTAACATCCATTGAGTTTTAACATCATTGAATAAAATTTATAATCACATGCATGTTAACATTTAACCATTTTAAATAAATAATGAATAAAAGAAACTCAAAATAATACAAAAAAACTACATCATTCTTCATGATCATTTTTCAAGAAATATATCAAGGAAAATAGAAACCAATGATCTGATACCTATGTTTTCCACTGACAATATAAATTTCTACTTAATTCATTCTCCACATAGTTTCAATCACATGGTGTATATGTTATTTCAATTCCAAAAAATAGATGAATATTCATCCATATTATTTATCATAGAATCAAATATAATTGTGAGAAAATTATTTTCCCACTATTATGATCCGTAACCACCATAGATTTTACAATAATTGGAAATGAAAAAAAATACTCAAGTCATGGAGAACATCAGCTAATTCCAAACTATGTGTTGGATATATATCATCATGAATATCTCACTCCCATGAGATATTAGAGAAAACATGATATCTGTTCATGAGGACACACTACAACCCATATCTCAATGCATCACAATAAACTATATAGCCATGTTATTATTATGGTTATATCATTATTGATATTACTTTTAGTAGAACTTTATGCTCTTTATTTTTGTTGACATTCATCACTCCATTTTAATGGAATTACTTCCATCATGAAGATTATAATTTGATAATTTATTTGATAATTTTCAATAAAAAATTACTTAAATAAATAGATAGTTCAAGGAAACTACATATCTCAAATTCATTCTATAGTAGTTTCCATGATGTCATATCCTTTATAATTTCTGGATTCACTAAACCACCATTTTCAGAGATAACATGCCCAAGGGAACATAACATTCGTATCCGAATATAATACATAGAATGTTCTAAAACAATATGATAATCCCAAAAGATACCTGAGACTATCTCCAAGTGTTTCTCATGCTAAACCTTTATCCTATAATACACTAGTATTTGATCCACTAAAAGGAATTACCACGTAATCATAATGTTCATATATACTTAGGCATGTTTTCATCAAAATATCCTCATTCTGAACATGTAGTTGGAGATATTCTAATAATAAATAAATTTTGAGGAATGAATAGGGTCACCTCCATTGTTCAAATAAATCATAAATACAAGGAAAATGATACAAATTTACTATCATCACCTGATCAATATTAATATAATCCACCAAAATCCTTATAATTCCGTCATCCTTTTTCACAATAAATACCATTACTACCCATAGAGACATAAATTGTCAAATGAACTGTTTCTTATCAATCTATTCTGACTAAAAATTGAATTCTAATAATTCTTTTGTTTCAACTGGAAATGATGGATATGAAATAGAAAGGGACCATTTTAAGAGATCAGTCATAAACTTAAATTCTATTAAGGGATTAAACCATTATAATTTAATTTAAAAAACATTAAAAATAAGATCATCAGTTTTTAGATAACAGCAATTCTCGATCACATCCATGGAATCCAAGGTCAATGCTAGTGACAAGTATGAGATAGTTTAGACTGTTGGATCTAAGGACCATTCTCCACATTCCTTGATATGTTGATCTACTTTAAATAGATGATAAATTCCATTCTTAGTTTTAAAACTAACCCATTCGGTATAACTGTTGATGTGATATTTGACTACATTCTACTAATCCATAATAAGGATTATGTAAATGTCACCCATTTATAGCATAGATAAATCCCAAATTAATTCATACCAATATATTGTAATAAATCATACCATTCTCATGATGGTATGAAATAATATTTGGCCAAGATGAGTTTTATGCTTAAAGAAATAGGGAATCATCTCAACTAGAAAACCTAGAAGATTAACAATAGATTAATTAATAATCTAATGGGATTCCCCCTTATTAAAAAATTTTCACATAAGGGTACAATTCAAGAGAATCATACATATCAATTTTTAATGTAACAATTTAACATCCATGAACACTTTAACTATTCCATATAATTTATTAATCATTGCACTTTTAGTTTAATTACCCTATAGAGATTGAACTAGTTGAGGAGGAATGGTATTCCTAGAATCACCACATCTTGCATAGTTTTTATTGAGATTGATATTATACTACACTCATACCATAAGGAATATAATTCATTTAAAGCAAGATATGTTACTCTAGAACATTACCATGGATAATTTTGATAATAGAAGTGATCATTTATATCATGTTGCAATTGTGACATGCTATATGTGGTACTGTGAAATCTTGCTTCATGAGATCAATAGAACCACACTGAAAAAAACTGGGTTTACCCTTTGGTTTAGAGAGTGTATTATATTATCCCACCATCCAATATTTATTCATACCCCAACCTTAGGAATTTATGTCCATATTCAACGTATTCCTAGAATTAGATTTCTCACTATTTCTCATTGGTATCGGAAATCTTCCTCTACAAATTTTTATATAGATATCCCTTTCTCACACCATTTATCTATTTAAAATCTCTATATAATATGATATACAACGAAAAAAATAATTTATTGAATCTATGGCCTCAACCCTAGTTCAAAAATAAATAAAATCAAGGATGCACTTCTAACATTGTCTTGTACAAAAAGTGAAAAAATTCAAAACATTTATGCCCACTATATTACTTTGTTGTAAAATTTCATAAAATTAATGAAATATGTTTTTCTTGAAATATATAATATAGGAGGATATAATTTTTTGATAAATTGTTTTTCAGAATAATTGAATGTTATGCGTTGGTCTAATGGGTCTTGAACATTTAAATTGAACTTGTAGTGTGCATGATCATTCATAATGTATTTTTACAATGTTATATTAATCATTGATTATGTTCAAATGTAATCAAATATTCTATTAATCATATTTATCAAAAAAAAATTTACCCTGTATGTCTTAAAAATTGGGTGGATTGTTCTTTTATAAACAAAACTAAATGTTCCACAAAATTTGGTTCAATCGTTTTCTTTAAACTGTACATAGTTTCATATTCCATTTCAATAAACTACATTAATTTTTGGTTCAATTTTGGCTCATGTGATACCACGGTCTCATACGCCTCTTCCAAAAAGTTCCAAAAGGGCCTACTCAGTTCATTTTTATATAAATTGAAAAAATATATTTGGACTCACTTTATAAAAACTAGATTCATAGAAATTTAAAATTTACCAATTCACAGATATCACAACAAGGAATATAAAAATTACTAAATTTCCTATATCATTCATATTTTTGAATATTCGTCCATGCTCTGAAGATAACATCATTTTGTAATATTTTCAATAATCAACACAATTTCATCGAATAAAAATTAATTCATAATAATTAATTATTCCCCATAGTAGGAATTCAATACTATCAATTTGTGTGATTCTCTTCTCATAAAATATACATGTCAATATGAGGTTACACCTTCTATAATTGTTTTAAAATACTAATTTAACCAATTTTCTAGGTAACTTGAAGTTTTTAATATATAACATATTTATGCCTATTTATGTTCAACATTTCATTATCTGACAATACTATCTCCTTGACACCATCCCAACTCAGGTTGTCATGATGAATTATTTTAGAACTCCAAGTTTGAGTAGATATATACCGTTTTTATCATTATTCCATTCCTCATTGTATTCAGAAGTGATGGGTGTGTTTCTATCCTTTGGGGACATCCCTCAGATATCAATGTTACAAATAAATTACAATGGATTGAAATTTAATTAGGGGATGTTTTTCCATTAAATATAAACATCCAAATAAAATGTAAAAGAGAAGGAAAAAACCACAACACAATTCATAAGATCAAAATAAAACTCAACCAATGACAATCTATCAACTATATCAGTATACAAAGTGGAAACAATAATAGAAACACACAAATTTAAATTAAAAAATTACTAAGAAACACTCATCCTTCTTCATGATCCAACTCATGATTCCATTCTAAACCCATCACGATGAATCACTAAAGAACGTTGATACCTTTCCTTTACATGGGTCTCAGTAGATATAGTCTAAAAATGTACCGAACATAAAAAGAAGGAGGTGATTATAAACCATATTTGGGTTTCCCCAGGGAATTATGAACTCTTGAAACTAGGATGAAACCAATTATCAATTTTATATACATAATATTAAAATAAATTTATTTTATTTTATATCAAACCCAAAATAGTATTCAATAAAATTCAATTTGGAATTACATTGAAACAATTTTTTAAGGAATATATCAATAAAGACATTAAAACTGTTAACAATTTTAGGATTTTTAATATAATATCACATTTCCACATACAACTAAAACACAAAAAAACAGACAAGAATGTGGTTACCAAGGCAGTGGAACATAACATTCATAATCCATCCATTTGATGGTGGTACTCCATAACCATAATCCATTCCATTCAAATTCATACTATAGAGTAATGCACAAATCATGTCAAATAATTAAAATAACCTAATATATTCCCTTTTAAATAATTTAAAAAAAATCACTTTCCTCAAATGAACCATAAATTTGAAATCACCATATTATAATTATATATGGATTTTCAAAAAATCTTTCATATTCCCATGAATTCATGAACCATTATTAATATTATAATATTAATAAAATTAATCCGTAGTTTTCATTAAAAATGTATAAAAAATTAAATTTTAATTCAAGACTTATTATTTTAATAATTATTAGCCACTATATAATCTACCTTCCTCTTAAATATTTAAAACAATGAAGAAAACCATAAAAAATTCCAAAACTCATCATAGAAATTTTAAAATAATCATTATAACTTGTTCCCTTAAATCAAAAAACGTATATCACATAAATATTTAAAAAAATGGATACATCCACTAATATATGGATCCAGGATTCCATGATATGAAAAAAAAATATTTAAGGAAAACAATGAATAACCATCACTAAATGAGGAATTTGGGACAACAATGCCGTCAGATTCACCTTGGAATCGCTCTCAAATCTAATGTTATTAAGTAAAAAAGACTTGGGATGATTATGATTTCATGTTCTAGATATTTGTTGGAAGAAAAGTGTTTTAGGAGGTTATTCGGACTATGTATATTATTCTCAGTACAGAAATTTAACTCTATATGGTTAGCGTGCATGCTTAGGCAAATTGTGTGCTAACCATTAATGAGACACTTCCTTAACCCTTAGAATACATGGATGGATTTTATGGTCAAATAAAACATTTTCTAGACATTTAATTATCATTTTCATACCTTTCTTAGTTTCTCTAGGGAATCAACATGGTTTTTTTAATGTATGTTCATACCTACATCCGACTATTTCAAATATGCAGCTTGCTAGAGGTGTCTCACAGTTATTATTAACCATGATCAAACCACATATCTTTAAAACATTTTTTGCACGCACCGCACGTCCGATGGGCGCGATGTCTCCTCTTACACGTCACGAATAGTATTTCTAATGTTTTCGTGTGGTTTCAGGCCATTTGGAACACGTTTGCTCCGAATTCGACCGTCTCACGCCGTTTTGATGTTTTATGACACCGGAAACGCATTTCTGGTCACCGCGGTCAAACGACACCTCCGATTGACGTGTTGTCTGCCCGACCATTTCCCAAATCACAAAACGGCTGATGTCGTATGGTTTCATTGCACTCCAAGGTCGTTCAGGTGATTTTTACCCCCCAACGTGCCATTTTAGCACGCGCCGAGCTGCTGAATACGACACAATCGGCCGTACCGTGCGCACTGCACGTCCTATGGCCATGTCGTTTCCTCCTACACATCACGAATAATATTCCTAATGTTTTTGTGTGGTTTCAGGTGATTCGGAGCTCGTTTTCTCTGAATTCGACCATCTCATGCCGTTTTTGGTGTTTTGTGACACGGGAAACGAGTTTCTGGTCACCGCGGTCAAATGACACCTCTGATTGACATGTCGTCTACCCAAAAACTTCAAAATTCACACAACGGATGATTCCGTACGGTTTCATGGCATTCTGAGGTTTTTCGCGTGGTTTGGACCCCCCCCCCCAACGCGCCGTTTTAGCGTGTGCTGAGCTGCTGAAAACGACACAATCGGCCATACCGCGTGCACCTCACATCTGACGGGCCGGATCACGAATAATATTACTAATGTTTTCATGTGGTTTCAGGTCATTCAGAGCATGTTTTCTCCGAATTCGGCCGTCTCACTCTGTTTTTTGTGTTTTATGACACTAGATACGCGTTTCTGGTCACCGCGGTCAAACGACACCTCCGATTGATGTGCCGTCTATCCGACCATTTCAAAATTCACACAACGGATGATGTCGTACGGTTTATGGCATTCCGAGGTCGTTAATGTGGTTTTGACCCCCCAACGCACCGTTTTAGCGTGCGCCGAGCAGCTGAAAACGACACAATCGGACGTACCACGTGCACCGCACGTCCGATGGGCGCTCCGTCTCTTCCTACACATCACGAATAATATTCATAATGTTTTCGTGTGGTTTTAGGTCATTCAGAGAATGTTTTCTCCGAATTTGACCGTCTCACGTTGTTTTTTGTGTTTTATGACATCAGAAACGCGTTTCCGGTCACCGCGGTCAAACGACACCTCCAATTGACATTCCATCTAGACGACCATTTCAAAAATCACACAACGGCTGATGTTGTACGGTTTCATTGCATTCCGAAGACATTCGGGTGGTTTTGACCCCTCAACGCGCCGTTTTAGCGCACGCCGAGCTGTTGAAAATGACACAATCGGCCGTACCGCACGCACCGCATGTCCTATGGGTGCGCCGTCTCCTCCTACATGTCAAGAATAATATTACTAATGGTTTCGTGTGGTTTCAGGTCATTCAAAGTAGGTTTGCTCCAAATTCGACCCTCTCACGCCGTTTTTGGTGTCTTATGACTCCCGAAACGCGTTTCTGGTCACCGCGGTCAAACGACACCTCCAATTGATGTGAAGTCTACCCAAAAATTTCACAAATCACACAAAGTCCGATGTCATACGGTTTCATGTGATTCTGAGGTCGTTCGGGCGGTTTTGACCCCCCAACACGCCGTTTTAGCGCATGCCGAGCTGCTGAAAATGACACAATCGGTTGTACCGCGCCACCGCACATCCTATGGGAGCTCCGTCTCCCCCTACACGTCAATAATAATATTCCTAATGTTTTTGTCTGGTTTCAGGTGATTCGGAGCACGTTTGCTCGAAATTCGACCGTCTCACGCCGTTTTTGGTGTTTTAGGACACCGGAAACGCGTTTCTGGTCACCGCGGTCAAACAACACCTCCGATTAACGTGTTGTATGCTGGACCATTTCCAAATCAAACAACGGCTGATTTCGTATGGTTTCATGGTATTCCAAGGTCGTTCGGGTGGTTTTGACCCCCCAACGCCCCGTTTTAGCGCGCGCCAGGCTGCTGAAGACGACACAATCGGCCGTAACGTGCGCACCGCACGTCCGATGGGCGTGCCGTCTCCTCCTACACGTGAAGAATAATATTACGAATGTTTTCGTGTTGTTTCAGGTCATTAAAAGCACGTTTTCTCCGAATTCGACCATCTCACGCCGTTTTTGGTCTTTTATGACACCAGAAACGCGTTTCCTGTCACCATGGTCAAACGACACCTCCGATTGATGTTTCGTCCTCCTGAACATTTCAAAACTCACACAACGGCTGATGTTGTACGGTTTCATGGCATTCTGAGGTCGTTCGTGTGGTTTTGACCCCCAACGCGTCGTTTTAGCGCGCGCCGAGCTGCTGAAAACGATAGAATCGGCCGTACTGTGCGCCCTGCACGTCCGATGGGTGCGTCGTCTTCTCCTACACATCCCTAATAATATTCCTAATTTTTTTTGTGGTTTCATGTCATACGGAGAACATTTTCCTTGAATTCGACCGTCTTACGCCGTTTTTGGTTTTTTATGACACCGGATAGCGATTCCGATCACCACGGTCATACGACACCTCCGATTGATGTGTCGTCTGCCCGACCATTTCAATAATCATAAAATGGCTGATGTAGTACGGTTTCATGGAATTCCGTGGTCGTTCGTGTGGTTTTGACCCCCCAACGCGCCGTTTTAGCGCACGCCGAGCTGTAGAAAACGACACAATCGGCCGTACCGCGTGCACCGCACGTCCGATGGGTGCGTTGTCTCTTCCTACACATCACGAATAATATTCCTAATGTTTTCGTGTGGTTTCAAGTCATTTGGAGCACGTTATCTCCGAATTCGACCGTCTCATGTCGTTTTTGGTGTTTTGTAACACCGGAAACGCGTTTCCAGTCACCACGGTCAAACGACACCCTCGATTGATGTTCCATCTTGCCGACCATTTCAAAAATCACACAACCGCTGATGTAGTACGGTTTCATGGAATTCCGAGCTCGTTTGGGTGGTTTTGACCCCCCAACGCGCCGTTTTAGCGCGCGCTGAGCTGCTGAAAATGAAACAATCCGTCGTACCGCGAGCACCGAACGTCCGATGGGCGGGATGTCTCCTCCTACATGTCACGAATAATATTCCTAATGGTTTCACGTGGTTTCAGGTCATTCAGAGCACGTTTGCTCCGAATTCGACCGTCTCACGCCGTTTTTGGTGTTTTATCACACTAGAAACGCGTTTCCGGTCACCGTGGTCAAACGACACCTCTGATTGACGTGATGTCTGCCCGAACATTTCAAAAATCACACAACAGCTGTTTTTGTACTGTTTCATGGCATTCTGAGGTTGTTCGGGTGGTTTTGACCCCCCAACGCATCATCTTAGTGCGCGTCGAGCTGCTGAAAACGACACAATCAGCCGTACCGCACGCACCACATGTCTGATGGGCGCGCTGTCTCTACCTACACGTCACGAATAATATTCCTAATGTTTTCCTGTGGATTTAGGTCATTTAGAGAACGTTTGCTCCGAATTCGACCGTCTCACTCCATTTTTGGTGTTTTATGACAGCGGAAACACGTTTCCGGTCTCCGCGGTCAAACGACGCCTCCGATGATGTTCCGTCTACCCGAACATTTGAAAAATCACACAACGGCTGATGTCGTACGGTTTCATGGCATTCATAGGTCGTTCGGGTGGTTTTGACCCCCCAACGTGCCGTTTTAGCGCGCGCTGAGCTGCTGAAAACGGCACAATCAGCCGTACCGCGTGCACCGCACGTCCTATTGGCACCCCGTCTCCTCCTACGTTTCACTGATAATATTAATAATGTTTTCGTGTGGTTTCATGTCATTCAGAGCACGTTTTCTATGAATTCGACCATCTCACTTCGTTTTTGGTGTTTTTTGACACCAGAAACGCATTTCCGATCACCGCGGTCAAAGGATACCAATGATTGACATGATGTCTACCCTACCATTTAAAAAATTTCACAATGGATGATGTCGTACGGTTTCATGGAATTCCGAGTTCATTTGGGAGGCTTTGACCCCCCAACGGTCCGTTTTAGCGCGCATTGAGCTACTAAAAACGACACAATCGGCCATACCGCACACACCGCATGTCTGATGGGCACGTTGTCTCCTCTTACACATCAGGAATAGTATTTCTAATGTTTTCGTGTGGTTTTAGGTCTTTTGGAGCACGTTTTCTCCGAATTCGACCGTCTCACGCCGTTTTTGGTGTTTTATGAGACTGGAAATGCGTTTCTAATCACCGCGGTCAAAGGAAACCTCAGATTGACGTGTCGTCTACCCGACCATTTCCCAAATCACAGAACGGCTGATGTCATTCGGTTTCATGGAATTCCAAGGTCGTTCGGGTGGTTTTGACCCCCCAACGCGCCGTTTTAGCACGCGCCGAGCTGCTGAATATGACACAATCGGCCGTACCGTGCACACCGCAAGTTCGATGGGCACGTTGATTCCTCCTACATGTCACAAATAATATTCCTAATGTTTTCGTGTGGTTTCAGGTCATTCAGAGCACGTTTTATCCAAATTCTTCGTCTCACGCCGTTTTTGGTGTTTTGTGACACCGGAAACGCGTTTTCGGTCACCGCGGTCAAAAGACACCTCCGATTGACGTGTCGTCTGCCCAACCATTACAAAAATCACACAACAGCTGATGTCGTACGGTTTCATGGAATTCCGAGGTCTTTCGGGTGGTTTGGACCCCCCCCCCCCCAACGCGACGTTTTAGCGCGCGTCGAGCTGCTGAAAATGACACAATCGGCCATACCACACTTACCGCACGTCTGATGGGCGCACCGTCTCCTCATACGCATCACAAATAATATTGCTAATGTTTTCGTGTGGTTTTATGTCATTCAGAGCACGTTTTCTCCGAATTCGGCCGTCTCACACCGTTTTTGGTGTTTTATGACACTGGATACGCGTTTCCGGTCACCGCGGTCAAACGACACCTCCGATTGATGTGCCGTCTGCCTGAAAATTTCAAAAATCACACAACGGCTGAGGTTGTACGATTTCATGGCATTCTGAGGTCGTTCATGTGGTTTTGACCCCCCAACGCGCCGTTTTAGTGCGCGCCGAGCTGCTGAAAACGACACAATCGGGTGTACCACGTGCACCGCACGTCCGATGGGCATCCCATCTCTTCCTACACATCACGAATAATATTCATAATGTTTTCGTGAGGTTTCAGGTCATTTGGAGCACGTTTTCTCTGAATTCGACCGTCTCACATCGTTTTTTGTGTTTTATGACACCGGAAACGCGTTTCCAGTCACCGCAGTCAAACGAAACCTCCGACTGACATTCCATATGGACAAAAATTAAAAAAATCACACAACGGCGGATGTCGTATGGTTTCATGGCATTTTGAGAACATTCGGGTGGTTTTGACCCCTCAACGCGCTGTTTTAGCGCGCTCCGAGCTGCCGAATATGACACAATCGGCCGTACCGCACGCACCGCACGTCCGATGAGCATGTCGTCTCCTCCTACACATCAAGAATAATATTACTAATGGTTTTGTGTGGTTTCAGATCATTCAGAGCAGGTTTTCTTTGAATTCGACCCTCTCACGACGTTTTTGGTGTTTTATGACACCGGAAACGCGTGTCCGGTCACCGCGGTCAAACGACACCTCCGATTGACGTGAAATCTGCCCGAAATCTTCACAAATCACACAAAGTCTAATGTCGTACTGTTTCATGGGATTCTGAGGTCGTTCGGGCAGTTTTGACCCCCCAACGCGCTGTTTTAGCGTGCGCCGAGCTGCTGAAAATGACACAATCGGCCGTACCCCGCGCACCGCACGTCCGATGGGCGCTCCGTCTCCCCCTACATGTCACGAATAATATTACTAATGTTTTTGTGTGGTTTCAGGTGATTCGGTGCACGTTTTCTCGAAATTCGACCGTCTCACGCCGTTTTTGGTATTTTGTGACACCAGAAAGGCGTTTCTGGTCACCGCAGTCAAACGACACCTCCGATTGACATTTCGTCTGCCCGGTCATTTCACAAATCACACAACAGATAATTTCTTATGGTTTCATGGCATTCCGAGGTCATTCAGGTGGTTTTGACCCCCCAACGCGCCATTTTAGCGCGCGCCAGGCTGCTGAAAACGACACAATCGGCCGTACCGCGTGCACCGCACGTTCGATGGGTGCGCCATCTCCTCCTACACGTCACGAATAATATTACGAATGTATTCGTGTGGTTTTCGGTCATTCAGGGCACGTTTTCTCAAAATTCGACCGTCTCACGCCGTTGTTGGTGTTTTATGACACCGGAAACGTGTTTCCGGCCACCACGGTCAAACGAAACCTCCGATTGACATTCTGTCTACCCTACCATTTCAATAATCACACAGCGGCTGATGTCGTACGGTTTCATGGCAGTCCAAGGTTGTTCGGGTGGTTTTGACCCCCCAACGCAATGTTTTAGCGTGCGTCGAGCTGCTGAAAACGACAGAATCAGCCGTACCGCGCGCACTGTAGGTCCGATGGGCGCGTCGTCTCCTCCTACACATCACTAATAATATTCCTAATGTTTTTGTGTGGTTTCAGGTCATACGAAGCACGTTTTCTCTGAATTCGACCGTCTCACGCCGTTTTTGGTTTTTTATGACACCGGATACGCGATTCTGGTCACTACGGTCAAACGACACCTCCGATTGCCATGTCTCCTTCCTGAACATTTCCAAAATCACACAACGGCAGATGTAGTATGATTTCATGGAATTCTGTGGTCGTTCGTGTGGTTTTGACCCCCAACACGCCATTTTAGCGCGCACTGAGCTGTAGAAAATGACACAATCGGCCGTACCGCATGCACCGCACATCCGATGGGCGCGCCGTCTCTTCCTACACGTCAAGAATAATATTCCTAATGTTTTCGTGTGGTTTCAGGTCATTTGGAGCACGTTTTCTCCGAATTCGACCGTCTCGCGTCGTTTTTGCTGTTTTGTGACACCGAAAACGCATTTCCAGTCACCGCGGTCAAACGACATCTCCGATTGACGTTCCATCTAGCTGACCATTTCAAAAATCATACAACGGATGATGTTTTATGGTTTCATGGCATTCAGAGCTAATTTGGGTTGTTTTGACCCCCCCATGCACCGTTTTAGCGCGCATCGAGCTGCTGAAAACGACACAATCGGTCGTACCGCGAGCACCACACATCTGATGGGCGCGATGTCTCCTCCTACACATCACGAATAATATTCTAATGGTTTCGTGTGGTTTCAGGTCATTCAGAGCACGTTTGCTCCGAATTCGACTGTCTCACACCGTTTTTTGTGTTTTATCACACTAGAAACGTGTTTCCGGTCACCACGGTCAAACGACACCTCCGATTGATGTGTTGTCTGCCCGAACATTTCAAAAATCACACAAAATCTGTTTTAGTACTGTTTCATGGAATTCCGAGGTCGTTCGAGTGGTTTTGACCCCCCAACGTACCATTTTAGTGCGCGCCGAGCTGCTGAAAACGACACAATCAGCCGTACCGCGCGTACCGCACATCCAATGGGCATGCTGTCTTCTCCTACACATCACGAATAATATTAATAATGTTTTCATGTGGTTTCAGGTCATTCAGAGCACGTTTCCTCTAAATTTGACCGTCTCACGCCATTTTTGGTGTTTTTTGACACTAGAAACGCGTTTCCAAACACCACGATCAAACGACACCTCCGATTGACGTGCTGTCTACCCTAACATTTCACAAATCACACAACGGAAGATTTCATACAGTTTCATTGCATTCTGAAGCCGATCGTGTGGTTTTGACCCCCCAACGCGCCGTTTTAGCGCGTGCCAAGCTGCTGAAAACAACACAATCGGTCGTACCACACGCAACGCACATTCGATGGGCACGTTGTATCCTCCTACATGTCAAGAATAATATTCATAGTGTTTTTGTGTGGTTTCAGGTCATTCTGAGAACGTTTGCTCTGAATTCGACCGTCTCACGCCGTTTTTGCTGTTTTATGACATCGGAAACACGTTTCTGGTCACCGCGGTCAAAAGTCACCTCCGACTGACGTGACGTCTATCCGAACATTCCACAAATCACACAACGACAGATTTCGTACGGTTTAATGGCATTTCGAGGTCGTTCGGGTGTTTTTGACTACCCAATGCGCCATTTTAGCAAGTGTTGAGCTGCTAAAAACGACAAAATCAGCCGTACCGCGCGCACCGCACAACCGATGGGCACGTCGTCTCCTCCTACAATCAAAAATAATGTTACTAATGTTTTCATGTGTATTTTGGTCATTCGGAGAATGTTTGCTCCGAATTCACCCATCTCACGCCGTTTTTGGTGTTTTATGACAACAGAAACGCGTTTCCGATCACCACGGTCAAACAACACCTCCGATTGATGTTCCATCTTCCTGAGCATTTCAAAAATCACACAACGGCTGATGTCGTACAGTTTCATGGCATTCTGAGGTCGTTCGGGTTGTTTTTGACCCCCCAACGCACCGCACATTCGATGGGCACGTCTTCTCCTCCTGCACGTCGCGAATAAAATTCCTAATTTCTTTGTGTGGTTTCAGTTCATTCGGAGCACGTTTGATCTGAATTCGACCGTCTCATGCCATTTTTTGTGTTTTATGACAACGAGAATGCGTTTTCGGTCACCGCGGTCAAACGAAACCTCTGATTGACGTGTCATCTACCTGACCATTTCAAAAATCACACAACGACAGATGCCATATGGTTTCATGGCATTCCAAGGTCTTTAGGGTGGTTTGGACCCCCCCAACGCGCCGTTTTAGCGCGCGCCGAGCTACTGAAAACTACATAATCAGAAACACGTTTTTGGGGTGTGGGGTGGGCTGTCCGGGTGCGGGGGGCCTGTCTGGGGTGCGACGACGGTTGTCCGGGGTGTGGGAGGACTGTCTGGGGTGCGGGGGCCTGTCCGGGGTGCGTCGAGGGCTGTCCGGGGTGCGGGAGGGCTGTCTGGGGTGTGGGGGCCTGTCCGGGGTGTGGGGAGGGCTGTCCGTGGTGCGGGGCGGCTGTCTGGGGTGCGTTGGAGCTGTACGGGGTGCCGGGAGGGCTGTCCGGGGTGCGGGGGGGGGGGGGGGGGGGGGGGGCTGTCTGGGGTGCGGGGCGGCTGTCTGGGGTGCGTGGGAGCTGTACGGGGTGCAGGGAGGGTTGTCCGGGGTGCAGGGGGGCTGTCCGGGATACGGGGAGGGCTGTCGGGGGTGCGGGGGCTGTCCGGGGTGGGGGGGAATGTCCTGGGTGCGGGGAGGCTGTCCGGGGTGCGGGGAGGCTGTCCGAGGTGCGGGGGGACCGTCCGGGGTGCGGGGGGCCTGTCCGGGGTGTGGGAGGGCTGTTCGGGGTGTGGGGAGGGTTGTCCAGAGTGCAGGGAGGGCTGTCCGAGGTGCGGGGGGGTTGTCCGGGGTGGGGGGGGGGATGTTCGGGTTGCGGGGGGGCTATCCGGCGTGTGGGGCGGGCAGTCAGGGGTGCGGGGGGCCTGTCCGGGGTGCGGGAGGGCTGTACGGTGTGCGGGGGGGGGGGGGGGGCTGTCTGGGGTGCGGGGGGGGGGGGGGGCTGTCCGGGGTGTGGGGAGGGTGGTCAGGGGTGCGAGGATGGCTGTCCCGGGTGCGGGCGGGTTGTCCGGGGTGTGGGGACGGTTGTCTGGGGTGCGGGGAGGGTTGTTCGGGGTGCGGGAGGGTTGTCTGGGGTGCGAGGAGGGCTGTCCAGAGTGCGAGGATGGTTGTCCGGGTGAGGGGAGGGCTCTCCGGGGTGCGGGGAGGGCTTTCCAGAGTTCGGGGAAGGCTGTTTGGGGTTCGGGAGGGCTGTTGGGTGTGAGGGAGAGCCTGTCCTGGGTGCGGGAGTGATGTCCGAGGTTCGGGGACGGCTTTCCGGGTTGCGGGGAGGGCTCTCCGGGGTGCGGGGAGGGCTATCCGGAGTGAGGGGAAGGCTGTCCGGAGTGCGGGAGGGCTGTTCGGGGTGCGGGAGGGCATGTCCGGGGTGCAGGAGTGTTGGACGGGGTGCGGGGAGGGCTGTTCGGTGTGCGGAGACGGCTGTCCGTGGTGCAGGAGGGTTATTCGGGGTTCGGGGACGACTTTCGGGGGGTGCGGGAGGGCTGTCTGGGGTGCGGGGAGGGCTGTCCGGGGTGCAATGAGGGCTGTCTGGGGTGAGGGGGGCTGTCCGGGGTGGGGGTGGGGGGGGGGGAGGGGCATGTCCGGGGTGCGGGGAGGGCTATCCGGAGTGCAGAGAGGGCTGTTTGGGGTGTGGGGGCCCCTCCGGGGTGCGGGGAGGACTGTATGGAGTGTGGGGGGGCATGTCCGGGGTGCGGGAGGGTTGTCCGGGGTGTGGGGAGGGCCGTTCGGAGTGCGGGGACGGCTGTCTGGTGTGCGGGAGGGCTGTCCGTGTTGCGGGGAGGGCTGTCCGGAGTGCCAGGAAGGCTTTGCGGGGTGCAGGAGGGCATTACGGGGTGTGGGAGGGCTGTCCGGGGTGCGGGGATGGCTGTCTGGAGTGTGGGGGGGCTGTCCGGGGTGCAGGGGGGGCTGTCCGGGGTGCTGGGAGGGCTGTCCAGAGTGCGGGGAGGGTTGTCCGGGGTAGGCCGGGGACTAAAAATAGTGAACTCAGCTCATTCATCAAAAACAAGTTTAATGATTTATATTAGGAATCACATGTTTTTTTCAAAAATATTACAGAATATGCAATTGTAATCATTGAAAATCAATTGAACAAAAAATATCTAAATCAACAATCAGTTTCATGGTTACTTCTCAATTAGTGCACACAAACATTACATGAGGCCAAAACTGTAACAGCCCAAGATTTTATGAAAAATATTCTTTTTATTTCACTAATGTCTTGTGTTGTACGCTACACCAAAATAAGCTTGCACAACACGCATCCTTGACTTGCCTTGCATACACGCAATCGCGACCTTCCTCGATAGCGTGTGTAGTACGCAATAACGAGTTTCACTAAACAACGATATGCTATTAAAATATTATTAAAACTAGCCGTTATGAATAGTAATAACCACTTTTTAAAATTCTGTAAATCTTATATTTCAAAATGAACTTCATTTTTGGATTCGGAGTATCGAATTTAGCCTAAGGTGAAATTTTGGTACTTTTCGGATAACTTTCATATTCTGATGAATAGTGAAAATTATTAATTATAATTAAAAAACAACTTTTTTAATCGAAATAATTAATAGTGATAAATTATTAATTTGAGTGGTTTTAAAGTATATTTAGAATATATTTTTAAAATTTAATTCAATGTTGGTCATTGGTTGTAATTTCACATTTAAACCAGACATAATCAAGTGTCAATCTTTTGATAGAAATTGTTTCTTAAAAACACGCTATTTGTTTTAACAGCGGGATTTAATTATAAAATTAATTAATTCAACTTCTATGTTATGAATTTGGTAAAATAGACTTCATTTTTGAATTCGGAATATGAAATATAGCTTAGGATGAAATTTTGGAATTTTTCTGAAAACCTTCATTTTTTGATGAATAGTGAAACTACTAAGTGGTAGTTAAAAAACTGAATTTTGCATAAAACTTAATTTTACCGCTTCTGTGAATGGAATTTCAAAAATCCGAGAGACACGGTTAATATCAAGGACTAAAATGTGGTTCAATGAGATGAAAATAATTTTTTGGTGAATAGTAACTTTTTATTTTTTTTACCGCGGTTAATAGTAAATAGGGTAACTAAGGGTAAATATGATATTAATATTACCCTAACACATGTCCTAATTCTATTGGACAAGTGTAATTCGACCAAAAACAAACTTAGGAATAAAATATGACCATTTAGGCCCACTTGGATTAGATTAGGACATTTATTATTAATTTATTTAAAGAAGGGTTAAAATAGTTAAAATCAAAGTTTAATAAGTAAATCATTTTTAATATGGGGTTATACATAAGATAAATTCGACTATAAATATTCATTAGAAAGCTAACAAGATTTCCTACATAATGGTATTTTATTTGTAATTTTTAGACATCAAATAATGTAATTAATTTATGACACAAAGATGATGCAGTAATTATCTTATTTATGAAATATTGACATAATTGATGTTATAAACACCAAAATAAATGTTATTTAAGACTTTTTATGAATTCCACTAATTTTCTAGGTTACTATGATATATTAGTGTTGATTTAATCAACTTGGTTCGAACATATAATTCTGTTATGACTTTCACAAAAATCATATATCAAATAGTGTCAAAATTGACACAAAATAGTTTTTAAATCAAATATTATATTATTAATTGTTATTTTATTCCTAAAAATCTAAGGATCGGCCAAATGACTTAGATAAGGATATATGTAATATACAATTTGGGGTTCGTTTGGCATGTTATAGTAAGTTTATTAACCATATAGTGAAAGAAAACAAAAAGACACGGTAAAAGTTAAATTATTTAACTTAGAGTTAAATCTAATTGATAAGGTTAAAATAATATCCTAAGCTTGTCTAAATCCTATTGGTTGATAGGATTTCGACCCATCCCCACTTTATCTTCGAAATAAGACCCTTTGGAACCATTATAAACCGATTTTGACTTTAATATAAAATAATATTTTGAGATATTCCTAAGGTGCCCCTCTCCTCCCCTATAAAAGGACACCTCCTCCCCCTCCTCCTCACACCAATTTGAGCACTCAAGCTCGGCCAACCCCTGCCAATTTATCCTCTCCACTTCCCTAGCAACATCCTATAGGTTCTGGTCTTCCTCAAAGACCAATTTTAGTGCCCTAAGAGGAGGTCTCAAAGAGGCACTTCAAAGAAGAGGTAATTACCGTTACCAATTCTTTCATCTTTATTTCTTCTTCCACTTTTTCTTCTTAGGTTGTTTCATTATGAAGTAATAACATCAGAATCACTCATATACTTATATGTTATTATAAGTATGAAACAACCCTATTTCACCATCTATCCATCCTACGGAAAAAGAAATCACCGCGCGTGCGTACGTACGGAATACCGTCTCCACGCCGTGGTGTAATCTATTTTCCACCACCACCTTACATGGATGGGTATAATGGTGTAAAGAATAACTATACATAGTTATTACAACATCATATTGATTCTGATATATTGTATAATACACTCCAATTCAATTCAATATTTATAGAAATGATATCATCGCTCGTGCGTACGTACGGAATACCGTCTCCACGACGCGATGAGATTCATTCTCCATGCTAACCATTTAAGAATGATTATAATGTATATATAAGAAATAATAATGAAATATATGACATTATAAAGCTACTGGATTTATTTATATATATACATATGTATGTCATCTACTTACTTCCATTTCAAGACAATAAGGAAAGGAAAACAACGTTCATGCGTACGTACGGACTACCGTCTCCATGAACGGTGTTTTTCATTTTATTTATCTACCTATTATATATATATATACTGAATATATATGATATATAAATCATATTTTATATTCTGGAAGTAATTAAATCATGATATAAGTAATAATGATGTCAAGAACAACAAGTCAAAACACCTACGATAAATGAAACGATTTTACCCAAAACGCTTCTTTAACATGGAATTTACAAAAGAACGGGTAATATAATGTCATAAGTGAACCATATATGATATCATAACAATGAATATGATTCTGTAATAAGTCAATAACATGATTTAAATCATTATACAGGAGGTTCAGACACTTACAAAGCAAGTCGGACCTAAGGTAAGGGAAATATCACAATCTCATTTTTATCTGAGATTGTTTATACTTTGGTATTTACTGGGGTTTATTTTATCATCCACATCCATGTTCCCTCGATATGTAATATTGTTTCCATCCACTTAAAATTGTTTAAATCCATTTTTACCCTTCGGTGAGTTTTTAGTAAAGAATATGAAAGGAATCTTTTGTCATTTTTTTTGTACGAGGTACTTTTTGACTTTTCCGACAAAAGTACGAAAGAATGTTTTTTTTAACTTATACGGCATGAATGGATTTTTAAAACATTATTTCCAAGAAGCTTCCTTTACATGTTTTCAAGTTTATTTTTAATCAACTTCTTCTATTTTAAAGTTGTATGACATGTTATGAAAGGAAAACTGTTTTTGAAGAAGAAAGGATATTTTCCTCAAGAATGGAGTTCAAGTGTTTTGTCAAAATTATTTTCCATCTAAGATAATAAAGGGTTCTGTTTTTATCCCTATTATTACATGGATTTGATTATGTTGTGATGGAAACATTTTTATGAATTCCTTTATCTTATATGAATTGTTTTATGATGTCATGTTGTTTAAGAATCCCATTTTTTATTACATGGGTTATGCGATGATGTATGATTTATGATTATGTGGCACACATAAGAAAGGATTCATTATAAGATGGGTGGGACATATATCTCCCTCCAATGCATTGGGTAAAGATTTCATATCTCATGAGATAGACATGGCTGGAATGGTAGGTTATACCGGTTCAGTGAAACAGGACTGAAACGAGGATTACTCGATTCAGAAAGGGACTTTGTCCACTAAGATAGTCTTGGCAATGAGTCTTGACTAACAAGAAATGATTCTCTATGATTATGTGTGTATGCCACAATGAGTAATGTTTTATGTAAGTGTTTCATTTTCACTACTATGATTTATCCCATGTTATGAAATTATGATCTCTTTTGCAGGTTAAGATTTCCAAAAATGTTATGTTCTTATGAAAATTATGTGATTGATATTTCTTTTGTTTACCCTTACTGAGCATTTGAGCTCACCCTTTTATGTTTTCTTTTCCCCAGGATATAAAGAAAGGTTTTAGGTATAAAAAAAAAGGAAGATCTTTGTGGGAGATTTTGAAGATCTTTCACCAGGATTAGAAGATTACGTTCCGAGTTTCCAAAGACACTAAACTATTACGATCCTTGTGTGTATATTTTTGTTATGTATTAAGTATTCCGCAAAAGTAATGTAATGTTCATGTACGTTAGGCTTCGGGTCTCTACAGTAGGTATCAGAGGGAGGTTTAGTCAAACTTTGGAAACTAGGATGCGAAAACGTTAGTGAGATCCCTAGAGATATTTCTAAGGTATGTCTAGGGATGTCCCTAGGGATAAGTATACGTATAGGTTATAGTAATAGAATTACGCTAACGATCATAGAATTAAACCTAAGATGTTGGATATTGAAGGTAATCCCCCTTTATTATGTTGTTTTCCCTAGCATGATTTTTGCCTCTCACACTATTCTTTTTGGGTTTTAGACGATGGCTGGAACCCGAAGGAACCGTGTTGGTCAATGCAATGGACAATGCAATGATTGCCCTCCTGAACAAACAAATGTTATGGGAGATGGAGTGCAAAATCTTATTGCTATACTTACACAAGCTATGAATCATTCTGGACTTCCAAATGAGCAGAGAAGGGAACAATATTCTATTGAGTCCTTCATGAGGCAACGTCCACCTTCTTTCAGTGGGTCTTCTGATCCACTTGTGGCTGAACAATGGATCAGTACTACTGAAAAGATATTTTCAGTTCTTCAATGTTCTGAACATGATAAAGTCATCTTAGCAGTATATCGTTTGGAAGGTGAAGCTGATCAATGGTGGAATCTTATCAAGAATACGAGGCCAAGAGATGAAATTGAGTCCATGGAATGGGACGAGTTCAAGAACTTGTTTTTCAGTAAGTACTTCCCTCGTATTCTTCGAACAAAGATGGAGAAATAATTTCTTGAACTGAAGCAAAGGGACGATGAATCTGTTGGTACCTATGAAGCAAATTTTACAAGACATGCAAGGTATGCTTCTGGAATTATCATCCAACCTGAAAGTAAAGTTTATCGATTTTTCTGTGGCTTAAAACCAAGTCTTCGAAGGGCATTATCTATAAGAGACTTCAGTAGCTATGAAGAAATTGTGCGTTGTGCTATCAAGGTAGAAATGGAAGTTGGTGTTACATATCCATCTCATGGTTTTGACAAGAAACGAAAGATGGAGTTCAAGGAGAAATCTCAGAATAATGGTGAAAAGAAGATGAATGTTTCCTTATGTACAAAGTGTGGAAAGAAGCTTAGTGGAGATTGTCTAAAAGGGACTAGAAAATGTTTTAAGTGTGGAAAAGAAGGTCATCGAGCAGCTGAGTGTCGAAGTAATGGAAAAAGGGTTTCTAATGATGTGAATAAAGCAAACACTGCAGAGAACGCACCACCAACACTTCAATGCTTCAAGTGCAAGGAAATGGGGCATTATGCTAATAATTGCCCTAATCCAAGGGTTAGTGATGATCAACATGAGCAACCACTGAAGGCAAAGGACAAAGGGAAATCACATGCGATCACTATTGGCAATGCTGAATATGACAACGATGTGGTGGAATGATTAAGTGTTTATGTAATGGGATTCCAAAATAATGTTGTATCATTGAGTATTGCAATATTTATTGATGTGGTATTCAAAGTGATTGAGATATTTTTTGGAAATAAGATGATATGCGCATAATGAAGATGAGAAAATGAAATGTTTAATAGTATTCATGAGCTCATGATTGATATAAGGACTAAGTGATATCATGGTTTGAGTATATAGAATTTTGAGGATTTCGGTATGTGAAAAGTGTTAACTTTTAACTGCATTCAAGTTTTCACTAAGGTTCAATGGGTATTCAAGAGAGTACAAGATTAAGGCCTTTGAATGTTTGGAATGTGACCAACAAGATATATCTTATGATATATGGGGATCAACGATGGTATTAAATCTCTGGTAATCGTTTTCACTATGTTATGAGAATGGACTGCAGTATTATGAGCCTAATGATTGGAATGAATTATGTTGGACATAAGTTAGTATTGTTTAAGGATAAAAGTTTTTTTTTCGATATTATTGATGGGATGTTATAGTAATATAATTTTATAAAAAGGACAACCTGCAGGACGGGCGACAGCCCATCACTTCGGACAAGGCTGTGGGAATCGAACCCACAACCGAAGTGCGACTGACCTTTATCGCCTACCACTGACCTACAGGAAGTCCCTGTTTAGTAGAAACTAGTTTTATTATATTAAGCAGTATGATATGTGATGTATAAGTTCATTTTAGGAACCATATATGATTAATCTCACTATAGATGGATTTATGTATTTTTTGATAACTTTTCTAACCTTTTGTTTGAGACAGATGGAATGACCCATCATTCTATCACATGATCTGCTAACACATCGCGAATGACAAATTCAACTTCATTTCTTTAAGATATGATGTGGAAATTGTTAAAGGCACGGACAATAGTGAGATTGTACCAAAATAAAGTAAGTATTTATTCTAATTCAAATTTTCAACTTTAGGGAAATGATCTTGAAAACCAAAAATGTTGTCCTAGTGATCTTATACCTGATGAATCAGATGGTACCTTATATCATCACAAATCTATGGATTTGTGATTACTGGCTTTTCCATAGCCATGTTCTCTACCACTCTCCATCAGAACATGATGGTTAGATTTCTCTTCCATATCCATATTTTTACCTATGTGGAAACCCAGCGATTAGTTTATTTGGGTAATCGTTACATTTCATACTTTAGTTTTTAAAGCCAAGTTTTTGTATTCCTTTTTACGATGTGGGATTCTATTAAAGAATCTTTCGAATAGTAAACCATTTATAACCCCGACGAATTTCGAGGGCGAAATTCATTTTAAGGGGGGTAGAATGTAACAGCCCAAGATTTTATGAAAAATATTCTTTTTATTTCACTAATGTCTTGTGTTGTACGCTACACCAAAATAAGTTTGCACAACACGCATCCTTGACTTGCCTTGCATACACGCAATCGCGACCTTCCTCGATAGCGTGTGTAGTACGCAATAACGAGTTTCACTAAACAACGATATGCTATTAAAATATTATTAAAACTAGCCGTTATGAATAGTAATAACCACTTTTTAAAATTCTGTAAATCTTATATTTCAAAATGAACTTCATTTTTGGATTCGGAGTATCGAATTTAGCCTAAGGTGAAATTTTGGTACTTTTCGGATAACTTTCATATTCTGATGAATAGTGAAAATTATTAATTATAATTAAAAAACAACTTTTTTAATCGAAATAATTAATAGTGATAAATTATTAATTTGAGTGGTTTTAAAGTATATTTAGAATATATTTTTAAAATTTAATTCAATGTTGGTCATTGGTTGTAATTTTACATTTAAACCAGACATAATCAAGTGTCAATCTTTTGATAGAAATTGTTTCTTAAAAACACGCTATTTGTTTTAACAGCGGGATTTAATTATAAAATTAATTAATTCAACTTCTATGTTATGAATTTGGTAAAATAGACTTCATTTTTGAATTCGGAATATGAAATATAGCTTAGGATGAAATTTTGGCATTTTTCTGAAAACCTTCATTTTTTGATGAATAGTGAAACTACTAAGTGGTAGTTAAAAAACTGAATTTTGCATAAAACTTAATTTTACCGCTTCTGTGAATGGAATTTCAAAAATCCGAGAGACACGGTTAATATCAAGGACTAAAATGTGGTTCAATGAGATGAAAATAATTTTTTGGTGAATAGTAACTTTTTATTTTTTTTACCGCGGTTAATAGTAAATAGGGTAACTAAGGGTAAATATGATATTAATATTACCCTAACACATGTCCTAATTCTATTGGACAAGTGTAATTCGACCAAAAACAAACTTAGGAATAACATATGACCATTTAGGCCCACTTGGATTAGATTAGGACATTTATTATTAATTTATTTAAAGAAGGGTTAAAATAGTTAAAATCAAAGTTTAATAAGTAAATCATTTTTAATATGGGGTTATACATAAGATAAATTCGACTATAAATATTCATTAGAAAGCTAACAAGATTTCCTACATAATGGTATTTTATTTGTAATTTTTAGACATCAAATAATGTAATTAATTTATGACACAAAGATGATGCAGTAATTATCTTATTTATGAAATATTGACATAATTGATGTTATAAACACCAAAATAAATGTTATTTAAGACTTTTTATGAATTCCACTAATTTTCTAGGTTACTATGATATATTAGTGTTGATTTAATCAACTTGGTTCGAACATATAATTCTGTTATGACTTTCTCAAAAATCATATATCAAATAGTGTCAAAATTGACAGAAAATAGTTTTTAAATCAAATATTATATTATTAATTGTTATTTTATTCCTAAAAATCTAAGGATCGGCCAAATGAATTAGATAAGGATATATTTAATATACAATTTGGGGTTCGTTTGGCATGTTATAGTAAGTTTATTAACCATATAGTGAAAGAAAACAAAAAGACACGGTAAAAGTTAAATTATTTAACTTAGAGTTAAATCTAATTGATAAGGTTAAAATAATACCCTAAGCTTGTCTAAATCCTATTGGTTGATAGGATTTCGACCCATCCCCACTTTATCTTCGAAATAAGACCCTTTGGAACCATTATAAACCGATTTTGACTTTAATATAAAATAATATTTTGAGATATTCCTAAGGTTCCCCTCTCCTCCCCTATAAAAGGACACCTCCTCCCCCTCCTCCTCACACCAATTTGAGCACTCAAGCTCGGCCAACCCCTGCCAATTTATCCTCTCCACATCCCTAGAAACATCCTATAGGTTCTGGTCTTCCTCAAAGACCAATTTTAGTGCCCTAAGAGGAGGTCTCAAAGAGGCACTTCAAAGAAGAGGTAATTACCGTTACCAATTCTTTCATCTTTATTTCTTCTTCCACTTCTTCTTCTTAGGTTGTTTCATTATGAAGTAATAACATCAGTATCACTCATATACTGATATGTTATTATAAGTATGAAACAACCCTATTTCACCATCTATCCATCCTACGGAAAAAGAAATCACCGCGCGTGCGTACGTACGGAATACCGTCTCCACGCCGTGGTGTAATCTATTTTCCACCACCACCTTACATGGATGGGTATAATGGTGTAAAGAATAACTATACATAGTTATTACAACATCATATTGATTCTGATATATTGTATAATACACTCCAATTCAATTCAATATTTATAGAAATGATATCATCGCTCGTGCGTACGTACGGAATACCGTCTCCACGACGCGATGAGATTCATTCTCCATGCTAACCATTTAAGAATGATTATAATGTATATATAAGAAATAATAATGAAATATATGACATTATAAAGCTACTGGATTTATGTATATATATACATATGTATGTCATCTACTTACTTCCATTTCAAGACAATAAGGAAAGGAAAACAACGTTCATGCGTACGTACGGACTACCGTCTCCATGAACGGTGTTTTTCATTTTATTTATCTACCTATTATATATATATATATACTGAATATATATGATATATAAATCATATTTTATATTCTGGAAGTAAGTAAATCATGATATAAGTAATAATGATGTCAAGAACAACAAGTCAAAACACCTACGATAAATGAAACGATTTTACCCAAAACGCTTCTTTAACATGGAATTTACAAAAGAACGGGTAATATAATGTCATAAGTGAACCATATATGATATCATAACAATGAATATGATTCTGTAATAAGTCAATAACATGATTTAAATCATTATACAGGAGGTTCGGACACTTACAAAGCAAGTCGGACCTAAGGTAAGGGAAATATCACAATCTCATTTTTATCTGAGATTGTTTATACTTTGGTATTTACTGGGGTTTATTTTATCATCCACATCCATGTTCCCTCGATATGTAATATTGTTTCCATCCACTTAAAATTGTTTAAATCCATTTTTACCCTTCGGTGAGTTTTTAGTAAAGAATATGAAAGGAATCTTTTGTCATTTTTTTTGTACGAGGTACTTTTTGACTTTTCCGACAAAAGTACGAAAGAATGTTTTTTTTAACTTATACGGCATGAATGGATTTTTAAAACATTATTTCCAAGAAGCTTCCTTTACAAGTTTTCAAGTTTATTTTTAATCAACTTCTTCTATTTTAAAGTTGTATGACATGTTATGAAAGGAAAACTGTTTTTGAAGAAGAAAGGATATTTTCCTCAAGAATGGAGTTCAAGTGTTTTGTCAAAATTATTTTCCATCTAAGATAATAAAGGGTTCTGTTTTTATCCCTATTATTACATGGATTTGATTATGTTGTGATGGAAACATTTTTATGAATTCCTTTATCTTATATGAATTGTTTTATGATGTCATGTTGTTTAAGAATCCCATTTTTTATTACATGGGTTATGCGATGATGTATGATTTATGATTATGTGGCACACATAAGAAAGGATTCATTATAAGATGGGTGGGACCTATATCTCCCTCCAATGCATTGGGTAAAGATTTCATATCTCATGAGATAGACATGGCTGGAATGGTAGGTTATACTGGTTCAGTGAAACAGGACTGAAACGAGGATTACTCGATTCAGAAAGGGACTTTGTCCACTAAGATAGTCTTGGCATTGAGTCTTGACTAACAAGAAATGATTCTCTATGATTATGTGTGTATGCCACAATGAGTAATGTTTTATGTAAGGGTTTCATTTTCACTACTATGATTTATCCCATGTTATGAAATTATGATCTCTTTTGCAGGTTAAGATTTCCAAAAATGTTATGTTCTTATGAAAATTATGTGATTGATATTTCTTTTGTTTACCCTTACTGAGCATTTGAGCTCACCCTTTTATGTTTTCTTTTCCCCAGGATATAAAGAAAGGTTTTAGGTAAAAAAAAAGGAAGATCTTTGTGGGAGATTTTGAAGATCTTTCACCAGGATTAGAAGATTACGTTCCGAGTTTCCAAAGACACTAAACTATTACGATCCTTGTGTGTATATTTTTGTTATGTATTAAGTATTCCGCAAAAGTAATGTAATGTTCATGTACGTTAGGCTTCGGGTCTCTACAAAAACACACATCATACCCCCAAATAAAAAAAACCCACTAGAAACCCAACATAAATATCAATAACATCCCCACCATTAAAAGAAGAAACACACCTCGTGAATATGATGTGTCATGTGTGTTCATCACTAACCTCCATCAGGGGGGCTAGGGGCCTACCACAAATAAACATTATGAATATTTTGATAACAAAAATAATTTAAATTATATAAATAAATACAGTATAAACCTATGTCGTGTGATCCCCTGAACCTTCACCTGGACGCACATATTCCCATAGTTCCCTAACCTCAGCAGCCAATTGCGCATTTTCCTCCTTGAAAGCCCGTAGTTGTGTCTCGAAATCTGACAACTGTTGTGTCATCTAAGAAACAGGAGGACCGACAACCGCAGCGCGTGACACTACAGAACGAGGAATCCCTGTTCCATAGGTCAAACTATATCCATGCTCATCCCGACCAATGATGCGATGAAAGATCTCATCCCCTCGCATGGGAAGCTGTCGCTCGCCCTCTAGCAGATGTTCTAATTCAGCTTCAAATTGAGCATGTGAAATATTTAAATATATATACATATATTAATATACAGATTTTATGTAAGTATTGGTAATGAGTACAAGCACTTACTATCAATGCTGCAGCCTCTAGATCATACCGATAACGAGTCCTCATCCACATTGACATTTTATCAGTTGGTGCACCATGCTCCCGCAACTATATATGAATAGAATATAAACACAAAACTATATTAATTAAAAAAATTAAAAAATGAATAATAAATACCTCATGTCGGATCTGAGACACGTGACGAGTCCCGAGCCTGTGTGGTGGTCCCTACAACGCTCGATTCTCAGAATGGTGTGTAGACACCTCCTATATTCAATTCAATCAAATATCAAACAAATCACACATTCTTGAAATTATATATACAAAAATAAATATTCAAACTGCAACACCCTAATTAGACCAATATGAAACTAAATCACGCCACTGAGCCTGGAGGACACCTCTCGAGACTTTTTCCAGAATGTCTGGGGCACCCACATTTGGTACCGAGTGGTCCCTCTTGACTTTGCCTTTATAGTCTTTCCACATCTTACGGAATTTGCTCATACACACTGGCCGAAACTCATTTGGACATACTTTCAGATTTTTCTATTAAAGGAAAAAAATCACATATTTTAATGTAGTTTATACATAGGGAATAAAGTAAAATGGTCTTCTTACCTAAACCTCCCACAAAATATGATCTAATGTGTCCTGAGGGGTAGAAGCCAAGTCACGCATGGTCAATGGAAATCGATGTGGGTCACGTATGATATGACCCAACTGTCGAATAAATGCAGGGACATTCCGTCTCATAGGATAAAATAACTCATCAAATGAGACATCAAAAGTCATGTCAGAATTCCATGATATCATGCCACGACTAGGGCCTCTCCTACGAGTGGAAGAAGCCGTCGAGTCTGATTTTGTTGAAAACAATTTTATATACAAATTGACAGATGTTATATATATATATATATATATGTTTATTAATTATATAAAAAAACAAGGACAATGACATTCCAACATACCTCAAACCTGAGACATAGATGCCTCAGATGGATGATGTGCATCTTCTGCCTCTTCCCCTGGCATGCCTGCAGTCAAGGAAAACATTAGTAAGGGGACTATCTAAAGTGTCCAAATGATAAATTGGATTGTATTTAAAAAAAATAAAACTTGTACAGTTGTTAATCAAACAAAAAGGGATTGAAAAATTAGTTGTGAATAAATTTTAAAAAATCAGAATGTTCACAGAACAGATATACAAATTATGTACAAAATCAATCAATGCATAGCCAAATTTCATATTAAATTAATAAAAATTCAAGCAGCACATGAACCAAATGAAGAATACCACAATGGGAAGATACACCGACAATAACATCAATATAACATGAGTTAAATCACCCTAAATATTTATAGCTGAATAAACTTCCAAAAGTGAGGATTAAAAATTAGAAGGATTAATAAAATGTTTAGATAATTTATGATATCTTAGGTTGAATAGAGGGAAAACAATTATTCCTTTCATTAAGCATGCAAATCGACCCTTTCTCCTTCAACAGCCACTCTGACCCAATAAGTATCTTCTTCACGTTCTACTACGGTATGTTGATCAAGGTGTTGGGAAACAAAAGGAACAATCTCGGGTTCATATTGTTCGAATACAAACACTCCTCACTGAGACATTTTGAAAAAAAAACTTTCCAACTTGGATTCAAAGACAAAGTAATGAAGAATACTTGTTCCTATTGTGATTTCAAAATGAAAGGATCATTATCACCTCGTTCATTTCTGTATAACATATATTTAAAATTTACCAATGAAAACTGATATTGATCGACATTACATCCACACACTAGATCAACCCAATTACACTTTAACAATATGTACTTCAACCCATGTGTGTATAAAAATTCAATGATATCTATCAATTGACCACAGTAATAACTAGAATCGACAAATGGACAACTGATGCCACTGTTTTTTTGTAGCTCGTTTTTCATCAAAATCTTTAATACGAAATTGAAAACCATTAGCATCTATAGATTTATAACGATGAGCCGTTATAGATGAACCCTTAGCCAGTTGGATAAATTCGTCAGGTAGCGTGGGGTCCCCTAACTCCCTCAGCTTATGAAACTACATAATTCATAGAATTCAATAATGATATATGAAAAATGAAATTTGTATAATACTTCAATCATAATGAAAATCAATTTATACGTACATAATCCTTGAACCAGTCATGAAATGATGCATAATGAGACTGTTGAATTTGCAACTCAGTCGCACGATATGTCTCTTCTTTTATCTCATTAATGTGTTTTATGAAAATGATAACACAATGTTTAAATGGTCAACATATGCAAACAAAACATGTAAAAGATAAACAATAAATTTGATAAGATACTTACTGCATTAATGGTTCAACTGATGGAGTATTGAACAAGATATATTAATGCACTTGTATCCACTCGATGTTGTCCATATCATATGTGGTTCCTTCTCCAACTGGACCATCCTGAATCCGAGAGGGCTTATCTAATTTTGTGTCAACATCCATAAGATATTATGCACAAAAAGTAGTACACTCATCCATCAATTAACCATTGGATATTGATGCCTCCAGACGAGCTCTATTGCGTACAAATCGTTTCAATGTACTCAAATACCGCTCAATAGGATACATCCCCCTAAATTGCACTAGACCAGTATCCATTACTTCAGCAGTTAGGTGCACTGTCAAGTGGACCATAACATCAAAAAATGAGGGGGGAAATTGTTTCTCAATATGACAAAGCGTAAGTACAATTCGGTCCTGTAAACTTTATAAATAACTCATTCGTTGATTTCTTAAACAAATCTGTCTAAAAAAATTACTCATATCAATCAACGGATGAACAACATTGGCGGATAAACAATAAAAAATTGCAATTGGAATCAACTACTGAAGTAGTATGTGATTGTCATGACTTTCCAACCCTTGAAATTTCTTGCTCATCAGATTCACACACATTGAAATATTAGAAGAGTAACCATCAGGAACCTTGAGAATCTTCAAAATGGGACGAAATGTATCTTTATCCTTTGTAGTCATCGTATATTGTGCAGCATGCATATATTCCTTGTTTCCCTTAGCTAACTGTAAATTCAACTGTTTCCTTAAACCCATTTCTTCCAAATCACGGCGTGCATTAACATGGTCCTTTGATTTTCAACTGACACCTAAAATGTTCCACAATATGTTATCACAAAAAAAAATTAAATGCGCATGACATCCAAATTATGCCTCAGCATGTTAGTTTTACAATACGGAAGACTATAATAAATAATTTTGTTTTTCCAATTGTGACTGCGCTGCCTACCCGCAGCTCGAATATTACGTACCGGAGGAGCAACCAAATCCCAAATTTCATATACCATGTGGATGTTTTCTTCATCAATCAACGATAACATTTCAACTCATTTCATGATCTTTGGTGCTGGGATGAACTCTCTAGAACCATAAAATGCCACTCTGTCCTTTCTGAACCTGTGCTGAGGGGGGAGAAAACGTCTGTGACCCATGTATGCCTATTTTTTGGAATCCTTAAGCCATAAATATTTTTTTACTTTTGTTGCAACAAGGTCAAGAAAATTCTCCTTTCCTAAACCATCATTATAAATTTACATAAGCTGTGAAGTCATTGATTTTCCACAATAAAGGAGCCTACTGTTTGAACATGTCATTCGTTTCACAGTAATAAGTCATCACACCATCGCCACAAAATTAATTCAACTTATAAATCAATGGATGAAGGTAAACATCAATCTTATCTCCTGGAATGTTAGGTCCATCAATAAGAGTGGAAATTAATATAAATTGTTGCTTCATACAAAGACACATTGGAAGATTACACGGAACCAACACCACGGGCCATGTGCTATGAGTTGCCCCAACCATGGACTTGATTGGATTGAAACCATCTACTACCAATCCCAATCGGACTTTACGAACATCTTTGGAAAAGTCGGGATTTTTCTTATCAAAATCCTTCCATGCAAGAGAGTCCATCGGGTGGTTTAACATATCACTTTCATGAACACTTTTTGCATTCCATCTCATTAAATTAGAAACATTAGATGACATAAAAAATCTTTTCAACCTTGGTTTAAGGGGAAAGTAATGCATTTGCTTTACGGAAATCGGGTTCCCCTGTATCACAATCTGGCTTTGATGAGTCTGATTTCCCCTATTCTCTTTCACTTGGAAGTACAAAAAACCGTACAAATTTCCAAATGGGCATCTTCCTTTCTAAACAACATACAGTTGTTTGCACATGCATATATGGTCTTATATGTAAAACCTATGTTCTCTGTCAGCTTACAAGCATGGTAATACGACTTGAGAATCTTAACGTCGACAGGAAGAACCTTTTTCAATAACACCAACATCATGTCGAATGATGTGTCTCACCAATGATTCAAAGTCTTCAAATGAAACAAATCCACGATAAAAGACAATTTATTGAAATAAGTACATCCAGGATATAATTCCATTTTTGCATCATCAATTGATTCATAAAACCTCCTCGAATCACAATCTGCACCAGAGCGAAGATTTATCTCACCGGTCTCAAGATTCTGGATGTCAATGCCTTTAGGATCCAACCCACCTACCATTTTAGTAAGCATTTCATGCATTGGATCATTCATCCTTGCATCAACATCCATCTGAATTGTATCTGTATTTTCACAACGAACATATTCTTCTCCATGGAGATCCCAAATCTTATAATTTCTCATAAATCCATTAAATAATAGGTGCTCCCTCACCGTATCTCATGTGAATTGATATCTGTTAGCAAATTTTCTACATGTAAAACTAATATAGTCACTTTCAAATCCTCTGGTGAAGTCAACAATCTGCATAATTCCATTGAAATACTCTCTAGATGTTTGATTTGAAGACCAATATCCAACTCTTATACATAATAAGATCCTTATAAAAAACATTTACACAAGAATTATTACATTTTAATATTTCATATCAAATATATTTAAAATAAATACTAATTAATAGTTTGTGAACAATTTATTAAATAATAATGTAAGTGAAATTCCATGTCATACCTGATTGCGCTACAAACCTAGAAGGGAGGGGTGCTGAATGCGGTGCTGCAAGGGAGAGGAGAGGCAACGGTGGGGAGCTGGAGCCAGAGTTGGTGCAGCAAGGGAGGGGACGGTGAACGAGGGGATGAGAGGCAGTGGTGCATCGAGGGAGGGGACAAAGATGAAGGGGACGGGGGTTGGCAAGGTGCGGGGTGGGGGGGGGGGGTGTTCAGGGTGATGGGGGGGAGGGACGAGGGGGCGGAGGGCCGAGTGCGGAGGTCGGAGGCTGGAGGGGCTGGAGGTTGAATGCCAGAGGGTGGCCGGGCTGCCAAAGGCAGGTGGCGGGAGACCTGAGGGCAGAGGGAGGCCTCAGGGTGGAGGGTGGCCGGAGCCGGATGGCGGAGGGCGGCCGGAGGGTGGTTGGAGGAGGGCGGGGCTGACGGAGGGCAGCCGAAGGTCGGCTGGAGTGTGGAGGGCGGCCGACCGGAGGGCGGGGCAGTGGAGGGCGGGCTAGAGGAGGGTGGGGCAGTAGAGGGCGGGTTTGCGGAGGGCGGGGCGGCGGAGGGCAGGGCGGCAGAGGGCGGGGCGGAGGAGGGCGGGGCGGCGGAGGGCGGGGCGGCGGTGGGCGGGGTTGCCGAGGGCTGGGCGATGGGGAGGGTGGGGTGACGGGGATGGCGGGGCGACGGGGAGGGCGCACGGTGACGGGGAGGGCGCATGCAATGGGGAGGGGGGGAGGGATGGGGGGGCTTCATGAGAGGAGGGAGGGTTCAGTGGGCACAAATGCCTTTTTTTTATGGAAACGTAGGGACAACCAGTGGCAATCGCTATAGGTAAAGGGGCTCAAAGCCCATATTTCTAGTAGTGGTACTGAAATGATGGTGCTTCAATAGATGTGGTCTTCCCTCCCTTTGTGATTTATCATTTATAATTTTCTATATATATTATTATATTTCTATTTATATTTATACTTTTTTATTTTTTATTTATTATTTACAATATAAATATATTTTTTCATAATTATTTATTTATTCTTATATATAATTTATATTAATTTGGGGGATAAATTATGATGCTATGTCACCCTATAATCCTTCATGAAATCTATGTGAAAATCTAGGATGATATAAACCACTAATTGATAGTAACATGTAACATAGAAAATATATTATTCATCCAGATTTGGCATTTCTTCCAAACGGAATTCTGACCCAAGGCCCTCAAACAAGGGGCCTTCTGGATATAGGTTACCACATAATGGGAAGGCATAATAGAAGGTTTATGATTTATGTTTGGGACTAAAGAGGATTATTCGACACATCATGAAAGCGATGTAGTATGGATATAAAATGGTTCTTCGAGGTGGGTGGCCTATGAAAAGGGAGGATTGTCCTAGAGCACTTCATCCATCGGTCATACGAATATGGGGATTAGGGGTCCCCCAACATGTGCCTATAAAAATTTTGGGATATTTAGAAGCTATAAAACAAAAGGTAGGTGATGTAGGTGCACCACAAAAACATCAATGGGTGGATAGTTTGAAAGTGATATGGATTTTAGAACCTATCATTCAACCCTCAACTCAAACAGATTTATGAGGTCAGATGGAGGTGTTTCCTTCCATGGTGCATAATTGTGGAGGAAAATATGATGATTATTAGTGGGGTTAATGACACTTCCAAATTGGAAATGTTGTAGGATCACAACTGATAAGGGAGAAATGAGGTATTTATTCGGGAAACACAACATGATGCCCAACTAATCACCAAGACCTTCAGTTTATTACCATAAATGGTCATAATACACTATGAATTAGGTATTCAAGCCATCAATAATTTTGGAATTTAGACTATAAAATATTTAATATAATATGACTAGATGGTGCTTCTCATTTCTAGTGGGGTGGGATGAGGCATGACCCTATTGGGTTCCTGGGTGTGTGTGTTGTTTAGGCTAACGTAATCCCCTATACATGTAATAAATTGATATATGAATATCTATTTTTAATTATAAATATTAATAAATGTATTCATATTAATAAGTATTTAAGTAAACCTATACATGCTTATATGTATTTTTATTTATATGCATTTTTCTGTATATGTTTATTAATAAATACTCATATGTAAATGTATATTTATGTATATTTATATTTGTTTATTTATTTTTATAGTCATATGTGTATTTTTAGATATATATATATTTATCTATATATATATTTATGTCTATTTATATATACTTTTATCTGTATATATTTATCAACATTATAAGTGTGTTTATAAATTTATATTTTCTTCTGTATATATATATATTGGTATATTAAATTATTTATAAATATATTTCTGTAAATGATTATATACATATGTTGAAATTATAATCCCAGTAGGGTGAAATTGTATCATTTGGTAATTTTTTAAAAAAATAATTCCCAGTCAATTTTACAAAATATATTCTAGTCAATTTGAACAAATACCATACCTTCACATAAATTTATAACACAAATTATATTGAAATTAACCCATGATGATATTATAATTTTTTTTTTGGTAGCTCAAATATAACATAATGGTGTGTTCAAATATTATTCATCATAGGTTCAGATTTACCTTCATGATAGGTTATAAAATACTTCAAGTTTTAAATTCTATCTCAGGTGGTAGAATAACTAGTTTTTTTCTCACACTAGATACACACAGGAAAACATTATAAATATCATTCGTGATAGATTTAGAATGATTTCATAGTATCTTCATAGAACGCACGGTAACATCATATATGATAACTCAATGTTGGTGTATCAGTGAGTAATAAAAGAAGGAGAGTATATCAAAGGTGAACATAAATTGCATGTAAGTATGTGTGGTAAAACTTATGATGGTGTTTCTTATCCGAGAATAATTTGATACACAACATTAGTTGACAGGGGATTTTTTATGATGTAGTGTTGTTGTATACATAAATAAAATCATAGAACTATACATACTCAAAATCTGGTGTCGCCTTCACTTCATAATCATTCAATGGAGATTCCCTATAGAAAATGATGTTGAAATGATCCATGTACAGAAAGATACTTCACATAAATGATGGAGTTAACTGAAGCATCCAAATATAGTGGATGATGAATTTTGTATAGGTGTATAAATATATTTAAAATTTTTAGATAATTCCCTAATATAATAATATTTTTGTAACACTAAAAGTTAAAAATATTAAAATTTCTATTGATTTAATAGAAAAGAAAAACAAAAAAAATACTCACATGTATATAAAAAAAGTCATTCAATGATAATAATAACAAATGAAATAACAAAATATGATACCATAATTTATAAAAATTATAAAAACCCTAAATCATAGTAACCATTAAAACAATCCAAACATGGACCTATGAAGAAAAATTATTACATTATTTAAATGATGGAAATTTTAATTTATAAAAAAATTAGAAAAAAATCAATTCCCCAAACGATGAATCTCCCTTCTTCTAAAAATATTCAAAAATAAACTTTTTAACATAAAAAAAATTCTCAAACTAGTTGAGATTTTACAAATAAAAATTATATCGACATTAAACTCGTCTTTTTTTATAAATATATTGGATGTTTATTAAACTGACCCATGTGGAAATGTATTTATAAGAAAATATTATTTCTATATAAACTATTAAATGTACATGTCATCATGTTTTTTCAAGAAGTTTTCGAAGACTGAAACTTTTAATAAAACTTGTCGTTCAATAAGATTTATATGGCTAAGAAAAAATACATTCATAAAAATTTGACATGTAATGTATTATAATTTTATATATAACATTTACGAAATTATTAATAAATAATCTCAATGATTTTACAAAATTTACCTTATATTAAATGTAAAACATCTAATCTAAAGTGACAAAAAAATTAATTATTCAATATAATTTCAATGTTTTAATAGAAAATAATTATAAAAGATTATGTGAATTTTGAAATAAATGATATTGATAATAATCTAATTCATGAAAAAAATAACATGGATTGTTATAGATTCATGTTTTCCTTTTCATAATTCAACACTGTGACTGAGATATAGATTTTCAAACATATATAAAATAAAGGCAATAATAAACTAAATTTTAATTCATAAAATAAATATACATGTATATGAATAAATTAATTAAATTAAAAGTGTTGAGAAATTTATTTAAACCACAATAATTTTTTTTAATTAGTAGGTCATTAGATTGTTTAAAAATAACAACATCCCAAAAATAATGTATAAAACAATTTTACTATGACATAACAAATACCCCAAAAAATATATCCGTTATTGTAAAAGATTTAAAATATATTAATCAAAACTAGAAAATAATTATACTTAATATTCATAAAATAATTTAAAACATAGATTCTAATAAATTATTTAATTTTAAAAAATGTGTTGACACCCACTAAATTAATTTATCATAACAAAAATTGGTAATAAAATTCTATATAAATTAAAAGAATTACACAATGAACAGTTTTTAAATTGAAATATTGAATAGTGTAATCTACAACATGAATATTTTCTAAAATAATAAAAAAATAGAAACTATGGTACATGACTAAAATCAAAAAATTTAAATACCTGGATAAGGGATATTATATATCATTCATTCCAACATACTAGTTTGTATAATAGTAGAGAGTATGCATGTTTGCAAATAGAAAATACATACTTGGGAATGGTGACCATCTTAGGTATAACAATATTTTAGTAACAAATACAGGGTACCCATGATGTCTTGCTTTCAACAATAATAATTGAATAACTTCCGGATATCCAAATGTTTTTGAAACATCTATTTTTGTTATATTTGAATACATGTTCTCAGAGAAAAAAATATATAATGACAAAATTATTACGTAAATTTTAAATGAAATCATATTCTTTGTACATCCCTCTTTGTTCTTTGGTTGAAAATCATTTAGTTGTGTTTTTTTCTTTTAAATGTTTGTGATTAAGCCTTCTATTTTGGGATGGATAGATTTTCCAGGAAACAAGATCCAAATTTTGGGGATGTATCTTTTTTGAATTAATAGTGTATGGTTATACATGTGAAATAGGCTTATGTGGATTCCATTAAGGTGTTCGGGTTGACATGTGTCTTTTTCTATGAGATCCGCAGAGTCATCATGTTGGACACTCTCACTTGGTGATGTTGTTATAATTTTTGAATCCATTACTAGCAATATTCCCTAAACTAGATTATTTACTTGAATTTTACATGATGTGAAAATTGTTCCCATCAAGAAAATGGTCATTCAGTGTAATTTTTTATTGAGGTGATTCATTTCTTATCATATCTTGTAAATCATGAAAGTCACATCATAGATTTTTTTTGTTAATGTTTTGAGATCAAAGGCTTTAAACCATGTTGGATGTATATTTTATTTCCATTCATGGTTCATCCTATTCGATCATACCCTAGGGAAACAACATGTGATTTTTTGGAAATTCGTTCAGTTTTAGATGTCTCATTCTACTGTTTGATCAATGGTGATTTCCCATACATTAGCATTATCCTTTTTCACTCTATCCTCTATTTAATGGAGTGATTTATTTACCATTTTTGAATTAGGTTTTGATCTTGATGCTTGGGTGATGTATATTTTAATTGTTTATCAACATCAACTTCATACATCGTTAGCACTCCATGTGATGAAGTTTATTTTGTAGTCATATCAATCAAGGTTGTCTCGATAAATACCTATGGTATGTTTCTATTCCTTATTTTTTCAATAGTACCATATAATCATACTCACACTCCATGAGCATTAACTAATTGAATAATGGTTGATGATAAACCTATGTTTTGTGAACTCTCTATATTCCTTTCGATCAAATAGAGTTAACATCTATCTTGGAGCCACCTATAGTGAGATCCTACCCTTGAATGACAATGTATTTTATTTTTTCATAGAATATGAATTAGAATGACAAGAGACATCATGTGATTTCTTTTGATTTATACACCATGAAAAATGGATTAATTTCTTAAGTAAATAACTAGTGATACATTGATATGATATGGTTGTGTACACTATCATGATAATGTCCTGTGTTATAATTGGATTATTGAATGTGTAATTGAAATAGAAATTTTAAATGTATTTTTTACCATTGTGGATTATTATAATAATTTTTGTGATTCATGTTATCATGACATGTTTTTTCATTCATGTTGTTATCCTTAAAAAGAGGTATTGGCCTTGTTTATTATTTTAATGTGTATATGGAGAGACGATCCTAGTTTCATGGTTTAATGATCATATATAGGTCTTGGAAAATATTAAGGTTTTCATGATTATATAAATGGATTCCCACATCTTCATGTTTTAATTATTATATAATTGTATTTTTTCAATTTTATTTTGAAAAAATTTAAAGAATGATTGGCCTATTTTCATTTATTAATTCCTACATAGCAGTCATGGCCCATTTTCCTACTTTAATTGATATATAGAAGTTATAGATCATTGTTATGATGAAACAATTCAATAGGGGGATATGACTAGCCATGTGACAATTCCATGGACATGTGGTTACAGTATATATGGTGGGTTACATGCTCATATGTATGCAGAAATTGTTTTAACGAATAATAGTTATCATATACTATTAATTTATAAATTGATACCCTTTTATGACCACATTTCATGTACTATCTCACAGAATTGTTTTTTTTCATAGTCGGGTTGAACTGAGATGTTTTAGGTACAAACTATTTGGGACACTATTGGTTACCGATGTTTATTACATAAATGTATATTTGGATAATGGTTACTCACCATGTTTTAGATTATTTCCTTATAGATTGGTTTGAGCATGGAGACAAAACCAACATGGGGTTAGATATTGAATTCATTTGATATGAAATATGTTTTCATGTTATTCTTTTTATATTACTTTTAGCAATAGATTTAGTTTCATTCCATACTGTTGTTACATTTTTATTTAATTTTTTTATTTCTCAATTAATATAAATTATATTGTTTTTAAATATGATTTCAATATTATTATTAATAATTCTATTAAACTGGTATTATTTACAATATTGTTTCAACTCAATACCAGGGGTATAGTTTCCCTATAATTTTCTATACACCCTTGATAATCGGTAGTTGGCGTTTCTGTATGTGGAGGTGTGCGTTTGGTCAGGTAACTAACCCAATATTTCCATGTGAGGGCGTTTTGAGCTAGGGGTCATTACAAAGTTTTATATAGGGATTATGAATATTTATTTTTTATCTCATTCTTATTAAGGATATGTAGAAAATATATTAGGTACACGTCAAGACCTGGTAATTTTCTTATGAATGGGGGTAGTTATCCCATGAATGAGGGGAAATATGAGTGCAAGGGATGGGATTTTTGTCCATTATGTTCACTTGTTAGAGTTGATAATACTTCACATAAGGTGATTCAGATGTTTTTTGATATTATTTTTCTCAATATATATAAACATGGATCCGAATAGAATGAGATGTGTATTTTTGAATCATGATTGGAATATAGAGATATATATGTTGATATACATTTTTCATGATAGGGACATATTTCATTCATATGATATATTTTCCCATATGAACTGTGAAACGATATCGCAGTTATATCACATTAAAATGGAATAAAATAATGGATTTACTAGGCTAAATAACATGATAATAACTGTTTAAATATACTATGGGGAAATGGTTCATGTTTTGGTATCCTTTTTAGGTTTAATATCATGTAAATAAAGTTTTCTATGTAGTGTGTATTTCATGTTGAGAAAATAAAACCTCATTACATTTGAATTGAGAATCAATAGAGTGGAACTTATAATTGCTATAACATAGTTATGTTGAAAAATCAAAAATATCCTAATAAATATTTGAATTATAATCTCTATGATAGCTTCCCAAGGGTCAGAGGGTCCATATATAGGTTGAATTTTCACAACATACATTTGATATCTGAGCTGAAAAGATAGAGTCAGCTACATAATATGTATATGTTAATTGTGGATATAGGTCCCTAGGATGCAATTTTTTGGATTAGGTTAGTCTATATGTGCTTCAATCACTTCAAGATCCTTATTGATAAAAGGGTAAATTTTACTTCTTAGATGCATTGTGTACCTTACATTTTTTGAAGGGACATTCTTGAGAAATTTTTGTAGAAATAGAATTTGTCCTAGAAGTATGTAGAGATGAGATTATGAAGTAACAAATACCCAGATACATTAAATGATGAAAAGGATCATGTGTTTAGAAACCTAACACAATAGCGAATGTCAGTGATATAATATTATAGAAATTTAACCAACATTTAAAACATTATGCCATATTTATCATTTGATGATATTTTCAATGAGTGGAATTTCAATGATGGGATTTTCTATGAGAATAAGTCACATGTGAATGTTTTCCATTATGTATCATTTTGAATGTGATGAATATGGAGCTCATTACAGAAGGTAATCATGAATGGTTCTGAGCAATTGTTATGTTGTTTTAGTAGGGTGAACTAGGATTTGTTATTCTAGTGGCAAGAAGCACAACTATGATTGTTATCAGTAAGGAAATATTAGGAAGATCATATAGGGAAATAATAATACTTATTAGGAAAGTGGTACACTAATTTTATATCATTGTTGAAGATTTTTCACAAATGGACTCAATGTCCGTACGCTTTTTCAGAATGTTTTGAGTATGGAAATATTCAATATGTAGGGTTCTTTACGGGAATTCATTAGCAATGAAACAGTTGGAGATCATGACATTTACTATATTCTAGGAGGGACCCAACTACCCATCACAATAATGGTATCTTGATTTCCACTTGACATTCATGTCGATGAAAACCAGTGCACTAAACCTCATGTTCTCGAGGGTAATCAGCATCAGCAGCCACCAAAGCCAAAGGAACAAGGGAAGTCTTATTCCATCACTACTGCAGAGGTGGAGCATGATAATGAAGTCATACAAGGTACACTTCCTATTCACTCAAGAATGGCCAAAATCTTATTTGATTTTGGTTCTACACATTTTTTTATATCATTTATGTTTGATATAACTATAGAATCGAATCCCTGAATCATTGATGTAAGGATATTTGTGAAAACACCAATCATTACAACCCAAGAATTTGAATCTTCTCCAGTTTGTGTATGTGTTAACATTCTCTAGGTAAATCTCATAATACTTCCCTTGGTGTAATTCAATGCTATAATGGGAATGGATTGGCTCTTGTTATATAGAGCACATATCAACTATCAGGAAAAAGAAATATCTTTTCATATTCCGAACCATCCCATGCTCCACTACAAATGCAAGGAAGATCATGAACCTCCTTTAAAAAAATCCATCAATGGTGTGGGTGTTGATTACTTATGAAGAATCATACCTTGCCCAAATGGTTGAGTCAAAGGAATGTTCCAACCTTGAGGAAATTACCATCGTGAGGGAATACGACGATGTATTTCCCGAAGAGTTACCCAGAATTCCCCCGGATCATGAGGTAGAGTTATCAATTGAACTAATACCCGGAGCTAATCCTATCTCAATGTGCCCCTATAGGATGGATCCTTTCAAACTGGAAGAGTTAAAGAATCAGCTGCTAGAGCATCTGGACAAAGGGTTCATACGCCCTAGTGCATCACCTTGGGTTGCGCCAGTGCTCTTTGTGATGAAGAATGATGGAACCATGCGGTTGTGTATCAATTATCAGGAAATCAACATGATCACCATAATGAAAAAGTATACTCTTCAAAGTATTGATGATTTTTTCGACCAGTTTATAGGAGCTCAATACTTCTCAAAGGTGGATCTTCATTCTAGATATCATCAGGTACAGTTAAATAAGGAAGATATTCAGAAGACTGACTTCCGTACAAGGTGTGGGAACTATGAGTTTTTGGTGATGCAATTTGGTCTTACTAATTCACCTGAAATCTTCATGGATTTGATGAATATAGTCTTTAGACATTACCTTGATAAATTTTTGGTAGTGTTTATCGACGATATTCACATCTACTCCAAGAGGAAAGAAGAACATGAAGAACATCTAAGACTTGTGTTGGAGACATTGAGAAAGGAGAAGTTGCACACCAAGTTTAGAAAATGTGACTTTTGGATGAATCATGTCACGTTCTTGGGACATGTGATCACAAGTGATGGAATTTATTTGGATTCTTCAAAGACAAAGGCAATTGAGGAATGTCCCAGGCCCTCTAGTGTCATAAAAATCCGTAGTTTTCTTGGATTAGCTGGGTACTACAGAAATGTTTTGAGAAACATCTCATGATTTTCATGCCTGATAACTAAGTTTTCAAGGAAAGGTGTATAGTATGTCTGGACGGAAGAATTTGTGGGAAGCTTCAAGGAGCTAAAGAGAAGGCTGATCACTGCACCTGTACTCACACTACCGAAAAGTGGATATTTTTTTGTGATATGCAGTGATGATTCAAAGAATAGCTTGGGTTGTGTACTCATGAAAAATGTTAATGTGATAGCCTATGCCTCATGACAGTTGATGTTCAATGAGCAGAACTACTCAATGCATGATCTAAAGTTGACAACCATGATTTTTGCCTTGAAAATCTGGTAGCACTACCTTTATGGAGATATGTTTGACATAATGACCGACCACAAGAGCCTAAAGTATATATTCACACAGAAGGAGCTCAACATCCGTCAAAGGAGATGGTTAGAGATAATCAAGGATTACGATTTCTCTATTCACAATCATCCTGGAAAGGCGAACAATGTAACTAATGATCTAAGGAGAAAAGAACCTGCTACTCTATCCATACTGCGGATTGAGAAAGACCATATCTTATTAGTTATGCAATGTATGGATGTGGAAATCATAATGGCAGGGGATACATCCTACTTTGACTAACTAATTGTGAAACCATCCATTATAGAGAAGATTAAGGAAGCACAAATTGATGATGTGGAGATACAAAAGTGGGTGAATGTAGTAATAGAAGGGATGCTAAAAGCGTTACATATTGACGATGATGGTGTGATTCGGTGTGGAACGCGACTTTGTGCGCCTTAATCGCCATGGATAAAGAAGGAGCTATTGGATAATACACATAACTCAACATTCTCTATCCCTCCTAGGAGTACCAAGATACATCGTGATCTCCGAGAACACTTCAGTTGTGATAACAAGAAGAAGGAGATTGCAGAATATATATCAAGGTGCTTGGTATATAAGAAAGTTAAAGTTATGTGACAAATGTCCAAAGGTATGATGCAGCCATTGCTTATACTCATTTTGAAATGGGAAATTGTTACTATGGACTTTATCACTAGTCTCCCAAAGAAGTCAGTGGGAAATAATGCGATATGGGTTGTGTATGACCGACTCACCAAGACTGCCATTTTTATAACTATTTGGGAAGACATATCGTTTGAACAATGTGAAAATATATATGTGAAAAAATGTGTGATACTGCACGGTGATCCACTCTCAATTTTCATTGACTATGATCCAAGGTTCACATCTAAATTCTGGAGGAGATTGCAACATGCTTTGAGTACTGAATTAAATTTGAGCACGGCCTATCACCCCCAAAATGATGGCTAGTCTGAAAGGACTATTCAGATGCTTGAAAATATGCTATGATCCTAGTCTCTTGAATTCAAAGGTGGTTGGGATCAGCATCTCCCATTTGATGAGTTCTCATACAACAATAGCTTCCACTCGAGTATTCAGATGGCTCCGTATGAAGCTCTTTAATGGAAGCGATATAGAAATCCAACCTGTTGGGATGATGTTGGAGAAAGTAATGTACATGGACCCAATCTTGTTCAAGAGATGACAGAAAAGGTTCAAGTCATCCAAAAAAAATCAAAGCTACTCATAGTAGGAAAAAGAGCAATGCTGACAACCATCGAAGGGATTTGGAGTTCGACGTTGGAGATAAATTCTTTATTCGAATACATTTGTAAAACCCTAGGTAAATAAAGAATATTAAATTTATATATTTATCCATATTTTTGAATAAAATATTAATATTACTTTAAATGGAATTCTATGCTCGATGGCGTACCCAATACGCGACAACGAGTTCCTTTGAAATCTTACGTTGCACTCTAATAATAAAATAATATTCTTTTCAATGGTAGTTAACGCCTAGCCATTGTAATGGCAGGAAAGAACAGAACGAACAACAAAATGATTATATATTTTTGTCATATATTTTTACTTTTATCCAATAAATGTTAGAGGGGTAAAATGTAAATGAATCCAATTTTAAGAATAAATCATGTAATATTCTTTAAAAGGACGATTAACCGCCTTTTGATGGAGAACCCTCGTTAAATATAGTTTTGGTAACTCTTATACATTCTATTGGATGAAATAAAACTCTTCTTTAGAATCGGGACATCAAAATTTACTTCGTGTAAATTTTTGGTATTTTTCCGATAAAGTTCAATTTTTAATGAATAGTGAAAAATGTTGTATTTTAATTCAAAACATCTTTTTAATCTAATGTATTTATATGATTAGATTATATTTTTAATTGTTTTTAATGTTCAATTAGAATATATTTTTAACATTTAATCCAATTTTGGTCATTGGAATTAATTTCACTATGAAATTGGACTTAAACTAGTGTCAATCTTTTGATACATTTTGTTTCATAGAAACACTCTGTTTGTTTTGATAGTAGGAATTAATTATTAAATTAATTAATTCTACTTATATGTTTTTAATTTTGAAAAATAGACCTAATTTTTGAATTCGGAATATCAAATATAGCTTCGGGTGAATTTTTGGTATTTTTCTGAAAAACTTCAATTTTTGATGAATAGTGAAACCACTAAGTGGTACTTAAAAAACTGATTTTTCATTTAAATGAAAATTTACCACCTCTATGTTTTAAATTTAAAAAATCAGACATACATGTTTGTCATTAAGAAGTAAAATGTGGTTCAATGGGATTAAAATAATATTTTGGTGAATAGTAACTTTTAAGTTTTCAATCGCGAGTATAGTTAATTATTGTAGTTTAAGGTAAAAATAATGTTTCAATAATATGAAATGACCTTGACACACATCCTACCCTTATTGAATAAGTCATGGCCGACCAAATAAAACCATGGGACAACTTGGGGATCCCATGGAGCCACTTTGGTTGGAAAATGACATTAATAACTTTTTATTTAATGTTAAAATAAAAATGTCACAAGCATGAGTTGTTTTACTAAAATAATTTTCAAATGGGGTTATACAAGTCATATGTTTGACTATAAATATTCATTAGTAATCTAAAAATACTTCCTAATTCATGATATTTTTTTATTATTTTTAGACATTAAATAAATTTAATTATTTATGACACCATGATGATGCAGCGATTACCTCATTATTTAACGATTTAAATAAAATAAAAAGATATTGTAAAATATAAGACCTAAACTTGTCAAAAACCTTTTGTATGGGTGTATTTAGAACTATTATCTCTTTATCCTCAAAATATATAATTTTGGGACCTTTAAAATCTGAAAAGCATTTTATAATAAAGTAAAAGTTATAACATTCCAAGAGTGCCCCTCCTCTCCTCTTATAAAAGGCCCCCACCTCTACCACCATACACACACCTCTCAAGCCTTTGGATCAGCCATCCCCTGCCCATTTCATCTCTCAACATCCCTCTATTCATCATTGAAGCCTCAACTTTGGGCATAATCCTTTCCATGTATGCTTTTGAACACAAATCAAAAAGAGTTATCCGATTTAAAGGTAATGTCTTCCCTTGTGTTGTTTTGTTTTATTTTGCTTCTCCAACCCTATAACATCTTTGTATTACATTATTTTGTAACAACAACAGTATATTAAATATAATAGGATTTTTTATGTGACATATTTGTGCTACACTTACAGACACATTCGTCTAATGGTTAAAGAACATATTGTTTCTCTAGATGGCGAATTTCTACCCCACGAAACGATGATCGTTCAATCTTCTCTTAACACCTTTCATGGTGGCCATTATGATGTCACTATATTTTATATATGATATATATGGTATTTATGTTTTCTATATGATTATGAATTTCATTTTTAAAACATTCCTTTATGCTTTTAATGTTGTGCAAATGCGATAATTTCATACGAGGAAGTGTGCACTACCGCCCCCTCAAGTGATGTGACCCGTTCATGAAATACATGGAATGTATAAAGAATGAAATTAATGAACATATGTGTCCTATATATAAAATATATTATACTTGAATTATAATATAAATATCTATCAATTATTTTTAATTCATTAATATGACAAAGAAATGAATGTAGCGTTCATGCGTACGTACGGCCTACCGTCTCCATGATCGATGCATTTTATTTATTTTTATCTCAAATGTTATGGAGTAATATAAAATTAATATTTACTAGATATATATGATATTTAAATCATTAATACTATTCTGGAGATGATTTTCTTATAACTACATGGACAATCCTTTTTAAACAAGTTCATTTTTGACTCATGTACCAAACATCGACAAAAAACGTCTGATATGAAATCAAATTATTAAACAATTATTAAAACATTATAATATGTGATATGAACTGAATAATAATATTTAAAAGAGGTCCTTATTCAATTATAAATTGACCGAAGTTTATTATTCAGGAATATAAAGAAACGAACAAGACCAGTCAAACTTGAGGTAAGGGATCCAACCTCTCTCATTCTTTTTAAGTACTCTCTTTTATGACATTTATTTTAAGATAATTTTTCTTATGTTTGGGAATATTCTTTATATTCATCATACTGTAATTTTTATGTTCATATTATTATAGACTCTATTTGATCTCATAAATCCATTTTTTGATGTTTTAAGTGGCATCGTTAGGCTGCTGAGTTTTCGTAAGGGATTTTTCATCTCATATTTATTCCCGTGACATTTATGCTACGTTTTCCACTATTTACTTTGAATGGTGTACATAATGCCCATTTTTATACACTTTGTGTAGTATAATTTCATTTATTGGTATTTACATCTTCATTTTATGACCCTTCTTCCATGGGGTGTACATTTTGAAAGTTACCCAACTCGGTAAGGGGACCTTTCACCCTCGTCTTATTAAAAGACTTATTTTGTTACTCACATACTAATATTTTGGGATATGTTATTCCATATCCTTATTTATGTAAATTTTATGTCCAAGTGATAATATACCATTTTCTCTCTCATCATCTCATTTTCTGAATTATAAAGTGTCGTCGTTAAGCTGTCGGATTTCTGTAAGGTAACTTATTAACCCACTTTCAATTCATTGGGTTAAACCTCTACGTCATGATTTTATTATGACCAGATTATTTGTGGAATATCTATGTGTTAATTTCCTCAAACCATTGTTTAGATATACTATTTCTATACATAATCATCTCATTGATAAATTCTTACGAACTTGTATGGGAAGTCATAACTCAATCTCATTTCATTGAGTTAAATATCTATGTTATTGGTTTTGTTTTTCCATGATTATGTTTGAATGACCTCTGATTTTTTCACACATAATATCCAATTATATTGGGTGTATTTATATTTCTCACACATAATTATGTGATAGATTTATCCTTAATTTATGTATACCATCTTTATAATGGATTTCATCTCAATTTACATTTCCATTGAGACTTCATTGTTGTTATGCACCAATTCACTCTTATATGGTGTGTATACTATCCTTTGACATATTATATCTTGAATACCTTTATTCTCATTATATTATAACGTTTGAATGAAAAGTTATTCCACAATTATTTGTATTCAAGAGTCTCTCATTTTGTTAAAAACTCTTTAACAAAAATATTGTTTTAAATATTTTAAAGATTATTTATTCTAAATCATTATATTTAATTTCCATGTTTTCAAAATGGATTTCAGTATTTATTTATATGAAAATTAATTTTTTAAAATTATAATTCAATTAAAATCATCAAAGTGGTATGGGACACTTTGATTCAAAAATCCCTTTTAAATGGTTTTCGAAAATGGATTGATTAATTCAATATCTTGGAATTACATATTGTGATTGAAAATGAAATTTTTATATTGAAATGTTTATATTTTCAATATTTTCTGTTTAATGATGTTACATGGACATTTTATCGGTGGTTACGTGATAAACCATTTGACGGGTGGTGCCGTGAATACTAGAATGGGTGGTTACGTTATAACCTCCAATGCATTGGGTATGGAAGTCAGCCGTATGGCTATTCCATTACGTGATATGTGTGGATGTTGACCATATGGTTATTCCATTTAAGTATGTTTATGTCCCCTGTTACCTTTATAGTTTATGTGTTCTTTATATTGGTTTTATGGTAATATTTTGTTTAAAAAAAGGGTAAGTAATGATCTTTTATTCAGTAAAGAGTTTTAACTACTTCTTAAAGGTGAAAAGAATTACTTTGATAAATTATACATGGTTCACTTGTTGTTTTGAACAACTAACAGTTTTCATTCTTTGTGTATCCCTTACTGATCAATTTATGCTCATCCAATGTTTTTGAAATGTTTTCCACAGGAATTAATGATGAATAGGGTCACATATGGGATCAAGGAAAGTCATTCTATCCAAAACATGGAACTAGACTTGTTTATTTTTATGTATTTTATTTTATTTTATGGAATATTAGTTGAAGTGTCTACTATGTAATATTTTGAGATGTAATAGTTATGACCTAATTCTCTAAAACTCTAAACCTGAAAAGACCCTCTCTTTGAAATATTCATTTAATTCATGATTATGTAATGATTATGGTCGGGGCCTTACAGTTGGTATCAGAGGTTGGTTTTGATAACTTTAGAGGTTAGGGTATTCTCTAAGCATAAGTGACATTACTATAATGGTTAGGATTTCAGAAAGAGTCCTAGTTTTAGATAATTTGAATGAGTCATTATATCGTAGTGTTTATCTTCCTCATTAGTACATGATGGTTTTGTTGATATACTCACACTGACCTTTTTAGTTTTAGTAAATGGCTGGATCTTGAAGGCACCAAAGTAATAGTGGATGTGAATGAAACTGTGACAGTTTTCTAAGCAAGAAATTGAATGATATTGGAGCTGTAATGTGAACTCTTGTGTTTATCCTCAACCGACTATCTGGAGTCATTATTGACCACCTAAACCATGGTGATTTCTATAAGGCATCATATATGTGAGAAAAAAATCCCTACGGAACTACAGGTAATAATCATAATGGTTAGTTTGTTTAAAAACCAATGTGTCAATGATGTGGACATAAACACATAGGAAAATGTATCAAAGGGACAAAAATATGCTATAGATGTGGAAATGAAGGTCATAAATCTAGAACCTGCCATGGAAAAAGGAAGCATCCAGTTGACTCGAGGAAAGGGAAAGAAGTTCTTTCTGAGGGATCAATTTAATGTTCTAATTGTGGTGTGCATGGTCATTATGAAAACACATGTCCTATGAAGAAGTTTCGAGAATGGGATCACCAAGATCTTACAAATATTCATTTACCATTACCTAATTCTATTCTGATTGAGGATGAAGAAATTGTCAATGACCAATCAAAGGTATAGATTATTTCATAACATTTTTTTTCCTATTTTGGAATCATAGGATATGATTCATGATTTTTTTGTAGGAAATAATTATTTCAGAATAATTTGGAATGTAATGGTTAATGGATCATGAAGAATTTTGAATGAGAAAGAAGTCAACATATAAGGGCTTCAAGAGTTATGGTGAAATTCATAAGAGTATTAAGTCTATTTTGACAATGGGGTTATATTAGAAGAATTTCTATAGTATGTGTAACCCTGATGTTTGATAAATGAAATTTTTTTTCATGGAATAGTTATCTGTTCTTTTGTGGACATAGTTATAAAGAACCATTTGGGTTTATATGATCCTTACTTTTGAGGTAATTATGGGTTACTATATGTTATGATGGAATATGAATGACATGAGGTTAAATTATTTTATGGTTATTTTTGATGTTTTTATCACTTTTGGGGGAATTATATGAGAATATATAGTTTGGAAAAAGGACAACACGCAGACCGTGTGACAACCCGTTGCTTTAGACAAAGCTGCGGGAATCAAACCCACAACCAAAGTGCGACTGGTATTTATCGCCTACCACTGGACTACATGATGTCCCTGGTTGGTTTTACTAATTCTATTTAGCTATACGATTTTATGAATTAATACTTATTTTATTTTGGGTTATCTATGGTAATTATTAACCGATCATGGAGGATATGTGATTAGGTTATTTACTTTTCAATATGAGACTTTACAAGCAACTGATGTTGTTTGGAGATAAATGTTACGATTCAACATAGAAGACTATGTGATTAAATCCTTCAAATATTTGGGATTCAATCTTAGTTTTGTTTACTTTTGGACTTCGTTTAACTTTGGGTCTTGTTGGACAAATTTTGGAGATTATGTATAGATTTCCATTTTATAAATGATTATCCTTTTTGGGTATTATCTAATCACATACTAACCTTTTTTGTTTTAGTTATGGATAATGTCTAAATACATGGGAAGTATACAGTTCACTTTTGTGGATTATGTGGTTCTCTAGAAGTTTATTATATCTCTCTTAATGTAAACAAGTCATCCTAAATATTAATCTTTTGGAGAAAATATGAGTTCGTGTAAGAAATCTAGTAAAAGTTGAAAGTCAACATGAAAAGTATATTTTTCCGTATGTTTTAGTTATGCTCAAAAATAAATTCCTCAATGAAAAAGTAACTTAAAAAAATATTTTCCATTAACTTTTCCAACTGGGTAATCCAATACTGTTTAACCCATCATAAGTTTTTGATTTTCTGGTAGTTAACTTTCTCCTAAACATGTTTTCTATCACACTCCCTCAGAACATGAACCTTTGTTTTTTATTCCATATCCATGTTTTCATACATGTAATCCTAGCATGGGTTATCTCAGGTGACCTTTGTACTTTCCTTTATTTCTTTTAATGTGATAGTTTAATTTACTCCTTTTCTGATGTGGGGCATTCAATAATGTTTCTGAGGCCAATTTTAAAATTGCGAAGACATAATTACCAAAAGGGGGGAAGGATGTAACACCCCAGGTAACTAAAGAATATGGAATTTTTATATTTATCCATATTTGTGAATAAAATATTAATATTACTTTAAATTTAAAACTGTGCTCGATGGCGTACCCAATACACGACAACGACTTCCTTTGAAATCTTACGTTGAACTCTAATAATAAAATAAAATTATTTTAAATGGTAGTTAACGCCTAGACATTGTAATGGCGGGAAATAACAAAACTAACTACAAAATGATTATATATTTTTGTCAAATATTTTTACTTTTATCCAATAAATGTTAGAGGCGTAAAATGAAAATGAATCCAATTTTAAGCATAAATATTCTAATATGCTTTAAAAGGTCTATTAACCGCCTTTTGATGGCAAACCCTATTTAAATATAGTTTTGGTCACACTTATACATTCTATTGGACCAAATAAAACTCTTCTTTAGAATCGGGACATTAAAATTTACTTTGTGTAAATGTTTGGTATTTTTCCGATAAAGTTCAATTTTTAATGAACAGTGAAAAATGTTGTATTCTAATTCAAGACCACTTTTTAATTTATTGTATTTTTATGATTAGATTATATTTTTAATTGGTTTTAAAGTTAAATTAGAATATATTTTTACCATTTAATCGAATTGTGGTCATTTGAATTAATTTCACTTTGAAATTTGACTTAAACTAGTGTCAATCTTTTGATACATTTTGTTTCATAAAAACACAATATGTGTTTTGACAGAGAGAATTAATTATTAAATTAATTAATGAAAATTATATGTTTTAGATTTTGTAAAATATACATCATTTTTAAATTCGGAATATCAAATATATCTTAGGGTGAATTTTTGGTATTTTTCTGAAAAACATCAATTTTTGATGAATAGTGAAACCACTAAGTGGTACTTAAAAAACTGATTTTTCATTTAAATGAAATTTTACCACCTCTGTGTTTTAAATTTAAAAAAATCCAACATACATGGTTTTCATTAATAAGTAAAATTTGGTTCAATGGAATTAAAATAATTTTTTGTTGAATAGTAACTTTTATGTTTTTAATCACGATTAGAGGCAATTAATGTAGTTTAAGGTAAAAATAATGATTTAATAATATGAAATGGCCTTGAAAAATGTCTTACCATTATTGGATGAGACATGGCCGACCAATAAAATCCATGGGCCAACTTGGGGACCCCATGGAGCCACTTTGGTTGGAAAATTACATTAATAACTTTTAATTTAAAGTTAAAATAAAAATGTCACAAACATGAGTTGTTTTACTAAAACAATTTTCAAATGGGGTTATACAAGTCATATTTTTTACTATAAATATTAATTATAAATATAAAAATATTTCCTACATCATGATATATTTTTTATAATTTTTATACGTGAAATAAATTAAATTGTTTATGACACCAAGATGATCCAGTGATTACCTCATTATTTAACGATTTAAAAAAAATAAAAAGATAATTTAAAATCTAAGACCTACACATGTCACAAACCTATTGGATGGGTGGATTTCTAACTCTTATCAACTTATCCTCGAAATATATAATTTTGGGACCTTTAAAATCTGAAAATAATTTTATAATAAAGTAAAAGTTTATAACTTTCCATGAGTGCCCCACATCTCCTCTTATAAAAGGTCCCCACCTCTACCACCTTACCCACACCTCTCAAGCCTTTGTCTCAGCCAACCCATTCTCATTTCATCTCTCCACATCCCTCTCTTCATCATTGAAGCCTCACCTTTGGGCAGAATCCTTTCCAAGGAAGCCTTTGAGATCCAATCAAAAAGAGTTACTTGATATAAAGGTAATGTCACTACAACAAATACGGCTTTTTATCAGCCCTAAAAATGGCATTTATCAGTGCTAGAAAAGCACTCATAAAGGAGAAGATGATATGGGGGGTCCCCTTTATCAGTGCTCCATAAAGCACTGATAAAGAATCGTTTTTTCAAGGTTAAAAAATGCACTGATAAAAGGGTCTTTTATCAACGCTAAAACGATGCGCTGATAAAAGGGCCTTTTATCAGCGCTTTCTTTTTAGCACGGATAAAAGGCCACTTTTATCAGCGCTTTTATTTAGAGCTGATAAAAATAAAAAAATTTAAAAAATAAAAAATAAAAAAATATTTTCAATCTCAGGGGGGGCTTTTTACAACGCTTGAGCCCCCCATTATCAGCGCTTTTCAGCACCTCCATCGCCCGCCCGCACTGCCTACACCCTTTATCAGCACTAGCCCTTTAAATCAACCTTGCGCGCGCACCCGTGCCTGCACCCGGATTTGATGTCGAGACCTCCCCCCTTCGCACCTGAAGCCTTTGCCACTACCCTATATTTATTTGTTCTCTTATTCATGATATATCATTTTATTTATATATATATTTAGTTATATTTATTCGTATAGTAATATATATTTATATTAATATATATAGTTATATTAATATATATATATTTAGTTATATTAATATATATATATATATAGTTATATTAATATATACATATAGTTATATTAATATATATATATAGTTAGATTAATATATGTATAGTTATATTAATATATAGTAGTTATATAAATATTCATATATTGGTATTTTAAAAAAAATTAAAATAATTATTATTTAGATAAAACTAATATATTTTTTATGTAAATATGATTAATTATTTATTTAAAAAATTTAATTTTTAGGTGTGAATATATAAAAAATATGTACATATAGTTTTATATTTGATTATAAATAGTAGTGCATTATAAAAAAGGATGAAATTTCAATAACATAATATCAATATTAATGTAATACCATGGAATAAATTCAGTCCCCACCAAAAAAAAGCCAATAATACCCCCTGAAATGAGGCTGAAAATCCACAAAATGTTAAAAAATCTGGGTACCCCAACAAAAAACTCTGTTTTGAAGGCCTTCTAGGCCTCTTTTGGCCTCGAAAAATGTTTGACGGGGCCCCCTGGTCCCAAAGATGTAGAGCTCATCACAGGCTTCGATTTGATATGTGGTAGAGCTCAAAATTACACCCGGATCAAAAGTTATGGCCGTTTAAAGTTTGAGTTGTGTTTTCAACATATTTTGGATCTTTTCTTAATTTCTTTATTTTCAAATTTTTATTAAATGACTATTACACCATAATAATTATCAAATTATTAATTAAAAATATATTTTTAATTTTTTAAGAATCCATTTTCACTAAATATCTTATATATTAATTATATTAAGTGTAAATTTACATTTATACTTATCTAAAATATATTTAAAAATTATATATTATATTTATATCAATATAACTATATATCTATATTAATATATTAATATATTTTTAATTTTTTTTGAACTCGACCCTTTATCAGCACTTTTGAAAAAGCGCTGATAAATGGGGTCCCTTTATCAGCGCTAAAAAAAGTGCTGATAAAGTCACCATTTATCAGAACTTTTTTGAGCTATGATAAAGCCCCCCCCCCTTTATCGGCGCTTTTTCGTTAGTGCTGATAAAGCGGCGGTGCTGGCCTTGCCCGGTTTTGTGGTAGTGTGTCTTCCCTTGTGTTCTTTTGTTTTATTTTTCTTCTCCAACCCTCTATCCACTTTTTATTCCTTTCTTTTGTAACAACACCAGAATATTCAATATACTAGGATGTTGTTATGTGAAGGATTCGAGCTACACTTACACACATCTTCGTCTAATGGTTAATGAACATACTGTTTCTGTGGATGGCGAATTTCTGCCTTATGAAACGATGATTGTTCAATATTCTCTTAACACCATTAATGGTGGCCATTATGATGTCACTATATTTTTTATATGATATATATGGTATTTATGTTTTCTATATACTTCTGAATTTTATTTTTAAAACATTCCTTTATGCTTTTCATGTTGTGAAAATGCGATAATTTCATACGAGGATGTGTGGACTACTGCCCCCTCAAGTGATGTTACTCATTCATGCAATACATGGAATGTATGAGGAATGAAATTAATGAACATATGTGAGCTATATAAAATATATATTATACTGTAATTACAATATATATATCTCTCAGTTATTGTTAATTCCATTAATATGACAAAGAAATGAAAGTAGCGTTCATGCGTATGTACGGACTACCGTCTCCATGAATGGTGAATTTTATTTCTTTTTATCTCCAAATGACATAGAGTAGTATAAAATGAATATTTAATGGATATATATGATATTTAAATCATTAATACTATTCTGGAGATGATTTACTTATAACAACATGGACAATCATTTTCAAACAAGTTTATTTTTGACTAATGTACCAAACATCAACAAAATAAGTCACATATGAACTCACATTATTAACCAATTATTATAACATTATAATATGTGATATGAACTGAATAATAATCTTTAAAATAGGTCCTTATTAAATTATAAATTTACCAATGTTTATTATTCAGGAATATAATGAAATGAACAAGACAAGTCAGACTTGAGGTAAGGGATCCAACCTCTCTCTTTCTTTTTAATTACTCTGTTTTATGTCATTTATTTTAAGCACATTTTTCTTATGTTTGGGGATGTTCTTTTATATTCCTCATATTGTAATTTTTGTGTTCATATTATGAGAGTGCGTATTTGATCTCAAAAATCCATTTTTTTCAGTTTTAAGTGGCGTCGTTAGGCTGCCGAGTTTTCGTAAGGGATTTTTAATCACACATTTATTCCCGTGACATTTATGCTATTTTTTCCACTATTTCCTTTGATTGGTGTATGTACTACACATTTTTATACACTTCGTGTAGTATAATTTTAATTATGGGTATTTACATCTTCATTGTATGACCCTTCTTCCATGGGGTGTACGTTTCGAATGTTACCCAACTCAGTAAGGGGACATTTCACCCTCCTCTTTTTAAAAGACTTATTTTGTTATTAACATACTATTATATTGGGATATGTTCTTCTATATCCTTATTTATGTAGATTTTATGTCCAAGTGATGAGATACCATTTTCTCTTTCATCAACTAATTTTTTGAATTTTAAGGTGACGTCGTTAGGCTGTCGTATTTCTGTAAGGGAACTTCTTAACCCACTTTCAGTACATTGGGTTAAACCACTACTTCATGATTTTATTATGCTAAGATTATGTGTGGAATCTCTAGGTTGTAATTTCCACAAACCTTTGTGTAGATATACTATTTCTATAAATAATCATCTCATTGATAAATTCTTAGAAACTTGTATGGGAAATCATAAATCAATCTCATTTCATTGAGTTAAATATCCATGTCATTGGATTTGTTTTTCCAAGATTTTGTGTGAATGACCTCTGATTGTTTCTAACATAATTTCAACTTATATTGGGTGTATTTATATTTCTCACACATAATTATGTGATATATTTATCCTTAATTTAAGGAGACCATCTTTATAATGGATTTCATCTCAATTTATATTTCCATTGAGACTTCAATGTTGTTATGCACCAATTCACTCTTATATGGTGTGTATACTTTCCTTTGAAATATTATATCATGAATCCCTCTATTCTCATGATATTATAATGTTTGGATTATATTTTATTCCGGAATTATTTGTATTCAAGAGTCTCTCATTTTGTTAAAATCTCTGTAACAAAAATATCATTTTAAATGTTTTAAAGATTCATTATTCTAAAAATTTATCTTTATTATCCGTGTATTTAAAATGGTTTTTAGTATTTATTTTTATGGACATTAATTTTTTAAAATTATAAATCCATTAAAAGCTACAATGTGGTCTGGGGCTCTTTGATTCAAAAATCACTTTTAAATGGTTTTTGAAAATGGATTGATTGATTCAATATCTTGGAATTACTTATTGTGATTTAAAATGAAATTTTGTTATTGAAATGTTTATATTTTCAATATTTTATTGGTAATGATGTTACTTGGACATTTTACGGGTGGTTACATGATAAACCATATGACGGGTGGTGCCGTGAATACCAAGACAGGTGGTTACATTATGACCTCTAATGCATTGGGTATGGAAGTCGGCCGTATGGCTATTCCATTAAGTGATATGTGTGGAAGTTGACCGTATGGTAATTCCATTTAAGTATGTTTATGTACCAAGTTACCTTTATATGTTATGTGTTCTTTATATGGGTTTTATGGTAATTTTTGGTTACAAAAAGGGTAAGTAATGATCTTTTATTCAGTGAAGAGTTTTTACTACTTCATAAAGGTGAAAAGTATTACTTTGATAAAGTATACATGGTTTACTTGTTGGTTTGAAAAACTAACAGTTTTCATTTTTTGTGTATCCCTTACTGAGCTTTTTTATGCTCATCCCAAGTTTCTGAAATGTTTTCCACAGGACTTAAAGATGAATAGGGTCATGGATGGGATCAAGGAAAGACATTCTATCTAAAACATTGAACTAGAAATTTTTCTTTGTAACTAATTTTTTTATGGAAACTTAGTAGAAGTGTCTACTATGTAATCTTTTGAGATGTAATAGTTATGACCTAATTCTCTAAAACTCTAAACCTGAAAAGATCCTATCTGTGAATTATTCATTTAATTCATGATTATGTAATGTTTAAGGTCTAGGACTTATAATATTCATGGAAGAGTGTCATCTGATTCAGGAAGAATGGGAAGCTAAGACCAAGGTATATTGGCCCCTTTGAGATCCTTGACCTTATAGGAGTCGTGTCCTATTGTCTTACACTTCCACCGAATATGCATCATGTTCCTGATGTGTTTCATGTATCACTACTGAGTAAGTACAAACCATACCCCTCATATGTACTAAAATCAGAGGTGGTGAAGCTAGAAGATGATCTCTCCTATGAGGAGCAGCCAGTAAAGATTCTGGATCGGACAGATAAGGTTCTATGCAACAAGACAACCCATCTGGTAAAAGTGTTGTGGAGGAACCATAAGTTTGAGGAAGAAACCTGGGAACCAGAAGAGGAAATGAAAGAGAAGTACCCTTAATTGTTTGAGTAATGTGAAATTTCGGGTGTGAAATTCCTTAATGGGGAAAGAATTTAATGACCCAATGTTTCTCAATGGAAAATTAAATTTTTATATTTATGTCATAAAATAACATTAAAACACAATATAATGATCTACTAATTGATAAGTGACCTTTATACATTAGTTTTTCACTCCAATGTTTGGAATTTTGAAAATCTGACATACAGAGTTGTATTCAAGATGATTTTTGGAGTCTAATGAAACAAAAATAATTTTTGGTGAATATTAATATACCTTTGGGAATAGTAACATACCCTTATGAATAGTAACATGACCCTTATAAATAGTAAATCATCCATCATAATAGTAAACTTACATATGAATAATAAAATTTTATTTTGACATCTTAGAAAGTGTCAATTTGACCTTAGTAAACGTTTTGGTATTTTGTAAGTCATAAATAATTAATTATAATCAATTAATTAATTTAAAATAATATTTATTTCCATAAAATGTATTCATAAATTATTGAGTCAAATTTTTATAGTTTTTAGATAAATTTATAAGACCCTAAGTAATTTTTTAAACCACTATAAAATTAGTTTTAATCTTAAAAACTATTTTTTATCTAAATTTTGATTTTTATTAAATATGAAATTAATAATATTTAGAAAATTATTTTTCAAAAATGGAATTCTTTTTTAGATTATATACATCGAAAAATGTTTGTGGTAAATTTTTTGGTTTTTTCTGAGATACTTGAATTTTTTATGAATAGTGAAATATCGTGAATTACAAAACAAGCTAAATAAGCTAATTATAGGGTCATGTGTGATGTTCTTCTGATGTAACCACACTTGGTTCGGGATTACATTATAAAATTACTATTCTTGGACTTTAAAGACTCATTATTCCTTGTCTTGTCGGGAAATAATAAACTAATGAATTTTATATTAAGGAACCCCCCTCTCCCCTCCACTATAAAAGCCTCCCATCACACCGTAATTTCCTCACACCTATCAAGCTCCAAGCCTTCACTAAAATATTCCCAAACACCTTTCCTATCCCCTCCCCCACGTCCATGAGCTTCTGGTCTCATAAAAAGACCATGATTAGGCCCTTAATGAGGTTCTCAAGAGAAGGATTCAAGAGGTAATTTCCCTCCCTCTTCTCCTTTAATTTCCTTTCAAGTTCAAGTTCATTTCTTGATCTCTGCCCACATATCTTTATAAAAATTTTATTATAATTCCATTATTATACATATAATATAATTTTATGATTATAATGTGATATTATCTCATCCGACCCCCTTTCCCTCTTCCTTTTATTTTATTAAAGAGAACGTTGTTCGTGAGGTGTTAATTTATCACCTTCAAGAACGACGTGCTTTCTTATTCCATTTCTACATTCATATCTGTCCATGAAACCATTTTTATTGTTGAAACAGAATATTTTATATGTATCTTGTTCTATTTAATTTTCTGGAAATAACCTATGGCCATATTACTAAGTTATAAGTTAAAACATGTTCGTTGTGATCCAAAAACTGCCCAACATGACCCAAGTAACCATCATTTAATTCTTATCTAATGATTCATCCACATGGATATAATTTAATTCATTATAAGATCATTAAAAATCTTTTAATATAATTAATTACAAGTAATATAATTTCTGGTTTTTTACTCATGTTCTACCCAAACTTCAATTTAAGAATATAAGTGAACCACCAAACAAAAACCATAAAAACGAACATCCCCACACAATGTTTTTTAACTCTATAAGTCATCCAAAGGAACATAATATGACATAATGAAACCACAATGAACCATATTAATGTACACATGGTTCTGGATTTCTAATTAATGAATTTAATGTAATTATACATGACATTAAAGATAAGGAAGCTTGTAGGTACAAGGTAAGGAGAAATTCTTGAACCCAACTCTCATCATTTGGTTTCTACCTCTTTCACTCCATTTTTGATATGGTGACTCCATAAAGATAATTTGTTCATCATTTTCATTCCTTTTCTATTTTATTAATGTTTTCTAATGATGTTTATGTCAATCCAAATGATTTCCAAAAGAAATCTTCTTTTAAGAAATCAACTTTTACCTCTAATTCATGGTTGATGGTTCTTGTATCAAGTATGTTGTTCCCTCTTTATTTTGGGAACCCAAAGAATTTGAATGTATTCATATGAGATTAAACCCATACGTTACCATGGTTCTGTTATTATCAATTTTTATGTATGTTTCATTTAGCAAGCATGATAATGATAATATTATGATGTGACGGGTGTGCACGGAATTATATAGTGCAATTATGAATGTTTCAAAGTGACGGGTGTTCCCAGAATTATACAACGCTCCAATGCATTGGGTAAAGTGATAAGTCTCATCAGTAATTGTTAAATGATGTGTGAAAAATATTCTAGATTGGTTCAAAAGTATGTGTGGTAGTTAACCACTAAGACATGGTGTTTTATTTTTATGCATTGCCACATTTCAAGTCTTTTATTTATGCTCCTCTTTTGTTAATGATCTTTTGCCCCTGTTATGATTATGCTCACCCCATGATATATTGTTCATATCAATCCTATTACTAGGATTCTATATCATCCCTTTTTATGTAGATCCTCAGGTGGATACATGTATTTATGAGAGTACAAGTTCCAAAAAGAATCTAGAGAAGAAGAAAATAAATAAATGTTTATGCTAGATGTTGTATTTGTTATGTGTGGTCCAACTTTTCCCAAGACACTAAGACATTGGATCCTCTATGTGTAATACTATTATTTTCTTTATCATTGAATTTATGTAATAGTAATATAATAAATGTATGGGTGGATATAATAAATGTTTTACATAACCTCCTTTTTATCATCTACTAAATAATAGTGGGGGATTTTACACTAGATGTTTAGGAACTATTTGATGAATGATGTAAATGTAGTTGCAACCTCAATTTCATTAATATATGTTTTGACATTGATTTGGTGAAGGTATCATCAATTTGGTACTTTGTAGAAATATAATACCTCAAAAAATCTAAACATGCAACTTATTATGTTCTGAAGTGAAACTTAATACAATTTGTTTTCACTTGAGTGTTGGAAATTATTTTTAGAAAGCTAAATTACACTCGGAGTATCATAATTTATCTTTAATGTTTTACAAAAATTGACTTTAATATGATATAGAAAACATCCATCCAAATCATTTTAGAAAAAAAAATTATAGTAGTAACATATTTTGATTACACTATTCTTAATTTTACTAAACTCGGTTTCATACTATGGCATCTCACCCAACATTACCCCAAGTAAAATTTTAATCCAGATGTTGGTTTCTCATTCATTGTAATATAAATCCCATTAATCAACATTATAACCATAAATATTCATTTAAAAACTTATTTTGTATAACATACCATGTGTCATTGTTCCACTAACATATCTCTGAATTCTATCATCATCAAATATATGTCATTCATTTAGATCACAATTATAACTGGAAAAAAAGTGAAAATATAACCTATATCAAGTATTTATGGATATGAGATAGTAAAAACGTCCAATCATCATTCATAAGTATTTCTGAATAATAATTTTTTTGGTTTCATCTTTAAATAACATTTTTCTCACTAATATAGTAGTAGAAACATCATTAGTTTTCAATAGTTAACTTTTTCTACAATTACCTGGTATACTATTCCTGACACATATAAATGTATTTTTCATTTTATTGAACATATTGGACTTGGAATAAGGTTAATTATCCATAAATTAAAATCTAAAAAATGTTATTTATTTAGTCATTAAATTCATTTCAAAATTTTCCTTAATCAACAGTAGAAATTATATCATCCACATAAACAATTATAATTAGTTTTTGGTGTTGAATTCATTCATATATATATTTCTTCCAACATTTAATTTTTAAAAAATAAATATTCTCAAACAATTATCCCATTTTTAATACCACACATATGGATTTCTTGTTATCATGCACAAGGATTTATTTAATTTATAATCATTTTTTCTATCTTTATCATGTAATTAAACTCATGTGTTATCATTGTATACATATTATTCAATACCACCCTTATGTAAAGATGCATATACCACAATTTCATATTAATTTTAATTTTTATGTGTAGAAACTATGAGAAACATTCTAATATTTTATAATATTTCAATAGGAGAAAAGGTTTCATCAATATTGAAACCTTCCAGATGTGTATAGCCTTTATAAAAAATAATTTCTTCATTTATAGAAACATCCCCATGTTCAATCATCTTGTTTCTATAAACCCATTTTCCCTTCTACATAAATTTTATTTACTGGATATGAATCAAGTTTCCATATGTAGTTATTTTTAAACATGATATAATTCATCAATCATCACATAAACACATTCTCTATATTGTTTTCATTCTAAAAGTAGTTCAATTTCTAAAATGAGATATGTGTGATTTTATAATCTCAGTATTCTACTTATCAAAATCGAAGGGTTTTTATTCTCAATAAGTTTTACATTTTCAATATTTTTTTATAAAATGGAAAATTTCAATGTTTTGTTCGTAGTTCACATTCACCGTCTCATGATTCATCAAAAACATGATAAGTCTACTTCGACTCACTTATTATTTTATATTATATATTCAGTTATCATTCATTAATATGATTAAAATTTTATTTTAAGAAATTCACATTTTAAATTTCTTTCACATCAATGGAATCCAACAACAATTGTAAACTATTTTTCCAACAATGTCATTTCTTTTGTTGAGTGAATATCCCCTCAAAATTTAATTTTGATCATACTTAACAAATTTACCAATATCTATAATTTATAATTGTAGAAAAAACATATTTTTAACAACATTGATATATCTCAATGATGGTCTTTTTTAATACAAAATTTCATCGGTATTTATGTTGGATATTGGCATAAAAAAATATATTTTGCACATGAACAATATTACTAAAAGATTCTTGCCTGTAAAAAATTTAATTTTTGTATTCTTCTAACATGATTATTTCTACTTCCAAAAAAATAATACTTTTACTATATACTAAACAATGTTGTGTTTGAGTGTATTTACAACTTTAATGATGTTTGAATGTATGTTTTTTTATTTGATTCAGATAAAATGAATATGAATTTTGTAACATTATATGTTATCAACATCTTTATATAAATTTACATTTCTCTGTAAACATATTTTTGAAGAGCTTAAAAATATATTTATCATCAATATTTTCTTTTATAATCATGTTGTTCATCATTCATGATAAATTATAAATAAAATTGATATTTTACAAATCCCATTTTTTGTACTAATGATTCACTGGGCCATATAAATTGGAATTAATATGTTCAATAGGGTCGGGTCATTAAATCCCAACTTTATTTTGAATTTTATTATTTATTCTTCCTTTATGAAAATATATAAAAACATATTCACATTTTTTTTCAATTTAGGAATCATTGGAACATCTTATAGTGTTTTTTTTCATATTTTATTTTCCCTGATTCGCATGTTTGATGCACCACAAATTATTTTCTTCATCAATACTCAAGTAATAGGATTTGTAAAGTTATCCTATTTTAATTAGATTCCCAATAGTTCATTCTCCCATTGAATCAAATTTTACTTCCCCAAAACTTCTTATGAAACATGATTAGTATCTAAAAATCAATTTTTTCCATCATCACAATGTTGACTTATAGTATGTATGTTATTTTTATCACATAAAAATAGGTCTCCATTGCATTTTACCATTTCTACTTTAATTTAAGTGGTTCTAATTACATTGATTTTCAATGAACTATCATTACAGATGGTAACAACTCCTCCTTTATGATCATCAATAGCATTCAATATTTTCAAATCACTTATATTTTATGATGAAATACCACTATAATGTATCCAACTTATTTTATTTTTCCTATATTTCATTATTTAAATAAAAAATTAATTCCTCAACATTATTCATTTCATTATTAATTTTTATATTATAAGAAAATTCTTCCAAATAATTTCCATACATTTCATCAATAGAGTGATCCATTTGGTCATATATTAAAAATATTTACTCCATCCAACAACACTAACATTTTGATAGAACATTTGTAACATCTTGAGATTTTACTTTTATTACATCATATTACTTTGGAAAGACACTCATTCTACCACCATAATTTCATCCATATTGTTCAATACCTTACTAGAATAGAAATGTTATTCCAATTATTGTAATATCTATGCCCAAAAATTCCACAACACCAAAAAAACAAAAAAAAATTGGTTAATTTAAAATAATGATATTTACATTTAATTATATTATCATTATTCAAAACATATTTTTAAATAAGATACCATTTTATGTGAAAACATCCCATTGGTATTAATCCTATCCATTTGAATATGTGAAATTCTTTTAAAAAAAATTTGAACCCGTGATTTTACAAAAAAAAAATTTATGAAATAAATTTTATAAATATCAGTTTAAACTTTCTTTTTGGAAGGTGTAAAATTTACCTAATTACTAGTATGTGACTTTTTTTTATCATTAAATGAATCATGTTTTACTTCTTTATCCTTGGTGAACATTTAAATTAAATTTCATAATATAAAATAAGAATCAATATTTTTTAACTGAGACTGGTTAACATTATTATCCTTATATTCCAAATTATTACTCAGATCATAAATCATTTCCCCTGTTCGTAAATTCTCATTTTTAACTGTAGATATCCTAGATATATTGTTCTTCAATCCAGAAATCACATTTTCTACATTCATTTTTTTTCATATTATTTCATAATCAATTTGATTTTGTTCTGGAGATATTGAATTTTATACTAACATGAATTGTCTTAGGATATGAGTAGATTCTATTTGTAAGGTTATTTACCTCTTACTTCAAGTTCACATTCAGAGGAATCATTTGTTATCTCAACTATTTAAATGAATTTTTAGACCTATTATGAGCATTAATCCTAGTAAAAATTATTATCATTCAAGCTTGATTCATCTTTCATACTCAAAATTCTTCATTTTCTTCAAATTAACTTATTTTAATACTTTTTGTATGATTTTCTTCTTTATAATTTTTGTTCCACATCATCTGTTGAGGTTTTTAATCAAAATCATCTTTATATTATTCAATTTTCTTCTTTTTGAAAGTCATCAAAAATTTACAGGTTCTGTGAAACATGATGAATTTGTTGTAACAACACATCTTCTTAGTGAGGATTGCTTTGTTTTATATTCTACTAAACTCATTATGAGTACATCATTTGGACTAATCCGCAGTGAGTAAGCCTTAATTATTGACAATTTTCTTCTTGGAATAAGGTAGTATGAGGGTCAAATTTTTTCTACAAACCAAATAAAAGGTTTTTAATTAAATAGACAATGTGTATATAAATATAAAATGTGATAATGGATGACTAGGCCCCATTCGTGATGAGTTGAATTTGTATCATGGCATGAAATGTTTGAACATTTCAAGATGTGTAATTATTTCCACACCATGAAAATTTCGAGACCATATTTTTAAAAATAAGGGGGTCTTACCTCTTATTTTTGACATAGGTTGATTTTCTTCACCCATATAGTAACATGTGAGATATCCCCTTTAATTCCTCAATTAGGATACACTGGACATTCTTCGTATGATAAAAATTTTCATCACCATTGGGTGTGTTGGATCCACAATGGTAATAACACTAACCCTCTTCCTTAAATCCTTCATTTATCATCCCATCCTATGGGATATTTTTTATTCAGATTCTATACTCTATTTTTACATTTTTTCCACCTTTCTATCTTCCACCAATCTAGCTCAAATAAATTTCTTGCAATATATGGGTGGTTGTCTATGACCCTAAGGTTGGTGGTATTGTTTTTTCTATTATTTATCATTTCATTTATAATCTACATTATCATTCTCCATTCCTAACATATATAGTGACCCCTATAGAACTCATTGTATAAATTAATATGATTTTTTTCCATGAAAAATGTGGTAATCAAAAAGGTGAATCAATACCTTGGATTATCACTATGATGTGTGACAACTCATTATTGTTCCATTAAATAATTTAATAATTTTTAATTACTATAGATTTTATAAAAATGATTTTATGTTTTTGTTTCAATATAATAAATGTTAAATTTAAATATTTGAAATGTGAATTTAATTCTAAAAAAATGATTCGATATGATTTAGGGACCTATTTTGTATTCAATATTCAGTTTCTCGCGAGTTAAATAATTTATCCAACATAATTAATGTTTTATGACTGTAACACCTTGATGAAATTATATATGATCCTGATAGGTGAACCATAATGTCCTTAAATGTCTTGAAAAATAACTCGTATTCCATTTATGGGTCTCTGTGGATGGGATCATCATAATTATTAATTACAATTTTTTATTAACATTGAATATTCATGGTATAATTATTTGTAGGCCATGGATGAGATCACCATGTTTAGTATCTAACTCCTTCTTAGTAATACCAATTCGATAGGTATTTCACGATAGATGATATTGGTGGAATGATGGTTATTCCATATCATGATCATTACATGGTCATAGACGTGAGATACTAGGTATTAGATATGAGGATAATGTCTGAAAACCATTCCATGTTTGATACTTCATATTATATTTACGTATCTACATGGATGGACTATTATAGTGTTGAGTTTTTATTATGCATCTGACAGGATAATTCGGTTACTCATATGGTTATCATCGTATAGACATTGGATTCAACATATTTAATTATATAGACATTCCTCTAGTATAATTTCAAGAATTCCTATTCATTAAATTAAATGCTATATTATCCATGTCAAATAACATTTTTTGGTTCAGTCCCAACATGATACCTTTTTTATGATGACCCATGTATAATAAATATCACTATTTAATAGGATAAAAATGGTTCATAGACATCATAATTAGTATTATGTATGTAAAAGTATTATGATATCCTTGAGGAACCATATCCGAAGTGATTATATATTTATTTATTGCTTCACATATATAATATTAGGAGTCTAATTAGATTATATGAATAGAATATATATTTTTATAAATCATTGGTGGTGGACTAATATGTATAGATAACACCCTTCTCAGACCTCCCTTGGTACCCAAACAGTCTTCATGAATATAGGATTAAAAAAGAGGAATCTAATGGATTCAAATGTGTTAATTGGAGTACAAGGAAGGTGTACGGAAGAAAGGGACTCAGCCTATGCTTAAAAATATTATAGTATTACCTTTTTTTATATATTATTTCACTTATATATCATAAACCACATTTTTATATATATACATTAAATAATCAGCCCAATTTCTTATCTATTAATGATTTATCTTTTTCCAATTAAATAGTTGGATGTTTATTTTATATTTCATTACTTATTTTTCATTCATGATTCCACTAGTTACAATTATTATATAAGACTTTTCCCTACTCTTATCCATGACAACATAGTCTCTCCATGGACACACCCAAGCCCATCACTTCTTATTTCCAGCCTCTCATGTATGGTCAGGTTCTCTTGAGGGCATGTGGCCAACCATATCGGAACACCGCTTATTGGGATCCGGAGTGGGATTCTGAAATGTTGCATCATCAAAAAATTTCCCATTTTGTTACTAGTTTGAAATTTTATAGGAGACTATAAATGTATAGGATTTTATTAACGATTATATTATTGGGATCAGATAAACCACTTAAAGAGGAAACCCAAATTACCTTGGATGGTTTATTATTGTTAGGGTTTTTTCATGCTATATTTGTATTTATTTTATCATAGGAGACACACATGTTTTGTGACATTTTTTTTTCTAATATTTTCATTATCGATTTTATTTTTTACATGGACTAGAATGGAATGTAACTATCCTTTCATGCATCATATTAGATATATTATAACATACATGCTTTGTATTTTTCTATTCCATGTCTACTTCTTTGCATGCATTTCAATCAATATATAGGCACTAAATGGAATATGGTATGAAAAACATTCCATCATTTCGTAGAAGGGTAATATAATTATATTAATTAATCATCCTACATTAATCTAAATTGTTTTTTCATACATATATTTATAACGAACAAGTAATTAACAAATTAGTCCATTTTCAAGCAATAAACCATTGGTAATATGGACTAAAACCCTAAATGATATTCCAACATACTAATAATAGTAATTTATGAAACATGAACATCTCTATTTTGGGATTAATTGTTTCATTAGATAATATTATTAAATTTGACCGGTTATATATTGATACTAAATTTAAAATCCTGGTGGTCTTGACATGTTGTACCAATTTTAATTTATCAACACATTAGGACATTATAAATTTGAAATGGTGAAACATCTAATTGAACACTGATTTTTATGTACATATAAGTTAGTATGAAGTCAAATAAATGCATCTATTAAATTAAATTCCCCCTACTAAATGGGTATTCCAATTGAAATGTAAAGGGTATTTTCCTCAATGTCATTCATTTGACACTCCATATATTGAAAACATTATATTGTGTTATATTGGACATTGACATTGACCCAACCATAGTAGTTGGCTGTTGGGAGTCTCTCTTCTGGTCCATTGTAATCCTTCTTATCACATATACTGGTATCTAGTAGTAGATAGATAGGTATGCCTTGTATTGGAAGGATATGTACCTATCCTATTCTATTATAATTGCATGTTATATGTTGTTAAATATTATCTGAGGCATGATTTTGGAAATTGTAGATCTATGCCATCACATAATCATCGAGTTTTTCACAATGAGGGGGGAGATGTCCAGGCTCCATATGTGATGGCCCATGAGACATCTTTATTACCTCTTGTATGGAATCCTGAGCCACTACCTATTGATCTTCCACGGTGACATAATGTTCAGTTTCATGATCACCTCTTAGAATTTATGTAGTCTATAGAGGGAGCTCAAGACATACCACTAATATGGGGGAATTAGTGTAGGAATTCAACATTGAGATAGATAGATGGATTTTATAGAAGAAGGAGGTTTCATTTCATGGGTGCATATGGGAGTAGCTTCATCCAGATGAAAATCACATATTATTATTTTTATTTAACCTATATGTTAGGATTTTCTATAAGAAAACCCATTGTATTTGAAACCCAACAGAGGGTTGCAATTGTGCTAGTATGGGTCACCTACAATGTTTATTGTGAGTTTTCATTCAGTTAATATCAATGAGTGATATGAAATTATACAAAATTCATTTACTGGTTATGTAGTTCCACATCATAATTGGAACTGGTCTAATATCATCTGGTGAGGCTGAGTAGGTGGTCAATTAGAAGGTAGCATGACATCAATGGTTCAGTTCCATTAGAGTTAGCCAACATAATATAGTCATATTTAAACATAAGTTTTTTTATTGAGCCATATATATGATGTGTATAGTATGCATGAGAAGTGTCTTCTATGGACTTCTATATTATAAGGTATTATTCTAGTTGACTTTACCATTGTTTCCACTATGTTTGATACAAGTGATTAACACACCACTATATTTTTGGATATTATGGAAATTCATATCATATATATAGAATACAAAATATAATTATTACTCTTGACACATCATTATGGGTGAATTCAAAGAGTGTGAGCCAGTCCAAGGAGTTCCCCATTCAGATAGGGGTACCATTTCAGAGGTAATTTCTTTTTTCCTTGAAATGATTAGTCTTGATGTCATTATCAATATTTATAGGTTGGTAATATATGATTTCTACATTGATTACTATCACTAGAGGGTTTACATTACATCACCCCATTTTATTTTATTATATTTATAATGGTGAATTGGATTCATAGGTTCGTTAAGCTAAACACAATCATCATTGGATGAGTGGAGTGACAACGCTTATGAATATTATCATTATGTGTGACCAGGTAATTCATTTTTTTCGTTTTTTTATCATTTTAGGGACATATTTCTATATTACTTCTTTATTTTTTCTTCATATGGGAGATGTATATTTCCCCCTCTTTTTGTATTGGTATTTGTGTCACTATTTCTCCATATAGGATGTCACATAAAGTGCTATAGGAACAGAAAAAACTAGTTTGAATGCTTGGAAGAAATTTGTTTTATATAAATTAGAACTTCACCATGGGTTTCAGAAGTCTATTTATCTAATAAGGAGGATGGAAAAATCATGTTTTTTGTGGATTATAGAAAGTTGAACCAAACATTTGTTAGAAGTCAGTATCTGTTTCAGCATATAGAGGGCATCTTGAAATAGTTATGATGAGTGACAATTTTCAATAGGATTGACTTTATGTTGGGGAAAAATCTTCGATATGTGAGACTATTATGCATAGAAAAACTATAATTTCTGAGTAGGTATATCTTTTATAGTTATGTAGTTATGTCACATTTGTTTATGATTGCACTACCAGGTTTTATGAACAAGATTAATTGGTTTTTTCACCCATATCAAGATTCATTATTGGTTGTCCGTATGGAAAATACATCATTTATTCCTATACTTGAAACGAGCCTTCCAAAAATATCGAGATCATGATATATATACAATATTATTTGAACATGTGTATTATAATCATGTTGAATAATAAATTTGGATCAACAAGTTAAACTTCTTTGGTCATATCATTTCACAGTTAGGCGTATATATTGACCAAAAGAGTGTGACCATTATGGTTACATGGGGGAAGCACATGAATGTATTCTAAATACATTGATTCATGGGTATGGCTTTCAATTGAAATGTTTTTATTCAGTACATATAATGTGTAACATATCCTCCTACAGAATTGATTAAAAAGTTTGTTACATTCTTTGGTTATGAAGATAGTGAGATAGCTTTTTAGGAGTTTAATAGGAGAATGAAAATAGCTCAAATCATAATTCTTCCCATTTTGTGTAAAATCTGTACAATTTATAATGATTCCTCGACAATAAGGAAATGAGCAGTCATAATGCAGGGAGATCAACTTGTGGTGTACGAGTCCTTCTAGTTGAGACCTAATGAGAAGAATTACCCTAATCACATATTCAAGCTATTAGCATGGTTTGGGTTTTATAATCATGGATGAATTATATTGTGTGTGATTAGTTCATTATCTACACATATCAAATAGTTCACAAATACATCACCATAGAGTGATACATGATTCTTGGGTAGTGTAGGTCAATAGAATACGTTTAGTCTATTGACATTGAGATTACTTGTACACTAAGAAAGAGTTATGAATAGGCTTATGCACATAAATGTAGGACTCAGACATAGGTCTTCAAGGAGGGTAGTAGTGAGAGATTGTTTTCAGAATACTTTTTCATGATATAACTGGAGGCCCAGGTTTCATCACTCGGTGCTCGACCTATTAACATATAAAGGATGATAATAACAAATCCATTTGGATTCTATATCATATATCCTATTCTATGTCTATAAAGAATAATTTCACTATCAATGTTGCGATTGGTTTGTTCATATCCACAATAGGTAGTGATTAGGTATGTGTAATCAGTGATAAGTGGACCAAGCACACACACATCCTACCAATCCAAGAGACCATCATAGTTTAAGATATTGGGAGGATGTATATTCAAGACATAGTACATCTTCACAGTTTTCTCCATTCTATTGAATCAGACCATGATTAATAGTTTGCATCATGGTTCGGGATGGTGTTGTAGAAGTCACTAGGTTTATAGGTGATATTGATTACATTGAATCACCCATTTACCAACATGATATTTAAGTGTTTGATTCATGTTTTAAGGGACAATTTAAGAGATGTATTCATTGATCATGGATGTTAATGGTTGATAGATATACATCTGGTTGAGTTTTCAATTAATAAATTAGTCATGAAAAGATTCATATTGATATATATTAGTGCCTTTATATTAATCACTGTAATTCACACATGTGCTGGTTAGAGGTATCTCATGCAATAATATTAGTTCCTCATCACATTTAGAAGACTGACGAGAATGTACAATTGATTATGATATTTGGGGACATATTATATTCTAGGATGAAGCCTTATTCAAATTTTCATCATTGACCTTGTGATTTTGATTTGGCACCTCACGCCATTATTTGTGTTTCTCAATTTTTGGGTCATAGACTGATACAGATATAGGGAAATATATCTCATCATTATGTCACTCCTTTTCAAATATTATTGGGAGTTCAGTTGGTATCATATATGTTGTAGTTACCTTAGAGGTATCATGGGATGAACAACATATTCCATGTATTGAAATATCGCCACTATCAATCTACTCGATATCATTCATTTGATCATGAAAATATTGACTTTGACTCTAAGGCATCGTTTTTTGATGTTCCAGAATGTATATTAGAACAAATAATGAAGTATCTCAAAGGAATGTTAGATCCACTTGTCCTATAGTTATATTATCATCACAATTTGTCTTATGAGACATTGGAGTGAGAGCCGGATGTATGTGCATAGTGGTCAGGACATTTCTTTGAAGATTCATTATTACCCCTGGAATGGAATCTTATGTATGAGTTTTTCTAACGAGAAGAGTTTTTGATTCCCCATATTTTTAGGAAGGTATGATTTCCTTTAGTTTTTTATAAACCCTTATTTAGTCCGTCCTTTGTCTCATAAAATAGTGATGACACATACAGCTGATCAGTTTTATTCTGTGGAGAGGCTTGCAAGACTAATGGTTACTAGCTGAATATTGAATACATGACAAGTATTTAAATAGTTGACATGAAATTTTCTTCCATAACATGTTTAAATCATGTACTATATTTTCCATATGTGGGGAAAATCACATCACTACATGATGTGTAATTCATTTATAGAGAACATAGATTTCGGTTCATGTTTTTATAATAATGGGAGGAGTCTAACTTATTGTTACATTGGAAAATTTTATTCTCCAACATAGAAGATTGTGAGAGATACCCCTCTATACCTCACCTTAGTTCTAGTGGATCTCATCATCTGAGCAATATATGATTCATTATATGGTTTGTTGGATCCACAACTATAATCACTACAATCCACTTCTTTTCTTACATAATTTATCATCTTATACTATACACTATTTTGGTGAGATATCATATGCCATATATTCTAGGATATGTCAAGCATTAGAATTTTATCTTTTTCTAGTTGGAATCATAGTATGGAAATGGATGAATGGTTATATATGAACCCAACATAGGTGTTCTAGTCATTTCCCCTTATGACTCATTTTTTATATCATGTGTCACCATACGACATGCCATACTTCTCCTTAAATGCCTCCAACATACTATGTAAAAGTTAATTTATATTGTTTTTTTCACACTAAATGTGGTCCTAACTAATGGTGAATAAACACCCCTTTTATCATGTTGATTTGACCCACTCCATGGGTCTCCCGTTACACAAATTCCTAACATTTATTATTCATCAAATTTTCTAAAAACCATCTGTGATGTGTACTTACATATGTGAAATAATAATTTTAAAATTTTGAAATGTCTTCTGAATTCATAAAAAATGATAATCCATGAGTTTGGACAGTTCCAATTATGCCATATTACATTTTTGAAATATTTAAAAAGTATGAAGTCCTTGATTAATGTTTATTGATTGTAATCCCTTGATGAAATCGAATGATATTCTGATAATTGAACAATATCTTCTACTAATGTCGATAGAGATATTATGGATTTCATTTATGGATCGCCTAGGATAGGCTCATCATGATTTATAATTAGAATTGATGACGAATGGTAAATACAACAAATGTTATACTTGGTATGAGATAGATGGGCTCCCAATATGGATTCTATACCTCCTTATGAGTGATACAGGTTCCCTAGGGGAGTTATAAACTATCACCCTAATAGAACAATGGTTATACCATGCCACAAGCGATACTCGGTCCCTTGTGTGAGATATCATGGATGGCTTCATATGTAATTGTCTAAATACCATGCTTGGAATGAATCTTGGGATTATATTTAAGGATTTCGTTAGATGGAATATTAATGTTTTGATTTTTTTATTACACTCTAGTTGCGATATTTGGGTTCCTTATACGGTTCAACTTGGATGATCCCAACAAACAACTTATATAAATTCTAGATATTTTTTTTTTAAATTTCATGAAACATAATTCATTAAATTAAAGGAAATGTTCAAAAAGATAAATTTAAATATTTATCTTCATCCAATATTGATTCCATACTAATGAATAAACATTTATATGCGACATCATGATTGTATAGGTTCACTATGGTCATATATTTGCATATTAGCTCGAAGAAGGTAGCATCGATTGGGTATTGTTGGGGAACCTAGTACCATGTTATTATTTATTTATTTACTAGTTCACTTTTATTATACAATCACAATCCTAATTTTATTTGCATAGAATGGTTTGTTTTAATCACCATTGGTGATGGACTACTGATTATATCGCACACCCTACATGAGACGCTATTGATACTAGGGAATAAATCATTACTATTTGATTATTCAAGGGGAAGTATCCATCATCAAATTTCTTACAATATATAGTATGCTGGAATACAGGATAAGAGGACTAATCCTATTCTTGTGATACTAGTCGTAGCAGCTTTTTTTCTTTTTTTATTTTATGTAGATTTTTGTATATGTACAATTCCCCATTATCCAGTACACCTATCTTTTTGTACTATTAGATGAAATCATCATCATCATTTTCTATCTATTTATGATTCACCTCCTGCCTATCCATTTATTGGATGCTTATTTAGTATTCCACAACATCTTTTTTATTTTTAATTATATTTCAAAGCATTATTATGTACTATTATCCAATACTCTAATCGATGAGGACATAGTCTTCCAAGACATATCCTAGACCATCCCTATTAGTCAACAACCTCTTCCCTATGGTGATACATGCTTATGATCATGTGGAAAAACATCTTCGGGCGCCACTTAGTGGTATATAAATTGGGGAAATACATTTCAGAGTAATTTTTAGTCCTTAATATTCAATTATAATTTGATAGTTATCCATGATAAAAGACATAAATTTCTAATTCAACTCATCATCCTCATTATCATCAAAATAATAAGGATCAATATCTTCCCCATCATGAAGATTCATCATTACCAAAACTCCAAAATCCATATCATATATTTTTTCCTTTTCAACACTTTAGGTTTTCTCATTTCATAATCAAAATGAATGTTATGTACTTCATCAATAGTTAAATAATAATTATCTTATAAAGTAGATATTTTAAAATTAAAACTATCCCTAATTTTTCTAATGTGTTAAATTAAAATTTTAGAATATTACAAGAAATATATAAATAGTGTAATGTTAGAAACAAAAACATTTACGTGGGTAAACTACTAATCAATATTTTTTTTTCATATCTCATTATTATGTCTTCAAAATGATTCACCTAATTTGTAACTTTTAGGAAATCACATGAGTATTCCCTTAGGAAATTGTTTTTGATCATCCCATATACTCGTTATTGTTGTGAGACCCATCAATATCAAATTAAGGTTTTTTGAAAGAAGAATAATAATAAAATATCTACAGGTTCCATAAAATTAAATATTTCTATTGTATATAAAATTAATCTGTGAATTCTTCCAAAATAGATGGAAATCCAATTTTAGTAGAATCAAAAAATTAATGGAAAATAGTTAAGTTATACAGATTGAATATTTTTTAACCATGATAATTGTTTCTATAAAATGATGGAATCCAAATTCTATTTATGGAATTTATATTTTCCTTGATTATTATTTAAAAATGGAAAACTCTCAATTACAAGAAAAGATGTTCCAAATGATCAAGAAAAATTAGGAGGGGGTTGAATGAGTTGTTTCCTATATACAAATTTTAATTATAGAAAACATAACCCCCATTAATTGTTAGAGTTCACATTCTTACCAATTTATGACAAACTCATCTACGTACAATAATAGATATGTAAATAAAGAACGCACAGTTTACAATGTTTGGAAAATGTGAAAGAAATAACATCCTTGCAATAAACTCTCATATGGGTATATAAATTTCCTATTATTAATAAGCTAATATTAATTGTGTCCTCTAACATTATAATCATTTTATCACTTAATAATCATTACTATACTAACTTCCATCAGTTTAAAAATGTATTTTAGAAACAAATTATCCATAGAAAAAAGGGAAAACATTTAATATTTTTTATTTATAAACGTCCATTTATAAATCTATGTCTGAATAACTTTTGTCTCATATTCCTATGTCTGATGGCCTCAGTTTGATATCCCTATTCTGATGGTACATTTTGAATCAATACCTGTATAAATATTTATGACAAATTTTATTAATAAATGATGTGACTTTTTGAAACACTTTTTAGTTACTCAATCTGAACATTCTCATACCCTTTTCAAGTAATCTAAAATATATATATTCAGATATTCTATTCAAAAACCTATGGCATGAAAAAAATTAAAATTAAAAAAAAATAGTCTGTATCTCTATTCTAATAAAAAATAATCACCATATAATATTTTTATCTTACTCTAAAATATAACTATGTATGACATACTATATATAAATTGATAGGTGATCATCTTAGATAAATGGGTGGGAAACATGTTTCATTTCTCGTTTACTCAAATTAAAAAAATTAAAAAAAATCATATTCATTTGAGATTCATTTATTCTATTTAAAATCATCTCAACACATTTGATGACTTCATTAAATGCATTTAATTTCTAAAATTGTTCTCAAATTTCAAACAATTATTCTAAAAATAATTTTAAAAAATTTCGTAATCAATTATTATGTTGATCCTTTGGATTATGATTATCCAATTCAATGAAAATAATTTTAACCACTATATAAAAAAGAAATATAATTTCCCACTCGGATACATTATGAAAAAAATAGGATGGAATCATTATTACAACTTTAAAATAGTTCATATGCGAAGTTCGATTTTCCAGTAACCACATCTACCATTCAAGAATTTGAATTTTTTTTATATTTTAAGGATTTGTAATTATTTTTCACATTTAAACAGAAACTTACTCTAGTGATCAAATTCTCTTTAATATGATAGAAATATTCATATGACAACTTATCTTTTTCATACCCCATTAGATGGATCAGTGTAAAATATTATTCGATGGATCAATGTGGATATGTCATCAGATCAGTTGGTAAATGCAGTTCATCTGATGAATTGGTATCATAATTTATTCCATTTAAAGAAAAATTTACATTCTATTAACTCAACAATAATCTCTAGTTTGATCATATTTTATGATATAAAACTAACAATTTTCGCTCATCCAACAACAATTTTATATTTATTTTACATTTGTAACAAAAAAAGACTCAGAAATCAGAAACTGCATAGTCATATAATATAAAAGAAGAATCATTTTTTGATTCTCATCTGATCAGGTCTCTATGAACCAAAGAAAAACATTTGATCATCATATTTTCATTTTTTCACAATTTACCTGTTTATAACACCGATTTAAAAAAATTTGAATGGTGCTTCTTGGTCTGAAGAACTACATCTAGAAATCATATACCTTAGAAACTATAGAGATTCGCAGTCTCTTCCCTTATACAACATTTATCATATATCATGATTTTTCATGATATTTTAGGATCATAAAAAATATGAATGTATCTTATGGATTATTTGGATATTTTATTTGACTTCTTAACAATTAAAGGGTAAAAACCTCTTTAACATTTTGAATATAATTTTTCAAAAAGTTATGACATCCTATCAAAATATCAATCTTGTGGAAAAATTCTAATATATTATCCAATTGAGATTCGAATTTATAACATTATTAAAACATATTATTTATTTACATTTAATGATATTTATTAACAATACATCAATAATCATTCTTGAACATAACCTATACCGTATTTAATTTTTTTTTGGAAAAAATATAGTTTTTAAATGGCATTATTAAAAAAATAAAACATCACATAGGATCTTATGGATCTATTAAATATTATTATTAAAAAATTGAATACCTATGTTATTATATCATTATGAAGGCCCTAACCTTTGATACCAATTATTTGATTAATATAAATTGATAAACATTAAATGTAATAAGGTTATAGATCTCATACATGTTGTCCAACTAAAATTGATGGTAGTAGTTGACTAGAGGGGGGTGAATAGACCATTTAAAACATTTCGACCAAATAAAAAATTAGAGAATAATATTGAATGAATCAAATATTTATTTTTGTTGATTATAATATATTTCAATAGCAATTAAAATATGAACATAGATTTTTTGTTTTTGTTAAAATCATTAAGATCATAGTCCTCCCTTCAATCATCTCTAATTGGTGACAAGATTTTTATCCACTAAGGAAACACATTTTTGAAATAGTGATAATAGGTTTATATACATTTCCATTTACAATACCCAATTAAATAACCCCTAATATTTATAGGAGTCATATATTGTTTAACAGGACATTGTTTTGGAGTCACAACCCAATTGAAAATGATGTTTTATTTGGATTCACAACCCAAGAACCTTCTTTTTGGAAGGTAGAATAACCAATATAGGCATTGTATTGATTGAGAAAACTATAAATTTATTGAAAATCATTCAAATTGGTGAATGAAAAATAACATAATGTAAAAAAGAAAATAATCAAAACTATTATAGTTTAGATGATGTTTAAGATGATGTACCATGATAATCACTAATCATTTATACCTTAAATAATGGAGTGATTTATGTTATTAATGATTTATTCATTGTAATAGTATTTTTATAAGATATAGATCATGTGTCATGATATTTTTCCATATCATAATTTATTAAAAGATTCCACTATTATTGTATTAGACTGCATCATTTGGAATCTATTTATTTAGCTAATCAGTATCCTTCATCACCATTTCTCTTTACGAGTGAGTTTCAAAAACTCATTAATATCATCAAATTGATAGAAATAATATAAATATGGTTGAACATAATTAATTATTAATTATTAAAACATTTTAAATAATATTATTAACTCTCATTATCTCAAATATTAAACTAATTACAAAAAAGAATGATGATCATTTGAATAAATAAGAGTATTAAAAATAAAGAAAATAATGAAAATCAATCCTCTAAACTTTTAGTAATTCAATAATTTGAAAACTAATAAAATTTATGATATAAATAATAGGAAAATTATTATTTCCATATATATTTCACTAGAATTTTGTATTCAATGTTTATAATAATGTGTTTATATTAAATATATATTTATAATGTAAATGAAAATTTATAGAGAATTAATTGTTTTATTGTTAATTAAAAAATCAAAATACTTCTATGGAAGAGAATTAAAACAATATGTTTTTTGAAAATGGACAAGTATATAACGGGCCTTGTGAGGAATAAGCTTGGTCAACAACTAGCCTACCATTGTATGATGACACATGGTCCGTATACTAAATGTTTTAGAAATTTAATCAGGTAGTAACCTAAAAATAGTGATGGTATGAATAAAATATATCTTTTGGTAACATTAAAAAATTCATTATCACATTGAATGAAATAAGATATTGTCACATTGAAAAAATAATTCATGGTCACATAAAAATACAACTCACATTAAATTGAAACTGTCACACGATTACATTAAAAATTCCTTTATAATAAATGAAAATTTATCTTCATGGTATGGTAAAATATGTTTCTTGTAGGTTCAGTAATTCATTCATGGTAGGTTCAAAAATATATCACTGTAAATATTAAATCACTTATGGTAAAAAAATTGGATTTTCATTCACATTGGATATAGTAATGGTATCTACATAAATATCTTTCATGGAAGCTTCAAATAAGACTCACTCTAACTTCACAGAAGTCGCGGTATCTTCTTATATTATAAATTGGACTCGGTTTATCATTGAGTTGAATGAGGAGTAAGAATATTGAAGGTGATTATGGATTTCATAAAAGTGTATGTGATCAAAATATTGTGAACCTTTATCCTATTATGGGATTATAATTTATCATTATTGTTGATAGCTTTTTATTCCGCTCTAAAGTGTTTTTTCATCCATGTAATTAAAAGAATATTTTTTTCAATTGCTGAAATTGTTGTCACTTGCTCTGTATAGTGGATGTATAGCGATACAGTGCATAGATAGTAGCGGAGAGGTTCAACCAAGAGCATTGAATATTTCATGGATGAATGGGATCATTAAATACTACAAAACATAATGTGTTAGTGGATGATTGTAAAATATAAATTTATTTAAATGTGAGCAATTATTTCAGGACGTTTTTTTCCATTAGTGGTGGTTACTATATGTGTCATTTTTTTAGGATTTGGTGGTTGTTATGATTATATATAGTTGTTGTTTTTAAATAAATACCTGTAAAAAAATTTATACGATGAACATAACCACTGCTAATATATTTAGTGGTAGAATTTTTTATCGATGGTAACTAGTATCATTGGATAAATAATATTTTCAATAATTTATTAAGCAACAGTTTTTACAACCTTCCACTAAATGTATATTAAAATTTTTGTTAAATATTTATTAATCAATATAAATATAAAAATGAAGAAATGTAATAAATTAAAACATACATTAGTAGTTAAGCCATCATACATACATCATACACCATAACTTCTCTGTAATATATATAAATACACACAACCATATTGATCATAGCCTCAGTTTGTATAACCCCAGTCACTTTAACCTCAATCAACGCTTACTAAATTCATAAATATATATTCATATATTGATAATATGTTAAAATATAACCCATTTCCAATATACATAAACCACACATCATGTTCTACATCATTATATATCAATATCAACTCATCAACTAAGAAAGGAAATATCATCTCAACCTCTATAAAAAAGGAAGATAGATATTTAAACCTAACATAATAAATTAGGGTTAAATTATAATCATTTATTAAATTCAAATAGAAAATGGAAACTCAGTAACATCATGACTGCCATTCAGAATAATTTCATGTATTGGAAAGTTCAATCTATGGACTACTACAAGAATTTACACCCTAAAATAAAAACATGATAATTTATGAAAATAAATGCTAAAGGGAAATCTCACAGAACATGTTTAGAAAGCTGAAAAAATTATATACGAGTTTTTTAATAAAATATAATAATTTTAACCTAAAACAAATAATATTGCAATGAAAAAACATTGAAAAATGGAAATATGTATTTATTAAAATATTCAACACTTGTAACAAAAATGGATATGTCTATAACATTGTAATTAATTATTAAAATGACGTGTGGTGTTATTCATATTTAGATGAGCAAAAAATGATGAATTTAATATGAAGGAATTTAGCATTTTTAAATAATAAATCAACTATTGTTTCCAAATTATTTCACATCAATATGATATCATTTTCTATAATTTTGACCATTATAGAATTATTTTCTATTTTAAAACAATTAAAACGAGTTTACATGAATCCTAGGAAAACATTAATTCAGAATGACATTCTATCAATTCATATATTTAAAAAAAATCACACTAGGAGTTATTTACTCAAGTTTCATGGAATTACAGTGATGTTTGACTAGTTTTGACCCCCTCCCTATAACGAAAAACATATTTAAAGGCATTTGTGCCATTAAAACTTACTATTGAGCCTTGATGACCTCATTTTTATTGGATTGAGATTATTTGTACATGTACATGTAAGAAACATCTCAATGGAGATTTTAGGATGATTTCATGTCTGCATATACTCATTTAATATAGTTTTTTACATTAAACTCTTGTTTCGGTGTATTAAAACACTAAAACACCATTTAGAGGAATCCTGAGAAAATCAGAACTCGGAATGATGTGTCGTTGGTTGATACATACCAAATGAAATTCTTTGGTAATTTTCTTATTATATGATATCTATATGATGATGTTTTTCGGGTTTTGACCCCCCCTGATTGTTTTTAAGGCCACAATACCTTTAAAAATGTTTATAGAGTCATTAAAAATATAACATATTTCAGATTTTTTTTCAATGATTACATTTCATAATTGAATCAACTTTTTTTCTGGATTTTAGGTAAATCTATGGTTTTTTATAGGTTTTTACCATTACATAATAGTTTATGTGTTATAAAATGAGAAAAAAATATTTATAAGAATCAAGAGAAAACTGTAAATCAAAATGATATCGATTATGTTTTTATATATCAAACATAATTCTATGATCTTTTTTCTCTGATATTATGGAAGTTCGACATCATTTTATTACTTTTTTACCATTATAAAAATGTTTTTAATTTAATTAATACATTGAAAACAATTTACTGATCTAGTTTGACAACACCAAAAGTTGGATTGATATTTTGTATATATGTACACATAAAAAATATCATAACATTTTTTTTCCAATGGTTTCACATTAATCTGTGGTATTTTCTATAGTTTTGACCATTACATGCACGTTTATAAGTTTAAAAATACTAAAACCACATTTATTTGAATATAGGTAAAATCATAACACATAATGAAATTATGTGATTATTTATATCTAACAAATAAATATACAACCATTTTCTATTGATTTCATGCAAATATTATGATTTTATCATAGATTTGGTCCCAAAAACACATTTTTTAATGCTTTAGATCATTTAAAAACAATTTACCTTATAATTTTGACGACACCTAATATCGGATTTATTTTTATTCAACATGTAAATGTAAAAAATAATCAAAAAGTGGTTTTTACAAAGATTTCATGTCATTTAGAGGAAATTTTCTACGGTTTTTATCATTACATGCATGTTCTAGTGTTTCAAAAGAGTTAATATAATTTACGAGAATCCTTAGAAACCACAACATTGAATGATTCCCCACCAGAACCAAAATATTGAAAATAAATAAATTTCCATTTTTATATGATTTTGTTGAAATTTGATGTTGTTTTCCTTGTTATGTCCCCCTAATAGTAATTTATAAACCCATTAGTACCATTAAATAACATTTTATTAGTAATTATGAGTACACCACATGTCAGATTGAGTTGTTTTCTATTTATATATATGAAATATAACTAAGAATCCATTTTTTCATGATATCACATCAATATGAGGTCATGTACTATAATTTAGACCATCACCCACGATGTTTAGTGTTAAAAACAGTAAAAATGTTTTCACAACCATCATGGGAAGAGAATAACATAGAATGATGGTTCATTAGATTCTATATTTCATAAATCTATCAATAGTAATTTTCATATATGTTCATGGAAATACAATATCTATTTTCTTTTTTTTTCAACTTTGGGACACATTTTAAAATGATTCTTTACTATTTTAAAACAATTTACCAATACATTCCAACCACACAAAACATCATATTTTTATGTTGATTTTGTATAAAGGTCAAATCTAATTCATAACAAAATTTCCCCTGATTTTATGTCCAAATATAGTAATTTTCATTGATTTGGACCATTAAGTGCACATTTAAGTGTTTTAAAACACAAAAAACAAGTTTATTGGAATTAAGAAAAAACCATAACATAGAATGATGTTTCATGAGTTCCTATATTTATAAAATCAATCTAAATCTATTTTTAATGATTTTAGGGCTATAATAGGTCATTTGTTATATTTTGATCCACTAAAATACCTATTAAAGGCTTATTTTGCTTTAAAAATTGTTTACTGAGGCATTCCCACTAGACTAGATTCCAGAGAGATGATTTGTCTATATAAACCTATAAAAAATAAATAATTGGTGTTTTCGGAGAATTTCACATAAATATGAGTTCAATTTAAATGGAATGGACTATTACACAACTATTTTAGTGCTTTAAAACATTAAAAACATGCATATAAGTATCTTGAGAAGACAATAACTCAGAATGATGTTTCTTTGATTCAAAAATATAGGGAATCCATCTAAGGATATTATAGCAAGATTTTATGGAAATTTGATATCATTTTCTAGGTTTTTACCCCCAGCACACATTTCATAATGCTTATAAACCTTTATAAAATTTTTCACATGTATTTCCATCCACATTGAATGTCAGATTGACTTGTTGTTTGCTCATACACATAAAAATAATTCAACAGTGGTTTAAATAAGAGCACATATCAATATTTGGTCATTTTATATTGTGTGGACTATTAAAAGTAAGTCATAGTGTTTTAAAACACTAATAACATGATTACGATTATCATGGGAAAACCAAAACATCAAATAATAGATAGTCCGTTCCTAAATTTCACAAATCTATTCACAATAACTATCCTTTGATTTCATTTAAATACACTATTTTTCCAAGATTTAATACTCCAAAACATGTCTTTGAAGGAAATAATGCCTTTATAATATGATAACTAAGTCAAAACATGCAAAAAATTGAAAAATAATTTCAAACATTAGTATAATGATATATAAATCATTTTTGACTAGTAAGCTTCGACCACATGTCAATACAACATATGATGTGGTTGGTATGACACAATGATTATGTTTTCAATATAAAAGTGTAATTTTTGGTTTATTTATGGATGTTCTACAGGTTCATTGAAATAGTGGTAATGATCTATGATATTTAAAATTTACTTTTGCAGGATGAGCTATACGGTTGGAAATTTCACATGGGACTATGTCGGTGATCTAATAAAATAATGAAACAAAATCATATTCCATTTCTATCCATCACTACTCTAGTTTTTTCCTATAATATTATTGTTCATCAACATTTTCATTCAAAATTCCATTTTTATTTCTGATTCCCAATCAACCACACAATGCAAACCGCCACGGGGTGTTGCTACAACTGATAATGAAATTCTTAGCAACAATAGCTGATGTTATAACCATAAAACACATCCCTCATACATGTTAGGGAAGATAATTTGCTAAAATTATTTTGACATCATCATTTTTTTGAATCTTATGATGATATTGAAGGTTTAAAATCATAGCCATATTGAATTTTTTCCTATAAATTAAAAAAATATTAATGAGTAATTTTTAAAATATAAGGTTTTAATATTAGTATCTAACTATAAATATTCAATAAAAAATTTTGTTATTTCATTAATATTAAAATATAATATTACGAAATATATTATAACAACAAAAACCAGTAAACACAATTATTTGGGGTTCACTATATGTATCAAACGAATCCATATTTGCATCATTTGATCCATGTAATTAATTAGGTTTATGTCTTATTTATTGTTATAATTTATTTTTCATTATTATGGTTTTATACTAACAAAATAACATTAAATTTTAATATATTAGAAAATCTAGTATCCTTAGTATAGTAATTTACAAAAAAAGACATCGGAATTCGTATCTACATTAAATATTATATTTGTTCCCCCAATAGAATAACCTCATTTTTTATCTTTTATCATAAATTATATAAAGATATAAAAAATGTTGACTTATAAAAATTGATATATATTATACGGAATGAAGTGAAAAAGAATTATACTTTTTCACATGAAATCTTATAGCTAGTAATATGAGGAATGAATTGTTTCTCATAATTCACATTATTGTTTATATAACTCATATAAAACATATATTCCATAACAAAAATTTTTATATTATAGTGTTTACATAATTATGATATAGTTAAATATGCAGTTATCTCATGATAGGAATATCTATTGATATTGAAAAACAACTTCCATTACTTAAACGAAATTCCTTCCACCCATTTCTTATACATAATTCATGATCTCAGTGCTCTGTCAATAAACACTTGTCAGACTATTCACTTAAAATAAACCCTTTTATTATCGAATTTTTTCAAAGTCCATTTTTGTGAAATGGGTTCATGGAAATAAAAATGAATGAACATATTAAAATAAAAAACCATACACATTATGAGTATATTATAAAAATTGATAATTTTTTATAATTATTCATAAAGTGGATAGTATATTTATATTAACATTATATAATTATCAAATACCACATTTTTTCATGTTATAGAAATATGTATAAAATTGGTATAATTAATGGGAATGCTCACCATCACAAAATTAGGCTTCCCTAGAATATCCCCAAAGATTCTCGTAATGTCACCAGCAGTCAACCCGAACACATCAAATCGAATGAATTTTTATATTTGATTACTTTTTCTATTTAATATCCCTTCTATTGTTAACTTTTTCTCTTTGAAAAATTGATTAATTATTTATAAAAAATATGGTTTTTCTATTCAGTGGCATATATTATGGTAACAATAAGTCACAAATATCTCCATGATGGAGGGTTAAGCAACGTATACATTTGTAGTGGTGAATTGTATGGTGGGATACAAACAAAATACGTGGAAACTGAACATTATCTAGTAGTCTTATGTACAATAGAATCTAATGGATTCACTGAATCTGACATTAGTGGTGGCATGATTCGAGATTCAAATTAGATAGGATCTTCATTTTTTTATTCCCTCCATTCCTACAATTGAAATTTTTCTGATATAATAAATGTATTAAAAAGTAAAAAAAACTAAATTTTAATAAAAAAACCTGAACAATGAATATATGTACAAAAAAAATTATCAATGAAAAATTGTAAAATATATTAATTACCAATTTATACATTCAAATTCCATCATCATCATGTTTATTGTTATTGTGAACCTCCATTGTGACATGTTCTTCATCTTCACACACTCTTGAGTGATCTATTATTTAAATATTTTCATAAAAAATAGTGAAATTATTCTTGGATTATAAGGTTCACTGTCAAAAATTAAAAATTGATCTACATCACCCGTATTATTAATGTTTCTCTACATTATGTGTTGAAAATGACTACAAGGTTTATTTATTTCATTATCAATTTAATATAAAATATTATTATGTAAATCAATGATATATAGACCATTATTTTCACACTCACTAGTAAAGTTCTAGTGAGAGAATTTCATAGATATAAAACATAATGAATATTTCATTATACAAAAATAATTTTTTTCCCACATTCATTTAATTATGAAAATTATAAAATGACCATGATATTTCAATTTAATTATACCATTCATCATTCCATAGTATCCAACCACTGCATTTGTAAATACATGACCATTATGAGATTTCAAATCTTTTTCATGAGAAATTATACAAAACCAGAATACATGAATATTTTATGAATTGAATCGAATATCCTACCATAGAGATACTTTATATGACAATTATCCTATCTACCAATTTTAAATTATTTATTGTTCAATTGGAATACATCTATGTAATATTTTTTCATTGTAATAATATCTTATAGATACTTTACAATATCATTTTACAAAAAACAATGATTTATTCATTAAATCAAAAATAATTATGAATAAAAATATTATCCTTCAATTTACCCCACTCATTAGTCAATAGGAACATTATATTTTCACATAAATTATTCTCAATATGCCTTCTGTCTTGATTATGAAGCATCAAATTATTCTCCAAATAATATGAATTGAAAAATATAATCCTTTCTACAATTATTATTTTCTATTTTGTTTAGATACTATATCTCATCCACTCATCACCCTTACCTAGTAATATTTCATTTTCCTAATACCCCCCCCTCAAATTTTTTATTTTTAAACCTAAATTTTTGAGAAGAATCATGGATTCCGTGACAAAACATGAACCACTATTTTATTATATGCGGTAATTTTTTAGGTTCAAAATACAAATAAAAATTGCAATTGAAAACTAGTATGAGTGATCCAACCAGATAAATTTCTTAGTCCATGTAATCCATTAAAAGTCCATGTTAAAGTAGCATGCATTTGGAATAGTTTTCATATAGAATCATTAGACAATTTCACACCATCATTCCATAATTTTCATAATTCATTGAATATTTGTTTAAGGTATGAATAATTATAATTTAAAGGAAATTTTATTCCAATAATAATCATATAAATAATGAAAGACGTCTTATTCATAAAAAAACATGGATAATGACTACAGGGATCAAATCAACTGACCAAATTCCACAATTAATAATTAAATTACCAAAAGAATTGAAAACATCAAAATCCAATCCCAAAAATACATTCATAGGTTCAATTGAAAAAAATTCATATAAAGAGAAAAAAATAATTAATAATTTTGATTCATTTTGATGTCTCATAAAACAATCATTATAGACATGATCATGCCACTTCATGTTCTATTCAATATAAATTGACATCAATAGTATTATAAAGTATGGTTTTAGAGAAAATGAAAAAAAATATCTTTTATATATATTTATTATTATATTTCTTCCTATGGATGAAATGGTTCATACATCATTTATTTTTCATTTAATTCCATTATCTTATATGAAATCATTGCATTCTTCATTATTAGACACTTATCCCTAGTAAATCAAGGAATAGTTAAGGAACGTATCTTTCTATAACATAATCCATGTTTGTTGATGAAATTGTTCATGTAATTTAATGATGCAGGGATTTTAGATTCAATAAATTCATCATGAAGAAACTATAAAATCATGGACACTGATTTTTCATTACATCCATAGAGACACATGATATTTTACAACATAAGTAGAAAAATATGACATTGAATACTTGGAACACCCATCATATAATTATTTTTGTCCATCTTCAACTAATTCAAAAAAATAATTTTTAGAGAATACATATACAAATAAGATTAAACATTATTATGTCAAAAAATGATTCATATGATCTATTAAAATTAGGAAAAATTTAACCAAAAAACCATAATGCATCATTCATCAAATTCCATACTACATTCTCCTGTGGTAGGTAACATTATCTTTCATTGTATTTATATTCATTTTTATGACATTCCATAACATTTGATTCACCATTAAAAATACAAAAGTCCTATATTTGGAGAAACAATTTCAATATAATAAGCTCATATAAATTGTTTCTATTCAACTATTGATAAAATTTACAATTAGGACACAAAAATATTATCTACATTTCACCAATCTGTTCAGAATTTCATATTCTCAAATTTATTCTGGGCCATTGGTAAACATATATGTGTTTTGAGTTATTTAATACAACTTTTATCCATAGGTATTGTATTTTCACACTTCACCCAGTACATTTAAATATTAAAATGTAATTTTTTAAAAAAACATATAAAATCAAAATTATACATCACCTAAATAATCATTGACTAGGCTAGGGTCTTGATTTGAAAAAGCTAAAATTCATCAAAAAAATTAGGGGTTTCCAAAACCTACATGATCTGACCAAAACAGACCCAACCAAATTGGGTTGCGTATGGTTAGGTCAGTTTCCAAATTTTATATAGTTGGATTGGGGTAGATTTGGATAGGATGAGTCAGGTAATGGGTTTGAAAAATTCAGACCCCACATGACCAAATGAAATAAACATTATGTTTACATATAACCAAATATAAATAAAAAATATTTATTTATAAATATTTAACATAAATAAATAATAATTTTTAATTAAATAATAATAAAATCTATTAATATATAATAAATAACAATAATTTATAATTATTATTAAATATTAAGAACAAATAATTAATTATTTTAATAAATAAATAATAAGGAAATATAAAAATATATAAGATTGTATTTACAATGTAGTTACATTAAATTTAGGTTATATTTACATTATATTTACATTATATAACTATATATTAACATTATATAATATTATAGTGATATTATATAGTGTTATATTTACATTATATAAAATTTTATTTATGAAAATAGAATGTTATAATACAGAATTATACCATTAATATTATGTCATATAATGTTTTTTTTATGATATAAAACTTTAAAAAATGTTATATTTACATTATATTTATCTAATATTTATCAATATATTTTAAAACCATATACAACACTAAATTAAAAAAGAATTTAATGAATATAATTAAAACCCTTGTAAAAATTCAATCTATCTTACATTAAACCATGTTGGTGGCCAAAAAAACCAAACAAATTGAAAGAGATTCCTTTAGGGGTCTCCGTTGAGAAGAAAAGGGGATTCAGGGTCACAATGGTCAATGGTAATGGGTTGGGGTCATGGAGGTCATAGTAAGGTGTTTGAAGTCACGATAGTAGCTTGAATGGGGATCGGGGACATGGTGGCCACATAGAGGAGGGGTTAGGCTCACTGTTGTTTCCAACAGGGGGTCTAGAACATAACAATAGTAGGCATGGGGGTTGCGTTGATGACATTGAAAATTATGAGGGGTCTTATTCATTATGTTTGTGGGCTGGGGGTTGGGGCCATGCAAGTAGTCGATGAGGGGATTAGGTTCATGAAGCGGGATGTAACGGGTGTCTGAGGTCACATTAGATTTCATTAGGGGGGCTTCGGTATTAGAGATCATTGGTAGGGGCGTCTACACTTTGAATGAAGTTATAAAGGTGGTTTAAGATCATGGTGGTTCCCAGAAGTGGGGTTGAGGTTAGGACAGTCACCAGAAAGGGGGGGGGGGGTCATGGTCATGACAATCAAAATTAGAGAGTATGGGGTTGGGTTCATGGATTTCATTAATAAGTTGTAGTGGGTCATAAAGCTTTATGAACTTGAGAAGGGAGGTTCGAGACCAAAAAATAGTTGATAGGGGGTGAGGTTCATGACACTCACCAGAATAGAGTATGGAGTGTCTGGTTCATGAAGGTCGCTTGCTAGGAGGATCACAACCGCAGTGGTCATTGGTAGGGTGTTGGGGTCATGGATGTCATTTTTGAGAGCGGAGGTGTGGGGGTGGGTGGATTTGGGTTTAGCCATCTCTAATGGGAGATAGAGTGGTGATGGGTTGGAGTTATTAGATGCAATGAAAAAAAATTAAAAGGAACACAAATTTACCATGGTTGGGAAAAATCCCACTCCACCAAATAATTTGTAATTTTATCGTCAAAAAAATTACAAGTATCACAAATCACACACTTGAATTGGTGCAACAATCTCCGCTCTCAATATCCAAGGGCTTTGGATCCTTCAAAAAGCATTCCTCCTCTATTTTCTATCACATCTTTTATAGGCCTATTTTTTTCAACCTTCTGTGAAGTTTTAATGCTGTTAAAAATTGATCATATTTTTAGGAGAATTAAACAAAATTCTTTCATATATTAAATCACCCCCGACAATAAAGTTTTCATTAAGATTTCAAATCACCCCCAACAATCTCCACAGTGATTAAAAAATATGAATAGTTCACCATCATCATCCATCCTGACCTTCAATGCCATGCCCAATATTAGCATTACCCACCGCACCCATAACTGGTGTACAAATGCACAAATATTATGAACAAAATGGCGTGGCTCCACCATTCCATGAACAAATGAAGCAAATGTCACATTCACTTTCTAATAGCCATTTGCCGACATGTCTTTTTGAAAATCACCTATAATGATATTCTGGGACCTCAAATAAGATTCATCTACATGAAAAAAATTGTATTGATTCCCAACATTCATTCCTTTGATCACAGTCATTGCTCCTTGAATCACTTTGAGAACTCCACCGCTAGTATAAAAACTAAAACAATCGGAATCCAACATACCCAAATAAATTACGTTGATTCTAAAATCAGGTACATACCTCACATCAGAAAGTGTGCGAACAACCTAATAAAACATAAGAAATTTCATCGTACCAATTCCAACAATTTAACATTCCTTTTTGTTGGCCATTTTTACAATATCACCGTCATACATATCATAACTGTCAAAACATTCCTTTTATACCCATATATGATAATAGAAACAGAAATCTAAAATCTAGTCTTAATCAACAACATCTTCAATAATTGTAAAAAATAAATCACTAGCATACCTCTCATCTTTATTCACAGAATTCACCTCTATTTATTCTTCTTCTATTTTGGATTCTTTTTCTTCTTTATTCATCTGCTAACTAAATTTCTCACAATTCCTTCTCTTATGTACTTTCTTGCCACACTTCAAGCATACATTATCACCTATTCGTCTAGGTTGACATTGATCTCTCCTACTCCCTGTACCATTCCATCGTTTTATCGACCTTTCTTGATAGTTACATCCACCAGTCACTGCAAAGAGCCCACAATTAACCGATGATCCATCATTGTTGGGCTTTCATCAAGTCTCGTTCATTATAAATGATGAAATAACATCATCCAATTTCAGAGTGTCTTCTCCAAATAACAATTTAGTGACGATATTGTCATAAAAATCTGGAAAATAACCTAACAAGAGAGAAGCCTTTTGCTCTTCTTCCATTTCCACAGCCACCACATTGCCTTTATCATCAATTCGGATTTCCACCGAAGACAATTCCTTCATGTGTCTGGTGAACTATTCCAAATGGATTCCTAAATATCCTCTTTCTGTCATTCCAAGACTATACAATCTTTTTTTAAAATATAAATGATTTGTTATAGATTTAGATTTATACCAAGCTTCCAACTATGTCCATATATCCTCCAGATTTGATATATTCATCTCCCCTCGTAGTTTATTGTCTGCCAAAAACAATTGAATGGTGCTCATCAACAAATCTCTCATATCATTCCAATCATCAAATATATTCTTCTCCGGATTCTCTGATTTTTTCTTGAATGCTTTGAATGTCCCTTCCTGAGTCAAAATATTCTTAACTTGTTCATTCCACAATGTGAGATCATTTTTCCCTTTAAACATATCAATATGGAATGAAATATTTTGACGTGAATCTCCCATAATTATTTAGAGAGAATGAATTGATAACCTCCTATGATACAAGATGGTGGGTCGGAGTTATTAGATGTAGTGAAATTAAATGAAAATGAACACCAAAAATTACCGTCGTTTGGCGAAAGCCTACTCCACCAGAGTATCAGTAATCTTATTATCAAATAAAAATTATAATTCTCCCAAATCACACACATGAATTGGCGCAACAATCTTTTCTCATATCTATTATTTATATCAACCGCCTTCGTGTTCTCTAGGTTCCCCATCTATGCTTGTAGCCATGCCATGCGTCACACGCCACTAATCAAACCCTCTCCATCGCGTGTCCGTCATTGCTCCCCTCTCAATATGCAAGGGCTTTGGAACCTTAAAAATTGTTACACCTCTATTTTCTTCCATGACTTTTATAGGCCTCTTTTTTTAACTTTCCATGTGGTATAAATATAGTCAAAAATTGATCTTATTTTTTTTAAGAATTAAAACAAATATTTTGTTCAGATTTTAAATCACCCCAAAAATAAGTACTTCATTGAGATTTTAAATCACCCCCAACTAGGGCTGGGGAGGGATTAGGGGAATAATATAGAGAGGAGGGGGTGGAAATAAAAATTTTAAAATATTTAGTGTTGTTTTAAATGGAACTGCCTCTAAAGGTGTAATTAAAAAAATTATAGTTGTAGTTATTTGAATCCTATGCTATATTAAAATTATTTAATACGAATTATTTCACGGTAATTATTATAAAGGCCGATAAAAAACCACCAGTAGGACCTATTTTTTAATGGAAGTTGATAAATATTATTTAAGTATATAAATACATAAATTTAATGTAATAAATTTTTTTATTAATATTCATTGAACATAAAAAATTAACACTATCACAAAATATTACATTCAAATAGAAAATAAAAAGTAAAAAAACAAAACACATATAAATATATTATTCTTTCATATTATAAAAATAACATATATATTAAAATATAGAGTGATAGAATAAGTAAACCTAATAATAAACACCTTTAATCATATGAAATATTAACACATTTTAAACATTCACACATGTAAAAATTCATACATTATTTGAAATAACTATATTTCAATGAATTAATGAAAATGAAATAAAAAAAATATTCTCAATAATAACAACACACTAAAATTTGAAAAACATTGCTAGGGGAGTTGATGCAAGGAATAACTGGCTTTAAAAATTAAAATGGGCTAGTTGGGAGTGGTTCAGCCACTATAGTGGTTGTGGCATATATTTTCCATCCCCAATGTGTCTAAGATGTATCCATTCCTCGTAATGTCTAAGCCTTAAAAATATTATTTCAAAACAAATAATTTCAATTTTAACAAAATAAAAATAATATAAAATTATTAATTTATTTTGTATAATACATAAAATTAAAAAATTTAAAAAATATATGTGAATTATAAAAATATTATAATAAAAATATAAATAAAAAACATAATTTTAAATGTAAATTGTAACAATATTAATAATATGATGAAAATTATTTAATAATAATTACTATACCTTAGTAAATGTAGGAGAATATAAATAAAATAAACATAATGAAAACTATACCGTAAAAAAAGGAAATAATTTCTAAACACTCAATCCCTATAGCTCATTTAGATTCAACAAGGACCTGACTAAATCATATGTGGACTAATGGTATAAAACAATACTGATATTAATTAATAATGGTATAATATAAAAAAAAATATTTTATTTTTAACTAAATTTAGAAAATGTTTATTCTTTAAAAAAATATTGTTGGGAAACACAAGGTAGATTCAAGTGAAACAAAAAATTTCATTAATGATGTATTTATTTTTAAAAAATTATAATTCCAAAAATCAATGATGAGTATTTTGACTACTAAAAATGTAGAATATGATAGAGGAAGAAATGGGTTGAAACCATTGGCCATATGAATGATTTCATTTACCACCATTACTAGCTTCTACCATTTAAAAAGTACATTGAAAAAGTTGTCTGAAAAATAAAAAATTACATTCCCCCCATGATATCATCATCTTACTCATCCCTTTCCACATTCAGAAACACTAATCTTACATCATGATCCATGAAATTGTATCATACCCAGCATCCACCCTTTATCCATGACCATGCCCTTTTCAGAAATCAACCACCATCTCCACTGCCCCACTTCCACTCCATGTTAATCAAAATCCCGCATGTCCTATATTGCTTACACCCTTCATTTGAGGACATTACGTTTCTACTGCCTCCATTTTTGTTTCCACCACCCCACCTCTACACAACCTTGACCCATATCCTCTATATCCATCATATTTGATATTGTAATTCAACGCCTACCTTGCCATTATTTCCTGGAACACCTCATTTCTCCAACCAAAATCACATCTCCCCACTATGAAACCACCATAGTTACCTCCCTGCTTATTCCTCATTAACCATCTCTCATCAATTTTCTTCATATATGTTATCCACTAGTCTAGAAATAAAATAACATTATCACACTATATATATATATAGGTAATTACAACCTCAATGGAGGAACACAATGAAATTGAAATATATGACATAAAACACATATGATCAGGGACTTGGCCGGACGACCCGACCCTCACAACCAAACACTTTCCACCCCACATATAATGGTGTGGAAACATAGATTTATACAATAATATTCATATATATATTTATATTTTTATGGGGAATCAATCTACTTTTGCTTTTCCTGTTAAAATCAATATTTATTCCTCTATAACGGAATGTAGGGTTTTAGTTCATTTATATTTAATTTATTATAACCATTTTTGAATTTCATACAACAAATTTTTTAATAAAACTGATGTTGATTGTGTTTCAAATATTCACCAATAAAATTTTATTATTTATTAAATATTTTTTATTTTATTTTGATTTATAATTATTAATGTTTGGAGTATTATGTAGATCAATATTGGGTTCTGTTTGAAATTGAGAATTTTTTTATTTAAGTGTTTCATTTTGAAATTTTAAATTAATAGATTTTAATGATTCCCAATTCATAAAAATTTTATTCCATGAATGAATTAAATATATAATATTCATTTTTACAATGATCGTTTATTTTATTTTTCAATATATATAATGTTTTTATTATCTGAGTTAATTAATTTATCTTTATTAGTTTTTTATTAATTTATCAATAAATTTTTTTTACCTATATGTAGATAATTACCCATGTTAATATCAACTGTTGAGTAAATTATTTTCAGAAAATACAAGATTAATGGTTTTCAAGACTAAGGAACCAATGATTATTCAATAGAAATGCATTAAAACAAGGAACAATGAAAATTTGTTTTTTGGTGTTTTGTTTCATGAAACTAATGTATCTTATAAAATATTTATATATATATATATATACAAACATATATATTGGTACCTAATTTCAAACATATAGAAATTTTATAGAAATTATATTTTATTCATGTTTGAAAAAAACATATATTATTCCTAAGATAGTTGGGTATATTATTATGAATGATTATTTTTTAGCATTAATCATAATGAAATATAACTGTATATAAAAATTTAATAATTTATAAATCCCATTTTCAAATATTATGCTTAATTTTATAATTATTTTCAAAAATATTTAATACATAGTTATAATTTAAAAAATATTAACATAAAATTTTTACTTTTTAATTATTGGGGTATAAATGTGGGGTTTTATTGAAAATAAAAATTTGTATTTTATATTATTTTACTTCATATTTTATATTCCTTCACTCATTAAAATGAATTAATTTTACTATTATTAATCAATAGTATATATCAATTTGTTTTGATTTAGGTTTTATTTATGCCTTGACTTGATTTCAGAGTTAGGTAATTTTATTTTTTCCTTGGATTACATTGGCTCAATCTAAAATTCAATTCTATTAAGAAACAACCATATTTTCATGGGAAAATAATATTTCCCAATATGAATCTATAGTTCTATTTTTTAACCTTTTATTACATTATATATGAATTTATATTTATAAAAACCTAAAATTACAATTTTAGAATTCATTTAAACTACATTAAATATATTCAATGTTAATTTAAAATTTATTATTCTACATTTAAGATCTTAATTTATTTTTTACCATGGTATCGATAATTCAATCATATTGATGTTCTCAATTATTATTTTATATGATATTACATCATTTGTGTTGTATGCAGGTAATATACTGTTTTCCAATTTATGTAAATGTCATAGATATATAATTCCATATTAAACATGGTGTTCCATTTTCTAGTATTATTTTATTTAATTATAAAAGAATTTTTTTATTAACCATTTCAACTTTTGTGATAAGTTTTCAAAATATGGTTATTAAAAAACTCTTATGACTCACATGATCATATTTTCAAACAATGTTTTAGTATTCTCTAAATATCCTTAATTTTAAATATATATATGATTTATTTTTATGGTAATTGTTCATATATTTGTGGAATGAGTTAACAAATTATTTATCATCGTATAAATGGTCCCAGATCAGGAAAGGATAATGAACAAAGAGGCACATCAAATTACATATAATTGGATGGAATTTATCACAATGATGTATTGACATGTTCTATGTTGTGAAGAACATACTAACCATTTATATTTTAATAATATATGTTTCTTTTTTTTGGTTCATGTGAAAATATTTCTAGAAATATTTAGGGTTTAAAAAATGTGGAAACAAAATATATTATGAAAATATAAAAATTGGATAAAAATTACAGAATATATAGAATCTCATTCTTCTTATAATGTTTTTACATTCTTAATAGTTTAATGGTCCATGGCTATTGAATCATATAGTTTGAAATTTATAGATTCTCACAGTCAATGAAGAATATAAAATTTCCCTTCCATCAATATGCTGAATGCAAATTGATATTTTTTCCTACATGAAGGATTATGGTTTCCTAGAGGTATGGTACATAAATCAATAAATGTGATAACATGTTATATTATATATGGATTTCTATCAATGTATTAATTGTTTCTTGAGTTTAGTCCCACATTGAATGATGACCAGTTATATAAAATCTGAATATTCATACAATTGTAGATGTCACACACTTGTGTTGGAAACTTCATTCAATGATCTACATGAATAATTATATATTATAAAAATAATAGATTAAATAGTAATAGAAAAATAGAACAAAATATAGGACATGATATCTATAGTTTGAAGATGAATGGTCTATAATTCAATACTGTTATACATACATTATGTCGTGGGTGTTTATTGATTTCTATTTGAATTTATTTTATACATGTTTATTATTTATGTTGAAAATAACTTTTTAACCATGAAATATCATATAAATTTTATTCAACTTCATAATGATTAAATAAATAACATGATTATAGATATAATATTAAAATTGGTTCTTCATTATCCTTCATAATTTCCATTATTTGAATGATTTTGGTTGATTTTCAACTAATGTTTTCATGTAATATATATGATTGATTTTTTTTTGTGTTTTTCATAATGATTTTAATGTAATGAGAAGTTTTATTTGTTGAATATTGACACAAAATAATCACCAAGAGGGTTGATAAACATAAATTTGAAGTCCAACGTTAACATATTGGAATTCTGATGAATTAAAACTTTTAGTTACCATTTAATTTTCCACATTTAATTCTCCACCGATGTTTTAAATATTATTTCTTGTAATGGAGAAATTCATTGCAGTCTATATTATCTTTGTTGATAATAATAGAAATTCAATTCCTTCCAGATGGAGTAGGTCATCCGAAAAAACCATGTGAAATTCATCTATCTATTTTAAAACATATACATACATGTATGAATGATTTTGAGAGACAGATGATTCATTAAAAACAAGGATCATATATAGTCTGATTACCTATATATGAATTGAAACAATTGTTTGACATGCGCTCTAGGGGATCCACACTCCCGAATGAAACGTGCTTCTTTTATTCCTTCCATGAACCCTTGCAACTGTATTTATGAACTCACCAGTAGGGTCGACAGAACTCATGTTTTCATATGTGCATCAAATTTCTATCAATGATGCACTCCAATCCCTGTATCTGTAATTTATTAGTTCGATATCAATGAAAAAATGTCTTATATTTTAGTCTTTTTTGTGAATTTATTTGTGGGAAGACCATATAAATGTCAATGTAAGCTTTTTTATGAGGAAAATCATATTGTGTTGTGGAACATAACAATAAATTTAGAACATTGGATTCTTGATTTTTCCTATTAATTTTATTTGATCGTGATTTGATATTGGTTTTTAGGACATAAGGAAATAGATGAATGTGTGATTATTATGGGAAATAACTATCCATATCTCATGATAGATATTTGAACAATATGGTTTATGATTTATGGTTGTACAATACTACACCCTACAAATGACAGAAATACAAACAAATGGATAAGAACCTCACCTCTCGAGATGTCGTGGGTATGCTTCACCATAGAATAAACATTAATTATGGTGTAATTAATTTTATTGTCCATGAATTCCATTAGATTAAATGTTTTTTGAAAAATTAGAATATATTTATTATGAAATATGTTTTGAAATGATCCCTAATATGTAAAACATGACATATACAAGTAACATGTAATAGGTAAGAAGACTAGAGTTAGTATCTGAACTATCACACATCTAACATATAGAACACTTCAATAAATCAATATTTATGTTTTAGGACCATCAAGGAATTGTTAATTTGTAAGTAATCATAGTTTTTTTTCAAATTTATTCTTGTTTACCAAGGACAAGTTTTGGTGTATGATATAATGAATATGATGTAGATATTTTTATATCATTATTAAATGGAAAAAATGATTACATGTAGAAAGGAATAAACACGAAATGGATGATACTATATAAAATTTTTCATTACAAATAAAATTCATTCATTGATGTTTGTCAAGATGAAATTATATTGAGGGAAATTATCATTTTGTGAATTCCATGGAAGAATGGGGTGGAGAAACATATGAACCATACACTCATTGAAATGGTACTGTTTGTTTTATCTTATATTGGTTTCATAAAATAATTTGGGGAATGTCATTGATGTATTAATCACACAATGGTGATATATTACCCACTTCCAAAATTGATGGTAATGATAAAATAGTGGTTTAGAAAAATGAGAATGTTTCAGAGTATTAAAAATTAATTTTTTTGGTTTCATTTTATATTTTAATGTCTCGGACATAAAGTTGGATCCATGAGAAAATAAAAATATAATTGGTTGCTTTAGTGAAGGTCTAAATAATTTCTGACTATGAGATCTTGAAGAATAGAAAATATTTTGATTTATTATATCACATGCGGTGAATATATGAAGGTGAGGATTAATGATGCTGAAAAAGAGATGGACTGCTCAGATAATGTTGCAGTTGAAGTGCAAGAAATTCCCCCACCAACTAATATTGAGAAATAAAATATATTTTAGTAAAAATAATTATATTCTTACTAAATTATTTCCACAACAAATGCACAATCAACTTCATGTTATTATCAGCATTATTTTATCATGACAGATCAAACGAATACCTTACATATATTATGATATAGTTTAAATGATAGTTATCTAATTAATGATTATTTTTTGATTTGTTATCAATTGAAAATAAACGAACCAATTGAAATTTGTTATAGAAGAAGAAATGATTATGATAATTCGAAATAAAACATGGGTTCTTATTCCTCCTATGACAAGTAATAAGATAGCTGGATTCAAACGGGTGTTTTCAAAAATTAATGAAGATACATGAAATAAGATTATCAATTAAATATGGAAAATTCATACTAGAAAGTGAAAAAATATAAGGATTTATTCTCTATTATTTTCATTCATGGTCCTCTCTATGTTTTAGCATAATTCGTTGCATAGATTGATCTGTAGATATCTCGACATGAAACCATGATAGTACTTCTTCATGATCATTAGAGGAAGTGATATATATTACACAAGATGATCGGATTCATGATCCAATATATGAGAAAAATGGTTTTCTATTAAAAATATATATTTTTATGTCTTAATGAAAACATCGAGACATTGGAATAAAATAATGGAACATTTATGATGAAATTGAAATATGTTTGTAGTCAGTTTGATCAATGATTTGATATTATGAAACTTCATGATGGAACATTTATCTACCTATTTATAAATAAGGAATATATTTACTATATATATAGAATATAAATAATTATAAAATAATATATAATGATATAAATATATTATTAAATATAAATAATTATGTATAAATGTATATTTATATGATTATAAAATTATATATTGGTATATATATATATATATATTAATGAATATATTCTATATATTTAGTATATATATATATTAGTATACTTTATGTTATAAAATCATTTATAATGATATATAAAAATTTTCAAATATATATAGAAAATTATTTACAGATAATTATTATTATAAACCCTTTATCATCACTAATGTTTATCCCTAATAAAATGTATCAGTATGAGAATATTTTCATAAGCACTGATAAAACACTCACTGATCTATTAAAAATAATGCTAACCACAACCCTTTTATTCATGCCTCTTATGATTTCTTAGATTACCACTACTACCATCACCCCCAACTATCTCTCAGATAAATCTTTCATTGAATCGAAGGTATTTTATTTTAACTCCTCCCCTCTCATTGACTGTTTATTCAGGTTACACATTGTGCATTAGCGCATCATTTTATTCCATCAGTTCTATCATGGGTTCTATTTTTAGGGTATAAATTCCTTCTCAATCGAGTGTTATTTATTTCATAAGTCGTTTCATTTTCTACCAATCATTAGTGAGTTGTGGAATATTCACATAGAGTTAGGATATTAGAGAATACTCTTCTACATTGTGTTAATTTTTGGAATTATAATGTTACTTCATTAATTGAGGAAATGTTTGGAATTAATCTATGAAACAAATAATTGAGATGATAAAACAAAAAATTGGATGGGAATATAAGATTTTTTTTTGAATGTTCTATTGTGTAATATTTGGTCATTTTTGTTGTTATTATATTGATAATTTCCACACTAAATTGAAATATATATATTTTATACTTTCCTAAATTAGTAATTTTACCATTACTGAAATGCTAAATATTTAAAACTAGTAATGAAATTATGTGAAAAAAATTTACTCTAGAAAATGTGTTTACGATATCCCTAGAATGAATATATTAAAAACATGATTTAATGATGATTATTTATTATGTTGTGTTGGGAATTTTTTTGGAATATCAATTCTTATTATATATTTTAAAAAAATTCATATATTTATTAGTCTTCATCGATATCTCTCTTGTTTCCACAATAATCACACATCTACAACACACACATCCACAAAAATCAGCACAATATTTTATATTGGGAAACTCTAGAAATTTATGAAATGGATGAAAACATTTCAATCATTATAGTAATATCAATTTTACATTACTAGAAATATATTAGGAGATAATTTAAATTTCAAATAAGATAATCACATTTATGATGGTAATCTCTTCAAGATATATATTTTCATGAGATCTTTCATGTAAACTAAATCACATGGGACTATCCCCATGATATCTATTCTATTTAATTAATATTTTATTGTATTAATGGATTATCATATATTTAATTCAACTGGATCATAAATCATTATCCTTTAATTTAAAACTAACATCAATAAATAATTTTCCTTTTAGGGATATATAAAATGTACATATTCGATAGTTTGTGGAATATAGCAACCTCATTATGGCTTGAGATATTCCCATGAAACATGTATACATTCATTTTGAATCTATCCATATTGGAAACACCTAAATCAACATTTTTATATCATCATTAAGGTATAAAATCAATGAATTTTTTATATTTAAATCAATGAATATTATCTTGTTAATCATCTATATGTAATCATCTTTTTAATAAGAAATATTGAATTTAAAATATAAACACATAAAATTAATAATATATATTATTGTTATCCTCATCTTCCATAGCATTTCATCATCCTAAATCCATATTTTAACGAGGATTGGAAAACAATTTCTATTTTAGAAATAAAATATTTGATTCGTAATCCTTATAATTAATACCAGTTATCAATTTTTTAGAACTGTAGTCTCTCTTTAGATTTTGATGAATTATCCAATTTTCGGTGTGTTCATATGATCATGTAGAACTAGGAATTATAATTATGAAATGAGGATTAATGATTATGTATTAAATTAAACATCATTACATAGGAATTTCTTCATACAAAAATTAGGGATGATCCTTATCGATGTTTAGTGTTCACAAATGATTCTTATACGACCTCAGTAATATTATATTAGAGTATAAAATCCACTTTACATGGGTTTATGTCATGTATACTTTGATAATGAGTTATGGTTTCATTGTTTTAGTCTATTATTATGCATATTAATTAAAAGACACACATATTATAATTTGTTCTCATTTTTATCTCGATTCATTTTTACATAGCTCAAGACATTTCCATATTCCATTCTTCTTGCTCAAAAAATCCATAATTCATTAGATTAATTTAAAAAACACAAAAAATCATTACTGGCCCATCACATTCTATTTAATTCACATTAAACTATCATCCAATAATTGATGGTATTAGAAAAATAATTACAAACCAATGTTTTCTCACTTCAATATCTTTTACAATATATAAAATATTCATGATAGAGTTTTTCAATATTGTTTATTACATAAACTCTTTCCATCATTAATGAAAAAATATCGAAGAGTTATTGATCTCTGATTTTACTGTCTAATATGCGATGTAACTATTACAAGGCTTACTTAAATCTTGATTTGTCTATTCCCAGTCATAAAAAATATTTAAAATTTTTTAAATACAACTTATACAAGCAATATGATGAAATTAAACAACCATATAATATTCGAACATCTATTTAAAATTGTACATTATTCCCTAACCTTCAACAATATTTCATAGAAGAAAAACTATATCATCTGTAAGATAATGGTAAGGGATTTTTACCATATCACAAACACTTATACATTATTTTACAGTCATAGGAATACTAATCCATAAAATGTACAATTATTACTAGAACCAAATTCATTCTTATTCAAAACACATTATATTAACTCTTTCAAAAAATTGAGAACCGATAATATTCATCTGAAGGGAACTTCACTGAAAAAATTAATTTATTATTTTTAAAATTCCCAATTCTAATGAAAAATAGTTCACTAAAAATATATATTGTTTCTTTTATTAGATATTCCTAAAAATCTACTATAGAAATTAAATATTCATTTTGAATTTTTTTAACAAAATCCATATATGATAACATTTATTACGGATTATTATATTCACTATGTGATTTAGTTTGCTAATAAATAATTTTTCATAACATATTAATAAGGTATTTTATAATTATACATGAAATAATTATTTCAAAACCCTTGATTTATGATGTAAAGTGTATAAGATCATGGTATATGGGTATAAATAAGATATGAACGATTTAAGATTAATGTGGCTACCTATCATTAGTAAAATGTCATAATTAAAGGAAATATGGATCAAGGTTTGACCAATAATTGGTAAAATTCCCATATTGATTTTAATTGGCTAATTCTTCTTTTGGATAACTGAATTAATCATATGTGACATTTCCTTACATAATGGTGAAGGTCAGCAATAAATTTTCACTACATTAAATCATCAATTAGGGTGTCAATGAAACACAACCCGAAAGACCACATACCATGTGAAGAATGAATAAACAGAAAATCATGACACTTATTAGACTGCCATATTGAAAGGTTATAGAAATGGTCATAGAATTAATAATGTATTGTTGCGAGGATCTAATCATTTCTGAAATTCAAGCCTCATTGATGATTCTTTTTTCCTTTTCATGGAGTAATTAAACTATTTCTCATAAATTTGAATAAATGATAGAAATATTATTATGATTTTTTGTAATATCATGCAATAGATCCTTATCACAGTCACACTAATCAATAAAACCCTTTAATGGATCACACTAAATTTATTTCTTTTTTCACAATTAGTGATAAAACTAATAAATATTTTCGAGTGATTCACCAACTCTGAACACATGAACATTTAGATTTAAGGTGAAAACAATCATCCAGATCCTATTAATCTCTCAAATAGATATTATTGAATTTTTTTTATTTAGAATCATCTCATATCTCTTAATTACAGGACCATATATTTCATGAAAAACTCAGAGAATTATAAATCCCATACTAAGTTCCAATGATCATTTTGGATGAATTTAGAGGATAACACCTACAACCAATAGAGAAATTAATTTTTATTTAATTACCCATATAATTCAAATTATATTGAAATACATTTAAATAATCTAATGTTGGGATCCCCTTATTATAATTATTAATGACATTTACATAAAATTATGCATATATTAGGTTTATTTATTATATATTATACAAAATGTATATTTCTCAACCTAATGAGATGTATATGAGTTGAAAATGGATTCATGGTATTCTTATTAATTTATTTTATGATGATGTAGTAAAATAGTTCATTATGTTTAAAAAATAGAATTCATACAACCCTTCATAAATTCATTGTACATATTAATATTATTATTTGCAAGAAAAATATATCCAAAAAAATTTGATGAAATTTTTTATTGTCATTGAATATATCATACATATTATTGTTGGATTAAACCTAGTAAAAAAGTAAACATGCACACAGATTTATATGATAATGTTGTTTAGGGATCCTTTTTTAGTCCTAATTGTGTTAATTATGATGAAGATTGATGTATGAAATGAAATTTGGATATTGAGGATGATCATCATCAATTTATATTGTTTTTTAAGAATGTAAATAGATATATTAAGAGAAATTTTCATATCATTTTTAATTAATACACAACATTTTAGCTAAATTAAAGTTATATAATTTTAACACTAGTAGAAGATGGAGAAATACCATCTTTAAAAAATTAATTTGTCTTTTAAATGATATTCTACTAGAAGAAAATGAATTTACATGTACATTATATGATATTAAATTAATTCTAAATTCAAATGTCCTGATCATTAAAAAAATATGATGGTGCATATTTTTTCATATCATCCTCAAAATACCATGAATCACTGAAAAAATCCATCATGTGTGGTGTGGATCAATACAATAAAAATGATTCAATCCCATCAAATTTTTTATGATGCCATATGATCATTACACAATTTAGAAAACTAAAGCGGTGTTAGGAAAACATAAAAAAAATTAAAATGGAATACATATTCATGAATTAAATATGTGAATATATAAAATCTTGTATACTCTCTTGTGTGTAAGATAATTGATTGTGAGAATAATGAATTTGGAAATGAACAATGAAATTTCGATCATGAATTATCTATAGATGGGATACATCATTTTATTTAGGGATAAGTACCCATAGTAAATATAAAATCATGTTAGTAAAAAATAACAAACCTCCATGGATATACATATAATAAAAATTTATTATTTTACCTCTGTTAATATCTAGAACAAAAAAACTATTATTGATATTTATTTATATTTGTCTCCATTATTCAATGTTCTATAATTAACTTGCTATATATGTTTTGTATTGTCTTATTCTAAGAAAAGTGAAGAATTCACATTGAGTACCATATTTTATAAGAAAAATAAATGACTTTCCTGCATATGGAAGTTTTTCAGGATATCACATCAAAGGACTCTTATGGTGTCTCATGTGTGAATAATTTGGATACTCATTTTGTTTAAACATTACATGAATTCTAGGTTTTTCCAAAATTAGGAATGTTTTCCACAATGACATAAATTCTGATCTTGGATGAAAGATTTCTATGGGAATACCAAACAATGTAAGTCATGGTTTTTACTAATGCGTGATCAACTATTTTATAATGTAATAGATATTGACACTATTTTATTTAGAACCATTTAAAAAACATATGAGTTCATTTTGTAAAATGATATACTTTTTCAATTGATATACATATTGGGGTTTTTTGTATGAAATGAATTTTCTCCATGTCATTCAAGTAGAAAAAAATTTATTATATAATATTTTTTGGAACATTAATAAATGTTCCTAGGAAAAAAAATATGGAATCAAGTCCATGCTAGATATTATTAAATGGGGATAAAGGATGTGTTGTCATTGATGAAGGGTAAATGGATTAATTTTCTTCCCCCGGTAGCTGACACTCTCTACGTATTGGAAAATTTTCAATTTTTCATTTTACATAACGTTGTAAATGATTGATAGGGGTATTAATTTAATACTTATAATTTCTTTTAAATGGTGAAATTGATGTTACATGTACTAAAACCACATGAATGTCATGTTTTGATGAAATATTTTTTGATCACCATTTTACAAGGAATTAGATCAAAAAATTTATGACATACGTTAATCAGACAGTGATAATTTTTTAATGTCATAAGTAGTAATTTTATAGAACTAATAGTGATTAAAATCAAGAAAAAAGAGATTTATTGCATATTATGTGAATTATAGATTTTCATCCAACCAAAATTCATTGATTTAAATGACAACTAGATTTTTCACTTTGTTATAGGGGTCCAACAATGTGGTCTTGAGAATTAAAGATGTTTATACCCCCTAAATTGTATATGATAATTTTGAAAGGTTATGTCATGAATATAATATTTCCATATCGATTTATTGTATAATGATATATTGTTTACGATGATTTTGAGTTCTATAATGATCAAATATGATATTTGGAGAGTATCACCCCCTCAATGTATCATCATTGTGGACATTTTATTGGTGAATAGATTTATGATAGATATATTGTTATAACTACCATCACAGAGTGTTAGAATGTAAACCATAACAATAGAATAATAGTAATGATTTTTACCTACATATTGATTCCCAAAATGAAATTCGTATAGATTTGAATCCATCTAGGGATGAAGAATGGATATCAATTACATAGAATAAATATATTATAAGATCAGTTGAAGAACATATTTCTATGGAGTAACCAAAATATCATAAATCAATTGTCTAATGACTTTGATGGACCACCTGGGTATCTAATGAAACTATTAATTCGTACAATTTATTTGTAATAAATAGTTTTAAAAACTATTCAATTTAAAAAATGAATGTCGTATGATGAAAAATAGTGGTGTTATGCATGTATTGGAAGTGATGCAAATAAATAGGTCCAAGGATATAAATGAAATTTATCTAAATTTGATATATTATTGGTTTTTTGAGAAAATATATGTGTTAGGTGAAAATACATTTTAAGTTCTGATTTTCATTTTGAAATATTTTAAAACATGAATGTATTGATGGTTGATGATGTGGGCACCACAAAGTTGAATTTATGCGTGGAAGGATAAAGGAAGAGTTGTTCATAATATAAAGAAATGTAGTTAAAAAATTTTATGTTTTCAGTCAAGAAAAAAAATAATTCATTGATTGTAGTACTAGAATCTAAAAAGATTATAAATTCGGTATAAAATTTAATCAAGAAGGACCCTTTAATTAATAGATAAAAATCAGTTAATGGTTTTCCTATGGTAGAAAATTTCTCTTCTGATAGAGGAAATAAAAAAGAATGTAATTGGAATCAAAATATGGGATTTGAATTCCTTCAATGTTTTAAAAAAATAATGATATTCAATGATCATATTAAGGTTTTTTACTATACTATGATTTTCCCAATAATATTATTTATGCTATAATATGTTAATATAACATAAATTAAATGATAGAATTCTCATGAATACAATTTCTTCTACACATGATGATGTTGCCTATCTCAGGGATGAATTGTAAATAGATGTTGAAATGGTAAAATATTATGGGTATCAACAACATTTAGATTGAAAAAGGCAAGAAAAATGCATCATCACATTGGTTACTAAAATTATCAATGAAAAATATAAGGGTATTAAATTTTTTGTTTTATAGAATCAACACATCTAACCAATTGACACCCACAATTAAATGTAAAGTTTCTATTTTGAGGTCACAATGATGATGGATGTGACAATTTTATTAGATTCATGGATCCCTGTCTAGGAAATAATGAATGATAACCTTTGGAAAAATATAAAAGTAAAAATTTGATAACGTTTATTAAAATTAAAAAAAAGTTATATAATAACACTTTTGTAATGTTTTAATTAATATTTTAAAAGTTCATTTATTTTAAACGTTTTTTATATGAATTTTTTAATACTAGAAACTAAAAAATCCCATATAGGCTCAGACTTTTCTTACCATGTTTCATATTAGGGATACTATGGTGAATGTAAATTTCTAACCACCATTTAATTATTCACACATTAAACATTATAAAAATATTGAATGCATTAATCATTTATCATGATGAAAAATAATTATATGTGAATTTTTGTTCGTAATGTATTATTTTACATTATTAGTTATATGCAAAGTGATTAAAAATTGATAATTTATGAAGATACATAGTGATGAAAATAATGAGCATGCATGAAAACCAATGTAACCTTATCAGAAATCAAGAATGGTGTACGATTCTCCAGGGAAGAAATTGGTATGTATTTTAAACTAACAATAACTATTCTATGTGATACTATGTAACATATAATCCATTTTTTATAATAATATTGGTGAATGAAAATATAAATCCACTTACATCACTTGTCATGTTTTGTGGAAGTAGGCTCATGTAGATAGGGTGTGTAAACAATTTAGAGAATCAACATAACCAGTATGGGAAACATGTAAAAGAATGAAGTAATAGTAATATTTTATAATTTAATATAGTACAACATAAAAATATTTATTTATGTTCATGTTTTTATAATGATTATACAAAATAATCGGTAGTCTCCAAATTAGAAGAGAAACTACATTCAACAGCATGAAGAGATAATGAAAATATGGTCATGTTAGAGGTTTTCATTTCGTAGTGTCTCCTATAAAATATTTTGAGAATGTAAATAATTGTGAAGATAAATATAATATAATGATTTTATGTCACGTATAATAAGAACATTTTAATGATTTAATTCTTCATTCTTGTTTTCTTGACCAATATATTAAAAAAATCATATCGAACTAGCAGTAGAATAAATATCAGCACATAAAAAAACACACTGCTAACTTTGAATATATTAATTCCCCTAAATCACATAACTTATAAAATGAAATAATTTTATAACTACACATTCTCTTAAATATTAATAGTACTAAATATATTAAATTTATAATAATAAAATTCTAAAGGGTGATGTTGTATGTGATTTTTACTTATTAACACCCACACATATCCTTGTTATGACAATAATTGTTTATAATATCCCAAGAGACATGATAAAAAATAATCAATTACCAAAATATCACATCATTGTGGGGATTCAGATAGCTCAATACTCATGCATTGATTTTGATATTACACTTGTTGATCTAGATATTAAACTGGTCAATGATACTATTGGTACATTTGTTGCATGTTTGTCTAATCATATAAATATATGTGAGAAGTTTCCTTAAAAATAAAATTAAAAACATATAAAAGTTGATGATAATGGGTATGATGTGACATATGTTACTACAAATGGATAAAATGTTGCGGAAATAGAAGGAAATTTAAATATAATAAAGTTAATCTATAACAAGCCTAGATTAATGTACATATACATTAAATCATTTTCACTGACTATTTTATATATTATAGAAACAAACACTGAAATATAATATTAGTTTAGTTCCTTTGGAATCATGGAGCATTAGCTTCTTATTTGGTGAAATATCATTAATGCTTCCCAAAATTATCTTCCCATTTAGTATTCCAAACTAAAACATTAAATTTTAAAATGTGTAAAGAAACATATGAAAATGTTGAGAATGGATGCTTAGTAAGGGTAAAGAAGAGATATATCAATCATAACATAAAAATAAGAAATAAGTACCAAAATAAAAACAATTGAAAATCATAGCTTTTATATCAAATATAATCATATATTGTCATGGAAAAAATCATATAAGTTTATAAAAAATATAGAACATGTCCAATTAGAGGATAACATATGACATGAAATTGTGGGAAACACATAATCATACGAAATCATTGTCATATTAGTCAAGGGTAATTGTCATTACCATCATAGAAGAATAATTCCAATTCTAAAATGAGTTCCCACCTCACTCCAACCATGAATTACTAAACCAAGTTTACTCTCATTATAGATTTGTATTAGTGAACTGAGTTTACTCTCATTCCATTCCTATATTACAAAACTAGTTTCACTTCCTATTCATGTTCAATATATATCATGAGATATAAATAATTTACAAATTCATTGGATTGAGATATAGGTCCCACCCATAACAAAATTAAAACCGTAAATATTTGTTCCATAATAATAGAAATAATACTAGAACACATAATATTTGTACTTCTAAATCATTTCATCATATCATAACTCATGTAAAAGTAGTAAATTTCATAACGATCAATCCATTATAAACAGGAAACATTTATAGATTTATTAATAATGGTTTGATTGAATCATATCCCTAGAAAAAATTAACATCAAATCACATTTTCTTATATGGAAAATATTTTTTAGAGATCAATTCTAATAATACAAGAGGAATGAATATTTTATGTTTTGAGAGTAAAAAATCATATAATGCTGTGAGATTTTAAAATAAAACATTTTCAATTGAAAATTATCCTTTATGGATTTATTGGAATCTTCAATGAAGCAATTTGTAATGAAAATGTAGAAATGAATTCAAGACATTTATTTTTAAAATACATTCTTTTCAATATTTTTCATGAAAAGTCACAAAGAACCTCATTTGGAATAAGAAAAATAATTCATCTAAAATCATTTAGTAAAAATTCTCATATGTTTAAAAATCACAATAAACACATGAAAAATAACAGTAAAAATATTTTTATTTTTTATGAATGATAAAAATATTATAGAAATATTATTTAATAGATACTTATGTATATAAAACCCTGAATAAAAATGATACTATGAAATTAACCATTACATTATGTTGGATTTTATTCATATGTATCTGAATATGTTGTATAATATGTTGATTAATTTAAATAATTTATTCCAAAAAAATTTCATATCAATGATGTCATATACTATTCTTCTATATCATCATATCACCTGTTTGTTAATAATATTTCATTATTACCGTTCTCCCAGGCGTTAAATGCTTCATTTTCCCATCTGTGTTTTGTCATATAAGTCTCTATTCTTGTACATTCGATATTATTACGCCATATAAATAATTATATTATAGTAATAAGTACCATATTTATTCATTATGTACATTTATATAAGAATTATTGAATTTTGAGCGGGGAAAATGAATATCATTATATCCTGGATATGTTATTTCATACGTGCACATGAATGACAATATCATTCCCTTAATAGCAGAAGGGGATGGAAGTGGATGATCTATTATTTTTGTCAAAATTAAAATATTTTTATAATTCTAATATAAATATATTATTTCCAATTTTATACCAATTGATGCAATGCTTTTTTGAAAAAGGGATTACACCGTGGTGTGTAGATGGTAAGCCATATTTACGTCGGTGAGATGCTTTTGTCTTTCATGGGATGGATAAAAAATGTAATATGATTGTTATAAAATAATGATTACATCTCAGAATACTAGAGATAAAAATTTTAATTCCTTATAATTGAATCGAAACATTATGAGGATGTAGATGATGAAATAAATTTTAAAGAGTTCGTAAACAATATTACCCATTCTTTGTGAAACATCCAATAGGTATCCACTTACAGGCACTAGGGATGGTCTTTTGGGAATACCAGAACATCTAGAACGTGTCTAGTGATTTTTAGATGTGAAATTTCTGGGCTATCATAACACAAGATGGATCAATGTGATGTGAATAATTTAGGTACAATATGTCCTTTTATTATTGAGGTCATTCGAACATTAGAAACACCTCAAATTATTAAATTTAATAATTTCATATTATATCCGTATTTCAAAAACTTAATGTTGATTACTATATAAGATAATATATGATATTTATCACAATTGAATATATATTTTATACATTTTTGGTATTATTTAAAACATTATCATTATGTTGATGCTGGCTTACCAGTTTTAATTTTAACAATTTTAATAACTTATTTAATATTAAAAAGTTTTAATTTTTTAATATGTGATTTCTATCAGAAAATATATGAAAAATTAATGAAATTACATACCATATCATGATATCATTTTATTTTTTGTAATTGATTATTTTTTTATATTAGTTGATAAATTATTATTTTGATAAAATGTAATTAATGTCAATTTTAATACAAATCATTACATAAAAACATTAAAATATAATAAAGAAATCAATGAAAAAAATATTTTCTTATATCACAACACTGTCATGCTCATCTATTGGGCTCATTGCTAATAATAGTTATCATAAATTATATATGTACTGATATTCTTATAAACATTTACTTAATATTTCCTTTAATAAAATTATTACTACATTACAATTGTGAGAGAATTTAATGTAATTTTTTCTTTTAAAAAATTTATAAATAAATTACAATGATGAATATAAATCATTTGTAAATAAGAATTTTATTTATTTACAAAGATATATTAAAGATAAAATGATATTAAAAATGAAATAATATTTTAAATTTGTTGGGTTCGTCTTCGATTTTTTACTAAATAAAATATTTTTAGTTAAATAATCCCATACATGTGGCCCAAAAAGTAAAAAATAAACAGATATCATGAAAATATATTTACTAAGATAAAAATAGATATTTATATTCATTCATAACCTAGCTCTTTCCCATGTGGGAATAAAAATGATATTTATGGTAATGAAAAAGACATGTTTTTACTTTATTTTATTTAAATATTATATAAATCATTTTCCTGGACAAGTGTCGATTAATGAATGTAATTTCAATACGTATGTTTAATGGGTAGAATAATCTTATTTCTATTAGAATTTTTATTTTATTGGGATCATTATATATTCCATATCATTTTATTTTTATCAAATATTATCCAATTTATATTTTACGGCAGTAATAAAATTTACAATGGTTACTATTCATATTGGAAAAAATAGAAGGTACATATTTAATAAATTTAGACGTTATTAATCCGAATTTGAATTCCTTTTATAAAAAATACTAACATAGATGTAATTGAATTTAATTTTTTCTAAAACTTGAAAAATGCTATGATAAACTCTTGTTTCAGTGAAACCCCTTTTAAAAAATAAACTATGATTATAACAAATATGTGTATAAAATCCACTAAAAACAATAATTTATTTATTTTAAAATTAATATTTACTAATAAAATTTTAAAATGGATCTATAAATTTATTTTTAATATGTAAAAACATTAAGATAAAATATAATTTTTACTAAAATCGTTATTTTCAAAATTCATCAAATAATTATTATTTTATTAAAAAACAAAATAATTAATATTTGATAATATTTATACTTATTATTTCATAAAATAATTTTATTTTTTCAAATATATATTATAATAGTGTCAATATATTTTATTAAAACAAATATTCCCTTAAAATGTGACAAAACCACTTTTTAGAAAAATTAAAATAATTATTCCAAAAAATTGGATTCTTAGAATTTTATGCCTAAAAATGAATTGGATGTATTAAAAAACATTTCATTGAACATAAAGAATATAAAATCAATTCATATAATTTAGTAATAGTTATTAACATAATTATTTATGATAGAACTCATTGCTGGGAATAAAAAAAGTTTTTTAAAAAACACATCCTTTATTTTCAATTTGATTGTATCATAATTTATATTTTATTTATATATAAATAAATAATTTAATAAGTAAATTAAAACTATTCAATACTTCCATTCCAATTTCAATGAGATATCTATCATGAGAAATATTATATTTTTTATCGGTAAAACTCAGTCTTCTGTGTAACACAAGCTTTTAAAGGAACTCATCATTATCGGCAACACATGCCAAAAATTATTTTACGTATACGTGAAGATAATATATATATTTTTGTATTTCAATGTCAACATGGTGTTTCATTAAAATAAAACATAACATGGTGTGTGTTTCGACACATGTAATAAAATAATTTAAATTTATTTGAAAAAAATCGTAAAACATCAGGTGTTATATTCTTCCCCCCAAAAAATGAAATATCCCCTAAAAATTCATCACTGTAATACAGAAAAATAAAGATAACTCTACTTCATAATATCCCCATTTTCTCACACAAATTTTTCAAAATGGTGGCATATGTTACGAAATAATACTTATGTGAGTGGTCTTGTTTCATAGAACGTTATATATATGATCCCAATTTTTTACCAGTTTATGTTTAGAAAAAATAACTTGAACCAGTGGTTTGACCTCTTAGTATAGTACATGTGAAGGAGAAGGTATTTATTTTCTCATATAATATTAATAGAACACATCATTTAATTCAGATATTTTTGGTTGAAGATAAAATTGATAAGGAACCGTCTAGATATGATCATGAATATAAAAAAATGACTAGAAATTTGAATTTGAACATAGATAATAAATGGTTTTGGTTTTAGAATTTATCAGAGGGAAACCCACATCACAAAAAAACACTAAAACATCCATTATAAATGGAAACATTAAATATTAACAGTTACACTATGTAACTCATAACTGGGATTTGTTATAGAAGATCATCGGTGGAAATTAAGAAAATTTACACAGAATATAAAACGTTGTATCATATTCGAATGGATAGTGATAAAAAACATAGTTATTATAAAGATAACCATAATAAAATGATAATTTTGTTATGATATAAGGATCTATTTGATACATAAATAATGATGTCACTAATATATTATTTCCATTTCAAGGCACTATTACTATAGTTGATGAATTTTCATAAAAAGATATTAGCATATGATTTGATTACATTTTTTATGGACAATATAATACAAAGGTTGTTCCATGATCAGTATTAGACTCATCTATCAGTCAATGAAATGAATTCTATGTTGTAATGTTAGTTGAAATATTGGATCAGATCATCCATAATGGGATGACATGTTATTCTTTATGTCTGTAGTTATCATAAAAAAATTATTCCAATTTCTCTAATATGTACAAATCAACAAATGGTTATGTATTACATTAAAATCTAAAACAAAAACAAAAGTTCAATAAAAAACATCATAAATGGTTAACCATATAAACCATCCATAATATAAGAATATGAAACATTGCAAAGAAGGTAACAATATTTAAAAATCGATTTATCATTTATACACCAAATAATGTTAGGTATCCCTTAATTGCGACACACCAAACATGGGTAGATTGTTATATTGTATTCACTTCAAAAATGGTAATAACATGAAATACCATAAATCCATAGTGAAATCATTCATTATTTCAAAAATTTACTCTTTCCTCAATCTAGAAATATAAATATTCAATAACATGAATCATTGATATTGTAAACCACATTTCCATCATATTACTAATTAGATCCAGGGTCATCGATAATATCCTATTTATTTTATAACAATTGAACATCTCTTTTTTCCTAACATAGAGACATAATATATATATATAGGGTTTTCAATTCCTTCCAATATCACCTTACCACCTCATTACTTTTCATGGTTACATGTACGATTCACCTTATTCATTTAAATCCTTCTGTAAAAACTAAAGTGCACCATTCCATAGTTTATCATTATTCTTTAATACCATTAATGTTATTCTAAAACATTATCTCTATATTCCAATATATATACATTAATTCATTATGTCACTTTTCTATGGTACTATATGTTTCCAGTAGTGACCACATGATATTTCCCTTTATCATTATCTATAAGAGGTTTCAGAGGTCAATCACCATAATTAGCCCTTGGATTTAGGAATTGGTTTGAATAATACCTATATTCCATTAAAATTAATCATTGAAGTGTGGGGGTTCATTTTTTTACCTCAAATGTTATATTCGAACAAGTGGTTATCTTTTTCCCTTCACATTGGTGATCATTTTCCTGATGAAAATATTTCCCAAACATAAATCATATAATAGTTCACTTAAGAATGATTCCACATTTTTTATACCTTTAATTCAGAATAAAGAAAATCTCATCATCTTCTCTCAACATTTTATATATATTTATTTATAATAAATCATCCCTTTCTTATAAAATTTATGAGATTCATACATAATTGAAACCTCAATTTATAAAATGATGGAACATTAGACAAATTCATCATAGCTACTGATGTTCATTATAAATAAAAACATCTAGATATTTGGTTTTAGGCCCATATGGAATCAAAAATTATTACATTAAAGATACATGGGAATTATATAAGAATACTACAAAAGTCTTGTAATGTTTTCCTCATATGTAGCAATTGATTTATCCAATATTTTATTATACTCAAGTAACCCCTTCTCCATTTTTTTAAGGATATCATGAAGATTATACATACTTAAAAATATGTTCATGATCATGACTCATTACATGGATTAAATTTCATCTCATTGCTGCATATACTTAAAAATATTCCATAATTTATCTTCTTCACCATCTGAATGATAGACAATAAAAATTATTTCCCCATGTTTTGAGCATCGAAAAACTAAAAATATATTTTTAGTATTACTGATCCATTTCTCTACCACTGCTGGATAATAATACATTTTGAAGAAGGTAGAGGTTCCCTCATGATGGAATCAGAAAAATGTTTTTCACTATTTAGTTCATTTTGAAGTCTTACATTATTAGTTACATGAGAATATTGTGTGATCCTGACAATAATATTATTCATTCTATCTCCCATAACACATGGTTTTTCAAGAAGAAAAACATGGAATTTACCATCAAATTTATTATTAACATTTTTCCTTTAAGATACGACCATTTAATAAAACCAAAATTCTATTATGAGTAACACTAACCATAGTGATACTATAGCTTTCCCATCCTAGATTCCAATGGTTTATTAATTGTTTTACATGATAAGAAATATAATGAATCAATCTTATCATAAATAGGTATTATATTATTTTATATTATTAGTAATTACTTTACAAAATCACATGATTGAAGACAGTAAATGTAGAGAGGCATTGAAAACATGGAACAAAAACACCTAGTCTATTTAAATATCTTCATTGTTTTCCACAATGATCTTCTCCATTATTATTCCAACATAATACCTTTCTTTATAACATTAGTTATTTTAAATTATGAAAAGGGTGAAATAAAATGCTTAGTAATCGTAAAAAATAGAGATATCAGTCAGAGCATAATAATAAGGCTTATGCATATAAATAAAACATTTTAAAGTTCATATTAGATATATCAAAGATCATAATATAATTTCATGGAAAAAAATAAAATATCATCAAAATATAAGATCATATACCATGAGAGCATAAAATTAGAAATCAAATTTGGCATAAACAAAAGCATAGAAAATCATTTTATTATTAGTGAAATATAACAACCAAGACAATAATTAAGGAAAAATACAATTACTAAATCGAGTAAACTATTCATTCTAAATATATATTACTAAACTAAGTTTACACCCATTCTATCCAAGTATTACTAGACAAATTTTAATCATGTTCTAGCCTTATATTACTGACCCAGGTTCCCATCATATTCCATACCTATCTATCAGATGAGATATACTTAATTACTCTATTCATTGAAAGGAGATATAGGCCCCACTAGTCCTATAATGAAAAACATACATTTGTGTTCCATATGAAAATAAATTATTTCATATCCCATAAATAAATATAGGCTTGTTAAATATTTTCCAATAATATTACTCATAGAAAAAAACTCTGAGGGGTCAATCCATCCAAAATATAAATAATTAACAAAAATTATAATAATGGTATCATAGAATAATATCGCATATAAAACATAATTAGTATTTAATATATTTATAATAAATTGAAAACAATTTTGATAGATCACCTCAAATCAATCTTTAAAAATATATGATTTCTTTTTTGAAAACATTTTTTCTTAAAAATCATCAAAATTTTTAATGAATTAATTTTATTTGATAATATCAATGTATGCCTGTAATAGAACCTTTAATGATTAATTCATAATGATGTTAGTAAAATAAATTCATGTCAAACATGTTGAAAAACATTCCTTTCATTATTTTTCTAAAAAAGTCACAAAGAACCTCATTTGGAAATATAAAATAGTTTCCTTTCAAACAATTTTGTAAAAATTTAAATACTTTTACAAATGACATTAGAATATAATAGAATAATTGTAAAATTATTCATTATAAAATTTTAATGAATCATTAAAATTGAAAATAAATATTTTCCAATAGATACTTACATCTAAATAATATCAAATTACACTGAGATTGTGAAATTAATCCTTAACATAGGTCCGATTTCATTCATATATATATAATACTCATGTAAAATGGTTTAATTGAACTCATTAATTTATTCTAAAATCACATTTACATTCATGTTTATATATATTATTCTTGTGTATCATCTTATAAACTATTTGTTTTAATATATCGTTATTAAAAATTATTCTCGTGTTAAATACTCCATTGTCACAATCCAAGCTGGGTCTTCATCTCATCTAGTGCCTGACCGGAAATTTTCCATGGCCCAAAGGGGATTCCTGATCCCCATGGGTTGGAATAAGTTTCTTGGTATCATAAGAAAAATCTTGGGAACGATGAACCCAAAAACAAAAAAAACCTCAAACAACCAAAAATTTATATAAAATGAATCTGGAAAACACAACCAAACAATCCATAAGCGATCACCAGATTTAATCATTACAAGTCATCCCAAATCCAAAATAGGACAATAAAGAATATAAATGTAAAACAACATCCCAATGTTCCTAACTAGAATAGGATCCATGTCCTCAAGCCGCCTCCACCAATATACACATCAAAAGTGACTAGAAACTCAATCTTCCAACACTACACAACCTACCTTTACCTGGAATAACCATGGAACAATGTGTACATATACCCAATTGGGTATGAAGTTTGTGATCCAAGGCCCATTAGGATGCGACCAGAGAATGAGGTTTCATGCCAAATCATCTATTAATTATCAAACATGTTCATTAAAATTGATTCTTTTAAAACATTACTAGGAATACATGTTTGGAAAAAAAATTAATGAAAATAATCCTCTTATAAATAAAGAAAAAATATTTTTTTTCATTAAAGAAAAAATTTATTTCATGAAAAACACACACACATAAACATCCACACATACAGGAGGTCCACCATATTCCAATGGATGAGACACCATCATATAAGGATGAACACTAGGGTAAAACCCCTAGGTTTCATTTAGAATGACTAAGAACCTATAACATCATGCCTCGTTGGAAGGTGGTATGTAACCACAACCATTACCATCCTCATTAATGAGACACTAGTGAGGAAAAACATCTAATGTTCAATGGAGATCATCCATAATCATTTTTTTAGTGTTGTAAACGTCCATCTATGTAATTCAAACCAGGAAAATACACTACTGCATCACTAGAACACTAGTTCTAGCCCTCCCACCATGATACATAGGGTTCCCATATGCTGTAATTGAAGTTTACATGTTAATAAAACCATCACATTAACAACAAAGACCAAACATCTCAAAAAAATTAATGTTTTCCATAAAACAAACCATCCTCTATTTTATTGACACTAAAACCCACCTTTAGAACATATTTCCCATATCTAAAAAAATCCATAATTTCCACTTTAAAAGACATGAAAAACATACTTTTAAAACAAACCAAATCATTGATTCAAGCCACTTCACTAACCGACACCTACCTTAAACCCAATTTTAAAACAATATCTCTAACTTTAATACATTTTAAATCTTATGCACAAAATGAATAACAAGGATAACATGCCAAAAATGATCCATATTCCATTAAAAATCCACATTTATACAATTACACATCTCATGTGACATTGAATATACATTTCACACCATCCAAAAAAACCCTAAAACCCCTTTTAGAATAATTACATTTCAATACAAACAAATCATATCCATTTATGTTGTTACAATTCATTTATGACCTATAAATGCACCAACCACTTTAAGAACCTCATTATCACCACATAATTAAACAAAAGAATACATTTTTAATCTTGAAAAACATTTTAAATTCATCAATTAATTTTAGGATATTGAACTACCTACCTTTAAAGATGAACCATCCATAAAAGGTTGTCAAACCAAAACCACACCTCGAGAAAACACTAAGACAGAATGATCAATAGCAATACATCAATATCAAACCCAAATAAAAGAAATGTAGCTCTAAAATGATCCCCATAGACTTTATAAACCCAAAGACATTAATAGAGAAGATAGGAAACCCTAAAAGAAGTGGAAGACAAGAGAGAAGAGGATATTCATGATAGATCATGAAGACTCGGCAGTAAATATTCTGAAAAATTAAATACCAAGGATGGAGAGAGATAAAGGGTGTCACAACTAGGGTAGGGGAGTCAATTGGGGGCGATCAAGGTATAACTGGGGTTAAAAATGTGGAGTGATAATAAGTTGAAAAAACTTTTTAATGAGGTGGAATGATCGCACGATTAGTACACATGATTTTCAAAATCGTGCAAGTAATGTGAGACCACCTCTACCGAAAGATACACCCTCTTCATGCTAACTAGTTCCATGGTTCATGTCCTTGCGGTGACAGTGCGATAGGTTATATCTCTAACTACATTGTTATATAGGTTGGGTGCATGAATACTACTAATCAGGCGCCAACCATGTGCCATGAATTTCCACCAGAAACTATCCATTTTTAACTAAAAAATAAAATGAATCTCAAGTGGTAAATAATGGAAAAGATGAAAGGGATTTGTAACAAAAAAAATTCATACCCATCAATCCTGATTTACATGAAAAATAATTGAGGACCACCCATGAACTGGAATGAATGAGGATTTAAAAACCCAAGTGTGATAAATTATCCCCACCATAACACTTTCCAACCAGATAAAATCATCCCAAATATGATTCTAAAGAGATAGTTAGTAGTCCATTACAACTCTAGGAGATTCCCAATGACAAAAATGCTACTAGTAGGAAAATGGGATTTACAAGTAATCCTCAAGAGTCCAAATTAGACTTCCCACTATGTGCCACCCACCCCCAAAAGCTGAGACACCTAAATTTGATCGATCTAAGGAATGGTACTCTCAACAACTAACAATTATGACACATTCTTGAAAAGTGTTAATAGAATCAACCCACATCCCATGAAATAAATATTAAATATTACAAATATATTCTCATGTAATTTTCCTAAAATGAAATATGTTATTAATGAGGATACCATAGTCCTTCAAAAAAAATAGTTAGTTCTCCAATAACAAAATTTACTCATGAAGGAAATCGCGAATTCGATTTATCTGATGGACACTACCCTCCTCCCAGACGACACCAGGTACATAACCAAATTTCTGACACAAGGAGGCCGGAATATTCTCATAACCCTAAAAAGAAGACTAATATGATATTCAACCAAAATACCAACACATGTAAGACAGAATGGACTCCCAATATTAATAAATATGCTAACATAAAATTGCTCTAGAGTAATTTTATCATGACCCATGGTGGGTCTCCACACCATTATAATAATACTTCCCACATAAATTGCATAGGCATGCAGGGGGATCCCAACACGTTCATACTTGAGAACATTCCACACAAACTGAGTTCACACGAAAAAAAAATTCCAAACCAAATAGAAAAAAATACACTTTTTACACATCGACATGATGTGACTACATTAAACTAGAACAACTAAGACCAAATATGGCTTATAAGTCTGACCATAAATGGAAAATCTTGACGAGACTATCATTCAAAAGGTTATAACAAAAGAGGATCAAGAAAACAGGACAACCACACCTTCTTACAGCCAAGAATGGTCTCTTCCACCCGTGTAGGGCATGGTGATGAAACAAGGTCCTCATGACTCATTCCAGTAGATTGGACCACATGATATGAAACACCTACATAGAATTATTATAATATCTCCAGTTTCAACATAGAATACATTGACAAGAATAAGGTCCTTTAGATCCCCTGGGGGTTCTAGAAAATGGCTAGTTTCACTCCATGACCTATGGATGGAGCTCTGGTGATTGAAGTGTCTCCTACCTCATAGTCAGATAGAAAAATCCCCCTAAATATGACTTCCCCTACTTGTTCCATATGCAACCATACTGCAACCTAGGCAACATAATCATTCACAATATACTCTATCATCCACTTACATACACAAAACACTTTCACCACAAAAAGGGATTACAATATTAACATGCATCACACCTTATTACCTTGAATAGAGAACATCATGAGAAGGGACACACAGAAAACAACATCCTCTAATACAGAGGGACTTGGTATTTTCCAAAAGTGGGGCACACTTCTATCAAAACAACTGTTATCGAATGATTACACAAACATTACCTTTGTATTTATGTGGAGATATAATCACCATGAATCTCCACCAAATGTGACTATTGTGTCCTATGATTCATTACAAGGATGATTACGTAGATCAAGTCACATGAAACAAATGGTTATACCAATAGATATAACAGCCTGTTAGGACCAAAATCATCATAGTCATGGTGTAACATGAACATTTATTAGAAGAGACTAATGAAATACATAAGGACCCATTGACAGTATCTAGAAAAGATGATTCCAAACTACTACCATATTTCCACACAAGAATTACCATCACCATTTCATGATTGTAACATCAAACACAGCAGTTTCAGACTTCAACATTAATGACATAATAAACCAACAAAATCACAGGATCCCTAAATTTTACTCATCCATTATGCCTTTGTGATAATGTTTTCTTAATAAGAAAATATAAGTAAAATCAATATCCAAAGCTAAAGAAGGAATTTATTATGTTGATCAACTGAAGAATCTACTAACCATTAATCATCAGTGGCTTCACTTAAATCATGAATTAGTTCATTATGGGTGTGTACACTAGAAAATAAGAAAATACAAGGACCCAATCATGAAAATAATTTGGGAAAACGTGTCACAATCCATAATCAAACACTAAAGGGGAACTTCCACCAAAATGGATTTCTGAAGAACATCTCAAAAAAGGACACTAACTATCATTTCAACCCAATTTACTAAAAAAATAAAAACCTCAGTCATCATTAAATCAAGAGGGGGTGGGATTTCATGAACTTGAAAAGCCTACAAAAACATTCCCAGTAGTATAAAACAAACACCCCAAAATCACCAATTTTCAAAACAGTTTTGTTTCTTTAAGATCATTTTTCAATGTAAATATGATCTGAGAACCACGCTTTCCCCAATGGTATCCTAGGGGACTCACACTTTCATGTTAACATTCCTCATTGGGCAATCACCTCATATCCATCCCAAAACACATCAACTCATTCCCTTAACTATCCACCTTCCAATATATACCCATGCATGTTGTCACCTGTTAAAATTCCAAAAATCAAAATCAAACCATTATACTTTTCATCAACAAAACATTCAACCCAGACATTCTCTTCCCAAAAATTTTTTGCTACAAATTCAAAACATAATTTACCATTCAAAAAATCCCTATAGGAAATTAAAAACTATTAAAATAGAAAATTACATTCAAATCTTACTCATCAACTTACAAAACATTCTATCCCGTTCAAAACACTTCATGTCACAAAACATACAAAATTTGATAAAAAATAACTTATCATCATTTGAAACAAACTATTAATATCCATATTCAAAAATAAAATTATGTTTAATTAGAAAACATTCTCTCCTAATTTAAACATATCTCAAAAGCATTCCCAAAATGGATTTTCATTTTCCAAACAACTAGTTTTCAATAGATCAAAATTTTTTATTGTAAAAATCCAATTTAATTGGAATAATTTTTGTTTTGCACAAATAATATTTCATGAAAATCTACCTTTCTAAATTATCATTCAATCATTTCAAAAATGTATTTTCCATATTTTCAAAATCAATGAATTTTCTCTTAAAAATTTTGATTCCATACTTTTCATGAAATGGTTATCATAAATATATTTTTAAAATACAAGGAGAAAAAATATAATCCAATAGGAAATTAGTGTCTCCGGGTGACTTGGACATATTTTGGGAGGCCTCATGAAAGTAAACGCACCGTCACACGAGAGTGTTCTAGGTCAATTTCACCTAACCCATATTGATTTTTAGGCCTTCTGAGCTCACTGAGTCCATTTGCCTAACACTCTTATCATTTCCAACCATCAATGAACAAACAAATGAACCCAAAGTCTCAGATGAATCATAGAATCCCCTAGTAACCTCAGTCCTATCGTTACGTGTGCTTGCCCAACACATTAATCCTAACAAGAACATCATGTCCCGACAGTCCTATCTACCATCTTCCAAGACTTTTCCCAAGGAAGAAGACCAAATGAACTTGACCTACTCTAATACCATTTTGTCATGAACTAGGCCGATTTTCAATCTGTTGTGGTTCCCAAAAATGTATGTGGCTTGGATTAAAGGGCATTATCATTCCCTCTAAGATGGCATAAGTGCACGAGTATCATGATAAATGGAATGGGAACGATTAACCATGAAAAAAATTAACATGAACAACAGATAATTTAATTAAAATGAATCTAGATAACACAACAGGAAATCCATAATCCATCACAAGATTTAATTCTTACAATTTAACCCAAATCCCAAAGAAGACTACAATATAAACTAAAACTAAAACATCATCCCAAAACACAAATCCAAACATGTAGAAACATCCTCAAGACTCTACCACCATGATTCAAACCAAAATCCACTAAAAACTCAATCTTCCAACCCTAGATGACCTATATATACCTAGAAAAAACATTTATCAAATTCTAAAAACATGAAAATGTGTATATATATTGTGAGCCAAAGACTAGTAAGATGCCACCAAAAAAAGAGGTTTTATGAAAGAATATATAAAATATAATATAGCATTATCATCAAAATTAATGATTTTAAAAATTTACAAGGAACGAATGTGTGAGTAAACATTTTTAAGAAAAGAAATCTATTTCAACGGAGAAAAATATATATAGAAATTTTCTTAAAAGAAAAATGGATTTAAAAAACACACACATATACACATCCACACACACATGATTTCTTCCTTATTTCAATAGTTGGAACCCCGTCATATAAGGTAGGGTACAATGGATAAAACACCTGAGGATAATCTATATCGACTAGGACCCTAGAACCTTATTCCATTGTGAAAGGTGGTATAGTTACCAGAACTGCCAGTTTCCTCGACCACAAGCCCCTATAGTAGAGAAAAATCTACTGTTCTAGTGGAAATCAACCATCGTCACAATATTTTTAGTGTTTTTAAATTCAATCCAATAATGTAAAATTAGGACAAGTCACATTAGAATCACTAGTCAGCCAGTTTTGGTCAACACACTAAGATACAAAATGTTCCCTTATTCCCAAATCGAAGATCACATGTTACACATACCAGAACATTGACAAAAAGGCCAAACATTTCAACAATATTTCTATTTTCCATTAAACTACCCATTTCCAATTTTTATCACAATAAACCCACCTTTTTATATAAATTTTTTATTACTCAAACAACTCAAATGTTCCTCCTTAACAATCATGAGAAACACACATTTAAAACCTACCATTTCAATGGGAAAATCCACTTCACTAACCCACACATACCTTATTAACATTTTAATAACATGCTCTTCATTATACAAAAAATTTATGCTTTATACAAAAAATTCATAATAGGGTTAAGATTCCCTAAAAAGAACTATTTCCCACTGAAAATTACTATATAAACAATTATAGGCATTATGGGCTATTGAAAATCAATTTCTCACTTTCTTAACAACCCATAAAACCCTTTTAGAGACATTACATTATAATTCTTAGGAAACATATCCATTTCCATTGTTAAAGTTCCTTTTTGACCTTTTAATGCACAAATAAAATAAAAAATATCATTCATACCAAATAAGAAAACCAAAGAATAATTTTATAAACATATAAAAACATATTAAATTCACCTAATAATGTTAGGGCATTGAATAACCAACTTTTGAAGAAGAATCATCTGAAAAAGGGTGTAAAACTACAATTGCGCCTTGAGAAAACCCTAATAAGGAATGATCAGACATAAGAAAATATTATAAAATCGAAAAAATCGATCTATCCCAAAAATGAACCCCATGCCCATTAAAAACCCAAATCCCATAAAATAGAAGAGAGGTAACCAAAAAAGAAGGTAAAAACATGAGAGAAGAGGACATACATATGAGATCATAAAGTCTATGAGGAAAAGATACCCAATAATTAATGACCAAGGAGTGGGAGATATGGAGGGAGGTTCCCCTATGGCAGGGGATTCCTAGGGTGTAGAACAAGGGTGAACAAAAGAGTTAAAATCAGCGAGATAGATTAAGAGGGAATTTTTTTCAATGAGTTTTCATGAAAAAACAGTTTGGAAATTAATGTGAAGACTGTGCGGCTGCCTATTTTGAAGGATACAAAAGGAGAACACATACCAGGGCCAAGGCACATGGCGGTGATATTGTTGTGTTGTAGGATTTATATCATATAGCTTGATTACCAAGGATGGGTGAACAGTTACAATAAACCTTGTTCCAACCATGCTTATGGATTGTCCACCCCAAACTCCATTTTTAACCAATAACTCAATGGAAAATCGAGGGGTAAAGCTAGACCAATGATGAAAGGGAAGGGAACCCCCAAAACCTAAATCAATTCACACTAATTCTCCAATGAAAATAAGCAAGGACCAATCCCAATTTTGAACAAAAGTGCACTAAAAAACTATATTGTGACATACATTTTCTTCTGTATGTTTTCACATATATGTCCCATTTATATTCAAAAGTATGTAGTTATGTCTTTTATAAAATTATATTAATGTAATAAGTAACATATTTGTAACATCACAAGTAAATAAATAATATTACATTCTAAGTTTTATCAATATTTTTCAATAAAATGTTAATATTAATTTAAAGGGAATTCTATGCTCCATGGAGTACCCAATACGCAACAACGAGTTTCTTTGAAATCTTACGTTTCACACTAGTAATATAATAATATTATAATATTTAATGCCTAGCTAGTGTAATGGCGGGAATGAAAATAAATAACTAAAAAAATTATTACATATGTTTGTTAAATTTTTTTACATTTATCCAATAAATGTTAGAGGCTTAAAATCTAAATGAATCCAATTTTAAGAATAAATACTCTAATATTTTTAAAAGATTATTTTACCGTGTTTTGATGGTGAACAATTTTTAATTCTACCTTTTGATAATTTTGTAAGCTCTATTTGTCAAAATAAACTTATTATTTATGATTGGGACATGGAAATTTACATTGTTTAAATTTTTGGTATGTTTCTGACAGTGTTCATTTTTGTAATGAATAGTGAAACATTACTGCATTTTAAATCAAAACTCCATTTTCAACTAATTTAAATATATGGTTAGATTATATTATTAATTTTTATTAAAGAGTAATTAAAATATATTTTTACCATTTAATTCAATGGTGGTAAATATAATTAATTTCACTTTGAAAATGGACATAAACAAGTGCCAAACATTTCATAGATATTGCTTCAAAAAAACCCGCAATTTGATTTGACAATGGGAAATAATTTTAAATTAATTATTGCAATTTATATGTTTGTAATTTGGTAAAATGGATTCCATATTTGGAATTATAAGGTCCAAATTATGTAATTAAGACTCTTGTTTTTGTAAATTATGAATAGCAACGATGGTAATTATCTTTAATTTTCGTGATTAATTTGTAATCAGGTAGTTGAGGATAATAAAATAATATCATAATAATAAAAAATGACCCCAACATGTGTTCTAATGCTACTGTTTGTGTCATGGACGACCATGGTATGCCTTGTGCCAAACTTTGTGACCCCATGGAATAACTTTTGTGTGATAGCGACACTTTATCATTTTATTTTTAAAGAATGGAAAATATACCAAAAGTATGTATCACCCAAGTAAAACAATTTTAGTTTTGTCTATGTAAATGATATCTTAGACTAAAAATATTAATTGGAAAGATAAAACTATTTCCTTCATCATAGTATTTTGTTTATAATATTTAGACATTATATAAATTAAATTATTTATGACATCATGATGAAGCAACGATTACCTCATTAATGAACGATTTAAATAAAATGAAAAGATAATGTACAATCAAAGACGTAAACTTAGAAAAAACTTATTGGATGAGTATATTTAGAACCCTTATCACCTTATCCTATAAATATATCAATGGGGGATTTTTAAAATCTGAAACTCATTTTAAAATAAACTAACATTTCTTGACACTCAATGAGTGCCCCTCCTCTCCTCTTATAAAAGCCCCCTCCTATACCTCATTACCCACACCTCTCAACCCTTTGGCTCGGCCAACCCCTGCCCATTTCATCTTTACGCATTCCAATATTCATCATTGAAGCCTCAACTTTTCCAGAAAACGTTTCAAGAAACCCTTTTGGTTCAAACCAAAGGGAGGTACCCGATTTAAAGGTAAAGTATTCTCTTCTGTTCTTTTGTTTTATTTTTCTTCTCCAACCCCCTAAACTCTTTTTATTGCATTATTTTGTAACAAAACCAGTTTCTTCAATATTCTAGGATGTTTTTACAAGAATTATTTGAGCTACAATTACACAGACATCCGTCTAATGGTTAAAGAACATACTGTTTCTGTGGATGGCGATTACTGCCTCACGAAACGATGATTGTTCAATATTCTTTTAACACCTTTAAAAGAGTCCATTCTTATGTAATTATATTTTATATATTTTGAATTTATGTTTTATATATTCTTATATATTTTATATTTGAAACATACCTTTATTCTTTTCATGTTGTGAAAATGTGATAATTTCATATGAGAAAGTGCGGACTACCGCCCCCTCAAGTTATGTGACTCGTTTTTGCAATACATGGAATATATAAATAATGAAATTAATGAACTTATGTGACCAGTATAACATATATATTATAATATAATTATAATATATATATATATCTCAATTATTTTTAATTCCATTAATATGAACAAGAAATTAAAGTAGCGTTTATGAGTACGTACGACCTACTGTCTCCAGGAACGGTGCATTTCATTTCTTTTTATTTAAAAATTTCATAAAATTGTATGAAATGAATATGTACTGGATATATATGATATTTAAATCATTAATACTATTCTGGATATGATGTACTTATAACTACATGGACAATTCGTTTCAAACAAGTTCATTTATGACTCAAGTACCAAACATCGACAAAAACGTCTGATATGAAGTCACATTATTATCCAATTATTATAACATTATAATATGTGATATGTACTGAATAATATTCTTTAAATAATCTACTTATGAAATTATAAATTGACCAAAGTTTATTATATAGTAATATAAAGAAACAAACAAGTCATGTTGGACTTGAGGTAAGGGATCCAACTCCCTCTTTCTTATAAAGTACTCTCTTTTATGTAACTTATTTTAAGCTCCTCTTTATTATGTTGCAGGATGTTCATATATATTCCTATTGCTTAAAATTTTATTTTAATATGATGAGTGACCCTATTTGATATCATAAATTCATTTTTGGATGTTTTATGTGGCGCCGTTAGGCTGCCAAATTTTCATAAGGGGATTTTCATCTAACTTTTTATTCACGTGAGATTAAATCTACATTGGCCACTATTTCCTTTTGTGTGTTGTATATACTACCCATTATTTTACTATTTGTATAATATACTCTCATTTATTGGTATTTACATCTCCATTTTATGACACTTCTTTCATGGGGTGTACGTTTCGAAAGTTTCCCAAATCGGTAAGGGAACCTTTCACATTCCTCTTTTTAAGAGACTTATTTTGTTATGTCTTTTAATTTACATATTTTTATGTTGGGAAATTTTCTTATTTATCCTTATTGATGTAAATTTTAATTCCATGTGATGAGATACCATTTTCTATCTCATAAACTAATTTTATGAATTTTATTGTGACATTGTTAGGCTGTTGAATTTTACCAAGGGAACTTCTTAACCCAATTTCGATTTCTTTGGGTTCCACATGTAGTTATTGAATATGTCATCCTTTGAATATGTGTGAATGTCCTTTTATTGTTTTAAACTTCATATCCACTTATATTGGGTGTATTTATATTTTTCACACATAATTATGAAATTGATTTATCCTTAATTTAAGGATACCTTCTGTATAGGGGATTTCATCTCATTTTACATTTCTATCAAGGCATCATTGTTGTTATGCACAAATTCACTATTATATGGTGTATATACTGTACTTTGTAACATTATATCATGAATCCCTTTATTCTTATGATATTATAATGTTCTGATTAAATGTTATTCCTAAATTATTGTATTCAAGTGTCTCTCATTTTGTTAAAAACCCTTTAACTAAAATATCTTTTTAAATGTTTTAATTATTTATTCTTATAAATATTTCTCATTAATAACCATGTTTTAAAAATGTTTTTTAGTATTTAATTATATGGATATTAATGGTTTAAAATGATAAAAGCTTCAAAGTTTTATGGGACACTTTGATTCAAAAATATATTTATTAAATTTTTTAAAAGGTTTTGAAAATGGTTTTTAGAATAGATTCATTATTTCGATATCTTAAAATGTTATATTGTTATTGCAATGTTGGAATGTTATATTTACTTTATGCTTATGTTATGTTCTATGTTTATGTTATGGTTATTGGGCTTTTTTATAAATACTGGTTGTTCTGTGATAAACTAAGGGCAGGAGAGCCCGATATAGCTCTCTAATGCATTGGGTAATGCTAAGGTTTCTCTGAGGAGATTTAGAGAATATACTGTGATGGGTATTCCAAACGTAACCATGAGGGTTACTCCCTATGTCATAATGTTATGAATTCCTCAATATACCTTTATGCCTTATGATTTCTTTTGAATTATGTATAAATCTTATGATTTAATGAGGTATGTTAAATTGCTTATGTTTTATAAGTAAAGTATGATTTCATTGATTCTTATATATACATGGACTGATGTTTTCTTTCTGTAATGGTATAACCCTAACTGAGCTTTTTATGCTCATTCGAAGTTTTTGAAATGTTTTCATAGGAAATAAAGTTGAATAGGGTCAAGGATGAGATCAAGGAAATGTCAGCCTGTCTAAAACAAGGAACTAGACTTGACTCTTTTGTTCAAGAGTTTTTATTTTGTGGAAAAAAAATGGAAACTAAGTAGATTTGTCTACTTTGTAATCTTTGAGATGTAATATCTATGTCCTAATTCTCTAAAACTCTAATCTTTAAAAGATCCTCAATGTGAATTATTCAATTTAATTCAAGAATAAGTATGGTTTAAGGCTGGGTCCTTATAGTTGGTATCACAGGTTGGTTTAGATAACATTATACGTTAGAGTGTTGTTTATAAAAAAGTGACATGTTGTGTATAACCAAAATGGTTAGTATACTAGATGGATTCATTGTTTTTTTAATGTTAGAATGAGTTTGAGATAACTTGGATAAGTATATCTTGGTGTTTATATTCCTCTTTATTATATGATGATTTTACTGATATAATCACACTAATCTTTTTGGTTTTATTAAATGGATGGATCTAGTAGGAAACAATGTAACAGTGGATTTGAAGAAAAATGTGACAGTTTTATGAAAGAACAACTGAATGATATGGGAGCTTCAATGATAACTCTAATGGTTATCCTCAACCAACTATCTATAGTCATGATTGACCACCTGAAGCTTGGTGATTTTTATAAGGCATCGTATATGTGAAAAACAAATCCCTATGGATGTTCAGGTAATAATCATAATGGTAAGTATGTTCAAAAACCTATGTGTCAAAGATGTGGAAAGAAACACATATGAAAATGTTTCAAATGGACAGAAAGATGATATAGATGTGGAAATGAAGGTCATAAAGCAAGAACCAGCCATGGAAAAAGGAAGCATCCAATTAACTCTCGGAAAGGGAAAGAAGTTCTTTTTGAAGGATCAATTGAATGTTTTAAATGTGGTGTTCATGGTCATTATTCAATCACATTTCCTATGAAGATGTTTTTTGAATGGGGCCACCAAGATGATACAAATATTCATTTACCAATACCTAATTCCATTCCGATTGAGGATGACGAAACAGACAATGACCCATGAAAGCTATGAATAAATTCTTAACATATGTTTTCCTATTATTGGAATCATAGGATATGATTAATGATTTTGTTTATAGGGAAGATGTATTTTAGAATATGTTGAAAAGGAATGGTTAATGGATCATGAAGAATGATGAATGAGTAAGAATTAAACATATAAGGGATTCAAGAGTAATGGAATATTTTAGGATGGTGAAATTATTATATGTATTAAGTCTCTTTTGATGATGGGTTTACATTAGAAGAATTTTAATAATATATTTAACCATGATGTTTGATATATGAAAATTTTATTCAAGGAATAATCATCCTTTCTTTTGTGGACACAGTTATAAAGAACCATTTGGGTTTATATGATCCTTAAATTTTAGGTAATTATTGGTTAATAGATTTTGGGTTGCAAAATGGAAGTAATTAGATAATCATTGTGGTTAAAATATGTTATGGTTATTTTTGAAGATTTTTTTTTCGGGGATGTTTTATGATTTATATAGTTATGGAAAATGGACAACACACAGACCATGTGACAACCCGTCGCGTCAGACGAAGCAGCGGGAATTGAACCCACAACCAAAGTGCACCTGGTATTTATTGTCTACCACTGGACTACATGAAGTCCCTGGTTAGTTTGAATGATTCTTTTTAGTTAGATGATTTTATGAATTAATAGTAAGTTGATTTTGGGTTATCAATGGAAATTATTAGCCTGTCATGGAGGATATGTGATTAGGTTAATTACTTTTCACGTTGAGACTGTAAGAGTAACTGATGTTATTTCGGAGAAAAATGTTAAGATTTATCTTAGGAGACTATGATATTAAATCCTTCTGAGATTTGGGTATCAATCTTAGTTTGGTTTAATTTGAAGAATTTTATTTATATAAGTTTATTGAATGGTCTTTGTTGAACATAGGGTTTTGTTTGATAAATTTTGGAGATTAGGAGTAGTTTTTCTTTTTGTAAAAAAAATATCATTTTTGGGTATTATCTGATCCCGTACTAAAAATTTTTGGTTTGTTTTTGGTTGAGATCTATAGACATGGAAAATATATATTTCTCTACTGTGGATTAGGTGATTCTCAAGAAGTTGATTATAGTACTATTAATGCGAACTTTTCTTCCTAAATACTCATCTTTTAAAGAAAATATGAGTTTGATTAAGGAATCTAGTAAAAGTTGAAAGTCTACATGACAAGTAAGCATGTTTTATTATGATTTATTTAAGCTCAAAAATAAATTCCTCAATGAAGAGTAACTTAAAAAAATTTTGTCTGTTAACATTTCCTACTGGGTAATCGAATACCGTATAACCCATCACAAGTTTGTCATTTTCTTATGGTTAACTTTCTCTTAGACATGTTTACTATCACTCTCCATCAGAACATGACCCTTTATTTTCTCCTCCATATCCATAATATTCTACTTGGAATCCTATTATGGGATAACTCGGGTGACCATTGTACTTCTCTCCGTTTCTTTTAAAGTGATAGTTTTACTGACTCTTGTTCTGATGTGGGACTTTCAGTGAAGTTTCCAAGCCCAATTTTGAAATTATGAGGAGTCAATTCCCAAAGGGAGGAAGGATGTAACATCCCAGGTAAATATATAATATTACATTCTAAGGTTTATCAATATTTTTGAATAAAATGTTAATAGTACTTTAAATGTAATGCTATGTTCAATGGCGTACCCAATATGCAACAACGAGTTTCTTTGAAATCATACAATGCACACTAATAATATAATAATATTATAATAGTTAACGTCTAGCCGTTGTAATGTCAGGAATGAAAATAAATAACTAAAAAAATTATTAAATAAGTTTGTTAAATAGTTTTTCAACTATCCAATAAATGTTAGAGGCTTAAAATCCAAATTAATCCAATTTTAAGAATAAATACTCTAATATTTTTTAAAGATTGTTTTACCACTTTATGATGGAGAACCTTTTTTAAATATATCATTTGACATTTTTTAAGCTATATTTTTTAAAATAAACTTAATATTTATGATTGGGACTTTTAAATATACATTGATTAAATTTTTGGTATGTTTCTGACATTGTTCATTTTTTAATGAATAGTGAAAATATACAGCATTTTACATCAAAACTGCTTTTTCATCTAATTTAAATATATGGATAGATTATATTTTTAATTGGTTTTAAATATATAATGGAATAGATTTTTACCATTTAATTCAATGGTGGACATTAGAATTAATTTAACTTTGAAAATAGACATAAACAAGCGCCAATCATTTCATAGATATTGCTTCAAAAAAACCCGCTCTTTGTTTTGACAACGAGAAATAATTTTAAATTAATTTTTTCAATTTCTGTGTTAGGAATTTGGTAAAATGAATTCCATATTTGGAATAAGAAGGTCCAAATTATGTAATTAAGACTATTCTTTTTGGACATTAGGAAAAGAAACGATGGTAATTATCTTTATGTATCGTGATTAATTACTAATAGGGTAGTTAAAGATAATAAAATAATACCATAATAATAAAAAATGACCCCAAAATGTGTCCTAATGCTACTCGTTGTGTCCTGGCCGGCCATGGTATGCCTTCGTCCAAACTTTGGGACCCCATGGAATCACTTTTGTGTGATAGAGACACATTATCATTTTGTTTTTAAAGAAAAGAAAATATAACAAAAGTATGTATCACCCAAGTAAAAAAAATTTAGTATTGTCTGTGTAAATGATCTCCTATACTATAAATATTAATTGTAAAGATAAAAATATTTCCTAAATCATAGTTTTTATTTATTTTTAGACATTAAATAAATAAAATTATTTATGACATCATGATGATGCAATAATTACCTCATTAATGAATGATTTAAATAAAATGAAAAGACAATGTAAAATCTAAGAAATAAACATGGAAAAAACCTATTGGATGAGTATATTTAGAACCATTATCACCTTATCCTAGAAATATATCAATGTGGGACATTTAAAATCTGAAAATCTTTTTAAAATAAAGTAACATTTCTTGACTTTCCATGAGTGCCCCTCCTCTCCTCTTATAAAAGGCCCCCACCTCTACCTCATAACCCACACCTCTCAAGCCTTTGGCTCGGCCAACCCCTGACCATTTCATCTCTCCAAATCCCTATATTCATCATTGAAGCCTCACCTTTGGCAGAAAGCTCATCAAGTAACCATTTTGGTTCTAACCAAATGGAGTTACCCGATTTTAAGGTAAGGTCTTCTGTTATGTTATTTTGTTTTATTTTTCGTCTCCCACCCCCTAAAATCAATTTATTAATTTATTTTGTAACAACAGAAGTATCTTCAATATACTATGTTGTTGTTACTAGAATTATATGAGCTACACTTACACACACATCCGTTTAATGGTTTAAGAACACATTGTTTCTGTGGATGGCGAATTACTGCCTCACGAAATGATGATTGTTCAATATTCTTTTAACACATTTGAAGGAGGACATTATGATGTTACTGAATTATATATATATATATATGGTATTTATGTTCTATATATGCTTCTGAATTTTATATTTAAAACATACCTTTATTCTTTTCATGTTGTGAAAATGCGATAATTTCATATGAGGAAGTGCGGACTACTGTCCCTCAAGTGATGTGACTCATTCATGCAATACATGGAATGTATAAAGAATGAAATTAATGAACTTATGTGACCTGTATAAAATATATATTATATAGTAATTATAATATAAATATCTCTCAAATATTTTTAATTCCATTAATATGAAAACTAAATTAAAGTTGCGTTCATGCGTACGTACGGCCTACCGTCTCCATGAACGGTGCATTTCATTTCTTTTTATCTCAAAATTTCATTGAATAGTATAAAATGAATATTTACTAGATATATATGATATTTAAATAATTAATACTATTCTTTAATTATGTACTTATAAATACATGGACGATTCGTTTCAAACAAGTTCATTTTTGACTCATGTACCAAACGTCGACAAAAACTTCTGATATGAAGTCACATTATTATCAATTATTATAACATTATAATATGTGATATGAAGTGAATAATAATCATTAAAGGGGTTTCTTAATCAAATATAAATTTACAAAAAAATTTTATTTAGGAATATAAAGAAACGAACAATACAAGTCGGACTGGAGGTAAGGGATCCAACCTCTCTCTTTCTTTTAAAGTACTCTCTTTTATGTAACTTATTTTAAGTTCCTATTTCTTATGTTGGGGAATGTTATAATATATTCCTCTTGCTTAAAATTTTATGTTAATATTATGAATGACCCGATTTGATCTCATCAATCCATTTTTGGATGTTTTATGTGGCGCCGTTAGGCTTCCGAATTTTCATAAGGGGATTTTCATCTAACTTTTTATTCCCGTGAGATTCATGCTACATTGGCCACTATTTTCTTTTGTGTGGTGTATGTAATGCCAATTAATTTACTATTTGTATAATATACTCTCATTTATTGGTATTTACATATAAATTTTACGACCCTTCTTTCATGGGGTATAAGTTTTGAAAGTTTCCCAAATCGGTAAGGGAACCTTTCACACTCCTCTTTCTATGATACTTATTTTTTATGTATTTTAATTTACATTTTTTTATGTTGGTATATGTTATTATATATCATTATTGATGTAAATATTATTTCCAAGTGATGAGATACCATTTTCTCTCTCATCAACTAATTTTATGAAATTTAATGTGACACCATTAGGCTGTCGGATTTTACGAAGGGAAATTCTTAACCCAATTTTGATTTCTTTGGGTTCAACATGTAGTTATTGAATATGTCATCTTTTGAATATGTGTGAATGAAAATTTATTGTTTTACACATAATATCCACTTATATTGGTTGTATATATATTTGTAATACATAATTATGAAATTGATTTATCCTTAATTTAAGGATACCTTCTTTATAGGGGATTTAATCTCATTTTACTTTTCCATTGAGGTTTAATTGTTGTTATGCCCCAATTCACTCTTCTATGGTGTATATACTATCCTTTGTAATATTATATCATGAATCCATTTATTCTCATGATATTATAAAGTTCTGATTAAAAGTTAGTCCTCAATTATTGTATTCAAGTGTCTCTCATTTTGTTAAAAACCCTTTAACTAAAATATCGTTCTAAATGTTTTAATGATTTATTCATATACACATTTCTCATTAATATCCATGTTTTCAAAATGGTGATAAAGATTTATTTATATGGATATTAATGGTTTAAAATGGTAAAAACATCAAAGTGGTATGGGACACTTTGATTCAAAATTATTTTTATTAAATGTTTTAAAAGGTTTTGAAAATGGTTTTTATAATGGATTCCTTATTTCGATATCTTAAAAGGTTAAATTTTTATTGCAGTGTTGGAATGTTATCTTTCCTTTAATATTAAGTTATGTGCTATGATTATGATATGGTTCATTGGGATTTTTTATGAGGATGGGTGGTTTCATGATAAACTATGGAAGGGTGATCCCGATATAGCTCTCCAATGCATTGGGTAACGCGAAGGAGTTAAACGCTAATGATGTTTCGAAGAGATTTAGGGAATATACTATGACGGGTATTCCAAACATAACCATGAGGGTTAATCCCTACGTAAGAATGATATGAATTCCTCTAGTTACCTTTATGCCATATAATTTCTATTGAGTTTTGCATAAATATTATAATTTCATTAGGTACGTTAAAATGCTTATGTTTTTTTGAGTAAAGTATGATTTCATTTATTCTTATGTATACATGTACTGATGTTTTCTTTCTGTACTATTATAACCCTTACTGAGCTTTTTATTCTCAACCAATGTTTTTGAAATGCTTTCACAAGACATAAGGTTGAATAGCGTCAAGGATGGGATCACGGAAAAGTCAGGTTGTCTAAAGCAAGGAACTAGACATGACTCTTTTGTTCAAGAGTTTTTATTTTGTGGAAAAAAATGGAAACAGAGTAGATTTGACTACTTTTTAATCATTGAGATGTAATAACTATGTCATAATTATCTAAAATACTAAACCTAAAAAGATCCTCAATGTGAATTATTCAATTTAATTCAAGATTAAGTAAGTTTTAAGGCCAGGTCTTTATAATATTTATTCATTATATACATTTATATAATCATTATTGAATGATGATGATGGAAAATGAGTCACATCGAAACGTAGAGTGATTAATCTCTATGTACAGAAAAGTGATGTTATCATTCCGTTAATGGTGAAAGTGGAAGATAGTGAACAATATATTGTCCTTTCATAATCAATATGTTGTAATTTAAATATAATTGAAAAATCACATGAAGATTAAAATGAATAAGAATTTTTTTTGAATGCATCGGTAAGGAAGACTGCATCGTCTTTAGTAAATATTGTTTTGAACATGTCCTATTGAAACTAGGGTTATTCTTTTCAGAATTCCATATCCTCTTGAATGTGGCTATGGATGTTAAAAAAATAAACCTTCTAGGGATGGTATAGTTATATTTTTCAATGTGATGTGAAGAAGTGATGGAGGAGTTCTCCGTTTTAAATTGAGGATAGGGGAACTTTTGAAATTTCTAAAAATATTAATTTATAATAAATTAATTTTATATCCACATTCCACTAAATAAGAATGGAATAAAATATAAGATATGTTATGGTTGTAATATTAACAACTAATAGAATTTATAAATGTTCTGTAATTAAATTGAATCTTACCAATTTTGGTATCCCCTAATTAAACTATTTTAAATTTATGTATTTTAACATTTTATTTAATATTAAAATTTTGTAACTTTTACTTATTTGATGTCTATTCGAAAAAATGAAAAATTAAAGAAATTATAGGCCACATAATATTAACTTTTTGATATTATTGTTTTTTTAAAATTTCTAAATAATTTAATAAATATTATTCGGGTAAAATTTTAATTGTGTGAATTTTGACACTTTTCATTACATTGACTTTTATAAATATCAAGAGAATATGATAAAATGAAAAATAAATATCTTATTATATACCTATTATTTGAGGTTAAATTAAAAAATGAATTTTTCATAATAAATATATCAAATTCTTTTTATATTAATAATTTTCATATCATTTATTTGATATTTTCATTAATTAAATAATTATTACATTAATGATGTGTGAGAATTTAAGGTGATTATTTATTTGGAAAAAAATTTTAAATTAATTACCATGATATACATAAATAATTTATATGTCAAAAGAAATATTTATATTAGAATATGCAACAATGTTTACCCTATAATTCAAATGATATATAATTTAAAACATGAATGTAACATCATTGAAATATTATTAGATAATATATTATAAATAAACTAATCTCATCCATGAGGTACAACAAGTCAAATATAAATTTATAGAATTAAAATATGTTTATTAAGTTATGAGTGGAAATTTAGATAAATTCATAACATATTTTTCTCAATGAAAACAAATAAGGTATACTAAAGACAACAAAAAAGACACTTTGTAACTTTCTTTGATTTAAATATTAAATAAGTCATTTTCACTAATAAATGTGCACTTAAAAATATTAATTTAGATCCATAGGTATTATGAGTCAAATTTTCTCCAATAATTAATATCTTTTAATGTTATAGAGTCATTTGATAGTACTTATTAATTTATTTTTATCAAAATAACCAAATTTTCTATTTAATGTGGTAATAACATTAACAATGGTTACTATTCATATTGGGAAAATAAAAAACATAAATATTTAATATATTGGGAACATATTATTCAGTATATGGAATCCATTTTTCCAAATTCAAAACATATATGTTTCAGAATATAATATAAATGAAAATGTGTAAAATAACATGAAAAACAGTTTTTCAGAAAAATGCCCTTATAAAAAAAAATATATATATTTAATTTATTTATGTATAAGATCATTTTTCAAAACAATATTTTTATTTTTTAAAAATTATAATTACAAAAAAATTAATTATTATAAAAAACATAACATGATCTTCTAATGTCTATAAAAGGCAATATAGTTTGCAATAAATATTTGTATTTTTAATATTAATCAAAAGATGAATCTTTTATTTAAAAAAATAAAAAAATAAACCTAGAATATTTTTTACATTTTTCTTACATAAAATGTATTTTACATTGTAAATAATATTTTAAAATGTTATATTATATAGTTTTTATACAATTCTTCCATTTAATGGAGGAAAAACTGCTTTTTAGAAAAATATATCTTTTTATGATATATAATCGGTGTATTACTTTTTTATACCATAAAAACTTATTAGATGAATTAAAAAATAGTTTAATGAATATATATGACATATATATTCAGTTAAGATAATTCAATAAAATTGATTGATTAAAATTTCTATGATAAAATACATTTAATCGAATAAATGTTTTGTTCATAACAGCACACATGTTATTTCCAATTGGTTTATATCTTTAGATAAAATTAATTGGTATCTGAAGAACTAATTCCATAATTATGTTATTACTATTCCTTCCCAAAATTACATTGTTTAGATGATAAATATGATAAAAAATATAATTTTTTTTGGTAAAACATTGACTTGTGTGTAAAATAAGAGTGAAAATGAACACAATATTTGACATAACACAAGACAAACATTGTGTGGGGCGTACCACATGTTAATATTAGTGTTATATGGACTCTATGATTAACATGGTTTTTTTATGTTGAAATATGAACAAGGTGTATCGTTTCATGTAAGAAATCAATGATGATAAAATTATTTGAAAAACATAACTCATAAAAACTCAGGTTGTTACCGAACCGACTAACAAAATAAAAAAAAATCTTAGAGTACCATCTCCCCATATATTTTTCTGCAACATGTATTCACATTGGAATTTAATTATAAAACAACATAAAAAATGGAGATATTTCATACATTCTATATAAATATGAAATATTTTTGTACATTAATTATGGGCATGCTTTGTCTCAAGAGTATAAATGGGATTCAAATAATTCAATGGTTGGGAGTTTCAATTATGAATGAATAAATAAGGTACCTTTTCATAAATTCTCATTCCAAAAAAATTTATAATATAATAATAAATTTTTATAACTATTAATATCCTGTACAGAAGTTATATTACTACTATTAAAAGGGAAAACCTTATGATGCATGATTTTGATTAATTTATACATTCATCATTTCAATGAAAAATTTTCTATGGAGTTTGAGGAAATTAATATAAAAAAAGTTGTTCTAAATGAGTAGATTGAGAAGAAAATAATAGATGGTAAAATCTTTTTGATTCCTATAATATACGTTCGAAACTATTAAATCTATTCAAATAAAATATATTTTTATTTTTTTCAATTATTATTTGCAATTGCATCTTTAGGATGCAGTAGATGCTGATTATGATAATTTTTATACATAAAATAATTATTTTATGGACCCAATGCATGGATATCCAAAAAATATCCACCCATGTTATTTATTGTGCAAATTTAACACACAACAATCCAAATTTTATAGACAGGCATCAAATTATATGTTTTATTCAATGCTTTATCAAGAATTCTGTAATGATTCAACTATTTATAAATATATGCAAAATCATGGTATAATGTTAGTGCTGGAATCTATATAGCCATAGGCCTGCAAAAAATTTCAATATATTTGGGTAAATATAGATATATTTCACCATCCAAATAAATATCTATACAATTTACTTTTTCTCAATTATTTTGCAGTGTACAAAGAAATATAATTATAATTATTGTGGATGTTATGTTTTAAATTTTATGAAATATATCATAATCTGTTGAAAGATATGCATCCCCATATATTTATATTATTAAGTTAATTACCATTTCATTAAAAATACATTTAAAAATTCCTACTACAAAAAATATTTTAAACAACTGTCATACTCGAAATAATATATGAATTTTTTTGAAGATGATTGGTTATTGTACATGTTGTCAGAATGTTTATGGTCATAAAATTTAGGTATATACCATATATGTTTGTAATTTATTATCGAATATTACCATATAAATATATTTTTTAATTTGAATCATTTGTATTTGAATTAATATATATTATTTTTTATTTGTTTCTCAAGGAGAAGTATCATGGTGGAAGTCAATATTTTTTGAATGAAATGGGCTAAATACATGGTTTCAGAATATATACACACATCATGAAGTGGTGACTTTCTACTACATATTTTGTTATTTTTTTGTATAATTTGATCTAGTATTTTTTTTATTTTCCATATAATTGTTATATAAACAATATTTTATTAAATTTAAACAACAATTAAAAATAAATGTCACATGCTTAAAAATATAAAATGAGATCAAATTGTTTTCAAACATTATGGAAAGAATCCAAAAATCATTTCTGATGTATAGGACTTGGCCACATTTCAATAAAACTACTAATATTTTTAGTATTAATAATTGTACAATATTTCAATAAAAAATATTAATTTTAGTTATAACATACATAAAATAGTAAAAACATAGAAAATGATCTTGGGTTATTTTCATACATAATGAATCAAATACATAATTTATTTATCGTGTGTAGGAATTGACTGCAAAAAAATCCCAAAACTGATGTGGTTGGTATGAATTGATGTACATGTTTCCATTATTGAAGTGTTATTACAGTTTATAAGATATTTTATCTAGTCAACATTAAAAAAACGATCTTGGGTTGCATAAATATATCATAAATATATGAAATCATACTACTTATTTGTTTAATTATTTCATCATTCTATCTATGTTTTCAGTTTATTTCCTTCAAATTTTTTTATACGTATTCTTATTAATTTTTAATTAAATAATTATGAAATTACTTCTTTACAAATGATGATTAACTCTTTTATTATGATCACACACTGAAAAAGAATGATGAACTAGTGATGACTTAATTTTTTATTCTCCAATGAATTCAAAATTATCACTTATCAAATAATAATATTGTTATGTACACTGGAATTTTGAATGAATTATAAGATAATAATTATTGGTTGAATCTACCAAACATCAATATGATAAACAACGAACCAATATGACACAAATTTTGTTCTTTTAGTTTAAAGATAACATTTTATTACATTATTGTTTCAAAGAAATATTGAATTTTTTAATTTTTAATATTATTGAAATGATAATTTTTTTCATATATAGCTGGATTCATATTCATGAGTTGGTGTTTTCAGATTTTTGATTCTCATGCACATGAGATATTTGACATTGAGTCTGTAATTGAGATATGGGAAACAAAAAAATGAGTCATGAATGTATACAGACATCATGAAACGGATAATTCGTACTACATATTTAGTAAAATTTTCCCATTTTATATACTATTTTCATGTTAATTTCCTTGTAAATTTTTATCTAATAAATAATAATTTTTTCACAGATATGTTGGGATGTATAAGTTTCCATTCAACTGTCAAAAATAACCCATAATAGAGAGAACAAGTTCTTTTTGGATGTAATATGTATCCCCTTTTTTCCTGAAACGTGGAGTGTTTCATCAAACTAGTAGATTTCCCTTCCATCAAAATGGGACATGTTATCACATATTTGTGTTTTAGTAGATATTTTAATGAAAACTACACAACACATACTCAATAACCAATAGCTCAATATGATATAAAGTGTTCCTTGTATGACTCAAATAATACATTTTTTAGTTTAAAATTTTCATTCTAGTTCAAAAAAATTATCACATACTCAATACTAAGAAAAAACATTTAGATTGTTTTAATATAGAAGGAAATCAATCCATATGAATTTTGTGATGTGTAGGAATCATCCACACTTTAATCTGATACATTGTGTTCTTGTTATGACTCTATGTGTTTTTTATTTAAAATTTACATTATTTTTACTAAAAAACTCAAGTGACATACTCAAAATGGAAAAAACCCATTCACATTGTTTTGATAATTATGAAAATGATCCATAAATATTTTTCGATGTATATGAATCATCCACAAATCAATACAAATAACGATGTGGCTTATATGACTCAAAGTGTCTGTTATCTGTTTAAAGATTACATATTAGTTGAATACCAATCATACTCATTTTAATATGATCAAACATTCTTAGATTGTCATGAAAATTTATGAAAATGCTTAAAATTAATTTTTTATTAGTATAAACATATGTCATCTAATTCCAATAGAAGATGTAACAAGTAATGTGTGTGTTTAATGTATAAAAATACAATTTAGAAAAAAAAACTAGTTACATACTAAAAACTCACAAATATTAATATTATTGTGATAAATTTAGAAAAAGATCCAAAATTCATTTATAATATGTTTGAATCACCTATTCCTCAATCAAAAATGTATTGTTATTAGTATGACTCCAAGTTATTGGTTTTATTAAAAATTGACATCAATATCAGTAAAAAATATTTGTGACATATTCAAAACCATGAAAAATCATTTGGATTATTTTGATACTTTGGTAAAGTGATCGAAAAGTCATTTATGACATTTAAAAATCATCTGCACCTCAATATGTTACACATTGATTCCAATGTGACTAAGTGTGGATATTAACTGTTTTAAATTAAAATTTTAGTTACAAATGTTTCTCACTCTAAAATCCATGAAAATGTTCTCATATTGTCTTAATATGTCTGGAAAATGTTTTAAATTTCATTTTTTATGTGTATGAATTTTTCTCACTTTAAAGTGACACAAGTTCTGACTGGTATTTTTTGATGTTTGTGTATCCAATTTAAAATAGATTTTTTGTATAAAACACAAGTGACATACTGAAATTCATGAAAACACATTATTCTTTTTTTGATATATTAGGTAAAATATCCAAAAGTCATTTTTTTGGATTTATGGAATAATCCACAATAAAATATGATTCATGGTTTGACAGGTACGACTAAAAGTGTGACTTTTTTAACAGACATTTTCTTAAAATTGAATTTTGACATAATAAAAACTATGATAATGAATTTTTTTTTGCTATTATACTTAATAAAAATGACACATTTTTTTTATATTTGATTGAATCAGTCTTACCTCAATCTGATGTAATGTGTGACCGAAATATAACTGTGTAATTTTTTTAAAAAAAAAATTAAATAATTTTAGTAAATAAGTTATGTGACATGATCAAAAATGGTAAGTCCCATTCAGAAAGTTTTTTACATTATGAAAACAACCCATATGTAATTGGAGAGGTGTAATAATCATACTCAGTTCAATATGATATAGGGTCTGCCTGATATGACTCAATGTGACTGTTTTGAGTTAAAAATAATAATAATAGTTCAAAATCTATTTCAGTCACTAAAAAACCTGAAAAACCCCTCATATTATAATGATGATTTACGAAGAAAAATTATATGACATTTGTGACATGTATGAGTAAGTATCAAATCATGTCAAAAAATGATGTGACTGGAATGAAACTAATTGTGTTTTTTAGTATATAATAAAATTTTGTAGAATACACATGTGACCCAATCAGAACAAATAAAACACATTTTAACTGATGTATACATTAGGAAAATTAACTATATATCATTAGTGATATGTAGTAATGATCCTCACCTAAATATGACACACTATGTGACCAATAAGTCTTTAATTGTGTTTTAAATCAAAATTGCCATTCATTTTATTTAAAAAGTCAAGTTTCATACACAAACCCATGAAAAAAAATTCATAATATTTTGGTAGTTAGGAAAATAGACCATAATTAGTTTTTTATGTGTAGGAATTAACTTCACTTCAGTCTGATACATGGTGTGATATGTATGAATCAATTTTTCTGTTATCATTTTCAAATTAACAATTTTTGTCAAAATGTGTGTAACTCACTAAAACCAATAAAAAACTAGTCACATTATCTTCATAATATATGGAAATGAAACATAAATCATTATTTTTTTGGAGGAATATGTATCAGATAATACTGACCGACAATATGATTTTTATGGCTCGATGTTCATCATTCTAGTTGAAAATGACATTTAAAAGGAAACAGAATTTCCTTACTCAAAAAATGACAAAAATCCATCATATTAAATTCATACATTGGAAAAAAAATCAATTTTAAAAATTTATGGACATTAATCAGCCTTACCTAAATCTGATGCATGGCGTGACCGGTATGACACCATGTGTGTATTTATATTTTAAAATTTCAATTTTTTAGTCAAAAACATGAGTGACATAATAAAAACTAAGAAAATGCATTAGTGTTGTTTTAGTACATCATGATCATGGTCCATAAGAATTTCATGATGTATAAGAATTATCCATAATTCAATATGACACAAGTTGTTCCTTGTATGTCTCCAAGTGTCCATTATATGATTAAAATTGAAAATATAGTTAAAAACATTTGTCACACTGTGAAAACCTCGAAAAAATTGGATTGTCTTGATAATTTTGTAAAATGATAGATAATTCATTTTTCAAAAATAAAAATTTACCGAACATCAGTCCGTCTCATGATTTTGTTGGAACTACTCAAAAATAAAATTTTCAATATATGTGTTCCAATTTAGTTTAAAACCCACATCACATTTCCAAAACGACGAAAAAAAACAATTTTATTCCTAGTCATTTTATCTTCTATTACGTCATAATATCCTTATATTTTTTTTATCTTAACCATTTTTTTAATTTTCATAGAGATAGTGCAGGCATAATAAGAAATTTTATGTCAAAGAGTCAACTATTGCACAATCCGATAAACAGTGGTACTGGTATAACTGAATGTATATTATTTAGTTTAAAATGGAAATTTTTTATTTCATTTATGTATTTATAGTCTTAAAAAACAGAATATTATATCATATATAGGTGAATAATTTTTCCCAAGATGGGTTAGTTAGTTCAGAAGTCACATGATCAGGGTTCGGGGATCAAAAAAAGAATCATTACAATTTTTGAATGTTCGTTATAATATTTATTTACTCATGTAATTGTTAAAAAACTCTTTCAAAAGATTTTGTTAGTGTAACTGTCTTCATTTTTTGTTTTATATTTTATTTCATTTCAAATTTTATTTGAATCATTAATTTTAGTTTTTTTATACTTTTTTTTGATGATGCAGTGTTGTATATTCTTAATTGGACACAAAAATTTTTCGAACCCATATAATTTCTAGAAATATCACTGAAAACATACGGCTTTTAATCCAGTTTTGGTAATCACCTCCTTGTTTTCTATGAAAATTGACTATTTTTTCACAATTAATGACCATATTAGTAGTAACATTTTGGAACTCCCATGGTGTGTCTACGGTTTTCTATTTATTCCCATGATCCTTGATGAGATAAAATATTAATAATTAATAATTTCAATATTATTACATATATAATTAATAAATAGTTAATTTAGTAATTATAAATATTTATTATATATTTATAAATATAATTTACTATTTTGTAAAATATTATTAATATACTAATAATTTATAAATAAGTAATCTATTAATTATGATACAATTATTAAATATTTTAAAAATTGTTAATGTTTCACGGGATTCTCTCACTTGATTCTTATGGTAATTAGGGTTGTGGTTTGATAGTCTTCAATCCATAGTGTTATTTTGATCCAAGAAATGTATTTATTCAAACTGTAATGACTATTCCGGTTTCTAAAGGGTTGGATACTGATAATTTATCCACATCAATGGACAATCAATCTATGAATTCCTCAAATTGTGTGACGTAGCTCTAGGGATTCATGAATAGATTAATTTTGATACTCTAAATAATCAGATTTTTCAAACGAATTTTATTATAAGAAAGGTTTATAATTACTTGAGATACAGGTTGTTCTCTAATTATCATGGTGATCATGCTAATTTAAATTAATTATTATAATTGAAACCCTATAATTCCTCGAGGTGAATTGAAAATGGTGAGGATTAAATCAAAGAGTGTTGACAATCAATCCTTTTTATATTATAGATTCACAAGATGGTTAATTTGTGGATGTTGAAGGATATAAAAAATAAAATCCTCCATAATTTGTGATTTAGTTTTTAGAAGATGACTTCATTAGGTATGTTTTCTTAGAAAATTTTCATTCACTTATATGATCATAAAATGAAATTTTAGTGACATATTTTTGTTTCAAAAATATCTAGAACAATATGAATTCAATGCTAAAATCCCTAATTTTTTATAAACTCAACGAAAAATATGTTCAATCCAACTATGGTTTCATATCAAAGGGCAAATTTTTTGGTAAATTTATATCCTCTAAGTGGTTTCTTAATCTATTGGAATAAACATTAACAAGTAACATTAAAAAATTATTTCTAGATATTTCCATGTTCCTAGTATTTTAAAAGATGGTGTTATAGTTATCCCCTAATTGGGAATGTGTTTATAGTTACTAATGAATTAAATTATTATATTATATTTCTTATTAAATATTCATGATTTATATGATAAATGAATATATCTTGGGCACTCAATTGAGTGGTTACGTAGAACCATGAGCTAGTTGAATTAAAAAATATAAGGAATAGAATTTACCATTATAAATTCAAAATTCCATTTGATAGACTATATTCATATATTTTTTGTTTAGTATTTCAGTTAGTGGATTTGGATTATGGGTAGTGAATAGGATGGGGATTAAATTTTTTTTGGTTTATCGGTTTAGTATTAAGGTTAGGGGTTTGTTTTTAAGAACTAAGTTCTTTTAATTTTAGCATTTAAGTCTTAGGATAAGGATTATGATGAGGAATAAATTTCGTTTTGGTTTAAAGGGTTAGTTTTATGGACATGGGAAAGTTTATTAGGTACATGGGATTTTCTGTTTTATTTTAAAATTTATTTGTTATTTTATAGAGAGTAGGTCAAGGATAAAAATTAGGTTATTCTAAAATTTTAGTTTAAGGTTAGTTGTTATGGGGTATGTTTTCAAGGGTCTCAATAATTTATGAATTAGGGTATATGTCAAGGATTAAATTTTTTATATTATGGATATATGAGTGGCTCATAGGTTAAAATTTATGATTCGGTTATTATTTTAGTTAGGGTTATGTGTTGTGGTTTAGGATTGAGCCATAAAATTAAATACATGGTTTATATTACATATTATGAATATAATAAGTATTTTGGGTTATATCTTATGTTTTAATGCATAGGGATTGGGGATTAGATTTACGAATGGGTTATACATTTATATTTTGAATTTACAATTAAAATTTGGATATATGTTTATTTTTTATTATTGGGGGTTAGGGATTATATTTTTATTTAGGTTATATGTTTATAATTATAAAATCAATTGTATTATAGGTTATAGGTTGAGAATTTAAGATATAATTTTTGTTATATGATTAGAGATTAAGATTTTATTTTAGTTACATGTTTTGTTTTAAGGATATGGGTTAGGTATTAAGTTCAGGGGAATAAATTGTTATTAAGTTTTAAGATTTAGTATTGGTATCAGGTTTGTGGGGAATAATTAGGAAAAAATTTAGGGATTTTTTTTTAAATCCATAATATTTTAAAAATAAACTATGTTTGATAGTTTAATCGGCACAACACACTGATTTTAATTGATCCCTGAAATACCATTATGACCACTATAACCTAGATGTTTAAAAAGTGTGAATGAATTCAAATATTATAATTTTGATATATATATATATATATATATGTATATATATATTATACTCAATATATATTTATTGATTAATTCTATGGGAATAATCACTAAATTTTCAATAATGTTATTTTATTCTTGAAAAATATAATTTATTCAAATATGATTTTAATTTATTATTATGTGTGAATATATTAATTTTTTTTTTGAAATTTTTTAAATTTCCATTCATTATAAGGTCAATATTTTTGAAATCATCATATCAAATTATTTTATGTTGAAATGTACTGATATTCATAAATATAATTAATTATTACTAAAAAGATTAAAGTACCATTTTTATAAAGTATTTTATATATATTAACAAAAATTAAATAATTAATTTTATTTAATAATCAATTTTTATAATAATTATTTAGTAAGAAATAATCTAATTAATTTCATATAAATAATATTAATACTTCTTTATTATAAGTCTATTTTTCGGTTTAAAAACACATTTGTCTACAAATTGTTTTTTGTTCTGTTTTATGAATTTATATCAAAATTTAATTTCAATGAGTAATTACAATTGAATTATAAAACAGTTATTTCATTTTTCATTAATAAATATTTATAATAGAATTATATTTTGAAATTAACCTCAGGTGGCTGAATACATAGTTAATAGAAAAGAAAACAGTTTTTATGAAATATGTTATCCTTTTTGATATTACTGGGGTAGAAATATGATATAAAAATTTATTAAACTTATGGGAAAAATAAATAATTATAATATAATAAAAATATAATATAATAATTTCATAACATTAAATTTTTTTTATTTAATATAAATATGAAAATCATTATCGCTCTCAATGTAGTTCTTACAAAACACTAGAATAATGAAATTTGATTTCCTAATGATAATATTTTAGATGGGGTAATTATTTTATCCACATTTTTTTAAAAATAGGATGTATTATTGATTATTAAAAGTTAAATAGTGTAATTTTGGAGTTATATAACATGTGATTCATACAAATTCTTTTCCACGGATAGAAACTAAAAATGACATATTAAATAGTATTTCATGAAATTAATTTTGGAAAAATTTAATATTGAATTAATATAAAGGTTTATATTGAACATAATTTTTATTTTATAATTATATTTGCTTATAATATTTTTGGTATTATATAATTTCATTAAATGATCATGCGACACTGACTCGATGATTTTGCAAGGAGTAGAAAAATAAAGTAAATGAGTTTAACAATTGTATGAGTAATTATTTTGGGTGATTTATGGTGTCAAAAAAATTTATAGATATATATATAACATATTAATTATGTGTTAAGTAATTATATTCTAATTCTTTTTCAATAATGTTAATTTAAAATTCAAATTTAATGAATTGTTTGGAAGATGAATATATGAATATTTTATGATGAATAGTATTTTATTAAATTTTTTGAAATTCATAAAAGTAAACTATTCATCTAGGTCAATATGATATGGTTTAAAATATCAACCATGATCCATTAATGGTTAATTTTAATGAAATAACTAAATATAATATGATATTATATGGTTTTGTACAGAGGGACAAAAATGTATTAATATATAATTTGTACATTTAAATGTTAAATGGATGAATTTAACATTATGAATTATAATGGTATTTGGCTTTCATTATTGTTTCTATTATATGTGTTTTGATGTATTATGTAATTTCATTATAGTTGTTTTAGTTCCTTTTCATGGTTTCATGAATATATAGTGGGGCTTTCCTAGTTTTTTCTATAATAAATATATAGAGGCCTTGGATTAGTTTCATGTTTTAATTCTTATATAGTGGGATTATCCTATATTAATTTAGTAAATCTTATATAGTGGGGTTGTAATAGTTTCATGATGTAAAGGTTATATCGGGGGATTCTCCCAGTTTCATGATTTATTGCTTATTTAGAAGGCATGGAATATTTTATTATTGTAATGAATATATTAAGGGATTAGCCTGGTACCATGCATAAATTTTTATATAGAGGGATATGGCCAGATTTGTTAATATGCCATGAAATTTTGGTTACATTTGGTATTGTGATGCTACATGATAAGAGATATCCAAACATGATGCTGAAGAAGGATAATTGCTAAACAATATTAATTGACTAATTAATAACATTAATTATAACCATAATAAATGATAATTATATTAAAATTGTTATATTTGGAAATGGTGGATTCCACCTATTGAGTTTTTTCTCAAGACATATTTTTTATGGAGCTAGATACCCCTAAATAATACATATATACCGTTTTGTGAAAAGAAAAATGGTTTTCTTACTAACTGTTTCAAGCTAGCTGGGTTGGATTGTGGAGATGATATTTACCTAGGGATTGGAAATAGAGTATTTTTATAATATATGTTTTATATTGTAAATTTATCTATTGAAATATTATTGTGATGCTTAGTTACATTCTATCCTATCATCAGATTATTATCATACTATTAGACTATTATATTCAAATTTATAACCTAGTTTTTCCTTCTGTATGATGTATTGTTTACTCTAATTCTATTATATAGGTATTATTTTTTATTCTATAAAAACTCTATTATATTGTTTATAGTCTCCTTGCTATTCTTTAAATAATCCTACAACTATTAAACATCCTCTTGGGTATTGAGAGGTGGAGTTTCTCTCATATAACTAAACTAGTTTGGCATTGTGAGGGACTGTTAGGTAGGGGTCATTACAGTAAATCAAAAAGAATATTATTTAGTGTAATGTCATTTCATTCAATATGTAAATTATTTAAAATTAGAAATAATCTATTTTGAGATTTTAATAATAGTCGTATTATTTGAAATTGATAAAAAACTATTATAATAAATAAAACTCTTGGTATAGTTTGTTTTCATCGCAAATATCATACCATCATATTTTTCATTCCCTTGATGTAATGTATAAAATGTAACTTTATGATAAGAGACATAATTTTTAAAATCAATAATATCTATAGGAATATCATCTTAAAAAGTATAATCAATCTCTTTAGAACATGAATAAGTGTTTTTCAACATTAATTTTTATTTTCAGCACTTCTTACACTCATTTTGATCTTTAGTCATTTTATCTAGGACCAAACTAAAAAATAATTATTGGTATATATTATTTTAGGAAAAAGTTATTTTAGTCAATCATTTTCATCATTTACATTAAATATTTATCAATAAAATTTTTATTTTTAATTATTAATTCTGAGAAACCCATATATTCACATTATCACAATACTTCTTAATTTAACAATTATCATTGTCTTGTTATTTATATTTACCATTTAAATATCTATATTTCTTAATCTTTTTTACATTAATATTAGTTAATTCCACATTTTCATTATGTATTTGTTTTAAAATACAACTATTAGAATCATATTTACTAAAAGAATGACAATTAGTTTATTTCCATCATGTAAGAGATTATTATGATTGACCATAGAAAGAGCTTTTTAAATGATAGAATCATTTAGAAATAAAAATATGTTTATGATTTAATTTAATTACATATTTTTAAATATGATTATTGAAAACACATACACATATTTGGTTATTTTAGACTGTTATAATTTTGAACCTTCTATATTAAAAAGAACATTAATATTCATATATAGTTGTTTTATTGAAAACATTAAGAAGTATATATTAAGGGTTATGATAAATCCCAATTTATATATTACAAATAATGTATGGTCTAGACTATAGGATCATTCCATATGAATACCATTTATTAGTGTTCCAATAGAAGAAAACATCACTAGGATTTCCCCTTGATCATGTGTAGTCAGCGATTCAACAACAAAATATTGAATGAAATAATTTATAAGAGAAGCTAATGATCTTTAATATCACAACCAAGAACATGTTTCTCAAACAGGCCCCTAAAAATATCATGGTAACAGACGATACCACTATGGAGTTTTATAGTGTAATAATGGTCTATATATCCAAAACCTACTATTATGGATTTTTTTTATTATTTTTATAAAATAATTAAAATAATTATACTATATTATTGTCATTTATTTATTTAATGATTCCATAATGAGTAGATAAAAAATAGATACAATTGAAATATAATTTCTTAGTAAATTTATTGATTAAACCATGATTCTCTATTTTAACGAATTCATGAATTACTAAATGAAATTATATATTAATAAAACATTGTCATTAAATATATTTTTTTAAATATGAAGGAAAATATCATTTTATGATGTCATGAATAATTTTTATAAGGGTTAAAAAACTATAATTGTCAGAAAATCCATACTGTTTAATAAATATGTTCATTATGAAAATGTATACATTTTAATATGTAGTGAATTTTTTTCTAAGATAAATATTATTATTTTAATTATCCGGTTATAATTATCCAATGTATATTTATTCAATATTTTCAAATTTTGAGTTAAAATTAAATATGTTATAAATATATGGATTGTATTATGACATCATAATTCTCCAAAAGTGCTATAATAGAAACAGAAATGGTTTTTTCATGAATGAAAATTTATTTTCCTTTTAAATTTTTTAACATTATTTTTTTAATTTCTGAAACCCTTTATGAATCCTCCAAAACCGATATTATATATTCATAATATAAAATCATTATTTCATGAATATGACTAAAATTTACATAAAAAGGGTAATATTTTAATTACATCCATTCTAAAAACTTTAATATAATGAAAACCAATTAACTTTTCAAGAAACTATGAATGAAACATGACAAGGCCTATTGCTTTGGGATGAGGGTTTCTGTATTATGGGAATTAGGGTATGAGTTATTTTGTATAATGGAATATGGTTTTTTGACTAATGGATTAAGGTTTTTGAGGAAAATGATTTATGGTTTTTTGGGTGTTGAGTGTTTAATTTTTTTAGGGGAGGAGGGTTTATTGTTTCTTGGGGGTTATGGATTGGGGTTTTTGGGTCTGATTGTTTATGGTTATTTTGGATAAGGGTTTTTTTATTTGTGGTGGTGAGGGTTTAGGTTTTTCTAGTTTTGAGATTTTAGAATTGTTTGGGTTCTAAGTTTAGGGTATTTTTAGGATTGAGGGTTTATGGTTTTTTCAGGTTATGGTTATGGAATTTTTTGGGACTGATTATTTATGATTCTTTGTGTCTGATTTTAAGGGTTTTTATTGCCACAGGGTTTTTTTAAAAGTGTCTACAATTTTATGGATCATATTTTTTTTGGATTTTAGTCCCACGGGATTAGTTTTTTTAGAGATGAGGGTTTAGGTTTTTTGGGGGGATATGTCTTTAGATTTTTTTAGGGTTGTGTATTTAGAGTTTTTCCCATTTGAGGGTTTATGTTATTTTTTGTTAGAGGGATTGGGTTTTATGGTGTGGAGGGTACATGGATTTTTAGGTCTATGGGTTTATGTTTAAAAGGTTAAAAGGGTTTGTGGATTTGTTATCCGATGAATCAAGGTATTCTATGGATTAGAGATTACAATTATTTTGTGTTGTGGGTTTAGGTTTCTTTGTGACTTCGTGTTTGATTGGGATGAGGGTTTATTATGTTATTAGAGATAAGGGTTGAGGATTTTTTGATTCATAGTGATTGGTTTTTTCATTCGGTTATTAGGGTTTATGCTTTTTGGATAATATAGTATAATGTTTTTTTGGTGGTGGATTGTTTTGGATTTTGTTGGTTGGAGCATTGGGTTTTTTAGGGATCAGGATTTGAGGATTATTATTGCTGATGTTTCTGGAATATTGGATGATGGTTTGGAGTTTTTTCTTGGAAGAATGATTAATGTATTTTTCTACTAAATGTCAATTTTTGTGGGGGATAATGGGTTGGGAACATTTAGATTTTAGGTTTTGGGGATTTTGGGGCAACAGATTAGGTTTTTTCGAGTGAAATTATTAATGTTTTTAGGGGTATGTTTTACTGTCTTTAGGGGAAGGGGTTCATGGTTTTTTTAGGATGAAATCTTAGAGATTTTAATGATTAATGGAGTGGGGTTATTTGGGGATAATGTTTTAGGGTTTTTTGGATGAGGGTTATCTTTTTTATGTATTTGGGGTTGTGTTTTATGGGTGATATATGGTTGTGTTTTTGAGGACCAAGAGTTTTTAGTTTTTTGGGCTTGAGGGTGTATGGTTTTTGGGGTGGATAGTTTCAGATTTTTGGGGAAGATATTATATTATTATTGGAAATGATGGTTAGGTTTTTTTAGGGTTGTGTCTTATGTTTTTTGGGGATGACTATTTTGGGTTTTTTGGGGATGAGGGTTGGGTGTTTTTTGGGACTGATTGTACTGGGGTATTGGCTGGGGAGGTTTTTTGGATTTTCATGATAGCGGGCTGGGTTTATTAGGGCCTACAGTTTAGGGTTTTTTGGGGATGGTGATTTTGGTGTTTTTTTAATAATGACTTTGGAGTATTTTTTGGAGTTATTAGTTAAATATTTTATAGTGTTGAGGCTTTAGGATTTTTTGGGGCGGAAGGTTTAGGGTTTTTTTGGGGAAATTGTTTAGACTTATTTAGATTCAATTTATTATGTTATTCTTGTCATATTATTTTAGGTTATTTTGGGGACTGTGGTTTAGGTTTTTTTTGTAATAGTTTTAGGGTATTAGGTTTTGTGGGATTTAGTTTATTTGGGGAAAAGAGTTTAGGATTTTTTGGGGCTGAGGGTTTTGGATTTTTTAGGAGTGAGTGTTTTGGTTTTTTGGGGATAATTTTTTGGGGTCTTTATATGAGTTTTTAGGGTATTTTGAGGTGAGGGGTTTAGTATTTTTGTGGATGGTGTTGTAGTCATTTTGTGACTGATGAATTTTTTGGGGTCAAGGGATTGTGGCTTATAGGGACAACGTTTTATGAATATTTTCTGATCAATAATTAGTTTTTTCTGAAGATGAGTTTATAGGATTTTTAGGGATGAAGGATATTCATTTTTACGGATGAGGTTCTAGTGTATTGGGAGATTAATGAGTTTCATATTTTTGGGGTAGTGTTTTATGGTATATTGGGGTGGATGGTTTTGGTTTTGGTGGGGTTTTTCATTCATGGTTATTTATCATAGAAGGATTTAGGTTTTCTGGGGTGGTGTATTTTGGGGATTTTGGGATTAATGATTATGGTGTTTTGGGGATGATGATTTAGTGATTTTTAGGTAGAGTGTTTCAGGTTTCTTGTTTCAAAGGGTATAATGTCTTTTTGGATAAGGGTTTACGGTTTTCTGGGTGCTGAAGGTTTAGGTTTTTTCACTTATAAGGGTGTAGGGTTTTTTGTGACTGAGGGTTTAGGGTTTTTTGGGACAGATATTTTATGGATTTTGGTATTGGGGTTTTAAGGATATTTTGTGGTTTATGGATTATGGGTTTGTGGAGATTATTGTTTAGTGGTTTTGGGCCTAAGGGTGTATGGTTTTTGGGAAGAGGGTTTAGGGTTTTTAATCATATGTTTTTAATTTTTAGATTACCGAGGATTTAGGGTTATATTGGACTAGGGTATAGGGTTTTTTGGGAATTATGGTCTAAGGTTTCCTGTGAATAATAGTTGAGGGTTATTTTGGCAGAGGAGTTAGGTTTTTTTAGTGATGTATTTTTATTTTATACTTCTTATGATATAGGTTTTTATGGGATAATGGTTTTGGTATTCTAGGGTTGATTGTTTGGAGACTTTAAGCATTGCAGGTTTATGGTAATTTTGGGATGAATGGTGTATGTTATATTGGGGATGATGGTTTAGGTCTTTTTGGTGTTTGATTAGTTTTTCGTAGATAAGGCCTTTGGGTTTCTTGTTATGGGGGTTTGGTATTTTTTAATGAGGGTGTCTGGTTTTTTAGGGATGAGGGTTTACTAGTTTTTGGTGTTGTTGGATTATGGACTCTTTGGGATGAGTGTTTAATATTTATGGGGGTTGAGGAATGTGGGTTTTTTTGGAGCCTAGTGTTTTTGTTATTTAAGTTCCAAGGTTATTTGTTTTTTTAGGGCCAATGGTTTGGGGGGGGGGGTGAAAGATTATGGTCTTTTTATTTCTGAGCATTTGGGGATTTTGGGGGGTAGGGGAATAATGTTTTGTTTGGAGATGACAGTTTATCAATTTTTGGAAAAAATAATTACGGTTTTATTGGGATTCTGGGTATAGGTATTTTTTAGGAAAAAAATTTTATATTTTTTTAGGATGAGGATATTGGTTATTTTGTAGACAGTTTTTAGGAAATTATATGGTGAGGGATATAGGATTTTTTTGATCCATGGTTTTGGGTTTTTTAGGGTCGAGGATTCACGGTGTTACAAGGTTGAGAGTTTATGGTTTTTGGAGGTGGTGGGTTTAGGGTTTTCTTGGGGTGAGGATTACAGGTTTTCTGAGTATGAGGAATTTTTTGGATTTCAGGAGACGATTTTTTCATTTTTTGGGGACACTGATTTGTTATTTTTTGAGGTTTAGATTTTAGGGGTTGTTGGGGATGAGGATTTTCAGGTTTTGGGGATGACGATTTTGGGGTTCTCGGGCTTCACGATTAGGGTATTCTATGGCTTATGGATTTTTTTTCTTATTGATTGTTTTTTATGGTTTTTAGGGATAATGTTTTAAGTTTTTTTTGGAGATGACTATTTATGGATTTTTTGGGATAAATGTTTCGTATATTATAGGGACGTGGGGATAGGGTTTTTGGGTCTATGGGTTTAGGGATATTTGGGGATGAGGTTTTACAATTTTGATTGAATGATGGTTTAGGGGTGTTTGGAGTTAATGGTTAGCGGTTTATAGGGCCTATAGATTATGGTTTTTTTGGTATTTTGGGTATTGGTTTTTATGGGGAAGTTGGTTTGGGTTTTTTGGTGCCTGAGGGATTATCATTTTTTGTGGTTGAGTAGTTAAGGTTTTTTGGGATTTATGTTTATGGGTTTTTAGTGGTGAGTTTTTATGGTTTTTAGAGATGATGTGTTAGGGATTTTCGTGATTTAGGGTTTGTGTTGTTTTTTGGGGATGATGTTTTAGGAGTTTTCTACAGTTTATGTTTTAGGTTTTATGGAAATTATGGTTAAATTGTTATACAGATGAGTGTTTAGGGTTTTTGGGGCTATTGGTGAAGCGTTTTTTCAGGCAGAAGGAATATGATTTTATTGCGGTGATGGTTTATTGTATATTATAGATTAGGGTTTAGGGGTTTTTTGGGATATCGATTTTTGGATTTTTGGTGCTAATGGGATTTGGTTTTTGGGGATTCCATTTTATATTTTTCTTGGTATGAGAGATTATTGTTTTTTAATCTATTTTTGAGGTTTTTTTATTCTTTGAGGGTATTAGAAATTTTTGGGTTGAGGGTTTATGGTTTTTTGGGTATAGAGTGCTTATGGATTTTTTTGGATGATAGCTTTATGTTTCATGGGAATGTAGTATTAGAATTATCCAAGGATTAGTTTTTTCTATTTTTTGGGGCTTTGAATTTTGGGGTTTTCTTCGGATGATGGTTCACAACTTTTTTTGGTTTAGAGTATATGGTTTTTGGGGTTTTAGGGTTTTGTTTTTGGGAGGTATAGTGTCTAGGGTTTTTTATGAATGTGGGTTTAATTATTGTTATGCCTATTGATTTTGAATTTTTTGGGAGATGGTTTGGGGTAATATGAGGATGAGGTAATGGGATATATTTTGGTTTGTGGGTGCAGTGTTTGTCGGGAGGTGAGTTTTATGTTTATTGGGGATGATTGTTTTAGGTTATGTAGGGTTTAGGGATGATGGGTTTTGGGGATATAGGTTGGTTGTTTTCGGGGGTTGAGTGTGTTGGCTATTTTGGGGCTAAGGGATTTGGCTTTTTTTGGGAATTATGGTTTGGGTTTCTTAGTGTTGATGGTTTTGGAATATTTCGAGATATGGGTTTAGGGTTTTTTGGTGATGAGTGTTTTAGGTTCATTGGGGAATAATGTTTTGGGTTTTTTATCATATGAGGTTTCTGGTTTTTTATGGATGGGAGTTTAATGATTTTTGGGGATGATGTTTTTGGGTTTTTTGGGTGGTGGGTTTTGGTTTTTTGGGGAAGGATGATATTAGGTGTCGTTGGGAATAGGGTTTATAATATTCTAGGGTTGAGGTATTATGGAATTTTGGGTTTGAGGGTTAGGATTTTTAAGGGAAGATGACTTAGTGTATTTTTGTTACAGAGGGATTAGTGTTTCAAGGGATGAGGGATTAGGTTCATTTGGGCTAAGGATCTAGGGTTTTTTTTGAAAGGATTCAATATTCTTGGTATGTAGGATTAGGGTTTCTGGGGTATATTATTTAGATTATTTTCTGGTTGACGTTTAATGATTTTCTGTGGTTTTCGATTTTGTGTTCATTTGGGTTTAGTGTTTTATAAGGTATATGGTGTTTTGGGGGATAAAGGATTATGTTTTTTTGTTTCCAATGGTTATGGTTTTTAAAAAATGGTGGTTTATGGTTTTTAGGGACTATGTGTTTATATTTTATTTTAGTGAAAATTTCTGGCTTTTTCAGACTAAGAGATTAGTGTTTTGGGGCCAAAATTTAATAGTCTTTTAGGACGAAGAATTTAAGGATTATGGATGATGGTTTTGGTATTCATGGAGAGATTGATTTAGGGGGGTTTTGTGATGATGGATTAGGTTTCATAGGATGAGGGTTTGGGGTATTTTTGGGGAAATGGTTTAGGGTTTCTCAGGGATGAGGGTTTATTGTTTTTTTGGGGTGAGTTTTTAGTGATTCTGGGCCCATGTTTTTAGGGGTTTTTACTCCCATGGTTTTAGGGGGTTTTCATTGTGTTGAAGGTTTAATTTTTAGGTGGAAAAGGGATTAGGGATTTTTTGTAGTATAGGGCTTCGAGTTGTTTGGGGTGTATTTTTTTTCTTATTTTTGGGAAGACAGTTTAATGTTTTTTAGGTCATGGTTTTTTCATTTCTCAAGGCCGACTGTTAAATATTCTATGGAAGAGTATTTAGGATTTTTTAGGTTTTAGGGTCTCGAGATTTTATGTTTTAGGGTTTAGGGTTTTTTGGGGCTGTGGGTTTAGTTTTTTTTTGTGATGAGGGTTTTGGGATTATAGTGCCTAATGGTTTAGTGTTTATTTGGGATGATGGTGTATTTAATTTTAGGGATGTTGTTTTGATGTTTATTAATCCGTTAACTTATGGTTTTTTCGGTTATTAGGGTTTATGGTTCATGGGATGTGTGTGTCTGTTTTTATGGGATGATGTTTTAGGGTATTTATCAATGTTTAGGTTTAAGGGTTTTTGGGAGTGATTTTTAATTTTTATTTGGAAACATGTTTTAGAATTTTTTTGGGAGAAGATTTCAGGATTTTTTAGGGAAAGCTTTTAGGGTTGTTTTGGAATGATGATATAGGTTTTTCTAAGAGATGAGTTTGGGGTTTTTGTGGATGGGGATTTTGCGTTTTTTTGAGGATAAGGATTTAGAGTTGGGTTTAGGGTTTCTATGCTAGGGGTTTCTGTTTTTTGGGGGGCTGATTGTTTAGGTTTTTCTAGGGATGAACCTTTTGGGTGGTTTGGTGATGAAGCATTAGGGTTTTTTGGTCTCGTGGATTATGTGTTAAGTGGGGAAGTGGGTTTAACATATTTTGGAACCATAGGTTCATCTATTTTTGCTGCGATGGGTTTACGGTTTTTTGGGGATGAGGGTTTGTCATCATTTATGGCTATGGATTTTGGTTTTGGGTTCATTTAGTGAGATGAATTAAACTCAACCCATGGGATAAAAATTAGGCTTAATATGATATTTATTCCACTTTATTGTTTGACTATGACTGATCTGCGCATTTTGGAGTCCAAAACAATAGTGGTATAAATCACAATAATTTGGTATCAATAATGATGTATACACATGTAAAAGAATGTTAATTTATATAAGAACATTAATGTGGATATATAACAGTTTGAAAAGAAACATTTTTAAGCGATCTCACTACTTTAGTTAGTGGAATCATTAATTATCATGGGAAATTAAATTTTGTTATTTTTATGAAATCTATGAGTTCACCCATGACTTTTAATTTGATTTGGGAAATTTATATCACATTATATTATAAAATATATTTTATTTTCACTCCCTTTTAATTTTTTTTCACTTGAATCCTATAAATTTGAAATCTATTTGTGACAGTTTCATGTTATATCCTCTTACCATTTCGTATAATAGGTGGTCCATCCCCATTAAAAGTGACTTAATAATAAAATTGGGTAAAACATGATTGGATTTTATCATTTATTTCATTGTCATTTAACAAAATTTTAATTTTCCATATTCACGTATTAATTTCAGGATTATTGAAATACATTAATTTTTATTAGGGTTTTGGTTCCTATGAGTATATTCTACCACAATCTTCTTATTAATGATTGGAAGAAAATATCTCCACCATGAATTGGAAAAGGAGGATTTTATACAACTAATCTTTCATGGGAAATACAAAAAATTCATAAGAAATCTCAAATTGCTCAAATTACTGAGAAAATTTCACACTTTTTTAGAGAACAATGAAAGAATCCTCCTCCTCTATAGATGCATCCCCAACTTCCATCTCCACTTAATTTTCAAAGTCTTGAACAATTTTAAAATCATTAAGAAATTTCTAATGATTCCAATGATTTAGATGATTATATACTAATAGTAATTGATTATTAAGATATTAAATGTTGATTGAAGATTTACATTAAAGATTTTATTCAGAGTATGAATCCCGATGAATTTCGAGATTAGATGTGGGAAATCAATCAATTCATCGAATTAATGAATTGTTTTTTAGAAGAATAGAAATTTAGAAATAAGAATTTGAATTATTTTTAATATTTTGGGTTGGGAAATATGAAGAATAACTGAGAATATGATCAGAAAAAATACTATCATCAGAGAGGTTGAAGAATATTTTGAGAAGGTGATTTTTTCAAAAGAATAGTATTAATGTTAGTTATTTAAAAATTCATAGGATAAGACATGGAGATCAATATATTGAATAGAACACTAAATATTTCTAATATTTATTAATTTGTAATGATGGTACATAATAAAAATAGAAATGGATTTTATGGTTTTTGGGTGGATTAAATTATGAAACTAAACATTCAATGGACTTATACCCATTCAATTAACATGATGATGTTCTTAATATACCAGTATAGGATGAATAGAAATATTTTATTTCAAAGGAACCTAACCACATTCACTAAAATATATTTATATATTTTTTATACATTAATTTTTTCTAATAGATCTTGTTTTGGGGATAATGATTTTTTATGGAACAAGTTTATGGATAAAGAGATTGTAATGGAACAACCAAAGTGAAAATACAACTCCGTTAAACATGGTAATTGGAAGTGATTTAAATTTCATGGGTATGTAAATTTTATGTCATTTTATCCTATAAATTGAATTATTACTCTTATATAGATTGATGATATTGAAAAGTATATAAATGAGGGTAGTTAAGGTAGTAATTTTTCTGAAAATGAATGTCATGTCGTAGGAGAAGGGAATGGTCATTAATGAATTGATCTATAAAGAGTTATTTAACTCAAATAAAACCACAAGAAGATCAATTAGAAACTTGTTCCAAAATAGTTACCCCATATATTACTGAGTAATATAGGTTATTATAAGTAATTATTGATATTGCGAGTTATACAAATATTTTTCAGCAACAATTGAGGATATATTTACGATTCTAACTCAGAATCAACCTCGACCATACAAACATCAATAGTTGAATAATGGGAGTACAATTCAATTCAAAAATAGACATTTATTTCATTTTAAATAGGTAAGAACTATATTGATGAGTTATTTTTTCATGCTATGAATATTGATGATTGAAAGGAAAATTGGGAAAGAAATGGATGTTATATAGGACGGGTGGAATATAACATATTAATTATAATATGGAGAAAAGAATATAGCACTTGGTCCTTTGAAGCCATCTCAGATTCATGAATAAATTATTTTTTCCAGATGATCCTAAATGTCTATTTTAACAATATATCTCAAGTGGAGATATAAATACATAATCAAAATCATGTTTTGTATTTGTTGACATTGGAGAAGTCATGAATTTATAATAACAATAATTACAATCACTTATCTAATTATTTGAATGAGTAATTTCAAGATGTTTTTTCTTTGGAAATTCTAGGATGATTGACTCCCTTTAGAGTCATTCCAGAAAAGATTGATATATACCTAGGTTCATAATTTCCTAATAAACTAGAATATCATTGTAATCCTAATGAAACAACAAAATTAATTAATCAAGAGGACTAATTTATGGATGAAGGCTTTATAATTATATAAATGATTTCATTTTCTATTCCAACATAATTGGATCCAAATAAATATTGTACAAATCACCTGTCTATTAATATTATAATTTTGAAAAATCAAATTACCGTAATGTATAGGTATCCCATTCCATGGCACAATGATATGCTACTTCGATGTCATGGGATATAAATATCTTCAATGTTTTATCATTAGAGTGGACACCAGCATATTCAAATGATGTAAGAGGATGTTTGGAAAAGGGAATTCGAAAACAAAGGTGGTATTTTTGAGTGGTTTTTCATTCCATTCCACATCTAAAATTCCTATAGTACAATCTTGATACTCATGAATGAATTTATTAAACCATTCATTGGTAAGTTTATTTGTCTTTGACTATATGATATTTTTATTTAATGAATGGATATTGAGGGCCTTGTGGAATATCTTTGATAAGTATATAGATTATGTGAGAAGAAAAACAATATAGAAATATGAAAATATTCGAGTCATTTTCAACAAACGTTGTTTTTTTTGAATATATGGTCTTTAATGAAGTATTCATGGTGCATCAATAAAATGTTGCGGAAATAATGTCCCAAACAGCATCAGAATGAAATAAAAAAGTAAGTCTATTCCATTTTTTGGAATGTTCTTTTCTTCATTTTCATTCCAATTTACAAAATATCTTGAAACCCATCATTGAATCCATAAAATGTGATATTGGAGGGGTTAAATATAGAAAATAAATATTTTAAAATATATATGAAATGATTATGTGAAACACATGATTTGTAATTAATTAATTATGACCATTTATCTTATGGTGAGTGTGATTCAATTGGGATTGGGAAAGGATATATTCTCCTCCAAATCAAGCAACACAATAAATATTTTTTTGATATTTGAAAATATTTAGTGATAAAGTAAGAACCCTATCACATAGAATTAAATGAAACTATGATATCCCAATATCATTTATATCATTATTTGTGTAAAAAAACGTTTTTTCCTCTTTCTATCAATTGATCACTATGATTTATCAATGTATAACACTAACTGAGATCGAGGCATGAAATTATGGAGAAATCCATGAAATCATTCTCATTATGGTTGAAATACATGTAGGGGATATATAACATGGCTTATGATTCTATATCTTGAATATATGTATTTATTAAAAAATGAGATACACAATTTATTGTATTTTAGCTTATAAATGATTATTATTAGCCTACTATGGTGTTAAATTTAATTTTAATTCAATTTTCTCAAGATTTTTGGAGTATTAATATATTATTTTCAGATTTATATTTTTTAGAATTAATTCTCTGTTCTAAAGGGTTATTATATGGAGTTGATCCTTTAAGAGACTAGTGAATAATGACTTAATGGTAATTATGGAATTCTAAAACTCTTGGAGATAGTAAAGGATCATTTTTTCTAGACAATAATGAAACCATGTGTCAAAAACATTAATTTAGGAAGTGGTAAATGTAATAGAGAAATGAATAATTTTATGCCTCTTTTTTATACTCCATTAAATATTCTAAATCATCCATGGGATGATCTTAGCGTGGATTCTATTTTGGATTTACAAAATAGTTAGTGGGAATTGATTTTCAAATATATTTTTCAACATCCTACATTTTAGTGAATCCTAGTATCCAATAGTGATTTTTAATTTCTTAAAAATATATGTATGACATTACAGGGGAAATTTGGTAAGAATATACCTCTCAACACCATCCACCACCCTCCAACTGATTTGAAAATGGATGTCACCAATCAAAAATTAGGAACTATTCTAAATAAATTATTAAGAAAAATAGAGAATAATATTTATAGATTGAACTAAAATAAATTTCATACAATAGATATTTATGTTATACCACTCAAAATTGTCTTTTTGATGATGTTTATTGGATAAATTGAATCACACCTATACAATTGTGATTTTTCCATGCATAGTTTCAATTTTTTATTGATGAAATGTATAAGTAAAGGGAGTCCAATAATATTCATGAATATATTATTTTTCAAATAGATATGAATAATGAATCATATAACATATAAGATAAGTCACAATAGAATTAGGCTATTTTCCATCCTTTGGAAAAAAGTGTGAAATCAACGTTTCATGAATATATTTATATCAAAATTAATTATGATGTTGGGACTACATGATTAATGTATATTTATGGTATAATAATAAATCGGAAAATTCCATACATGATTTATTTAATTGATGATTTTTTTGGTATTCATGAAACATTCATCATTGGCAATTTATCTAAAAAAATTTAAGAAGAATATTCCATAGAGTTGAGGTAAAATCCTCTCATAACTAGAATGAATTCTATTGACTAGAATAAACCCAAGGATATTACATTCTATTTTAAAAATAATTTTAATCCAAATTTTTATACATATTTTAACTGCCCACACTTTTTTTCCTACATCAAAATGATGGACCAAAAAAACAATTTTTTGGAAAAAAGGACATATCCACGTATAAAATGATGTAAATGCATAGTATCACAATAAATAAGAGAGGTAAAATTGATAAAACATAAATAAAGAAGGAATATTTATTATTTTTTAGTTGGTTCATTAATTATCTCCACGAAGTAGGTTCTATACTTATTTAGGTGACCTTCGTGTGCTCCCAGGACAATAAATTTGAATCACCTCATCAATCAAACAATATTTTAATTTTTTTAATATATTTTCACACATTTGTTACTAATAAAATTTTATCAAATGAATTTTGAGGTTTTCTGTGTAATACTCTGGATTTATCCGCTTCCTTTTTCTTGGAATTTGTGGTGCATCTCCATTAGAGATGACATAGTCATGAATCTTGGAGAATCCATTAGAAGTGGAGTTTCAATTATTCCTTTTTCATTCGAATAAAATTTTATATTACATTATCACATAATAATAATTCAATCATGGTGGTGAATTAGATGGATTAGTTTTGTTTTTTACATAATTTTTTGTGTTTTGGAGATGAGGGTATAGGGTGCTTTCATACAAAATTTTTATGAGTTTTTACTATATAGGTTTTAGGGTTCATTGGGGTTGACATTATTTCGCTTTATTAGTGATACACGATTATAATATTTAGGGAAATGTATTTTGTGTTTTTGGGGAGGTGGATTTTAGGTTTTTTGGGAAATGGGGTTTGTGTTTTTTGGGGATGTGGTTTTTTGGTGTTTTTGGTGTGTATGTTATATGGTTTTTTAGGGATGAGAATATAATATTTTTTGGGGGTTTAGTGTTATGTGTTTTTTAGTTATGTTGGGGTACCTTTTTTTGGGATTTGGATTTGTTGTTTTTTATAGACGATGATGTATTATTGTTTTGGGAAGAGGGATTATGCTTTTTGTGGATGAGCGTTTAGGGTTTATGGGGAATAGTTTTTAGAGTTTTTTAGCGGTAAGGGTTTTTTGTTTTTTTTTTCAGGGTGAGTGTTTAGTGATTTTTGGGGATATGTATTTTAAGGTTATTTGGAGATGAGGGTTTAGTGTTTTATGGGGATGAGGGTTTACTGTAATTTGGGAATGATATTATAGTATATTTTATGGATTAGGTTTAATGGTATTAGAGGATAAGTGTTTAGTGTTTTTTGGGGTAGAGGTATTTGTTTTTTTCAGGGATGATGGTTTTCATTCTTTGTGTGGTTGTGGTAGTTGGGTATTTTGGGTGGAGGTGTTTTTGATGCGGAGTGACATGGTTTTTTGTGGGATGAGGTTAATGGTTGATAAGGTGTTTATGTTATTGGTTTTTAGTGGTTGAGGGTATGCAGTTTTTTTGGGTTGAGGGACTAGGGATTTTAAGAGATGATTATCTGGTGCTTTTTTGTGGATATGAGTATAGTGATTTTTTTCTAATGGTGATTTTTGGTTTGTTCGTGATGATTTTCAAGGGTTTTTTCAAAGGGACTAGGGTTTTTTTGGTTTAGGGGATAGTGGATTTTATGGAAGCAAGTGTAGGGTTTTTGGTGTTGAGGATATAGGATTTTTTGTGCTGAAGGTCTATGATTTTGTGGGAATGGTTTAGGGTTTCATGCGGCTCAAGGTCTATGAATTATTGGTGATGGGGGTCTACTATTTTTTTGGGCTAAGGGTATATGGTGTTTGGCCATGGTGGTCAATGATTTTTTAGGATAAATTTATAGGGAATACGGTTTTGGGCGTATAGGGTCTAGGTATTTTAATGAATGGGAGTGTAGATATTTTTAAGAATGAGATTATAATGCATATTAGTGGTGAGGGTTTATTTTTTGGTGATAAGGGTATATGGAATTTTCCTTATGTGTTATAAGGTTATTTTAGTGCTTATGTTCAATGTTTTGTTGGTGATTAGTTTCTATGGGTTTTTAGGCTGAGGTTATAATGATTTTTGGGGATGACTATCTTTGGGTTTTTTTGGGGGTTACGGGTCTAATGGTTTCTGGGTTAGGGGTGTATGAAATATTGGGCATTAGGTTATAGGGTGTTTTTGGGAATGATACTGAATATTTTTGGTGATGTGGTTATAGGGTTTTGGGGGGTTGTGTGTTTTGGGTATTTTTGGATCTAGTGGACTTGATATTTTTTTGAATAGGCATTTAGTGTTTTTTAGGGATGAGTGTCTAGGTGTTTTTGTGTTGGGTTTATATGGATTTTTTTGGATGAGGGTCTTGGATTTTATGGGGCCAAGGGCATATGGGTTTTTTTATTGTGGTTCTTGTTTTATTATTGTTATGTTGGTGTAAAAAAAAATTTAGGTTGAGGATATGGGGTTTTTTAGGCTAAGACTCGCTGATTTATTTGGTTGAGGGTTTAGATTTTTGTAGCACTGAAGGTATAGAATTGTTTTTGGGCTTCGGGGTAGGGTTATTTATGGATATGGGTCCTGGTTTTTTGTGGTTGAGCATTTAAGTTTTTTGGGGAAGAGATTTTATTTTCTTTTGGGGAATAGGGTATATTTTTCTCAAGATGAGGGTATATGGTTCTTTTTGTATGTTTGGTTAAGGTTTTGGGGGTTTTAGGTTTAGGGGTTATGTGGATAATGGTTTAGTTTTTTCGGACATAGGGTTTAGGGTTTTCGGGATTTGGAATATAGTGTTTTTTAATGGATGTGGATTTAGGGTCTTCTATGACTGAGGGTGTAGGGTATTCTAGTACTAATGGTATATGTTTTTCTAGTGGTTAGGGATTATATTTTTTGAGGGATGATGTATTAGGGTTTTCTGGGGATATGATTTTTGTTATTTAGTGGGTGGAAGGTTTAGGGTTTTTTGGGTATGAGGGTTTATGTTGTTTCATAGGTGGGGGTTTAGGGGTTTTTGGGGATGAGTGTTTGGGATTTTTTTTGGATTAGGGTTTTTTTCTTTTTGTATAATGGTTCAACATTTTTTCAATTATTGATTATGGTTTTTTTAGGAATGATGGTTTAGGTTTTTTTTGGGAAGCTTTATTGTTTTTTGGGAATGAAGGTTTGGTTTTTTTTGGAGGGGGTGGGTTAGGTTTTTTATTGGATTAGGGTCGAAATATTTGTGGGAAAGAAAGTTTATTGTTTTTTTGGTGATGGAGGATTTATGTTTTTTGGGGCAATAGGTTTAGGGTTTTATATAGATAAGGGTATATGGTTTTTGTTGGGTTTAGGTTTTTTTAGGGAAATGGTTTATGGTTTATTAGGAATGAGGTTTTTGGAAATTTTAGGGATTATGGATTATGATTTTTTGGGTCTATATGTTATATGATATTTTGGATGAGGGTTTAGGGTTTTTAGCAATGAGGTGTTAGGGTCTTCGCAGGATGAATTATTTGGTTTTCTTGGCCCCAAGGGTATATGGTATTTTTGGGGCTCCATGTGTATTGTTTTTATAGAGAGAAGGGTGTATAATTTATTATCGATGAGGGTAAATGGTTTTTTAATGTTGGTTTATGTTTATTTAGGGATTATGGTATCTAGTTTTTTGGGACATAGGGTTATGGTTCTTGGGTTGAGGGATTTGGTTTTTTTGGGCATGTGGGATTTCGTGTAATTGGAGATGAGGGTTAATAGTTGTTTGGGTATTAGGGATTGATTTTTATTTTAAGGTGATAGTTTTTTATTTTTTGGGGCTGAATGTTGGGTTATTTTTGGAAGAGGGATTATGGTTTTTGTGGGGTTGAGTGTTGAGGGGTCTTTCCAGATAATGGTTGTGGGGGTCTTAAGGATGATGTTTGAGGGATTTTTCATCATAAGGGTTTATGAATTTTTTGAGGGAGGGTTTAGGGAATTATTGGATAAGGGATTAGGGTTTTTTATAGGTTAGGGTTTATGGTCTCTTTGCACTTAAGGGGTTTTGAATTTTTGGGATGATAGTATTTCATGTTTTGGGGATGAGGGAATATGTATTTTTTATTGTAAGGGATTTGGGTTATTTGGTAATCTTTTTTAGGAGTGTATTGTTGATAGATGGTTAATGTTTTTAGTGCTAAGGGTTGATCTTTTTTGGGATACAGATTGAGGGTTTTTTTGGTGCCGATCATTAGGTGATTTTTGTGAATGATGGCTGAGGGTTTTTTTGGGGATCAAGGTGGTCTGTTTTGGGGGGATGAATATTAAGAGTTCATTGGTGCATGGTGTTCATGGTAATTTGGGGATTAGGTTTTATTAATTTTTACTGATGATGGTTGATGGATTTGTGGCAATGGGTTGAATTTTTTTAGTTACGATGGTAGAGGGGTTTTCCATGCCAATGATAAGGGTTTAGGGGATATGTGTTGGGGGATTATTCGGTAAGATTGTTGATAGTTTATTTAGGATAAGTTTTTATGGTTTTATGTTATTGAGGTTTTAGGTATTTTTTGGACAAAGAGTTTCCAGTATTTCATTGTTGAGGGATTATGGTTAATTTGGAACGAGGGATGAATTTTTTTTTGGACAATGTTTTAGAGGATATTGTGGTTCTCTGTTTTGGGTTCTAGGGTAGGTGGTTTTTGATATTTATTGGAAGAGGGTTTTTGGGTTTTTATGAAGAGTGGTAGTGTATTCCAATGGATGGTTTTTTGGGGTTTTAAACAGAAGGGGGATTTATGTAGTATGGAGATGAGGATTTATAGTTTTTAGAGTCTCAGGTTTTGTAGTTTTTTGGGGATGTTGTTTTACAGTTTTAAGGGGATGAGGGATTATAGTTTTTATGGTTGAGAATTTGGGTGTTTTGGGGATTAGGTTTGGGGGGTTTTGAGGATATGGATAGTGATTTTTTATGGAATAAGGTCATCGGTTTTTCGATTGATGTTTTGGGGATGTATATAGATGTGGGTTTGTTGCTTTTTTAGGGATGTTGTTTTAGTATTTTTTTGGAATGGGGTTTTGTGGTTTTTTGTAATTAGTGTTTCATGTTTTTTGGTCTTAGTAAGTGGGGTTTTATGGGACTATAGATAGGATTATATGGTTGAGGGTTTGTGGAATTTTTGGGATTAGGTTTTTCAGTTTTGTGGGGATAAGGGTATTTCTATTATTTGGGGAATTCATTATTTTTTTCAGGATTAAGATTTAGTGTTATTTGGAGCTCAAGATTTAGGTTTTTTAGGATGAGGGTTAATGATATATTGTTATTTTGTTTTTGGTGTTTTTATGTTATAGTATTTTGGGTTTTATCGTGATGATGTTTAACAGTATTATGGGAAATTGGGTTTGGGGTTTTTTAGTGAAAAGGGTTTTTGGTTTTTTTGTGGCCATGGGTTTGGGTTTGGGGGGTTGAAGTACATGGTGTTTTTCTAGGATGGGGGTTTCTTTTTTGGGATTATGGTTTTTAAATTTAATGGGGCTGATGGTTTAGGGTTTTATAGGGTCGATGGTTTGGGTTTTCTAAGATTGAAGGGTTATCATTTTTAGGGATGTGAGTTTTGGGTTTTTAAAGGCTGTGTGTTCAGGGTTTTGGGGGGATGAGTCTTTAGAGCTTTCTAGGGATGGGAGTTTAGAGGTTTTTGGGGATAAGGGTTTAGTTTTTTCTTGTCCTAAGGGTTTAGGGTTTCATGGAACCATGTGTTTAGGTTTTTTTGAGCTAAGGGTTTAGATATTTTTAGCAATGAGGGATTAATGTTTTGTGGATCAGGGTTTAGGGATTCATATTGTTATGTGACTAGGTTGTTTATTGTTTTGATTTATAATATTTATTTCGGGGGTAATGGAATAGATATTTTTGTAACTAGGGTTTCATGTTATTTTATTGTAAGAATTTAGTTATTTTTGGGGATGAAGGATTCTTTTTTTTGGTATAGTGGTTGGAGTTTTTTAGGGTTTATTAAGGTGACAGTGTTGGGTTTTTGGAGGATTTGGGTTTAGTGTGTTTTTGGAAAAGTGATAATATTTATTTTGTGAAAATTTATTATGGGTTTTTGTGGTTAATGATTTATGTTTATTTGGTGATGTGGGTTTTTGGTTTTTTGAATTTCATATTTTTTTGTGCAATGGGATAAGTGTTTTGTGAGGCTTAAATATTTGGGTTTGGGGGGATGATTGTTTAGGGGTTTTATGGATGTGGGTTTAGGGTTTCAAGGGTTGGATTATTAAGGTTTTTTTATACATGATGGTATATTGATTTATTGGGTTGAGGGATTCGGGTATTTCTCGGATTAGATTTTTGGGTATTTGTGTGGATGAGTATTGATGTATTTTTAGGGATGGTGGTTTAGGTATTTTTTTCAAATGACGTTTTAAGGTTAATTTTGGGATAAGGGTTTATATTTTTTAGGGATAATGGGTTATCTTTTATGGTGTTGAGGGTTAGGATTTTTTGGGAAGGGTGTTTAGGATTTTTTATGTGTGAGGCTTTATTGTTTATTAGGATGAGGGTGTATTTTTTTATGATGAGGGTTTAGGGTTTTTCTGGGATTAGGGATATAGTTATATGTTGATGTGGGTTCAGTGTTTCATGGTTTGAGATATTATGCTGTTAGGGGGATGTGGTTTCTTATTTTTCTACTCCTAATGATTACTATTTTTTGGGACTAATGGTTATTGTTTTTTGGGGTTGAGAGTTTATGATTTTCTAGGGATGATATTGTAGGGTTTTTTGGGGTTGAGGTTTTCAGTGTGGCTTGGGATGGGCGTAAATGGTTTTATTGATCTGAAGGTTCATATTTTTATGGTTCTAATGGTGTATGGTTTTTTGGCGATGGGGTTTTTTTTTGTTTTTATGGATACATATATGGTTGTTTTCTGTACTGCGGGTTAAAGGTTTTATTGGTGTTGAGTGGTATGGAATTTTATTGGATAATTTTATAGGTTTGTATTAGGATTATTTTTTAGTTGTTTTTTGGGGTCACATTTTATAGATTTTAGGGGAAGTGGGGTAAAATTATTCATGGAATGAGGGTTTAGGTTTTTCAAAGTATGAGGGTTATTGTTTTTTTAGGATAAGGGTTTTGGGTATTTTGGGAATGATGGTTTAGTATTTTATAGGGATTAAAATGTGGGGTTTTTTGGGAACTGGGTATATGTTTTTTTGGGGATGCTGGATTTTTCATTGTATTGATAAGGGATTCATGATTTTTTAGGGTTAGGGATTATCATTTATTAGGGTAAGAGTTTATTGTATTCTGGGATGAAGTGATTAATGCATTATTGGGACCATAGGCAATTGTTTTCTAGGGAAAAGCGTTTATCGAATTATTTTTTTGAGGGTTTTTAAATTTAATGGGGATGAGTGGTTAGTGTTTTATAGGGATGAGGGTTTATCATTTTTTAGGGATGAGGGTTTCTATTTTTCAGGTGATAAGGTTTTAAATTATTCTAGGGATGCGTGTTTTCTATTTATGGGGACAAGGATTTATAATTTTGAATGGTTATCGAGTTAGGTTTTATAGAGGAAAAGGGATAGTGTTTTCTGGTGATATGGGTTTCGGGATTTCACGGATTGAGTGTTTAGGGTTTTCTATGGATAAGGGTTTATGACTTTCAATTTATGAAGTTTTCTAGTTTTGTGGGGATATGGGATTAGGGTTTTCTATGTAGAAGGGTTTAGTGTTTTCTAGGGAAAATCATTTAGCCTTTACTGGGGATGAGGGTTTAGGGTTTTTTTGATGAGGATTTTGGGTTTTCTTGGGTTCATGGATTAAGGATTCATAGTGATCAGTGTTTATGGTTTTTTAGGGATTATGGATTGGAATATTCTAGGGATACATGTTTTTGGTTTTCTAGGGTTGAGGATTTTGTTTTCTCTGTGGATAAAGGATTAGGGTTTTCTTGGGATATGTGTTTATGGATTTTGGGGGTGTGGATTTTGGTTTTACTGGTTCTGATGGTTTTTATTTTTCTTGTGGCTATGGATTGGGTTTCTTTGGATCAATGATTAAGGTTTTTTAGGGATGACTGTTTCTTATTTTATATGGATGAGCGTTTATGCTTTTCTCGGTTATAGGGATTAGGGATTTCAAGGATTAGGTTTTAGGGTATTCTAGGGATGGGGTTTAGTGTCTTTTAGGTATGAGGGTTTAGGTTGTATGGGGATGAGTGTCTTGGAGTTTATAGGGATGATGGTTTATGGTTTTTATTTAAAGGGGTTTTAGGTGTTTATTGGGCTGATCTTGTAAGGATTTTGGGGGATGAGAGTATAAGGTTTTCTTGGGAAGGGGGTTTATGGTTTTATGTTGTTGATGAGTTAGTGTTTCCTTAGGTTGACAGAACTTGGTTTTATGTGGTGAAAATTATGGGTTTCTAGGGATGAGCATTAATCTTTTTTGTGGAATGAGTGTATAGGTTTTTCTGAAGACAATGTACTAGGGTTTTACATGGTTGAGTGTAATGGGTTGTATGGGGCTGAGGAATTATGGTTTTCTAGGTTTGCGGGTTTTTTTTCTCGGACACAGTGTTTAGGGATTTTTGGGGTACATGGTTTATGGTTTTCTAGGGATGATGTATTAGTAGTTTCATGGGATTAGGGTTTGGGTATTTTTGGTTCTATGTTTTTATGGTTTTCAATGGATGAGGAAATGTGGTTTTTGGGGAAATATGTTTTGGGATTTAGGGGTTTGAGGGTTTCATGTTTTCATAGGAATACTGTTTTAGGAGGTATGGGTATAGGGGTTTATGGTTTTACTAGTAAATTGTTATGGTTATTTTAGTGTGTAGGTTTTAGGTATTTATAGGTATGAGGGAAATAGTTTTAGTGAGTATAAGTATTTTGGGTTTTCATGGGATGCGAATTTAGTGTTTTCAGGGATCGAGGGATTTGCATTTTCATGGGATTAGGGTTCATTGTATTTTTGGTATTATGGTTTACGAATTTTTGTGGAACATAGTTTAGTGTTTACTAGGGTTATAAGTTTGTGGTTTTTTTGTAATATTGGTATAGGATATTCATGGTTTGAGGTTTTTGGATTTTTTGGGTCTGAGGATGTAGGGTTTTCAGAGTATAAGGATGTATGTCTTCTCATGGGATAATATTTTAGGTTTTTTTGGAAATAATGGTTAATGATTTATTTGGGGGAATAATGGTTTACAGATTTCTAGGTATTATGGTTAATGTTTCTCATGGTATGTGGGTAGATGATATTTTAGGTGTTGTGGGATTAGTGTTTTATATGGATGAGGATGTTTTTCAAGGGCATTGGGTTTATGGTTTTTTTGGGATGAGTTTTTAGGGTTTCCTAGGGTTATGTTTCAATTTTTATTTATGTATGAGGGTCTATGAATATTAGAGGATGATATTTTAGGTTTTTATTTTGATGTAGATTATGTTTTTGTAGGTGTGGGAGTTTATGGTATTCGTTTTATTAGGGTTAAGGGGTTTAATGGAATTAATGTTTAAGATTTTTTCTGGCTTGGGGTTTAGGGTTTTTTGGGGATAAGTGTTTATGATTATATGGGGAAAACTTATATGTTTTTTATGGATTTGGGTTTTTAGGGTATTAGGGCTGATGACTCCTTGTTTTCTAGGGATGATTCAATATGGTTTTCAGGGTCTAAGGGTTTATTATTTTCTAGGGATTAGGTTTTAGTGTATTATTGGGCTGAGGGATTATGGTTTTTTGTGGAGTATTTAGGTTTATATAGATATGTGGGTTTTAGTTTCATTCTGGTATAATGTTTATTTTATTTTTGGGCTGAGTTTTTAGGGTTTTATGTGGATAATTGTTTAGCATTTTTTAGGTCTGAGGGATTAGGGTATTCTAGGGATAAAAAATTTGGTTTTTTGGGTCCTAAGGTTTTAGAGTTTATTGGGAAAAATGGATTATTGTTTTCTAGGGATATGGGTTTAAGATTTATAGTGGATGAGAGTTTGGTGTATTCTTGAGCTTAGGGATCTAGATGTCTGAGGCTGAGTTATTTTTGTTTTATAGGAATGAGGGTTTTGGATTTTTTAGGGTTTTCTGAGGCATTGGTTTCAGTGTTTTTTTTTTGAAATGAGTGTTTTTAGGTATTTATGGATGATGGTTTTGATGTTTTTGTCAAGAGGATTTAGGGTTTTTTAGGTATGGGTGTTTATTTTTATCTAGGTCTAAGGGTTTATGGTTTTCTCGGTAAAAGGGTTTAGGGTTTTCTAGGGATGAGGGTTCAGGGTTTTCTCAGGTTGAGGGTCTATGGTTTTCATGGGGTGAATGTTAATGGTTTTCTATGGATGATGGTTTATGTTTTTTAGTGATACAAGTATAGGGTTTTCTAGGGATGAGGGTATATGGTTTTCAAGGGATGTGGTTTTAGTTGTTTTTGGGGTTGTGGATTATGGGTTTTCTAGGGCTAATAGTTTTCTGGGGTCTAGGTGTTAAGGATAGTGTATTATGGGAATAAGTGTTAAGGGTTTTATAGGGATTATAGTGTAGGGTCTTCTAGGCATGAGTTATTATGGATTTTGGAGGATGTGTTTTTTTGGGTTTTTGGAGAGGGGGGTTATTTTTTTTCTAGGTCTATGATTTTAGAGTATTCATCATATGGGAGATTTGTTTTTTCATGGGTTTGGGGTTTAGGTTATTTTGGTTCTAAGGGTTTAGGGGTTACAGGTGATGATGGATTAATCTATTATAGGGTTAAGGGTCAATCATTTTATTGGGAAGGGTTTTAGGGTTTTTAGGGGATGTGGGTTTAGGTTTTTCTATGGCTGTGCATTAAAGATTTTTTGGGGCTCGGTGATTATGTTTTTCTTGGGCTAATAGTTTATGTTTTTCTATGTATGAGAGACTTGGGATTTATATTTACCATGTCTAATGGTTTTCTAGTGTTGAGGGTTAGGGTTTTCTGGGGTTCATGAATTTTTTATATAATGATGAGTGTTTAGGGTTTTTTTGGGGATGATGGTTTAGTTTTTTTAACTAAGGGGTAAGGGTATTCTATGGACATGGGTTATAAAATTTTTAGGGATTAGAATTTTCAGTTTATTATTCCTGAGGGTTTAGGGTTTTATACGTATAATGATTTTGGGGTTATATGTGGATTAGGATTTTGGGTTTTCTATGGATGAAGGTTTCTGTTTTTCTAGGGATGAGGGTTTTGATATTATTGTGAATGAGGGTATTTGGATTTTTGGGGCTGGGGGTTTTGGTTTTTCTATAGGGGAGGATTTTTTTTTGGTAATGGCGGTTTATGTTTTCTAGGGAAATGGTTTTAGGGTTTTCCAAGGAAGGACCTTTAGGGTTTTATTAGGATGAGGATTTTGGGATTTCACGTTCAGAAGGTGTCAGGTATTTTGGTGCCAAGGCATTCCACTTTTATAGTGATGAGGGTTTAGGTTTTTCTATTATTAGGGATTGAGGGGTTTATCGTAATTAGTGTTTGGGGATTTATGGGCCACAATATTTTTTATTCCACTCAGCAGAGTATTTAATAGATTTTGGGGATAAGAGTTTATGTTTTTTTTGGGTTTAAGGGTTTTGGGGTATTTAGGGAGGAACAATTATAGTCTTCAAGGGGTTAGGGTTTATGGTTTTTGTTGGATGAGGGTATAATGTTTTTTAGAGTTGATGGTTTCAGTTATTTGGAGATGAGAATTTATGGTTTTTCTTGGGATAATGGAATAGAGCATTTTGGGGATGTGAGTATATGGATTTCTAGGGATGTGGGTCTGGGGTTTTCTAAGAATGAGTGTTTTCTTATTTATAGGGTTGTGTGTCTTGGGTTTAATAGGTTTGTCTGTCTTGGGTTTTTTTTTCTGAGGGAGTAGAATTTTCTAAGAATTGGAGTATAGGGTTTGTTTGGGTCCATGTGTTTATGGATTTATGTGGCTGGGTGTTTAGGATTTTCTGGCCTTGAGATTTTTAATTTTCTATGTCTATTTGTTTATTGTTTTAAATGGATTAGGGTTTATATTTTTATCTGTATGTGTTATTTTCATCTTATAGGTATGAGGGTTTAGGGTTATTTGTTGATGAGGGATTAGGGTTTTCTAGTTTGAGGGATTCGAGTTTTTTTTTTGGGATGACAGTATATGGTTTTATGGGGCTATGAGATTTGGGTATTTTAGGTCAAAGGGTTTAGGGTTTTATTGGGATGAGGTTCTTGGGATTTTTTGGGCATAGGGAACATGGTTTTCTAAGGATACATGTATAGGGTTTTATAGGGATGATTTTTTAGGTTTCTCTTGGGCTGATGAAATAGGGTTTTTTTCTAGATTAGGGTTTTGGTGTTTCTAGGGTTGATGGTATAGGAATCTCATAGGTCGAGGGTTTTCCATTTTAGAGGGATTTGTGTTTATAGATTTTTGGGTGCTACGGTTTATCAATTTTTGGGGTAAGGGTTTAGTTTTTTTAGGGCTTGTGGTTTAGAATTTTATGGGGATGACGTTATATGGGTTTTTTGGGGTTGTGTGTGTAGGTTTTTTTGGGGTTTCAAATTTAGGGTTTATGTTTTTTATAATTTACGGTTTTTTTGGAATGATTTTTTTTAGGTTTTTAGGAATAAGGGTTCAATGAATTTGTGGAAGATATTATAGTGTTTTATTGGGATGATGTTTTTGGTTTTCATTTTATTGAGGATTTTGGTTTATTTTTTCATTAGGGTTTATGGTTTTTTTGGGGTGAATGTTGAGGGGTTTTGGTGCTGATTGATGGTGGATTTTTATGGTTGTGAATTGAGATTCTTTTTTACAGAGGGATGACTGGTTTTTTGGTCTGAGGAATGAGGTTTTTTTTGGAATGAGGCATTATGTATTTTTAGGCCTGATTATTTAGGGGTTTTTTGGAGAAGTGTGTTTAAGGGTTTTTCCTGTGAGGGTTTATTATAATTTGGGGCCGTGGGTTTTAGTTTTTCTATTGCATATGATTCAGTGTTTTCTACAGATGAAGGTATATGGTTTTTTAGGTATTATTGTTTGTGAGGAATGCGTATTTATTGTTTTTTGGTTGATGGATTATGGTACATACGGTCGAAGGATGGTGGTTTTTTAGAGTTGATGGTTTATGTATTTTTGGGACTCAGGGTCTTGGGGTTTTTAGGGTTATGGTTTTATTTTTTTTGGGATTGGTGTTCAGTGTTTTAAGGGATGATGGGTGAGTGTTTTTGGTGTTGAGGGTTGATGATTATTTGGGGTTTAAGGTTGAAATTTTTTATGCATAAGAATGAATTTTTTTTTGGATGAGGGTTATTAGTTTTTTTATGATGATATGTTTTATTTTTTTTTTGTATAATGGATTACTGGTTTTGGGGGATGAGTGTTAAGTGGGTATTTGGGTTGAGGTTTGATGGTTTGGGGGGTTTTGGGCTGAGTGTTTCAATGTTATTAGGGTTACAAAATTTTTTGTTTTGTGGGTTGAGATTTTGTTTTTGCGGTGAGGGATTAGGTTTTTTTGTGCTATGTGTTGTGGGATTTTTGTGGGCTATGGGTTGGGGAATTTTTGGTGCTGAGGGTCGATGGTTTTTTGGGTTGTGATAGTTGATGATTTTTTTGTTGATTAGGGTTGATAGTTCATTAAGGATGATGGTTGAATGTTATTTGGGGATGAAGGTTGATGGTTTCTTGTGGCTGATGTCTATAGGGTTTTGGGGACATCTGGTTGAGTTATTTATGGTATTAAGGTATATGGTGTGAGGGTTTTTTTTGTCAAAGGGATTATCATTTTTGGGGATGAGGTTTCAATATTTTTTTGCTATTGTTTGACTGGTTTTTTGGGTGTTAGGTTTAGGGTTTTTTTGGATGATGTTTAAGATTTATTTTTTTCATTTGTTTAGTGTTATTTACAGTTATGTGTTTCGGTTATATTAGGGAATCAAATTTTATATTTTATGGGGATAAGGGTTTAGGGTTTTTATGGGGCTTAGGTTTTGGATTATTTGGTGATTAGTTTTTTGGGTTTTGGGGGGATTAGGGTTTAGGGATTGTTGTCGATGAGAGATTAAGGTTATGTGTGGGTGATGAATTTTAGTTTTATAGGGATGAGTGATAATAATTTTTTAGAGATGAGGGTGTAGTTAATTTAGGGGATAAGGTTTTGTGATTATTGAGGGTTTATGGGTTATGGTTTTTTAGGGATGATGGTTTAGGGTTTTTTTGGGGATGATGGATAAGGATTTCTTGGGGTTGAGGGATTAGGGATTTTTGGTTCACAAGGCTAGGGGTTTCTTAGGATGAGGGTAATTATTTATTTTATGTTGTGTGTTTTTTTTTTATTTTTTGGGTTGGGGGTTTGGTTTTTGTAAAGGACGAGAGTTAGGGTTTTCTGTGGATCATGGTATTTTTGTATTTAGTGATGAAGGTTTTTCATTTTTTCTCTAAGAGTTGTTGATTTTTTTTGTTTTAATGGATGTGGGTGTTTAGGTTTTTTGTATATGAATTTACAGTAATGAATGATTATGTTATTTGGTTATGAGGTTTTGGTGATTTTTTGGGCTGTGGGTTAACTATTTTTTCAGATATGGTTATCGGGTCTTTTGGGGCTGATTGTTTTGTGTGATTTGGTTTTGAGAATTTACAGTTTTTAGGGAAGATTGGTTTTTTGGTTTTTTGTTTTATGGTTTAGAGTTTTTTCAGATGTGGTTTTACGGTTTTTTAGGATGTAGTTTTATGGTTTCATTGGGATTTGGGTTTACTGTTTTCTATGGATGAGGATTTAGGGTTTTGGGGTTATAGGTTTATGTTATTTTGGTGATACAAGGCTAGGGGTTTCTTAGGATGAGGATAATTATTTATTTTATGTTGTGTGTTTTTGTATTTTTTGGGTTGGGGGTTTGGTTTTTGTAAAGGACGAGAGTTAGGGTTTTCTGTGGATCATGGTATTTCTGTATTTAGTGATGAAGGTTTTTCATTTTTTCTCTAAGAGTTGTTGATTTTTTTTAATGGATGTGGGTGTTTAGGTTTTTTGTATATGAATTTACAGTAATGAATGATTTTGTTATTTGGTTATGAGGTTTTAGTGATTTTTTGGGCTGTGGGTTAACTATTTTTTCAGATATGGTTATCGGGTCTTTTGGGGCTGATTGTTTTGGGTGATTTGGTTTTGAGAATTTACAGTTTTTAGGGAAGATTGGTTTTTTGGTTTTTTATTTATGGTTTAGAGTTTTTTCAGATGTGGTTTTATGGTTTTTTAGGATGTAGTTTTATGGTTTCACTGGGATTTGGGTTTACTGTTTTCTATGGATGAGGATTTAGGGTTTTGGGGTTATAGGTTTATGTTATTTCGGGGATACAAGTTCATAATTTTTCCTAGCCATGGGTTTATGGGTTTTTGATCCTTCAGGTTGATTTTTTTTTGGAACGAGTGTTTATGATTTTTTTGGGTGAATATTTATAGTATTATTGGGTATAAGGGTTCAATTTTTTTGGGTCAGGCTTTAGGGTTTCATAGTGTAGGAGGGTTTCGGGATTTTTTGGGGTGAGAGTATTTATTTTTTGGGTATGTTGGTTTTAGTTTTTTTTATGATGTTACATGGTTTTTTTAGGGGATTATGGTTTAAGATTATCTTGAGATACAAGATGAGGGTTTATTGGGAATGGGGGTTGTGGGTATTTGGGGATGTTGGTGGAGGGTATTTTATTTTCTGAGGGATGGATTTTTTGAGGTTGATGGGAGGGGTTTTCTTGTGCATGACAGTTTATGTTTTTCTATGAGGTTTTTGGGTTTTTGGTTCAATGTGATTAATGTTTCATGGTATATAGGGTTATATATTTTTGTGGAATATGATTTCATTTTTATATTGGGTGAGGGTATAATTTTATTTAGGGATAATGATTTAGATTATTTTCTGTTTAAGGTTCTTTTTGTTTTTTGGGAGGATGGATGTGGGTTTATTAGAGTTAGAGGTGATGTGTTTTTGGAAAAGAGGGATTTTTGGGGATGAGTGTCGAGTTTTTTTAGGGATGATGGTTGGTTGTTTTTAGGGATGAGGTTTGAGGTTTATTTTTTATGAGGTTTGAGTTTTATTTAGGCATTATGGTATATGTGTTTTTGGGGTAGAGTGTTGACTATTTTATTTTGCTGAGGTTTGAAGGATTCTTAGGTCTGAGAAAAGTTGTTTTTTTGGGATATAGGATTGGGGGTTTTTTGGGGCCAAGGGTTTATGTAGATTTCTGGATGAGGGTGGTTTGTAAATTGAGGGTGAGGTATGAGGGGTATTTGTGGGAGATAAGGGTTTGTATTTTTATTGGTTGAGGTTTGAGGTTTATTGGGGAGGAGGGTTGAGAATTTTTTCGTGCTGATTTTTTAGGGTTTTTGGGCCCTGTGGGATTAGGGATTTTTGGGGATGGCGGTTGATGCTTTTTTAGCGATAGGAGATGATATTTTTTTGGCCCGAGGGTAGACTTTTTTATCATGTAACATGGTTTAGCATAATTTTGGGGTTGATTGTTTTCGGTTTTTATGGATGAAGGTTATAGGATCTTTATGGATGAGTGTTTAGGTTTTTTAGGGATTTGTGTTTTTTTTGGGATAGGGTTGAGAATTTTTTGGTTATATTTTTTTTTAAAACATTGGTGATTAGGGATAAGGGTTTTTAGGGGATAATGGTTGTGGGTTTTGGTGGATGAGTGTTAAGGGTTTATTTTATCTACAATTCTAGTGTTTTAGGGGATGAGGGTTTATGTCATTGGGGATGAGTGCTTACTGTTTTTAGGGGTTGTGGAATTGTGGATTTTATGAGACGATGTTTTAGGGTTTTCTGGGTTGACTGTATTAGGGGTATTTCGGTATTATGGTTTATGGTTTATTTGTAATGATGGTTCATGGATTTTTTGGATTAGTTTTAGGGATTTCTGGGGCCTAATGTTTAGAGTTTTCTAGATCTAGTATTTTTCGGTTTTCTGGGTTAAGGGTTTTGGGAATTTTGGGTTGTGGTTGGAGGGATATTTGGGGATGTGAATTTAAATTCATTGGTGATGGGGGTATAGTTTTTTAGGGTTGACAGTTTAGTGTTTTTAAAGATAAGAATCTAGGGGTAATATCTATGATGTCCTAGGTGTTTTTTGTGCCGTGTATCTTTCATTTTTTGGGTCTGTGGGTGTATGGTTATTTGGGTATGAGGGTTTAAGTTTTTTGATGGATGATGGTTTTTATTGGATGGGAGATTAGTGTTTTTGGGGGATGAGGGTTTATGTTTTCTGTGGGATGATGTTTAAGGGTTTTTTTGGGATACGGGCTTAGGGTATTTGGGATACTAGGGTTTTATATTTTTTGGGATGTTGGATTTTGTTATTTTGTGAATGAGGGTTTATTATTCTCAAGACATATTATGGATTTTTTGGGGAACATGGTTGAGGAATTTTTTTGGGTGGAGGTTTTATGATACTCATTGTTTTTTGGGTTTATTATTTTTTAGGATAAGAGGTTACAGTTTCATAAGGTATGTATGTTTATTTATTGGGGATGATTGTTCATGGTTTTTTGGGGAATATTGTTGGGGGTTTTATTGGGGATGAGGGAACAATTTTTTTTGGGGTAGAGGGTTAATGGTTTTTATAGATGAGTGTTTGAGTTTTTTTGGATAAGGGTTGAGTGATTTTTTTCACTGGGGGTTGATAGTTTTTTGGGTTTGATGGTTTAATGTTTCTTTTGGTTGATTGTTGAGCGTTTTTTGGGGTTGAAGGATTTGGGATATCTTCGGGCTAGTTTTTTATTATTTTGGGGATGGAATTTTTTGTTTTTTATTGAATTAGAGTTTAGGGATTTTAGAGGATAACATGTTTTGGTTTTTTGGGGATGTGTAATTAGGGGGGTTGGAGAAGAGTGTTTATGGGTTTTTGAACCAAATTTTTAATAGAATTTGGGGGATAATTGTTCAGTGTATTTTGGGGATAATGGTTATGGTTTTTTGGGGAATACAATTGATGGGTGTTTGGGGCTGATTGTTGAAGGATTTATGGGGATGAGGGTTGACGTTTTTTGGGGGATATGGGTCTAGTGTTTTTTATCAAGAGGTTTTAGGGTTTTATAGGGAATTGGGTTTATGGTTTTTTGGGGATGAAGGTTCACGGTTTATTGGGAAATAGGTATTAGTGTTTTGGGGGCGGGGTTTTGGGTTATGGGGGGAAGAGGTTTTAGTTTTTTGGGGCTGAATGTATATGGTTATTTGGGGTATATTTTTTGAAAGTTATAATAATTAGGGATTTAGTTTTTTGGGGAAATTGATTAGTGTTTTTTGTGTTTGAGGGTTGATAGTTATATGGGGATGAGGGTTGAGTGTTATTAAGGGTTTTGGGTATATAATATTTTTAGGCTAAGTGTTTACGGTTATTTGGGAATGAGGCTATATCTGTTTTTTGGGACATCTGTTTATAAATTTCTAGGTATTAGGGTTTACAATTTTTTTATAAGTGTTTAGGTTTTTTGGGGGGTAAGGGATTAGTTTTATCATGGTATTAGTGTATTGTGTTTTTGGTGATGTGGGATTACAGTTTTTAGGATTGAGGATATTGGGTTTTTGTGGTTGAGGAAATTATTTTTTATATTTCTGGGGATTTTTGGTTTAATGGGGATGGGGGTTTAGGGTTTTGTCGGGATGATAACTATGTGTTTTAATTTTTTATGAAAGATTAGGGTACTGTAGGGATGATTTTTTTTTGGGAAAAGGGTCAAGGAATTTTTGGGAAAAGGATTATGTTTTTTGGGGGGTCGGGTTAGGGGATTTTTTTAGGATAAGGGTGGAGGGTTCATTGAGGAATAAGGTTTAGGGTTTATTAGGAATGAATATAGTCTATTTTTTAGGTTGTGTGATTGAGGGTTAATTGTGGGTTTCTGAGGATTTTTAGTGCATGAGGATTGAAGGTTTTCTTTGGGGTTTTGGGTTGAGGATTTTTATGAATTTTTTGTTTAAGTTATTTTGTGGAATTAAGGTATAGCATTCATTTGACCTGAGAATTTAGGGGTTTTTTGAGAAACGGTATAGAGTATTTGGGATTTTGGGTTTTTTAGCTCTCAATGTTACAGATTTCTTGGGATGAGTGTTTATATTTTTTTGGGGATGAAGGTTTTAGTTTTTTAGGTGCACAAGGTTTATTAATTTAATGGGATGAGGGTCTATGTTTTATTGGGGGTAAAGTTATATGGTTTTTTGTGGCTATGGATTTAGGTTTGTTTACTGTTGATGGTTTTGGGTTTTCTATGAGTGTTTATTGTTATTTGTATATGGGGTTTATGGAATTTTTTGGGTACAAATGTTTTGGTTATCTGGGATGAGGTTTTAGGGTCTTTTGGGGATGAAGATTTAGGATTTTATGGGGCATAGGATTTAGGGGTTTTGGGAGATGTGGGTATTTTGGGGATAATGGTTTATGATTGTTTAGGGATTAGTGTTTTGTTTTTTTGGAGATATGGGATGAAGGATTGTTGGGGATAAGGGTGTATGATCATTGGGGTTGAGGGTTTATGGAATTTTGGTCCTAAGGGTTTTTCATTTTTTATTGATGTTAATTTATGTTTGTTATTATGGTTGTGAATTATTTGGTGAAAAGGGTTGACTGTTTTTAGGGTCCTGAGGGTTCTAGTTTTTTTGGGATGAGGGTTATGTGTTATTGGGGATAAGGTATTGCCATTTTTTGGTGCTAAGGGTTGACATTATTTTGGTATTTATTGTTGAGGTATTTTCTTGGGTTGATAGTTTATAGATTTTTTTGGTTGAGGGGTGAGGGTTTTTTGGGTTGAGGGGTTAAGGTGTTATGGAGATGAGGTTTTAGTGGGATATGGTGCTATAAAATTATGGTGTTATGGGGTTTTATTATTTATGGTTCCTTTGGGAAGAGGTAATAATTTTTTTTTTGTGAATTTTGGATTAGAATTTTTTGGAACAATGGTTTTGGATTTTTTGAATTTGAGGTTTTAGTGTTTTATGGGGATGAGGGTTTAAGGGTTTTTTGGGTCATAGTGTATAGGGTTTCATTCAGTTGCGGTTTTTGGCATTTTGGGGAATGAGGTATTAGGGGTTTTTATGTCAAGGGTTTATGGATTTTTGGGATTGAGGCTTAGGTGTTTCTTCAATTGACGGTTTGGGGGTACTTTTGTCTAAGGGTTTTGTTTTTTCATGGGATCCAAGTATAATAGTTATTTAAGGATATAGATATAGTGTTGTTTAGATGATTTTTTACAGTTTTTTGGGGATTATGGATTAGGATTGACTATGTCCAATTATTTATGGATTCTTGGGGCTAGATGTTTCGAGTTTTTTTGGAGTATAGTTTTTAGGGTAATTAGTGGATGAAGGTATAGTGTTTTCGGGACTAATAAATTATGTTTTTTTTGGGTAGGGGATTAAAATATTTTGGGATGAAATTATAATGTTTTATTGGGATTAGTGAATAGTATTTTGGGTCTTATGAATATGTTTTTTTATTGGAGGTTTTTATGGTTTTTGTGGGTGAGGTTTAGAAGAATTTTTTGGTAGTGTGTTTGGGTTTTTTTCTTTGGGAGATGAGGGTTTTTTTGTTTTTTATGATCAAGGGTTTGAGGTTATTTTTGCCCTGGGGTTTAGGGTTTTTTGGTCCGAGGGATTAGGGTTATTTTGTTAATGAGGGTTTTTTATTTTCATGGTATGATGGTTTGGGATTTCTGGGGTAGAGGGTTATGGTTTTTGGATATGAGGGTTTTGTGTTTTTTTTTGCGATGATCGTTTTGGGTTTTCTATGTTATGGGTTAAGGGGTTTTGGGGGGACTAGGCATTAGGGTTTTTTGGGAGTGAGTATTTAGGGTTTTTAGGAATATTTAATTATGGTTTTTAGGGATGACAGTTTAGAATTTTTTTGTTATTAGGGTGTATAATTTCCTGGGGATGATGTGTTACTAATTTTTGTGGTGAGGCTTTAGGATTTTTCATGGGGATAAAAGATAAGGGTTTTTTAGGGATCAAGATTCAAGGTTTTTTGTGGCTTATGGTATATATTTTTTTGGGAGTTACTGTTGAGGGCTATTTGGGGATGAGGTTTTTAGTTTATCGAGGATTTGGATTAGTGTATTTTTTGGATGAGGGTTAGGGGTTTCTGTGGAAGTGGTTTTCTATTTTTTAGGTTAAAGGGTCTAGGGATATTTGGATGAGGGTTTATTTTTTTTGGGGATGATGGTAAAGGGTTATTTTTGTGTATGATCTAGGTTAATCAGTGGATGAGGGTTTTGGGTTTTTTAGGGATGAGGGTTTTTTTATTTTTTTACGATGTGGGTTTGTGGTTTTATAGGCCAGAGATTTTTTGTTTTTTTTTGAATGAGGGTTATGGGTATTTTTTAGGGTGTTTACTATTATTTTGGGATGAGGGTTTATGTTTTTTTGGGAAAAGGGATTACAAATTTTTTTGGGAATATTATTTAGGTTTTTTGGGGGATGGGGTTTCATTATTTTTTGGTGCTGAGGTATTGGTATTAATATGGTAGGGATGGGATTTTTTATTTACACAACCCTAGTTCAGATAATGGAGATTATGATGGATTCGTTAGCTCGATACTTATTTCTAGAGACTGCCATGGGAGACGATTCGATGATTACAAACTAGTGCCGGAAATGTGAGCTAACTTTAGGATGTGAGAGCTTCAGCTGGGATTGTCACACCCGGTTTTTTAGGTCATTATTTTGATCTGGTTCATTTGAAGTACCAATATTTTTCATGAGACATAGGTGAGATATATTTTGAGTTTTTATGTTTCATCTATGTCTAATCAACCTAATTTGGGTTCCAGATTGCATGTTTAGTAGTTTTTGTAGAAAGAGTGGTTACTTCATGATTTGGGCCAACCGTGATCCCATTTCCAATTTTAAAAACAAAATTTGATTATTTTATAAATCATTTTAATTTTAACCCTTTTCACCGATTACACATTCCACATGGAATATACTGATATTTTAAAACAATAATATCCTTTTGTACCCCATAGAAATTCCTAATCATGGTGAAATTGTGTTATTTATTTAGGTATTGAGCCAGCCGATCGGCCCATTTTCAGTCTTAAAAAAATCTTTTATATATAATTCAATATTTAATATATTTTGGTTATTATACCTCCCACTTGAATAAAATACCCCAATACTCACCCCCATTATCTATATCCCATCTTTGGATCTCATATGTGTAGCGGATTAGGGATGAGTTTCTCAATGTCTCTCAAATCTTCCAGAATTGCAATGGTAAATTGTATCATATATAAATCATTCCATTCATACTATTTTTCCCACAATTATTTTTTCCCTGGTTCTCCCAGATCTTAGGAGACTCTCCATGATATTTCAAGACATTCTCTTTTCTCTATGGGTGCAGATCTAATGGAATACGAAGAGTTTTCTAGTTGAAAATGTGGGATTCCTTCTCCTTTTCCTCCCTATTCTTCCTCAATTCGTTATATAATGGTCATATAATACTATATAGTCATGATAGACCTAGGGTTATGTTATCACATGGTTTTTATTGATTTTATATTCATTTAGGTATGTTTTTTATAGTTTTACGGTTTATAAACCCGCGACGGGTGATTTCAGGTGTGCGTTTCCATTACCCTAAGGATTTGATGTAGGATATCCCTTGAACATGACTTTATCATTAAAGTATCTTAATTTTAATATTTTCCTCAACTTATATATATTTTCATTATTGTTTTTAATCATTTTTATAATTTCCATGGTGTGAAAAATGGTAGTTGAAGCCCTGTTTTGTGAAAGGTATTTTTGTTTTGTCATGAAAGTGCACACCAAGTGTTTGTTTAAATGTTATGTTATCTTTTGAAATTGGATTGTGTTGTTGAGAACCTGGTGTATGGTATTTTTAACATGTTTCAAAATATTTAATAAAATATTTCATGCAATTAGTGATTTATTCCTTTTCATGTTGTTATAATAAATTTTCTTCTTTAAAAGTATATGTCATGTGTTCGGTAACTTGCCTTGATGGATTTTATGTGTTATGTGTGATTTATAAATTATTTGTTTGGATTTATAAATGTATTGTAAGAATTAGAAAATTTATTTTTGGGAACTTACATGGATTTACAATTTGGATTTGGTTTTACAAACAAATGGGTTTTGGTTTACAACATTTTTTGGCCCGAGTAGCCGGAAAATGGACTGTTTCACATCCTTATAGAAATAGTTATGTATTGACTATGTATCAGGAGTCTTATAACAGATTTATGAATGTGTTTTTCTGATATAAATGTTGTGTATACATATCGTTATTATAATTTAAATTCATTCTGTTTTCAAAAGATAGTTTTGTGAAATTCTTAAAGGACTATTTGGCAATTTTTTTAAAAAACTCGGTCTCATGAGTATTTTATGTTCTATCTTTTAGAGCCATTTTATGGTACATGAAATTAATTTATTAATTGGTTTTGGGGCATCAAAATGTGATTTAATATGTTATTGATAGGTTTTTCCTTAATAGGTCATTTTTGAAAATATTTTATGTGCAAGGCTTCGTTTTACTCCTTGTGATTGTTTTACAAAAACATTTAGTGGTTTATTGATTCATGAAAGAAATATGAAGCATGTTTGTGAATTTAATGTGTTATTATGGTTTTTAATGTAATTTTTATCTGAAATGTGTATTTTATATTATGTGTGACTTGATTTAGAACTAAAGGGAATCATGAGTATCTAGGTGGGCCGACGTGTACTAGTATGCTAGTGATTCTATGGGGTTTGGACCCTGTTTCACATAGGGTGTTTGAAGATGACAACACTAACTAAACTATGATGATGATGACTTTTGGGGACAACTATGTTATGGGTATTCTCCGTACAATTGTCTTGTGGGAACGAGAAAAGATATTTATTATGGTTACTTTCAGAGATATACAAGGTACTAGGGGATCACAACTAACTAGTGCCTCGGGGTGTTCCCGTGAGTAGTGCTCATTGGATATTTTGTACTCACCATCGGCATACAGTGTGATTGGTTTCTAAATTCAGTAGTGTGTATTATTTATTTAGTATTGTACATTTTTCAAAACATCCCTCTTCAAATATATTTTCATTTTGAAGTTGCACATCTTTGAAAAATTGTTACTTGCATTTTTGTTTATTGAACATGAATGTTTTTTTCGGACAATTATTATATTTTCAAACCTCATTTGAAAATAATAATTTAATATCTTGTATTTTAAAAAAATTAAATTTATGATTCTTTTATATTAATGGAACTGCATTGGGAATAGAATATCGGGCTAACCTACTATGTTTTAATACTCACGCCTAATGTCTTCTTCCATTTTTTGCCCTTGTGCAGGTTTCAGTTCAAGTTTGATCGCCTTGGGATATAGGTGACCATTGTGTTGGGGATTGACCAGTGGTGTCACATGGAGTTAGTTGGTTATCTGGTTTTGTCTGTTGAGTTGTTTGTTTATTAATACTTTCAGTTTCTTCTATTAATACTGTTTTGTTCAATTTTTATATAAATGTATTTGGGGACGTACATCTATTTTCATTGTGTGTTTTATTGTTTATATATGCGAGAAATCATTACCTTGTGTATTATATTGATTCCCTTTGTGCCTGTCACCATCCCAGGAGGATCGAGAGCTCCTCTCGGGAATTCTCGTGGGATGTCATGGGTGATCGGTTCATGGTCAAATCAGGCTAGTTCATGACAAAATGTTATCAAAGGAGGTCATATCTTAGAAGACATTTCTTTTTAGATCTCCCTTATTATTTGGGGGATGTCATGGTAGAGGAGTAGGATGTTTTTGGACTTGAGGGGTGAGTGCGGGAAGTGTGTCACAAACTCTTCCTCGTTCTAATCCTCGGGATTCCATGGTAAGTCTTATTTTATTAGTGTCTTTTGTACTGGTTGATTGTTTGGTGTTGGTATATGACAAGTGGAGTTTGAATAATGGTCTCATGGATCTCATAGGGCTTGGAAAACAATGTGTAGTCGGGGAATGGTCCTAATAGGTTTATCTGTGTTGGTGTTGTGTTTGACATGTGGCCACTAACTATATGGTCAAGTCACCCAACAACAATAGTTCCCTTTTTTGGGTATCATGGATATTTCATGAATTCTGAATTTTTATGGAAATATTTGATTGAGAATTATGGAAATGGGTTTTAATGGAAGTAATGGATTTAAAAAATTGGAAAAGTTGTTTAAAAAAAAATATATGAATGGTTTTGGGAAGGCTATTTTCTTATAAAAAAACATGTTTTTTGATGGAAGTGGAAATGATTTAATGAGATCAGATTTTACCTAATCTAAACTTGTGGTTTGTTGAAATAAAATGTTTTTAAAGTGTGAATAATTTTAAATTAATTATAATTTTTTTAAATGGGGTGTTTTGGAATGTTTAAATGTGATCCAATCTGATAAATTATATTTGGAAATTGGTTTTGAGTTGTTGGTTTTTTCCTAGAAAGAGTATTGTTCTCAATGGAAATCTGATTATAAAAAGACACCTTGTTGAATTTCAGAAAATCGGATGGTTTTTTTTGGAGTAACTTGGTTGTTTTAAATGTTTTTAAAAATTAAAAGAGGTAGGTTTTTATGAAAATGGTTCTTGATGAGATGTTTTCTATTTTTTGAAATTTGAAAATGGTTTTTGACTTGGTGGTTAGTGTTCCTTTGGAAGGTAAATGTTTTTCTGAATGATGTTGTTTTTTTATTATTTGGTGTTTTCATGTGTTCTTACAAGAATCTTTTTATGGATATATACAATGGTGGCCTATATGGAATGGTGGTTGGGTTCCTGGAGTGGCATGGAAATGTGCATGTGAGTGAGACATGATTAAACACCATTGGTGAATGTGGAAACCCACTGAATTAGTTTGTTTTTCAAAAGAATTTTGTGATGAAAAATTGTGGCATTTGTTTATAATCCAATGGCTATGTGGATATATTTTTCTATAACAAAGGAGAGTTTTTCTATCCAGTAATCTTCCTTGTGATCTAGAAGTCAAACTCAGGTTGGATCTTTATATGAGATCTTGTTGGTGGCTCGGTTATAGAGTAATGTTCTGTCAGTTTCTATTGATGTGTTGGATGTTGTGATGTGGCCACAGATAGTTATATGTTTTCAATATTTCCAATTGATAAACATTAGGAATATTTATCATGTTTCACAAGCTAGATACAACTCCAAAAATAATTCCCCATCCCGTTAGATGAAATAGAGAGAAGCTTGGGATCGATTTAAATTGCTTCCAGTTCTTGATAGTTCTTGCAGACAGATCAGTTGTGTTCATTGATGTTGATTCATTTCGCCGTATTCTCTATCCAGTATTCTCCTCATTCCTTGTGATAAATAATTTTGATATTTATCTATGATTTACTATTTAGATGAAGGTGTTTTGTTGAGAAAGTGAGTTTTTTTTGAGTGGTGTGATCCTTTGCACCTGCCTGCGGTGCAGCAGATTCATCAAGATTCAGGACACCAGCCATAGGCCTCAGAGTGAATATTTTCATGCAGATAGGAAATCTATAGTGGTGTGGGTCCCTTGACCAGGATCATGCTTCCACCATTGTGTAATGGTAGTTTATATGTCTCTATTTTAGTTCCTCATTTAAGTGAATTTATCTTTGTCGCAACAAGTGTTGTGGACTTACCCCTCACACAATGTCTAAGGTTATGCCTTCATGGATGTGGGTTTCTAATCAATTTCACATTTTGGACCACCTTTGTGAATCGGGTGTGGTCTATGTGTTACCAATTCTTAGGTGGATAATGTTGGGCAGGTCCCCTATTTCATTTGTGGTTTCAGTGGAATAATTATTCGTCCCCTTCCCTCCACTCCCCGAGTAGTGGGGGTCTGGATCTATGTAATAAGTGTTCGCTCGGTTCTTTTCCCTTATATTTAGGAGAGGGTGGATTAGATTTTCATGTAATAACTTTGTTAACATGCGTTGGTTTGTTTTTTTGGGAGATTTTTTTGGATATGTGAAAGTGAGATAATGTTGAGTTCTTTTTTTCATTGCTAGTTGGGTTCTAATGGAGGGGAGACCACCACTAGTCTCATTTATTTTCTCCTCCTATGAACATGTCTAGTGATAGTTCTTTACTAATGTTAGGATTTCCATTCGTTACTCCCCTAAATTCAATGGTTTTAATTAGTACACTTTAGTTTTGGAGATTTTATGGTTCATTGTGAGAAGGCCCAACAATCGGGTTCATGGATTAGTTGTGGAGGTGGTAACTTGATCATTCAGTTGATTTTCACAATGTGGTTGTGAGGATTTGATTTTTTTTGTAAGGAGGATTAATTTATGATGAAGTAAAATGATATTTGACTAGATTTATAGGTTTTATCTTGTTGTTATGGAATCCTTAGATGTTTTTCCAGCAGCAGTAATGTGTTGTGGCTTTCCAAGGGCGGAAAGCATTAATGGTGTTGAGAATTGTCACACCAGGTTTTTCATGTCATTGATTTTATCCAGTTCATTTGAAATCCCAATCCTTTTTATGGGTCACCGATGAGGTTAATTTTGAGTTTTTATTTTTCATCATTGTCTAATCACCCTAATTTGGGTTCCCCATTGCTTGTTGAGAAGTCTTTGGTGAATGGGTGGTTACTTCCTGATTTGGGCCAACCGTCAGCCCATTTCCAATTTTAAAAACCAAATTTGTATCTTTTATAACACATTTTCTTTTCAACATTTTCTCCCATTACACTTTCCACATGGAAACTACTTATATTTTAAAATTTTCATATCCTTTTTTACCCAATATATATTCATAATCCTGTTGAAATTGGGTTATTTATTTAAGTATTGGCCCAACCCATGTGCCCATTTCCAGTTTTAAAAAAATAATTTGATTCATTTATATAAAATTAAATATTTATTATAGTTTGGTGATTCAACATTCCACTAAAATATAATACCCCTATCCATACCCCCATGATAGATTTCCCCTCTTTGGAGCTCATATGTGTCGCGAATTAGGGAAGACATTCTCAATGACTCTCAAATCGTCCAGAATTGTGAAGGAAATTTGTTTCATATATAAATCACTCCATTAGTACTATTTTTTCTCACAATTCTTCTTTACCTGGTTTTTCTAGATCTTAGGAGAATATCCATGAAGTTTCATGACACTCCCATTTCTCTATGTGTGATGATCTAATGGAATACAAAGTGTTTTGTAGTTGAAAATGTAAGATTCTTTATTCTTTCTCCTCCCTCTTCTTCCTCATTTGATTATATCATGCTTTCATAATCTACACTAGTAATTATCGACCTAGGTTTCTATTATCGCATGGATTTTTATTTATTTTATATTTTTTTAGGTCTGGTCTTCATATTTTTATTGTTTATAAACCCACGACGGGTGATTTCGGGTGTGTGTTTCCATTAAGATAAGGATTTGAGGTAGGATATCCCTTGCACATGCCATTATCATTCTAGTTACATAATTTTAATATTTTCCAATACTGATATATATGTTTATTAATGTTTTTAATCCTTTTTATAATTTTCTTGGTGTGCAAAATGGTTGTTTAAGCCTTTTTTGTGAAAGGTATTGTTGTTTTGTCATGATAGTTCACACCAACTGTTTGCTTAAATGTTCAATAATATTTCTCACTTGGGTTGTGAGGATGAGAACCCAGTTTATGATATTTTTAACATGTCTCAGAATCTTGAATAAAATACTTCATGAAATTGGTTTTTTATTCCTTTTCATGTTCTTAAAATAAATTGTTTTGTTTAAAAGTGCTTGTCACGAATTCAGTAACTTGCCCGGTTCATTTTTATGTGTTAAGTGTGATTTAAAAATTATTTGTTTGTATTTATAAATGTATTTGAAGAATGAGAAATGGTATTTGGTTACCCTAAATCACATTACAAATTGGATTACATTTTACAAACAAATGTTTTTTGCTTTATATCATGTTTTGGCCCGAGTTGTTGGAAAATGGACCGTTTCACATCTTTATGAAAATGGTAATGTTTTGAGTATGTAAAATGGGATTTATAAGAGATTAATGAATTTTTAATTATTCATTAAATTATGTGTATACACATCCTTAATAAAATTTAAATGCATACATTTGTCAAAATTTTGTTTTGAGAAAGCTTTAAAGGCTCGTTTGTCTTCTTTTTAACTGGTTTCCATGTGTATTTTATGTTCTATCATTTGGGGCCATTTTATAGTCCATTAAATTTTTTTATTAATTGGTTTTGGGTATTAAAAAACTGTTTTTATATGTTATTTATGGGTTTGTGTCCTCAAAATAGCATTTTTTAATGGATTTTATGTGCAAGACTTATTATAATCGTTGAGATTGTTTTAAAAAACCATTTAGTGTTTTATTGATTCGTTAAAGAAATGTAGACCATCATTGTTGTTGTTGTGATTATAGTTTGTAAATGGTATTTTTGTGCGAAAATTTTATTTGATAATATGTGCAACATTATTGATTTTATGTGCATGCATTTTTATGTTCTATCATTTGGGGCCATTTTATTGATTCATTTTTAAGTTGCACCTCTTTGAAAATTTATTACTTGCATTATATTATTAAATATGATTTTTTTTGTCTGATAATTATTATAGCATGGAACATCCTTTGAAAAACATACTTTTATATCTTGTATTTAAATGAAAAAAATTTATGTTTCTTTTATTTTAAAGGATGTTTATTGAGAATAGAATATTTGGCTAACCTACTAATTTTTAATACTCACTCCTATTGTCTTCTTCTGTTTTTGGTCCTTCTACTAGTTTCCACTCGAGTTTGATCGCCTTGGGAGACATGTGATCATTCTGTTGGAGAGTGATCAGTGATTTCACATGGAGTTAACTGGTTTTCACGTTTGGTCAGTTGAGTTGTTGGTTTAGTTCTACATTCTGTTTCTTGTACAAATAATGTTTTGTTCAATTTTTATATAAATTTATATTGGGATGTACATTTATTTCCACTATTTGATTGATTGTTTATATATTGGAAAAATAATTCCCCTGTGTACTTATGGATTCCCTTAGTACTTGTCTCCATCCCAAGAGGATCATGAATGCCTCTCGAGATTTGTCGCGGGGTGGCCTGGGTGACTGGTTTAGGGTCGACTCGGGTTGGTTCCTAACTGGGATATCCAAGTAGCGGCGTCGAGGAATAATGACGTCCTCATAGGTATGTAGTCGTTATCCATAGTCAATGCTCAGATTGACTGTATTAGGCACAATGTGTGGTGTTTCTGTGAGGATGGTTCCTGATTTTCCTTCACCGATGAAAGGGAACCATTACAGCACATGATGGACTAACCCAGTGGAGGGTGCAGATGATCACTCATCATTATGCTAGCCTTACCCTTGGAGTAGTAGATGGTAAGAGACCAAAAAATCTATTAGTGGTCTACTAGTATGCCGATTTCTTTCCAGATGATGTTTCGGGACTACCCTTATACAGAGAGGTGGACTATTAAATCGACCTGTAACCCAGGACATCACTGATATCTACACATGCATATTTTATGGCCCATGTGGAGCTTCGTGAGTTACAAGTAAAGTTTGAGGACTTGTAGAGGAAGGGGTTGATTAGGCCCATTGTTTCTCCATGCGAATCCCAGATTTTGTCCGCCATGAATGAAGACGAGATTTTGAAACTCTTTGTGGACTATTGGTGCCTGAACCAGATGACTGTGAAGAACAAGTATTCACTTATGAGGATTGATGATATTTTCGTTCAACTAAAGGAAGATCATCATTCTTTAATGATAGAACTCAAATCAGGCTATCATCAGCTCATGGTATGAGATGAGAATGTGCAGAAGATGTCCTCCAGATGTCGATATGACAACTATGAGTTCTTGGTTATGCCATTTGGCATGAACAACACCCCTGCAGTGTTCAAGGGACTCATGAACGGGATCTTGAAGCCATACCTCGATCTATTTGTGGGGGTCTTCATTGATGACATCTTAGTGTACTCGGCGATGAAGGATGAGTATGCATATCATCTGTAGATATTTATGGATACACTCTGAGAGAACAAGCATTATGGAAAGCTCTATAAGTGACAGTTCTAGATACGATAGGTTCACTTTCTAGGACACATTATCTCGGAGGCTATAGTTTCTATGGATCAGTTAAGATATGGGTTTTTCTTTCTTGGGAGCCACCCAGAAGTTCGACTGAGGTCCATAGTTTCCTAGGTTTGGATGGGTACTTCCAAAGATTCATTCCCAACTTTTCCAGTGTTTCGTAACCCTTGTCGGTGTTGATGAAGAAGGGACAACCCTTAGTATGGAAAGAGTGATGCTATTAGAGTTTCCAGGAACTTATGTAGAGACTTATATGTGCCCCTCTATTAAGGCTACCAGATGAATACAATGGGATTGTAGTCTACTACGATGCATCAGGGACCGAATATGGGTTTTTCCTGATGCACGAGCAACTAGTGTCACTTATAGTTCACGAAAAATGAGATAACATGATCAGAACTATGCTGAACAGGACCTAGTGTTAGTAGTAGTGTTCTGAACCTTGAAGATGTGGCATCATTACATGATGGGAGAATGTTTTACAATATACTCTGATCACAAGAGTCTCAGGTATATCTTCCCATAAATGAACTTGAGCACGACTCAATGATTATCACTAAAGTTCCTCCAAGACTATGAGTTTGAGTTATTATATACTAATTTGAAGGGGAATGTTATAGCAGACAGACATAGAAGGAGGTCTGGTCTACAATTGATGGGTGAGGTGACAGATCAGCAAGCCATGTTGCAGATATCAATTGTGGATAAAGATGGAGAAGCTTACCTCTAGTCTATGACTATCACTCCCCCAATTTTTCAGTGAGTTTGGGAGACATATCTAGGGGACATTGACTTTGAGGCATGGTGTCCTATGATATCCACCGGACATGCACCTGATGGATTGTAACACCCGAGACTTTTATGAGAAATATTTTGTTTTTAAGTAATATAAATCATCAAAGGTATCTTTCACTACACACAACACTAGCTTGGCTTGCTTTACATGCAACTGAGGCCTTCCTTGATAGCTTGCGTCGTACACAATACCGAGTTTCACTAAACAACTATATGCTATTAAAATATTATTAAAACTAGCCATTATGAATATTAATAACCATTTTTTGAAATTTTGTAAATTTTATTTTTCAAAATGAACTTCATTTTTGGATTCGGAATATCGAAATTAGTCTAGGGTGAAATTTTTGTATTTTTCAGGAAACTTTAATTTTTTGATGAATAGTGAAAACACTAGGATACTATTTAAAAACCGACTGTTTATTTAAATATTTATTTATTTTATTTAAATTTTTTTTGTCAAAATTGATACATAATACCTATATATGTTCAATGTAATTCATTGGAGTAATTTTATAATAATTTTAGATATATAAAAATTTTATTGAACTTTTCACCGTCTTTTACCCACCTCCTAGGAGAATTTGTAAATTTACATAAAAATTAATTTTACCGCTTCTGTGAGTGGAATTTATAAAATCTAAGAGACACCGTTAATATCAAAGAAAAAAATGTGGTTCAATGAGATTAAAATAATTTTTGGTGAATAGTAACTTTTTACTTTTTTTTACCATGGTTAAAAGTAAAGAGGGTAACGAAGGGTAAAAATGATATTATTATTACCTTAACACATGTCCTAATTCAATTAGATAAGTGAAATTCGACCAAAAACAACCTTAGGAATAAAATATGAACATTTAGGCCCACTTGGATTAGATTAGGACATTTATTATCAATTTATTTAAAGAAGGGTTAAAAAAGTTAAAATCAAAGTTTAATAACTAAACCATTTTTACTATAGGTTTATACATAAGATAAATTCGTCTATAAATATTTATTAGAAAGATAAAAATATTTCCTACATAATGGTATTTTATTTGTAATTTTTAGACTTAAAATAATTTAATTTATTTATGATACAATGATGATGTAGTAATTATCTTATTAATGAAATATTGACATAATTGATTTTATAAATACCCAAATAAATGAAATTTGAGACTTTTTATGAATTCCAAGAAATTTTAAATGTTAATACGACATGTAAGTATCTATTGAATTAATTTTTTTCGAACTAATCATACTGTTATTATTTTCACAAAAATCAATTACCAAATAGTGTCAAAATTGTCTTAAAATAGTTTTAAAAAACAATATTATATTATTAATAGTAATTATATTCCTAAAAATCTAAGGATCGGCCAAGATACTTATATCATGATAGTTGTATCATTAATTTACCACTTGGTGGACTCTTGGATGTATATGGAATGTTTATTAAATATATAATATAAAAATACAAAGTGACATGGTAAATTTCAATCTAATTAACTAAGAGTTAAAACTAAAAGATAAGGTTAATATAATGACCTAAACTTGTCTAAATTATATTGGATGAGAGTATTTCTACCCATACCCACCTTATATTCAATATATATCAATTTGGAGCTATTATTAACCGCATGTTACTTTATAATAAAATAATATTTTTAGTTATTCCAAAGGTGCCCCTCTCCTTCTTTATAAAATGGCACCTCCTCCCTCTTTTTCTCACACCACTTTGAGAATTCAAGCTCTGCCAAACCCTGCCAAATTCTCTTCTCCACTTCCCTAGAATCATACTAGATGTCCTGGTCTTCTTAAAAGTCCAATTTTAGTGCCCTAATAGGAGGTCTCAAAAAGGTTCTTCAAAGAAGAGGTAATGTCCGTTACCGATTCTTTCAACTTTATTTCTTCTTCCACTTCTTCTTATTTAGTTGATTCATTATGAAGTAAAAAATTCAGTATCACTCATATACTGATATGTTATTATAATTATGAAACAACCCTATTTCACCATCTATCCATCCTACAGAAAATGAAATCACCGCGCGTGCGTATGTACGGAATACCGTCTCCACGCCGTGGTGTAAACTATTCTCCACCACCACCATACATGGATGGGTATAATGGTGAATATATATGATTATTTTAAATTGATATTGATTCTGAAATAGTATATATACACTCCATTACAAATTCACGATCATGGGAATGATATCATTGCTCGTGCGTACGTATGGAATACCTTCTCCACGATGTGATGCGACTCATTCTACATGATCATCATTGCATAATGATTATATAAATGAATTTAATGAATTAATATGATATATATTACACTAATACCATTCTGGAAATGAGGTTTCTATATCCTAAAATGAATAATAAAAATTTATTCGACAAAACAAGCATCAGAACAAAATGTAATAAACACTCGAATAACAAGTAGTAATGAAATATTACTAATAGGAAGATAATAATATGACCATATATAATATCATAAAAACATTTATGGTTATGGAATAAGTAAATAACATTATTTAAATCAGTATAAAGGAGTTTTGGACACTTACGAAGAAAATCGGACCTAAGGTAAGGGAAATCTCACAATCTCAATTTTATCCGAGATTGTTTATACTTTGGAATTTAATGGGGTGTATTTTATCATCCACATCCATGTTTCCTCAATATATAATATTATTTCCATCCACCTACAATATTTTAAATCGAATTTTACCCTTCTTTGAGTTTTTAGTGAACGATATGAATGGAATCATTTGTCGTTTTTTCGTACGAGGTACTTTTTGACTTTTCCGACAAAAGTATGAGAAGAATGTTTTTTAACTAATACGACATGAATGGATTTTTAAAACATTATTTATAAGAATATTCATTTACAAGTTTTCATGTTTATTTTTAATCAACTAATTTTAGTTTAGAATTGTATGACATTTTAAGAAAGAAAAAGTTTTTTTAAGTAGAAATGATATCTTCCTCAAGAATGGAGTTCAACTATTTTATCAAAATTATTTTCCATCTAATATAATAAAGGGTTATGTTTATATCCCTATTATTACATTTATTTGATTATGTTGTGATTGAATTATTTTTATGAATTCCTTTATCTTATATGAATTATTTTATGATGTCACGATGTTTAAGAATCTCATTTTTATTACACGGGTTATGCTATGATGTATGGTTTATGATTTTTTGGCACACATAAGAATGGTATCATTATGAGATGGGTGGGACTTATATCTCCCTCCAATTCATTGGGTAATGATTTTATATCTCATGAGATAGACATGGATGGAACGACAGGTTAAACCGGTTCAGTGAAACAGGACTGGAACGAGGAATGAACTCGGTTCAGAAATGGACTTTGTCCAGTAAGATAGTCTTGGAAATGTTTCTTGACTAATAAGAAATGATTCTATATGATTATTTGTGTATTACACAAATCTTTATGTTTTATGTTATGATTATTGTGATTAAATTTCACTACCATGATTTATCCCATGTTATGAAATTTTGATCTCTTTTGCAGGGTAAGATTTCCAAAATGTTATGTTCTTATGAATATGATGTGATTGATATTTCTTTTGTTTACCCTTACTATGAATTTGAGCTCACCCCGTTGTATGTTTTCTTTCCCCAGGTTAGGAAGAAGGATATTAAGTAGGATATGCTAAAAGGGACTCTAGATATGATGAAATAAATGGGAGACAGTGTAGACGCTTTATGAACCAGTTTTTTATGTTTCCTAGTTTCTAAAGACATCATACATATACAATCCTTTAATGGTTTTTTTATATGTTGTAATACGTTTACTTCAATTTTGAAGTACTAACAATGTATTTAAAGTATGGGTCGTTATAGTTGGCATAAGAGGAAAGGTATAGTCCACCTTTTGAAACTATGATGTGAAAGCCTTAGTAAGAACCCTAACGATAAGTCTAAGCATAGAACAGAATCTTAGTGTTTTAGAAATGGCCATGAATAACCTATTATAAGACCTTAAGTGTGAAATTTTATTCTTGATTATGTAGTTTTCCTATTATAATTTGTGTTTCTCACACTATTTTTTTGGTTTTAGTCAATGGCTGGAAGCCGAAGGAACCGTGTTAATGTAGAATGTGACGGGCAATGCAATGATTGTCCCCCTGAGAAACCAAACTTTATGGGAGCTAGAATAGAAAATCTTGTATCCATTCTCACACAAATTTACCAATCTATTAATCATTCAAAACATCCAAACCAGCAAAGGAAGGAGCAACATTCTGTTGAATCCTTCATGAGGCAGCGTCCACCTTCATTCAGCGGGTCTACTGATCCTTTAGTTAATGAACAATGGATTAGTACTACTGAAAAGATATTTTCAGTTCTTCAATGTTATGAACATGATAAAGTCATCCTAGAAGTGTATCGTTTAGAAGAAGATTTTGATCAATGGTGGAATCTTATTAAGAATATGAGGCAAAGGGATGAAATTGAGTCCATGGAATGGGACGAGTTCACGAACTTATTTTTCAATAAGTACTTCCCTTGTATTCTCCAAACAATGATGGAGAAAGGGTTTCTTGAACTGAAGCAAAAGGATGATGAATCTATTGGTACCTATGAAGAAAATATTAAAAGAACTTCAAGGAACACTTCTGGTATTATTATCCAACCTGAGAGTAAGATCGATCGATTCTTTAGTGGTTTAAAACCAAGTCTTCGAAGGGCGTTACCCATAAGGGACTTCAATAACTATGAGAAAATCGTTCGATGTGCTCTCAAAGTTGAGATGGAGATTGGAGTAACCCATCAGTCATATGGGTTTGATAAGAAGAGGAAACTAGAATTCAAAGGAAAATCTAAAGAGCACACTGAAAAGAAGAAGAGATTTCTCTTATGCTCAACGTGTGGAATGAAACATGGAGGGAGTTGTCTTAAAGGGACAAGTAAATGTTTAAAATGTGGAAAGGAAGGTCATCAGGCATTTGAATGCTGCAATGATGGGAATAATATCTCTAATGATGCAAACAAAGAAAGGGATACACATAATGAACCTACTACACTTCAATGTTTCAAGTGCAAGGAGATGGGGAATTATTCCAATCAATTCCCAAATCCAAGGGTTGATGATGATGGTCGACGTCAACAAAATCTTAAGGCTAAAGACAAATGAAAGTCACATGCAATTTCTATCAGCGATGTGGAGTACGATAACAATGTGGTGAAAGGTACACTTATCATCCACTCTAAAGTAGAAAATGTTTTATTTGATTCTGGATCCACCAACTCTTTTATTTCTGACGAATTTTCTAAGATTATCACCATATTACCTCAGCAATTAGATGTTGAGTTAGCTATGACAACCCCTAATGGAACAACAGTCGCATCAAAAGTTTATAATTCCTCTCTGATTGAAGTTTGTGGGAAAGTGCTTCCTTCTCATCTTGTGATCCTCCCTATAGTCGAATTTGATGTGATTCTTGGCAAGGATTGGCTTTCATTGTATGGAGCTCATATCAATTTCCAAAGAAGGGAAGTCACATTTCATATTCCAGATCAATCTATGATCGTCTATAGATGCAAGGATGAACATAACCTTCTAGTGGAAATTTCTTCCATGTTATGGGTCTTGATTCCACTAAATGAGGGTTATTTATCTCAAATGGATGGAGAGAAACTCATGAATAAGAATATGCCCGTTTTACGAGAGTTTGATGATGTATTTCCAAAGGAATTGTCGGGTCCTCTGGCAAATTGTGAAGTTCAGTTTTCAATAGAACTTGTACCATGTGCTTTGCCTATTTCAAAGACACCTTATATAATGGCCCCAATTGAGTTGAAGGAATTGAAGATGAAACTCCAAGAGAATCTTGATAAGGGATTCATACGCCCTAGTGCGTCACATTGGGGAGAACCTGTTCTGTTTGTTAAGAATAAATATGGATCAATGAGACTCTACATTTATTATAGAGAACTTAAAAAGATCACTAGCAAGAACAAATATCCTCTCCTGCACATTGATGACTTATTTGACCAAAAATAAGGAGCTCAATAATTTTCCATGATTGATCTTCGTTTAGGGTATCATCAAGTAAGGGTCAAAACGGAGGATATACCAAAGACGACTTTCCGTACAAGGTATGGAAACTATGAATTTATAGTGATGCCATTTGTTTTTACTCATGCCCATGCTATCTTCATGGATCTAATGAATAGAGTCTTTAGAGACTACCTTGATCAATTTGTGGTAGTATTTTTAGACGTTATTCTTGTCTATTCAAAGCAAAAGGAGGAACATGAAGATCACATGAGAATTTTATTGAAGACCCTGAGAAAGGAGAAGTTTTATGCCAAATTTACCAAGTGTGAATTTCGGCTTCAAAAAGATGCATTTTTGGGTCACATAATCTAAAAGGAGAAGATATTTGTGGACCCAGCAAAAATAGAGCTTATCGAATGATGGTAGAGACCAACAACAGTAACTGAGATCCGATGTTTTCTTGGTTTGGCTGGATATTATCGATGTTTTGTGAATGATTTTTCAGGATTATCTAATCCACTCACCATGTTGACTAGGAAAGGAGTTAAGTTTGTTTGGACGGAGGAATGTGAAGATAATTTCAAGGAGTTGAAAAGAAGGTTATCCAGTGCACCTGTACTCAAACTTCATTGTAGTGGAGAAAGGTTTGTGATCTACAGTGATGCATCCAAGAAGGGGCTGGGGTGTGTTCTTATGAAAAATGATAAGGTAATAGCATATGCCTCACGACAGTTGAAAATCCATGAGCAAAATTACCCAACTCATGATTTGGAGTTAGCTGCGGTAATCTTTGCATAGGATTTGGAGGCATTATCTTTATGGAGAAAGGTGTGATATTTATACTGATCATAAAAGTATAAAGTATATTTTCAGACAAAAGGAGCTGAATATTCGCCAAAGAAGATGGTTGGATCTGATTAATGATTACGACTGATCAATTCATTACCACTCTGGGAATGAAAACAAGGTGGCAGATGCATTAAGTCGACAAGATCATTCCAGTTCATCTATGATGAGGATCACAAAAGATCCAATATTTATGGATTTACAAAGGATAGATCATGGAATTATAATGGAAGGGGAAAATTGTATCTTTCTCAAATGAATGTTCAACCATAACTACATGTGATGATTAATGATTTGTAGAAAGAAGATGTGGAGTTAAAAAAGAAGGTGATAAATATTCCTGAATTCAACCTTGTTTGTGATGGGATAATAAATTTCAGGAATCGGGTTTGTGTACCTCCAATCCCAGAATTAAAGAAGGAGCTGCTGGATGAGGCTCATATTTATTCATTCTCTATTCATCCTGGATGTACGATGATGTATAAGGACCTGATAGAGTACTTCTAGTGGGATGGAATGAAAAGAGATGTTGTTGAATATGTCTCTCAATGCTTGGTTTCTCAGCAAGTTAAATCTGAGAGACAGAAGTCTAACGGAATGTTACAAACATTACCCATACCCGAATGGAAATGGGAAAACATCACTAGGGGATTTGTCACCGGACTTCCTAAAACATCCAAAGGAAATAATGCTATCAGGGTTATAGTTGATCATCTTACAAATTCTGCACACTTCATTTCTATTAGAGAGGATTTCTCTCTAGATCATCTTGTAAGGATATATGTAAAGGAAGTGGGATGATTGAATGGAGTACAACTTTCTATTATATCTGATCGGGATCCGAGATTTACCTTGATGTTCTGGCGAAGTTTTCAGCATACTCTGGATACAGAGTTGAGTTTCAACACTGCTTATCATCCTCAGACAGACGGTCAGTCGGAGAGAACAATTCAAACTCTAGAGGATATGTTAAGATCTTGCTCTTGGATTTCATAGGTGGTTGGGATCAACACCTACCTTTGGTGGAATATTCTTATAATAATAGTTTTCAATATAGTATTCAGATGGATCCTTATGAAGCTCTCTATGGAATGAAATGCAGGACTCCAACTTGCTGGGATGAAGTTGGGGAAATAAAGCTATTATGACATGATCTTGTTGATGAGATGGAAAAAAAGGTCAGATCTATTCAACAACACATAAGAGCATCTCAGCGTCGACAGAAAAGTTATTCCTACTACCGAAGAAAATACCTAGAGTTTGAAGTGGGTGATAAATTGTTCTTACGAATATCTCCCTGGAAGAGGGTCATGAGATTTGGAAAGAAGAGGAAGTTGAGCCCTAACTATATCGGTCCTTTCAAAATACTGGATCGTGTTGGAAAGGTAGCATACCTATTGGCGCTTCCACCAAATCTCAGTCATGTTCACGATGTGTTCCATTAATCTCTCCTGAGAATGTACGTACTTGATCCTTCACATGTACTCAGCTAAGAAGTTGTACCGCTGGAGCAAGATCTTTCTTATGAAGAACAACCGATAGAGATTATGGATCGTAGCGAAAAAGTCCTACGAAACAAGACCACTTGCTTGGTGAAAGTTTTATGGTGGAACCACCAATTAGAAGAAGCAACATGGGAGCTTGAGGATATGATGAGGGAGAGGTATCGTCATCTTTTTGTTACAATGTGATGAATTTCGAGGGAGAAATTCATTTTAAGCGGGGTAGAATGTATCACCCGAGACTTTTATGAAATTTTTTTTATGTTATATAAATCATCAAAGGAATATTTCAATATGCACAACACTATCTTGGCTTGCTTTACATGCAATCATAGCCTTCCTTGATATCTTGCGTCATACGCAATACCGAGTATCACTAAACAACGATATGCTATTAAAATATTATAAAAACTAGCCATTATGAATAGTAATATCCAATTTTTGAAATTTTGTAAATTTTATTTTTCAAAATGGATTTTTTTTGGTTTCGGAATATCGAAATTAGCCTAGGGTGAAATTTTGGTATTTTTCTGGAAACTATCAATTTTTGATGAATAGTGAAAACACTGGGTTACTATTTAAAAACCGACTTTATATTTAAATAATTATTTATTTTATTTAAATTTATTTTAGATAAAAATTTATACATAATACCTATATAAGTTCAATGTAATTCATTGGAGTAATTTTATAATAATTTTAGATATATAAAATTTTTATTGAACTTTTCATCGTCTTTTACCCACCTCCTAGGAGAATTTGAAAATGTATATAAAACTTAATTTTACCGCTTCTGTGAGTGAAATTTTGAAAATCCAAGAGAAATGGTTAATATCAAGGACTAAAATGTTGTTCAATGAGATTAAAATATTTTTTTGGTGAATAGTAACTTTTTACTTTTTTTCCCACTGTTAAAAGTAAATCGGGTAACTAAGGGTAAAAATGATATTATTATTACCCTAACACATGTCTTAATTCAATTGGATAAGTATAATTCAACCAAAAACAACCTTAGGAGTAACATATGACCATTTAGGCCCACATGGATTAGATTAGGACATTTATTATCAATTTATTTAAAGAAGGGTTAAAATAGTTATAATCAAAGTTTAATAACTAAACCACTGTTAATATAGGGTTATACAAGATAAATTCAACTATAAATATTCATTATAAATCTAAAAATATTTCCAACATAATGGTATTTTATTTGTAATTTTTAGTCTTAAAATAATTTAATTTATTTATGATACAATGATGATGCAATAATTATATTATTAATGAAATATTGACATAATTGATGTTATAAATACCCAAATAAATGTAATTTGAGACTTTTTATGAATTAAAATAATTTTAAATATTAATATGACATTTTAGTATTTATTTAATTAATTTTTTTCGAACTAATCATTCTGTTATGATTTTCACAAAAATCAATTACCAAATAGTGTCAACATTGTCATAAAATATTTTTTAAAACAAATATTATATTATTAAATGTTATTATATTCCTAAAAACCTAAGGTTCGTCCAAGATACTTATATCATGATAGGTGTATAATTAATGGACTACTTGGGGGTCGCCTGGATGTATATAGTATGTTTATTAACTATATAATATAAAAATACAAAGTGACGTGGTAAATGTCAATCTAATTAACTAAGAGTTAAAAATAAAAGATAAGGTTAATATAATGAGATAAACATGTCTAAATTCTATTTTATGAGAGGCTTTAGACCAATACCCACCTTAGCTTCGAAATATATCAATTTGGAGCTATTAAAAAAATTATTTGACTTTATAATAAAATAATATTTTTAGTTATTCCAAAGGTGCCCCTCTCCTCCCTTATAAAAGGGAACCTCCTCCCTCTTTTCCTCACACAAATTTGAGCCTTAAAGCTCGGCCAAACCATGAAAAATTATCTTCTTCACTTCCCTAGAAACATCCTAGAGGTCCTGTTCTTCTTCAACGACCAATTTTAGTGCCCTAATAGGAGGACTCAAAGAGGCACCTCGAAGAAGAGGTAATGTCTGTTACCGATTCGTTCAACTTTATTTTTTCTTCCACTTCTTCTTATTTAGTTGTTTAAAAATGAAGTAATAACATCACTATCACTCATATACTGATTTTTTATTATAATTATGAAACAACCATATTTCACCATCTATACATCCTATAGAAAACGAAATCACCTTGCGTGCGTACGTACGGAATACCGTCTCCACGTCGTGGTGTATTCTATTTCCAACCACCACCTTACTTGGATTGGTATAATGGTGTAAATAATGACTATATATTATTATTGTAAGGTGATATTGATTATTAAATAGTATACATACACTCCATTACAATTTCTCGATCATGGGAACGATATCATCGCTCGTGCGTACGTACGGAATACCGTCTCTACAATATGATGCGACTCATTCTACATGATCTTCATTGAATAATGATTATATAAATGAATTTAATGAGTGAATATCATATATGTTACACTAATACCATTCTGGAAATGCGGTATCTATGACCTTAAAAATAAGAATAAGAATTTATTCGACAATACATGCATAAGAACAAAAAGTAATAAACACCCGAATAACAAGTAGTAATGAAATATTAATCATAAGAAGCTAAGAGTATGACCATATATGATATCATAAAAAAATATTGATTCTGGAATAAGTCAATAACATTATTTAAATCATTATACAAGAGGTTCAGCCACATACTAAGCAAATCAGACTTGAGGTTAGGGAAATATCACAATCTCATTTTTTTCCGAGATTGTTTATACTTTGGAATTTACTATGGTGTATTTTATCATCCACATCCATGTTTCCTCAATATGTAATATTATTTCCATTCACATACAATTGTTTAAATCCAATTTTACCCTTTGTTGAGTTTTTAGTAAAAGATATGAAAGGAATCATTTGTCGTTTTTCGTACAAGGTACTTTTTGACTTTTCTGAAAAAAGTATGAGAAGAATGTTTTTTAACTTATACGGCATGAATGGATTTTTAAAAAATTATTTCCAAGAAGCTTCCTTTACAAATTTTCAAGTATATTTTTAATCAACTTCTTTTTGTTTAGAATTTTATTACATGTTAAGAATGGAAAAGTGTTTTTGAAGTAGAAAGGATATTTTCCTCAAGAATGGAGTTCAAGTGTTTTATCAAAATTATATTCCATATAAGATAATAAGCGTCATTTTTATATCCCCATTATTACACTGATTTGATTATGTTGTGATGGAATTATTTTTATGAATTCATTTGTCTTATATGAATTGTTTTATGATGTCACGATGTTTATGAATTCCATTTTTTTACATGGGTTATGCTATGATGTATGGTTTATGATTTTGTGGCACATATAAGAATGGTATCATAATGAGATGGGTGGGACCGATATATACCTCAAATTCATTGGGGAAAGATTTTATATCTAATGAGATTTACATGGCTAGAATGGTAGGTTAAACCAGTTCAGTGAAACAGGACTGAAACGGGGAATGAACTCGGTTCAGAAATGGAATTTTTCCACTAAGATAGTCTTAGCAATGAGACCTGACTAATAAGAAATGATTCCCTATGATTATGTGTGTATTCCACAAAGCATCATGTTTTATGTTATGATTATTGTGATTCCATTTCAATACCATGATTTATCCCATGTTATGAAATTTTGATCTCTTTTGAAGGGTAAGATTTCCAAATTGTTATGTTCTTATGAATACGATGTGATTGATATTTCTTTTGTTTACCCTTACTAAGCATTTTAGCTCACCACTTTGTAAGTTTTCTTTCCCCAGGTTAGGAAGAATGTTATTAAGTAGGATATTCCAAGAGGGACTCTAGATATGATGAAATAAATGGGAGACAGTGTAGATGCTTTATGAACTAGTTGTTTATGTTTCCCAGTTTCTAATTACACTATACCTATACGGTCCTTTCATGGTTTTGTTATATGTTCTAATAAGTGTACGTTAATGTTGAAGTACTAACAATGTATGTAACGTATGGGTCGTTATATGGATTTTCTGAAGGTGGGGCACACATCATCCACTTTAGAGGACACACCATGGTACCAGTGGTGCTAAAGGAGGAGTTGTTGAGGGAGTTCTACACGTCCCCTATGGTGACACATCCTGGTGTGGCAAAGGTGTACACGGACCTCCGGTGTCCACAATGGTTGTAGGGATAAATAAGAAAGTGGAAGAATTTTTTTCATGATGTCTCACTTTTGAGCAAGTAAAGGTCGAACATCAGGTTCCAGTAGGCTTAGCCCAGCCACTACAGGTGCCAGAGTGGAAGTGGGATGTCTCACCATAGATATTGTGATAGGGATTCCACGTACATCTAGGAGACATGACCCCATCTGGATGATTATTGACCAACATAGAATGTTATCCCACTTTCTACACATCTAAGAGTAGGGGATAATATAGTGCTTGGGAGGACTCAACATACAAGATATTTTATTTCTTCATGGGGTACCATCGATTATCATCTCCAACCATCATGCATGATTTATATCCCTGTTGTAGAAGGGATTAAAAGATTCATTTAGGACTCATCTTCATTTAACCACTGCCTTTCATCCACAGATGAATGGCTAGATAGAGCAAGCATTCAAACAATAGAGGACATGCTACTTGAGTGGGTATTAGATTTTGGCCATAGTTTGGAGGATCACTTGCCCTTGGTGGAGTCCGTACACAACAACAACTATAAATCCACGATCGGTATGGAACCATTCAATGACTTATACAGTCAACCATGGAGATCACCTCTATGCTTGATAGACCTAGGGGAGTCAACAATTCTTGGTCCTGGGATAGTACATGCTACCACTAAGAAGCTTCAGATCATCTAGGAGTGGTTTAAGACTACACAGAGTATACATATGTCTTATTCTGACTGGAGATAGAGTCTCATGGAGTTCGAGGAGGGAGACCACGACATCCTATGGGTATCAACAGGATAAGGATTGTGTATATTTGGAAGAGGTTGAAAACAATCACTATAGATTATTGGATTTTTTTTGATACTTCAGATGATTGGTGAGGTAGCATATCTCTTTGAACAACCATCGTAGTTGAAAATGGTGCACGACGTCATCCATGTATCTTAGCTGAGGAGATATGGAAATGAACCATCTCACATTATCAACCATGGAGTGCTATATTTTGATGATTATGTAATGTTTACAGAGGTTCCATTGGAGATTGAGGGTCGACAGGAGCAGGTCCTTCATGAAAGATTGATACCTCTAGTGCACGTTTGATGATAGCGTAGGAACCTCTAGGAGAGAATATATGGGTGGGAGGCTCATATTTGTGCTCTGTACCCCCATTTTTTCCATAGTCGATATTGTGGATTTTGGGAGTAAAATAAATAAGGTGGGGAGAATATAATGACCCAGTTTTTCCATTTATTTTTTTCAAAATAATTATATGGAATTATTTTAAGTCTGTTAAAGTTGACGACATGTGATTATGGGGCCTGGTGTGTTCAAAATGAATTTTTGAACATTTCTAAGGTATGATCAGCAAAAACATGGGTGGTGTTTTTTATCTTTTAAACTGGTGCACCAATTAAAAATAAAAGGGAAGCACTGAATCTGCAGTGTTAGGATTCAATTAATGGATCATTAACATTGACCACAGTAAGTATGTAGAAAAAGATAGATTTTTGACTTTTGAAGAGAATAATAAAATAACATTGTTATTTTATTTTATTTTATTATAATCCTCCAACAGATAAGCAGCAGTGGAGGGACCAATGACCTGTCAAGCCATTAAATGGATTGAGTCCTCAAATCCTTTGTAACCGCACCATTAAAATTTGGAAGGTTCCTATTAAATCAACCCCCATAAATTCAATGTGTGTTACTTGCACTCCCCCTCTCATATATATATGGAGCTTGTGGAGAGGTATTGGCATGGAATCACCAAGAAATAAATTCCTGGTAGAGTGTCGAAATGCTAACCACGTGGAGGACGAAGCTGGTTCCAGTGGGCGGTGAGTAGCACCACTGAACGACAAATCCCGAAATTTCCTCAAGACAGGAGGCTATCTAATGGCCTTGAGGTAGGAAATATTTATTATCTAATTTAAAGAGTTGATGAATCTTTTTTTATTATCTAATTTAAAGAGTTGATGAATCTGTTTAAATCCCTTTTTTGATCAAGAGAATTTTGATGGCACAGGGCAAATGAAAAAAGCCCGAACCCTCCAAAATTTTTGTTGGTAGTTGACGTGTTCTTTGAGCGTTATATTTTTTTTGTGCTGGACGAATGTTGGTATAGTGGGTGACAGCGGCAGGCAGGAATGACCATACACGGAGGAGATAGTGGCACATTGTCATGAACCACAGGTGAAGAAGGCCGCAGCCTTACCTGCAGTGGGTGGAGATGGCGGTCGACTCAGCCGTCCTCGAAGGAGGGGCGGTGCACCATCGCACACAGCTGGAGAAGGGGCCCACAGATTATCATCACTGCGGATAGCGGTGGGAAGCTGTGGACAAGGGTGGAGCGGCGTTCCATTGGAGGAGGCCATAGTTCGAAGCCGTGGTAGGTGGATAGTGGTGCGGCTCACGCTGTGCCGGGTTGGAAGACACCCTGTTAGTCGAAACATCCCACCGTTACACGTGGGGGAAGCACCCCATCAGCTAGGTGAAGTGGCCACCCACCCATGGGGCAAACTGGAGAAATTGGTCCGCCTTCTGGCAGACTAGATCCACACAGCGGACTGGCCCACCCAGCGGACCGAACCCTTCCAGCAGGCTGAGTCGAACCCGCGGCCCAGTGGGACAACATTGGTGGGTCAAGACCCACATGATGGGTCGTGCCGGACCAAGTGAACATGGTTGACCCTTAGAGGGCCAGACCCGAGCAGGGTCAGGTTGACCCCGGGACCCATTGCGTCGGGCCGACCGGACCGAGTCAGACCTGCCCCTGACCCAACTGGTCCTCAAATAAAGAATCGCCCATAACTGAAAAGTCAGGTGTCTATTCGACATGTAGTTAATGGCGTCAGGATTCCTTTTGAGAAAGCGGTCCCATTTGAATATTCCAGCAGGCCCAACCGAGCCAGGCTGGACCGAGGTGCGTTCACCCTTGATTCACAGAATGGGGTGTAACTAATAGACTGGGAGTCCATTTGACGAACCGTCTATAGAATCAGAACCCTTAAGACGAGGTGTTCTTTTTGAGATACTCCTTGAGATATTCGGAGAATGTTGGAGTCTGGCAAGTTTGGATCATACCTGAATCTATCTAGGACCTCGACATTGAAATTCCTATAAATTACAGACTGAGCATCCTATTGACGCGCCGTAATTTGCTATGGAATCCTTACGACATGGAGGTCCTCTAGAAGCCTTCTACATGTAATAATGTTTTTGTTGAAATATGATCGATGGCTTGAAGAGTAGTTCTCCCAGAATCAAGTGTGCTATGAGAGGGAATCCAGTGCCTGGCAGGGAGGCGGAGATTGGAGATAGATCATACATTGGTTAGTACCGAGCGATCATGTGTGGGTCAACAACAATCATGTGTGCATGGGATCCTATGTGGTTTAGTGCTTAGTGATCGTGTGTGGTTTAGTGCATACTAATCCTATGTGGGTCAGATCCTGTGTGGGCCAGTGCTCAACCATCCTATGTGAGTTAGCACATATCTTTCTTTTGTGGGTTAGAGGGCGTCAATACCTATCGAATCTGGGAGGGTTAGATCTTGTGTTGATCATTTTGGGGGTTAGTACATGTTGATATTTTGTGGTTCCGACTCCGTATGGTCAGCAGAAGTGCCTCTTGATAGAATAATATGATCTAGCTTCGTGACTAACCATATGTACATCTATACTTCACTAATACCTGGTGTGAGTTGAGTCTTTACCTTTGTGCTACATTTACCTGTGTGGTTTTTTACCTTCATGTTATTACCCATGTGGTACATTTACCTTCGTGCTGTTACCTTCATGGTGTTACCTTTGTAGTTTTCTTCCTTCATGGATTAGTTGTGTTTGAGATTATTATCTTTTGATAATATAGGTATATGTTTGGTATTATACATATGTATATTTGATGACTACGTCAAGCTTTTTGATTCAGGTCATTCATTGTTGTTTTTCCTTTTATAACTCTTGGAGACCTTCGGGGGTCTCAGGGTCCCTACTGAGTTTTGTTATAGTCACCCCTGCACTGGCTCTCTGTGCACCTTATTGTGTTTTGTGCAGTCGACGGACAACATTTATCGAGGTAGAGGGATCACGGAATGGATGATTCTTTGAGGTGGACCATTCGATGAGACGTGAAATAGTTATTATTTTTAATGAGTTATACCTACCCTTCAGTTATGATCCCCAGTGGAAATTCCAGGAGCTGATTTTCTATTTCAGTTGTACTTGTACATTTCAGATGGGATTTTATTCCTTCCACCATTACATTCAGCACAGTTTTTACTACAACAGTTTAATCCGTGGTTTCTTCTTGTTGTGTTCATTGATTTTATGTTCGTTCTAGTTTAAAGGCAATTCCTCCCCGATATAGGGATACGCCTTTTCGGTGCTAGTCACTAGCCCCTGGAATATGAAAGGCGGGCTTGGGGTAGTCACGGCACAGACCTCGAGGGACAAGTTATGACACTTTACCCCAAATAACAAAAACCCCTTGACCAAAAAATCTCAAAACTACATCCCTGAAAATATAAAACACTCATAACCAAAAACATTCAAACCCTCATCCCCAAAAAAACCCAAAAATTAAGACCCAAAAAACCCAAATTCCTTTTCCTAATTAAAAAAAACCATCATGTCAAGAGAAAAACCATAATCCATCATCCAATAAAAATATAAATCCATTGTCCAAAAAAACCATTCACTTTTTCCCAAAAAAAACCTAAACACTTGAACCAAAAATACCCTAAAACCTCATACCCAAAAAACTCTAATCAATCATCTCCAAAAATCCACGAACCCTTAGAACCAAATGTCCTTGATCCCCCATCCCTATATATCCCTAGACATGCACCGCCACAAAACCCTAAACAGTCATCCCAAAAAAATACGACATCCTCATCCCTAAAAACCATATACCCCTAGCCCCAAATATCCCAAACCCACATCCCCAAAATCCATAAACCCCCATCCCCAAAATACCTTAATCCATCATCCCCAAAAGATACCAATCCATCTCCCAAAAAATGTAATCCCTAAGATCTAAAACATTCTCAAACCTCATCCCACAAAAATCCTGAACACATGAACCCAATGAATAATAAACATCAACAAAAAAACCTATAAATTCGGAGCACCAAGTAACTACAAAACATTCACCCCCAAAAATATCCTAATCACACAGCACTAAAAAAACCACTCCCTAAGATAAAAATCCCAAAATGCTCATTCCCAAAACACACATAAACATAATCCAGAAAAAAACCCAATAAATCATTCCAAGAAAAACCATGAACCCATGTATCCAATATATCCTAATACCTCTTCTCAAAATAACAATAAATAATCAGCCCAAAAACCTAAACCCTCATCCCAAAATGAACACAATCCCTCATCCAAAAAAGCCAATGTACTCATCCCTAATAAACCCCAAACCCTCATAACTGGTAATCCCTCAGCCCTCAGTAAAAAAATATAACCCCTCATCCAACAAAAAACCTAATCCATGATTCCCTTAAAACCGTAGAACCTATTCCCTTACAAAAATTTACCCCATTGCCCCAAAAAACAGTAAACCTTTTCAAAAAATTCAAAACTTATTATCCAAAAAACTCTAATCATTCAGTCCAAAAAACCCTATATCTTCATCACCAAAATCATTGTACCCTTATTTTAAAAAACATTAAAAACACAACCACAAAAACCCTACACTATATACCCCAAAATTCCATAAAAACTCAGCCAAAAAACCCCCAAAACCCTCATAATGAAATCCCCCAAACCTTAATCATTAAAAAATCATGAAAACCATATTCCCAATAAACGTGAAACATTAATCCCCAAAAAACCCTACTGACTCACCCCAGATAAAACCCATGCCCACATTAAAAAAATTCCCAAACCCTTAGCCACGAAAACACGAAACCCTCATCACAAAAATATCACAAACCATCATCCCCCAAATCCCTAAACTCTCATCCACAAACAACTGTAAATACACACCACAAAAAAATATTATACCTCAAACAAAAAATAACATGCACACACTTAGAAAAATAATCCAGTACACTCATTCCTAAAAAATCATTACCCATCATCTACAAAGATCACATTCCTTTAACCCCAAAATAACATAATCGGTCAATTCCAAAAAACCCTAAAATCTAATCCTAGAAAAACACATAACCATCAACCTAAAGAACCATAAATCCAACAAAAAAAACCCAAAAACCCTCATCAAAAAAACACCTAAACACATACCTCAAAAAACCATAAACCATCATCCCTGAATACCCCAAATACATCTACTAAATGACACCCTAAATCATAATCCCCCAAAAACATAATCCCAAACTCCCAAAAATAAAAAATCATCACACTAAATAAAAGAACCCCCATCCCCTAAAAAGCATAATCCATTCGCCCCCAAAACCCTAAACCCTAATCCATAAAAAACAATAAACCCCCATCCCAAACAACCCTAAACCCTTAGCACATATAAAACCAAAACCTTGTCCCAAATCAAGACTAAGACCTCATCACAAGAAAGAACTAAAACCCATTGCCGAAAAATCCATAAACCCACATCCCCATGACCATAATTATTCATCCCCAAAAAACCATAAACCTTTGGTCCCAAAACACAATAAACCTGCTACCCTAAAATAACATAAGAAATCATCCCAAAAATCCCACAACACTAAAACCCTAAATACCATAAACCCTCAGCACAATAAAAATAAATCCCATGCCCCATGTATCCCTATACCCTAAACACCAAAACACTAAACCCTCATCCCCAAAAAAATAACATCACCAAAAAACTATAAAAACTAATACATAAAAACACTACATCCTCACACCCAAATAAATCATATACAATAAAGAAAAAAGAAAATAAAAACACATCCCCAAAGTACCCCCATAACTTAACACCAATAAACCATATATACCTTTCGCCAAAAATACCCCTTAACAATTAGCACATAAAATCAATAAACCCTCATCCAAAAAAATGAAGAAAAACTCTCAACCCAAAGCTATCCATAATCCATGGCCCCAAAAAACATTTACATATACATTAAAATATAATTTTTATAACATTTATATCATCTATTGACTATGAAAATACCCTCCTTGTCCTCCCCTCAGTTGTAGATGGCACTGTAAACATTAGGAACATTGTGGAATGATTATGATTTCCCGATGAAAGTTTCATCATATATTGAAATTTCATCTAAACGTACTGCCCCCCATGGGTCAATTAAAAAATTTCTACTTGAATGATCTGACACATAAAATACATTCACTACTAGTGATTCCATTATTAATGGTTCATCCATATACCCTTCGATTACTAAAATCACCTTTACAAAACCAATCACGGTTTCCATCCTCCTTATAGAATATTTTTTGAAGAAGATTTATTGAAAATTGGTACAAAATTCTTTAATTTATCAAACTATATCTACCTATTATTGTATATGGGGTTTTATATTATTATATATTTCTATAAAATGATTCCAACCCAGATTGGTATTTATATCACTAGTGTAAAAATATGCGATGTTCTAAATCCAAGCCTCTGATAAATGTTTCATCCATCCTAAGTGTGTACCATTTCATAGATAGGACACCCCAATATCCCTTAAATGTAGTATCATGAAAATTTTCCATAAGTAGAAAATTCATTTTTCATTCCATAAAAAATGTCTCTGAATGTGAACTCATTATATCTATATGCATAATAAAATTTAATATATTCATTCAACATCAACTCATGATTTTTTATCAATTGAACCAAATAAACATAAATATTATTACAATGTTGTTAAAATCCATATATATGTAGTGAAAATAAAATATATTTTAGTTTTATGAATAAGAACAATGGAATGATAAAATAAAATAACAAAATCATATCTGTTCCCTGAGTACTAATTTTTACACAAAATGAATTCACTTCATTTATACATAGTAAAAGAAATATGATTCATGGATAATTTATAATTTAATGATAATAGTGATCAATATTCCTCCAATGTTTTTAGTCCCTTGGGAAACATATTTTCCAATATTGAATTCAAGTATATACATTCCATGCATTTTTCCTAGCGATATCCTCACATCCATATATACGGATAATCCATAGAATGATATTAATGTATCATTCATTTTTCAATAGACAAGAATCAACATTCTTTTATCGATCGACCCAACACATTTCGGTTTTTATGTGATTTATGGTCCATGAAAAATCATATAAAATCATTTGGGAATGAATGTATTCTTTCAGTTATTATACCATTGAAAAAAATTTTGCATTGCATATTGGACAAAGAATCACGTTTTCATCATGAATAATGTCATTCAAGAGACCATGATGTATTATAATTCAATCTCTACTCCATACACTTCCTAGATACAAACTATATAGCTTTAGAACATGTAGAAAATTTTAATATTTACTATAACTGGTTTACAATGGTCTAATTTCAAACCTCTATAACTTCTCAAACATATTTGGACAATCATGAATGTTATCATCAATTTCCACTATTATATAATAAATATGATATTCATCATCTCTTATAAATGTAAAAATATCAAATGATCCATATATAAAAATGTCTTCCTTGTCAGTATCTACATTATGTTTATCCACATGATTACTTAAACATTTATATCTTTGATCTATTTCATGAGAGTTTAAATGTTCTTACAACTCTTACGAACGAATTTATTGTGAATAATAATAATGTAAACATTGAAAATGTCATTGATAATGGTCATCTGAATGAAATGCCACAAACATGATGAACCCTTTAACCCCATCACCATAATCAATTTTCATATTATTAGTATCTATCCCTTTATGAATCATAACCATCTTATTTTGATTAATAATATTTGTATTCTACTAAAAATAAATAAATATACAAAACATATGGATATAATGTATCATTTTATATATCCATAAATTATATAAATTATTCAATTAATAAATATAATTATAAATTTCAATACAATCATGTTGAAAGTATAAAAAAAATAATAGATATGAAATATATGTTTTATAAAAATATATAAAATATATAAGTAAAATATACTATGGTTAGTAATAATTGGTCCATTTCACTTGGTGAAAATTCTTAGCCTCATCTGGAGTAGGTAACATCTTGCACAGAGTGACTAAATACTGTGATTTTTTATTTTTTGGATGTTTAAGGATTTAAATATTATATAATCAAATATAAATATTAAAAAATTATTAGAATATATATAGATACATACATGGATATATAAACACATGGATATATAAATATATCGGTATACATTAAAAACAATATATATACTTTCATAATTATGCATATAAAAATAAAGTGGACTCAGGAGGTTCAAAAACCTTCTCTTTAATATTTATTTGATAGTTTATTATTTATAAATTAACATATTAGATTGTGTTCATGGGCTCCCGATCATGCTACCTCTTATAAAAAAATTAATGATGGGTTTTTGAGACTAATGGTGGTCATGATACATGTGGAGGGCCTCATTGGTGCAATGACATCCCAAAAAAACTAAGAATCCTTGGTTAGAACCTTAGAAATAGTTATCTCCCCATGGATTAAGAGGTATGATGGAAATGGATTTTTATTGTCTCAAAATACTACTACCATCAGGAACATAAGGAAGTTCCTTCCTCCCATCTTTTAATCTAGATTGATTGGGTTGGAAATATCTAGAATATAATTAGTGATGCAATGGTATGGGAGGTGTATGGGATTTTCTAGGGATGAAATTCTCCCATCCTTGTTCCTTGGGTCGGAGAACAATTTTCAATAATTGAGTGCCTGGTCTATGTTTATTGTGAGGAGATACTGGACCATATGGAACACTTGTAAAAAGGCCATACCTGAGGGACACTAAATCTCAAAAATTACTTTTTTAGCTAGGAGGAAGTAATTGGTGATGGATCTAATCATGCTAATCATGTACGGTGTTCTTTCCCTCTCCCTATGGAAACATATGGCTACCAACAGTCTATAACTAGCACCTTCTAAGGTGTTGTATCATGGAAAATGGTTTCCCAAAGAACCCTTTATTCCCAAATTAAAATTGAACATCAATGTCTCATGTATGAATTGTTTCATGATGTTCATGGTGGAATTCAGTGATCAAAAATGTTTAGTGGGTTTTATATTCATCTTATGGTTAGGGAATGGTGACTCTCTAATGAATGATACTTCTACGATGATCATGGGATTGGAATTGTGTCACTCTCACAACTTCTCACTAAATAAACTGGAAACTGAATCCATGTTTTTATTCTAATCAATTCATGGTCTTTACATTAATCCCTAGGTTTTCACTATTTTAATTCTCAACTAAAAAAAAATTCTTCCTGATAGTATTAATGTTAGTCACAAGTGGGGAGAAGTAGAAAAAGTTGTGGACATCATGGAATTGTATGATTCGAATATCAGTCCATATATTATTTCTAGTCTAATTGGATCCCTTCCATATGAGTGTGTTAGACTTATTTATGATGATTCTGTGGGTTTTCAATACTATAGTACCCATTAACAAGTCTCGAGCATCATCCCACATTTATCGTATAAAAAAATTTGCAACATTAGATTTATTAAATTAATAACCATTTAAATTTTCAATTAATATATACTAAAATATTATTCTTAAATATTTTTTATGTAATACCTGTCTATTTTATATTTTTTGAAGTAAAAGACCAAAAATATCAATTGAAAATAATTTATTACAATAGTATAAAATACCCAGGATAATATGAAAACTAAGTATTAATCCTAGAATTGGGGATTCATCCCAATAACTAATGAGTAACATGGTTATATTTACATCTATTATAGGGAATTTTAATTGAGAAAAATTGCTCCATAAAAACATTAATCATCATCACATTCATCCAAAATGGTTGGAAACATTCATTATGTCCCAAAATATTGTCAATAATGACTTCGAAATCAAATTCAAGGAAAAATGCCTTAAATCATTATAAAAATCCTACTCTATACCCAAAATAATATTGATTCAATTAATATTTAGTGGGATATAATTAGTGATAAAATTTTTATTGAGTGATATGGTAATCAATATTTGATGGTGTCATGAAACTGTATTAACACCGGCTTTATTTTTTTCATTTAATATTTTGTCAAAATTGACTATAAGAACACAAAGTGGAGTGGAGATGTATCTAAACATCTGAAGATCTCTATCACATATTAGTTATCAAAGATAACATATGTTACAAGTAGATAACTCATATGTTATTCATGAAACAAAAAAGTTTTTTAAATTTGACATGTTTAAGTATAAAATAATTCCGCTGAACATAAATCATCTATTATATAGAGAAAGGATAACAAAATATTTCAATAGATATCCTAGAGACCGTAAATTATATTTTTTATGGTTATTTTAATGAAAAAATCATTAAACTCTAGAAAATTATCATTCCAAACATTCCAAACACTCCTAGCTCAAGTGAAATTAAAAATTACATGTGAAGGTGACTCGAATTTGAATTATTAGAAAGAGAAAAAAGGTTAACTAGTGGAGTGATATTTCAATATTAAATTTATCATCGTAAAGAACCTAAAATTTATCCACCACCATAAAAATTGATCATTGGAAATGTAGTAAACATCTATAGGAACTTTCAAATATAAGACAAAAAAGAGTGACCACTATCAATGGAAAGCCTATATATTGACATGATAAAGTGGGAACTATAGGGATACATATACCAGAATAATTGGTATATTCTAAATCCCACAATAAATTGTATAATTATAATAATATCATGGTACACATCATTATACTCAAAAGAAACCATATCCATACAAAATCTATCTCTATTATCATGTAATATGTTTTGAAACATTTCATTTTAAAAACATTTGATAATTGTTTTCATTTCCATTAAAACACAATGAAAAGTAACCCATGGTTTACTCTATAGATTAACCCTCTCATAATCCTTGATACTCAAATAATGTCCATTATTTACAAATGAATGATAACCCAATAAATGTATCCATAAAAAGACAATATTTTCACCATATCGAAGACTTATAAAATCGAAATGAGGATAATAATACATATATATCCTATCATCTCCTTGAATCACAATTTTATTGGATGATTCAACCCAATTTAAAAAGAAGATAATAATTAAAATAACTCAAATCACTTAATAAAAAATCCCCAAAATCCATTTGTGTGCATAATTTATCCCTTTCCACCAAGTGAGATTTCGTCATTAAATTATGTTATCTGCACCAAATTGTATAAAAATACCAATATTATTGATCATCAAGAACAATTGGGAACATAAATAAGGAAATAATATATATAGGTATTGATTGGGAATAAACCATGACAATGAAATATTTCATGATTTAGAATCCCTCCGAAAAGACTACAACTAAATATTTTTTATAGTGTTGTCAAAAATACTGGAGAAACCCCATTTCCTCCTACATCAAAATATAATAGGAAGGAAATGGAACTATTATTGTTTCTCCACCACATCTATGACTAACAAAACTGGTTGTAGAAGGCCAAAAAACTCTACCAATGTTGAGATAAAAATTATAATGGTTCGTCCCCAAACCTGAATCCCATTCATATATATAAATTATATTCCAAATTTCACAATATTCTTCCTACAAGGCATGTGTAAATAATATAATTCCATTCAAAAAATCAAATGAGAAATTGGGGGATTTTGATAGAAAACCTATGAACCATGTTTTAGATTCTTCTTTGTTTCATTTAGCATAAGTTACAAAAAAGTATGTACTAAGGGTAAAAAGGTATGGGGAAAGAGGATATATATAATTATGGTCATGAGAATGGATAAGTCATTGGGTCTGATTTTTATCAATCTTGATCATAAATGAAATTGAGGAAACACACTGCATAATGACATCCACCAATGGGTTATTTAAATCCATCCTAACAAGCATAAATTGTTAAAAAGACCATTCAAATATTTCAAATTCATTAGTCATGTCTAGTATAAAATCTCTAAAAACATCTTTTTATGATATATTGAGCCTTAGTTGATTGAATGATATCATGATAGATGATGGAATTATTTGTGATGAGGATTTTGGGACTAATAGTAATCTAATATTAAAAAAATCAAAGCAAACTATCATCAGAGATAATTGAAAATATTTTTTGGAATATATTATATATAAAACTGAAAACGATTATAGACCTAAATTTCATTCTTTTAGAAGGAATTTTTAGTTGTTAAATATGGAAAGTAGAGTTTCATTAATTGATTTGATGAATTATTTTCCATTACATTAATTTTTCACCTGCCATATTATACTAGAGCACCCAATATTCTATAACATCTTTGGGAAAAAGGAAATAGACCCAATTATGTTTGGTGGTTTTATTGGAATGGATATGTGAAAGAGACAATGTGACAACCACAATCGTACTGTTATTTTAAATTTTAATATTTATAGGGTCTTCCCCTAAATGGAAAATATCGGATGCAACCTCATCTAAAATTATTGATTCCTCATTTTATTATAGATCATGATTCTAATAAAAAATAATATCTTTGATTTCACACACCTATATAGTAAACGAACTTTCAATCCTATCCACCATTGAAATAATTTTCATCCATAATATTGTATAAACCTTCTAATTGAATTAAAAATTTTATTATATGAATCATCACTGTGTGATTCACTCGCTGATGTGAATCAAAAAATATCATTATTAGTGATATTTTTTTAACTAATTCACTAGAGCAATAAAATATGAAATCATAGGTGTAATGGTTTTTAGAGAATAAAATATAATTAGAGACTTCACTATATAGTCATTCTCCCTATTAAATTAAGAAAATTAAAGTTCATTCTTTACATTAAGAATCTGTCCACCATTCCCACTTTAGAATAAAAATTAGTTCTACATGAACTAAATGCTTCCCTGGCCATACCTCAACCATCCTCATTATTTTTATAGTTTCTTTCAATTATGAATAAACTTTTATGCCAAATCATCTTTCATAATATGATGATATAGAGAACAATAGGTAAATGGTCTAAATAATGAGAGGATATTTGGGATTCCTAGAACAAATGAGAATGTATATATACATTGAACCATTACAGTCATATATTCAGTCATTCTAGAATTCAAGTACACTACAAATTACCAAAAACATGGTGAATTAATTTCTTATGTACAAGAAATCAGACAACCCTATAGAAAGAGAAAAATCATAGAAATATTAAATTTGATAAGGAGAAATGAATACACATCATGATATTATTTATAGAGAAGAGTTTCATTGAAATAATCATTTAAAAATATAAGAGAACATATTCCAGTACATAAAAACATCACTAACTATAAATATTTCAATTTTTATTCATGATTATTCCATCCTAAAAATCTCAAAAATTACTATTTCGGAGTCCCTTCTTACTGAATAAAATCCCTCATCTTATTCGGAGTGTAATTTTTAATTTTAGAAATGAGTTCTTCTTTTTAATCAAGGCACTAAGAACCCCATAACCCAGTATCCCAATATGATAATACATTAAAAACACATTTTAGAGGATAATAAATCATATCCATACTTTCCAAAACAAATTCAGGGAGACAAACTACCTCATGTTAGTATTTTAAGAAAGAAAATATATTGTATCACATTTCCGGTGTTTTCAAGCCCATCGTAGTTCTACCACAACAGATTCAATTGTTTTGTTAGGTAATTTATTCACTTCGTAGATTAAAAAATATGATGAAAATATGATGAATCATGTGGAAAATGAAATAGATGTAACGAACTAGATTAAAATGATAACATAAACTAGATGAAATATATGTAACAAGCTTATGAGTCATATCATACAAAACCTATGATCAGATTAATCCTGAAATCTATTTTGACTAATGAATTTTAAAATAAAATATATACTACAAATAAAATAACCATAGTTATGAATCAAATGAGATGAAACAAAAATGTGAGATAGAGGGATCAATATAGAAATATCATGACAGATTAATATCCAATAAAGAATTATATAATTTATTGAATAAAGAAAGAAGATTCTTTAAAAAAATATTAAGGGTGGGGGGTAAAAACAAGCCAGAAGCGAAATTTTTGGAGACATCGATCTAATAAATCAGATTAAATATCCACAATGGTCCTGAAAAAATTAATTTCTATGATCCAAGATAAAACCTTCCAAAGGCCATAATGTAGTAAAATTCAAAAAGATGAAAATCCTCATTAGAAATAGGATAAATCAATCCACCAAAAATGTGAGATACTCAGTGATAAACCTAAAGAGTGATCTCATGATGGAGAGAAAACACACTCATCAATGTGATACGTATATATAAATATATAGACCATGATGAATACAAATATAAAAATAGTTAAATTCATGAAACATATGTACTAAAATGGAAATAAACCTAAAAGAGTCAATATACACAAAATAATATTTAAGAACATAAAAAAATATTATTATAGATAAACATGTAGGGTAAGAGTGGTTATAGATGAACATGGGATGAAATAAATAATAAAATCATGAAATAACATGACAGATTGTGTAAGAATCCTTAAAAATGCATTTTGAATATTATAACATTGATTTGGTTAATTTCTTTTTAAAAAATTAATGATTTCCTTAACTGAAATTAAATAGGGGAAATAAACTAAAAATACAATAAAAATAAATGAAATATTTTTTGAGAATCCATAAATTCATGTTCATAATTTCATACCTTGGATTTTCAGGTATGGTTTATCCAAAAAAATGCCTTCATTAGTTGTAATGGTTTGGTTCCATGAGAGATTCAATGAAGTAGGAGGTGAAGATCTCTACATGGTTTTATATTAAAAATGAAAAAGTGTATTATTAAAATTTAACTGAAATAAAATAATAAAATATCATTTTATTGACGTCAAAAATATAATAATTGATAATTAGGACTTCTCTCAGCACATTTTTTTAATGATAATGTTATGGATTCATTAATGCTAAAAAATAATATACCAAAGTTGTATCTGTAATATCTTATTTTCTAAAAAGTTTATAATACATTTTTTCAACACTTAATCCAATATTTAAAAATTTTAAATAAATAAATAATAATAAAATTAAATTAATTATAAAATAGAAATAATAATAAATATGAATTATAAAAACCATTAAAATTAAGAAAATATAAATAGCTACATTTAAATAAATTAATATTATAAATTAAATATATTTTAAAAACTAAAAATGAAATAAAATAAACTATCATTCATATAAATAAATAAAATATTGAAAATATTAAATCCTTTTTGATAAATATGAAAAATAAAATTTCAACAAACTACGAAATTATAAAATGACTGAAGATGGATTAATAATATTGAATGAATGAATATTAAAAATTAATAAACAAAAATGAATAAAATAGAAAAATATAAAAAAAATTGAATTCATAACATTAATTGGACATATTAAAGACACATTTAAAATGAATGAAAATGAATACATCAATAATATAAATAAACAGTTTTATAATAGATCCAAAATGTTGTACACATTTATTAATAAAAAGTGCAATCACATGAGACCTAGATATGATAAAGTCGACATATAATTCCCACATCAAATGAAATGAAAAAATAGAGGGTAACTTATGTTTCCCTCAAGATTCAATATTTTTAGGAACCTTACCTCATCACCATGGATAAAGACCCCAAATATTTATCTTTTTTTTCTGAAAGGGTTCATGATCTTCAAATAATTAAAAACTATTTTTCCGTTATAATGGATATGACCTTGAATTTCCCTGAAATATCATGTTAATTCATCATGAAATTAGAATGAAATATTTCTTCAAGATTGGAAGATAATGGTTTCAAAACTACAAGGTAGTCCATGAATCCAAAAATATAGTTTCTATTTTCCAAAAATGTAACTTAACTATTGAATTGAACAAATCATCATCTCCCCCCTGTGATCCCTAGTAATCCCTTCACTCTCCTAGACAATCGAAGGAATTTTTAATTTTGTTTTTTTCACACATTCCTTATGGAATTATAGAAATGAATCCTTAATTAAAGTTTCATATAAATATTTAAAAGGATTGGTAAAATTATGAGGATAATATTTTCTCTCTTTCTTAGATTTATCCCCTTTTTCAACCATTATCATACATCTAGGAGATGTAATTGGGATCTTGTTATGAATAGAAATCATAATGTTGTGTACTTGGTTCATAATGTGATCAAATGTCTCTATTTGAGCAGGAATCTAGATTGATGAATCTAACTTATGATTATATATATGTCCATGTGAATTAACATTACTATGTGCGACAAACTGGTAACTCTCATCTTCAAATTAAATATTTATTCCCTTCATATTTGGAGCACTTATTGCTTCAAATGTTTGATCCAAACAAGGGATAAAAAGAGAAAAATATGGAGAACCATCAATACAAAATATATAAAATAAATTATAAACTAGACTAACTTTTTCATTCCCTTTGGTTGTGGATAATGATCTGTAATTCCACATTTTATAATCTACATTATCTTGCAAAAAAAGATTACAAAAAAATTGACCATCAAAAAAATCATCATTGTCAATAACAAATTATGATTTCTTGAATGTGGAAAATATATTCTCTCCCTCCTCTTTTTGTGGGTTATTATCCCATTATTTTTTGTGAGATAACAATATACCTCTCTGTTTTTTAAACATCATAATGAATAACATGTTGACCATCCTCCTGAGTCATACCAACTACATCACTAGCTGACACTAGATTCTATATGGTTGTAACTCTAAAGCTACAAGCATCTACTATGTATGAATAACCATGTTCAACCATTGTAGAAAGGGAAGAATGAGTGATGAATTCCTTCAGAATAGAGAAAAAAATATGTTTCCCTTATATTAATGCCTTCCTATAAACCAACAATAACAAGTTTCATGAAATTAAAATTCTCGATATGATTTCCCAATATTCAGTAAATGGTTTTAGAAAAACTTATTCAGAAAATTTCCTTTTTTATGTCCAACGATTTCACAAAAGGAAAAAAGGGAGGTAGATTCTATAAAGAAATGGAGATTTCAAAACTCAACACACCATCCAAAAAATTAATATTTTCAGTTAGGGGAGTCAAAAGATCATCCTCGGCATGGACATTGGCAACGTGGTCAAACCTGCATCTCTTAGTATCTTCATCAATCATTATAGGAACACCAATCGTAGAGGAAATTCCCCAAAGGAACATTGGGTTCTAGAAAAACCTTCTCAAACCATTAGGTTGGTAACAAATTTGAGAAATTATATTTTTCATATTTGCGGGATTCAATAACAGATCTCAATCCAATATTATTGAAATTTCTGGTTTAATGGAAATGATGTCAAATCCCATTCCCTAGATTAGACACATGTATGAAGGAATATGATGCGAAGAGATACCTTAATTATTGAGGTCAGGAATGAATCACTCAAACCCTGAATTTGTGATAATTTATTTTGTAGATAATCTATCATCCACTTGCATCCATCCTGATTTGATGTTACTCATGTGAATTTCAAATACCTACATTCAATAAGTTGCTCCAAAATGTGTGAGTATACTTCTTCAAAAAATGATAGCTTCCAATTCTTAGTTACCATGTTAGAATAATTTTTTACATCTCTGAAAAATCTACCTTTCCCAATTTTATGGTTTTTTTCTTTCATACTAGGGATTTTCAAAGGCGAAGTTATCCTTTTAGTAGCAATCTCATCTTCCAGTTAATTCAGAACCAAAAAAACCTCAATTCGATCGAAGTAGCATTCCAATCCAGAACTGATTTCAATGAATCCCTATTCTTTAACATCATTTCCAATGATTTCTTTCCCAGACCACATTGTGCCTCACTTGAATTAAGAAATAATATTAATTATATATATAAAAAATAATTAAAATGAATTATAATATATATTATTGTTAAAAAGTAAAAAAAATACAATTTTCATAAATGAATTATATAATTTTCAAAAACATTTAAAATATTCAAAATAAATAAATAAAAATGAATCAATGGTTGTCATATAATTTAGAAACACACTGAAAATAAGAAAAAATTTAAATAATTTTTTTCATTTAAATTTTATAAATGAATAAAAAATAATTAAATGTGATTAAATAATATTTAGTAAAAATGTATTAAAAAAGAATATATAGAATTGAATTATTTATAAATAAATTAGAAAATGTTAGTTCAGAACCTTAATTACATGACTTACAAACACATGTAAAAAATGAATAAATATAAATAAATAAATTTTATTAATTATATAAATAAAAAAATCCATAAAATGATTTATATTATTTTAATTATTTAAAAACATTTTTAACCTGCATTTAAATGAAATATTTATATAAATTCAACATTTCAGTGATATAAAAACATAATAAAAAAAAAAATATTAATCAGATAAATTATAGTCATATTGAAAACAATAAAATATATGTAATAAATATGTATAAATAAATAGTAGATGAAGAACAAATTATAGAAACATAAAATTAATTTAAAATAAAAAAATAATAAATAGTACTTAGATAAATTATATTAAAATAATATAAATATAATTGAAAAATAATAATTTTCTAATAAAATGTTACATCATATAAATAATTACGTGAATTAAAAGTAATTTATATATAAATAAAATGATTAATTAAATAGGAATAATTATTTAAATTATACAATTATTAAAAAATATTTATATTAAACACTAAATTACAATGTTACTAGAAAATTAATTTAAATTAATAATTTACATAAATTTCAAACATATATAAAATATCCATTATTAATTATTAATAAAAAATAAATATTAATCATATAAATTAAATTGATTGTAAAAATATTAAAACTATGTAAATAAATATGTATAAATTTTACAAATGAATAAATTCAGAAAACATTAAACATAATAAACAGAAAAAATGAAGACAAAATATTGAATTAATTAAAGTTAATAATGAAAATATGAAAGTGGAAAAATTAATAAATTATTAAAAAATGAATTCATAACAGAAATCACTTGAATTACCAACACAAAAAATGAATACAAATAAATATACAAATTAAGAAATTATTTCTAATTATTATTGTATGTATTGTAATGATTGTATGTAAAAAATATCTAGTTATTATCCTTGAAATTTTTTAATAATAAATAAATATATTATTATTTACTTAATGTATAAATATTTGAAAAAGAATTAAAATTATAGATTAATAATTAGTTAATTTATCATAAATATTTGTATGCATATATTCAAAGAATTAAATATCGAGAGGGTCATATAAACCACATCCATTATGGGATGAGCCATCATTCACTACCCCAACCCATTTCAGTTTTGAGTGGTGACTCAATTAATTATCCTCATCTAATTATATATTATTTTTTTCAATCTAATTAGTTATTGTATGTATGAAATTTAATATATATATATATATATATATATTCTTATTATTTCTAATTACAAATTGATATATATATATATATACTCATTTCATTTATAAAAATATATACATATTGTTATAGAAGTCTCGTTTAGAATTTATAAATATGCATAATTAAAAAAAATTAATCATAATACCTCTTAAAAACAATATTTTACAATGGATAATAGTGTCATTTTATCATATATGTTTCAAAGTGTTTACCAAATTTATTCTCTAACACCCATTCTAATTAGTGTGGATAAAATTATTCTTTAATCTGAATAGATAAAATCCACCACTGAAAAAACAATAATAGGTTGAAATTATTGTTAGATGAAGTATAAAACACTTTAAAAACAATCATTAATTAGATATAGGAAATACCAAGGAGAAATAACTGCAATCTCTTAAGATAGGGTAACACACAAATAAGGAAAAAAAACACACATTCAAGGGGGAACATAAAAATATTACAATAGAACCTAATGTATTAAGGAAAACATACATTATGTTGGTCTTGGGAAATAAAATTTCATGGGCTCTCTCTATTTAGTTTTTACGATGATTTGCAACTATGGAGACCATTTCATACTAGTAGAGTTTTTTATAATAATTATGATGATATATTATCAAAACATGAATTTTTGATAATAATTTTATATAATTTGTAATGAATATATTAAATTGATATTTTTACATCCTCATATAAGCTGAATAAAAACGTTTTTTATATATTCTTTAATTAATAAGTGGTAAAGTTTAATTTGACTAATTTTTTTTAAATCATAGTTACCATTATTTATTAAATAAATCTTATATTACATGATTAGATAATATCAAGGATCAACTGATTATCATGGTTATCAAATTATGATAACTATGTTTTATCTAAAACGATTTCAAACATTCATATTTTCCAATGAATTAAATATGATTTAAATGTATTGGATTATTGTATTAAATGAAGGATTATTTATATTTTTGGATATTTACATTTAAATGAATATTAATAAGAGTCTACTTATAGAAAAATTATCAAAAAAAACTTTATCATCATCGTCGTCGTCGTCTTCATCATCACCACCACCATCATCATCATTGTTATTGTTGTTGTAATTACTATCATCACCAACATCATCATCATCATCATCATCATCCCTATGGGGTTTTATGGAGGTCTCAATCTTGTGTCACCCTATGTATTTAGGACTGCTTATGTTTTCTTATATTTTTTTGGTAATTTCCCCCTTCCTAACATCAATTAATATTATTAATATTAGTAGTGGTATTAAATTATGATTTATTAATATAAAAGGGTACCCTCACACATTCTGAACAATATCAATACAATAGATTTGATAATATTCAGTGCTACCCTTTATTAGCGCTCATTTCCATGATGATAGAGAAAAAACATTCACCAATGTGATATCGAAGAGCTGATGAATATAACTTTTATTTACGATAAAAAGGAAGTGATAAAATACATTCATTATCAGTTCTTATTTAAAAACCAGTAAATGGATATTTTATCAGAATTTTAGTGATTGATGATAAATGGATCATTGAATAATTTATATATATATATATATATTAAATATAACTTGTAAACTAGTAATAATATATAACTACCAATACAATCATTATATTCAGCACAAACATTTATTAGCACTAAAAAACACACTAATAAAGGGGTTATTTTCTCAACACTCATAAGAATAACAGATAAATTTAATATTTATCAGTAATATAAAATGCATCTAAATATGGTACCATTTTAAGGGTTTTTAGAAGTGATAAAAGACAGAAATTTATCAGCACATTTTATGCAATTATAATGGTTGTTAGTTTGAATTATATTATGATATATAGACATGGGAATTTATAGAATCTAAATATGATGTATATTATGATGAATAAAAATAATCATATTTAAAAAATTATATATATGTATATATGATATTCAAATTTATATATATTAATTAAAAAAATTACTGCCTATTTAGATACGTTAATTAAAAATTGTTTATATATTTATAATATATACAATATATTAATTTTTAATTTTATTTATAATATGACAATTAATGTATATATTTAATATACATATGATATATTTTTATATATATTACTTATTTAAACAATTAAATAAATATTAATGATGTATTTTAATTTCGGATATTTGAATTTATACATTTAAATAAATTTCTGTGTGATTATATTTGGATAGAATATTCATTTATATGTATTTAAGTGCATGTATGTGTGATTACATCGATATTGATCTTCTGTACATGTATATTTATTCATTTTCTATGCATGTTTATATTTTATAAAGTATAATTTTTAATATGCTTATAATTTATATGAATTGTATTTATTAAATTTTATGTATTACATTGTAACATTTTCGATATTACTAATTTTATTTTTCACACATTGAGAAGTTTTCTACATGCGGATGACATCATCAGGCTCAGTTTGGTGGTTAAATTATTGTTTCCTTTTCCTCATTTAACTATGCTAATATCTCAAGTGGGGTTATCAATTTTCAGATTTTAGGAAGTTACTATGTGATCTAGATGAAGATGAAGGAATGTGAAATTCAAATATGATTTATAGAAATCTCATAGATTGGTGACATGTAGAGATGTGATTTATATCATGAAGATAGTGGGGAACTAGTTGTAGACTCTGGTCTGGTCCTGATGCATTGGTGTGAGAATCTTAGGGGTGATAGAGATCTATTCAGATCGTTAAATCTACAAAGATGGCATTCACCACTGATGATGGGTTGGTGATGTAGGAAGTCCATGTTTATAGACTGAGGCTAGGGTATTTTCCAATTTCAAGACAGTGTCCGATTTATTGGTGATGACCATTAAAATAGGGACGCAAAAACCTCAAATGCTAGGATTTTATTTACTTTTCAGATCTAAGATACTGATGGTGAGATTTAGGGTGCTATATCTAAAGATGATTTTATGGGGATATGGAATAATTTGGGATCCCAACGCAGTCAATGTTTTACTTTTCACTTTCTTCCAATGGATTGATGATGGTTTGAAGTGTGGGTATGATGAAACCACTGATCAGAGTGCAGTAAATAATTTCCAGGGTTCAAAAACATGCGATAGAGGGATGTGTGGCTTTTAACAGTGATATTTGTGTTTGATTATGTTTCATGTAGCATAGGAGGTAGTCCTCAGTGGATTCATAATGATGATTGCAATTAACTCATGACAAGGATGAGGACGTCCCCAGGATGTGGACGGAAAAAAAATACGAGGAGTTGAGTAGCCATCATTCATATTGGAAATGGTTGCCACACAACATCAAATGAGGGAGTAGAGTTTTAATTTCATCTAATGGGCCATCATTTTATGAGGAGGTGGAGTTTTAATTTCATCCTACGTACCCATAATTTAACAATTCTTTTTATATATTTTTATTTATATAAATATTATTTTTTATTAAATAAATTTTTAAATAATTATTTTATGTTATTTGAATATATTTACAATTATTCACATATTTATTTAAAACAATATTCATTTATATTCATTTATAATTTTACATAATTATATATTTTAATTAGATTAGTTATATTATTTACAAATATTATTTAGTCCTTTTTCAGCTATTGAAATTAAATGATAATGGGAGATTTTATCACTGATTATTATTTTATAATTGATAAAACCACTATTTATCTGCCCATTTTTGAATCACTTTTAATCCCCTCCTCTGCCTTAAATTGTTTTCGAAAAACAAATTGATTCTCTCATGTAATTCACGCATTAAAATACAAAATACTAATGCATCTCTTCCACCCCCACTAACACTCTCCCTCGCCCAACACTACCTACCAACCACTTTACCTAGTATGTGACTTCTTATCCATTTATCAAGATTACAACATTATCAATTATTATTTTGTTTTTTAAAATTTTTCTCTCAAACCATGTGAATGATTTTTCACCTTTTTCACAATTACATGGTTTGAACCCATCAACACACAATACATATATATTACAGGGTTCACCATATAATTTTAAAGGAGTGTGAAACATCAGGTGACATATACATGTCAGACTTGAAATTTTCCCCAGGAAAAGTGTCATTCAGCCTAAATATCCCCCATTTTCAACATTATGAGATAAATTTTATTGAGGGAATGGATCAAATATCAAGAAATAGGGATAATAAGCTATGTTTCTTGTATCCTTACTATCACAATGGATTAAATTCCAAAAAACATCCCATTTGATTCTATTAACAAAGAAAATAAACTATGTACTTTTAATATTTCCATTATCTTAAAGATCTTCTAATCTCACTAGGAATATATTATTTCCAATTTTAAATTTTTTTATCACAACTACATTTATCACACAGGATGTCATCATTATTCGATTTTTAAATCATTAACACCACCTATGATTTACATAATGATTCAATAGCATTATCAACATAACCAATTCCACATCATCTAATTTATATAACGAATGCATGTTTTGGGTTTTCAAGCCTTATTATCAATTATCTATGAGAGAAAATTATAGTAACTAAAATTTTTAGTTTTCTTAATATGTTATCTTCAAGAAAAATTCTATTCATTTACACTTTACTTTTATGAAGAAATAAGAAAATTAGAAGAGAAATGTAAAATATATCAACATTTAAATGACTCAAATATAATTTTATATTCTAAATTTACATTTCCTTTTCAAAAACTCCATAAAATATTGTAATAAAATTTAGGATGTACTCTATTTATATTTATAGATTTATTATTTATATTCCTTTTGAATTCATCCCAACCATGTGATTCATGAAATTTGAATCATTCATGAACTCGAAGTTGGATTGATCATGGGGTTTTCCAATTTCCTAAGAACCCCATCCAATGACTTATGATTCTTTGGATTTTAATTATATAGATTCTTCAAACATTTTTTAGAAGAATGTGTTATTGGGATCTATCAATGTTTTCATCATCTAAAAAAGATCATCATCAACTACAAATAATCCAATCATTGAAACACCTCATGTACCTCCGGGTACCATGGGAATAAAAGGAATAAACATCAACTTCTCAAAAATGTATTACTCCATCCTAAAATGTTATAGAAACAATCTTTCATCACTGTGTTTTTAGATAGTTGAAAATATGAATATATTCATTATACCATTATATATTTCACACATTTTATTCATCAATTATTTCCACTGGTATAAAAAATTCTCAATACGTATCATTAAACTCATTTTATCATAGAAAAATGGCTTCATGTTTCTTAAATGATTCTCTATAAATAACTATTTATGAGTTCTAAACTCAAAAAAATTTAAATTAATTTTATTTTGTTATATATTAATACTAGAAATTAAATAAGATGTAAATGAATTGAAAAAGGATGGATCTTATTCATATGATAGAAGAGTATGAGGATGGAGTGATAATGTACATAATGTTTGAAATAGATAGAGCATATGAAACATCTCATATCCATTTTTTATGTTTATGTGGTTGTTATTCACGACTAATTAATCCATAGGAGATAGAAGAACACTTGATCATAAATAGAAAATATATAATTTATAAATATTGGAATAATGATGGAGAAATAGTGAATATTTCTAGTGTGTGGGATAAGATTAAAATATATGGTTTATCTGATATGATTAGATTCTTGGACAATGATGATGTTTTTATTGAGGACATGATTAAATGTGTAACCGATGATGAAGATCATATTGAGGAAATGAAAATGAAATTTGAAGATAAAATCATTTATTGACAAACATTATTAGAGAAGTTGAAGAGTTTTGTAATAAGCTCATTATATATCGGTTGTATTGAATATACAACTTATTCATCCATACTGACACTATATAATATAAATGGTGGATACAGATTCAGTAACCCCTATTTTACTAAAATAATTTTTATCATTCATCATATGTTATAAAAAGATTATTATCATCATTTCCAAACCTTTTATTCTCAAAGAATTTTTCATTCAATGGTTTTATTATCTGAAATAATACATGCCGGTCCAAATGGATGTTTACTCTATCAGAATGACCATGAATCACTTATAATATGATCAATGTTTGGAGTGTCTCGATACAAGAAATATGAATGTGATAGATAGAATTTTGAATGGTATTATCCAATCATTTTATGGATTAGGATCCAATATGGATGTGAGGATACAAAATTAAAATTGACGCCCCATGATTATACAATAATTAAAAATTGGAAACATCATCACTCGATGGACTCTTCTCAGTGGAAGAAAATTAATCATAACTATTCTAAATTTGGAAACAAGTTAAGTATCCTTCATCTTTTTCTATCAATAAATGTATTGAGCCTCGATTTCAAATTAGGACTCTCATTATATGGTTGATTATGTTAGGAAATTAAAACTTACCACCGTTGTTATGCTGAATAAAAAATACCTTAATTTATCTCTTCTAATATTAGGACTAACAAAACCGAGTAATGATATTGATGATTATATGGGCCAATATATAAATGATTAGAAGTTATTGTGATATTCAAGTGGTAAGTTTTATGATGGGTATAGAAATGGATTTTTAATTTTGGGATTCATATTGTACGGGATGATAAATTACAATCCTACTTATTGAAATTAGTCTAGATTAGAGTTAAATGAACTAAAGGGTGTCCCTTATTTGAGAAATGTACACAGTCAATTATGATGAAGCATTCATTGAATATTGTGTTTCTAGGACACCATAAATTTCTACACTGGTGACATAAATACCGATCTTGGATGACAATATTTTATGGGAGCGTAGAATTAGTTATTGCACTATCTCCACTAACATGTGAGAATTTTTTTTGGAATGGAAAACATTTTTGGTAATCCTGTTTAGAAAACCCATTCAAAATTCTGTAAGAAAACATTGGTCAGTATTTTGAATTACCATACTTGAATTTTTGGTACATTATTAATTTTCATGATGTTATGCATGTGGATAAAATTAAATTTATTGTGATAGTGGAGTATTAAGAATTCTGCAAAAAAATAAAGAAAATAATTAAGTCTAGGAGGGACAGGATTGAAACAAGGATCTGGGATGTGTTAGTTCTAGAGGAGAGTGATAAAAGGACTATTCTTCATCCATATGATAACACTATTTCTAGGAAAAATATAAACCTATTTTGAAACATTAATAATGTTTCCCATTTCATAAAAGTGAATTCATCAAATATTAATAATAAAATTTTAAATAATGATTTAATGTTAAAGGGTTTTAGGTTACATGACTTCCATGATAAGATGTACTGTCTACTTCCTATAGCTTTGTAATGCATTATATAAAAAAATATGGCATAAACCAACAAAGATATATTTATTTTTCAATGATATATGCAGAAAATTTATAGTCCAAGTGAAATAATCAACAATGATAATATAAATTGTGGTCATATTATATGAATTAGAGAAGTTATTTCAACCAAAATTCGTTGATATAATGGTTTACTTGATGGTTCTGTAGGTACAAGATATTAGTCTTTGTGGACATATACATTATATATATATGTACCCCATTAAATTGATTACGATTACAATTAATATTAATGTCAAAAATCCATTATTTATCGATGTTTTCATTTTATATTGATATATTATTATGGAATCCGTTGAATTATGAATGGAAAAACTTCCCAATGTGGAAATAATTGTTCTATCAAAATCATGTCACATAGGGTGTCTTGTGGGAGACTATTTTTCTGAAATATATGTTGTCACAATTTCTATTACATAGTGGGAGAAGGATCACCTTTTTGTTTTTAGTAATAGATAAGAGTATTATCCATATTTTTAATCACACAAAATATTTCATATGACTTTGAATCCTTAAAAGTATATAATATAGAAATAAAATACACATAATCAACAATTTAAATGATATTTTAAAGGCCATATTTTTAATGTGTCAACTTTAATTTTATATTAAATTTGAGTATGATTTAAGTGGCTATCCTAAGGAATAAGGGTTAATATATTATCTTGAATTTTTATATAATTAATTTTCATACATTCTATCTTGATAAACATGATGGATATAGTACCATGAAAATAGTTGAGTTAAACATTTCGATGAAACGATGCATGTATTTGGAATTAATGACATAAAACCAACTTATCTGAATATTTCATTCTTTGTAATCATTAATCAATTCTACGAGATGGAATATAAAGACATTAATGTTCTTACATTATAGTGAATGTTTTTTGATAATAGGAGCAGACTTAAAATAGATGAATTTATATTCGTGAATGTGAGTTTCAGTAAAGAATTGTAGAACACTGAACTGTTTATAATGGAATCACATCATGTAAAATTATTTTATGTTCTTGATCCCACTAATCCAAAGTGGTTAATTGCCCAGTTGTCATCCAAAAACATAGATGGGTCAAATGTCAATTTAATTGAGGGTGACCGTTTCATTGTACATCATAATAAATTTTCTATAGTCCCATTATAGAAGGGTTCTCGTATATAATATGAGAGAATAATAATAGGATTTGGTTACTCAATATAGGGGTCATGCCAATTAAACCTTTTGAAAAGAGAATTAAATTATCAATTTAAATTTTTCATAACATTTATTTAATTACATCATAATTTTATTTTTTTTCTACTATATTATTTTAATCAAAATTAAATTTTGAACCAATTAAAAATATTATGACATCTACACATGATGATTCCCAAAATCTAAAGGAATAAAATATTTCTCAACATGGTATTCCCCCCAATGTAGAAGATAAACCATCAGCTGCACATGAATATGATATTAATCTATTATAGAAAGATATTAGTGATGTTGCAGCTAAGAAAATGGTAGTTGGTAAACAACCTATGCCCTAGAAAAACAAAGTTTTTTAGTGTGATGATGTTAAAAAAATTATTTCTGGGAGTGTAAAAGGAATAAAATACATTGTTGGGTGGAAGGAATGTGGCCAAACCATTAACCCTGACAAGGTGATGTTCAGTACATACATTTTAATCAGCACTTGAAGGAATGTGTTAGTTGTAATAGATTTGTGGCATAATGTTTTTCTTTTTATTATAGAGGAAATTAGGGAAGAGATTTGGGAAAACATATGATGATTTTTTATATTATTATAATACTAAATAATGAAACATTGGTTTACATTTCATTATCCATGGAAGTGTGAATTAATAATAGATGAGTACCAAATTATATGTTTAATTATTCTCACCGAAAAGGGTAATCAAGAGTTATAGGAAATTCTTTGGAGGTATCATATCATATACGATGATGTGAAAATGAACCTACACCAACCATTTATTTATGCACACATGATAATCCAACAAATTTTGAATGTGTTTATTATTCACCATGTTTTGACAACATTTCAGGAACATTGTGATTGATAATACATTATTGGAAAATATGTATATTAATGACATTGGTTAAGAATTTTACATTTATGAAATAGAAACTGGGTGATTAAAATAAGAAATGTTTTTAATAACCAACATTCCCCTATGCGAAAGCAAGGATAGGTTATGCTTTACTGTAAAAAATGGTTCATATTTTAAATTTACAATAATATTTTTTGTTTCATGAACTAAAAAAATAATTAGGCCTCTTTATTTATATAAATATTGTAAAAATCAATATCAAAACCCATTTCCAACCCATTTAATGTGAAATGAAGGAGTATTGTGTAAATAAATTAATTATAGTAATTAATTAAAACCCAAAAAATGGTGAGAATAATGTGTTGGAATGACATAAATTTTTTTCACATTAAAATTTTATTATATAATAATAAGTAATTATTTTCCTCTATTTTGTATCATAATTAGTCAAAATAATCATCATCTGTATTACTTGATGATCAACTACTATATGTGGCCATGAAGTGCCATGAATTGTATGCTAAGTCATAAGTTCATGTTTTTAGGTTTCACCCGAACATATTTTAAAAAAAATGATATGGGTGATAGGGATTATAATATGGAAGAGATTAATTCAAACATTTTTTCTCTAGATGAAAACAATTAGAAGTATATGTTGTTAGATTTTTTTGGGAATGATAGAAAGAGAGGAATCAACACAAGTACAACCAATGTTGTGACCCGATAGGCCCTACCACCCTACACTAACAAATAACCCAACCCCATACCCTATCACAACGCCTTCCCACCCTACCCTTCTATCCTTAAACCCTACACCCTTCCCATTCTATAAACATCCGAAGGCAACCCACATACTGTGAATGTCATAGCCCACAAAACCTATACACGACCGTATCCCTAATCCAACAACCCCACATATTCCCACACCCCAAAACATACAACCCTCATTCCTATCCCTAATCCATCCCCCACTCCACCTACAACAACAACCATAAACCAATCAACTAAACATATCCCTACACCCCCTCACAACCTACCCTCAAACCTGTCCTGACCCAGTACCCAACCTCCAAACCTTATTTTCCTCACAATGTGACCCCCTTACCCCCTTCTCCAACCTCCCCACCTCACTCACAACCCTAAACACCATAACCACCCAGGTCCATAGACCTAAACCTATTCCCTAATACACCACCCCATCACTAACCCCCACCCCACCCCCAATAAGACTCACTGACCCCACCCTCTTGCCTACACCAAAACACCAACCACACCCACAACACACACCTCCATGCCAGCCCCCAACTGAACCCCAACCCCAACCCCACCCACCCCTACCCCCACCCTACTGCCACCTACCACAAACTCCCACACTCCACCTATAACCATATCCCAAAACCTACCTCTCGACCCATGCCCGACACCCCCACCACCAAACCAACCCTCTAACCACCCTCAACCCCTCCCCAACCTAAACCCACAACCATAAACCTACCCATGAGAACAATCCCTACACCCTCACAAAACATACCACAAACCACCAAACATGCCACTTCACCTACCCCACACATATCCTAACTTATACCCTTCCATCACCCAAACCCCACATCCCAAAATGGTACCCATAACACCACCTCCAAATCCAAATCCTACTCCCACCTCCCCCAACATCTCTATCCCAAAACAAACCCCAATACTCCCACCACAAACACTATAAGAAAAATAGATATTAACGATGGGATACCATTACAAAAGACTATTTGTGATGGGATCACATCATGGAAAACATCAATGCAAATTTAATTTTTTGCGATGAGCCGTCACAAAAAATGATTATTTGAGACAGTCAGTAGAACAGTCACCAAAAATAGTTAGTAATTTATTTATGAAACTATTTACGATGGACCAACAACCCTACACAAATAGATTCTCGGTATTTACTCTTTTGCGACACACTGTTGAAAATACTAATTGCGACCGATCGTTGCAGTAACATCTCAAAATAAATATAAAAATAACCAATTTTGTGATGGATTGTCTCAATTATTATTTGTGATGGTCCGTCACAAATAGTTAAAAAATAAAAAATATATAAAATAATACTAAAATTAATATAAAATTAATGTAATATAATATTAATATAAATATAATGTTAATATAAATAAAATATTTAAATTAATATTCCTAAAAAAATATTATGTTAAAATATTTTTTAAAATAAATTAACAATATAAAATAATAAAAACAATAATATAATATTAATATAATATATATTATTATAAATAAAATAAAAATATTATTATTCATAAAATAAAATTATTTAGGAAATATTTAATTAATAAAATAATATTATAAATATTAAGGAAATTAAAATATTAGTAATATAAATAATACATGAGTATAAAAAACAATATAAAAATATATTATTTAACAAAATAATAAAGATAGTAAAAATTAAATTAATAAAAAAAAATTGTAATTTTCAAGCTAATATAAAACAGACTATTTAAAAAATTAAAAAGTCACTATTATAAAAAAATACATTCAAATGGTTTATAATAAATTAAAAATAGATCATTGATATGGGGGAGGGTCATCCAGAGGAGAAGTAAAACATGGTGGAGGGAAATCCATCCATAAACAAAGAGTCAAACTTCAAATTTACTCCATCTATTCATGAGGATTCTCCTACCGCCATCGATTCATCTCATCCTCCATCTACCAATGTTGCTGCTGCTATAAGAGGAACACTTCAAGCAGCATTTGGTACTACTGAAACATCTACTCTTTCTCTATATGCATAGTTTCAATAAGCTTACTCTGAGCTCACAACTTCTCCTTATACTGTGCATGAGATGATGATGACTCTTCGTGATCTCCTCTCGAGCTAGACACCGACATGGAAGATGTTCTATAAAAACCAATAGGGGTAACTCGAGAGTCAATACCAAAAGCTCAACATTTCTAGAAGATATACTAGGTCTCCTGCATCCATGGTTCCTTAGTAAATCATGAGGCACATGTCTTACCATCGGTGTCAGCCTGACTCTCAACATCTTCCTGATACTTCATGGCCTCATATGACTCATTCATTTGAAATATAAAATTGAAATACATAAACTATTAATTTTAGTTAAATTTAATAATAAAATACTTATTCTGACCACAATTTAATGTTAGTGAGAACTTCTAATCTTCCTAGTGGCTGGATCACTGTACATCCTCCAATAAATGTCATACCCCATAATATCGGGTTGTTTGACTGGCTATATGAATATAAAATAAACAGTTTACATTTAAAGTTAAATACAATATTTAAAAAAATGTACTTTCCATATGTTCCCTATGCGTACTGAACATATGACTAATAGATCGATGTGTCACCTCCTATCTCCCATGATTTTTCTGACGAACTGATGATCTACTCTACTCAACCAGTGTGTATATAATCCCTCCCAAATCCTAGATAAAATATAATTAGTTCGGTGGACGTCACATGTCTCATAAATCACTTGCACTCTTGCCTTCTCTAGGGCTCATTTTCAAATTGTGTTAAAAATGAAAAAAATGCTTATGTATAGATCCCTTCTATGACTTCCAAATAGTCTCATACATACTCTCCTCAATCAGATATCATATACCCTAAAAATAATTTATTATATCATGATATTAACTAAACTAATTTAAAAATAAATATTATTTATGTATGTACCATCCAACTCTCAAACATGCACTACCGAACATCGATGGAAATCTCATCCAATGACACCCATGCATCAGAAAAATAATAGTGCAAAACAGCACCCCACCCTCTCCAACCGCAATATGCATAGGGCATTGAAAATAAGAATAATTAATCAAAAAATTATAATATAAATAAATTAACGAATTTTTAAAAATGTTCATGTGTAAACATACACATGCGTGGATAGATCACATCCAACATGTGGATGTCTCCCTGGTATAGTGTCAAGAATCATTATTCGGGAAAGACCACACTCCCTCTGGGTGCCCCCTAATCTGCCAAAAGACTGGGGGTTGGTTAATCTGACCTCCTTCTCATCTAATGGTAGATCAGCCTCCTGTACTATACGATACAAATCCTAGTACATATTTAACATGAAATCTATTCTTAGAAAAAATTTAATAACAACTATTATATATAGATATATGTTTTATAGGATATTACCATCATTTCACTATGTCAATGTCTATCTTCATCCTCATCATCATAGCTATGGATGTCAATGTCTTCATATTCCTCCTCAGCATCATCAATTTAGATATTAGTTACAATTTCAATGACTCTTGTCATTTCAAATTCAGTTATAACATCATTAACATCATCGTCACCATCGGCCCTTCATTGTGGGGTGTCATCAATGATATTTGTGACTTTTCTTGATAAAGATATATTTTGATTAGTCTCTTGAAAAATTTCATTTCCATTCACTTTAGTGGAACCACATTCACTTTTATTAATCTAATAATGTCGATATTTAATTTTTATTATGCTCCACTAATCACCAAACTCCCATGAAAAAGAATAGTAATTTTCAAAATAAATTTAGTTTTCCTGATGAGCCAATAAGAATGGTTCATTTAGTAAAATAAAACTATTATATTTAATATCAACAATTCGATGGATCATATGAACATTCATTTCTCTCTCAGTATCCACCATCCGAGATTTAAACATTGTTATGTAATGTTGTCCCAAATAACACAGTACAATGATTTCTTTAAAAATTCCATAAATGTCAACTTTAGTATCTGTATGATGTGATCCTATGATGAAAACCAAACTATTCATTGTTTTTTATTCCCCATATGCACGTGTATTGAAATAAAAACACATTCACCACATATTCATTATATGATTTAACCACTTTTGATGGTGGGTTACTCAATACAAATAACCAATTATCAAAATTTTAAGCATGTTGAGATACCTAAAAGGTTTTAAAATACTTTTCTCGATAACAAGTATAAATTTTTATTATATAAAGTGAAATATAATTTATGTTACTTGTTTTTGAAACCAGTAGGAAATGTTTTTGACACAGTTCTTCAAGGGAAGCTATTGGAATTTTTGGAACTTGTTTCTGGAAATGATTTTCATTTAGCATTAAAATAAAATAATATTAATTTATTATTAAAAAATTAATGTATAATTGATAAAAGAACATACAATCAGAAAAAATTATTTCTTCACAGTTGAGAAGAATATATCTATGAGCTTTATGATGTTCATTATCTGAGAGCCGTCAGTCATGAACTCCACTAAATCAAAGTTTGGGCTGATTGAAAACCAATAATTGACTGATGGTTCCATTGGAAAAATTTCCCTCATTACAGATCATACATTTGTTTTTTTATGGATATTCATATTGAATGTAATGAGATCAGAAAAAAGAAATTTTCTCATGAAAATAAGCATATACAATTGAGCCTTTAATTGATGCTTTGTTAAAAAATCTATTTTTGTATGAATCTCTCAAATTTGTACATTCACTGAAACTGTTCCTGACATCCACATTTTGATTCATGAGAAAAATGTATTATCAAATGTTTCCTTTAGTCAAGAAAATATTGAGGTAATATTTTTTCCAATTTACATAAAATTAAAATGATATCTTCGGGAAGTTTGATTACGACATCGTAGTCTGCTGTTGACATTCAAATGTCTCGAAAAAAAATATGATATGTGTGTAAGCGCATACCAAATCATAGTATTTAAAAAAAATCAATCTAATTGGCTGAATTATATAAATTAAAAAATAATAGTAATGACTTTTCAATCCAGTAATATGACCATTTCTGACACTATCATAAGATAACATGAATAATTGCTACAATAAGAACCAAATGGACAGAAACCATTAGTACAAAGTCCAAATCACACATTTTAGGCATCTAATGACAATGAAAGAATCATTTGGTCAAAATTTTTCCATGATTCACCATCACAGGGATGATTTAATCTTATTGTTTTTAAAATAATGGTTTTGTACCATGAAATCTATGATGCTATGTTCAGAGACATAAATAAACGCTGCAATCTAGCTATGAAAGGGAAATATCATAATTATTTAACTAGAACAAATTCAGATGTCCCTGGTTGAGCTTATTTATACCTTAATTCTACACATGAAGGAAAACAATTCAAAAACCTAATTTTCACCATATTATAAGATGTAGTCGTTTGACCATGCATGAATCTTCTATTAAAAAAGGCCCAGATTATGAAGCAGCCTATTACTCTCATAATAATTTGCAGACAACACATTTCCAATAGTTATAATTGTTTTTAACAAAGAGAAAATCTGATCAAAACAACTACTGGAAATTCCATTATCTGATTTAATGGCCCTAAATTTTGAAACATCATAGAACATTCATATCAAGAAACAATGATATAATCCATCGTCAATAGACCTCATCAACTCATATAAATGATATGGATCTAACTCAGGAGTTAAATCAAATTCATCATATGTTTCAGTTTGTTGAAAAAAAAGACCCACCACATCATGTACTAATCATTGACACCATACTGAATCTACAACCAAAATATTAATATCTTCTCTGGGCCTGTGTTCACCATGATGATACCAAAAAACATAATCAGGTTGAAAACCAAAACGCAATAGATGAGCTATAATGTTGTAAAATTATTCATATGTCCTTAGAAGAAATTTTTTATAAAGACACTTAATTGTCCCTTCAGTAACAAATTTTGGTTTCCACGATGAAAATGATAAGAAAGTTTTAACACCGAAAATATTTATTGGAATGAAACTAGAACCGTTTGGATTCATGTGTTATGTTATCCAAGCATTATCATCTAATAATGACAGCTGTCAACTTCTTTTTTCCATATTTTTAAAAATTATATGAAATAATTAGTTATTTTGTATAATAAGATATAAGATAAACACTATTAAAAAATGATAAGACAATTGAATTCTATTTTCACGAAATTTTTAATAATTTTTATTATTTTAATGTAATTTGTACTATTTTTTATACTTTTATACTAATCTACAGTCATTTATAAAAATTTATACTAATTAATTCGATTTATTATTAATTTTAGGTATTTTGTATGAATTATTCTTAATTACAATTGGCAGAATTTCCAATGGATTGGAGGAATATCTTTTTCCTGACCACTCATCCCCTTGCATGTTTTTCTAACATAAACCACTATGAATAGTCCACTCGAATGTAAAAATATCAATTTTCATAAGCACAATAGCATGGAGAGTATTGCTCTCCATGCGCTCCTGTATAAAAAAATGGATATTCATACATTCTAGTAATCTATTCAAAGTTCTTTATGTTAGATAATGTTACAAGGGGGTGAGTTGTTGGGAAAAAGAGCATATTTTGACTAATGGCTCACCGCCTTAAAACCTTCTCTGAATTAAATAACTATGAAAGATCTACTCAAATGAATCTCTGAAAAAAAAATTATATCAATTTTAGGGGAAAATGATGCAAGGAGCAGAGGCGTCGAACTAAAGGAATACCACCAATCTGTTGGAAATTGTTCCAATTTATCAATGTACACGAATTTATTTGGATTTATACCAATTTATTAGGATTTATTAACAATTATTACTATTTATTTCTAATAATAACTTATTAATACTATTGACTACTATTTATTACTATTTATTGTTATTTATTACAAGTTATTAATAATAATTATTATTTATTACTAGTTATTACAATTTAATACAATTTATTACTATTCATTTCTATTCATTACAATTTATTACTATATATTATTAATTATTACTAATTGTTAATAATTTTTAATAATTATTAATAATTATTTCTAATTATTAATAATTATTACTATTTAGCAGCAATTATTACTAATTATTATTAATTATTAATAATTATTACTAATTATTACTAATTATTAGTATTTATTACCACTCATTATTACTCATTTCTATTTATTACTAATTATTACTAATTATTACTAATTATTGATATTTATTTCTAATTGTTACAAAATATTACTAATTATTACTAATAATTTCTATGTATACCAATTAATACTATTTATTACAATTTATTATTATTTATTACTATTGAATACAGTTTATTATTAATTATTACTACTTATTACTAATTATAACAATTTATAACTATTTTTTACTATTAATTACTAATTATTACCAATTATAACTAACTATTACTTATTATTACAAATTATTAGTATTAATTACTATTTATTTCTATTTATTACAATATATTACTATTTATTACTAAATAATATTAATTATTGCTAATTATTAGTAATTATTATTAATCATTAGAAGTTATTACAATTTAGTACTATTTATTACTAAATATTACTAATTATTATGAATTATTAATAATTATGACTAATTATTACTAATTATTACTAATTATAAATAATAATTATTAATTATAACTAATTATAAATAATTATTACTATATTTTACTAATATTTACTTATTTTTATTATTTGTATATAAATATTACTATTTATTACTATTTATTAATATTCATTACAATTTATTACTGTTTATTATTATTTATTACTATTTATTTTAATTTATTACTATTTATTATTATTTAGAACCAATTATTAATAATTTTTTTCACTATTATTAAATATTACAATTTATTATTATTTATTACTATTTATTACTATTAATTAGAATTAATTACTTTTTATTACTATTTATCACTATTTATTACTATTCATCACTAATTATTACTAATTATTAATGTTTATTACTAATTAATGCTAATCATTACTAATTATTTCTAATTACTACTAATTATACTAATTATTACTATTTATTACTATTCAATACTAATTATTACTGTTTATTACTAATTAGTACCAATTATTACTAATAATTACTAATTGCTACTAATTATACTATTTATTACTATTTATTATTATTTATTACAATTTATTGGAAATTATTACTAATTATTACTAATTGTTACTAATTATTACTTTTTATTACTATTTATTAATATTTATTACTAGTTATTACTAATTATTAATAATTATTACTAATTATTAGTAATTATTTATAATTATTACTAATTATTACTAATTATTAATATTTATTACTAATTATTACTGTTACTAATTATTTCTTATTATTTATAAGCATTATTAATTAATACAATTATTCATTATTTATTACTAATTAATAACTGTTTTTAGTAATTATTACAAATTATTTAAATTTATTACAATATATTGTAAATTATTACTTATATATAACTATTTATAAAAATAAATACTGAAAATAAAATATTTATTTCCTATTTTATTAATTTACATCAAATTAAGAAAAATTATAAATAATTCAAAATAAAATTAATTTACTAAACAATAAAAAATAAATAAACACCTCGAAACTGATGCTTCCGGAGTATTAAATTCGATGATAATGGCCTAATTTTATGTTTTAAACTATTAAGAAATTAGAAGAAAAATTTTCAATAGAGATAGAAAGGGAAGTTGAGAAAAGAATAATCGAGAGGATAATAAATGGGGAATATATAGGTTAGATTATTTGTGAGGGGGGTATTTGTGATGGGTCTCGTCACAAATACCTCCGCCATCATTAATTAAAGTGGGTCGTTAAACAGTTATTTGTGACAGGCCCCATCGCAAAAAGTACCTGCTAATAACGTATTTGTGATAGGCCAATAATCTCATCATAAATACTAAAAACCACAACCATTTATTTACGATGAGAGTAGGAACACCCAGCATATAACCTTACATGTGTTTTGTCGCGTAGTTGGCGCCAATCCTTTTCAAACTGGTAGTAATTCCCCGTCGCATGTAATGGTTATTTGTGATGGGTAATCTCCCTATCACAAACACCAACTTTCGATAAGTTATTTGTGATTGGCCCTTGACACGTCACAAATTTCTATTTTTCCCGTACTGTACCCCCACCCCAACCCCACCCAACCCCACCCTACCTAAACCCATGTCACTTAACTAAGCCCCATGCATGAGACCTACACCCATAACAAAACATAACACCGACCCGACCCTCCCCATTCCCCCAAACATTACCTTAAAACCCATACCCCCATCGCCTACCCCAAACCCAACCCCTCTAAGTCCTAAACCTACCCCCATGCCAAATAGCACAAAACAAACCCCCCAAATCATACACCCACATACAGAAAAAAACAACCACAACCACACCAGCACCCTCCTATTCCTAAACAGACCCCCACCCCCCAACCAACCCCCGTCCCTAGAACTACCTCAAAAAAACCTACCTCTCGTCACAATCCTGAAATAACCCACCCACCCCCACCCCCCCGTAACCCCCCTCCCCCCTCTACCACTCAAACCCCCAACCCCCTCGTAGTCCTAAAATGACCCCCACAAACCCCCATCCCACCCTATCCATAGATTGAAACCATCCCCACAAACCACACCTGACCCCCCCCCCCACGTCGTTACCAATCCCCAACAACAACTTACCCCCAAGCCTACCCCCACCCACCCCCACATCTAGCCTCTAACGACCACACACCGCCTTGAACCTACCATATAGCCCATGCCATGGACCCCCCAATATACCCACCCACAACCAAACATTTTCCTAGAACATATCCACAATCTACCCCCCAACAAACCCATGACCTGGCCCTAAAATAGATCCCCTACACACATCCATAAGACTACCCTCTACCGTTCCTCGAAACGTGTCAAACTATTCCCAAACCATTCTCTAAACCAATCTTCCTACCATCTCATAGTCCTAAAACTACCCCCTTATCACTATCCATACAAACATAACCACCATCCAATTCCCTAAACCAATCCCCACATATATCCATAGACCAAATCCTACCACCTTTCCCTATCCCAACACCAACAATAAAAAATACCACCAACCCTATCTCTAATCAAACCCCCACCCATACCCCTAAAACCATGACCCCACCTACACAACAACGATAATCCTACCACTCATCCCCATCCCTACACCATCACCAAAACTACCACCCTATACTATTCTTTAACTAACCAACTTTCACTACCCACACCCTACCCCCTAAACATGTCCTAGTCCTAAAAATATTCAAACGAGTCCCCCTCCAAATCCTAAACCTAGTACCCTCATCCCTTGTCCACCAAACCTACCCTCTACTTAGCCTTAACACCCCCAACTACACCACCTTCCCTAAACTAACTCGTTGGGCCTAATCCTAAATAAACATGCACATCTACACATTAAACCCTAAAACTACCTCTCACCCTATACCTAAACCTTAGAAAACATCCCTAAACCACCACTCTACACCCAAAACATTAAATCATCCCTCCAAAAAATGGACCTAAACTAACAACCCTACTCTCCTTTTCCTAGTCAAATACCAACCCCCACTCCCCACCTACCCTCCTCAACCATTTCACCCAAATCATACGCTCTACATGTCACTCCCTAAACCACCCCTCCTACAACCACCACCCAAACCCCCATTCCCAGCCATAAACCAACTCCCTAACACTGCCCTTCAAAACGACACATACCCTTACTGCATCCAATTCCAACCCACTCACCCCACTATCCCTATCAGCCATAGCCCACCAATCCCCCCATTCCTGGATAAAAACCAACCCCACCTACATCCACATCCCTAATCTTCCAACATGATCTGGGAAATAAACCATCCCCATACACCGACACACTACTCTAATACTATACCCCACACTAGCCCTAAACAAACCCCTGCACCAACCGACTGTAGCGCTAATTCCCCCGACACCACAACCCAAATAATACCCCAACACTTTCCATGAACCAACATCCAACCCCCATCCATAAAACTAAAATTTCACCTATTTCCATATGTCATATCCCACCAAACATAACTCCCACAAACACACAGCCCTAACCCTTTCCCCATACCATGACCCTGTAACATCACCCCTCCAACACCGACAACTCTAAATCTAACCATATTTTTATCCATTAAAAAACCCCTTACACCCCCAAACATAGAAATCAACCAAACCCTACCCACAAAACCAAAAAACCCTAAATGTATCCCCCTAAGAATATCCATAAACCAAAACACAAACACCCTGACCATAGAACTAATCCAATACCACCAACACCCACATCATTAAAAAACCCCTTCCCTAACCTTAAACCTACCCACCCACTCCATGACAATAGCCCTAAACAAACTTCCACCCCCTCCTTCAACCTTAGGCCTAATCCTAACCCCAGACCCTAGACAATAACCAACCACCCAACACCACATCATTAGTCCCCTAAGCCTACCTAATCAACTTTCACCCATAACCGCTAACCAAACCCACTGACAAAACCTGAAACCATTCCCCCACCTACACCCACAACCATGAACCTGCCCCTATCCTAGTACTAATAAATCCCACCTACACCCTCAACCATAATCCAAAACCACAACCCCAACCCACAAACACCAACAACATAAAACCAACCCCCTGAACATTACCCTTAATAAATACCCTGACCCGAAACCAACCTCCTACACCCAAACCACTTTTCATAATAAATCTTGTACACCTCACCTAAACACACAATCCCAATCCTCCAAAACAAACATCCATATAATGAATCCCACCACAAACCCTGTACCTACCCTTATACCTCCACTTACCCTAACATTAGCGCCACCCCCACACCCCCAAAAGCTGAATCTTACCCTCATATTTATCCCTATGTTCAGCCCATACCCCTCAAAGTCTTAATCCATTTCCCCTACTTAATTCTAGTCCTAAACCAATTCCATCTCCTAGTCTTCCTCTTAATCCAAATTCTACCCGTCCTACATCTATCCACCTCGTCCCTAGCCTACCAATCCTAACCCTACCTCCATGTAATGAAAAACCAACCCCTGCATAAATCCAATACTGAAATCCAATTCCCTATGATTATCCCTATGCCAACCCACACACCAACATCCATAAACCTAAACTGACACCCTGGTACATTCCCTAAACAAATAAACCTACAACCCTTGACACTCGTGAAAAACTACACCCCCACCTCTATCAACTACCATTAACGTACCCCCAAAACATGTCCTAAAAAGCCACTACACATCCCGGACCCCAGACCAAATCACCCCATAAACCCATAACCATAAACCCTACCCAAACCCTATCACTAAACATACACACCTATCCCCTAACCATATCCATAAACATCCCACCTATACCAACTCCTATAAGCCTAACACTGACCATAGACCAAAACAAACCCCACTAAAACACCACTCCAATGCCCAAAAAACACCAACCTACACTAAAAGCCCTAAAACTATCCCCAACCCCATCCCTAAACCTTCTCCATACACGCCACCTGGATGCAGACCTAAACCCCTCATACTAACTCCCATAATAAAAAACCTACCCCCTAACCTTACCAATAGACAAACCCCCATACACCATTCCTTCAACAAACCTCCAAAAATCCTCCATACATATTCCAAAACGTACCCCACCCCCAAACCTGAACCCAACACCCTTAACCTACCCTAACCCTGCCCATTAACTAGCCCCCACAACCACCCAGCCATAGACTTTGAGAAAATTCCCAAAATAACCACATCCCTAAACATAACCCAAATATTGCCTTATACCAACCCACCTTTCTCCACACACAGCCCTAAACAAACCCCGAACCCCTCCTAGTCTAAAAAAATCCCCACCCAAGTTAAAATAATCCACACATATACCCTTTTGGCCTATATCACAAAAACTACCCACATCCTTCCTACAACAAAGACACTAAACCTACCTACCATCATAATCCATGGAAAAAAACCTACCATCAATAATATCTATAAAAAAATGTTTCTTCTAGAAATGGGGATGACCTTGTATGTTTAAGGTTCAAACATTACAATTGGTTTCTAATGGGTTTATTCATAGAACCAGAAACATCCAATGATTTTACATCCATTTGGACCTACTTTACAAATGTAGGTGCCCATTAGTTTTGGACTGATGAGGCTTAATAATTTTCATTGGTCGAGAGGATGGGAGGTTAGAATCATCACAACTTTTTTGGTGGGGGGGTGTTATTGTCTATTCTGGGACACTATTATAGATTTGATTTATGTTCGTGAATACTTATTAATTTACCATACATGAAAATGAGTTTTTTTCTTCAGACCATTCAATCAATGATTGATCTCTAGGGGATTTATAGAATCCATTATATGTATTTGAGGTTATACATCAATAGAGAATCATCCATATGAATTAGTGATTCTTATTCAATGGTATACTTCAATACATTATATAGAATTCTCTTGGTCATTATGATGACCATTCTGGTTTTAAAGCAACTGAGTGGGGCACATCATGTTTATTGTCATTCATAATGATAGGTATTATTTTTGAGTTGGGATCATACCCGCTGATGGGATACCTATGTATACTTAATATAAATCATAACCCACGTTGATAGAGTGGTGATAGAAGGAGGTTTATGCATGAATAATTTCTCAAAGAGAGATTTCATAATTACTTATAAACTCTATGCTCATGTGAGTCATGCTCGGTGTGAGAAACGGGAGGGATTAGTAAAACCATACAATTGTTCCATGAAGGATAAAATCATAAGAAATTATTTGGGGCTTACGTATGTACGATCGCCCATGTAAATGAAGACAAAGACTTTTAGGAATGAAGACTAAGAGCAGGGTTCATAAAAGTGTTTGTAATTTATGGAGAATTGGGGTTTTAACCCGGGGCTTACTCCTGAAAATAAAGAGATAATTTAAGAGGGACTTATGATTGGGTTTTTATCTTGAGAATAAATGCCAAATCAAAAGAAATTAAGACTAGTGTCTAATCATGAGGAGGATTCCAATATTAAGGGGACTGGAAATTTGGGTCTTACTCCTAAGAAGGTGGACCAGATTAATGGAAGTTGGAGCTTACTCCTAAGTAGGATGCCCTGATTCAGGAACAAGAGGCATACTCAAAAAGAGGATTTCCATATTAAATATCTTCTCATCAAAAAGGATGAGGTAGAATGAAGGAAATATCTAACCATAGTGACATAAAGTTATGTAAATCATGAGGTTTTGGGAGATGTTCCATATAATTTTTTCATAAAAGGAAGACAAAAACCGAACCATTCCATAAATGGCCTCGAAGATGGTTTTGAAGGCTAAATCATGAAGAGGAGAGGTGAATTTGATGAAAGGAAGTGAATTGGAAGGAGGCGCACAAGTATTGGTCTGGCGCACAAGTCCTTATAGCACATGTATACTTGCGCTACATGAGTTCACTTGGGTGATGGAGAACCTGTAGGGTAATACTTGGGAGATACTTGGCTCAAGACCTTAGTATTATCCCTAGATTCTTCTAGAAGGGAAGTGCACAAGTTTCCGTGAGTGGACAAGGTGGCACACATGTGTATTAATTTTCCTTAAGGGCTGGACACTTAGGCGTGCAAGTATTGATGAGTTCTAACACTTAGGCCCTATTATTCCTCTTTAGATCTTCCATTCTAGGTAAAAATTACCTTAGAAGTGTTTGGAGGACTTCAAGTAGAGACTATGGCGCCCAGAGCTTAATTCTGATTTTTGGAAAATCTATCGTCTAAATGGGGGGCCCACATGGTGTATTTATAGGCCACATGAGGTTTGGTAGAAAAATCACTTAGGGTGCACAAGTGACTTGCACGGCCAAGACTGGCACACAAGTATATTTTCGCGACATTATGCCTTTGAAATATTTAGTGAATCTTCCCTCTTCTTTGCTCGAGGTATTCCCTTTAGTCAATCATTGGACTCTGTGACCGAATCAAGCATCAACAAAAGACCCCACTTAGAGTGGGGTCTGAAAAAAGGAAAGAGGGTATAAACATGAGGTAAAGGAAAAAACAAAGGATTTTGGTCATGAATGGTTTGAGTGCACAGGAAGTAGCGCGCGGGTTACGACATGATGGAATACAGCCTCACCTATAAATATAGGTGTCACATCGCAAAAAGAATCCAACTTTCGAATGATTCTCACTCTTTCCGCACATGTGATATCTCGTTGTGTAGGTGTCTTGTCTTTTCTCTCATCCAAACTTTTGTTTGTTTCATCACGCTTCCTCAGTATATTTATGACTTCCGCACCAGTACTAGCGTGGTACAACTTGTGCGACAGGATTAGACTTGTGTGTCATGATTATACATGCGAACCATAATTCCTTAGAGATATTTTATAATTTATTCCCAAATTTTATGAAAAAACAACTTACTTGAATGTTAATTATTCAATCTTTGTGCCGATTCAATGGCTTCAAGGAAGATTGGATCGGATGATGAGATGGCTAGCAAGAGGACTGATGACATGATGAACATCGTTGGCCATGATTACTATGAAATATGCGACATCACTCTCCTATATTTGGCCATGTATTTGAAGAAATATCATGTCAATTTCCCACAAAGTATCTACTGGCCTTTCTATTGCCCTGGTCATCTGCAAGGAGTCAACGTTCCATATCCAAAGATCTATATTTCTCATTCTTTGTTACAGACATACAACAATTTTGCATTATCAAATATCTGTATTGCAGGATCATTTGTAAATGATCTAAAAGTGGGGAAGGAGTAAATAATGCATCATAGCCCTAGTTCTCTAGATCTGAAGCTTCACAAGCCTACGTTGCAGCTGCATTGTTATCCCTAAATGTTCTGAAATTCACAGATGGACCAATCCAATTGATAGAACAAAAACTAGGATTTACGTCTCGGAGGAGGTTTGATGCTGACCTGGATTTGGGTATATTGGGTGAGACAAACCTGTGAAGATTTTATAGAATATTTGAAAGGATCTGCAATATATGAAGCTTTCTGGGCTAGGTATACATTTGTCTATAGGAATGATAACACTGTGTCGGAGCTAATCAGTCGTTGGAGCACAAAAACCAATTCATTCCATCTGACTCATGGATAAGTAGGCATTAGTTTCTGGGATGTATACAAGATATATGGGGCTCCAATTTTGGGCAATATGTATGATGAATTCATCCCCCTCAAGGTGACTTGGAAGGATTCAGAGAATACTCCGGCTCTGGCTTGAGAATTTTTGAAACTTTTCCACAATCTCAAGAATGAAAAGTCCACCAAAACTCATTCTAGAAAGAATATTCAACCTGAGGAGTTGATGGATATGATTCATATTATGAAAAAGAAGAAGGGGACCACCATTACTCATCATACTAGCTACCCTAGAATATAGAATAGGGGTTCTCTTGACACATTATGGACAACTCTAGAATTGGGATAGTTTGAAAAGTGAGGTTATGATGTGAACCAAAGAATCCCAGAGAAGACCTATCTGGTGGGGTTCTTTTCATTGTGTCTTAGTATTATCTTCTTCCAGTTAGGGATTTAAAGGGAGGAGTCATTCCAAGGACATTTGTTGTTTCACCCAAGTTGGATGAGAGGAAAATTGTTGGGTTGTCCACCACAATTTTGGTGAAGATTCACAGGAGCTTAGTCGATGTTTAATAAGGTAAGCCTCCTTTGAATATAGTGGGACCATTTCATGTTTTGTTGCGACCGATCGCCACTGAATTCAGGACATACGATGTGCAGAGTGGGTTACAGGTTCTTGAAAGTTCATTCAGGCCATCAGTGCATGCATATTATGGAATTTTTCGGTTGTCCCTCAACCCCTATGATAAGAAGGTGAGGCTGAGCAATTTTCAAGTAATTCCATTTCATTGCGTATGGAAACCCACCAACCAGGTAGTTTGATGATGATGGAACAACTATCTTGGAATTGAGATCATACATGTTGTCTTGCAGAGATGGTGTATTGGACACCAAAATTTACTGAGAGAATATATGTGAGGCCTTTGCTCCATATGGATTTGCATGCCAATTCATGTTTCTGCGGCAGATTGTTGTATCCCATCCCGTTCATTTCAGGTCAGAGAAACATCCAATGGTTTCCCGACAACTATGGTTACCGATAGCTATGAAGAAGACCAGGGCCGTGTTTGATCTACCAGTTGCTGGAGTGGCGAGTCACATGACTACATGGTATGCCGAGAACTTGGTAGCTTCATACCCTGAAGGAGTACTGAATCATCTAGTTCCTCGGGTGGGAAAAAGAGAGTTGTCAAAAAAGAAATCCTTCTTCTGTAAGGTGACTCTTCCTCACCCGGAGTTGATTCACTGGGTTCCTCACCCGGGGCTGATTCGCCAGATTCCTAGGATAATGATGATGAGGCATGTCATCTGTCAATGCGGCCTCATGCCATATATAATTCTCTTTCCAGAGTTAAGAGACCTACTCCATCGACTCCTATTGAGTTATATCATTGATCCAATTTGATCTTCAATATTTTATAGAGCAACGAGTTTCATTTAGTTATTATTTATTTGTGATTGAAGGAGCTGCGAAGAAGTTGAAGTCCAAGATTTTAGGACCCTCCTCACAGCCTTCTGGTGCACATGATGAATATTTACGACTAGAGGCTATCTAGACATGGCAGAGTTTATATTGCAATGCTGAAACTGCATGGATGTATTTGTGGGAAGGGCTACAAATACCTGGAGTAGGGAAACTTTGGGATTTTACTGATATCATTTTAGAGGATTAACCTGATGTAGTGTGGGCTTGCATTAGGGAGATTGATATGATCATATATACAACTGATTATTCCATTCCTATCACCATGAGGGTGAAGGAAATGATGGATCGTGGCATCGCTGGGGGGATTGGTGATTCAGTAGATGAGGAGTGGCACAATTACTTTGCTCATGAAGATGTAAGTCTCTTTCCTTATTATCACTGTAAATTGATTTCATTTGAATCATTTTTACTCAATGATATTACTTTCTTCCTTTTTCAGCTTGTATAGAAAGGAACTGGTGAGGTTCCGTCACCACAGTATAACCCTGGTCGCACTTTCATCAGAGCTATTGAATCTCCCCATAAACAGGGTGAAATATCTCCAGGCCAGTAGGCCATGAATAAGGATTTAGAAAAGTATTTTCTTTCTCCAATACATGTATTTGGAGATGATGATGTCAGCACACCCAAAAATTCCAAGATGAAAAGGCATCTAAGAAAGAATACCACATCCAAATGCTTTATCCGTAGTGGTAAGTCCTTCATATCATCATGAATCATAACTCATGAAAATTATTTCTCATAATTCTTGGGAATGAAGGGGCTTCTTCAATTTCACCTTTAAGGGAGAGGACTGACCCACCTCTGAGGACGAAAAAGGGTGATGGTTAATAGTCACTAACTCATGCTGACGTGGCTGCTCTTGAAGAAGAGCCAGCGTCTATTCCCAGTACTGCTTCTGTTGCTGCTACATGGAGAGAAGAGCATGATTCAGGTAAATTAACAATACTTCATAGAATTTTGGATGAAAACATCAACTGAATTACATTCTGTCATGCTTTAGGTTCAACACCTGCACCAGAACATTTAGCGGCCAATACAACTAATTCCATATTTTTCTCTGAATAAGCTATCCGGGGTTGGAGGTCATAAGAGAAAGGTCACCAAGAAAAAATATCAAATGCTCCCACTGGTGAGACTAACCAAAAATCTGAGATATCATTGTATGAAATTATGAAACATGGAGAATCTTTTGAATAAATTTTAGATCATGTAAAAATACAATTTAATTTAGAAGATTTTGGACGTGAGTGTTATTCTTAATCCTGTTAAAAATATTCTTATTACATCTCTGACCATGATTGGTTTAAATTTGTAATTCTTTTGGAAGATGATGTTGATCTGATGATTCTTGAAGTGTGTAGAGACACCCCTATTATTTCTGAGATTCTTGCTCAAGTGGAGATTAACCCGGAATATATTCTTGAAACTCATCCTAAAAAACTTGTTGAGGCAAGGAATGATAGAGAGGAGAATTATCATACTTCGGATCTACCTTTGGGTAAGAGATAATAATATTTTTGGTTGTACTTAATTAGAAAGATAGCTAAACAACTTTTTTTATCCCTTGAAACTAACCAAAGTTTTCAATTGACTATGCATGGCTATCAACTTCATTGGCTAAATCTAGAGGTGAAGACTCAGCCTCATCCACATCAAGAGTATAAACTAAAGTACCCTGGGTCATGGGGGAAGGAGAAGAACATGACACTTTTTAAGTGCATTAGTCTCAGAATATATTCCCCCCTTTGAAAGTGATGCTGAATCAGAACAATAGGTGCAGAAGGTGCTCCAATTCTCACGTCGCAAGGCATGAACGAATATATGGAAGATAATATCTAATGTGCCTCTTGAAGAGGTGTCTTTGAAGATCCTGCGATAGTCAACATTGTTCATCATGTTAGCACATGGGAGTTTTGGATATCAAAAGATCCATTCTGCGGGGAAACAGGTCATATAAATGAGGGAGCAGGAGAAATAATACCGTCATGATCTGACCAGAGTGAGGCTGTTGACCAATATCAGCGAATACGAGGCTGCTGTGTCCTGAGCTGAGGCTGATCATGCTACAATGTTGAAGGAGCTAAATCATAAGATAATGGAGAAAGTTTTCCAGCATATACACCTTCAACAATATTTAGATGATGTTACTGGGGAATGTGACCTTAACAATTCACTGGAAGGAGTCCAAACGAATGGTATGAAAGTCATCACAGATGCTATGAAAGCACTTCATCAAGATGAAAAGAGTGAAGCTGGTCAAGTGAATTAACTCCAAGTGGCTGCTGATGAAGTTCAGGATGTCATAAATCAAATGAAGTGTTATGTTGAAAGGATTTTGTAATTTCTTGAAAAATAGAAGATAATCTGATCTATGGATATTCATCAACTTTTGTGTATTAATGAAAAAGACATTTCAACTTCAATCATTTTTACCTACATCCTCTAACTAATTACTTATATATATATGTATATTTATTTATTTACCATAGACAATGGGCCTAGTAAAATCATTTTTTTAATTGTGCTAGGATTATACAATCAACCCCCACAAACATTGAATCTTTTATTGCTAAAAATTTCCTAAATCATAAAATATTTATGTTTTGCAAGTTGGGACATGACTTTTATTCAGAGTTCCTTTTACAGGTTCCCAATTTAATGAGTTCCCTATCTCTTGTTGGCAGTTTAAAGTCATGCATGCCAGATATAAAAAGTATAATTTTTAAGGTCGAATAGCTTTGACCGAATAGATTAAAATTGACTCAATTCCTTTATAATTTGTTTGAAAATATATTACCACATTCCAGTATGGGGGAAAACATGTAAACTATGACTTAAGAAATTTTGAATCTGAGGAATTATATTAAAAAAGGGCCAAAACCAATTAGAGGATGTATTTCCTAAGAATGAAGTTACCACTATTTAACAAACCCGTTAGGGAGTTGAATTATGCAGGGCCACATAAGTGCATTTGCTGCAAAGTAAAATAATTGCATATTTTCTCTGAGAGGTCCATTATGTATACTACTTATGCAAGGCCACCTAGGGGAACTTCCTGCACAGTCCGGAAAAAGAGCACTAAAAAAATTTACATTTTTATTTCTAAAAGCCAGTGAAAGTTTATGGAGATTCAAATTTTCCAAAGCATAGAGTTTTTTGTATGGAGGGAGGTACTTGAATATAGAGAGGATATTTCCAATCATGATTTCAATGAATTGGATGCGTGTCACACCTAGGAAGGTTTGACCAAAACGTAGGGAAGGGAAATATAAACCATAGACATAAATATTTTCAGATCATGAAAAAGAGTATGGGACAAATATCTTAAGGACGGTTATTTTGGAAGATCCCTACATATTGTCGTTAAGAAAAGTAAAGACAAAATAGTTTTATCACCAAAAATGAAGTTACCACTATTTGAAAAACCCGTTAGGGGGTTTAAGTTATGTAGGGCCAGTTAAGGGCATAGGCTGCATAGTCAAATAATATCATCTTTTGGATGACAGGTCTGTTATGTTGACTACTTATGCAAGGCCGCCTATGGCCACGTTCTTCATGGTCAGGAAAAAGAATTCATGGGTATTAGACATTTTTTGACCAGAAGTCACGTAAAGGGTTATAGAGATATGATAGTATTTAATGTTAGGAGTATGACACTTAAAAATGGGTATTGTCCAATTCATGAATGAGATACATAGACCAACGCTAACCATAATCATGTTGTGGATGTGGTCAGAATTGAGATGTTGGACTTCACTACGTATCCCATAAGGATGGGAATCATTCCATACATAGTTCTTGAAATACAGTTTAATGTCATGTGGGACGAGAGTGTAGGAGATATTAGTTTAGTGTTATAGAGTTCATAGCACAATGAGGAATACATATTGTGTGTTTTATAAACCTGATGTGAATGAAGAACAGGGTTTTCATACCACAATCATGTTTTCACAGGGACACTTTTAAGCCGTGGGACTGAAATTGGAATTTGGGAACAGCCCCAAATACTTGGGGTTGGAATCGAGGGATGATCGAATGTTCCTTTGTTTCCCATAAGGATGAGAATCAATCAATACATTTTTTTTGAAATACCCTCTGTATAGATTTGGTTCGTACAAGTGACGAGTAAAAGGGGACATTAGTGCAATGATGGTTTTACCCAAGATTAAAGGTTAGAGAATTTCCATGTATGCACGTAGTCCTTGGAATATGACATGGTTAGAGATCAATGTCAATAATGATTCCCTCTCAGGTGAGGGTGTCAAAGAATGTTGTAGTTTATTGTCGTACATGACAAATGTGCCAATAGTTTAAGGTCATATGCATGAAACAGTGTAGAACAGTTTAGAATTATGTAGCTAAGATGTATTTCTATGAAGTTTAATGTCTTGAAGTGAAGAAAATAGAGGACTGTATAGTATAACATCATATATAAAGACAATGGTGAACCAATGTGAAGATATTGGTTTTGGGCTTGAACCTCAGGTGGTTTCTATGTACCCATCCTCGAAGGTAAGGATCAAAGTACACGTAGTTCAATTGAAAATGAATTGGTGATCGATTTGTACTTGAGTACAATGACCTAAAAAAGGTGTTGGGACATACACATTGTTAGCGGCCTGGAGAGGGTGTTATGGTTGAAGTTTACTCTAATATCATGTGAGTCATACTCGGTGTGATAAAAAGAAGTTTCAACAACCCCAATGATTAAAAGATTAACGTCATGTAGGAAATATAGGATACTAGACATTGTTTAACTTCATGTTGGACAATGGAGGGACCATGCATTTTAATGTATTGTAGTAAGGACTAAAGTGACCATGCAGTTTAATGTCTTCCAGTAAGGGCTAAAGGTACCATGCAGTTTAATGTCTTGAAGTAAGGACTAAAGGTACCATGTAGTTTAATGTCTTTCAGTAAAGACTAATGATTTATTTTTGTTACACAAAATACTTATTCAGAAATATGGCATTATTTGGAGTCGTGATGAGTTCTCCATCCATTCAGATTAAAGAATTAGCTCCATTGATGTAGAACTTATGTATTGAGTTAGGTTATTCCCATTTTGGCTCATGCTTTGGAGGTTTTTTTCCATGAATCATTTGAGGTCTGAGGACCAATACCAATTCTCCTTGAATGAATGAACGAAGATGAACTTTTTTTTAAATCCCATGCTATTCGATTCTGATATACTTCCAAGTGGTGCCGGGTGCACAATCATTTTTCATCTAATCGTTCCAATTCTTCCAATTTCATTTGAGATTGTTCATATATAGATGACTATTCAAAAATGGATACTCTGAGAGATGTTAATTGAACCTCAATGGGAAAGACTCCTTCCGTTCCATATACTAATGAATATTGAGTTGACCGCGTAGCAGTGTGGGTAGAGGTCTGATAAGCCCATAAAGCATGAAAAAGTTTATCAGGCCATGATTTCTTATCTTTATCCATGATATTTTTTAGTATATTTGAAATATTCATATTGAAGGATTCTATTTGGACACTGGCCGCTACATGATACTGAAATGAATGGTTGTATTTGGTGATGTATTCTTGATACAATTTCCTTACCTCGGCTGAATAGAAGTTGGTGCCACTATCCATCAATATGGTATGAGGAACACAAAATCTGGTAATGATGTTAGACTTGATAAAGCTAAGAATTATTTTAGATCTAACTTCTTTGAGATGTGTTTCCACTACACATTTTGAAAAGAAGTCAGTAGCAGTAAGAATATACTTAAACTGCTTGGATGTATCCGAAGGGTAATTTCCTCCTACATCCATTCCCCATGTGGCCAATGACCATGACTATTTAGCTGTATGAAAAAACTATGGGGTTTGATGAATGAAATTGGCATATATTTGGAAAGAATGAAAATTCTTAGTGAAATCAAAACAATCTGGTATCATTGATGTCTATATGTATCCAAGCCTTCGAATTTGATCAGACAGTTTATGTCCAGACTGGTGGGAACAATAGATTCATGCATGTACTTCTTTCATGACATCCATTATCTCTTCACCATCAATACATCTGAAGATAATTCCATCAAAAACATGCATATATAGAATTTTTTCTAGGATATCTGAGCTATCATAAAGAGTAAAATTGACCACACTTCTCTGGACTTGTTAGTTCTTGGATCTTTCAGTTGGGAGTGTTCCATTTTGAAGGTATTCCCTGATCGGTGTCATAAATCATGTAGTATGACCATATGGGTCAGAAATGGGACTAATTTTATTGATTTCCTATGTTCTAATTTAAACATATGGTGAAATTGTACAATGGTGGGAAATACTGAAGATTGTTTTGTCTAGATTTGGATATGCCATAGTTGTGGCTAAATTAGCCAGTGCATCAGCTTGAGCATTTTGTGATCATGTGACATCAAAAAATGATGGTTCCTTAGGAAATTCTACTATTAATTCTCTGGAATAATAATAAAAAGGGTTCAAATCTGCTATTCTAATGGAATAGTCCCCATTGAATTGTTTGATTACCAAATCTGAATCACCTTTTACCTTTATGTGATTCAACTACACCTAAAGTGCCAATTCCAATCCTGCGATGAGAGTTTTATATTCTGGTTCATTGTATTTATTTCCTTCCTACAATATGAATGAATAGGGTGGAACTTCCTTTTTTAGGGAAATAATCACATTTCCTAAACCAACATTGTTGAATTTAGGATCATCCATTTTCTTCAATGTTGGACATCTGGATGCACCATCAAAGTAAATTTCCCATGTCTGAGGTTTATCATGAAAATAGAAGACTTCCTTATCAGGAAGTTAAATTTATAAAGATGTATCTTCTACTAAAGTGTTTTCATCAAGGAAATCAGCCATATCATGGCCCTTTATTTCCTTTTGGGACACTTACTAGATATCAAACATTTGTAAAATAAATGCACACCTTGCTAGATGTCTTGTAAGCATTGGATGACTGAGGATAAATTTGAGCGGATTATTGGGAGATAGAAATTGGAACTCATGATGTTGCAGGTAGTGTCTCAATTTTTAAAATACAATTATTAATGCTACTATGTACTTTTCTGTACTTTAATATCATGTTTCTACCTCAAGCATAGTCCGACTGAGATACTAAAGGTTGTTTTAATTCACAACATCATATTTTTGGGCATGGAAGGCACCCAATGACCGCTCTAAAGTTGTCACATAAAGAATGTGTTGTATTTCTTCAACATGTGTCATTAATACCGGAGGACTCAAGATATATTTCTTGAGAATATTTAATGATTCTTGACATTATTCAGTCCACTGGTAAGTGACTCTTGTCTTCATTAATTTGGTTATGGGTAAACATTTTCCATCCAGATTGGCGATGAAACAACGAATATAGGTCATGTGTCCATGAAGTCCTCTCAATTACTTCAAATTTCGAGGATGTGACATTCCAATGATTGATATTTTGTTCTCTCGATCAACTTCGATATCATGATTGCTTACAACAATACCGAGAAATTTTCCCGAGGGTACTCAAAAAGAACATTTCAAGGGGATCATCTTCAAATTATATTTTCGAAGTTTGTTGAATATGATTTCCAAATAATCCAATTGATTAGAATGTTTTATGGATTTAACCACCAAATCATCCACATCACATTCAACAAATTTACCTAAAAATGGTTTGAAAATACGGTGCATAGCACATTGATATGTCGTGCATGCATTCTTCAGGCCAAATTGAATTACCCGATAGAAAAACACACCTTGAGGGGCCCTAAAGGCTATATATTCTTCATCTTCTGGAGCCATTTAGGTTTGATTATACCCATAATATCCATCCATGAAGGAAAGTGATTCATAGCCAGCTATTGCATTAATTAAGAGTTCCGTGATCGGAACTGGAAAATCATCCTTGCGATAATCCCGATTAAGATCTCTGAAGTCAATCCAAACTCTAATTTGACCAATATTCTTTTTCACAGGGACAATATTGTCCATCCATTTTGGATATTGGACTTCTCTAATTATGTTATCCTTTATAATCTTATTCACCTCCGCTTCAATTATGGTGGCATAAGTTGGGTGTGTTCTTCCTGTGGCTTGCTTAAATCCTTAGTGTTCTTTGGGCAAACCCAAATGATGAGTAGCAACATCAGGATCAAGCCTTGGCATTTCTATGAAATTCCACAAAAATACATCTCGATTTTTCTATAGAAATAAAGTATAAATTTCTTTTTCTTCAATAGTTATGGCCATACTAATTAAAGTGGGTTGAGGATCTTCTTTTGTACCCAGATTTATTTCTTTGAGTTCACCCATAGTGGTAGAGATACCTTCTTCAAATGTTGGAGGAGCATCCCTGAGATCTTCCTCTTCTTCTTCAACATGTGTTACTTTTTTTTTCAAATTGTATAGTAGATGATGAAGCATAATTTCCATGATCTGGAGAGAAGTTAAAATTTGAACATCTTGAAGAAGAGCCTACCATGTCTGAGCCTATTGATAATGAAGGGTCATCCTTGGGTAATAAAGATGATATGATGGATTAAGAATCAACATTATTGTTCATCTCTGTCATTTCTATAACTTCTTCTGGCCTGGTACTTGAAGTATAGAATTTGTGGATTTTAGCGGATGAAATGAAGACATCTCCATTTGAGCTTTCATCATTGCTTGTTGAATCACTAATTTCTCCCATGCTGTCTGGCTTGGATGTTGTAATTGAAATTATGAATGTTTCCATAAGAGTGTTGGGATTTGGGTCCATCTGGTCAATTTGACTAATAGGCAACACATAATCAATACTCACATGTATGAATGGGTTTACTTGAATATTTTCCAAACCATATGGAGCATTAATTTTTGTAAACTCCTTTGTCGTGGATTTATCCTTTCCCTCCATGTGATAGAATTATGCCTCAATGTATTGAGATTCACATGTTTTGAATGTGGCATTATAACCATACAATTTTCCAATTTGACTATTGAAACAATATTTGAGACATTGATGGTATGATGAAAGTATAGCCACATGTTGATGTAGCCATGATCTTCCAAGAAAAATATTGATGTTTGTGTCATGACGAACAACCATGATATCTAAATTGGATACATGGTCTCCAAACTGAGTTCTACGTTTAATCTCACCCAGAGGTTCTTGATCATTTATTCCATATCCTTGCAACATCAATGTAGAGGGAGATAAATCAGATTCATGAAGGCCAAATCGACGAAGTGTACGAATATGGATGAGGTAGACACCTAATCGATTATCAATGAAGGATCGTTGGATGTATAATTATTGACCATTCCAGATAAATAAAATGGTCTAATATGTCCATGCACAACATCATCTTCATCATAATCTGTAAAAAGATATCACTGAATGGAACTCTGTAAGTTTATTTTCTACATGGTAGTCTATAGCCGCATCAATTTTAGTTTCGAATTTCTAAGGACTTGGAAAATCCTCAATAATCGCCTCTCGGATATCCTTTTATAGATTCAAGGAATCAATAAGTGATAACATGGCCGGTACATGGGCCAAATGTTTCAAGACATCATATTTTTCTTCTAAAGGGCTGCATTTCCCAACAGGAAAATGTGGTTTTGAAGGTGCCTTATCAGTTGATGCTTTGGAGGTAGAAGTATCTTGTATCAGGGTAGGAGTTGGAAATACTCCTGGCTTTGGTAGATTAGACCGATGAGGTTTAATATTTTCTGAGAGGAAGAAGGTGTAACCTCTAACTGATCCTCCAAAATAACTGTTCTAGGACTAAATTTTCCATGTGTTGAAGAACATTCTTGTTCTTGTTGAGCCTACTGAAGGGCATTGCCACGAGTTTCTGATGTATATAAACTTCTAGTAGGGGTAGGATTGAAATTGTGGCTTCTGGAATATCCACATCTTCCCCTGTATCCTAGACCTCTGGAACACCCAATAATTACTCTGTTTGAAACAGGGAACTCCAGTTCATCAAGATCGGATCTATTAATGGCATAAGGATCTGTTAATTGAATCATGTTAACAGATCCAAAGATCAAATCTTTATCTGATTAAAACTATACCTGATGAACCATTTATGGTTGTGTCATTTTGGTGGGGTGGTTCCCGTGCTTTTGAAGTAGACGGCATAAAATATGATAGAGTCAAAAATTATTTAGTAATTGACATGATCTCATCTTCTTCTGACAGATCTTCTTTCTTCAAATTATATCACCGCTTTGAAGATTTTTATTCTATCAACGGGAGTTTTCAATGGCAAAAATAGAAAAAGGCATCATTGGTTGATTCAATTTTGTTTGAAAAATAGCATGATTTTGGTTGATCATTTTATTGACCATCCAATCATCATATTTCTGTGCATTTTTTCTTTGTACTTTGTTCCACTCTCCTTCTTCTTCTAGATTTGTAGTAGTTACACATGCTACCTGGGCTGAAGAACTTTTCAGTTTTATTTGTCATGAGTCCACCTTCTTTTTATAAGGTCATTTAAGACAAAACACTCCTAAAAGGGATTCCCCAACATATTATGAAATAGAAAATAGTTGGGAAGGTCTTCATCTCCTTACATGTTCGGCCATTTAAGCCTTGTAAACTGAACCAAATTGTTTTCTACATCTGAGATAAAGTAGCCAGAAACTTGTTCATTTCGGAAATAAAAAACATAATTATTTAACTCATCAAATTGTTTCGGCCAATGATCTCTTTGTTCATCTTGATGAGGCGGCCATTGTTTTTGACTCTTAGGAGGTGGAGACCTTCAATATGATGAAGTTTTTGAAGTGGAAGCTTTTACACCTGCTTGTTTATGTGTAACTATTGCAGTATCTGCTCTACCAATTCTTTTTCCTGGACCTGATGGAATTACATGAGTTTTAGCCTTAGTCTCTATAAGATAATCATTGATATTTTGAGTGGTTGAAGTATAGTCCTGAAACCCTCATGTGTATTCACAAGAATCAACGGTGTGTGTAATTCATCACATAAATTTCAAAAAATATTGGAAACAACTCTTCTTGAGGGAGTGCTAAGCATAAGGAATATGTTAATCCCTTCCAGCAAGAAATGAAATATGAAACTCATTCATTCTACCTTTTCATAGAATTTTTACGATAAAAAACTATCGTCTTTGGAAATTTTGATTTAAATAGAAGATGGAATCATTGATGGAGATCTTCCCACCTGGTAATTGGCCGAGACAACAATCTTGTTTACCTGACAAAAGCAGTCCCTTGCAATGACTGCACAAAACATCTGAGATTAACTACTTCTTGTTGTTGAGGAGTTTCCATCATAGGATCACAATGAGAAAAAAATGCGTTAAGTGTTTTTCTGGGTCTCCCAAACCATTAAAAATCGGGAATGTGGTATTCACAAAATTAGATGGTGGAGGAATTGCATCAACCCATTTAGGGTAATTATTATTTTACTGCCCAACCTGTGCATGTTTTCATTCAACAAATTCAACCGAGCTCTTAATTACTTAATGGTAGTATTTAACTTTTGAGAAACATTTGGTTGAGCTTGGACCAGAGTAGGTGAAATAACTGGGGTTTGGAAAGGTGTGGTGAATGGTACTGCAACTGATGGTATAAATACTGATTGTTGTCATGCATGACCCATAAGACTGGACCTGTGAGTGTGTACATTAAAAGGAGGATATTTTTGAACCATCTCAGTACCTGCAAGAAATTCCCTTGTCTGACTAAAACCAGCACAAATAGGAGGAAGACTACCTTGAAGTAGTTCTGCATTTAACCTCCTTAACTCCTTAATTTCTTCCTCTTTATGTGTGAACCATTCTTCTAATGATATTGATTATAATTATCTAGAGGTAGGATGAGATGTAACCTTAATTTTACCTTTTTCCTTGTCATGTGACTTTCTAGAGTATGAAAGGGCATTACCTGAAAGAATATCATTCCTCTGGGCAGCCTTCTGGCTTCTGGTACACACACCTTCCTCATTTATTTCTTTGTATACAACTTAATGAATAGTAAATTCTTCATATAATTCCTCTGAATGAACCACATGTTCTTGGGGATCAGTGAAAACAACATTGATGACATTTATCGATGCATAACGCATTGCATCCCTTCTATCATAATTATTGCGATACTATCTTCTTCCATGTCCTTTATGAGAAATTGCCTTGTATTGAGTTGATCCATTAGAAACTTCTTGACGAACCATAATTTGGATGGAATCTCCTAATAATTCGGCTCTAAGTTCCTCTTGTGGCTTCTTCCCTAATCCAGAGAAGACAGACTTTCACTAAGGAAGAGATTGAGGATTTGAAAGACTCTACAGTACGGTTGACTGGGGCTGTTCATGTTGTTCCTACTCAACCCCTCGAAACCTATCTGTTGATCTCGAGGGTTGGATTAAAATAGTTATGAGTCTGGAAAGCTGAGGTGGCTCTTGATATGCTACATCTGAAAATTTCTTAAAATCTCTCTTGATTTTGCAGACTTTAGTCTGAAAATTAACCGGATGGATCATCCGACATTCACTCAAATCACATGGATCAGATGACCGTCAGATTATTTCTAACACTTTTTTCACCTATTGATGTGCATGATCTAAATGAGAGGCATGGTCTATATTCTCTTTTTCTTGATTCAATATTAATTCTAAAACATGTTTTTTATATGCCTGACTATGGGAAGATCTAGTTGAATCCTATTCCTGAGAAAGCCTTTGATTACACACAAAACCAATTGGCTATGTCCGAACATGGGAAATAACATTGCATGATACAAATTTTGGATGGCTTTTTGACTATAGAGTATAGTGAAATGAAATTCTCCATGAACACCACATCCCCTGATATTAATACCAGATGGGGCATTGGTAATTAAATGGCACAACCTTTTTAGTGTGCCAAAGCATGCACGCTGAAGGACTCTCTGTTGCTTTTCAGCCATTGGATATCGGGAAATGGAGAGATATGCCAAGTCATTGTGTTGTTTCAACCCTTCTATTACCTTGACATGATTTTCATATTCATCATAAGATAATATTCTCTCTTTTAAATGAAAATGATTTTTTCAAATGTTGAGATGAATATCGTGAACACAGTTTTCCATCCACGTTTCTAGAGTATCATATTGAGATTCAGCCAAAGGCCAAAACATGACTGGTACTTCACCTTTCGATATTTGTTTTCTCATATTTATCACTTCATCCTTATCATTAGATGAAGATTCTTTTACCTGATTAGACCAAAGTTGGTGCTTCATTGTTGATTTTTAAGATTCAAAAAGATTGGTAGATAATTCATTTATCAAACTAGAAGATGAATGACCCATTGGGGGTTCGAATAATGACCTGGACCCCGAGCTATCTTGTTATTTAGAAAGTATTTCACATGTTAGAGGTAAATCATCAGACATGACAAGCTTCTCATTTGAATTTTCTTCAAGATTAGAGGTCATTCTCATTACTGCATTGTCAATTGAAGAATTTCCCAGGAAATGTGAATTACTACTACAGAGAAGACATTCACAGCTAAATTCATCATCACGGGGAGGACCACCATGCTGTGTTACAGCAAAAGATGAACCCTTTTTCTCCATGTTCTTATGGCCTCACAGATGGTTATCGTGGATCTTATTTGAAGATGATACATCGAGATCGATCAAAGTATCATAAAGCAAGCATTCATGAGGAAATTTCTGATGTAGATCTTAAGATTTGTTATTATTACTTCTGGAATTTGAAAATGATAGAGTAGAATCATGAGTTGAAAAAAATAATTGTTTAAGCGCATCAAGAACTCCTTCATCAAGAAAGGGCTTATTGCAGATTGGCTCTTGATTTCTTGATTGTTCTAGATGGGTCTTTTTCTTAGACTCCTTCTTACTAACTTCAGAAACCATGTGTTAATGAAAGTGGTTGTTATGTGTTGGTGTATATGCCTTCTCATGAGAAATGGTCAGGTTAGGCTGATTATCATCATTCAAATCGGTTTTATGTGCCTGCCTTGATTGTCCGTATGACGTAGGGGAGTTTTCTCCACAGACCTCCAGGACTGGGATAGAGGTGTGTATCTGTTCTAGAGTGATATGTTGATGAGTCACTCTACTGATAGGGATAGATTTATTACTATTTCATAGTGATGTTTCTAAAGTTGTTATAATATTCAGATAGGCATCCATAATATGGGCAGGGATTTGATTCTTCTCTTTCACCATTTTCTAAATGTCGTTTGTGACTTCAGCTACCAGAACGATAATAAATATCCATTCCATTATTGGAGTAGTTGTGTACTCCTTCTTATGTTCTCCTTTCCCTGTTAGATAATTCTGATAGTACTCATGTGTGGGGGAATGAAATTGTGTCTGCCTCCTACTTGTCATTGGAGAATTCAAATTGACATCTCTAGGTGCCACCAAATGACACTATTGTTTAGTCTGTTGAATTACAGGTGTATGTGTATTCTAATTGTTCCCCACCACATTTTATTGGAGATTTTATTTGGTTGCAGTCAGATGAGCATGTGGACTAGATGATGAATTATAAATATGTGTATGTGCATGCCTATAATAATCAAATGGAATTGCCTAATGGGATTGGCATGTTGCTTCCAGAAGAGTCTGCTGGGCAGTAACATCATGACAGACGAGTGTATATTCCCACTCATTGTTTTCCATCAAGTTAGCTTGATGGACTTCTCTGAAGGGGGCATAAGTAAGAAAATGTTCCCTTTTGACCGGATTTCGCCTCTGACGATTCGTCTTGCATGCTCTGGTCTAAGGAACCTAATCTAATCCCATAAAGACGATACCCCCATCATGTTGATTGTGCACTACCACATGAGTCTGGAGGTGATTGTTGATGGGAGCCCTCGGGGAGAGGTACTATCATCATGAATTAAGTCCTTTAGTGAAATTATCATCCACCTCCCCATAATATGGGAGGGGTTGGTGATTATGTTCTGGGGATATCGACTTGAAATGATTGGAGACGGTGGTTGGAACCAACTGCTTCTTGGCCACAAGTCGTCACTTTCTAGACAACCAGGGTGAGTTGTTAACTTGGAGGGCTTGTCGAGCTGCCTCCATAGTCGGAATGGTACTTGGTTAATGGTATTCCTTAATCAATGCATTTGAGACCCATTGTTGACGATGCTGAGTAGGTGATATCATCCTCAGAGTAGATAAGGATCCAGTAAGAGTAGTAGTCGAGGCATTCATATGTTTTAACATCAAAGAAGCCATTTTGGTATTTCATATTGATCTTGGAAAAGAGTTCATGTTTTATATAAATGACATAATAAAGATAAGTTTGGACACACTAAATCTTTTGGATGATCACATATGTTATTTATTGCATTTTTGGCCCTCAAATTGAGTCAAATTGGGGCCTACAAAATATGTAAAACATCATTTAACATGGTTTAGGGATTCACGTCGGGTTCACCATTTTTTTTCCTCTGGAAATGGGGATGACATTGTTTTTTTATTGTTCAAACCTTCCAATCAGTTTCTAATGTGTCTATTCGTAGAACCGGAAACATCCAATGATTCTATATCTATTTGGACCTACTTTCCAAAGGTAGGTGACCATTAGTTGTTAACTGATGAGGCTTAAGAATTTGCATTGGTTGAGAGGATGGGAGGTTAGACTCATCACACCTTTTTGGGGGGAATTATTTTCTATTCTAGGACTCTCTTATAGATTTCAGTTAGGTTTGTGAATCCTTATTAATTTTACAGGCATGGAAATGAGTTTTTTATTTAGACCTCACAATCAATGATTGATATGTAGGGGATTTAAAGAATCATTTATATTTATTTTAGGTTCTTAATCAATATAAAATCATCTATATGAATTTGTGATACTTAGTCAGTGGTATCCTTCAATAAATTATATAGAATTATCTTGGTCATCATGATGACCATACTTGTTTTAAACCCACTCAGTGGGGAACATGAAGTATATTGTCATTCAAAAAGTCAAGGATTATTTTACATTTCTGATCGTACATGCAGATGGGCTTCCTACGTATCCTTAAAAGGAATCAGAACCCACGTAGTTCGAGTGGTACTTGAAGGAGGTTTATGCCTGATTAATGACTCAAAGAGAAATGTCATAATTATTTCTACACTCTAAGCTCATGTGAGTCATGCTCGGTGTGAGAAACAAGATTTATTTGTAAAACCGGACGATTATTCCATGAAATGTGCAATCATAAGAAATTATGTGGGTCTTACATATGTATGACTGCCCATGTAAAGGAAGACAATGACTTTTAGTGATGAATCATAAGAGAAGGGTCCATAAAGGTGTTTGTACATTATGGATATTTGGGGTTTTAACGTGGGGCTTACTCCTATATAGGAATCCATAATTTAATAGGGACTTATGACTAGGTTTTATTCTGGAGAAGGAATCCCAAATCAAAATAAATTACGACCGGAGCATACTCCACGTGAGGATGCCCATATTAAAGGGACATGTAATTTGGGGATTACTCCTAAGAAGGAGGACCAGATTAAAGGAACTTGGGGATAACTCCTAAGGAGGATCCCCAGATTAAATAACATGGGGATTTCTCCTAAAGAGGATGCCCATATTAAGGAACATGGGGCTTACTCATAAGGAGGATTCCTAGATTAAAATGTTCTCATATTAAAGGATGTGGTTGAATTAATGAAATATCTCGCCTTAGTGACATAAATTTATGTAAATCATAAGCTTTTGAAAGATGCTCCCTAAATTTTTCTAAGATAAGGAATACAACAAAGGAAGCATAACATAAATGGATTTTAAGAGGTTTTTGAAGGCTAAATCATGAAGAGGATAGGTGAATTTGATGAAGGGAAGTTAATTAGAAGGAGGTGCAAAAGTATTGGTTTGGTGCACAAGTCTTGGTCACGGAAGTATACTTGCGCGAAATGAGTTCACTTGGGCAACAGAAAACCTGTAGGGTAATACATGGGCGATACTTGGCTCAAGCCCTTAGTATTATCCCTAGATGATTCAAGAAGGGAGGTGTGGAATTATCCATTATAGGACAAGGCGACGTGCAAGTGTCTTCATTTCCCTTAAGTGCTGGACACTTAGGCTCACAAGTATTGATGAGTTCTAACACGTAGGCCTTATTATTCCCCTTTATATCTTCCATTCTAGTTAAGAAATTACCTTATAAGTGTTCGAAAGACTTCAAGAAATGACTAGGGCGCCTAGATCTTAATTCTGTGTTTTGGAAAATCCGTAGTCTAAATGGGGGGCCAATAGGTGGTATTTAAGGCCACCTATGGTTTGGTTGAAATTTCACTTAAGTCGCGAAAGTGAAATGCGTGCCTCATCAATGGCATGCAAGTGACTTACACACCTAAGGCTGTTGCGCAGGTATATTTTCATGACATGATGCCTTTGCAATATTTAGGGAATCTTCCGTCTTCATTGCCCAATGTATTCCCTTTAGTCAGTCTTTGGACTCTGTGATGAAACAAAGTGTCAACAAACATCCCCTCATACCTAACCTAAACAAACACCCACCCCCTTACCTGTAGCTAAACCACCCCTTCCACCTACACTGACAACCATAAACCTATCTCCCCAAATATAGCCTAAAGTCAACCCCCATACACCCCTATACCTAGCCATGAACCAACACACCAACATATACCCACAACCCTAAAACTAATTCCATTAATAGTCCTAAATTATCCCACCTATAGTTATTTCCCATGCCCTACCCCTATACTCTAGCCACAACCCTAAACCCAAACACATAGCCCCGTAAAACTACCGCTACCATTTCCATAAAACAATCCTCATAAACATAAATCTCAAACCTACCCCGCCCCACATATATATGTCACAGGTCCGTAGCTTAATAAATAATCCCCTCGACCCTAGCACTAAACAAAACCCACTAAACCGACAATAACTAATTACGTAATACAACCCCCACAATTTTTCCAAATCCCTAAACCTACACCCCAAATCCCTTTACTTAAACCACCACTATCCCAAACCCAAAAGCAACCAATAGTCTACATCAAAACCATAAAACTACCCCCAACCCTATAATTATAACAACCCCCATAAACACCCCAATACACATCCTATAACCATCAGACCTAGTACAAAAAACCAATCCCTCCCTAGCCATGACCCTTGACCTAAAAAAACCCCCCTACACCCACCAATCATAAAAATAAACTCCCAACCTCCCCCATCAACCATAGAACTAAGACAACCCCTAAAAACACCCATAACCATAAAACGTGCCCCCAACCCTAGAACTCCACCACCAACCCCCACAGTCTTAATCCTACCACTACACCGTCGTCCCTAGCCCCAATGAAACCTCACTATACCCCTGAAAGAAACCCCATACTAAACCACCTATACAAATATCCCAATACCTGCTACAAAACATTGTCCTAAACAAAACTCCGCACACCTATACATATTCCTAAACCAACCACCATCTATACACACATCCCAAAACCCATCTCTGCCTATTCCCAAAACCAAAACCCCTTCATTATCAGTCAGAACCCCTTTACATAACCCTAACTCAACCCCCTACACCCGTTGAGCCTAGAAGGAACCCCCACCACAAACGCACATACACTCGCATCCAATAACCAACCCCTTGTACTTTTCCCTAAACCAATCCCCACCTACACCCATATCCCTTAACCCACCCCTAGCGCAATCTAAAAACTAACAACTCTACACCCCCAGCCCTAAACCTAAACCCACATACCACGCAAATCCCAATTCTAGAAAATCTACCCTCCCCCACCCAATCCATAACTCAACCAGCAACCCTTCAATCCATAACCAACCTCCCCCAACATACCCTTCTTATCCGTAACCAAAAAAAGATATTCTAATCCATATACCAATCCCCATCACTATCCCTACACCCATCCCCAACCCAATGTCGACCCTAGCCCCACGACCCTCACTCCAAACATAACATTATACATGAAGCCAAAATCACAACACCAGACTTAGACCTACATTATTTATTTATTAAATATGATAAAAACAAAAGAGATAAGAAATTACAAATGTTAAGGAAATACTCTTTATAACAGAAAAATGAATTTCCATTGTATTTCACATATCAATGATTCATATTATACAACATGTAAAAAATATATCATATGATGCACTATGTGAAGGATCAGAAATGTGGCTTGATACCCTCTATCATAGGAAATTCACTCGACTAGTTACATTTTTTAGGAAACCTTATATATGAAATCTGAAAAATTTATTCTCAATTTAAATTTGAGTATGAAAAAACATATGGTAAAAAAATATTAAAATATATTACAGGGTATTAGATAGATATTTCAAAATTATTCTTGAATTGGATATCACTATAGTGTTTATGTATTCATGATGATAAAAATTAAGAACATAACGTATTATAACATTGAAATTAAAATCAAAAAGAAAATTACATCATACAACATAATAGATAACAAGGAAATAATAACAACATAATTTCTAATAGAATGTTAAATAGATTAAAATAGAACATATGGTGTGTAATCCATAATTAAAACACTATAAAATACTGGTATTATTATTTTCTTATTCTTGTTATCAACACTCATAAAATAAAACATTTATGGAGGCTCATAGAAATAATTTTAATAGTATGTATGGATACTAAAATGTGATATACCACCACACATTATTTTGGAATAGAATGGATTAGGGTTACCATAACTATGTAATTATTAATTAATATCAATGTCTTATTGTGGTATGTTTGACATTTTTCATATTCATGCTCAAAAATAATAATTTCAAATTCTACTATGCACCCTTATCTTCACATCTAGATGGAAAAATTTGAATTAATACGTAGAGAATATTTACCGTATCTATGTCATTTTTATTGGGATTCAATACTACTATTTAAGAGAGTTAATTAAATTAATGGATAGATTTTAATCCACATTAATAGACGTACTTCTATAAACAAAATTGATATTCATTCAATATTTTAATGCATGTGAATAGGATATTTCAATAAATAATTTGAGATATAGAAATAGTGACTGTTTATGAGACAACGATATAATATTCTAGTATGATAACAATTAGGACATTAAAATTTACTCATGGGGATGTGATTTTAATGATCATCATGAAACAACCCACCATGAGTAGTAAGGGAATGCCACATATTTTGTGTTATCTGAGGTGTGTCAATATTGAATATGTGGGTAGAAGATGCAATTTGTGTGATTATTGGGTCCATGTATCGAATACCTTTTTTTGTAGAGGTGATATGATGGTGTGTCACTATAGATTATCAGTGGTACATCATTATGACTAGATCATGATAGGGGAAAATCTATCTGGTTCACAATAAGATGAAAGGAAGTCATGTGTTCTGATAATTATCCCAAACGTAGTGTTGTTTCTGGAAAAAAATGGTTAGGTTTTTTCATAGATGGATCTTTGAGCATTGAGTATTGATCAAGATGATTTTCTAGAGGTGGTGGATGTGTATCAGGAAGTTTTCTTCATTCATTCTTTTCTATGATGTCATCAATATTAATGGTTTTCATTTAAATTAATTTTGTACACTATAATTTATTTATGTTATTTTTGGAGATATCAAAGTTTTTTAGAACCTTACCATAGATGGAAAATACAATTGAGAAATAATGAATAATTATTTTTTATTATTTTTTATTTAACTCCAATATTTCATTTGGTTTCTGAAAGAAAATCCTTTTAATTTTAACCATAATCATGATTATGTCAACCATATATCATTAAATTTATTTAATCCAACATAATGTGTGATAATAAAATGAGTTGAGACCAAATACTAAAGGTTTAAATTAAATGAATTAAAAATTTATAAAAATTCTCATACGATGATAAACTCGATATAATTATTAATTTACATAACAAAAATAAATGAAAAATAATAGTGAAACATTTTATTCCTTATCAATAGAGAAAATAGAAATATAAACAATTCTTTTTGTCTACCTAAAGCATGATAATTAGAGGATGTGCAAAGGATAAGTTTGAAATTGGCATTCTAAAATAAGCTGGTGAGTTTCTAGATTTCTCATAACGAATTCTTGATTTAAAAATCAAAAGATGAATTGAAAAATATGAATCAAAACCACATTATAGGACATTCGATGATTTCAAAAAGGAATCCCTAAGTAGTACTGAAGTACCTACCAATCCCATGAATATTTTTGGGGGTTAAACTGATGATGTTGTCAGTAAATGAGTAAACTGGTTCAAATGAACTGGTTAATTTATTTTTACAGTAGAGTAAAAAAGCCAAAAAATATATTCCTATTTTGAAGAGAATAAAATTAATATAAATATTTGAAATTAATATTGTATTAATTAAAAACAACTACCTATTAAACACCACTAGACACAATCCTCTATGTATCAGTACCTAAAAACCACAAATTGTTCAATAAATCAGTGAGGCAATTATAAACATGCACATTTCACAATTTAAAGAAATATTGAGTCTAAAATAAAATCATTGGTACACATCGTGTATGTATAGGGAAAAGCCTCTCATGAATTGGGTAATTTCAAATTAAGAAATACAGAAATAAAAATAAAATTAAAAAGAAGGAATATATTCATGGATACTAAATCAAGACGAATTAGTAAGGACACAATTTCATCCTCCCACCTTCATCTTCTCAGTATGACCTTAATATATAATCATCGAGAGCTGCCAAAAAATTAGAACTCAGACCTAAAAGTCATCTTAACTATCAAAATCGATTGGAACACTTTCATCGTTTCCAAATATAATGACAATATTATATCTTGGATCAATATTTACAATAATTAGTTTCATTGAAGGCTCATAATTCTTTTTATATGTATCTTTTTTGATTTCCCATTCAAAAATAGTGTAGTGGGTAAGGGTATAGGTGATGAACCCATTAAAGATTTTAGATTTTTATTAAATCCATAATTTTTTATGGAGATGATGTATGTATTTTTGTAGACGAGTCTTATATCAATATTTTATTTTTCATGATATGGTTATTAAATCATTTTCATGGAGGCTTTGGAGTAATTGATGTTCTACAAAGGGAGGGTGCGGATATTTGGGGAGATTACTATGTATAGACCAGGGTATTAAGATGTAGAGTGTGTGACATCTATAGAGTTAATGGGGGTGGGGAATGGGGGATGGGATATTCTATTAAATAATTATTAAAATGGTCAATCAGTTATGACTATGGAATTATAGAGGGGTGGATAATGGGTAGTCAATGGTTGGGAGAATGCAATAACATGAGATTATAAAGGCTGAATATCTAGTGGAAAAAACAAGGTGATGCTGGTTCTAATGAAAAAAAAATTAATAACATTTTAAATATTTTATTATTGATAATCTCTATAATTATTATTTTAATTTATATTAAATTCAAATAAAAAAAATTTTCAATAAAAAAAATTTAGATATTTGTAGGTTTTATAATCAATGATGAATTATTATGATTAAAATATTTATCATTATTTATTATGTCAATAATTCATTATTATGGTTTCATTGAAAATTATTTATATTATTTACCATTTTAATATATATTTTTTATAAGTTTAAATGTATAATATTGACATTGAAAATAGTCCTGAGATGGTTAAATTTATAAAATTTATATTGTTTTTTTAGGAAAATGTTCTTATACATTGTTATGATTGAATAATAAGATAAATTAATAAAAAAATGTGATTTTTTGTGATAGTTCACAAATAATTATTATCATATTTATAAATATATAAATTATTTTATTTTCTTATACAGGTGTCCCCTCCAATTATTTTTTACGTACTTATAATTTTAAATTTCCTCTAATCTTTTCCATATTCATAATAATTACCACTCCCTCCAAGAATCCTCTATCGATGTAATGAATCCGAATTAATCATCCCTTTCCCATAATCAATTATACATCTTCAATTCTCCATATCTAAACTCTCATTTCTCATTGTTTCCTCTCAATAATAAAAACTCATTTCCCATCCATGGATTTTGATGCCATTATCATCAAATATAAGGTATCCTTAAAGATGTTTTATTTCTTCCCCCAAAGTTTTCTCTCATTTTCAACATATTTTATCACTTCATACTATAACATTTAACACTTTTATTTTTCTATTTAATTAAAATACCCATCAATTTATACTATCATGGTTTTTTTGATTAACTATTTTTTCTACAATTCCACTTAACTATAATATTTGACTTCTAATTTCCTATTACTAGTGTACATCCCATAGAAGTGATTAATTCTAAGACCAATACAGTTGAGTTAACTACAAATTCCACCATATTATTAATTCATGTGGGCCTTTTTGGCCACCACAGATTTCACATGTCAATTTACACTAGAATTATATTTTACATGAATAAAATGCATTTTGTTTTATATTTTGATTATGATATGTTTTCATAGATACTGGAACCCTTTAACTTTTTAATCATTAATTTCATTTTATTATCCCTTAATGGATTAGTTGAAAGAATCATATTCACATTCATTGTTGGAATTAAATTTCATATTTCAAGACACACACTCAATAATTTTCATAACAAAAAATTAGTTGTCTTCCCAAAAGAATTATTGTTCATGTTTATAATGGAGTGATGTTTTTATCTTCTATGACTGAAACATTTATAATAGTTGAATTGTAACCATTCAATGGACTTATTTAAATAAATTTCTAGATTATTATAATATGTCTTCAATAAGTGCATTTTTTTCCTATTCCCTTATTTCAGTATGTCAAACTATATCATAGAAAAAAATTACATGCATATACGAAACTCATATTATAAATAATATATTAAACACCCAGTTTATTGATTACATGATTATTTCTTGTTTTTTATATAAATACTACATTTTCAGTACATACATGATAATAGCTACTCCCTAAAAATTACAACCTTTTAGTTTTCACCCATAAACATTTTAAACCCATATACTCTTTTATTTTATACAATTGAGGAAGATTCATTATTTTTTAATGTTAATATAAAATTTTTGTATACTACATTATTTTTTAAACTTCATTATACATTAACAATTTTGAATTTTATGATTTTGTTTTACACATAATAATAAGATATATTTATTTATTGTGTTTCTTTTGTAAGACTGTTTTTCTTCATCATGTCATGAATAAAAATAGAAAAAAAAATTATTCATTTTAATTAGTAAAGATCCAATCAATGATAAAAACTCTTGAAAATCATAGGTTTTGGAGTCACATTTTTTTATTAAATAACAATACATATATAAATTACTACACATTTTTCAGAAAAATATATTTGAATTCCTATAATGTAATTTTATGATATAACAAATGTTGATCATTACATGGAATTGAATCTTTTCAGACTACATTATGTAAGCCAAAATCGTAAAAAATATTTTTCAATTTTTTATAAAAAAATTATTTATTTCAACGATGAATCATTCATTCATGATAACTGTATTATATTAATTCTAAATTATAACATCAAATTTGATTCTAATTACCATTACGTATATACTAATATATAGATTAAAAAGGGAAATTTTATCCATTCATTGCAATATGAAATATTCAGACATTGAAAATCATTCATGTTATAGAAAATTTATAGTCCAGAAAAATATATAACTAAATCACTAATATAAAATTATCATTTATTAGGGGTATATAAGACATATACTCAAGCATGCTAATTAAAAATTTTGATTTTTTTTATATTCATAATATGGAAAATGAATACTCTAAATATGTAATATTCATTTTTCATACTGGTATATTTTGAATAAATATATCTAGATTATGATATGTTATAGTCTTAATATGTAATATGAATATTTATTTTATATCAATATAGAATTAGAATATCTATAATTTTTATACAATCTTACTATCTAAATATGTATTATATTATATTATATGTCTAATTTCCCATTACACATGTCATATCACAATTAAATCAATTTTTTCTTCAATTTGTCATTTTATTCCATTTTCCTATGATTCCTTATTTTGGCCTTAGCTTCCCCATCCAAAGTCATCTTAACAAGTTAATTTCCATTTTAATTTCGTGTGGTTTTATTATGATATATTTAAATGTTATAAATTTATAAATTCCTATTAGGAAGAATTTCCACATCATATATAAAAAAAATATTATTTCCGCTCAACTATTTTATTCTGATATCAATATATTATTATTGTGTGGAGAATATTCAATTTTGAATTTTATTTTTAATATTAAATTTCATTTCATATGTATTAATGTATATGGGTATAAATTATATCACAAATGTGAATTTATTCTTTTGATTCATAAATTTTCCATTATATTCATTTATGACTACTCGGCTAATTTTGATAAACTGCTATTAATGATTTTGGTCTTAGTTGTCTATATTATATTATTGATGAAATATTAATTTTTTTGATTATTTGGCAGAATATAGATTTATATTTTCATTTTTATTATTTGTATGAGAATCTATAGAAACTGGATTAGAAAAATACTTACAACCGACATATTAAACAAAATAAATTACATGATTAATAACATATTTCAAATTTTACTTATGGATAGGTTTTACATTTTATTTTTTTCCTATGTTAACTGTAATATATTGATTTTAATTTTTCTATATCATCTCTTATATTTTTTAGAATACAAATTATCATATTTAAATATATTATATTCAAATGTGCACCTTCTGTACTGTGTACATGATATATACAATGTTCCTTTTCTATGTGGATAATATGTTTAAAGAATCTATATAAAAAATTTATATATTTTATTCAATAAAAAACATTTCAATGTACGTATAATTCGATTTGTGATTATTCATATTATACCATCATATATTCATTATCTCAATTTTTTTTGTTTTTCATAACCTATGTGATAGATTCATTTTTTCAAGTACTATGAGTTGTTATCTAAAACAATAATATATACATATAATGATGACTTTATTAAATAATATTTAGATTAAAATTAATTCCACATTTATAATATAAAATTAGATAATTGGTTTATATGGTTGAATATAATAATTTCATTATACCTCGTGCTATATCAAACCAAAGATATCACATTTGAATTGTAATTCAAAATCAATTTCCAAGATATAAATATTTAAAATAATATAAATAAATTTGAAAATTAAATCTATTTATAATACATCATATTAAATATACATTAAAGATATACATTAAATGCATATGTTATTTTACATATAATTAATTAAAATATTTTTTTTTCAAAAAACAATTCTCACATAAATCGGATTCTTATATATCTTTGACAATAATTCAACATCAACTAGGAAGATAATTTAAGGTAGACATGTAACATCAAATGGTAAAATTAATTTATTAGCAGTCTATTAGGTATACTTAACTAATTTTTTTATATTGAATATTTCATTCAATTTTCTTGATATATTAATGTCAATTATTTAATGTGAATACATTTATTCATAAAAATTTCAACTATAAAATCTATTTTCTCCACTTTTTAAAAAACAGAAACATATGTCCCAAAAAAAATCTCAAATATTTGTAGATTTAGAATATATAGGACAAATCTATGTTATATATGTGAAATACATGTTCCATGTTATTTCTAATTTTCTATTTATTTCCACCTTATCCTGTAATGTAAAATATCATCAATCATAATAAACTATGTGATTTCCACATAAAAATTTCACAATCACATTCAATATTTCCCTCAAATAAACACCCATTTATTTTATCCATAGAGATAATCTACAACCACTAGAATCTACTACATCATGTAATTTCACTACCCAACAATATCTATTTTTCATAAGCAGACCCTACCCACTCCAGTTATCCTCCACAATAGATAATATGTAGAATCTATAATGTTATATGTGCATTGATTGATTTTTTGACACATAAAGCATTTACTCATGATTATTTTCTTTTATCTGGTCTTTTTTTTCAAAAATAGATATTATGATTTCAATTAATCACTAAAATAAAATTCCATTTGTTTTTTTAATTTCTTATACCTTTTTGTTTCAATCATTGTTTAAATCATTGAATTATATTGTTATTTGTTTTTATTGTAACTTCTGATTTTGATAAAATCATATTATACACATTAAATTCTATTTTATTAACAATATAGTAACTATTAAAATTTATAATTTATAAGAATCACATCAAAAAATATTCTCTTAATGAAAAATATAATTTCACCTTTTAATATATATTTACTTCTTGTATTCAATGTAGTATATGATTCAACCTAAGAAAAATATCAACTATTCTCAAAACATTTAAGGGAGTTATGTTATGATTCCATAAAATTAATATAAAATTTGATGATTTTAAGCAGGTTCATGGTATAAATTATACACCAATATCCTAAAAAACAATTCACATTTTATTTTTCATAATTTATAAATTTTTATTCATTTTAGAATGTAATAATTTATCAAAGGAACCATGATTAGCTAAATAAATGACTCTTACAATCAATGATATTTTGATATATGTGATTAAATTGTTTAAGATAACAATAAATATTATTTCCTAAAAAAGGTTGTAATGATCAGTTGAGGAAACCATCCATTTAATATGTATGGTATTATATATATATTTATGGATTCTTCATGCAATTACACAATTGTACCTCTTTTAGAAGAAATAAAAAAAAAATTAATCTGTGATAAATATTTTTCGAACCAACAACCTATGAAGTTTATTTTAAATCCTAGATGTATCTGGAATATATGTTAGTGTGAAAAATTTAAATGTAAATGTTTTAGTATCATCACAAACTAAAGGGGAACTCATGAAATATTAGGATATATCTAATATTGAAAACAATGATGATTTAAAATCAACCTATAATATTGTTATTCAACATTATCAAAATCCTTTTAACATTATAGGTAGTTCTATTGTAATTTCAATCGATGAAGCTAAATTTTGATGACACTAGGATATTGATATAGTTTAGACTAGGAATAAGATAATTTTATCACCTTCCTATACCTCTTGGAAACTAAAATAAGATTTATGTGTACTGAAAAAATAATCAATGAAACACTAATTATATCAATTTATATATTAAAAAAGAAATAGGTGTACCATTTTAAAATTTTCAAACTAAATATGAGATTTTGGTTAACAACATATGAATTTTCTCATTATCAGATATATGTTTTATTTGGAATCATAATGCAATAAATCCATTTAACAATTACATTTAGGCTTCGCTAATTTCATTCAATTTTTTAGATATATGAATTTCATTGATTCATTAGAAAGTGGTGATTTACACGGTGTTTGTCTTGGGAGTAACCTCCATTTAAAATTCCAATTTTTTTTGAATGATCGTGACTTATGACCTTTTATATATCCATTATAACTTCACAACTAATGATATTCCGATTTAAATCCATCTCAATGGACATATCATGTTGTAAAAATAGTAAATGACATAACAAACCCACTTTTTTGTTTATTTTTTATGTTCTTCCATTTTTTAATTAGAAGTCACAACTTATATTATATATATTGACCTTAATTTGTCCATTAATTATATTTATTGGTGTTTTGGAGATAAAAAATTGATTTTTTATGAAAATATGATTTTGTTGATGATCATATCATCTAAATTAACTCTACTTCTCTATAGGTTGATATATTAGATTCTTAATCCTTTCCACATATTTTTGTTATACTCAAATATTCACTAAGATTCCATAATGGATGATATTTTACATTATTATTTAATTAGAATAAACAAGATGATATGAATAATTAATAACATTATACTTTATAATTTTACTTTTATTGCACACCATTTGTGGAAATTTTAATTTCTAGGTTATTTATTAATTAAAAAATTGTTCAATTTTATATATTATAAATCAATAAAGTCTATATATTCGGTTATTTATGACACTCATATCAGTTCAAGGATAGAGACTGCATAAATGTATACAAATTATACAATCAACGTTAATATATTTATTTATTTTGTGATTTTCATATTTGGGTCATCAGTTATGTTATTTTACTATCTGATCAAACTGACATGTATATCAACTAGGAGATAATATTCATCTCCAATAATATTTTATATGAAAAAAAATCAACTTGAGATTTGTTATTATTTATCATTGAATACGTTTTTCATGAATTTTTTATTTCATACTTGATATTAACAATATTCAATTATTTCCCATTAATTTTTATATAATATGAAAAACAGTTTCCTATAAAAACTTTCAAAATATTTTTGAAAAGTCTTAACTATTAAAGTATAATTGATTGATTATTATCAATTCCATATTACATTTCTATAAATAATGTTTATGCAAAACTATTTCCAAATAAATTGATGATATATTACTATTGACCATTTTATATATTTTTTCAAATAGAGACACAATTTTTTTAATAATGTGGGTTTTCATATGTTTTGGGCCAAAATAAATTCCTCAAATTAAATTAATAATTTTTTTATTACTAATTATTTTTTATTTTGAAATAGGTGCTTCAAATTTTTTCATTGAGCTCAATTTTGAAACAGTATTCATACTTCTATATTTTTATAAAATTAACCAATATAAATAATTAATTTACACATTATCAATAAAATTTAACAATTATCAATAATTTTACTAGGAATTTTCATCATATACTTAATAAAATTCTTATATTAGGTTAAAAATTCTTAGGTCGTTGCAAGTGTTCAATTATTGTTAGGGGAATGGTTATATAACCGTTTTTAATATCTATTTTAAAATATATAAAAATATATGTATCCAACTAATATTCCACCCAAATTCTATAATTTAGAGAAAATTGTCGGCATGTTTTATGAATATATTAATTTCAATTGTAACCAATTTTAAATTTTAATGTTTAAACATGACTTCCTATTTAGTGAATTTATTTATTTATAACATCATTAAATAAAATTTTTTATTTTAATTATAATGTATTATCGTACATGGATAAGAAAACAGATTATAATTTCAGTGAATTCACAATGAATTGTTTATTTTGTATGATTTCAGTTAAGTAGTTTGAGCAAGATTGATTTAAATTAGTAACTAAATGAACTCCATTTTTTTCATCAATTAACCCCATTGGTTATCCTTATAGTGCTAAAATTTATAAAATAAAAATGGATCACATTTCGATTTTCATTTTATAGGGATATTTTGTTCCTCAAAATTTATACCTTCCATTGTAAAAAATTTCTTCATATTCTATCTCAAAAAATATTTTTTTCATTAGCAAAAATAATACTTTCTCTTGAATTAATGTCACCCTAATATGTTCCTCCATAAGAGCAGTTTGTTGAGTGAATTGGGATGTGATATTGAAATCTAACGACAAACATTATATTGAATCCTTTATGTGGGGTTTATTAAACATTGTTGAAATAAATATATTAGAATGTGTTTATGAATATATTAATTTCAATTGTAACCAATTTTAAATTTTAATGTTTAAACATGACTTCCTATTTAGTGAATTTATTTATTTATAACATCATTAAATAAAATTTTTTATTTAAATTATCATGTATTATCGTACATGGATAAGAAAACAGATTATAATTTGAGTGAATTCACAATGAATTGTTTCTTTTGTATGATTTCAGTTAAGTAGTTTGAGCCAGATTGATTTAAATTAGTAACTAAATGAACTCCATTTTTTTCATCAATTAACCCCATTGGTTATCCATATAGTGCTAAAATTTATAAAATAAAAATGGATCACATTTCGATTATCATTTTATAGGGATATTTTGTTTCTCAAAATTTATACCTTCCATTGTAAAAAATTTCTTCATATACCATCTCAGAAAATATTTTTTTCATTAGAAAACATAATACTTTCTCCAGAATTCATGTCACCCTAATATGTTCCTCCATAAGAGCAGTTTGGTGAGTGAATTGGGATGTGATATTGAAATCTAACGACAAACATTATATTGAATCCTTTATGTGGGGTTTATTAAACATTGTTGAAATAAATATATTAAAATGTGTTTATGAATATATTAATTTCAATTGTAACCAATTTTGAATTTTAATGTTTAAACATGACTTCCTATTTAGTGAATTTATTTATTTATAACATCATTAAATAAATTTTTTTATTTCAATTATCATGTATTATCGTACATGGATAAGAAAACAGATTATAATTTGAGTGAATTCACAATGAATTGTTTCTTTTGTATGATTTCAGTTATGTAGTTTGAGCCAGATTGATTTAAATTAGTAACTAAATGAACTCCATTTTTTTCATCAATTAACCCCATTGGTTATCCGTATAGTGCTAAAATTTATAAAATAAAAATTGATCACATTTCGATTTTCATTTTATAGGGATATTTTATTTCTCAAAATTTATACCTTCCATTGTAAAAACTTTCTTCATATACCATCTCAAAAAATATTTTTTTCATTAGAAAACATAATACTTTCTCCAGAATTCATGTCACCCTAATATGTTCCTCCATAAGAGTAGTTTGTTGAGTGAATTGGGATGTGATATTGAAATCTAATGACAAACATTATATTGAATCCTTTATGTGTGGTTTATTAAACATTGTTGAAATAAATATATTTATATGTTTTGTCATTAATCTGTGTCTGAAAGTGTGGAAAAACAAGATGATTTGAAACTCAACATAGTGTTGATATAATTTTTTGATAACTTTTGTAATCAAATTTTCTATAATTATATTACATTTTATTTATTCATAACATTTTATTTTAATTTTTATTTTTCGGTAGGTATAAAAATAAAGAAACCTAAATTTAAAAAATCCTATACCTTTGATTAACTCAATGGAAAAGTGTTTAAATAATTATATTTTTTATACATACTAAAATATCATTAAAATATGTCCTTTTAATTAAAATGTTACTATTTAATCTTAATATTATGTTAATTTTTATACTAACCCTTTATTAATTATTTCTTAATTCTACAATTTAATCCTACAAAATGTGTCTATTCTAATGAAATTTCCTTAATAGCATAATTGAAATATGAATCATTATAATCGGTTTACCTCATGATACAAAAACATATTTATTTATTTATTATCAATTATTGAATTTGGTATAAATTTCATGAATATCCATTTGATATTAATTTTAAATAATAAATAATTATAATAATAAGTAATAATAATATTTTTAAATTATTTTTTTTTAATATGAATTCTATCATTTGATTTTCATTTAATATTATATACATAATTATTTTTTAGACAAAAATTATGTTTTTAGTTTTATGAGATATAATGTAACTTGAAAATTTTTATTTTTCATACGTAAATTTCACTTTTCAATGACATAATTACCCAAAGCACATACTATTACAAATTTATGTTATTACCTTCTACATAGATTATATTATTTTTTTATTATATAAACATTTTTATTCAAAATTTATTAATAGACTATTTCATATAGAGCTTCAATTGAAGTATTAGTTTATATTTTTACCTATTTTCCTTCATTCATATAATTAAGCCAGTTTATATTTTCCATTATGAATAAAATGGTAATGTTGTGAGAGTAAATTGTTTGTCCAAAATGGGATTTCTAGTATGCGGAATTAGAATCTCCACAAATATCCCAGGTGAAGAACGAATTTTTAAAAACCACATGTTCAAGGAGAATGTGAAAAAAATAACAATAATTAGAAATTAATATTAAGGAACAAGTAATAATATAACATTATATTTATCTTAGAAATTATATTTATTTTTTCTAATCATTCTGAACATGTGTATTTTAGTAATAATATGAATTCTGTAGGAATAATTCATGAATTTATTATGTCGAGAGGATACGACGCATCCTACAAATCATCAAGGATGGAAGAGGACTACTAATTCTCGAGGATGTAAACCATTTGATGCATACACATGCCTTTTCAAAAGATTCTAGTAATTATATCCTAGTGTTTTATATTTGGGTTCTTTATTTACCTAACATTAAAAAGACATTTGAATACTAAATTTTTAACTAAATATATAAGAATTATTTTTATATATATACATATAATGAGATCATTAATCTTGTACTATATCTCACAGTTCTCTATAGTAATTAATTAGAACCCCTATTATTGTTGTGTTTGGTTTTGGCAATTGTTCCCATTTATAGCATTCATATTTTAATGTGTTGGTTTTTTTCACCACAATGACAAAGGGGGCTTGAAGATAAGGAAAATTTCACATACATAAATTATTGTTGTCTTCTTACATTAATAAAATAATTCATTTAATTTGTATATCATTTTGAAATATTTTATTACCTTAAATTTCTTATTAACCATGTGTTGATTTATGAAATGTTTAGGATTTTTAACTATATACCTTCCCAAAACAATATGCTCATATTTTAATGATTCTAATTTATTTTTTTCATTTTATAAATATTTTTATTTAATAATCCAAATTATAACCATATAAATATTAATAAACAATGATGTTTTTATTTTCTGTGAACAATTGATCAACATAAAATATATGAAAATAATAATATTCCATATTCATATTACCATGTGAATTTAAAATTTCGTACTCTAATGCAATACATTCATAGAATGCTGGTTTTTATCATGTTGTGTGAATTTGTAATTACTTAGTACAATGGCTCATCCAGAACCATGATATCTGTAATTTTAATATGCATAAATTTTATGTTGTATGTGTACTAGTATATGAACTATAAATATATACTACATATAGTATGTATATAGTAGGGATAAAATGATTGAAATTGAAAAGACTATTACCCATACACTAAGAAAACATTTTTAAAAAAATACATGCACGTGTATGTATATGGTATAATGTATTATTTTAACAATTTCATAATACCATGCCACCCATGCCTCATTTTGATTAATATTGTATGAAAAAGTGGTATGTATTCATTTTATTCTATAAAACTCTTACAATATGAGAACATTTTATACTATTTTCAATTACATCATTTATGTCACATTAATAAATTTAAAATTATTCAGATTTATAACAATATGAATAAAAATTGAGTTAGTGTAATAATATGTGTACAATAATATACATTTACTTAAACCTATATGAACAATACTTTGTTAGTGAAATTAAAAATATATACCTATTTTTAACCATTTATGCATACACATCAATTAGTAAAATTATACCAGTTTTTATATTTTTACAGTATTGAATTTCATTTAATACTATTTGTAATTATGATATTAATAATTTAATACTACAACATAAAATAAATTTTATACATTAAAATATCTATATTTAAACCAAATACTATAATTTTTTTATCATTATATATTTTATATCCTCTTATATTTTTTACAAACTAATTTTATTTTTAATTGTGTCATAACTTTGATAATTAATGAGCGAGGGCTACAATTTCATGTTATGTGACACATGTCATTCTATAGAATACATGAAAATCTCTATGGTTATACATTTTATTTTACTATAAAATAGCATGAATAAAAGAATAATATAATATATAATAAAATTATGATTCAGATCAATTGATATACACTATGTTTATGGTGAAATCACCTGATAACCAATTTTCAATTTTATAAAAATCAATAAAACTAATAGTTTACCTTTATTTTTTGTGTGATTTTGATGTATGTAGATAATTCAAGGATTTGGATTGAGCCATAAATGATTTCTAAAATTAAAATTTTACAAAAGATAACAAATATTAAAATTATACTTTTATCTTATCATCTATTGATATATTATAGAAAAAACTAATAATTTAAGAATAATGAGGGTGGGAGTATTGTATTAAGGAGAAAAAATAAAATAGAATATAATATTTTTAAAAAATCAAATAACTACTATTAGTTAATACATAAGGCATATATTATTTAATTAATCCATGAAAGAAGTTAATTTGTAAAAGATTTACGAATAGGGTTTATTATTCTATCTTACTTTAGTCATACTATGTGGAATAATTTGTACAAGAAAGTATGTGATTCATAATTTGATACATGATTCTATAAATAAATAGTCTTAGTACATTTTTAACATTCAGTACTATTGAAACCCACATAACAAAGGATAATAATAATCATTTCCAATTATGAACTCACATTGACATGATAAGAGAATACAATGTGAGATTCATTTATTATAACTAATGAAGGGGAAATATAAGGGTAATCTATTAGAAAAAAACACTTACAAAGAGGGATGATTATCAATTACTCTAAAATACTATAGAACATAAATATTTAATGATAATATTTAATAGATCAAATTAATGTATATATATTAAAATAAGGAAATATTACATCTTAAAAAAGAACACAATTAAAATAAAAAAAATAATGAACAAAATATTACATTGAACCATATTACACATAAATAACATTATAATTTCAATATCATAAAATTTACTGTATATCATAATTTCAATTAAAATATAACATTATCAAAAAAACAACTACAATATTGTAAAATTCAATTACATTAGAAAATAATTACTACAAATAAAAAAGAATATCCTCTATAGCATTCTTTCAGCAATAACAAACTAAATATCATAAAAAATAATTTCCATGTAAATGTAATTATTTTTTCCTGAAATTAAATAATAAATATTTTTTTTTATAGTTTTGATGATGGGTAATACATGATAAATTCCAAATGACACTTTTAACCAAATAATATATTCGATCATACTATAAAATTTAGGTATCATATTGGAGTGAAGATGATTCCAACAGATAGAAAATGTATTGATGAATATTGACCCATGTTTTTAAGTAATTTCAGTTTGTTCGTTTAGTTATGACCCATAAAAAATAATTTTGCATTTATTAATAAAAGATAAGAATATGAAATCATAAATTTCATCATCTTGGGAAATCCAAGAGTTATGATGATGTATTTTTGATTCACAATGAAAAAATGATTTTAAAAAAATTTACATCTATTCGAATTTTAATAAAAACTCATATATTTGGTTTCCACTCCTTGATATGTGATATGTAATTTTAATTAGAATAAAATAATTGATTTTTTTGTTGGATCATATTGCGAGACATAACAATCAATTTGATGCTACATGGATTTTTATAGATGAAAAATAATCCATGGATCATTTTCATATGTTTTCATGACTACCCAATTTCATTTTCATAGTATTTACACAATAAGATATTTCATATTAATAAAAATAAAATGGTGAAATGGTTAATTGGATCACACTATGAAACTGAGAATTAGATTGATGTTCATTTGATCCTCATATGATTCCTATATATAAAAAATAATATAATGATAATTTCCCATGTTTTCATTTCAACATGAGGACATTCGTCAAATTTCGACCCATTGATGTATGATATATCATTTCAATATAAATAGAATATGTAAGTTGAAATTTGGATAATATCTAAAAATATGACATTCTGATTGTTATGAAGTAAATTCCAATAAATAAAAAATATCCCACAGATCATTATCCAATGTTAAAAAAATTAAAACTCATTTGTTTGTTTTCTCCACTTTTAAGAGATTTCATACATTAATAAAAATGAAAATGTGTGACATCATATTTTACCATATTGATCAATTTATGTACCAAATTGATGTGACATTGATTCCAATAGATCATAATTTACATAAAGATATTTACCATATGTTTTCATTGAAATACGATATTTATTTCATGAATATAACCCAAAAACAAGCGATTTTTCAATTATTATAAGGTGTAAAAAATATAATATCCAAATTTCTATCAACCAGGAAATTAATGCATCTAATTAATGCGTGGTTGATTTATATATAGAAAAAATGAATGATGTGAAATTTCAAAAAAAATCACATCTATATGAAAACTTATTCCTTTTTTGGATATCTTAGAGAGTGATATGACAATAAAAAAATAGGACGGTAATATAGTAATTTGGATCATAATGAGCTAATTGGGTATTAGATTGATGCATGGTTAATTTATACTAAATAAATATGATTAGAATATCTTTCTTATTTTTTATCATGGTAATATGATCTTTTTTCAGGGTTTTTATTCCTTTAAGGTGACTTGTAATTTAAAAAAATAACTTTCAATAGAATATTTTTATCATTGTGAATAATTTAGGTATTGGATTGATGTGAAAAAGAGTTCTATAAATAAAAAAGGAAATTAATATAATTGTAATGTTTTTTATTACAATATTAAAAAAACTTTCATAATTTTTACCCCAAAACTAGTCACATATTCATTTTATATTAAGTGATAAAAATTAGAAATAATATTTTCCATCATGCTAAAAAATCCACACAATATATTGATACATAACTGATCATTATTGATTCAACATGAACCACTGCTCATTCTCCAATGTTCTCATGTAATTATAAGGTTATTTTCTCTATTATTACACCTTGATGAGTGATATTTTAATTTTATATAAATACCAAGGTTTGATGACAATTTTGATCATACATAGAAATCATATGATCATATTGATGCATTATCAATTCCTAAAATTAAAAAATCACATAACTAAAATTCTCCAATTCTTCCATGACAATATAAACTCATTTTCATAGTTTTGATCCTATTTACATGATTTGATACATTAAAAAAATTTGAAGGTGAAATGGCATATTTGAATGTTTCTATCAACTCATCATAATATCTATGAAATAAAAAAATATATTCACAATCATAATTGGAAATCGCCTCTTCATTATTTTTGTAAAATATTTGATATCACGTAATCTAGAAACTCATTTATAAACATATCTACTTGTTCTTTTGAATAAATAGTCTACTAGTATTACTTATAGTATTGAAAAAATATATATAAATGAAAAATAATTATATATTTTAAATGAATGTCTAATTACCTTTAGATTTACCTATTGGGGATGATATTTAGTTGATGATATGAAATATCTTTCATGAATTTAAACATGTAATTTCCAAAATCATTATCATCAGTTGGTTTTAGAGACTTTATAAACAAAATAAAAATATGTAATTTCATTTGATATTTTTATATAGTGAAATATTAATATATTTATATATATAATAATATATATACATGTGTAGAAATCCAAAGGCTTTTTATGGTCTATCACTAACCTCATACCATGATTTTTGTTGATATTTAAATACCTCTATATCATAAAAAATTATAATTAAAACATAATATAAAACCTATAATTTGAATTATATCTATAAATGTTGATTGTAGTGAATTTACAATTCATAATGGGTATCATGTGTGGTCGATGCGTAGGAACTCCACACTTTGGATCTGAAAAATATAACTACAGTGCATCCTAACTATCTTCAAAGAGAATGTAGTTATCACTAAACAATAAATATTTTATATGTAATGAAACAATATTAATATCTTTTATATGGTTAAATTGTTGAGTTGTACCCCTGCATTGTATGTATCGAGTAGATCTCATAAACTATTATTTTCCATTCAAAATTGTCAGTTAATTATGTTGTTTTTTGAATTTCTTTGATATACAATATAGTTTTTATATATAAATTTTCTCCAGGTTAATGAGTCTAAACTATGAATCACATAGTTTCCCTAGTCTAGAATAGTTATATGTACTCCTAAAAAAAATTTGAGTTGTTATTATTCAAAATTAACATTTTTTATCATTTATTAGGAAAACAAGTTTGGAAAATGTATAGCATGTGTACATTCAAATGTCAGTGTCCCGCCAATTCAAACTAGAGAGTTTCATTTATACTCTCATGAATAAATGTTTCTATATCGACATGTCCATAAATTATTTCATGATATTCAATGAATGAAATATTTCTATATTTTAATGTTGTATATGAAATAATGAATAATGTAAGAATATTTAGCTGTGGAATTTGATTTTGTGTCTAGGGGGTGTTATTTTATATGCTCTTTTTGATTTATTAATTTATCCACTGTACTATTTTGATATAATATTTTTTATTTGATTATCCATTCCCATCCTTAATAATATACCACATTTTGAATATTTTTATAACAATTTATAAAATGATTACCTTTGAAGATAAATTAATGTTTAACCTAGATTATTATCATGGATAATTATAATATTAAATGATAATGGTATAAAATTTTTAATACCACATTTGAATATGGTAACATTCATATCATTAGGGGGAATAGGCATCTCGTTGGTTAACTAAGGACCAATATTAGTCCCCACTCTCACATGATATTTATAGAGTTGTTTATTGTCCAACATGTTTATTTATATATTGTATAGTATACAAGTCTCAACAAGACATTGTGAAAGTGATGATATATATAAATCATAGTCAAATTAAACAAGTATAATTTTATCCAAAGAATATTATTAGTATTTCATTATACAAATTTAGCCAATACAATTAAGAAAAAATTGATAACATTGGATTTTTAAATAAATTGAGGGGAATGGATAGCCTCAATGATAGTATGGTTTATGTCTTCATATTGTGGTTTTTGTTTTATTGTTTATTTTCATTGAACCCTTTCAAATTTTGTTTTATCAAATTAGAAATGAAAATATATTCTTTTGGAGAAACTACATTTTTTATTATGTCTTTCAATAACCTATTTTCAACACCTGTGATTTTTGTTTCATAAAAAATTACCTTCATGACAGATTAAAACCAACACCACTAACATGGAAAAATTGTTTTGGCTTCTTTAATGATACTATAATTAACTATTATTCTAGAAAAATATCATTCAATTCATATGTATAAATAATATAAAAAACATAAAACAATGACAATATATTTATTTGTAATTTGATTATAAATCATAAAATATAACTATTATGCAATATTTAAACATTATAATAATAATATTTTGTGCGTTTTCATCCATTATCTATCAAAATTTATATAACCCATTCTTCTTCTCTAATATATGACATTCGATTGAAGTGGATTTCAATTTTAATTCATCACTGTACATATAATTATATTTAAATAATTATGTTTCTATTTTATGACACAATAAACTATTACTATTGATTTAAAATTCATATATTTTGTTAGGTGAGGAATATCCTATATTAAAATTACGGTTGGGATACAGTGGATTAGATGCATGTTGTTCATTTTCAAAAAGTCATAGTTATTTAATAAATTAATATTTCATTTTATAAAAGAATATAATAGAAATAATATCAAATTAAAAATTACCTATTAATGTGAAAATGAAATAATTAACTCTCACATTGAGCAATTAAATAATTCCATTTTTATATTTTTTCATCTTTGCACACATAGCTGGTGGGTTCGGATTTAAATTTCACTCTACATTACAATGATGACTCTTCATCATATATGTGGGAGAGGCACCTTGAACCTTTCTAGATATTTTTATTAAAAAAATTATATAAAAATCATCTAAATTAAACATACTCCACATGGGATAATGAACAGTAATTTTTTTCATTATATGATTTTTCTTTAAAATGTTGAAATAATATCATATGATTAACTTAATTTATTCTTGAACGATTATCTCCCATATGGGTAAAAAAATTCCTTTTATCTATATCAATTTCCATATGAATTTGATTTTTTACCCAAATTTAACTATTGATAATTGACTTATTGGGGTCAATGGGTCGGAAACATTTATCATACCCAAAAAGAATTATATACCATTTGGTATTTCCTTGATAATTTTTTTTTCACAATGGTTCTACATCACTCATTTCATTATCCACTTGTTTTTTTAACTCCAATCAATTACTATGTTTTACCAATTAAAATTTCTTTTTCCTCGATATTGGTAGTTTAATAATGATCAGAATCCATATTCTATTTGATAAATTAAAAATAATATTCATATATATTCAATATAGTAGTGGACAAGTTCCATTATGAAGAAAAGAATATTCTATTTTTAAAAATATTTACATGTAAATTAAAATGTAGTTTCTCCTACACTAATTGATAGGATTTAGAACCTCTATAACATATCAAAAACCATACCATATGTTCTCTTCTAATGTAGAAGAAATTATAAACATTTGGACCACTATAAAATGATTGTGATATCCCAATGATTGTATCATCCTTATGCTCCTCCATAGGTAAATTCACCACAAAAAATACAAATTCATCAACTTTTACCTCCCTTATGTTGTAAACCAATTTTCAATGGAAAATATGAACACAAAGTGTTAAATAACAAAAATCATATAATCATTTGATGATTCTAAATAATGAAACATAAGTGTAAATTTTATTCCCATAAATGTAAGATTAACTACACAACTTTTTCACACTATGAAAATCCTGATATTTTTCATAAAAAATATAATCATTGATTACATAACCATTTTAATATAAAACATATGAAATTCATCCTCAGACTAGACATCAATTTCATTTGTAAATTGAAATCTTATTTTCATATAACTCTGAAAAAATATGATCTAAAAAACAACCTATAAATTATTGATAATGTTTATTTGATATCCATATTCCTGCTCCTGATTGATTTAGTAGACTAAGAATTACATTTTGGATTTCAATGTAATAAGCATCCTCTATACTATTATTTAATATTTCATTTTTTAATTCTCTATCCTATAATGGTATTTTTTTTAAAAATAACATTTTGAAATCGCTAGTCACATAATGTATTCTTTGTGATGAGATTATGGGAGTCCAATGAAACCAAAATATAATAAGTATTTTTTATAAAAGTTAAAAACATCATATAAAATATATAAATATTCAATAAAACCTTATGGAATAATTTTATTTTTGTTCTGCCTTTTCAAAATCATCATATACCATTAAATTGTGTACACTAGTTGATAATGTCCAAGACCACGTAGGGAGATCTCTCTAACACAAAAAACCATCATGTGAATAGTTATCTCAATCAATGACATCAAGATGTACATTTAAAATTCAATTAATATGTCCATGAATTATTTTTCCATATTTGGAATATTTTTTAGATCTACAACTTTACTATATATAAATACTAATAAACAAATCTTCTTAATTTGAGATAAAATAAATTAGGTAGAATTTATTGTGAAGCTTTATTCATTAAATATTGTAAAAAACATAATATTAACGTGATTATAGTCATATAAACATCAAATAATTCATTGAAATGATATCCTTTATATTTGACTAATACCCCTCTAGTACAATTACATTATTCATACTATCTTAATAACGATATATATACTTTCCTCAAAGAGTCTAAGTAATTAGAGGAAGAATATTTCATCCTTAACCGATCTCTAGATCATTATTTCCCCTTATACCATGTAAATCATTTCCAACCTATACGTATTTTTTTTAACTTGTTAACTTAGTAAAAAGACAATGAAACTATAACAATTAGTTTTTTCAATGGTCATGAAATCATGAAAAAATATAACATGTATGTATTTCATGAATGATTATTCAAAAAAAACAGTCAATTTTCCCACCATCATTACATAATCTATTTTTTATGAAGTGTTGCCGAAATAATGGATAATATCATTTACATTATCAAATTATTTATTTCCCATTAAGGGATTTTGTATTATAACATGTTTTATATTCATATATAATGATTTCTCTACTGATTGGTATTTATATCACTAGTGTAAAAATTTGTTATCATAATGACACATTATTTGACTAATGTTTCAACATGACAGAGTTTGAACATTTTTCATAGATGTAACACCCCATTTTCCCTTTAATTATATATATTGAAAAATTTCAAGAAGTAGGAATGTCATTTATCATCCCTTAAAAATGTATCTTTATATGAACTCTTCACTTATATAGGCCTAAAAAATGTTGGACCAGTATTCCAAAACAATTCAAGATCTTTTCTCAATTGAACCAAATAAACATCAATATCATCAATATGTTGTATTAGCCATTTTAAAATTAGAGAAAACATAATGTGTTTTCATTTCAAGTATGACCATAGGGTAAAATTAAAATTTACCAATAATCAGACATGTACTATGAGTACTAGTTTGTACGAAAAATGGATTCTCTCCATCTGTTGACATCCCAAAATATAATATTTACATTTTATTTCTAGATTCATGATACCCAAGGTCATTATTCTTCCACTGAGGGGAGTTAATTTGAAGATGTAGTATCCCATCATGAATTCATGTATCTAGATGCCACAATAATTATCTTTGAGTTTCATCATTTACATATATCATACTAAACTGTAGGATGATTTCAATTTACCATATAACATTCAAAGGACTTGATTCGTCTTTTTTTTATCGATCCATGCCACACACATGGTATTTTTATGTGATTAATGGTCCTTTAATATTCTACATAGCCATTTTTACACGAATGTATTCTTTTATATATCATTATATTTAACATAATTTTTTTAACATCATACGATTGACAATCAAGGACAATTTTCATACATCATACCATTAAAGAGACCAAGAAGACCTATAACACCTATATCACTCCAAACACTTCCATATATAAAATTATATTGAATCATTATGTCCAAAAATGCAATATTTTTACTAAAATGAATCTATAATGATCATTTTTACAACACTTAATCTTCTTAAAAATAATTGGATTATTGTGAAGGTTAAATTAAATTTCCATTTTTATTTGTTCAATAAAATCTGCCTCATCTTATACATTTGAAATAATATCATATGATCCATAAATCCCAATGACATCCTAGTAATTATATACATTCATTTATTCTCTATGATTACTCCAAATTTATAGCTAGAATATATTCTGTTAAAGACTGATTGTTCATCAAACTACTATGAAATAATTTTTCATTAATAATAATAATCCAATCATGGAAAATTTAATTGAAAATTATCGTATGAATTCTATACTGAGAATTGATTAAATATTTTACCCCATCCCCATATTGATTTTTCATATGGTTATCATCCATCCATTTTCCATTTATTTCAATCATATAGTATTTAATGTATTCATATTATACAAAAAATAAATTAATATACAAATGGTATGTATATAATATATCATTTTCATATCATCAAATTCTAAAATGTATAAAAGGAAATATTATAATTATAAATTAAAATAAATTCATACATAAGTTATATAATAGAATATATATAAATGATATTTTTTATAATACAATGTAAAAAATATATATATGAAGGAGCATATGTTTTAGATTGAATTATGTCTTCACTCTTGGTGAGAATTATTTACATCATTTGGATATTGTAACATCATCCATAGTGAGATTATATAATGTGATTGTTTTTTCATGTAAATTTATAGAATTAAATATTTAATAAACTAATATTAATATTTTAAATTGTCAAAAATATATATTTACAAAAATACACACATATACAGACATAAATATGTAAATACTAAAACCCACAGAGACAATAAAATATATATATTTATTCTTATACATATTAAAAATAAAAAAATATAAATAAATATATATGTACATATACGTATCTATGAAAACAAAATATCTCATCTCTTATTCTTATAAAATATCATTAATCATACTCTTTGATATTCACATTTATAATATAGTTACTATCAAGTTGAAAACAATATCCCATTCAATAATAATAAAATTGTTAATATTTATAAATACCATACTTATTTAAAAATTTATTAATATTGATTCCTTCTCTAAAAATTACCCATGATTCTAATAAAATACAATGTGATAAATAAAATTATCATTCCATTGATCCCCATTTAAATTTTCAATTGATATAAAATAATATTTTTTAAAATTATTATTTTTATAATCTCTATCTATAGAATTTTTTTAAGGATGATACCAACTATATAAATTGGAAACCATTTCATAAAATAGGACCAAAACACCTAGAAAATTAATAAAAATCTGGTATGAGTTCCTCCATCTACGCATATATCCAATATTTGATGTATAATATTGTACCCTTTAGATAAACCACAGATAAACTTCATGATGAAATTTTCTCTATCAAAACACTAATCACCTTTAAAATTGGTCTAAATGGTTTCAAACCATCATCCTGTTCAAAAATAGAATCAATTACAATATGATAATAAAATTAATGGAAATATTTCTTCCAATATTGCATAAAATCAAAATCCGTACCAAAATGAAAAATGCATATATTAGAATACATAGTGTTCCAATTAGTGATAAATGATTTATATAGTGTTGTAGTAATCAAGTTAGGATGATCTTGTGGAACTAGAAGAACACCCCACCTTGATATTTATTTAAAATTTTGGATCAACGATGACATTAAGAACATAAATAGGGGTATAGATCCATCTACACATCCAACGATCATTATATCTTATATTCATTAAAATATATTTCAATTTAATAGTAGAGAACCCTTCAGTTGTTCCTTAAACATAAAAATTATATCAGTTGGTTGACCTATTTATGTATAAACGCATTTTAAAACACAGTGATCTACAATGACATAGATAATGAAATGTAAAATTTTTCAATAAAGGGAAAATATAACCACCAATTTTAATATTATGAAAGAAGATGAAAATAAGAAGAAAGAAATTCACCTGGCAAACATGCCAGACACACCAAGATTTAGGGAAATATAGAATCTCATGTGTAAGAGAATTGATTTTTTATATAAAAATAAATAATTAATGGTAACTAATGGACTTATATATCAAGTAAAAAAATCACATTGTAATGGTCAAAAAAATCTACCACAATAAGAACTTGATCCTTAGAATGATTTTCGACCTCTATAGTCACTTCCATTAATTAGACAGTGATGTGTACTAAGATTAATTTTTGAGCATATTTCATTAAATGAAAATGTATGAACTAGTGGATACCCTATATATAATTATTTTGTCTAGGCTAAATCCCGCCTCAATAATAATATTGATGATAATATCATGTCCCCCTTCAATAATCCATGATGAACTTTTATCTGAACCGCATATACCTCTATTATGTATAAATAAAAAAATTTAACCTTTTCAAGATCCAAGCTTATGACAGTTGTCATAATCAACCTTAAACAACTATGATTATTATCCCAAGGATTAATCCATATATTTACCCTAATTTAATCAATTATTCTCTAATAAGGTCCCTTATTAAAAAGTGTATACGTACCGAATGACCATATCTATAAAAACACATTCCTTTAGAATAATTGTGCATTCATAAAATTGGAATATGGATAACACATATCATAGTAAAAAATAAATCTCAAGGAACTTGGATTTTACGACGGTATTTGACCATATTTAATAAATAAATAATCATTAAAAGAACTCATATCCCAAAAACACAGAATCTGATTTTCCTTCAGGGAATATAATTTATCTCATTCCATAGAGTGGTATTTATTCATTCCATTTCAATATCTTGCTCAATATGTAATCAAAATAATCTTAAAATAATAAATAATGATTACCATGATCTTAAAATAGGAATGATATTTATGGGGGTTGATTCGGAAACCACCTAAATTGGAAATTTTTTCTATCTTTAGAAACCTTCATGAAAGGACACACCATGATTATATTTTCAATATTGTAGATAATATAGGATAAAATATCTTATTCTGTTTTTCAAAATACCAAAGAGAAATGTATGTTTAATTTTTTTCCATCACATGTATGTAAGAACCCATATTAATATTACATATCTAAAAATGACGCACAACTATTATAAAGAAAACAAAAACATTTGAAATGATGAACAACTAATCAGAATCCCATTCATAAATAGAGAAAATATTAATAATTGAAAATAATTCATATAACATGGTATGTATAAATAATAGGCTCCCATCCATAAAATACTTCTGGGAAATATGTTTACAATGATAGAAAATCATTACACCAAGATTCAGATTTATCACTACATCATATGTGATAAGATATGAAAAAATATCAGTCAAAAGAATAAATATATATGGGGAATTATGATCTTTGTGATTATATTCATTAAGAACAATATTTATTTTTCCATGGATATTTTAAACCTAATCTTAAATAAAATTTTGGACATTTCACAAAGGCATCCCACCATGTGTTATAGAACCCTTCTTAGTAATCACAAAGTGCATAAATGACCATTTCAATTTATAATATTCTTCATATATATATTTTCTCTAATGAACCAAAAAACATTTACAGAATTGTAATGAGCCTTCATTATAGGAAAAATATAATAAAAATTGAAGGTATTATTTGAGATGATCCTTTTGGGTCCTGGGAAAAATTTATTTAAAAAAATCAAAGGAAACGATCACCTAAGATGATTAACTATAATTTTTGGAATTTTCATTATGTCACATTGAAAAGGATTATAATAATGAAATCTATACCCTTAAATGGATTCATCGATTTTTGAATCAGTGTAAAAATATCTTCATTAATTGATTTCAATTAAAACATTATTTTCCATAAACCATTCGTGAAATTTATTATAATAGTGCTCATAATATTGAAAACCTTCAGGAAGAAAGGGGAATGAAACCCATTAGGACATGATTCCATATTAGAATGGATCTATGAAATGGGAAAAGGGTCCTACACATTAATAATGTCTTCAAAAATATAATTATTTATATAATATCTTTGTAATAGGGATATACATGAGGAAACCTCACATAATATAAAATGATTTGCAAAAGAATATAAAGTGTGTATGAAGACCAAAACAATATCTGGGATTTCTCCCTCCACTTGATTAAAAACTATTTTTTTATTTCATAGTTTTAACAGTGGTTATTTATAACTAAATTGAAAATTTGGGCATATTACTTTTTCAATTCAATATTTATAAAAACAAATGTTAAAAGGTACATATTCACCGCTCTTTAATATTGGTTCTATAAAATAATTGATGATAAAGAGTTGGTTTTACATAATTTATACTATAACTAACATATAATACCTTGACTATGCCTTTTTCATCTTAGTTATAATATAACAGACATGAAACCATTTTAAAAATATATGTATTGATTAAGGGATTCATTACGAAGGCTGCCTATTTCGTGACAGATCTATCGTTTCTATCTCACTAAAGCCCCAGAATGTTGGTTTCATCAATTTGGATGTTTAAATCTTTCCATAAATTATATATTTAACCATAGGGTTTTGGTTTCCTTGGGTTACGCATCAGAAGTATGCCTCAAACAATCAGGTTTCTCTTTTTTTGTTATTTCTTTGGCTTCGTATCTCTAATCAACTATTGTTCAATGAAGTATTATTCTTTATACCATTACAATGTTCATACATTTGAGTTTTTTCATCTTCATCATTCAACATTCTATTATTGATCTACTCATCACCAACTAGATTTTTTGAATTTTTGAATTTTGAATTTCATATAAATGTTTATAGGTTATGCAGGTGTTTTTATTTGGATTTATGTTTCATGATTCAGATTATGTAATATAAAAAATATTTGAGTTTTTATGAGTTTTGGGATGAATATATATGATGAATTAGAGGTGATTAGTTAGTTTACATGGTCATATAAACCATAGAGTGACAAAAAAATGATTCTACCAAAATTTAATAGGCTATAATATGAATCAACATGATCCATCCAACTATGTGGCCAATACAGTCATAGTTATTCATCGATATTGTGATTTTTCATTATTCTCCTTTGACTGTCAAGTTGATCCTAATGAAGATTATCTTTTATTGAGGGGAATTAAATATTAGATTCATGATGAATTGACTGTATAATATATAGGAAAGAAATTGAATGAATTTATTCTAAACATCAAATTTTTTAATCCCACCATAGTGTTATTTCAAGGGAAATTGTTACATTTTCTTGGTTTTGAAGTATATTTTAGTTATATTGGAAAATGGATTATTTTGGAATTCAACTATTTTAATTTATTTCAATGATTTGTCCATAATAATTTCTTCACTAATTCAAATTTAAAACATATTATTTTATAGGATTCTATGTCCTGTGGGATTAATTTTATCCTCAAGGACCCAAATCTCAATACACAATTTTTAGGTCAAAATCCATCTGACAATACAAGACTTGAAAACTGTGTACAGATCTGACTAATTTTGATAATGGGACCATATCTCATAAATAGATTAATAGAATTAGATAAACATTAACATATATAAATATATCATCCATAAGAATAAACAATCAGATATGGAAGAATAAATTCCAAAAGTAATTTGTCTATATATCTATCCAAAAGTGGCTAATGAAGGTAAATTATTTTTAGTCGATAGAGGAGAGATTTTTGAACAACTCTCAATTATACAATTATTCACAATTATACAATTATGTGGGTCTACCACAAACATTATATTGATGAATGATTTTTGGATCCAATTTTCACTCCCTTTTCCTATAAAATGTACTCCCTCTTCATTCCAATGTGATGGATACATGTGGGTAGCCATTGCTGTCCATTTGCTGTAGTTTTTTAGTATGTTTTGTTTATTACTATTAGTATCCATTTTTAGTATATTATAGTATTCTTCTTACTCAAATTGTCATATTTTTATCTTTTTTGTTTTCATCACAGAATTTTATCCACAATAATCTATTATACTCCTGATAATGAGAAATTAACCTATGGAATTTTATGGGGGATCCATTTGGTGTTAAACCCAATTCATTAAACATTCATTCATAATGTTTCTAATATTTATATATTTTGGTTTAGTTGGATCATAGTGTGAACAATGTGATTGTTTCTCTACATACCAAATAGAGCTTAGATTTCACATTTTCAATATTCTCCCTAGATAAAGGAGGGGGATGTGTGGTATCTCAGTGATTGTTGAGTGTACTGTTTTTTCTACAATGGTTAATAAGTTGAGGATATTCTACAATGGTTCGATGGTTCTCGACGGTCTTCGTTTCGGGTTGGCTACGTCGACGTTGGTGAATGGATGGTGACAGTGACTATTCCAGTGATAATGTTGGTTACAGACGATAAGATTTTGTCTTACGGCATGGTGATAATGATCTTTGGCGTGATTGGTTGGTGACTGGTGAGATATCTGATCATCTTGGTTCTTTGTTTAGCAAGTTTCTTTTTGTATTTTGAATTTTGAATTGGGCATGTTGTGATTTTGTATCCCGCTAGTTAATGCTCTCCCTTTAAGAGGCAACTTAAAAAATCAAATAGAAAATGATCTTTCAGTTCAGTTCATCCATACAATAAATAATTTTCATTATGTATATTCTAATATAACAGAATGATATTGAAGCTTCACTCGGGATAATCTCATTGGAGGATCTTGTTTCTATCTAACACCATTTTTTATATATTAATTCTATATTCATTTCATTTACAGGTTTAATTTTAGTTTTTCATTTTCATTTCTAAAATATTCATTTCTATTCATTTTTTTAATAAATATAAAAATATAAAAATAATTAATTATAATTACTGAGTGATTGACTATTATATCTCCTCAAGAGAACAACCTATGTCTGCCACTATGTTGCACATAGTTATTTATATTTTTGAGAGCGCACACGAGAACATTTTAAAAAATTGGAAATGTTTTTTGGGTATTCAAGTGGTATTCAATCTATATTTTTTATTCACATTTTGTTAATAATTTTGCTTTAATTTTAATGAATAAAAAATCATAAATTTCAAAAATACTAGAAGAAATTTTTGTTCCTGATGTATTAAAAATGTTATTATTATTCATGGAATGACAACTCTCAGGTGAAAAATGAAGATGAAATAACAAATCTCAGATGAAAAATCATAAATAAAACATAAAAAAACTAAAGATACTATATTGAAGGGTTAACAAATATATTGATTAAATAGTGTAAAAACTCGAACCCTTACATGAACAAGAACCTGACTGAGTTGTGGAAGACATTTCAACAATCATATTTAATGTTAAATAACCTAAGGTGTGTGATAATTATCTTCTAAAAGAATTAATAACATCATCTTTCACTCAAACATTGCTCGATGAGGTCCCCGGTATACACATTCCAGTTGATTCACGTATGGAGATAAACAAATATTGGAAGAGTCATGGAAAAAATTTGTTGAATATAACATTTATCTTGATCTTCCAATAATTTATATTGAAAATTCAATACATTTTGACTAATCTCTTGCATTTGAAAATGATGATGAAGATGAGCTGATGATATGTATTGTCTAATGGTCCTTCCCAAAGAGATCAATTTTTATGATTACTTACACGATAGGCAAAATTTCATTATTGACTCTTTATGTTTTAAACTTATTCAAGATGTATCGTTTTTAGAAATATCATTTCTTATAATATATAACATAGAAAAAATATTTTAGGACATGGATGTTAAATAATATTGAAACCATGTGGTGGTTATCAATATAGAAGATCTGGAGAGTCAGGCTGTGCAACTTCCTCCTATACAACAAATTTCATACCATATGGAGGAGGAACCCATATAAGTCAATAGGTAGAACCCCTATTTTATTTTACCTCCCACTATTGAGCTCTAGTTCTATAATTTATATTTCATGGGGGTTAGTAACTTTCTTATCATCTTTGGGGTTCACTATATTCTATATATAAACATGGACATTGGCAATAGACATATGTGGTGGTTCATCTCAACGAAACCACAACAACTATCTTATTAGGGATAATATAGTAAGTAAATACAAATATTTTTCTATGATGTATATTTTTTTCTAAATTAATTGAAAATATTTTGACACCATGAATTGTGACATAATGAAATTCAGAGTCCCAGTGGGGCTGAAAAAAAAATTTGAGTAATGTTCAGTTTCTAATTATAAATGATCAGGAAGCTAACATTGATCTCTAATATTTTTTAAAAAGGTTCCTAGATCTATGATCTGAGGGAACCATTTCATCTTGAATGGTGACATAAATTTAGCTAGCGAGTAACATCATCATGCAAGGGCTAGATAAAAAAGCTAGATTTTGGACGTAACCATTATTTATTTTTCATTAATAAAAATATTTTTGACGCAATAGATATCATTATATTTAAGAAAACCCTTTTTAAAGATCCCATTTTTTCACCATAACCTTGTAGTTTCCTTGAGAAAAAGAGGAGAGATGTATTCAATGATAAATTTCAGTGAATACGGATTTCAGATCAGATAATGGATTGAAAGATCGATAAATAAAGATTCCACATTCATTCATAGACAATGATAGATCCAACCATGTGGTAAGGAATTGATCATTAAGAATTTCATTCTCATTCTCCCTTTCATATAAAGAACAGAGATCAACCAACGAACTGGTTAATCCAAAGATCGATCATTATTGGGGGATGAGTATTCTCGTATGGGGATTAATTGGGGGTTAAACATGTGTGATTGTTTCATTCTTCATGATCCCTCTCAACAGAAAGACTCGAGGACAAAATGAACCAATGATAATATCTGTCCATTGGGTTCTTCTATGCTTCTCCCCTATTTAATCTATTATTCTTTGGGTTCTTATTGATTTTGGGAACATACGATTGTTGTGCCATCAGTTCGTGGGGAAACAAGATGAAATAAGATTAGGCACCATGATGATACATTGGGGATGAAATAACCGATGCAGTGCAAGACAACGCCCCCAGCAGAGCAACCATTGGAAAATGTATGACCAGTCCAGTGGTGGAGGTGGGAGTAGCTTGACGGAATGGTTGGGCCCTACAGGCGGTTGAAGACATGGTAGTCAAAGATGGTGGTACAATGCGGTGCAGTGAGGCAACAATAGTGGGGCGACCCATATCATGGGGCCACATGTTGTGGTACATCTACATGCTGTGATAGAATCCACATCCACAGTGGGTCACGATGGCGAGGACCAGTTATGTGGAAGGTGCCACATCATCTTGTTGTCATGCATTCACATAGATTGTATAAGGGTGGTTTGGTTCGCTTGACAGTTGACAATGTTGATGAGGTGGTATGTGGAAGCCTCCACATCTAAGTGGACCGAACTGGCCCATATTCAAGAGTTTCGGGCCGCGCACAGTTGAATTGGTTGAGCCAATAGACCTAGTTGACCTGACATACTAGGTCAGATTGGACCTGGTCCCCACAGAACCCTTTTTAATAAAATTCCAATTACATTCAAGCCACACGTATTTTTAACGAGTTGTTTCCGTAGTTGGGACACTCACAGTGAGTCGGTACATTAGAGATACTCTATGTAGCTTATCATGGAAGTCAACATATGACTTTTGGCTTGAGGAAATGGTTCTCTCAAAACAATCCCTCTACGAGATGAAACTTGTGTATGGATCAACATGATGACTATGTGAAATAGAGTCTACGGGTACTTGATGATGCGTAAATCACCGAGGCGTATTGCCTCACTAGGAATAAGTGTCTCACCAAAACTAAGTGTCTCTCCGATAATAAGTGTCTCATCAATAATGAGTGTCTTGTCGGTACTATGTGTGTCAACGATACTGGTTGTTCTATGATTAATTGTGATAATTATTCTTTTCATGCTTTAGATTTATACCTGTGTGAGCTAACATTAGTTTTTGTGTATTTTTCTCGATTATCCATCCTCTATGGTTTCAGTGTGTTGTACTGAGTATTTTTTTAGTCACCCACACATTGTCTTTTCCCACACATGTCTTGTCCAGTATAGAGGGAAAATATTTTGAAAATGTCTTTGGTGGTCTAGGAGAAGTTGGTGCCCAGAGAGATATGATAGATGAGGCGTACACATATAGCTTCAAGAAAATACCCTTAACCAACCCTTTAGGAAGTTTCTTCTTCCAATGAGATTCCAGGGACTTGTGTACACACTTGTTTAAAGCTTTTATTTTGTTGGTCCTGTATAGTGGTCACCTTTACTTTCAGTTTTTAATGTTATTGTAATTGGTTTTCTTCGTGGAATGAATGTTCTAAAAAGTGTTTTAGATTTTATTATTTGTGTTATTGGAGATGTGTTGAGGCATTCAAATACATAGGAAATTAATCTCTTGTTATTGACATGCCTTCTTGATTCTAATCACCAGCCCTTGGCCTATTGGAGGTAGGCTTGGGGAGTCACGACACATAACCCTCTTGGAAAGGTTGTGATAGAGTTGTATTTTAGCTTTTCGGTTCCACATTGGTACCAAGATTCTCTGATATTAGTTTGTGTAATCAAATTTAGGTATTTTGAGTTCACATTTCAGGCCAGGGATCTAGTTTTGGTGTGATGGATACCATATCCATACACTAGGACTTTTGAAACCTGCTTTATGACATGGTACATGAAAACATTGGTTATAGGGAAATAAATGGTACGTGCATCATATATGATTTTTTAGTTTGTCCCCATGTCCTTATTTAGTCTGCACATTATGTATATTCTATTAAAAGTGGTTCATCATGATGTTTTTCAGGATGCCTCAATGTAGATAGCCATCCATGATTTCGTTGTGTGACCATGAGGATGGCATGCATTTTGAGGAGTTGGTATAGGGACCAGTATCAGATAAAGACACATAGGGGTGGTGTATTAGTGATACCACTACCCATCGATAAATATTTGAAACCAATGACATGGGTAGAGTATGCACATAGGCTCAGTGCATTACCTGAGTCCAGAGGAATCAATCTCTAGGTTTAGGGGTGAGACTATCCCCCATGTAGTAGATGTTTGGTGAGTGGTGGACACATGCGTCTTCAGCCTTGTGAGTACATCACCCGACCTGATGGAAGTCCTAGATGTGAACCTTCTCAAGTCCCAGTTGGGCCGTGGTGTAGCATTATAATCTAGACACATGGTGATATGAACCTCTCATGGGTACACAATGAACAACTCATCATATAGGAGTTCTTCCCACCTATGTTACATTTAGTATGTATACATGAGCTATTTCATATGTAACGCCCCGACCCCAGCTACCCAGAGTCGGTGCATTACTTCGTAACATTGGCATGATCACAAGAAAGATCAAATCCCGAAAGACCGATTGGTTTATTAGCCTTGGAAACACTAGATATAATCATAAAGTTTTACATTAAATTTCAAAGTGAAAAACTACTACAACAACAAAGTCTTCATATCCACACTATTAACCCCTCATAATATCCCTGCAAGTCATTCATAATTTACTTCTTCACTACCTGGGAAAAATAAAACATAGAAAAGGGGTGAGCTCAAATGCCCAGTAAGGATAACAATAAAGTGGAAACTTTCATAAATAAGAATAAACATTTAAGGCAATGTATAACTAAAACAAAAGCCTTTTAAATACGAACTTTCAACATGGTATGGCATAAATAAAATGAAATAATGCCATTTACTTATTCACATGGATATTCTACTAAATGAATAATCACATGCAAAAATCAATAACCACTTTCATAATGTTGGAATGCATAATGATAAACGTTAATTTCTTTGTCTAGGCCTCATCCCAAGACCTAGGGGTTACTTCTAACCGGAACCCAACCCGGAGTGCCTCTAATAACCGGACACCAACCCGGAGTGCCTCTAATAACCGGACACCAACCCGGAGTGCCTCTAATAACCGGACACCAACCCGGAGTGCCTCTAATAACCGGACACCAACCCGGAGGGCATACTTTTACCAGTCCCTAACCTGGAGGGCTTACTTTAACCAGTCCCCAACCTGGAGGGCTTACTTTTACCGGTCCCCAACCCGGAACATACTTGTTTAGCACATTCATCTGAAGAAAAGTTTGAAATATAACATAAACATTCGGATTAAAACTAGCATACGAAATGTCAATAGTTTCACCATAAACTATGAATGGTATAAAATAGCACATCCATAGTCAAACATATCACAAAACTTTCAATACAATATAGAAGTTTTGTATTATAATAAATCAACTTCAAATAAGCATAAAATCCATTAAAGGATGTTGACATAGATGAAATCAAAACACTTTTTAGAGAAATATCTCTTTCTATTTTTGAAATCATTTAAGAGCCATATAAAATAAAACATTTTCTTGAAAATATTCTTGTAAGCTTTTAAGGAAAGCTTTGACGATTTTATAACGGCGGAAAATAACCGCACCCGCCGTATAAGTAAAAAAAAACATTCTTATCTTAATTCTGTCGAAAAGGTTAAAAAGGACCTTGTTTTGAAAACGACGGAAAGATTCCTTTATAAACCTCTTACAAAAAGTCAAACAAGGGTATAAATGAATTTAACCCATATTCTTGTAAATAATAAATATGTTTTGAAATACATTTCGAAGAAACATGGATGTGGATGATAAAGAAATCCCAGTAGATTATTACGTATAAACAACCTCGGATAATGAAGAGATTGTGAAATAACCCTTACCAATTCGGTAACTTATGAAATATACAACCCATGAAAGAGGTATCATACAATGAATATGTAAATACACATAAATTAGAGTGTATTACACAAAGAATATAATTATGGGTAGTACATATACCACACAAAAGGTGATGGTGGCAATATGACATAAATCTCACGGAAATAAGGAGTGAGATGAAAACCCCTTACCTTGTACTTTTCCTTGGTTGGGGTAGGTTAACCTCCTGTATAATGGTTAAATAATTTTTATTAAATTATACAAGAATCATATGCATTCATATGATATCATATATGATCTTTTAGCATTGCTTTGTTAATAATATCTTAGTATTATCGTTGTTTCGGGTGTTAACTTACTCGTTTTCGTTTATATGTTTTGTTACGTAAGACATGTTTGTAAAGGATAGGTTGTATATTATTCAAATCCAGAATGATATCAATTCCTTAAACATCATTTTTAAATCATCAAATGATAATTATACTTGAATGGATACGATGGAGAATGAATCTCATCGCGTTCGTGGAGACGGTAGTCCGTACGTACGCACGAGCGACAATATCATTCTTTTGATATTAAAATAATATATAAATTGATGGTATATCATATATACAGAATCATTAACATGTTATATTTATTATTTACATGAGTTACACATCATTATTATACCCATCCAAATAATATTATATTGAATAACAATTACACCACGACGTGGAGACGGTAAGCCGTACGTACGCACGTATGGTGACATGTTATTCAAAGGGTGGATAGAATACTGAATATGATTGTACCATATTTATAATAACATCACAGTATATGTGAGATACTGGAGTTATTATTTTAGAATGGTAATAACAAAGGAAGAAGAAGTGGAAGAAGAAATGAACTTGGAAAAGGGTGGTGAAATCATTACCTCTTCTTCGGGTTCTTCCTTTTGATTTGATCAAAAGGGCTCCTTAGGTTGGCTTTCTGATCAAACTAAGGCCTCTAGGTTGTAGTGAGGGATGTTGGGAGAGTATTTGGGCAGAGTTTGGCCGAACCAAAAGGCTTTGAAGGTGTGAAGAAATGAGAAGGAGGAGTGCCCTTTTTATAAGAGGGGTGAGGGGCACCTTTGGAAAAGCTAGAAATATTAATTTATAATAAATTCATATTCGGTTTCCAAAGGCTCAAAAGTTGACTATTAAAAGGATGAGGTGGGGATAGGTCGAAAACAACTCATCCAATAGAATTTAGACAGGTTTGGGTACTTATATTAACCTTATCTTTAAGTATTAACTCTAAGTTAATTAGTTTCACTTTTACAATGTCTCTTTGTATTTTTATATAATATGGTTAATAAACTTACTATATACATCCAAGAGACCTCCAAGTGGTACATTAATGATGAACCTATCATGATATAAGTCTCTTTGCCAAACCTTAGATTTTTACGAATTTAATATCAATTAATAATATAATATTTGTTTTAAGAACTCTTTTATGTCAATTTTGACACTATTCAATAGTTGATTTTTGTGAAACTCATAACAGATTGATTACTTCGAACAAAGTCCATTAAATCAATCCTTATATATCATATTATCCTAGAAAATTAGTTTAATTCATTAAAAGCTTCATATTATATTTATTTGAGTATTTATAATATCAATTATTTTAATTTTTCACTATTATAGTAATTACTGCATCATCATTGTGTCATAAATAAAATACATTAATTAATGTCTAAAAATTATAAATAAAATATCATTATGTATTAAATCTTTTTATCTTTCTAATGAATATTTATAATCGAAAATCCAACATGTATAACCCTATGTAAAAATTGTTTTTCTATAAGATATATGCTTGTGTCATTTTTGTATTCATTTTAACTTAATTAAAATAAAGTGTCATTATCACTTACAAGTGGATCCATGGGGTCCCCAAATTGACACAAAGATGCCCATGGTCGACCATTTATCAACCAATAGGGTTAAGACACGTTTTAGGGTAATTTAGTATTATTATAATATTATTTTTTTAACCCTTATTTACCGGATTTACCCTTAACCATGGTAAATAAAATATTTACCGCAGTAATTATTCAAAATGTCTAAAAATAAAAGTTACCTATTTACACAATTTGAACATCCTGATTCCAAATATGGAATCCATTTTCCTAAATTCTAAACACAGAAGTGGCAGAAATTAATTTAAAATTAATTCCCGCTGTCAAAACAAAAAGCGTGTTTTTAAGAGATAATAACTATCAAAAGATTGACACTTGTTTATGTTCGGTTTAATTGTAAAATTATGTCCAATGACCAACATTATATTAAATGGTAAAAATATATTCCAAATATACTCTAAAACCACTCAAATTCATAATTTATCACTATTAATTATTTTGATTAAAAAAGTTGTTTTTAATTAAAATTTAGTAATTTTCACTATTCATCAAAATATGAAAGTTATCCGAAATGTACCAAAATTTCACCTTAGGCTAAATTCGATATTCCGAATCAAAAAATGAAGTCCATTTTAAAATATAAAATATATATAATTTCAAAAAGTAGGTATTACTATTCACAACAGCTAGTTTAATTAGTTGTGGTGTGTGTTAAAACTCAAGGTTGCGTACAACACACACTACTGTATTATTCAAAGAAAGTGTACCGTGGAAGCTTGGGATGTTTCATTTTAAATTTTTGATGTCCCCATTTAGTCAAAAAGTTTAAAATATTGTATTTAAAAAGGGTAAACGTTGATAAAAGTGCAATACTGAAAATGAATTTGTTCTTGCATTATATCTAAGAAACTCATAATATGGATTCTAAAATTATAAGGATTATATAAAGTTTAAAATTCGGTTAATACTATTCATAACCTCTTTTGAATGGATTTTTTTGGTAAGTCATGGTGCAATTGAACTCGGTGTTGCGTGTAGTGCAATTTATTGAATTATTTTGAAGAAATAACACAGTATGAAATCTTGGGGTGTTACATTCTCCCCTCCTTCAATAAATTGCGTCCTCGCAATTTGAAATTGTTTTTCGAAAATAAAAGGTTGAAAGTAGAAAATATATTTGTGGGAAAACCCACATCGGAAATTGGGTTACTAAAATTTAGTCTTAATATGAGGAAAAGAGAAATGAAAGAGTCACCACCAAATTATGATCTCGATTAGGAGAACATTGGTGGCAATTAGAGACATATAATTGGAGGAAAAACGTAAATATTTATAGGTAGTGATTGAGATCATCAATCACAAACAAGTGTATAATTGAGGTCCCTAAATTCATCAATCTATGATGATTTGAAATACCATCGGTTTAACAAATCATAGGGTATTAGGATAACACATTTTTGACGTTTCAAAATATCATAGTTGAAATCCCACATCGAAAAATGAATTAACGAGGCCTCTATTTAAAATAAAGAGTGGAAAGTATGAAGATTACCGAAAATAACACATACTAGGGTTCCATGTAGGAAAATATGGATATGGAAGAGAAATCTCGCCATCAATTATCTGATGGAGAGTGGTAGAGAACATGGCTATGAAAAGGCCAACAATCCCAAAGCCATGAATTAGTGATGATTTAAGGTACCATCTAGGACAACATTTTTGTTCTAAGTTCCTTTTATTAATGTTGAGGAATATATTTATGAGATTGGCTAAGATCATAAGGAGATATACTTACTTTATAATTAGAGTTTTATCCATTAATAAATTTCTACCACAAACTCATCTTTCACTCTAAAAGATAATAGAATGTAATTTTTTTATTTATACTATTCGTACAGGGTTCCAAAATAAATGAATTTATAATTCATCTACCAGATCTTTAAAAAAACAACATTATCTAATCCAGGACATCTCGTGGGCCAGTGGTAGGTGATACACCCTTTTCGCCCTTCGGTTGTGGGTTCAAGTCTCGCAGCCTTGCCGGACGCGACGGGTTGTCGCCCGACCTCCGGGTTGTCCTTTTATGGCAATCCAAAATGATCCAAAGTAGAACTATCCAAAATACTTCTGTCCAAACTCACAGTTCAACATTTATAAGGAAGGTAAAAATAATGTAGATCCTTTTTAACCCATAATAGCATATGAATATTTTCATCATGTATTCTTTTAATACACTGAAACATCCTGAATTACCATATTCCTTATTGATTACATTCATTCTCCCTTATTCCATATAGAATGCTGGATATACCTCATCAATCCAAAAATGTTTTAAACCCCAACAATGATGGAATATACAAATCATTAATCAATTTCAAGGTAGTCAAGAATATCCAATATAATTTATCCAAAACAATCATGTATTCTTCCAAAATCACTACCTCGGTATCAGAACTATATTATGGTTTATCATTCTCTCAACCATATATTTTCTAAAAATTTATCCTGCTATTGAGTCACTTTTCTTTGTTCCACACAATCTCAAGTCCTTAATGAAATAGTACTCCAGTACAATCCTTATATACTCCATAATTATTATAACAAGTACATTGTTGATACAACACTCAATTGACATAATCAACATAAGAACTCTAATCATTCCTCTTCATCTGTGGTAGTATCATAACTTGATTATTATCCAATAGCATCATTTGCGGCATAGTCTGATGACTGGGGCATAGGTACGCATAGTGTCCAAACTCCTTGCAAATGAAGCATTGTACATTTGAAACCATTTTATCACTCTTGCATTCACGTACTTTGTGCCCTTTTCCTCCACAATTATAACAAACTCCCATTCCTTTCAGGCAAGTTCCAGGGTGTTTCTTCCCACAGTTACCACATATGGGAAAATTCTTCTTTTCCCTCTTCCCTTTATCCATTTTTCTCTCTTCCATCCTTTTCTTCTCTTGCTTCCCTTCAAAGCCATAGGACTCAGTAAAATCTTTACTTATCTTATCAACACATGATATTATTTCTTCATATGATGATAATACATGGGAGACTATTTCTCTTATAAATTTTAGCTTAAGACCATGAAAGATATGATCCTTCCTTCTCTTTGGATCATGTGCATTGCTAGAGTTCTCATTCCTTCTACTGGGCGCCATTTCTAAACACTGGCATACACTAGATCAGTTTATGAATCAAAATACATAATCCCATACTTATAAAATAGTTAACATAAATTGAACTATTTATGGATATAATCCATAATCATAAAAATGTTTTCTTTGAGGAAGTATATACTCATAAACCCTTCATAATGATTTGTAAAGAAAATGAGAGTTATCCTAAGCATATCCCCCGGGAGTGTCGTAACCAAGAGTGCAGCAAGGCCCGTTGTCGTGCACCAGTTCCCGTTTGAGTCTAGCTCAAAGCGGTGTTTTTGGGTTTTACCCCTTGGTACATCTGTGCCAGAGCCGCCTCTACCTGCTCGTATCCAGACAGGGATGTATTGCTCGGAAAACTCACAAAATCTCTACAACACCAAAATTCTAGGAAGTTCTTCTATACTAATCCTCAAAGTTCATCTTAGGTCTACGTGCCCTAATCAGAGTTTATCTAAATCTAGCTTCCAAGGTTTGTACTAAACTTCCTCTGATACCAACTGTAACGCCCCGACCCCAGCTACCCAGAGTCGGTGCATTACTTCGTAACATTGGCATGATCACAAGAAAGATCAAATCCCGAAAGACCGATTGGTTTAGTAGCCTTGGAAACACTAGATATAATCATAAAGTTTTACATTACATTTCAAAGTGAAAAACTACTACAACAACAAAGTCTTCATATCCACACTATTAACCCCTCATAATATCCCTGCAAGTCATTCATAATTTACTTCTTCACTACCTGGGAAAAATAAAACATAGAAAAGGGGTGAGCTCAAATGCCCAGTAAGGATAACAATAAAGTGGAAACTTTCATAAATAAGAATAAACATTTAAGGCAATGTATAACTAAAACAAAAGCCTTTTAAATACGAACTTTCAACATGGTATGGCATAAATAAAATGAAATAATGCCATTTACTTATTCACATGGATATTCTACTAAATGAATAATCACATGCAAAAATCAATAACCACTTTCATAATGTTGGAATGCATAATGATAAACGTTAATTTCTTTGTCTAGGCCTCATCCCAAGACCTAGGGGTTACTTCTAACCGGAACCCAACCCGGAGTGCCTCTAATAACCGGACACCAACCCGGAGTGCCTCTAATAACCGGACACCAACCCGGAGTGCCTCTAATAACCGGACACCAACCCGGAGTGCCTCTAATAACCGGACACCAACCCGGAGGGCATACTTTTACCAGTCCCTAACCTGGAGGGCTTACTTTAACCAGTCCCCAACCTGGAGGGCTTACTTTTACCGGTCCCCAACCCGGAACATACTTGTTTAGCACATTCATCTGAAGAAAAGTTTGAAATATAACATAAACATTCGGATTAAAACTAGCATACAAAATGTCAATAGTTTCACCATAAACTATGAATGGTATAAAATAGCACATCCACAGTCAAACATATCACAAAACCTTCAATACAATATAGAAGTTTTGTATTATAATAAATCAACTTCAAATAAGCGTAAAATCCATTAAAGGATGTTGACATAGATGAAATCAAAACACTTTTTAGAGAAATATCTCTTTCTATTTTTGAAATCATTTAAGAGCCATATAAAATAAAACATTTTCTTGAAAATATTCTTGTAAGCTTGTAAGGAAAGCTTTGACGATTTTATAACGGCGGAAAATAACCGCACCCACCGTATAAGTAAAAAAAACATTCTTATCTTAATTCTGTCGAAAAGGTTAAAAAGGACCTTGTTTTGAAAACGACGGAAAGATTCCTTTATAAACCTCTTACAAAAAGTCAAACAAGGGTATAAATGAATTTAACCCATATTCTTGTAAATAATAAATATGTTTTGAAATACATTTCGAAGAAACATGGATGTGGATGATAAAGAAATCCCAGTAGATTATTACGTATAAACAACCTCGGATAATGAAGAGATTGTGAAATAACCCTTACCAATTCGGTAACTTATGAAATATACAACCCATGAAAGAGGTATCATACAATGAATATGTAAATACACATAAATTAGAGTGTATTACACAAAGAATATAATTATGGGTAGTACATATACCACACAAAAGGTGATGGTGGCAATATGACATAAATCTCACGGAAATAAGGAGTGAGATGAAAACCCCTTACCTTGTACTTTTCCTTGGTTGGGGTAGGTTAACCTCCTGTATAATGGTTAAATAATTGTTATTAAATTATACAAGAATCATATGCATTCATATGATATCATATATGATCTTTTAACATTGCTTTGTTAATAATATCTTAGTATTATCGTTGTTTCGGGTGTTAACTTACTCGTTTTCGTTTATATGTTTTGTTACGTAAGACATGTTTGTAAAGGATAGGTTGTATATTATTCAAATCCAGAATGATATCAATTCCTTAAACATCATTTTTAAATCATCAAATGATAATTATACTTGAATGGATACGATGGAGAATGAATCTCATCGCGTTCGTGGAGACGGTAGTCCGTACGTACGCACGAGCGACAATATCATTCTTTTGATATTCAAATAATATATAAATTGATGGTATATAATATAAACAGAATCATTAACATGTTATATTTATTATTTACATGAGTTACACATCATTATTATACCCATCCAAATAATATTATATTGAATAACAATTACACCACGACGTGGAGACGGTAAGCCGTACGTACGCACGTATGGTGACATGTTATTCAAAGGGTGGATAGAATACTGAATATGATTGTACCATATTTATAATAACATCACAGTATATGTGAGATACTGGAGTTATTATTTTAGAATGGTAAGAACAAAGGAAGAAGAAGTGGAAGAAGAAATGAACTTGGAAAAGGGTGGTGAAATCATTACCTCTTCTTCGGGTTCTTCCTTTTGATTTGATCAAAAGGGCTCCTTAGGTTGGCTTTCTGATCAAACTAAGGCCTCTAGGTTGTAGTGAGGGATGTTGGGAGAGTATTTGGGCAGAGTTTGGCCGAACCAAAAGGCTTTGAAGGTGTGAAGAAATGAGAAGGAGGAGTTCCCTTTTTATAAGAGGGGTGAGGGGCACCTTTGGAAAAGCTAGAAATATTAATTTATAATAAATTCATATTCGGTTTCCAAAGGCTCCAAAGTTGACTATTAAAAGGATGAGGTGAGGATAGGTCGAAAACAACTCATCCAATAGAATTTAGACAGGTTTGGGTACTTATATTAACCTTATCTTTAAGTATTAACTCTAAGTTAATTAGTATCACTTTTACAATGTCTCTTTGTATTTTTATATAATATGGTTAATAAACTTACTATATACATCCAATAGACCTCCAAGTGGTACATTAATGATGAACCTATCATGATATAAGTCTCTTGGCCGAACCTTATATTTTTAGGAATTTAATATCAATTAATAATATAATATTTGTTTTAAGAACTCTTTTATGTCAATTTTGACACTATTCAATAGTTGATTTTTGTGAAACTCATAACAGATTGATTACTTCGAAAAAAGTCCATTAAATCAATCCTTATATATCATATTATCATAGAAAATTAGTTTAATTCATTAAAAGCTTCATATTATATTTATTTGAGTATTTATAATATCAATTATTTTAATTTTTCACTATTATAGTAATTACTGCATCATCATTGTGTCATAAATAAAATACATTATTTAATGTCTAAAAATTATAAATAAAATACCATTATGTATTAAATCTTTTTATCTTTCTAATGAATATTTATAATCTAAAATCCAACATGTATAACCCTATGTAAAAATTGTTTTTCTATAAGATATATGCTTGTGTCATTTTTGTATTCATTTTAACTTAATTAAAATAAAGTGTCATTATCACTTACAAGTGGATCCATGGGATCCCCAAATTGACACAAAGATGCCCATGGTCGACCATTTATCAACCAATAGGGTTAAGACACGTTTTAGGGTAATTTAGTATTATTATAATATTATTTTTTTAACCCTTATTTACCGGATTTACCCTTAACCATGGTAAATAAAATATTTACCGCAGTAATTATTCAAAATGTCTAAAAATAAAAGTTACCTATTTACACAATTTGAACATCCTGATTCCAAATATGGAATCCATTTTCCTAAATTCTAAACACAGAAGTGGCAGAAATTAATTTAAAATTAATTCCCGCTGTCAAAACAAAAAGCGTGTTTTTAAGAGATAATAACTATCAAAAGATTGACACTTGTTTATGTTCGGTTTAATTGTAAAATTATGTCCAATGACCAACATTATATTAAATGGTAAAAATATATTCCAAATATACTCTAAAACCACTCAAATTCATAATTTATCACTGTTAATTATTTTGATTAAAAAAGTTGTTTTTAATTAAAATTTAGTAATTTTCACTATTCATCAAAATATGAAAGTTATCCGAAATGTACCAAAATTTCACCTTAGGCTAAATTCGATATTCCGAATCCAAAAATGAAGTCCATTTTAAAATATAAAATATATATAATTTCAAAAAGTAGGTATTACTATTCACAACGGCTAGTTTAATTAGTTGTGGTGTGTGTTAAAACTCAAGGTTGCGTACAACACACGCTACTGTATTATTCAAAGAAAGTGTACCGTGGAAGCTTGGGATGTTTCATTTTAAATTTTTGATGTCCCCATTTAGTCAAAAAGTTTAAAATATTGTATTTAAAAAGGGTAAACGTTGATAAAAGTGCAATACTGAAAATGAATTTGTTCTTGCATTATATCTAAGAAACTCATAATATGGATTCTAAAATTATAAGGATTATATAAAGTTTAAAATCCGGTTAATACTATTCATAACCTCTTTTGAATGGATTTTTTTGGTAAGTCATGGTGCAATTGAACTCGGTGTTGCGTGTAGTGCAATTTATTGAATTATTTTGAAGAAATAACACAGTATGAAATCTTGGGGTGTTACATCATATGCCACAGGGCTTCCATATGGTAGTTGGGTACTCAGAATGATTCATGGAAATATCTTGATACTCCACATACATGGTGAGGGAACCATTCATTAGGTCTCGAACCATTAATTAGGGAATATGTTAGGAGAATATGTTGTTAGTGATATACCTTATCTTAATTACTTATGTTAGGGTACTGGAGCATGCTCTACTTGATGAACGAATATAGGTGGAGCATGTGCCAACATTAGGAGCTACTAGTGGGAATCTGGTAGGTGATTCTTTGATGGTGGGTAGTAGCTTGCTAATTCAGGGATCAATGTGGGTAAATAATTCTAGGGGACCACCCCAAGTCAAAAGGTATGTAGTACAAGGATCCCATGACTGAGAGAGTTAGTTGAAGAATTGGTTATGATACTCAGGCGGTGGTCGGGGGAAAATGGATCATGATTGTCTATCTCAAAGTACTGATGATCATCAGATTGTCGAGGGACCATCAGGGTAGAAGCATAAAGTCAATCAGGGTGGTCTGCAGGGTGGTGGACGTGGAAGGGGAGCAGGTAGGTCCATAGGGTGTGTGATGAGGTTCGAGGTACCACCACCACAATTCCTTGGTGGTCCACCACGCACTCACGGAGCTGGTGGACATGGGTGGGATTAACTTCAGGTGATAGAGGGTTATGATCATGATGCTCCATAGATGATTAATGGAATGATCTTTGTCCAATCCACACTATATATAGTTCTTATAGACAGGTTCCAGTCATTATTTTCATTCCATAGTCCTTGTTCAAAGATTTAATATTCTTGTTGTTCCATTGGTTTAATCCATACATTTAGAGACTCATATGGGAGATGAATCGATTATCACACACTAGTACCGGAAATGTGGGATTACACTTAGATGTGAGTGATTCTCCTAGGTTCTCCTAATAGTGGTGCTGAGGCCTTATGATTTCATTCTGGGTATGGAATGGTTATCCAGAGTCCATGGATATATTGACAATTTTAGGCATTGAATGTAGTGTGTTCGCGGAGATGTGGACAAGTTTTACAATAGTGTTGAAATATGATGTCTTGCAACACAGGATGGACATTCTCAGTGAAGGGTACAACCAATCAATCAAATGTTGGCTGGCTTCACACTTGGTATGGGGGAGGAGGGGAGTCCCTGATTTCCTAAACTGGGGGAAGTATTCTATGAAAAAATTCCCAGATTACCTCCTCATAGAAAGGTTGACATCTGCAATGATTTTTACCATTGGAATACACGAATATCTAAACCTTCGTATTAGATGGATCTCTCCAAGCTTCTTGATTTGATTCTATAACTAGAGGACATGCAGAGGAAGGGCTTCATGAGACATAGTGTTTACCCTGTCCTACACTATTATTGATTTCCATGAATTAAGATAAGTGTAGGAGGTTGTATATGGAAATGTGATGCCTAAATCTGGTTACTATTGAAGAATAAGTATCCACTCTTTAGGATTGATGACCACTTTGATCAGCTTCAGGTGCAGGATGAGGACATTCTGAATAAAAATTTCAGATGTCTCTACAACAACTATGAGTACAAAATGAATCCATTTGGCAGGGAAAATTCCTTAGTAGTGTTCATTGGACTCATGAATAAGATCTTATTGCCTTACCAAGACCGGGTTGTAGTGGTACATATTGATGAAAACCCTTATGCACTCGATGTCTGAGGAGGATCATGTGATACAGTTGATGATGGACCTTGATATACTCTGAGAGAATTATATTGATGGGAATCACATAAAGTGCTAGTTCTGGAAATGATAGTCCCAAATTATAGGACACTTCATTTTGGAGGCTGTAGTTAAATTAGATCTATCAAGGATAGAGGCATTGCTCGCTTAGGAGCCGCTGAAGAACATTATTGAGCTGCAGACCTTCCATGGGTTGGATGGGTACTATCAGAGGTGTGTTCCTAACATTTCCAATGTAGCAGCATAAATGATAGATTGGAAATGACAGAGGAAACCTTTCATGTGTATGAAAAAGTGTAAATAGAGATTTTAGCATCTAAGGTAGAGTTTGAAGAGCATGCCCATATTGAGATTTACTAGGGAGGTTGTCGATTATGTGGTGTTCTGCGATGAAATAGGGACCAGGCATGGTTTAGTCCTATTGAAGGGAAATGTGGTGATTTCCTATGATTCATGGAAATTGAGACCAAATGAGTAGAACTACGTGAACCATGATCTGGTGTTGGAGGCAATATTCTTCAAATTGAAGATGTGGTGACGCTACCTCATGGTTAAGTGGTTTATTATCTACCCAAAACATAAAAGTCTCAGGTATATATTTTCTTTGAGGGATCATAAAATGAAATAATTTAATTGTATATAGTTTCTCTAGGACTAAAATAGTGAGATAGTTTATACTCATGGGAAGGATAACGTGGGTGCAGATGCTCTTATCCATAGATCGAGTTCATATCCACTAAATGAGGACACATAGTAGTTGGACTCACTTTAGGTCACCTTCATGGATGGGAATGTATTTAATTATCTTCAGTAGATAGTAGTTACCCCACCAAACTTACAATGAATCATGGAGGCACAAATTGGACAAACCAACTGCAAGAATACACCTACTCAACGGTTTAAAGTTCATGCCTCTGATGGATATTCTAAAGGTGGGGAGAACATCATTCTTTAAATTAGACACATAGTCATAATGATGATACTATATTAAGAGATGATTAGGGAGTTCCATACATACCCTTTGGTGGTAAATCCATGTGTGGAAAAGATGCACCAAGACTTCTAGCGTCAGTTCTGGTGGTCGGGGCTGAAGTAGGACGTGTCTGAGTTTGTTACCTAGTGCATAACTTGTCAGAAAGTGAAGGCTGAGCACCAGGCATTAACTGGATAAATAAAACCACCGTGAGGTTCCAGAGTGGATGTTGGATGGAATATTTATTGAAAAGATTATGGTATTACCACGTACATCCAGACGGTATGATCCCACTTGGTTGATTGTTGTCTGACACACCATGTCAGCACAATTCCATAAAATTATGGATCAATATTTAGTAAAGAGCATGGGAAACCTATATGTGCATTATAAAGTTAGATTCTATTGTGTACCATCAATGATAGTCTCAGATCGTTACTCAAGATTTACATCACAATTATTGAAGTGATTGCTGGTGGCATTGGGGTCTTACCTATGCTTGAGAACATAATTTCACCCACAAATAGATGACCAAACAGAACATACCACTCATGTCTTAGAGGACTTGCTATTTTCTTGCATTCCCTTTTATGTTCAGGATAGGGAGGATCACCCACCCATGGTTTTGATTTCATACAACAAAAGTTACTACTCAACCATTGGTATGTAATCGTTTGATGCCTTCTACGGGTGACCTTGCAGGTCTCCACTTTTGTAGATTGACCCCGGAGAGTTAGCACTCATGGGATCGTAGTGGGAGTAGGCTACTGTGGAGAAGTTTCAGGTCATCTAGGAGTGAAAGAGGACTACAAGAAGCCACCATACATCCTATGATTATAGGTGAAAGAGACCCTTGGAGTTCAAGGAGGGAGACAATGTGTTATTTTAAGTCTATTATCATCGTGGGATAGGGAGAATTGGTTAGGGAAATAAGTTATCTATAAGGTTCATCAGCAAATTTCTGATAATACATTGAGTGGGAGAGGTGGGATAACACATGGATTGACCTATATAGTTATAACTTGGGTAAAACATCTTCCATGTATCCTAAATGAGGAGATACATACCTGAAATATCATACGTCATTGACTTGGGCATCAAGAAAATGACGATGAGGGTGATGTTTGTGGAGTTCCCAGTGGAGATAGATGATCAATAGAAGTAGATACGTCATGGAATATTTATTCCTATGGTGAAAATTGGGTGGAATCATGGGAATCTCTAAGATATCACATTAGAGTGGGAGGCTAATATTCATTCTAAGTACCATCTACAGTTTGTTGAGTAGCTACGGTTTTGGCCTTCAGGTACATAAAACGCTTAGTTGGGGAGAATTTGACGACTCATATTTCTATTCGAAATAATTTTTATAAATTATTTGATAATATTATGAGACCATTAGTTGAGGTGACATAAGATTCCATTGCATGGTGTTCGTAAAATAAATATTTGAAAAATGTTCATTTTCTAATTAAAAACACTCGGGAAGATAACTTTGATCTTTAATATAATTTAAACCAGTGTCTAGATAAAAAATATAAGGGAACCCTAGTGTTTGGAATCTCAATGTTATCTTTGGAAGTTCTTATCATCATCCAGCATTGGCTAGATGGTAATTTCATATTGTGGACAGAACCATCATTTAAAAAATTGTTAATAAAAGTATTTTCGAAGATTCATAGATCATTTTTTAATGATTTTTTTTAGATATCCATGGTTATAACCATAACCCAGGAGCTTCCACGAGACAAAGAATATTAGTTCCATCAATTAAAAACATCTGTGAATAAGGATTGGAGATCAGACTGAGAATCACTAGTTCGATAGATGATGACGCCACATCTATTCTTCCATAATGACCGATCCAACCTCAAGGTAGGTAATTTTTATTTGTAACATTATTTATCATTCTATATTTCGAATGATGAATGTTGATCGTCCTATTAACTAGTTGATATATGGTTCAATTGTTCTAGCATGATGGGTATTGTGTATTGGGGATTAATGTGGGGTTAAACCTTTGTGATTGTTTCGTTCTTCGTGTCCCCACTAATAAGGATGAATCAAGGATGACACAAACATAAGCTATGATTCGTCCTTCAGGTGATTTTGTTCTTATCTCTCCACTTTCTTCCAATATTCTTTTCTTTGTTGATGATTTTTGGAATTGATAGTTGTTTCGCATTCGGCTCCTGGTCCAACAACTTGAAAACCAGAAATGGTGACAAAAAGAAACCACAAGGATGCAATGGTAGGTATGGAATGTGACAAGGCTGACAAAAAAGAGGTATGTGCCCTGTGGCTAACCTAGAAGGATGACCTCCAATATGGTAGATAAGGGAAATGGTGCACCACAGTTTCGCGGGACCGTGGCGGTGGGGAGAACTATGGTTGGGGGTGATGGTGGTGGCACAAGAGGCCATTGGATTAGTGACTAGGAGAGTAGGAGCCTACTGTGGTGTGGCTGCATGTGGCGATTGGATCCATGTATAAGGTGGTCCACGACAATGCGCATGGGCGACAAGGTGGGTGCCATGTATTCTCGCATGGAGAGGGTCCCACAAACCACACGTATAATGTGTGAATGGCTCATCGGCTAACCTTGTTGATGAGGTGGGATGCGTCATCTGCCACATTGGGGAAGAAAAAACCAGCCTATGTCAGAGTAGTCTAGGATAAAGCTGGTGGTATGGGCCCAGTGGGATGGGTCTTATCAGATCTGGACCCATGTAGTCCTGTTTTATTAAACTTCCCATAACAATCAAACAGTGCGTCTGATTGATGAGCTATTTTCATTAATGGTAATCTCATGAAGGTCATTCCATTAGAGATACTCTAAGTGGATTTTTATGGAATTAAATATACGATCATTTTCATGATGATTACATTCTCTTAGAATAAGCGTTCTATGAGTGGAATCATGTTTCTAGCTGATCTTGAAGAATATGTGACATGGAATCTATGTGAGATTATGGCTGCATGTCTTTACAAGGCTTACTGTATCACCAGGACTATGTGTATAACATAGACTATGTTTCTCCTTAGGAATAAGAGTCTCTCTAGGACTAAGTGACTCATCAGGACTAAGGGACTCATCTGGACTAGGTTTCCCATCAATACTTGGTGTTTTGTGATTACGTATGATAATCATGACTTTCATGATTTATATTTATATTGGTCTTAGCTGACAATACTTCATGTGTATTTTCCAATGTTGTCCATCCTTTCTAGATTTAGGGATCCCTACTAAGTACTGTTTTACATATCCCTGCATGGGTTTTTCCTGAAAATGTCAGTTCTTATGCAGAAGACTGGCTTTTTGACAGATACCTAGGTGGTCTTGGACATGGTGGAGCCATGTGAGGTCTAACATATGATGCATACTCATATTGCTTCAAGATTCTTCCCTTCACCTACCCTTCATGTAGTTTTTCCTATCGAAAATTTTCTAGTGGCTTGTGTACTCCCTAATTTATAGATTATCATTTGTTGGGATTGTATAATGGCCCATGTTTCGTCAGTTTTGTTCAGTTACACATAGTGGTTTTCATAGTGGCATGCATGGTTTACCTAGTGTTTTACATTTCATCATTTATTGGTTTGTAGATTTGTTCATGAATACAGGTACATAGGGGATTCCTATCATTTATTGATACACATTCTTAGTGATATTCGACCACAATTGGCCTATTGGGTGTGGGCTTAAGGAGTCATGACACAGACCCCTCAGGGATGGATCGTGACACACTGCAACGGACTCATTAGGGGTAGTAAAAGCCTTGCAACTCTTGGTGGTTTAAAACATGAATTATCTTTCTCAATCCCATTTATATTTTTTATTTCTTATTTATCTGGTAATTTCATTATTTTATATTTAATTTCAAATCCTATATGTGCTTAACTAAATACTACCACTAAAAAATAAATCAGGTTGTGTCATTGTTTCTTTTTTATTTTCTTTTCTTCCCTATATAAATTCTTTGTGAAATCATTCTTTATCTGAATTGATATAAAAAAGGGTTGTAAATGGAATGTGTATGTCGGAGGGTTTCAACATGTTTTTGGAAATTTTTGTGTTCATATAATTTTTTTCATGTCTTTTTTCATAAATTTTGGTGTTTTATTTTGTAATTTATGCGTGTTTTTTGGATTCTTGACCTATACCAAATACATTAAAAAATTCAAACAGTCATGGTAATTTTTTAAATTTCATATTTTAAATATTTGAGGAATTATATGATTGTCGAATTTATTTTTTTTTTGATTTGTGATATTCTCATTTTATGATGTTAGATTGATTGTTAAACTTAGGTTCACTAGTACTATCCAAATTAAAAATCATTCACAAATGGAGAGGTTTCTTAAATATTTTTACATATCCATACATTATTCTATTTCATGAGAGTCTTGATACATGATGTGTGATCCATAACGTGTTTTTTGTCATTATCAATGTTTTTAGACTGTATGTAATGTGCATGTATGATGGGTCATCACTTTGAAATCCCTTTTACATTGAACTCTTATATCAACTTTCCTATTCATTTGAACTTTACTAATCCGTCAGTACCTATGAAATAATTTGTTAGGTGGGAACACTACAATCCATTTATCCCTTTACAACATACTCTAAAAGATATATTAATGTGTATTGATGAACTCAAGTGTGGGGGAAGGAGAAAATGAGCTGCATTTTTCATTCTGGAGGAAACTATTTGAGATGACTTGAGAAAAGTGTTTCCATATTTTTGGATTATTAGGTAGAATGAATTTAATGATTGAAATATGAATGGGTGAAAAAATATCAATAAAATTTTGGGCTAGGTGTTCTCCATTTTTTTTGAAGATCAAAGGGTGCCTCTCTTTTCCTCGAAAACATGATTCTGAAGTTAAATGCAGATCTGAATTCAAGAAGAAACAATGCTCCAAATTGGGTAAATAGGGATGAAATTAATTTATGAAGATATTAATATTGTGAACATCAATATTAATGTAGTTTTGAGAGTTTAATAACACTAGATCTCATTGAGGAGCACACCATTCATGTGAAAAACTATTTTCTTTCATTTACACCACTTAAGATCTTTACCCTCTATATTATGCCTTAGATGTTTTTAAAATTTAAATCTACCAACCCTTATCCTTAGAAAAACACATGAAAAAGTCCTCATGATTGACAATGTGTGACTCTTTCAAATAGAGATTCTAGAAATATAGTTACCCTATGGGGATCAAACATGTTCTTGAGTATTACAAAAACTCAACATTGATTTAAGTGAAGAGAGAAGTATTTTTCAAGGTAGGTAGGTAAAAAATGGATGTGAGGATTAACATGAAATATATTGGATTTTTTTTTTGGAGTTTGAAAATATTGATCTATCTAGGATTCATGATATTGTCTTTAATCTGGCAATTGATTTGTGTTGTCAATTATTATTTGAGAATTTGTTTCTGACCGTGGTATTAGATGATTCTCTAGGATTGAAATTTTTATGTGTAAGGTAATTTATAGAAAAATATTTTTCAATTAATTTATTCTGAATAACCATATTTTTAATGTCACAAAAGTGTTATTTCAAGAAATTTTTGACATTATATAGTTTTTGAAGTATTTTTGAGCTTTATTTGAAAAGTTTCTTATTTTTGAATTTAACTATTTTAAATTAATTCAATGTTTTGGACATAGAATTTTTTACCATTGATTCAAACTGAATATTTATTCTATTATACTTTTTTATGTTCTATGGGATACATTTTATCCTTGTAGTCCCAAAGCTCAATCCACCATTTGAAGGCCAAAATCCCACTAACATGGTGGACCTCAAAAAGTTGGTATTGAACTATGTAATTTTTATGTACGAACCATATCTCATAAAATGCCAAATAATTGAGATAAAATATTACATTAATAAAGATATAACCATTTGGTGGAACATTCATTATGGTGTACCCACATGATCCATTAAATTTCAATTCCATAAATGATTTGGCATTGAGAGTTGGGAAATACAAATATTCAAAATGGGAAGAATAAATTCTTGGAGAAATTTGGATATATCTCTCACGAAATGTCTCTAATGAAGTTCAAATATTATTTATAGATAGAGGACAGATAATATAATAACATTAAATAATATAACATTAAATAGTTATTCAATTAAATGGATCTACCTCACTCATTATTTTGGAGGATAATATTTTGTTCCAATTAATCACTCCCTTTGCCTATAAAAATATACCCATATTCATTCCAATGTTTTGGAAACATATGGGTACCCTTTGATGGGAATTTTATTCAGTTTTTTAGTATTTTTCAGTTTTTTAATATTAGTATACATTTTGAGTATATTATATACTTCTTCTTCCTATCATTGTCATTTTTTTATAGGTTGTGTTTCCATCTCAATTTCAACTCCACCTAGATCTATTGTACTCATGATCATGAGTATCTTACCATAGGATGTTATTGGAGATAAATTTTGTGTTTAACCCAAGTCATTTATCATTCATTCATAATGTTTCATATTTTATTATAGTATGGATGAGGGGGATCTTAGTTCCCAAGCCCCATTTGTTTCTCTACATTACATATGAGGCTTAACATTCACTTCTATAATATTCTCCCTTGATTGTGGAGGTTGATGTGTGGTGTCTAGATGATCATTGAGTGTACTATATATTTAAAATAATAGGTAGAAGGGGATTTTCATTCATATGATGGAGTATATTCATTATGTATATTTCATTATAATAAAGATATGATGAAGGTTCACTATGGAAAACCGCATGGGAGGATATTTTTCTATCAGACGTCGTTTTGTCAGAATTCATTCAATTGGGATTGTATATACATGATTAATTATAGTTTTTCATTCCCATTTCTCAAATATCTAGTTCATTTCCTTTTATTAAATTATTATAAAAATATAATAAAAATGAATTATAAGTATTTACTGATTATCCATCACATCTCCACAAGATTATGACCCTGGTTATCCACTATGATGCATGTAGTTATAAATATTTTTTTAGAGAACTCATGACAATACATCATCAAATAACTTGAACATTGATTGCGTTTTCTTATTTAGTTGTTTACATGGTCATTATCATTTTTTATGAAAACCTGATTTTGTAAAATGTTATATGATTTAGAACTACACCGTAAAATTTTTTAATATAATAATATTGAAATTTTGTCAATGTATTTTATTTTATTATTATATATAGTTAAGGTTTCCAAATTAAAAATGATCAATGATTTTAAAAATAAATTTTTGGGAATTTTCATATTGTTCAATTGATTAAAAAGGTTTGTAATAGTTTTACTATTTCATTTGGTTAATAAAACATGATAATTCAATGTAAATAAATCATGGTGACAAATATCTATCCTGGTTTGGGATCAAATGCTTTTGATTTTTGATGGCATCAAAGATTCAGTATAATAGTGTATCCCCTAAATTGTTGTTGTGTAATTTTAATGATATTTTAATTTATAATTCCTATTTTTATTTTACTAGTAAATATATTCAATTGTAAAAATTTAACTAAATAACAAAATAATATAATAAGAAAATCAAATGTTGTAGCTATATTTTTATGTTTTTAGCTCGTTGGAACAAGTTAAAGTCCAATTCACAGTGCATGCCTTACATGATTGAGAATGTATATTGTACTTCTAATTTAATAATATGTTAATTGGTACCTAATTTTTTTTAATGTGTCATTTTTTAACAAAGACACATTTTTTGACTAGGTTATATTTTTTAATTCCAATATAGATGGAATTTTTCTTAAATAATCAACTATGAATTAGTTTTTCTCATTTTGTTATTCCTTTTATAGAAACAAATTTATGGATATCATTGTGCATATTTTTTAATATCTTCATAAGGTAATTTTAATTTATTATTACATGAGAATTATTTTTAATGGAATTTTTTTGGTAATTCCTTTCGTAGGAACGATTTCTCTGATTTAAATTTTCTATTTTCCTTATAATATTTCCATAGATGGTTTTCTATATTCTTAAATTTCATTTATTATCTCAATATTTTCAATATTATTATCCTTCGTTTTTATATATATTTTTTTATATTTTTTATAGATAATGAATCGAATATGGATTAATGCATCTTGAATTATTGCTGAATATATGGAAGGTGTCGATTATTTTATGGAATTTTCTAAACTGAATGATCTAAACAACGACATGTTTTTCTGTCCATTATTGAACTGTTCAAAATTTACAGAGTTGAAATGCAGATAGATTAGAGATTATTTAATTTTTCATTTTATTAATTTGAGTTATCTCCCTTGGATTTGGCATGGTGAAACTGGACATAATTCTAAATCTATTGATGATGGTGCATTAATAGATGATAAATCCGATGAACATGATGAAATGTTTCATGATAGTAGTAGAGGAAATAAAGAAATAATAGAAAATGGAAAATTTATATAGTGATGATGAAAAACCTTAGTATTTGGGTTGTATGGAATATACAGTGAAGGTGAAACATGAATGTAGTGATAAGAGTTTTATAGAGGTGATACAATTGTTGAAATATGTTCTTCCTAAATACAACGATCTTCTATATTCACATTATATGGACAATATTATATTATGCCTTATGGGATTGGGGTAAAAGAAAATACACTCATACCTGGATTTTTGTGTTCTATATAGGATTTAATATGAATTTCTATATGAGTGTCTGAAATGTTGGACATCATGGTATAAGTCGATAGAAAAATAATAGGTTGATTGATATGTTTCAGAGACCCCTACCAATGAATTTTGGTATCATCATATAATTATTCATTTTAGTTGCTTATTTTATAATTCACAAGATTAAAAAAGGATAAGATTGAATGAACACTAGAATATATGTGGTGGAGAAATACATCATGCAGCTGATTGATCATAGTGTAAGAACATTGATAACTAATTTCCTACAATTAGAAATGATGTTCAAAATCCCATTCTTGGACTATCCACAGATGGAATGAGTCCATATCGAAGCCTTGGTAGAACACATAGTTCATGGCCAATTTTATTGTGAATTTACATCTTATCTCCTAAATTTTGAATGAGGCAACAATATATCACATTGAGTTTAATGATCAGTGGACCAGAACTGTTCGGAAATGATATTGACATTTTCTTTTCACCATTAATTGATGATTTGAAAATATTATAGGAGGATGTTATAATGGTGTATGATTATTGTAAAATGGAATATTTTCAATTGCATTAAATGATTATGTTCACTATAAATGACTTACCGTCGTAAGAAGTTTTTTTGGATACCGTGATAAGGGCTATAATGATATTCCAAATTAATAACAAGTGACTTCTTCTAGTCGACTACATCATAGGAGAAAAATAGTATACATGTGACATTGAATGTTTTTTACTATGGAACACTCTTATTGAATATTAAAAAATAATATAAACAACTCACAATAATTTTATATTTCTTCAAAACCATTATCCACATATAATTATTTTGGGAGGGTGAGAAAAATTAATGTGACATTCAGAAAGACATACAAATATGGTAATTATTGAAAAATTTGGAGGAAACAGTCAAATTATTTGAACTGCCATATTTGAGATATCTTGAGATAAAACATAACATTGATGTCATGCACATAGAAATGAATATATGTGAATGTTTTATAGATCGTTTATTTATATTAACAGAAATACTACAAATTTTTTGAATGTTAAAATGTATTTTCTCTCAATGGGAAAATAGTTGTAGTTGGCTCCCACTCCTCATGAAGGAAAAAATTCATACGCTCCTCTAGTCATAACTTATCCAAGAGGAAGACATGTATCTTTTTTTCAATGTCTTTATGATATCAATGATCACACATGGTTATTCATAAATTGTAAAAAAATATGTGTCTTTAATGTATTTGATGTTGAAAGGTATTAAATATCATTACTATCACGTCATGATGCAAAAACTCCTACAAATTTCATTTTGTGGAATATTGACCACCCATGTTATAATGACTATCATGAATGGGTGTTATTGTTTCAATTCAATTTATAATAAGGTGAAAAATTAAATAAATTAAATATTTTAGGTAAGGAAGTCGTGTTTATACTTTTCAAATTAGATATGTATATTCCTCCTTCATTTTTGGATATCATGGTTCTATTAATGGTTTATAAGGTTCAATAAATAAAGAAATATAAACCTATATATCTATGATGGATGTATCATTTTTAAGGGTATATGATGATATTGATGGATTATGTTATGAATCAATATTGACTTGAAGCATCCATTATTATGAAGAATATTTCTGCGAAGGTTGAAGTGTTTTGTACAATCTATTTTTCTCACATAGAGCACAACGGTTTGCCTACATTTCAGGATGAATGAGATAATTTCGGGGGAAAGAGGATTCTTGGATTAAAAGTAAAATCTTTAACATGTTACCACATCAATAAGGTAACATTATAAATCTAGAATACCATATATTATTCTGAACTATATAGAACTTTTAAAATTAATGAGTTTAAAAAATGTTGTCCCAGGAAGAATGATATATGGATTTTGAATGATAATAACAGAACTTTCATGCCTTGGATTAAAGAGACTATGGAACCAGATGCATAAAAAACATTGATATGGTTTTTGATCGATTAGTGATTATATTTGATAAGGTGGTTTGGCTATGAAATTCATCGATATACATTTCATTTGAACTATTAGAACTACAGATGTCTAGTTCAAAATAATAGTGTGTTTGTGTTTGCAGAAGCAATTCATTTTTCATGTTCCCAAAAAAAACCCAATATCTAAAACAACTGAATATTATGGAGTAATTGAATAAAATTGGAGGTTGAGGAAATTAAATTTCATTTTCCATTGTTTAAGTGTAAATCGTTTATCGATATAAAAAATGTATAGAAAGATGATTTTGAAATGACAATAGTTAATCTAAATAAATTGGATTGCACAAATGATCCATTTATCATGGGAACACATGAAAAATAAATTATCTATTTTGTTGATCAATCTTATATGTTGATGGATATTGTTTTAAAACATTAAAACCGTATTTTGGTGATGATAAACATGATAGAGATGATGATTTATGTGAGATCCCTACTTCCACAGAATGATTAAAAAATAATATTGAAGAACACATTGAATACATGGTTTGTGCAATATGGAACGATCATTACAAAATAATTTGGTTAAAAATTCTTTGCTACATTCTTAATAGTATATGTAACATATGATTAATTACGATTTAAATTTTAAAATTTTGTAAGATAGATATTATAACTAGATTTTATTTATTAAAACACATATTATATGTTCAATTGTTTGTTTTATATTATATTATTTTTGTTTTTTTCATTTTCATCCTTAATTAACATATCTGTTAATTGATTTTACAAAAAATATTATTTTTTAATTTTAAATTTAAAATAAATAGAATGTATATTGTATATGATTATATTATAAATGAATTACTTTTTTTGATAAATGATTTATTGGTTTGGTGAGTTATTACTATGTAATTTCAACTCTCAAGAATATTGTGTAGTTGTCATTCATTTTTATCATTTTATTTCTCAATAATATTGTATGAATATTAGTTAATTATAAATAAATTTGAATAAAAATGTGTTATGTTTTGTTTACTTTTTTTATTTTATAATTGGTAATTTTTTATTTACATTTTTATATAATTGCTGGATTTTTATATTTTTGGAACTAATTGATGGTGCTTTTAATTGCTATATAATGGAATATCAATCCACTGATCCAACAAAAATTTATATATAAGATCATACTCATACCTCTAGGGGCAAACATACACATGCTCTTATTGATGAGCCTCATCAACCTTCTTTACTTGATATATCTACCTACATGGGGGGAAATAGTTTTTGTGCTGGTAAACGTGGAACCACTCATTTAAAAAATTATTAGTTGCTCATATAAAGGAAAATTGGTTAATAATAGCCCTTGATGATAATTAAATTAAAATAGGTCCAAATGAAAAATAGTTCAAGATTAATGTATTAGTACATGATAAAACAAATATTGTATTTTGTTTGAAATTTCCACAACGTTGATAAAAAGGAACTATCACTATTGTTGGAGACCATTTTGGTAAACATGTTTGTTATTATTTTACTTATCTTGAAATATTTATTGTAATAAACTTTTTTCTCTTTATTATTAGATGAAATATGCTATATCTGAAATTGGAGTAACTATGTGGAAATGTTTTTCATCGACAGCTAGGAGATCAATGGATCTCAAATCATCCCTCACAACGCAATTCATTTATGGGAAAAGAAAACCAGAAAATTCATTTGATATATATCAATTTATACATGATTATAATAGGAAACCATTTTTTGTATATAGAAATGAGAAGACTTATTAGTATGTGAAATGTTATGTTTTTATATTTTTTTATATTAATTACCATGTTAATGATATCTTTAATCGTAATTCATAATTTTCAAAAATCAAGGATATATCATCAGGAGAATCATGATTGAAATATGTACTATCATAAGTTATCTTGGGGAGGGTATAAGTTATTTGATGAATATATGATAGAAGAAAAATATCAATAGATGAGTATTGAGTCATTAAGATCTAGAGAAGTTTCCCATCATTCCACACCAATATACATGAAGAATGGAAGAGGGATTGAATGGGAAATAATGAAAAATATCTTACGGATGTGTAAAGAGTTGTAGCTGATAAGATTGTAAGATTATAATGTATTTATTAAAGATAAATAAAATCATTTTATATTGTGGTTAATTGTAGATTGTTTCAAATATTGCATACATGATTCAATTGAGGAGTAGATCACATAGGAGACTTTATTGTTGTGGGTAGACATGATATTTTAGCTACATTATTGGAAAATCTCTAACACCTAGGTCACGTACGAGGATACATGATATGTGTATCAACAAGAAATGTTTTTCCATGATTAGAATATTCTTTAAAGGATCATGTTTAAAAAAAATAATATTTGGATTCAACTAATCATGATATTCATGTGATGGTGGACGATTAGATCAACGCATTGATACATGTGATGTTTTCTATCTTATATGGATAGATTCATCTTATAAATTCGACTCATCCACCTCCACCAGCAGATCACACTCCTTCTTATCCAACTCACACATACGTGTTTTCCAACCCCACTCATTCGTATCCTACCCCAACATCCCTCCTCCATAGAATCCACATTATTGTGTGTTATTTATTTATTATCATCATCATATTGTTTCATATGGGATGCTATATTATATTAGAGATACCATTCGTCATCGCCAGATTGAGATAAAGCATCATAGGGTCGTATTATAGGATATTACAGATAGATCCAAATAATAACATGTCCTACGATGAAGTTAGTACAGTTGGACAATGTATTAGTCATTTTTTGGTTTTCCCATCTGGAATACTTAGACATATTAACAAAGAGGTATGTTTATATGTTATATTTAATTTCACTTTTCTAGGACATTTTTTTACTCATTTTAATGTTTTTTTATTTCACTAATATTTTCACAAAAAATATTAAAGGTAAAAAAATACTTTTGAGACAAAAAAATTGAATGCTCCATTACTTGAGATATAGATTCTACTAGACTTGTTCAATTTTTAACATACATAAATTTATTATTTAGATTTTATGACATTCAATTTGATGATGCTATTTTTGGGAGTGAAACAACAATGAGATTTTAAAAAATGATATTAGGGAGCTTGTAGATGGAGATTAATTGGGCATCAACACGATGCCTATTTTTCCATGTAAATCGATTAATAATTTTTTTATTACATTAATTTATTGAAAATTTCAAATTTTTTCAGCTTTGTATTAGGTATCTATTTAAATATTTTATAGAACATGACATGAAGAGTTTTTATGTATTTATTAACCCATAGTTTATTCCTCCTATAGCATTGACAATGGTAGATGGTGAATGGAAAATGTATACATCTAAAATATTTCAGAATAATATCATCATTTAGTGTTGGATGGTTCAATATCTTTAACGTTATGGACTATTTTTTCTTACAAAGTGTTATATATCACATAAAATATTAACAACTCGTGTTAAATTTTCTTTTATAGCAGTGTTTTTTGGGTGTTGGGTGTTTTTTGTCTATGTGACAAGAAACTGTATTAGATATACCTTATTCATGGTGAAGTGAATGAAAATTTCAAGAATGTATTGAAAATATATGTTTTCTTATTTAAATAATTTTTAATATCACAATTAATAAAATTTATTATATTAATATTATTTTTAAAGTTGACATGGGATTTTGTTAGAGAGACGACATGAAAGAAGTGAAGCAAGAGGAAAAATATCGTATTTTTAAAAACTAATATGAATTATAATTTATAATTACTATATTTTGGATATATTCAGTAAACATGTTATGCTGAAAAAAATAGCTTTTAAATTATTTAATAAATAACATGGTGGAATCGAGTGTGGATATTACGTTTTGAGATTCATGTATGAAATAATTATAACGTGGATAGTTACAATGTTTAATGAGGTTATATTTCTTTATAAGGATTTCCACAATATGTTATATGATTTATTGAAAATTCAAGTGAAGTGATTTCTATATTTTTTTATATTTTTGTTTATGAATAGTCATATAGTGTAGATGAGTTTAGGCATTTAAAAATTAAATGTGAAAATCATTTTATTGATTCGATTGGTTTTTAGTTTTTTTGAATGTTGAATTCATCGTGTATTGTGTTGGATTTTGGGATTTTAGTTCTATTTCCATATGTGATATTTTATGGGAAATGTTGGTGGAGGAGATCAATTAATGTACATTACTGTATTTTGTTAGATTTTGTGTTTTTCTATACTGCTGCATTCTACAACCAATTGTGTTGCTTACTATCATCTGTTTTTTGGCTGACGCTGGTTGAGGAGATATTTCATTGTAAATTTTTGATAAAGGAATAATATTTTATCTATTATTTTATTTGATAACAAATGTGAAAAATATATGTGTAATGTTTCATACATCGGTTATCCTATAACCGATGTCAAATTTTTTTATCACAATAGGTATTTAAAATAACCGACGTTACATGATAAATGGTATGTAAATCGTTTTCATGTCAATTAATGGAAAACTGATGTGAAAACCATGTTGAAATTATATATAACATCGGTTTTATGTAACCAACATGAAAAACCTTATTTACTACATCCCCTATAACCATGTCACCTATAAAATGACATGAAAATCATAAAAAAAATTGGCATTAAAAATCCTATATGATGAAGTGCTTCTTGCTAGTAAAAACTTATTCAAGCATCTCCATATTTGAAATTGTTCTCTTCTTTCATAATTCAGAAGATGTTTGATGGATGTAATAAATATTCATAGCTCATTTGATAATGAATTATTTCCTCTCATGAATGAACTGGAAACCCTATATCTTCCTGAAATATGTTTGTAACTCATTATCAAGATCAAGATTCTGTGACATCAAAAGTCTCAATGATATAATAGAATAATATACCTTCAAGTACATCTCTATATCATCAATCTGGCTATCAAAATAATGAAATGTATATTTTCTCCATTTCATTTGGAAACTATCCAACATTTCGTCCTTTTAAAATAAAATAGTTATATTGGCACTACACATAGACCCGAGGACACCTCTACAGTCTAAGTATTTTGTCTAAATCCCTTTAAATTTGAAAAAAAATATTATGAAACTACATCTGAAATTGGATCATGCGGAAATCAATGGTAAAATTTTGTAATAGATGAGGGGAGAGTTGGGAGACAAGGAATGAAGGAAACTTAATCATTCTGTTAATAATACCCCAAAAATCTATTTAGTCATTTTGAAATTCTAGTACTCTTGTAATTTCCTCTAAATATTAAATGAATTATCAAAATTTCAAGTATATTTTGATAGAGAGATTTACAATATTGATAATTCCTAGAAATAAATATAAAAATAATTTATATAAAAAATTAAAATAATCATAAAATATTAAAAGTGAATTAATAATTTTAACTAAATATTATTGAAAATGAAAAAAATTAATAAATTAAAAATACTTTTTAAAAATGAAATTCATAAAATTAATAACATGAATTACAATGCATGTAAAAACAATAAAATTAATTATTCCAATACTATTAGTTATGAAAATAAAAATAGTTTAAAAAATCAATTATAAAAAATATATAAATTACAAACATATTTAAAATTAATTTTAATACGTTATATACATTAATATTATAGATTTAGAAAATATTAAAACTTAATAAATAAAAATTGGTAATTTTTATTCAATCATATTAATATCATGTTGAAAACATTTAATCAACATAAATTAATATATATATATATATATTCATAAAATATGTAATTACAATAATATCATTAATAAATAAATAAAAAAAAATGCTTATTTTATATTAAATAAAATTATACAATTAAAGAATCAATGTAACAGAGAGAATTATAAAAATATATTAAAAATAGAATTTTCCAAATTCATCACATGAATTAGAAATAAATTAAATATGAATTAAATTAAAATATAAATGTTATTCTTTATAAAATAATATAAAATATTTTTAATGACTGTATTTAATATATAAATTAAAAAATATTTTAGAAATTTCATCTAAATAAAAAACTATATAAATTTCAAGCATATTAAAAATATTAGGACATAATAAACAATAATGTATAAATATTAATCATATAAATTATAAAGTTATTGAAAATATTAAAATAATGAAAATAAAGATTTATAAAAGTTATAATTTAGAAAAAGTAAAAAATATTCAAAATTAATAAAAAAAATATTTAAAAATTATAAAATGTAATAATATAATAAATGAATAAATAAATTAGAATAATTAAAAATATATTGTTTAATAATGAGAATTCATAACATAAAATATAATAATTAGAAACACATAAAATAAATAAATGTGAATAAATATCTAATATTATTAATTCTTGTTATTTAGGTTTGTATTGTATTTCTTGTTTATAAAAAATATATTTAAGTATAAATATTTATAATTTTTTATTAATAATTATTAATATAAGTATTTATTTAATTGTAAAAATATTTGATAACAAAATATTTAAAATATGAATTAATAAATACAGAAATTATTATATATATATATATCTATGTATGAATGTATGTATAGATTCTTATGAATGACATATCAGGAAAGTCATTTAACCCTCACACGTGAAGGGATTGGCCATCATTCATAACCCTAACCTATTATATCATTGAGTGGTTACACCGTCCATTTTATTCATCAAATTTTGTATTCTGTGTTTCTATACAATTAATTACAGTATGTTAGTCATTTAATAGACACAATCATTTCATATATAGTTTTACATATTTATAAACTAACATATAAATATATATACATTTTATTTATATAAATATATACTTATTTTTATATAAATATCGATATCTAAATTTCATTACACTTAATACCTTTAAAAACAATATTTTAGAACCAATAAAATTTTCATTTATAATCTATTAATTAGAACTATTAAATGTCAACCCTTATGAACACTACTAATGACCATTGAAAAAAGCTTTCTATTGTCAAATCTGATAAAATCAACCATTGAATAAATCAAAATTAGTAGTGAAAATTGTGAGATGTTGTGTAAAAAGAGTTACAAATATCATTTGATAAGATAGAGGTTCGACCCTAGGGAAATCCATATAATCCCTTTTTCTTGGGAATCACATAGATAGGTTTAACTAACACACAAAAAAGGAAAAAAAATTCACCACTTCATTGTAGCACCTTATGAAATAATGTTAAAATTCATGATGTTATTCTTGGGAAATGAAATATTCGAGGATGGTTTGGATTATATGTTCTAGATATTTGAATCTTTAATGCATAGTTCATACAAATAGAATGAATTATAAGTGTTATAATTATTGATTATTAAATGACAAATTTTTTATAGAAAATTTAAATTAATTGAAATGTATATATTTAATTGAAATTGTAACACCAAAACATAATTTAAATAAATAAACCTTTTCAAAATAAATTTAAATTTATATGATTCAATTAATTTATTTATGAAATTTATTTATAAAATCATGTTTATGATGCACTATTAATGATTTATTTTAATACCACTTTAGTCAATTTCATGGAAAAAAATAATTTTTATTATCAAAATATTTTGAAAACTATTATATATCAGAAAATATTTCAAAATATCATATTTCATATATGAACTAAACCTAAATTCAATGGATTGATTAAATTTAGTAAGCATATTTTTACTTAATTTTTTTGACACATAAATTTAATGGAATTTGAATATGACTATTTTATAGGAGAGTTAAAAATGTATGCATCATCATCACGATTATTATTATTTAATAAACATTGTTGTTTCTGTGATTGGTTCTATTATTGTTGTTATTTTTGTTATTATTATTATTATTATTATTATTATTATTATCACCCTTGTTTAATATTTTCTGGGTCGTATCCCTATAGGGTCTCCAAGATGTCTCCATTTTCTGTCTCCCCAAGTAAATTTGCATTCATTTGTTTACTTATGGATTTTCAATATAATTTTCCTCTCTCCCCTACATAAATTTAAATGATTACTAGCATTATTATAATTAAATTAGACAATATAGAAGAAAATAGTGACCCCCAATCCTTCTCTTCCATATCAATACTATAGAATCGATAATGTTCTGTGCTACCCCTTATCAAAGATAAAAGAAGATGAAATAGAATAATCATTTATCAGAATTAAAAAATAGTACTGATGAATTTACCATTTATGAGTACTATAAATAATTGATAAAAGACTATATATATAAGTTCTTCTTTTATCACTGATGAAGTGCTCCTTTATCACTATTTTAGCAAGCACTGATAAATGGGTGAAGGAATGAATGAATTTATATTCATATATTTATATATTTTCAAATATTTTTTATATTTCAGTAGCTATATAGCAGTACGTCATATATTAAGACATTCGAAGCTTAAATTTATCAATATCAGACAAATAAACATGAAAGGGGGGGAAATATTATCATCAATCACATAATGAGACACGAAAGTAAACTTTTATTATCACTAAAAAATGTAATGGTTTAAGGTACACTTTTTCTGTGATTTTTTAGAAGTGATAAAAGTCATATCATTATATAAATTATTTTAGGGATAATAAAAGTAACACAATTTCGGGTGATTTTTATTTTGTGATGATAAATCATGTCAATTTAATTAATATTATGATAACTGTATATGTGTAAATACAATACATAAATCCAATTTGTTTTAAAAAAATTATTCTTATTTGCAAATTGTTATATATATATATATAATTATTAAAATTATGTATATTAGTAAAATAGATTAATTTTATATTTTTATACAACAAGTAATCATAGTTCATATAGTAAATATTATTGTAATATATTTATGGGTATTTATAAACATAGACAACAAAATACATGTTTATAATTTATATAAATAAGATATATCAATATATATTTTAATAATGTAAACAATTATATAAATAAATGACATACTGTTAGTATGTGATATTTGTATTTATATATTTATATCAATGACTACATGCATATATGTTTATGATGTGTGTATGTTCATGTTCAAAAGTATGTATTTGTACGTATTAACATTTTATATGGGATTACACAGATATAAAACATGTGTATAAGTTTATATCATAATTTTGGATACATATTTATATTTTTCTAAGTATTAACCAAATGGTGAAGACCATGATTCCCATGTATAAGGAAATTTATTAAAGAACAATGTACATATAAGGAAAACATGGTTTACAATTTTAATGAAACATCCCCAACAACGATGTCCACTTAACATTCATTTTTCCTACTATAACATATATAGATGCCACCCCCATCCCCTTGAGTTACGTCCTCTTTTAAAAAATAATGGATTCTTTTAGTTTTCCTCCTAATCATCCATTTATTATGATGCATCATTCTACATAAGGGGCTTGCTGGTTCCATGAACCATTCCCAAATCATCATGAAATACATCTTTAATATTAGAACCATTAAAGATCTAAACTTTTGATAATTTATTCTTTTCATGATCTAAGAACAGAGGGGTACCCTCTATCTCTATCCCTTCCAATGTTCCATTAGTGTCTGAACCATCCATTTGAGAAACTCATTGTCTCATTGATACGGTTGAATCAGTAGTCTTACCCTTCATGAACACATTTATAGTATTATCCACCATTTTTCCTACCAATACGAAGAACCATACAAAACCTACCATGAGGGGCCTCATTTACCTACAATGAGGTGGTACCATGATGTCCTCTGTCATTTACATTTGGGTCATGTCCCACATGAGGGACACATGAAAATACCTTGGAAAATTCATGTATTTATGTTTATATATTTATTAATAAATGATTTTAATGATACTTCACCTCCTTCTATCAAACCTTATATGACACAACCATTAAAAAATACATGGCTATCACCATTTTCACCTTAAAATTTCATTGTTATAACAAATTCTAGGTGATTGATACTTTCCATACATGACATTTTCCAAGGAAATTATCTTCTTCTTAAACATTCCCACTACTTCTAAATCATGAAGTAATTTTGGACTTAGGGCGTGGATCAAACATAAAATGTGGGGGCAAAGCAGCAATGTTTTACAAAACATTCCTCATCTAATTGAATAAAATTAAATAATTATTCCAATTTTTTCCAATTATGAGACAATATAACCCCATTACATTTAATATTTCTATTGTCGTAAACATATAATGATCCCATTGGGAACTCATCATTTCTAAATTTTATTTATTTTCATCACTACTATCATTATTATTCGAGAACTCAACATCATTAAAATTTTAAATTAGTCACCCAAAATCACAATTACTTAATGTTTCAACTTCAGTTTCATTATCACCACTTTCCTCATCATCTCAATTAGAAAATAAATGTCTTTTTTCTATTAGAATTTATTAACCATTTTCTATGACCAAAATTTTTTGGTAAAAATCATTTTAGTTTTCATCTAATGTGAACTACAATAAATATAGCATTAATTTTTAAATTACTTTTCAATTAAAATTGATAAAATTGGTAGTGAAATTTAAAATATATCAACTTTTAAATCATTTTAATGTTATTTTGTGTTAAAAATATTATATTACTTTATGAAAACACCATAAAATAAGTTCAAAATAATTTCAAATGGATTGAATATATATTTATTAAAATTTAATTTATATTATTGAATATATATCCTAGCCATGTGAACTGTTTAAATTATAATCAATTTTTAAAAATTAATTATATTGTTCTTTCATCTTCCAATAGATTGAGAACTCTATATAGAGACTTATTATTCCTTATTTTTAAATTCATGAGTTTCAAAAAAAGTGTGGTTCTCAAATCCATATTTGTGGGGCCTACTAGCATTTTCATCATATAAAAAAGATCATCATTGGTTCCTAAGAACCTTTTTATCAAAACACCATCCAACAAGTCACATACCAATTAAAGAAATGAATAAAATTAATCTCCTCCCCCATGATTTTCTCCCACCTAACAAAGTACAAAAACCTTCCAAGATTTATATTTTTTTAAAATTGAAAAATTTTTATTTAGATTGTTGGAATATTTATATATATCACACAATTATTTTCGTCAATTATTTCCACCACTATAAAATAATATCATTAAGAATCATTCATGTCTTATTACCTTATGAAAATTAATTCTTATATATTAAATGATTATTATTGGGGAGCTGGAACAACACAAGATCTGTTATAGAATATATTGAAGTTATAAATATTGGACTAAACATGGGGAAATATGGAAAGAAGTTACTGAGTAGAATAACATTGTGAATAATGGATAATATAAAATTATTAGAAGTATAAGAAATAAAGAATTCTATATCAAGGATATGATTCAGGTGTTATTGATAATAAAAATCATATTGAGTACATGATAAGGATAGTAGAAGAAGATGTTTGCTATTTTAAAAAAAAAATTCAGAATCTAATGACTTAGGAATGGTCACCATTGTATGCTGGTTTGATATAATAATCAACATTTTCAACCATATTGATGCATTAAAAAATATAATCGAGAATCTAGTGGAGTGATTCAAGTTTTACTAAACTAATTTCTCTCTTGAATTATATGATTCTAAAAGATAAAAAGATTCCTTATTTAACATATGGTTGTAGAATAATTATACATCCCATTGGTATGATATCTGAAAGAATACATTCATATAAAAATGTATGTATACTATTTATCAAGGAGAATAAATAACATAAAAAGTTCCAAATATGGGTTTAGTCTTGAATGAATAATGTTGAATAATATCTTTAATTATATGTATTGTATGTTCAAATCATTCCAAGGATTTAGTGTCTATAATTAAGTTAGGAGACTTCACGGATATTAGCATAACACATAGAAACAAGAATTAAATATGGAAACATCATCACCTGACGATCTCTCACTAGTGGAATAATATAGATCATGATTATGAAGAATTGGAATGATCGGGGAAACCTTAATCATTAACTATATGAAAATGGAGTAAATCCTTATGGTTTTCAATGAATTAGTAAAAGTAAATGGAAAGTTATTTTGGTATGTTATCACATTCCACTGTGGATATAAATGAAACAAAAATACATTATGTTATCTTATAATATATATATATATATATACCAAAACAACCTCATAATGATATTGATGATTATTTTGATCCTTTTATCATAGATTTGAAATTATTTTTGGATTCAGGAGTTACATTTTTTGATGCATACATGATTAAGAATTTATGTCAAGGGTGATATATTATGGAATGATCAATAACTATAATTCTTTTGTGAATTTGTGGGGATATATGATTAAGGGAACAAAAGGGGTTTAATTTTTTAACAAGGTAGACTATAAATTACGATTAAATATCAATAAATAATGTATCTTTAGGAACGTTTTGGGTTTTATATGATTTAAAAAATACTTATTATAGATGACCAAATTTTATTGGAGTTTATAATCATTACAACAATGTCTCCACAAATAGGTGAGAATATATTTCAGAAATTAAATGATTTGGAAACATCTTTTTGTAAAACATTTTATAAAATCATTACAGAATCTAGTTGGATAATATTGTTAGTCTGTTTTGAATTACCATACTAGAATTTTTTTACATCTTGAATTATCATGATGTTATGCATGTGGAAATAATGTATATGATAGTGTTATTTTAATATTAATAAATGAACATTGACTGAAAAATGATGGAATTACGGATAGGATATATGTGATTGACATGTCGATATGGGAAGTGTTGGCATCTTTGGAGTGGTAAAAACGAACAATTCTTCTTTTACTACATATATTCTTTGATGGAATGATAGATATAAGTTTTTCAACATCGTAAATAATGTAATGGTTTTAAGGGGGTTTTCATAAAATATCAAATGTACAATTTCAAGGCATAATTTAATTTAAAAATGGTCTAAAAACACATAACTATCTTATTTTGATTAATGTTCAAATTATTTTATATTGAAATTTAATTTTTCCATAGAATATTTATTATACAGTAACCAAGATCTATTAAATTTTAATAGTTATATGAAGTAATGTTATAACCTTTCTTAAATTGGATACTTTGGATTAGGAAATTTTAGTCATATTATGTGAATAAAAGATGTTCTTCCCATCGATATTCTATTATATGGTGGTTTACTTGATGTTCCACTATGTAAGAGTGATACAAAAATGTGGTCCTAAACCTGATAAATGGTCATACCCTATTTTATTTTATATGAATATTTTGAAAGCATATGATTAAAATTGATGTTTTCTAGAATGTTTTGTCTTAGAATGTTATTTTTTTAAAATATATAGGATTGTGTACCAACTATATGTACAATTTTGAATCAATTTTCGTAAAATAATCTCTTCAAACATGCAGGTTATTGGTTTACAGAATTTTCATAACATGTTTTTCAATATAAATATTATAAAGGGGGAACATGATCACAATTAAATATTGAAAAATAGTTTATAAGTTTCTCCATATGTTAAAAACATAAAAAATAATTATGAGGCATTTCAATAAATCAAGGAATGGTATACAAATATCAAATACACATAATAAACTATTTATAGAATGTTTCCTAGGACATTTTAATTGGTTAACTACAAATCGAGATTCAATTTCATAATGAAATATACTTCTATATAGAGGACCAAGTGTGTATACATTATCTAATAATTGTTATGTTATTATTGGTTATATGTTCTATATAAATTTACATGATTGGCGTATTACCATGACATTTAAAGGAGATTCACATGTGGATGAAGTAATTGTTGTATATAGTACAAAGGATATAAATCCATTTCATGAAAATATTTCACAAATTATCATCATCTGAAAAACATAAGAGTTGTATTATACAATGTTTCAAGTGATTATGTTTCAATGAAATTGGGTTGATAATAAGATTTCATTTAAAATATATGGATTGTGATTAATGATAGTTGATTTTAGGAAGTAATGTAAGAAATTAACCATTTATAATGGAATCATATGAAGCTAATTTATTTTATATTCATGATCATGAAAAAATAATAGACTCAATTATTATCTAATCGAAAAAACATTGAAGGTCCAGATATCAATTCATTTGAGGATGGCCCCATCATTATGAAATCATAATCATTTCACACTGGAAAAAATTTATATAGTGAATTTTATGATAGAGGAGACCATAATATGTGACTTTGAATATCCGGTAGAGGGGTCAAATCACATGTATTTTTTTTATAAAAATAGTGTAATAATCATGTAATTTTTTTAATATACGTTACGTTAAAACAAGTAATTATATAGTAACTGAATTTGAATAATTCAAATTATATTTTTATATAATTATTTAGTTAAAAACATATGAACATTCGAATTCTCCCAATCGTGAAATACAATAGGTTTCTCAACATGATGATGCTCCAAATAAAGTAGACCAACAAACATATTCACATTCCAATGCTACCAATTTTGAAGAACAAAATATGTGGGATGTGGATGATGAGGAAATTTTATATGGTGAAATGATTATATCATTGAAACCATAGGAAAATGGTATCATGATGGTGTAACGAGAGAACAGTAAGGAAATTGAAAATGGAATAAGATTGTGGTTTTGATGGAATAAACACGGTGAGTAGGTTAACCCCATAAAAGACATTAATGGTAGTTACATTGGTCTCACCACTTGAATGCACATGATCAATGATATGGTTTATTGGAATAATATTGTTCATGTTCTTTAGATACAAATTTCATAATTAGGGTGTCATTATGATATACTTTATTTATTTTAATTGAATAAAAAATAACAAAAGAATGATTTAAATTTTTATTATCAAGTGCAGTGTGAATTTATAATAGATGAGTACTAAATTTAAAAATAATTAATTCTTACTAGTTATCTTTATAGATGAGTTCAGACCATTCACATTAAGTATAATCTCATATATATTGTAAGGAAAATGATCTATGACCCCCAATAGATCTATACAAACCTGATAATAATGAAAATGTGGAATGCATTTATTTTTACCTGGGTAGATAAAAACTATAAGGTAAATTACTATTTGTTATACACTACTTGGAAATACATGTATTAATCAAATTGATTGTGAAATTTCAATTTAAAAAACGAGTGCTGAAAATAAGAAACATGTTGTAAAACCACTTAAACTCTATCATAATGCAATGATGGGGTAAACATCACTTAATAAAATGGTATGTAATTTTTATCTATAGAAATAATTTCATGTGAAATGAAAAAAAATTATAATAATATTTATTAATTTAAATGAAAACTGATGATTCAAAATCCAAATTCACTCCTATCAATTTTCATGTTCTTTAAAAGGAGGTCGGTTTAAATAAAATTGGATACTAATAGTCTTAAACTCAAAAGGGTGGTAAGCAGGTGTAATTATGAAATATTAATAATTTTTTCTATAAATTAGAATTAAATAACATCATAAATTCTTTTATGATAGTTTATATAAAATTTATACACAAAAATCACTGTCAGCTAAACCTGATGAACATCTACAATCAGTGGTATTGATGTGGCAAGATTAGTGTGGTCACATCAAGAGGTGAAGGATTTATGGTGTCACCAAAACAAATCTTGAGAAATGAAATGATGTACAGAATAAAGATAAGAAAATATAAGTGGTGAATTAATGATTAGCATCTCTAGATGGAAAAAATAATTGTTTTGTGAGTTTTTGGGAAATTATCTGGGATTGAATCAATTAGAAGAAACAACACAATAAAATCCATGAGTTATGTTCCCCCCAACAAGCAATTAGAAAATTCATTCCCTTTAAAAGTCCTTCTTATAGGATGTAATAGTTTTTTCAAAAATTTTTATATAAAATTTGAATAAGAATAACAATAACAACATTCATATTCTAATATTCTAAAGGATGTAAATAACTATTATTTATATCTATTAACACTATCCCATGGCTCTGTTGTGACATATTCCTTGTATAATATCCATGGAGATAATCATTACAACACACAACTTCCAATATGTAATCTTTGATTGTCGATTGGAAAAAAACATGTTCAAACACCATACTAAATAATCTACAAGATGATCCATATATTCATATAGTTAGTCCTTATATTTTAACTTCCATTTCATAATTTTATAATCATGTAAACATACCTATCGATAAAGATGTATTAACTTCCAATATAATTTCTTATGTAATAATTTAATGAATTTTTGAAAAAAGTTTATGAATTAATGATTTTTATTACATATGGATAATTGTAAGAGATGAAATGGAAGGTAGAATATAAATTCTCAATATAATGAAAAAAATAAATAAAAGGTTATTCCAAATGTACCATTAACCCACCCATTCAATTTAAACTTTTACTAACATTAATTTTTCATGTACCTACATTTTTAAATAATAGTGATATGGTCTTAATTTATATTGATGAAAAACATATTTATATTCCATTAAAGAAAATCATTCTATTGAGAGTGTAAATGAAACCATACTCATGAATGGTTATGATCCTTAGTTCCATATATATATATAAGGAGTGTTCTTATGATTATTTTTCACAATAGCTATTATAAAATTCTAATTATTAATAAAAACTATTAAATTATATTCAATAATATATATCATTACTATTTGATGGGAAAACTCTGTGATTAGAAATTTTCACGCATTAGTACTCACACTACTTCTATAAATGAATACTCATATTCATGAATGAAATTTGTTGAAATTATAGAAACCTATATGTAATTATTGAATGTAATCATATATAAAATATACTCATCTTAATACTGATGATGTATGAGTAAAATAATGAAATTTAATTATATTCAATATATTTTCATTCCATTCATTATTTATTCCCTTTTACATATTTCAGAAGCATTGGTTAGTCATTGTAATAAATTTGGATACTTGAAATATTTATTATCTACATTAAATGCTTGGATAACAAAAAAACCTACCGCCAATGATGATTATTATAATTTTATCATACACTATATGCAATTTATTTCAAATAAACATCATGTTTTTTCATTTTATATTCTATTTTAATAAAAATAATTTTATTATAGGGAAGAGACAAATATTTTTCATAATTGTGGAATGTGGGGGGGGCATAATAACAAGGAGCCTTTCTATATCAATTGGTGTATATGTATTTTTCTGTATAAGACAATATTTCGAAGTAAAAATATTTATTTTTGAAAAAAAAGTAGTTTTTTATCGATGTTTTTTAATTTTTTAAGAAAAAACTAATACAAAAAATGTCATTATAATGTTTTCAAATTATTAAATGACATGATATGTCATAAAAAATAACCATCCACAAAGAATTATATTTGATTATTACTACCATTTAATTTAAGATATATAATATTCCTTAATTTATTTATACATTTTAGGTACTGGAAAGAAAATCAATAATACTTGTACTCAAAAGTGGAAATATATTTGTTTAAAAATAATGGGAAACAATCATGGTTTCAATATGTTTATATATATCCGGATGAGGTGACTTTATACTAATTATTTAGTTTATTTTACCAACATTTTGTTCCATGTATGACTTGATGTTTTTAATTTTAGTTTAAAATTTAAAATTTTGATTAGAGAACATGCCACATACTAAAAAATGATAAAAATAACTAATATTATTTTTATGCATTATAAAAATAAACTCCAATAATTTATATCATATAGGACTAAACCAAAAAATAATGTGATACATGGTATAAACAGTATGACTCAAAGTATCCATTATCAGTTTTAAATTAATTTTGTTCCAATAATGTCCCACTCACTAAAAAACCTGAAAACAAAAGGGTATTATTTTGATACATTATGATGATGATCCATTACTCATTAAGTATTTTTAGGAATAAATCTCATATCCAAACAACACATGATGTGATAGATATGACTCAATGTGAATGCTTTTAGAGTAATATTATATTTTAATCAAACAAATAGTGACATTCTCAAAACTAATAAAAAAATTGTGTTTTTTTGTACTTTAACAAAATGATGCCTAATTCATTTTTGAAATGTAGGAATTTGTCACACCTAAATATGATGAAAAATGTGACTAATATGGCTCCAAGTGTGTCTTCTAATTTAAAATTGAAATTGTTTAAATAAAAATGTAAAATGATCTAAATAAAAAAATGAATTTGGATTAATTTGATAATTTTTTATATTGATAGAGAAGTAATTTTTTATGTTTAGGAATCAGCCTCAAAATAATATGATACATGTTTTACTCCATATTACTCAATTTGTACATCCTTAGTTTAATATTTACATTTCAGTCCAAAACATGTGTCACCCAATGAAATTTGAGAAACCATGCTCATATTTTGTTGATAAATTAGTAAAAAAATTATTATTTTATTTGTGATTTGTTGGAATCAACCTCACAATAAACTGACAAAATTTGTGAATGATATTATCCAAAGTGGATGTTTTAAATCTAAAATCACCTTTTTATGAATAAAATTAAAAGATACATACTCAAACAAATACAAAAATTCATATTTTATTGATACAATTTTAAAATGAAAAATAAGTCATTTGTGATGTATATGAATCAACAAAACATCAATTTGATTCCATATGTCACAAGTATGACTCCATGTATGATTCTTATTAAAAAATATTATTTTAGTGTAAAAAGTCATAAAATCAAAACTAATAAAACATTAATGGATTTTTCATATACATTAGGAAAATGAGAGAAAATTAATTTTTGACATTTATGAATCATCCAAACCTTAATAAAATAAATGATGTTACTGTTAATAATTAACATAAATTTTATTATTCTAAAATTTAAATTTTATTTTTCAATTTGTTAAAGTCACTAAAAAAGTGAAAAACACTTGTTTTCTCTTAATAATTTATGAAAATTATTATTATATAATTTGGAAAACTTATGCATTAGTTTTACATAAAATTGATATACAATGTGACCAATATGAGTAAATGTAAATGTTTTCAGTTTGAAATGAAATTTAAGAAAAAAAGTCATGTGACATAAGTAAAACAAACACATGATGTGACTGATATTACAATATGAGATTTTTTTACAAATACAATGATATATTAGTAAAAAATACAAGTGACATACTACAATAATAATGTCAAGTTCGAATTGTTTATGATAATTCATAATGAATATCCATAAATAATTTGGGGAATGTAAGAATCATCCACACCTCAATATGAATCACAGTTTTTCAGTATCACCCCAAGTGTCTATTTTTATTCTTAATATAAATTTTTGTAAAAAATAAAAGTGCTAAGTCCAAATGATTATATAAAATTAAGATTAGTTTGATACATTTGTAAAATTATCTATATGTCATTTGTGAGAGTTTAAAAATTTTCACCCCTAATTCGTATACATGGGGTTCCTAGTATGACTCAGTGAGTTTATATCAATCTAATTTTGATATTTTAGATGAAAACATATGTATCATACTAATAACCAAGAAAAGAAACTATTTTTTCTTGAAAGGTTTGAAAAATGATTCAGCATTTGTGTCGTATTTTTAGGAATTAGTATCATTTCAAAATGAGTCATTATTTCCCCAATATGAAAAAAAATCAGGTTTTCAGATTAAAATTACATTTTAGTAAAATTGATAGGTGGCATACTCATAATTGATAAACTTCATTTTGATTGATTTGATATTTTGGGAAAATGATCCATTCCTAATTTATGATGTTTATGAGTCAACTACACCTCAATCCGATAAATAGTATGACCAGTATGACTTTAGGTGTGTCTTTTTATATAAAATATACTCTTTACTAAAAATAAAAATTAACATACTCAAAACCACTCAAAAAATTCAGGTTGTTTTGATACTCTTGAATAATAATCCACAATTCATTTGTGACATATCGTAATTATACATATCATTATATGAAACATGGTGTGCCTCATATGAATCAATGTGTCAGTTTTTAGTTAAAAAAAATTAAATATTAGGTTAAAACTTTTTTTTAACTGAAAATTGACAAAACGTTTCTTGGATATCTGTAATTCCTTTGGAGAATGTATCATTAGTCATTTGTGACATTAGAAATAAATATCACATCATACTGATACATGATGTGACCAATATTACTGAATGTGTGTTTTTTAGTAGAAAATGAAATTTTAGTAAAAAAATATATGGGACATACTGAAAATCAATAAAATAAATTTAGATTGTTTTTATATTTTAGTAAAATGTTCCATAACTAATTTTTAATGTGTAGAAATATTCGGAACCTCAATCTAGTTCATAGGGTTACAAATATATCTCATCATTCTTCTAAGTAAATTAATAATCTGATAAAATCATAAATATGAATGAAAATATGGTTTATTTTTATACAATTGGATATAAGTACATTACTCTGTTTTAATGTGTTTCAATCAGCCACACCCTAGTCCGATAAATGGTGTTAGTGGTGTAGATTAACATGTCTGTTATCAGTATGAAATTTTCATTTTAATTTAAAACATGTTTAAGTGGCCGAAAACTAAGAACACGTGATTTTTTTTCGTGAAACTATAGTAAATAAGATTCTTATTTCATTATTTACATTATGGAATCAGTCACACATCAATATAACAGATGCTGGGACCAGTAAGACTCACAATTCATGTTTTTTATTTAAAATGGAATTTTATTTAAAACTAAATGTGATAAACTCAAAACATATAAGATAAGTTCATATGTTATGTTATTTAGTATAAATTAACCATAATTCACTTTTGGTTTTTAGGAATCATCCAAATATTAATATGACACATTTTGTGACCGTCATGACTCCAAATATGCCTTTATAGAAAATTTATATTTTATAAATATATCAATTCATATATATTTTTAATTTATTTTAATATAGTATTATAAAATTGATATTTTTTCTCATACATGGGGATTTGTTATATCTATTTGAGTTTGTTTTTTTGGAAATTGATACCTTTATCAAGATATTTCGAGAGTCATGATGGTGCCAGAGACTAGGAAATCATTGATATTTTATTTGTTTTTATGATAAGTTGTACTTGATAATGTAATTATACAAAACTATGTTATAAATTTCTATAATATAGTACTTCTTCTTTTATTTATGATTTATTTATTATTTCTATTAATATTAAAATTCACTATATACATGTTAATTCTAAATGTATCTATGATTTTAATATCATAGTTGTTTTCCTCTATCAGCAAAATAAAAAACACTAATTAGGATTTCACTTTTTTAGTTATAGATGCAGTGTTTACATAGTGTCACCTTTTATCAGCACTAAATAAGAAATGATAAATGAACAAATTTTTATGTTGTTTTCGAAGCACTTATTATGGTTAAACACTAATAGTGTTTTTCTATCACTAATATTAACACACAACCACACACACACACACACATATGATTTGTAAATTTGATCAATAATTATTCTATTTATATAATATATCAATTATTTTCAGGGCTATTTATAGATGATGGCACAGTAGATGTCGCAGGAAATGATATAGGTAGTGACAGATGTATGGGTGTAGACCCAGGTGCATGTTTCAGCAATGCATGAAATAATTAGGGGACCATTGGGGTTGGATGATTGGGGATTCTGTCCATATATTGAATTTCAAGTCATATGTTCTTCCATATGTAAATTGAAATGACTCATTAATGGTATGGTTAATCCCATAGAAGGGGTGTGATTAGTCCTTAATATCCTAGGTAGGTGTATGTTATTTATTTTGATTGTAAAAATTATGACCTTAATCAATTATATTGATACATTAAATTGAGTTTATATTTGAAATTATATATTCATATTCACATTAGATATTTGAAATATTTTTTCACCCCTCGAAAAAGTGAAAAAAAAGAGATATGTCTCTACCCATTCCAATAAGGGTGCGTTTCATTATAATGAATTTTCTAATAAGAACTCCTATGTACAGAATCCTTGGATTTGAGTAGTATTAGGGGGGTCAACCACCTGGGATTTTACTCAGCATGTGTGTGAGGAAGGAAAAATAAAAACAAAATATCATGTGTCTCCTTGTGTGGATAATGATTATTATAATAGGTGACCTTAATGGGTAATAACATATGGTGTGTTGGGATGAAAAAAATGGTTTTATAGGAGAGACAATGGGTTATATGATTGTTTTACAAACTATATAACATTTTTACCCATACTGAAGCTATATAAATTTGAATATTAAAATGTATTGAGAGAGACATGGTTTTGTGAACATATTCTCCCTTGAATAACATGAAACTGAACGATAATGAACTTCCATGATGAAAATATGATCCTAAAAATGGTATATTAAATATATATAATATATGAATGAATGAATTCATGAAAAAATGATTGTACATTACTTATCATGGAATACAGATCATTAAAAAAATTCCATCTGTATGGTGCAACTTGATACATGAAATGTGAATCATATCCCTAGAATGTCATATGGTTCTTTTCAATCATTCCACAGTTTCAAAACCTATATGAAGGTGAGGATATATAAAATACATCAACATGGGATGCATATACGTTAATTAATTTTGATAACCTTCATCACCCAAATGAGTATCCTCAATGGGCGAAAAATAAATCTTTAGTATCCTGAATTTGTAAATGACCCTGTAAACCTATTTCTTTCGATAACTATAGATGGAATGAGTCCTTCTAGTGTACAATGTATCACTCATCATAAATGGCCAACTATTCCGGTAAGATATAACTTTCATCCATCATTATGCATCATGAAAATATTACATTATGAATTATATGCTTATATCAAGTCTAAAAAAATCATGTAATGATATAGAGGTTTATTTTCATCCATTGACTAAAGATTTAAAATTAAAGTTTGATTATTGTGTTAAGCTGTATGATGCCCATGTAACATCTCCAAATGACAAAGGGTTAAGTGAATAAATGATTTGACTCATGTCAACAAGGTGCACCTTCTTTTTCGGGAGCCTGACTGATTAGAACTCCACAGTTAAGCGTGCTTGTCTTGGAGTAGTGATCAGAATGGTTGACCTTCTAGGATGTTTCTCAGGATGTGTGTGAGTGAGGACAAAGCACACTGGAAAGGACATGTGTTGGCCTGTGGGGACAATCATTAGTCAGATGACCCGTTCGGGCACGTGGGTGGACCCTGGGGTGGGCCCCACATGTCTGCGGGGTAACTGGTGGTACCTGGTGGGCCAGGACCCAATGACCATGTTAAGGCGGGGTGGTTGTGCTGTCACTGGGGCCCAGTTGTAAAATTTGGTATCAAAGGAGGAACCCAGCCTTATGTGTGGTGCACTGCCTGGGTTGAGATGTAGGGCAACAACAAGGGCGTTGTTCCCTAAAGGGGGGGGGGATTGTAACATCCTCAAATGATGTGTTAAATGACTGAATGATATGACTCATGTCAACAAGGTGCACCTTCCTTTTAGGGAGCCTGCATGATTAGAAATTCACAGTTAAGCGTGCTTGTCCTGGAGTAGTGATCATAATGGGTGACCTTCTGGGAAGTTTCCTCATGATGTGTGTGAGTGAGGACAAAACACACTGGAAAGGACATGTGTTGGCCTGTGGGGACAATCATTAGTCAGATGACGCGTTCGGGCACGTGGGTGGACCCAGGGGTGGTCCCCATGTGTCTGCGGGGCAACTGGTGGTACCTGGTGGGCCAGGACCCGACGAGGTGGTTGTGCTGTAACCGGGGCCCAATTGTCGCATTTGGCATCAAAGGAGGAACCCAGCCTTAAGTGTGGTGCACTGCCTGGGTTGAGATGTATAGCCCACAATGAGGGTGTTGTGCCCTAAAGGGGGGGTGATTGTAACATCCCCAAATGATAAAGGGTTAAATGACTAAATGATATGACCCATGTCAACAAGGTGCACCTTCCTTTTATGGAGCCTTCCTGATTAGAACTCCACAGTTCACCGTGCTTGGCCTGGAATAGTGATCAGGATGGGTGAACTTCTGGAAGTTTCCTCAGGATGTGTGTGAGTGAGGAAAAAGCACACTAGAAAGGGCATGTGTTGGGCTATGGGGACAATCATTAGACAGATGACCCATTTGGGCATGTGGGTGGACCCTGGGGTGGGGCCCACATGTCTGCAGGGCAACTGGTGGTACCTGGTGGGCCAGGACCCGATGACCATGTTAAGGTGGGGTGTTTGTGCTCTCATTGGGGCCCAGTTGTCACATTTTTTGTCAGGAACCGAATCTGGCCACTGCCAAAACCGGCACCAAACCCAGCCCGCGACATGACCCGATGGGCATTCCCTATCCCCACGGGTTGGCACAAGTGCCTGGGTATCATTAATTTAGGTTTGGGAATGATTTACCCGAGTATGAAAGCATAAAACATTAAAAACAATCCATAATATAAATCTGAAATTTTTGATTCAAACAAGACTTAAGTAAAAACCATAAATAAGTACATTGTTTTAAAGATAATACAAGTGGTCCAAATAAAAATAATTATAGCATCAAGACAGCCCCAAGGACTCCATATGACTAGGGGTCATCGCCCCCAAGCTATCTCCAAAACTTGGCACCAAGGATGGGAACTAACACCATGAACCGTCATCACCCTTATCCTTTCCATTACCTGAATCAAACATAAACAAGACTATGTACACCCAATGTTTGTATGTAGGGTGTGAGCCTAAGCCCAATAGGATACCAATCAATGATTCCAAGGAGTAAGAAATATAATGTGAAAAGGCAAGCAGTTTTCAAACACATAGAAAAGTAGTGTTAAATTTTCAAGAAATGAAACCTCCAATTGAAAATAGATTTCAGTCCAAAATTTTCAAAATATTAACACATTAAAATAGAAATGTTAGATACATTAATTTACTTCTAAACACACCCTAAGACATGGGTTAATACTACAAATCCAATGAGCAACAACAATGGGAACACCCCTAGGCACTAGGTTGTCTTGGGCCCTATGTACCTCGTACCTCGGTGTAATATAACCATAGAAAAATCTTTTCTCGTGAACGATCCAATAGTAGGGAACATACCCATAACCTAGTGGTCCCCAATAATCATCCACATAGATTAGTTAGAGTTGTCATTATCCAAATTCAATGTGAAATAGGGACAAAACCCATCCGGTCCACTAACCATACTACTGCAAATCCACCCCACCTAGGTACCTGGGCTTCCCCTTTTGTGCTAAATCAATTTCAGCATGCAACATAAATAAATTATCATATAAAACACCACTACTGCTCAAACACAACAAAAACAGTTTCTATCACATTTTATACCACTTAAAACACGCAACGAAACACTTAGATTTTCTGTAAAACAATTCCTCAAAATCCCGTAGTGTTTCAGACAGAAAACTCCTTATAAACCTCACCTTAATACTATGTGCACATTTTTTTAGTTTTCCAAAACAGAAAGGGAAGCCTACTACATTTCAGTGAAAACATAGAATCATTTTTAGGGTAGCCCCATATTGTTCAAGAAACGACATCATTGAAAAATCTCCATTTTAACACAACACAACTCTTAGAATTTCATGTGGTTCACAAACACCATTAAAACCAGATTTTTCAGCAACAAACACATGGGATAATCATTAAAAACAGTATTTTTATCCCTATTACAATTAAATAAAATCAACTGATTACTTATAGAGTAGCCCCAATTAAACTAATAAAACATTTCTATGGTGAAACCCCCAATTTCACATGAAAATGGTATTTAGGTTTCATTCTAAATACAAACACCACTAAATCTATTTTTTTCAGCAATAATAAAATTAAATAAGCATGAAAATACCATAAAACAATATCCAATTCCCAATGATTTCATATGCAATGGAATCGCCTACCAAAACCAAGGAAACCCTTGAATCCTTTGGGCGAAAACTCAAACGCACCACCACCGCACCTTAAGGAAGGTAAACCAGACCTAAAACCATAATTTCAGACCATGAAACACAAGATACAACCCTAATTTTTAATCTCTACTTTCTGGAAATGAGTAACCTCAATGATAAGGGAAGAAACCCTAAGTACATTGGATGCAACCCTAATCAAATTGAAAGAAGAAAGAAAGAGAACAACTAACATAAAATATCTTGTAGAAATCGCCCCCAAATGTACTAGTATCTGATTTTAAAAATACTCAAACCATCAAGGGAGGTTTGAAAAAGGATAAGGACATCATTTAGGAATTTTAATGGGGTAAAAATTGTAAAAATTGAGAGAGGTATGAAGGAATGATCATACCTCTTCAAATCTGGACGATTTGAGGAATCCTATTAAGTTAGGCACCAAATCGAGATTAACAAGAATTACAAATAGGTGGGAGATAGAATGGTCGCGCGGTTGCGTTCCATGGGCTTGGTCTCCACTTGGAATCATAGAAAAATCCCAAAAATTGAATAAGTTATAACATAATAAAAATTTATTTTTAAAACAGGAATTGGGCTTTCGGGCAGGCACAACCCCTTAGATATAAACCCATATACACCCTGGTTACGAATTTCTAAAAGCTCCAAATTTCCTTGGTGGTGTTAATAGGTTAGGGAGGTCAAGTATAATTTGAATAGATGAAAAATGTTGAAAAATGAAAAAGTTATAAAAGATAAAAAATTTATTTTTTAATCTGAAATTGGGCTCACTGTTTGGCCTAATTCATGAATACCCATCTATTCCTCCCTAAAACCTAGGGAAACCCCAAAAACAAAGCAAAGATGTAAATTAAATGAAAAATACCTTTAAAATATTTCTTGTATGTGATAATTTTCCCCACATAAAATCATTCTGCGCCCAGAATTCCGCAACAAGACCAGTTGCAAAAGCAAAGCCCAAATGATAGACCAAGACAGACATCCTTGCCACGTTTTCACCCGCTTAAAAAATGACAAACATCTCCAGTTGATCAAAAAAAGGAAGATAATACTCCAACCAACCAAAAATAACCCCAATTACATAAAATTATTAAACATATTCAAAACACATCCCAAATAAAACACCTCAAACACAACAAGATGACGCTCAAGCAATCCACTTGAAACGAACAACGAACTCAAATAATGCTACCACAACATTACATAAACAAAACCATTGGTTGTTCTCCAACCCCAAATTTACCCAAGTAACAAATTTGTGGATTGATAGACTTGAACGATGATACCTCTTACCTAGAATACACCAAGGAGAAAATTGAGTCACTAGTACGGGATGACCCAATCCGGACATCCCACCACAAGGGACAACTCAATTTCTAAGACAGAATAAGGATAACATTTGGGGAAGGAATGTACGGTCTCCCCATAAAAAGGGGTAAACAAACATTATTACCTTTCAATGTGAACACACATGATACACATGAAGGGTCTCCCCACCATAATTACAAACACAACATTCATTAAGTCAAAATCAAGACACTAACAGGGGGTCTCGAACAGACTCCCCACCATTAGGGGTAGATTAATATCAGAATTCTTCCTATGAAACTTACATGAGTCCCATTGTGGGTATACCCCAAACAAAACTGAACCATATTAACTAAATATTATGGCATAACAAATAAACAAGAGAATTTTATGGAGCTGTCGTGGCCACACGGTTGGTTCACACGGTTTGGGAAACCATGAGTTAACTATGCGGATCATTTTGTCCAAAGAGGAAAATTCACACAGTTTCCCTGGCCAAGGATCATGGACATGCAGAGACCATGCAGTAGCTACTATCTCTTATCACACAGTCCCATGGGTTCGCACACGGTTACTCCTAACCACGCACAAACTATGTACATCAACTTGCCTTACCCAAATTTTAAACTTTTCTCCAAAAACACAAGGGACCCCAAAGGGGAATAAAATCAACTCAGGGTATGAAATGGGAACAAGGTACTCAAACCTCTTTCCAACAAATTTGAGAAATTGGTACAAGAAGACGACACCAGAGGTTCAAACTTTTTCTATCTTTCGTATTGAGGATATGACCTTGACCAAACGTTTCAGCGACTCTAGGATTTCCCTTAACTACGTACCAGCTTCCCTCTGGGGCCTATGGCTGGAGCTCAATGGATTGAAGCATCTTCGGCCTCACAGTTAGGATTTGGAAACACCTAAACTGGAAATCTTCTTCCAGTTCCAAAAATAATTATACTATAATCTCAGATGGTCTCATTGTGACATGGCCCACTTCGAACCCGCTTTTACACAACCCATCATTTTACCAAAACAAGAACATAGAGGACGCACACACATCGCCCATTTTTTCTTTGGATTCTAAATAGCATAATTAAAGGAAATATAGAAACACATTCCTCTATAACATAGGATTTAGAATTTCTTATAGAGAAACACACATCCAACAAAAAATAGTGACTCTTATAAGATTTCAAAATCTTCACCGTTATAGTCAAATAAACACATGACATCAGAAGGCATCACCGAACATAACCATTGTGGATAAAAAAAACACAAGGAGTGGGACCTTGTACTGAGTCCCAAATAGCACATGATTCCAGCAAGTGTCCATAATAGCCACACTTGGCCAGATCTTGCACACTGGTGGCCTAACATGATCTCTTGCTTCAATGAGACTGACGAAAGACCCAGAGGCCCTTTAAGACATCATTCTACACTGACAACCCTGAACTAGATTGGCCTTAGAAAAATTAGGAATCATAAAAAACTAAGGTCTATTTCAACCTCCCACAAACACTCTCCCACTATAGGGGGATCCACATAATGGAAAAAGAATAGGGGTAAAAACAATCTCCAAACCTCAAGAATAATGTCCTTATGTTGATCAACTGGAGGATCATCCAACGGTGAATCACCATAGGCCGAACATGAATCATACATTAGCACATTATGGGGGAATTCCCTAGCCTACAGGATAACCCAAGGACCCAACCAATCTGGTTATTTGGCCACAACAAACCACAAACCTTAACCGAACACATGAGGGAAGCCACCACATTGGCCTCCCAAACATTTCTTCAAAATAAACCACTGACCAACACTTCTTTCCAACTTAACAATGAAACACCAACCTAGGTCATAATTCAAACAAGAGGGGTTATTGAACCCAAAATATCCCACAATAATAATCCCGAAAACACATAATCCATACCTCCCAACCATACATCATCAAAACACAACACTTTCATTCAAAAACCTAATTTAAAAAAATAGTGTTGCTGGGTTGTGCATTTACCAATAGTATCTCATGACCCTCACACATGCATGTTTACATGAAACACTAGGAACGCACCTCAAATCTATCCATATTCCCAAATAAACCAATGCATGTGGTCACCCTTGAGAGCACCAATTACCAAAAATCAAACCTTTCATCTTTTTAAAATCCAAACATTTTACCCCACTTTCCCTTTCACAAAAACAATAACCATAATATCAAAACCCAATTTTTCATCTCACAATCCAATTTAGAAAAGAATCCATAATTCAATAAAAGAACATATTCATTCCTTTCAAAATCGTTTCAAAACATTTAATCCCATTTCGAAACAAAACTAATTCCATGAAAAACACCATTTCATAAATCTCCATTTAATTAAGAACTCAACTGTTCTCATTTCATGAAAAGGTTCTAAAAGCACATAATTTTTTTTGTTCAGTAGTCACCAATCCCATAATCCATCTTCAACCCCAACATAAAAATTCTAGAACACTTAATTCAATCAAAAACACTTTTCCATAGGTTTAAAAAAATTCCAGTAGATACATATTTTCGAAACGCCAATTTACATAGTTCATACTTTCAAAAGAAGTGTAAACACATAATTTACCCTTTTGAAATAATTCTGAAATTTCATTTATAGGAATTAATAAAATAAAACCATTTTCAATTTACTAGAAAATAACTTCACACAAATTCACACTCCTTAATGTGAAGTCATTTTTTTGCTTAAAAAACCAAGTTTCCAAGATTCCAAAACAAAGAGACACAAGAAAATGTGAGAGGAAACTAGTTTCAGTGGGTGACATGGACATATGGTTGGCATCCATATTCCAATCACTTCACCATCACAGAGAGTATTCTAGGGAAATATCCACGGCTCCACGTGGCTTGCCAGGCCCTACGAGCTCACTGAGATTAATCGCCCAACTCTCTTTTCATTTCCCATAGTCATCATTAAACCAAGAAAACCAAATGACTCAGATAAATCTATACATACCATGGTGACTTGAATCCCATCATGAGGTTTGCTGGCAAGGCACACTACCCATGACTGAAATTTCAAGTCCCAAAAATCCTAGCTCCAGACTATGCTGACTCTTCCCCAAATAACCTGACCCAAGGAGCGAACCTCCTCTGATACCATTTTGTCACGAACTGAATTTGGTCTCTTCCAAAACTTTCTCCAAACCCAGCCCATGAAATGACTCGAAGGGAGTTCCCTATCCTCATGGGCTGGCACAAGTTCTTGGGTATCATGATTTTAGTTTTTGGAACGATTTACCCACGTATGAGAGCATAAAACATTAAAAACAATCCATAATATAAATCTGAAAATTTTCATCCAAACAAGACTTATGTAAAAACTAGAACTGAGTACATTGGATTAAAGATAATATAAGTGGTCCAAATAAAAATTATTATAGAATCAAGAAAGCCCCAAGGACTCTATACGACTAGGGTTCATTGCCCCCAAGCTATCTCCACCACTCCGCACCAAGGATGGGAACTAACTCCCTGAACCGCCATCACCCTTAGCCTTTCCATTACCTGAATCAAACATAACCAAGTATACTTACACCCAATGGGTGTAGTTATGGTTTGAGCTTAAGCCCAATAGGATACCACCCAATGATTCCAAGGAGGAAGAAATACAATGTGAAAAAGCAAACAATTTTCAAACGCATGGAAAAGTAGTGTTAAAATTTCAAGAAATGAAACCTCCAATTGAAAATAGTTTTCAATCCAACATTTTCATAATATTAACACATTAAAATTGAAATGTTAGATAATATAATTTACTTCTAAACACACCCTAAGACATGGGTAAATACTACAAATTTAATGAGCAACAACATAGGGAACACCCCTAGACACTAGGTTGTCTTGGGCCCTATGTACCTCGTACCTCAGTGTAAAGTAACCATAGAAAAATCTATTCTCGTGCACGAGCCACTAGTAGGGAACATACCCATAACCTAGTGGTCCCTAATAATAAACCACATAGATTAGTTAGAGTTGTCATTATCCAAATGCTATGTTAGACAGGGACAAAACCCATCCGGTCCACTAGTCGTACTAGTACAAATTCGCCCCACCTAGGTACCTGGGCTTCCCCTTTTGTGTTCAATCAATTTTAGCATGAATCATAAATGAATTTTCATATAAAACACCATTACTGGTCAAACACAACCAAAACAGTATCTATCACATTTTATACCACTTAAACACGCTACAAAACACATAGATTTTTCATAAAACAATTCCTCAAAATCCCGTAGTGTTTCGGACACAAAACTACTTATAAATCTCACTTGCATACTACGTGCGCATTTTTTTATGTTTTAAAAACAGAAAGGGAAGCCTACTAAATTTCAGTGAAAACACAAAATCATTTTTAGGGTAGCCTCATATGGTTCATGAAACGACATCATTGAAAAATCTCCATTTTTACACAACACAACTCTTAGAATTTCATGTGGTTCAAAAACACCATTAAAACCAGATTTTTCAGCAACAAACACAAGTTATAATCATTAATAACAATATTTTGATCCCTATTATAGTTAAATAAAACCAACTAATTACTTATAGGGTATCCCAAATTAAACTAATAAAACATTTCTATGAAGAAACCCCCAATTTCACATTAAATTGGAATTTAGTATTCATTCTAAATAAAAACACCACTAAAACTATTTTTTTTAAGAAAACATAAAAATAAATAAGCATGAAAATACCATAAAAACAGTATCCAATTCACAAATATTTCATACACAATGGAATCACCTACCAAAACTAAGGAAACTCATGAATCCATTGTGCGAAAACTCAAACACACCACTACCGCAGCTTAAGGAAGGTAAACCAGACCTAAAACCAGAATTTCAGACCATGATACACAAGATAAAACCCTAATTTTTAAACTCTACATTCTGGAAAATAGGAACCTCAATGATAAGGGAAGAAACCCTATGTACATTGGATGTAACCCTAAACAAATTGAAAGAAGAAAGAAAGAGAAAAACTTACTTAAAATATCTTGTATAAATCGCCCACAAATATACGAGTAGCTGATTTTAAAATACTCAACCCATCAAGGGAGGTTCACAAATGGATAATGAGATCATTTAGGAATTTGAATGAGGTAAAAAGAGTAAAAATTGAGAGTGTTATGAAGGAATGAACTTAACTCTTCAAATCTGGACGATTTGAGGAAGCCTATTATGTTCGGCACCATATCGCAATTAACCTGAGATCCAAATATGTGAGAGAGAGAATGGCCACGCGGTTGGGTTCAGTGGGCTTGGTATCCACTTTGAGTCACTAAAAAATCCCAAATATTAATTAAGTTATAACATAATCAGAATATATTTTTAAAACAGGAATTGGACGTTCGGGCAGGTCCAACCCCTTAGATATAAACCCAAATACACCCTGTTTATGGATTTCTAAAAGCTCCAAATTACCATGGTGGTGTTAATAGGATAGGGGAGGTCAAGTAGGAATTTTAATGGATGAAAAATTTTGGAAAATGAAAATGTTATAAATGATACAAAATTTATTTTTTAATCTGAAATTGGGCTCACAGTTTGGCCCAATTCATGAATACACATCTATTCCTCCCTAAAACCTAGGGAACCCCCCAAAACAAAGCAAGGATGTAAATTAAATGAAAAATACCTTTAAAATATGTCTTTTATGTGAAATGCCATATAAATAAAATTTTCACATTAAGGATCATGTTGTGTGGACTTATAAATGGAATTCTTTGTTATAGAAATTTTGTAGAAAATATTAGTAAATTAATTCTAGGGTGTCCGACTTATTTAAAATTTACATACTCTGTTAGATTGAAAAATTCATTTCAAACTATAATTCTAGAATATTAAATTTATTACTAGAATGGTTTATATACCAAAATCTGATGACATAATTCAATGATAATTCCGAAGAAGGTATTAAACAATTTCAAATATAATGTCATGAAATTTTTTGGTAAAAATATTTCCAAAATTATTAAAATTACCTATTGTGAAAATTGATAGGTTTTATAAATTACAATAATAGAATTATTTGTAAATTATAATTTTTCATGAAGCATCCAAATTAAATATTAATTTATGTTATACTATCATTGAAATGTAACTAAATCCCCCAAATTAAAAAAAGGATGCAATTAAAGCAAGGTAGGACAAGATTGACATAGTGATAATGGAAGTTTTTAGAATGATATAGGGTGAAATGCATACTTTTCATCCGCACATTGCATACACTCCTTCAAATAAATATTGATTTTCCTTTTGAATATTCCTAAATTATATAATGGATTCAATGGGATACTCATAAAATATTGTTAATATTGTCTAAATTGTTGTTTTAATGTTACTGGGAAAATAATAACATGACATTCATGTTTTGATGCACAAACAAATGTCTGTAGCTTTATGAATCATTATGCATAAAAACCCAAAACATATAAATAAAATGATTTATTTATTTTTGAAATATATATATATAAATCTTATAGCATCAATGATTTTTGAACTATAGAAATGTAAATTACTATCATAATAAGGGAATTAGAGATTTTATTCGTACCATTAATCTTTTATATGATGGATAGTTTGATGGTTCACTTGGTTAAAGATATCTTTCTATGTGGTTAATAAATTATAGATATATGTATCTTAAAAAAATATATGAATATTTTATATGGGAACATAAAAAATCATTATATCTAGAAGGTTTTATTTTAAAGAAATTTATTTTTAGTAAGTCATTGAATTCATTACTAACTACTAATGAGATATGGTAAATATTGATGTAAAAGATATATCATCACAATTAGAGTATTTTTGGTGGATATGTTTTTAAAAGATTCTTATTCAAAATAAACATTATTAAATGGGAATAAAACCACCTTTACTATTATGATAATAGTTTATATGTTTTTTCTTATGTTGAATGCCATAATGTAATTCCAAGGTGTTTTATCCATTATGTGATGACATATGGATATAAAATACACATAGTAAATTTTATCTATGATGGTTTTGATAATATTTTTTATGTATACACAGGAGAATCCAAATTCAACTTCAGAAGAACATTTATGTGTAGCCAAGGGACCAAGGGTGCTTGTATTTTCTTATAATGGTTATATAATTAATGGTTATATTTTCTATAAAATTGATCACGATTAACATTGTAACATGAAAAATAAATTATACTATCTTATGGAATAATGGATTCATATATATATTATAAATAGAAAATCCAATTCACATGAATTTGTAACTCATAGTCATTATTAAACAAATTTATATGTTTCAATATAAAACATTACATATTTTTTCGATGTAAATTTGTTGACAAACATAGTGTTGTTAAAATAAGTGAAATATAATTTTTGAATGTCGATTTTAGTAAGGATGGGTACAAGGATGAACCAATTATAATAACATTTCTAGATTTACAATATTTTCTGTCTGATATCATACAAAGGGATTTTATGAATTATTGTATTATCGATCAGACACATTTCTGGGTCATATATCAATTCAATTGAGGATGACCCCTTCATTAGATTTTCAAAATCCTGAAATATTTCTACCAACATAAACACGGTATTGTATTTCGTAAAAGGGCCAAAATGAGGGATTTGGATACTCAATATTGAGGTTAAACCCCTTCAAAAATTAAATAAATATTGTTTATTAATAATGTTATTTTATTTTAACACACATTGTGTTACCCTATAATATTTCTTTCACTACTATATTTATATAATTTTAGTTAAATTTCCAACTACTTCTATATATAATTTCTTGTTGACATGATGCTGCTCCCAATCATAAGGAATAGTATGTTTCTCGACATACATATTTGACCAAACCTGAGGAACAAAATATAAACAATAATGACACTTTTGAAATGTTTGATTATAAAATGCATATTTTTCATAAAAAAATTGATGTGTCCCATTGTGAAAATTATAATAAAAACTAGTGCGGGAAAATACAATTCAATTTTAGGCATATATGGAATTAGTATGACCAGTATCGTGACCCCAAATGTCCATATTCATTAGTTACATTGGAGTAAACTCTTAATTTCATCTGATTATTTATGTCGATGCATTAAAAAATACCATGCATGTATTGAATAGAAAATCATGGGATGATATTAGTGTAACATAGTGATATAATATATATATATATATTTTCTCCAAAATAAAAAATTTGTGACTTGATTTACTCTTCCTCATCCCATATAGAGAGAATTTATATCATAAAATTTTTAAATTGAATTATTTTTATTACTACACCAGACTTAAATTTTTTTTTTACAATACATAAATTTCACAAATAAATGTATGGATAATTCACTAGGATTTCAGAAATATTCAATATCTTTCTAGGTTTTAACCTTCAAACAGATGTTTTTAAATAATAATATTTTTTAAATAATCATTTTTGGTCTGTCGGAGTCATCATTGATCATCTATGCATGTCGTTAAAATCATATTTAGTCACCTTTATATGTAATTGTATATGTCATAATACCATGAATGTAAAATTCTCTTATGATGCTAATTAAATTATTGATGTTCATTTAAATAAAAATAATTATCTCTAGGACTGTTAAATACAATTTTTCTGTATAATTCATCAATTTTATAAATAAAATATTAAGTTAATTTTTAAAGATAATAGAACAGATTAAAAACCATTTTAATAACATATGATATATTCATTATTCATCTATATACTTTCATTGAATATTACTTTCACAATTTTTCAAATTACATAGAGTGGTTTTCAATATCTGAGTTTCCACATGTTAAAACCTGAGCTTTCACAACCATAAAATGATGGAACTAAAATGTATTGACATCCAACTACATGAAAATGTTGTTGAGGGAATAAATTACATTTGGAGGATAAATATACAGTTTTTCCTATTATATATATATACTCACAAAAAAAATATTTTTTTAGCATAAATGAACACAAATGGAGTTTTCCATTGGTGGATTCCAATTACCTTATTTATTTTAAAAAATAAATATGAATAATAATTTTAAAAATAATTTTAATATTTCATTAATATAAAACAATAAACAAAAAAATTAAAATTATCAATTAATATATATTATAAAAAAATATAAAAAAATTATTTCAAATTATGCATATTCTCAATAAATAATAACATACACAAAAATTTTGTAGATGGCCCGTTAGTCTCACATGCGATGAAATATATTTAATTGATGTCAAAAATCAATCATCAACTAATTAATACCAAAAAACAACCTCAAACTGTCATGATATCAGAAGATAATTCCTAACGGTCAATTTTTTGAAATTTTTTAGTAGATCACATATAATTCTAATGTGAAATGTGGATGGAATGAACAAAAAAACGGTTTTACTTGATTTAAATTCCTACAAAAACATGAATAAAACTGTCAAAACATTGTAAATGAAAATCACTTTATAATTACTAATGTTTATTTTTTACATTTTTTAATTGACCTCCCATCAATCTAAAATGTAATATTATCCAAATTCACATTAATATGTTTCTATCAATTTAAAAGGCATGAAAATGTGTGTCAAAGGATCGAAACCTATCAAATGAACTCAAATTATCAGGAAATCGGCCAAATATTATGATTGAATGATTTTGGAAATGTTAGAAGATACAAGATTTCAATATGGCATACAATGAGCTTTGAATAACAAAAAATATTTTTGATGATTGAAAAATCATTAATCACATCTTCCAACCGGTCAATACCTTACTACAGACCATATAAAATCATGAAATAAAATTATAATGAATCTAATTTAATGTGTGATATGTATGAATGTAACCCAATAGTAATTTTTATTCATTTATATCATCATGACCATTTTCAGATTGAAATGTTAAAAACATTTGTGCCAACTGCTCAAAACCAAATAAACATTCTCAAAATTTCATGGAATCACATTAAATCATTTGAATTTTTTACTTCTAGAAATAAACATTTGATCAATCCCACAAGTGGTGATCTAAGAATAATAGAATGTCTGTTTAAAATATTTAAAAGTCTTTAAAAAAATCAATAATGGTTCCAAAACTAATAAACAACCTCAAATTATAATATAATTGAAATTAAATGAAAAACAATTTATTTATGGATTGTAGGAATATGCCTCTTGTAATTTATATATATTATATTGTCAAAATGACTGAATTGATATTTTATTCTATAAAATTAATTAAATTATGTTATATGGGAAATCCTATCAAAAAACCACATATTTTCATGAAATATAAAAAATAAGAATTGTTTAGTTTTTTTAATCTAGAACTATAACAAACAACAAATTGATATAATATTTTATTCTAATGGAAAAAAATACATTTTAATTGAATAAAAACTAAGAAAATATGAGTTAAAAAATACATATAAAGTGGAAAGACCATATATTGGAGTGAAATTATTTGAAAATGATCATTGATTAAATTGTGACATGTATGAATACTCTAAACTAAAATGTGGGTTCTAATGATTGAAGCAAGTTAATATATATTAAAGTATTTAAAAAGAAATTTTTTCATAATGACTATAATTTTTTTGATTTAAAAATCCATAATCATTTGATAATGGTTTAAAATAAAGAACATGACTACTAATTTTGATGAAAATAATGTCATGGGGCCACCATGAAATGATATTTTCAACATAATTTAAATACTGTAATAAAAGTATCTGGATTTCTTCGGTGAGGTGTGTTTTTTGGGTGTTTTCTTTTCTTATATAGAGGGTTTAGAATAAAAAAATATTAACTGGGTTGATTTTTAATTCTATTACGTAGACCTTGGATTAACCATAGATATATATATCAATAACTATTAAATTAGTATTCCATTTATCTCTTCTATTCTCTCTCTTATTAAATGAATCCACATAAAATTACATACCCTTAATGATTTAGTATTAATCAGAGTGATTCAATAACTATTAAATTATTATTCCATTAACTGGGTTGATTTTTAATTCAATTACATAGACCTTTTATTAACCATATATATATATATATCTCAATAACTATTAAATTAGTATTCCATTTTAATTTTTTATATTCCTAAATAATATAATGGATCCAAAGGGAATCTCATAAAATAACGATAATTTTGTATAAATGGTTGTTTTAATGTTATTGGGCCTAATATTACATGAATTTCATGTTTTGATGCACAAACTAATGTGTGTAGCTTTATGATTCATTATGCATAAAAATGCACAACATATAATTAAAAGGATTAATTTTTTTGAAATATATATATATATATATATATATATGTTTTATAATCGATGAATTTTGAACTACAGAAATGTAAATTTCTTTCATAATAAGGGAAATAGAGTTTTTATTCATAAAATTATTCTTTTATATGATGGATAGCTTGATGGTTCACATGGTTAATGATATCCATCAATGTGGTTATATAAATTATATATATATTTAACTTAATAAAAAATATATAAATATTCTAAAATGTAACATCAAAAATAATAATCATCTAGAAGGTTTGATTTTAGTGAAACATATATTTTAGTAAGTCCTTGAATTCATTACTAAATACTAGTGAGATAAAAAAATTAATGTACAAAATATCTCATCACAATGTGAATATTGTTGGTGGATCAATTTTTAAAACGTTATTTTTCACAATAAAAATTATTTAGTTGGAATAAAACCACATTTACATTTAAGATAATAGTTTATATGTTTCTCCATAGGTTTAATTCCATAATGTAATTCCTAGGTGTTTTTATCCATTATGTGATGAAATATGGATATCAAATACACATAATAAATTTTTTCTATGCAAGTTTTGATAATATTTTTTATGTATACATATGATAATCCAAATAAAACTTCATAAAAACTGTTATGTATAGCCAAGGGACCAAGGGTGCATGTATTTTCTTATAATGGTTATATAATTAATAGTTATATTTTCTGTAAAAATGATCATGATGAACATTGTAACATGAAAAATATACGAGACTATATTATGGAAAAATGGTTTCATATATATATTATAAAGACAAATATCCAATTCAGATGAATATCTAACTCATAATCATCATTAAACAAATTTTCGAGTTTCAATATAAAACATTACATCTTTTTCTCGATGTAAATGTGTTGAAAAATATAGTGTAGTTAAAATCTGTGAACTATGATTTTTGAATGTATATTTTTGTAAGGAAGGGTACAAGGATGAACCATTTATAAGAAAATTTCTATTATTAAAAAATCTTATGTCCTAAATCATACAAAGAGAATGTGTGAATTATTGTATTATCAATCAGACGCATTTCTTTTTTATATATCAATTAAATTGAGGATGACCCCTTCATTGGAATGTCAAAATCATTTCATATTTTTACCAACATAATCATGGTCTTGTATTCCATAAAGGGCAACAATGAGGGATTTGGATACCCAATATAATGGTTAAACCCCTTCAAAATTTAAATAAAAAATTGTTCAATAATAATGTTATTTTATTTTAACACACATTTTGTTACCTTATAATATTTTTTTCACTACTATATTAATATAATATAAATTAAATTTCCTACTAATTATATATATAATGGCTTTTCCACATGATGTTGCTCCCAATCATACACATACGGATGTGACCAAACCAGAGGAACAAAATATAAAAAATAATGATACTTTGGAAATGATTGATTATAATATACATATTTTTGAGAAAACAAGGATGTGTCCCATTGTGAAAATTATAATAAAAACTATTAAGGGAAAAAAGAATACAATTTTAGGGATAAATAGAATTTTAATGACCAGTCTGTTGACCCCAAATGTCCATATACATTAGTTATATTGGGTTACCTCTTAAATTCATTTGATTATTGATGCAGATGAATTTGAAAAATACTATGCATGTAATGAATATAAAATCATGGGATGATAATAGTGTAACAGTGTGATATAATTTATATATATTTCAATAAAATAAAAAATTTATGATTTCAATAACTCTTCCATATGCCATATAGAGATAATTTATATCAGACAATTGTCAAATTAAATTGTTATTCTTAGAACACCATACTTGAAATTAATTTTTTTCAATCCATACATGTGAAAAATAATTGTATGGACAATTCACATATATTTCAGGAAAATTCAATATTTTTCTAGGATTTTACAATCAAACAGATGTTTTTGAAAGAATATTTTTATAAAAAAAATTTGGTCAGTCGAGGTCATCATTGATCATCTATGCATATTGTTAAAATCATATTTAGTCACCTCTATATGTCACAGTATGTGTCATAAAACCATGAATGTAAAATTCATTTATGTTATTAATTAAATTATTTATGTTCATGTAAATAGAAAGAATTTTTTCTATTACTGCTAAATACAATTCTTCTATATAATTCAACAATTTTATTAATAAAATAATAATTAAATTATTAAAGATAATATAATAGTTTAAATAATCCCTTTTAATAACATATGATATATTCTCTATTCATATTAATATTTTCAGTTAATATTACTTTAACAATTTTTCAAATTACATAGAGTGGTTTTCAATATCTGAGTTTCCACATGTTGAAAATTGAGCTTCCACAACCAGAAAATGATGGAACTAAAATGTATTGACAACCAACCACATGACATAGTGGTTGAGGGACTAAATTACCTTATGAGGATATATATAATTGTTTCCCTATTATATAAATACACACTCATACAAACAAAAAATTATTAGCATAAATGAACACCAATGGAGGTTTCAATTGGTGGATGCCAAATCCCATTATTTATTTAAAAAAAATAAACTTAAATAATAATTTTAATAATAATTTTAAAATTTCATTAATATAAAAAACTTAACAGTAAAATCTAAAGGTATCTGTTAATTTTAATTATAAAAAAATATAAAAAAATAATTTCAAATTTTACATATTCTCAATTAGTAATATCATACACAAAAAATTTGTTGATGACCAATTAGTCTGACATGCGATGAATTATATTTAACCGAAGTAAAAAATCAATCATCAAATAATTAATGGCTAAAAAATATCATCAAACTATCATGATATCACAAAATAATTCTTGATGGTCAAAATTTTGAAATGTTAGAGTATATCACATATAATTCTAATGTGAAATATGGATGGAATTACAAAAATAGGGTTTCACTAGATTTAAATTCATACAAATACATTCATAAAACTGTCAAAACCGTGTAAATAAAAACCACTTTATAATTATCAGTGTTTATTTGTTCCATTTTTATCAATTTACCTCTCATTAATATAAAATTTAATTTTATCGAAATTTACATAAATATGTTTCTATCAATTTAAAAGGAATGAAAATGTGTGTCAAAGTATCAAAAACTATCAAATAAACTAAAATTATCTTGAAATCAGAAAAAATTTATGATTGAATAATATTAGAAATGATAGAAGATACAACATTTCAATATGGAATACAATGATTTCTAATTGACCAAAATGATTTTTTGATGATTGAAAACTCATTAATCACATATTCCAAAAGGTAAATACCGTAATACAGACAATATATAATCATGAAGTAAAATTTTAATGATTCTAATTTAATGTGTGATATGTATGAATCCACCCCAATAGTAATTTTTATGCATTTAACTCAACATGACCATTTTCAGATTGAAATGTTAAAAAAATGTGTTCCAAATGCTCAAAACCCAATTAACATCCCCAAAATATTATGGAATCACATGAAATCATTTGAATTTTTCAATTCTAAAAATAGACAGCAGATCAATCCCACAAGTGGTGATCTAAGAATAATAAATAGTATGTTTAAAATATTTAAAACTCTTTAAAAAATCATCAATGTTTCCAAATCATACAAACAACTTCAAATTATAATATAATTAAAAAAAATAAAAAAAATTATTTATGTATTATAGGAATATACCTCTTATAATTTCTTTGTATTATATAGTCAAAATGATTGAATAGATATTTTTTATATAAAATTATTTAAATTAGGTTATATGGGAAAAAATATAAAAAACCACATATTTTCATGAAATATAAGAAATAACATTAGTTTAGTTTTTTTTAAAATTTATAACTATAAAAAACTAAAAATTGATATAATATTTTATTATAATGGAAAAACTATATTTTAATTGATTAATACGTAAGAAAAAATGAGTTAAAAAATCTAGATCAAGTGGAAAGACCACATATTGAAGTGAAATTATATAACAATGGTCATTTATTAAATTGTGACATGTATGAATTGTCTACACTAAAATGCGGTGTGGTTCGAATGATCGAAACTGGTTAATATATTTTACAATATTTAAAAAGAATAATTCACTTGAAAAAGTTACTAAAAATCCAAAATTATCATAAAATTAAAGATAGTTGTCCACTATTTAATTTTTATATGTTGAAATTTATTTCACAATAGTATGAATCATAGTTTAATTTATAACATATAGGAATATACCATAAGTTAATTTTACAAGAAATTTTTTCATAATGACAATAATTTTGTTATTGATTTAAAAATCCAATAATTTTGATAATGGTTTAAAATAAAGAATATGATTATTTATAATGATTAACATCATGTCATGTGGCCACTAGGAAATGATATTTTAAACATAATTTAAATACTGTAATAATAGACTATAGATTTCGTACGGGATGAGAGTTATTTGGGTGTGTTATTTTCTTATTTAGAGGGTTTAGAATAAAAAAATATTAACTGGGTTGATTTTTAATTCAATTACCCAGGGATTGGATTAACCATAGATATATAGCTCAATAACTATTAAATTAGTATTCCAATTATCTCCTATGTTCACTCTCTTGTTAAATTAATCCTTATAAAATTACATACCCTTAATGATTTCATATTAATCATAGTGATTCAATAATCATTGAAATCTAAAATAGCATGTAGCCTCGTAATTGAATAACTCCCATCACTCATGGTTCATCGCACTACATAGAATAAAAATAGTGGAAAAACTATTTGTGACAAGTGTGTTCAAACCTGTGAGTGAGGATGTCAAACAATTCATTTGAGATGAATGAATGATAATTATCAATTAATTATTGAATTCATCAATACAGCAAAGGGGAATCTCTTCGGTATGAAAAAATATGGTTTAGTATTCCATCAAATGAGTAATTGTAGCAAAATTACAGAAACAATTACTAAATAATGTGCTCAACTTTTGATTGAGTAACATTAGAAATTACTTTTTGACACCATTAATTTTTCTACCTATTACAAAAAAATTATTTTAAAACATTTTTCCATGGGTTATGTATTGGTGTTGATACATCAAGGGTAGAGTCATTTTACAATGATCTTCAAGATGTTGATCTAGTAATGCTCATTGTTGAAAGAGATATTAATTCAAAGATGATAGAAGCGATGACTAGTTTTGGTCACAACTTTGTGAGGATCAACTGGATCCATTGGTAACCATAAATTGATCGGGAGTTGTAGATGGAATTATGAACCTAAATTTGATATCAACACCTCATATTGTAATGATATCAATAGGTACAAAATTGGAATGATTGAGCTGGGAACTAGATGGAGATGTCATTGTTTCTATCCAAATAAGGTTTTTAATATAGGTGTGAATATATTATGAATGAGGGGAACTGAATTTTTATGTGTGAATCTATTTATATCTTGTACATTCTAGAACAATTTGAAATGTTATCATTGGGTGTTTCTTAGCTCAAAAAATACTCTTCAATCTGTAGTGAATTACTTTACCAAGGATCTTGGAATTTTTTCTGAAGTGAAATAGAACTATAAATAATTTTTATATGCAGACCATGGTAATGTTAGCATTAGGGACCTTCATTAAGTTAAAAATAAGACCCTAGTCCAGTTATGGAAAACTTGAGCTTTGTTTATTCAGATGAAAATATGCTAGAATTAATGGATCCAATCTTTCAAAAATTATTATGTTCATGGGATTTTGAAATTTATTTAATATATATCACATCTAATTCAACCATTCAAATATTTTTTGGAATGTTCACCTCAATCATCCTTATATAAAATTTTGAAACTTCTCTAAAGCATTTTTCCGGATTTTCACAGTGGTGGCCCTTTGAATAGGTGTGTTGTTATATATTTTTTATGTAAAAAAACTAGTATACACCCATAATATAGTATGAAACTTTAGTGTTCAATAGCATCTATGATTCCATGGATCATTATCTACACATGAATCAAATATTGGATAATTGACCCTCTATCAGAGTCTTGGGGAATTCCTCTCTCTTCCAAGAAATATTTGAACAATCTTCTTCAAACAAGAATAGATAGTCATCACCGATCCTTATAACTTTGTTAGTGAATGTCTCCCATCCTACATCTTCATGTTTGAAATCGTGATTTTGGTGTTTAGGCACAACCATCCATAAGCTACTCATCGTTAATTTTCATCAGTGATTATAGGATATTTTACCTTTATGTCTTATTTATCATAGCTCAATAAGGGTTTATGTGCGCATCTTTTATGAGGATTGAAATTTGGTTTCGAGGTTATCCAAAAAAAAATTGTGTTTTTGTAATAAGGTGTGAACATTTTCATCTAAATAATATTATTTGGAGAGAGGGTGTGACTGATTGGGTTGTTTAGTTTAGTGGTTCAACCTCATGAAGGATTGAATCTATTATCACTCGAGGATGATTTCCCCTATAGGCTGAGGAAGTGGTATTAAAATTCAATGAAGAATTCTTATTTTATGTTTACCCATGACCACATGAGAGTATTCATAATGTATATCATTTTTAATATTGTGGTAGAATACATGTGGAATGATATGTGGAGTGACCATGTAATGGGTTGATGGTCTATAGTTGCCCTTGATGTACCTATATTTCCATCATGAGGTAGGTCAGTTTCATTATTTATGAAGACATGGTAGATGGATAGACTACATTGGGTGTTAGGTTGAGAGTTTTCTTTTTGTTAGTATGTTTTCTATAATACCATATTTAGACATGGATAACCATATAAGAATGTAATTTATAATATCATTGTGTGATTAGGTGATGGAAAGAGATCTTGAATCATCATGGGGCCATTTAAAGGATGGTGCTTGTGGTATACATGAGATATTTTTGACTGTCAGTTCAAGGGATACATTAGGTAAGTTTACCTAATAAATAGGTTGATTATTTTATTATTAGTGGATTTATTATGATATATTCATTTAGTAGGTTTAGGTTCAACATATTGTTAGTTGTAATATTTATATAATGCTCAATGAGTGTCTCCTTTATTGTATTATATTGAGCTATCACGAGTATTGTGGTATGTTTTTTCTAAGAATTTTTGTAGCCTCATTATCTCAATTTTGAAAAAAATATCCAATGTGTTTTTTTGAATTAACCCACAGTGAAATAAAAATTATATAATAATAAAATTTCCATTATAAAAACGAAAACTATGTTTAAAAAATTTAATATATGTGATGAGGATCATGGAACACATGGGCATCACGGGGTTGGAGGCGTACATGATGAGGACGGCGGAATTCACACAAGTGGACAAGACCCTTTGCGTGGAATTGGAGGCCCAATGATAATGGAGCGGACCAAGAGAATGAAGGAGGCCATAAATGGATTAATAATCGAATTCCAAGGGGAGGCCCAACACCTTTGCTTGGGGGAAGCATCCTGCCCTATAATTACATTAATTAAGGCCCCAACATGCTTTTAAAAACCCAACCCAAGTGGTGCTATGAAAGTTCAAGCCCACCCACCATAGAATCTTCAAAGTCGAAAGGTGGTGGGCTACTTGTCTTTACTTTTCCAAAAGGGTGAGCTACTTGTCTCCTAAAGTCATGGTCAAGTGCTAATGTTTTTGAAAGAATCATATATGCTTTTTGACTATGGAAATCTAACCATTAGACTAATTTAAAGAGCCACCCCATGTGTAATTCGAATTTCAAGTTTCTTTGGCTATAAATAGCCACCCCCTTGTATTCATGAAACATCATGAATGAAGGTAATGTTATTATGGTGAGTTTTTCGTTCTACCTTTGTGTTCTTTCTTAATTCTTGACTTATCAATGGATTGGTCATCCTTTGTGGCGTCTTGTGGCTATAGTTCTTAGAGAAAAGTTCTCTTTGGGTTCAACCTTGACCATTTCCCCCTTCCCTCTCATTTTCATTATTCGCACACCACATTCACTTGTTTTCTTGCGGAGATCCGGGTGCTCAACGCGCGAACATTATAAAAGGTTCCTAGGAAACTTCCTAGTGCATCTTGCATCACGTATCATTTGGTATCAGAGCCCATTTGCAAGAAATCAGGTTCTTTCTTTCTTATCCTTTCTTTCATTTTCATTTCTCTTCAAATTGGGCCAACATCAATTCTGGTCCATTTTCTTCTTCCCCTACAGACATCATTTCTTCATCGTTTCGGATGTACAATATATCATTCTTGTATTTGAGAATATCATCTTTCATCTCCATTTGGAATCATCAAAATCAGAGCTATACATGCTGAGATACAGCGGGTTCAAATTTTGCAACAAATTTTGCAAATTTAAAACCACGCAAATCTCACGTTGATTCCATATGATGTTACAAATTATTGCTTCTCCTGCATTTAAATATTGAAATATTCATCTTGTTGTTGCTGCATCTACCAAAGAAAAGAGCCAAAAAAACAAAAAAAATCGAAAAAAAATTAAAGGCTAAAAAAAATTGCAACATTTTGAATTCTACGTCCCATTTTCATTATTCTTCATCCTTTTTCTTCCTCTTCCCAAAACATTCATCTTTAATCCAATGTGAATTTTATCTTTGAATTCTAGTTCGGGATTCCCACATTTCAAATATCCTTTCAATTTGTTGAAATTGGGTAAGAACATTATAGGAAGCAAGTTGAGTGGTAAAAGGAAAGAGTGGTACATTTTGATAAAAGAAAAAATTGAGTGAAACACGAGTGAACATATTAATTTTGAGTGTACACACTTGAGGGAGTGTGTGAGGTCCATTTTCCTTTCTCTTCACTTTTTTTACAGGATTCCTAAGTGGCAAAGTCAAGTAATACCAATGAAGCAGACATTAATATGTTCATGAGGGCTGTACAAGAACAATTCCAAAGGTTGAATGTGAGGATGGATGAAGTCCAATCCCCTTCCAATTCTAGAGAACCACCAAGGAGGTGAGTTGTTGAAGAAGAAGAGGAGTTATCCGATTTTCATGAGTCACCAATTCGGAGAAATCAACCACCATGGAGGCAAGACAATGATCTTTGAGGAGTAAAGTTGAGGATCCCTTTATTCCAAGGTAAGAATGATCCTGAAACTTATATGGAATGGGAATGAAAGGTCGAAAATGTTTTTGGTTGTCACACCTATTCGGAGGAAGACAAAGTGAAGTTGGCGGCCGTGGAGTTCACCGATTATGCTAGTATTTCATGGGACCAACTACAAGTGAGTCGACGACGAAGTGGAGAATGACCCATCCACACTTGGGAGGAGATGAAAGTGGTAATGTGTAAGAGGTTCATTTCTAGCCATTATTGTCATGATTTGTTCCTCAAGTTGCAGGGTTTGAAACAAGGGGTCATGAGTGTTGAGGAGTATCACAAAGAGATGGAGATCATCATGATTCGAGCGAATATTGATGAGGAGCGAGAGGCCACCATGGAAAGGTTTGTGAATGGCCTCAACCCTGACATTCAAGACATAGTGGACATGCACAACTACTTGTACATGGAGGATCTACATCACATGGCCACCAATGTGGAGAGGCACGTAAAGGAAATAAGGATTCACCCTACATCTTATGGTAAGGATTCTAGACCTTCATTCACGTTTAAGGATTCCAAACCACAAGAGCATGTAAGGGAACACAAAACTGATTCGAAGGATTTGCCCAAACCAAAACCATTCTTTCAGGAATCCAAAGGTAAAATGGAGGGTAGGGTTGTTTCCAAATCACAAGATATCAAATGTTTTAAATGTCAAGGATTTGGACATATTGCCTCACAATGCCCAAACAAGAGGACAATTATTATTTTGGATGATGGAGATGTTCTTAGTGCTAGCTCAAGCGAAGATGAAATGCCATCACTTGAGGATGATTCAGATGTGGAAGTAGAAAGCCCCGTACATGGAGAAATTCTTATGGCAAGGTGTGCTTTGAGTGCTCAACCCGAAGGAGAACATGATAAAGAGCAAAAGGAGCACATTTTTCATACTAGATGCCTTGTCAAAGATAAGGTATGTAGTATGATTATTGATGGGGGTAGTTGTACAAATGTAGCATGTGGTTTGATGGTTGATAAATTGGGATTGGCTACGACTAGACATCCTAGTCTTATAGATTGCAATGGTTAAATAACATCAGGGATGTCAAAGTGACTAAGCAAAGCACAAGTTCCATTTTATATTGGGAAGTATGAAGACAAGGTGATGTGTGATGTTGTTCTAATGCATGCTAGTCATATTTTGTTGGGAAGGCCATGGAAATTTGATAGGAGGGTCACACATGATGGATACACCAATCGATATTCTTTTTAGTATAATGGGAGGATGACTATTCGTACAACATTGAGACCTTTGCAAGCTTATGATGACCAGGTGAGGATTGAGAGAGATGTTGAGAAGAGAGAAAAAGAAAAGAGAGAAAAAAGTAGAGAGAATGAGAAGAGTGGAAAAATCAAGAGTGAAAAAGGAGTTTTGAGTGAAAGAAAAAAATGAGGGAAATAAAAAAGTCGAAAATAAGAGTGAAAATAAGAGTGAAAATAAGAGTGAAAACAAGAGTGTTGAGGTAAAAGTGAGCATATTTTGAGGAAAAAGAGAGATAGAGAGAGCTTTGGAGGGGGAAGAAACTCTCGTGCTTTTATGCAAGGGAGAATGTTACACCACTAACTCTCTTAACCATTCTATGACTTCTAGTGTTATGTCTCTTTTTCCGGATTTTGGTGATGTTTTTCCCGAGGAAATTCCCGATGGCTTACCACCCTTGCGGGGTATCGAGCACCATATCGACTTCCTCCCCGGAGCAACACTTCTCAATCGACCGGCTTATCGGGCTAACCCGGAGGTGACTCGAGAAATCCAACGACAAGTGGAAGAATTGCTAAGGAAGGGATTTGTTTGAGAGAGCATGAGTCCATGTTCTGTACCGGTAATCCTTGTCCCAAAAAAAAGATGGTAATTAGAGAATGTGTGTTGATTGTTGAGCTATCAAAAAAATCACGGTAAAGTATCATTATCCCATACCTCGTTTGGATGATATGCTTGATGAACTCCATGGTGCATGCTTGTTTACTAAAATTGACCTAAGGAGTGGATACCATCAAATTACAATGAAAGAGGGAGATGAATGGAAAACTGCATTTAAAACTATATTTGGATTGTATGAATGGTTAGTTATGCCTTTTGGACTAACTAACACCCCTAGTACATTCATGAACTTAATGAATCATGTATTCCATCCATTCATTGGGAAATTTTTGGTTGTGTATTTTGATGGCATCCTTGTTTATTCTAAGAGCCTTGATGAACATCATGAACATTTGAACCATGTTTTTGAGATTCGTAGGAAAAATAGGTTGTTTACAAACTTGGAAAAATGAACATTTTGTTTAAATTTGGTTGTTTTCCTTGGTTTTGTGGTAGGAGCTGATGGCATGAGGGTTGATGAAGAGAAGGTGAAGGCGATTCGGGATTGGCCACAACCAAAGAATGTCAATGAGGTGAGGAGCTTCCATGGACTTGTGATTTTTTACCGAAGTTTTGTGAGGGATTTTTCACCAGTCGTGGCACCATTGAATGAGATGGTCAAGAAAGGGGTGAGTTTCAAGTGGGGAAAATCTCAAGAGTAAGCCTTCTCCACACTCAATGTTAAGTTAACCAATTCACCTCTCTTAGTTCTGCCTGACTATTCTAATGTTTTAGAGGTTGAGTGTGATGCCTATGGAATAGGAATTGGGGCAGTTTTAATGCAAGACTCTATGCCTATCACATACTATAGTGAGAATCTTAATGGTGCTGCATTGAACTACTCTACCTATGATAAGGAATTGAATGTTCTCATTAGAACATTAGAAAATTGGCAACATTACTTGTGGCTAAGGGAATTTGTGATTCATTCATATCATGAAATCCTAACATTTCTTAAGTCACAATGAAAGTTGAATAGGTGGCATGAAAGATGGATTGAATTCATTGATACATTTCCTTACATTATTAAGCATAAAAAAGTAAAAGAAAATTTTGTTGCTGATGCTTTGTCTAGGAGATATTCTCTTATTACTTCAATGCATGGTAAAATACTTGGTTTTGAAATGTTGAAAAGCATATATGAGAATGATGTGGATTTTTCTGAAATTTGGAAGTTATGTGAAAAACATGGAAAAAGTGATTTTTACAAACATGATGGATTTATTTTTCAAAAAAATAAATTGTGTGTTCCATATTGTTCCATGCGTGAATTGCTTTTTAGAGAAACACATGGTGGTGGATTAATGGGGAATTTTGGGGTTGAGATAACATTGTCCTTATTTATTGAACATTTTTATTGGCCTCACATGCGTAGGGATGTGGTAAGTGATTGTGGAAATTGTAATGTGTGTAAACATGGAAAGTCGAAAGTGCTTCCACATGTCTTATACACCCCTTTGCATGTTGCTTCTCATCCTTGGGTTGACATTTCAATGGATTTTGTCCTCGGATTTCCAAGATCACAATCATTTAAGGATATCATATTTTTGGTGGGTGAAAGGTTTTGTAAAATGGCTCATTTTATTGCTTATTCTAAAACCAATGATGCAACTCATATCGCTGATTTGTTTTTCAGGGAAATTGTTCGGTTTCATGGCTTACCCATGAGAATTGTGAGTTATAGGGATGTCAAATTCCTTAGTCACTTCTGGAGGACATTGTGGATCAAACATGGAACCAAAATTTTGTTCTCCACCACTACACACCCACAAAAAGATGGTCAAATGGAGGTTTTAAATAGGACACTTTCCACATTATTGCGTTCCATCCATAGAAAAAATCTTAAACATTGGGAAAGATGTCTGCCTCACATTTAGTTTTCTTATAATTGAATGGTTCACTCCACAACTAATGCTTCACCGTTTGAAGTTGTGTATGGTTTTAACCCATTAACTCCACTTGATATTTTACCTTTTCCTACTAATCAATTTTCGAATCTTGAAGGTGAAATGAAGGAAAAGTTTGTGCATGAGTTCCATGCAAAGGTAAAGGCCAACATTGAGCGGAAGAATGAACAAGTAGCGAAGCACACCAACAAAGGTTGGTGAAAAATGGTGTTTCAACCTGCAGATTGGGTGTGGCTACACTTGAAAAAGGAGAGGTTTCCAGAGCATCGAAAATCAAAACATCATCCATGAGGAGATGGTCTTTTCCAAATCTTAGAGAAGATCAATGATAATGCCTACAAGATTAATTTACCTGACAGGTATGGGAATGTTAGTGGTACCTTTAATGTTGTTGATCTTTCTCCCTTTGAATTTTCATATTCGAGGACGAATCCTTTTGATGAGGGAGGATATGATGAGGATCCTGGAAAACATGGGCATCACGGGGTTGAAGGCGGACATGATGAGCACGGCGGAATGCACACAAGTGGACAAGACCCTTTAAATGGAATTGGAGGCCCAATGACAAGGGAGCGGACCAAGAGAATGAAGGAGGCCGTAAATGGATTAATCATCGAATTACAAGGGGAGGCCCAACACCTTTTCTTTGGGGAATCATCTGGCCCTATAATTACATTAATTAATGCCCAAACATGCTTTTAAAAACCCAACCCAATTGGTGCTACGAAATTTCAAGCCCACCCACCATGGAATCTTCAAAGTCAAAAGGTGGTGGGCTACTTGTCTTTACCTTTCCAAAAGGGTGTGCTACATGTCTCCTAAAGTCATGGTCAAGTGCCAAAGTTGTCAAAAGAATCTTATATGATTTTTTACTATGGAAAACTAGCCATTAGACTAATATAATGATCCACCCCATGTTTAATGCGAATTTCACGTATCTTTGGCTATAAATAGCCACCCCCTTTTACTCTTGAAACATCATGAATAAAGGTAATGTTATTATGGTGAGTTTTTCTTGAAACCATTGTGTTCTTGCTTAATTCTTGACTTATTAAAGGATTGGTCATCCTTTGTGGCGTCTTGTGGGTAGAGTTCTTAGAGAAAAGTTATCTTTGGGTTCTACCTTGACCATTTCCCCCTTCCCTCTCATTTTCATTATTCGCACACCACATTCACTTGTTTTCTTGCAGCAATCCAGGTGCTCAACGCGCGAACATTATATAAGGTTCCCTAGACACTTCCTAGTGGGTATTGCGTCGCGTATCAATATGGCTACACAAAATTGGATAAACATGAAAAACTAAATCATTATCCATTAATATTATTAAGTGTAGATATTATTTATGAAATTGAAAATCAAAATTAGATGTCATTGAAAATTTCATGTCAAAATTAAATGTATGAATTCAAAATATTAAAAAATTTAATGAATCTTGTAAAAATTTGTCTTATTCAATTCAACAAAATAACATACATTTTCAAAAAATGAACAAAAATTAATCAATAACATAATGTTTAATCTAAATTATGGGGTAAAGAATCATTATAAAAAGTAATAAAATATGAACTTTTTGGCTCTTATCACCCCCAAAAAGAATAATCTATTTCACTTACAAGAAATGTTATGAATGGAAATCCAAAAGAAAAATAATTTATCCTTTGTGATCAAATATTTTAAAATAAAACTTTAAAAAATATTTCCAACATAATATATAGTGAAAATTCAAACCCTAACCAATACCACTAATCATAACATCTCTATGTTATATCTATGGTTAAACACATATTATTTTGGATTGATATATAATAAAAAGAAATGAAAATCAAAATTTTTGGATCATGTTTATATATAGTCCCCAAATTTTTTAATAATTTCCAATTTAAGAATAAAATGGAGAAACTATTATTATATGATTGGTTATGCTTGGATTTTGTTTAACCTTTTCATTTAAAATATCCTTTAAATATATTAATAAGTGTTTTTTATTCTCTCTTTTGGATCCACTTTGGGGTCTTCATTTTCCACACATCTCATGTTTTCATTAATGCTTCTCCCTCATTATTTCATCCCCACCAGTCAGTGGTAAATGGGTTTTTCTACAACATTTCCATTAAGTATTTGGTTTTTTCATTATACATTTGATATGTTTCATTTTTCGGTCGATTCATTAGATGATGTTAGTACCGTGTTACGAATTCATCTTTTCCCCCATATCATTACCCAACCTCAATAGGACTTTAGTTTGGACATATAATTCTCATTGGTCCCCGAAAGTACATTGGTAACATTCATATCAATCCAAATTTTATTAACTACAAATATAAATTGTTATCCTAATGAGTGGAAGCTTTGGACAATATGTATTCATTTGATGTTTTTTATGTTCATGCATGCACACTATGGTAAACATCATAGGTTTTCAACAATCATGACACTAATCTAGGCCAAGCATGCTTTACTATGGAGTACATATTAGGTAGAATCCCAAAAATAATGGTGAACCATGTAGATACGGGTAGTAGCATTTATCCTATTATGCCTCACTTTTACATGGTTATTATAATTAAACCCACATTATTTCACAATTTCATACTTTTAGACTTAAAAACTCAAACAATGGAAGTTAATTTACATATAATGCTGGGTATTAGCTCTAATACCATTTGTGATTAACAGACAACCCTGGGCCAGGAACCCAGTAATATGACACCTTCGTTTTGTTGTAACATCTTTGTTTTATTTCAAGAACACCACATGGAATTACCCACATGGGTCAAATATCATAATAATTACATAACAATAGGCCGACACATATTCATTCAATTTTCATTGACCATAGTCACATTTAAATTCTGAAAAATCCATGTAGGTCACCCATCATTACACTACATTAGTCAAAACATTTGTAACATTGGTGTTCTAATTAGGATGTCTCCTTGAAAGAATCATGAACCTTTCAGACTAGTGTATTAATATTTTTTCTCTTATTCCACACATTTCTAAGTTTTTACACCCCCTTTCTAGTCACGCTCCTATGATATTACCTAACATAACACGATATTTTTATTTTCCTACCTATGTGGTCCTTGGGTTTGATCGTCTGTCAGTCCCTATAGTTGGTCCCTCCATGGAAATGGTCAATTTGAATCCTATAACAGAGAATCCCTTCCTGTACATGTAGTATCCAATTACAAGATTTTCAATAATTTTGAAAATAATTTTTTCCATTATATGATTATATCTCTCTTCGAGTCGATTTTGGGGATGGTTATAAATTTTTGGTTGTTTTTGGGTTGTTCGTAGATGGATCACAATAATGGAAAATCGTGTCAGTTTCCCTAAGAGTATAGTGACACTGTTTGAGGATCTAGAAGGTGCACACCGTTGGCCTAACCATGTGGAATCCTCACAAACTGTTTTACTGTGGATAGTGGGGATTGAATAGTAAGAACATGATTTGTCAAACCAGGTGGCAAAAGCAGTCTACCTTGACCATGGTACCGGGAGGGAGTACATAGTCTATCTAAACATGAGGCATGAACACAAGTCAAACTCAACAAGAATAGTAAGCATGCATGGTTAACTCTAACATTAATTTCAAACCCAAGAAACCATGAAAATAGGTACATAATCCCCTAAAAATATTAGTGTATCACACCCCCAATTATAAATTCTAAACCACCCTTAGTAAAAAAATCCAACACTTAGTCTTTTGGATATCCCTATATTGTATTGTATATTCTCTTACCTATTATTCATGAATTAATGTACGAATGAATAAGAATGGTCTTTCCATAATAAGTTATTATTTATTTTCTTTGGATGCTTGCTTTTTTAGTCCTCTCCTAATTTTATAGTAATGAATACCCATGTTTATGGTTGTCCTAATCCTTTATTTAAAGGAATTTAATTTGTTGTATTACTATTAAATATTCCCCTTATCTGACTCTTTGTTAATGGTTATAATTATGGTAGATCTAATAATCATGTAAATATATGTAGGTGGTTTCAAACATCCATTAAGTCCACTTGAAAAAAATGATTTAATTACATGTGTTGATTAATATTTTCAATTAATTTCATTTAATTGAGAGTATTTCATGTATAATATCAAAATTAATGGATTTCTAAAATAAAAACCCTTTTCAAATGCTTTGATAAAATGGGATATGTTTTTGATTTATATTATTAAATGAGATGATATTACATTTTGATCATTGAGGATACTGTATTTAGTGAAAGATGATTTCAATATCACTAAGTTGAAGAAAACATAGTAATTTATGAAATTGAAAAGAAATTTTCTATCATTAATTCAGTATTTGAACTATGAGTTGATATGAAAATAATTAATTCCCTATTATTGATTGAAATCACATGTTATCCTTTGTATTTAATGAGTGATCGGGAATCATATTCTAAGGTTATGACTCCATAGAAAAGTATTTATGTGGACAGAAATAAATAGACCAAATTTAGGATTATTTTAATGAATGGGGTGTTGATTTATTATCTTTATAGATTGGGCCTATAGTAAATTTTCACACACAATCAAGTGTGGTTATTTAGTATGTAGTGAGTAGTTCCTTGAGAAATAAACTACCAATCCCATGAGATCATGAACATGTTTCCTAATTTTGAATTAATTATAACGTGTGAGATATTATAGATCTATTTTATTCATTCCTTATATATTGGATAATATATTCATTTAATAATGATTTGATACACCATATCTACATCTTCGTTGAAATAATATTTCTGTTGAAAATGTGAAATGATGAACAATGTGTTTTATTTATTTAAATTTATGAGTAAATCAGTTTTTTATATTGGAACTGCTTATTGAATATTTTGTGTAACCTAATGTGATTTTTTTCTCACAATCTATCTTTCCCATTAAGAGTTTGTAGATTCTGATTTATTAGTTATAGGAAAATGGAAATTGGAACATGGAGGTGTTAGATGATCTTGATAATTGGATCTTCCTTGATGGTGGTGAGTAGTGGAGTTTTGATCCACCCATTGCATGAATTCCCATGGTTTAGTATTGATGGATTTAATTTCTTGTTTTGTGAAAAATATTTCATTTCTTTTGATCTGATTAATTCATGTACTATACTGACCATTATGGTTTTAGATTCTTATTATAATCTATGTTTTCCTCTAATGTTTTATAATAATTATTTCTTCTTGTGGTGAAATATTTCTATCATACTTTTTTATGATGCCTTGGATCAAGTCTCCAACATATAGGGATCAAGAATGCAATTTGGGTCATGTATGGTAAAGAGTGGGTGTCGGTGTACTAGGGTATTTAAGATAGCTCATTATAAGTTTTATTAATGGAGGTTGATTATATTTCCTTGATGTAGATATGAAATATTGGATGTATACGTATATAGGAGGGAGGTTTTTAAGGACCGAAGTGGTAGTTTACAAGCTAGTACATAGATAGAACTCATCATTTCCATCATTAATTGACAATGGATGTTTAAAAAATCAATTTTTTTGGAGTAATTGATATGAACCTAGTATTTAATAAAAATACATATCATTTTTTGGAATTGATGTTCTTGTATATACATCATGATTTGATTATACTAGTGGCCTTGTAGGTGTGTTTTTTCTTCCAAGTGATGTTTTATAGTAACATTCCTCAAAGCTTATTTTTTAATTGTGCATAATATTTAGGTGATGAAAAACTATGATAAAACAATCATTTAGAAGGTCAGAACATTGTTGAAAATGTGGTGCATGTTGTCAAAGCTTTGGGATATGTTTCTGCACTAGTTCTCATTATGTCTCCAATGATGGAATCATGAAGGGATGAAAAAGGGACTATACTCATGGGTTTATTCTATAGAAACCATGATAATTAAAGGTCTTAAATGATCTTAAATAATCAAATAATTGTTAAAAAATATTTATCACCTATTTTAGTTTCCAGAAACACCAGTCTCAACAATGGTGAAATGTGCTACCATCAAGCTAAGAGGACCTATATGAAGGTGATGATATTAAATGTATATAAAAATGAAACATAATGGTTGGGATTTATATGATTTAAGGGAACATATAATGGAGAATATATATCTATATTCTATGGGTTTTCATAATTTAATTGAGTTTATTAGACTCCAACCAAGTAATAGAATTATGTCTCAGTATGAAAAGTAGTTTGCTGAAGAATTTTAATTTTATATTGAGATTGTGAGAAAATGAATCAAAAAATTAATAATTTTTATATATGGGTAATTAAAATACTATAACATACCATATTTTTGTGTTTAATATCACATCATATTCTGTTGAGAAGGATTGAGTGTTGAGGGCTAAGCTTGAACAATATGGTAAGTTAGGGTTGAATGGAGTTCATCAAAATCATAATAGTAGTTTAGTTAGTTACATTATTGAAAATAATAATAACTATGATTCTAATTCAAGATAATTATTTAATTCATCATACTTACATTATAAAATTTATCATAAATGGACTTCAACATTCTCTTAATGTGACAGATTTAGGCATTTGAATAGAGCTTGTATTTGCGCGCCAATGATCTATGGTTCATGTGGTATCTTGGGCCACATGACGATGTCAAGAAAATTTCTTTTCCCACATTGTTTAATACGTTTATCATCACTCAAATTAATTTAATTTCAATAATACTATTCAAGAACCATGGGGTTCCGGCCATGTTCGTCTAGAATAAGGCTTCATCATGAAGTTGAGGAGTCTCCAAAGGAAGCTTATGTGGATTTAGGGTGAGGGAGGGGTTCCACCACTCTACCCTCATCATTATTTAACATTGAATTCTATGATTATGTATCTTCTTATTTCATGTTGACTCACCTAGTGATCCTATTAAACCTACCTACTATGCTTATTTCTTATATTATGGATATTGTGACACCCCACAGAGTGATGATAGAACATGTTTTGTGATTCTGTATATGTTTCTTCTCTTTATCGAAGATCAATCTCACTATGTAATGTATGGTTCTTGGTATAAAACCACTGGATTTTATTCCTGGGACACATTGGAAAATTTAATGTATGTCCTAGATTTATTTCTATCTTCAGCCTTTCTACTTGACTACCCCTATCAAGGTGTTTTGTTTTTTCTAGGGATAATGGATCCCAAGATCCTGTCGAGCCAGTCCTTCTATTCTAGTGTCAGGGAGGGTGATATATATATTTTTTCTTTATTAGGAGGAATAACCATTGTGGTTGATCTTCTTCCAATGTAAATTGAGTTTCCATGTGTTTTTCTATTTGAATTCTCTTGCTGGACACTAGTAATAATGTAAGAAACTTTATTGTCTTTGAAGTAGGTACCCAACCTATCTATATTCTCCTTTACCATAAGGTTATTTTTAAATTTAATATTTTAAATACTCATTTGGATAGTTATATCGAAATAGTCTTCATTTTATCGAGTGTGTCTCATTGGGTTTTGTCAGTTATTTTGGTAATGAAACCCTATAGGTCCCTTCACCATTGTGTTTATTACCGAATAATAAATGGGGATACAATTTTGAAATAATATATTATCCTTTGATTAATTATTTATTTTAATTTTTGATATTGGTATGTGGATCTTGATGATTTATCATTAATCTAATTATCACATGTTTAGAATAAATGAATCTGATATCCTAAAGATCGCCTTCTAGAGTTTGTATGAGAATTATCATTACCTTATTATTGTTTTTAATCAAACCAAAACAATTTTATTTTTTAGATCACCACTTGTTATTATATTCTAGGAGCTTTTGATTCATTCATGGAGTTATTTGGGGATGATATCTTGGTTTTCTATATGACTAAGGACTACCATGTGATGTGTCTAAGGTATGTTTTGTCAATTTTGAGAGAGTATCAAATTTATGAAAATCTATAATAATGTCGTTTCATGATTTTGGATTAAAATTTATTGGGAAACATAATTTCAAAACATGGTAATTTGGATGATCTTATGTATTTTATTGAAATTATGACATGGGAGAAATAATGTAATTTTATCAGGATTTATATCTTCATAGGTTTTGGGGGGAATTCTATTGAGTTGTCAATGATTTATGAATGTGATCTTCACTCATAATGGAGTAATGTTGTTTTTTTATTTGGATTTTCATAATTCAATTGATGTGTTAAAGATAATTTTGAATTATTCCCAAATGTTGACACATACAGAGGTATGGAATGATTATGTGATCGGTGGTGATGGATTAGTTTTGCATTAGGGTTATGTTCTCATAAATGGTGATGACATATTTTACTATTATTATCAATATCATAGGCCACATGAGATGAAATATCATTCTCATAACATTTAACCCATAACTAAGATGCATCCAATTAAGAGTTTGTGACATTACCATTTCCGGGAGAGTTTTACCATTTATTCTAATAAAAAAATCATGATTTATATATTATTCAAAAATTATTTGAATCTCTATGAGAGGTGATGGGTGGAGTACCTATAATATATTGATTTCATCATTACATACACATGTGAAAATAAGACTAATTATTTTCATGTCTTGTGTATGAAATATCCAACCAAATACATGAAAGAATGAATAGAAGAGTAGAATCTAATGGAACTCAATGATCACATACTCTCGGAAGGTTGGAAGGATGAGACTGAAGTTATTATTGAAATATTTCAAATGACTTTCTCTCATATTGAGATGATGATTTTGGATAATATTCTTTATGATAATTTCCTTGAATGATAGACTCAATTTATAGTGGGGATACAATTATTGGGTGTTCCATATATTCTCAGGGTATCCAATGTTTCCATATATGGTATTTCACACCATTTCTCAATAGAAATGTATTTTTGGGGAACATCCATAGTTCATAGTGGAAAATAACTAGGACATCACAAATATGTTTTCTTAATTTTGGTGATGATTGTATTGGACTGTTATTATATGATACACTACTAATTTTATCATTCATTATTATACCAATCCAATCATTAAAGAAATGAAGAAAACCCCATTAGATTTTCTCTAACACTTTTTTGTACTTACATAGAACTCAGATGATATTTTGAGCAATTTCAATTCCAGATTCCTACAATCACCATAGGGGATGAATGCGATAGGGTTTGTGATCTATTGATGACCCAAATAGGCTAACTTATACACCATTAATGATAAAACAAATGTTTTGGACATTGGATGATTTTATATAGATAAAAAGTTTATATTGAACTGAGTTCTATCAATAATAGGTTCTGATATGGATCCCAATTTCACATATTATTTTTGGAGAGTCTACAATGATATAATGTGATTCTATGATAGTATAATCCAATGATATTATTAAAATATGGTTTTGTAGATAGAATGAGTAATTCAAATAGTTGAATACATGGTTCATGTTTTTATTCACGATTTTAGGGGAGAATTGGTAAGACCCCTGGGACTAGTTGAGTTTTTCTACAATAATAGTAACCATTATTACATCATAATGAAATTATTTGAGTACTCTTATGTCTTCATGTGCATGTATCTATTGTGTTTTTCATTGATTTCTGTGACTCTTCTATATGGACTTTGATTGGTCCTTGTGATGATGGAAAATATTATTTGACATTTTAGTGAATTGTGATGAATCATAGAATATATAAATAATATTATGGTCATTGTTGTTTCCATTTGTAGATTTATGTTGGTGACTATAGGGTTTTAGGTGTTTCAGCAATAATGGCCCATATATACATTTTATAATAATTTATGAATGCCATAAGATACATCATGCTATTTGAGATTGATGAGCGGATTAGAATGGTGATGTAGCATTTAGATTTTTAGCATTAGCTAATGTCGATTCATATTGTATTCTATGTATCATAGGTAAGAGTGTATATATCTGACCAATGTGATGTATTGAGATTAGAGTACATTTATGTAGAACATGAATTTTATTCCTTGTCTTTTTATTTATACAAATTTTACCTCATAAAAGATTATCTAGTAAGGTTAATTTAAAGGGATAACTTAAGAACTAAAATATTAAAAACATCCAAAGAATGAATCGTTAATGAATTTTTTTTGAATTTTTTTGTCTTATTGGAAAAATCGTAGTTTTTTGTAAATTTTATATAATTTAAAAAATTAATTTACATTTTAAAATTTGAATTATGTTATATTTGACAGAATTAATTCCACGGTTTTTTAAAATTTATAAACAACATTATTTTATTGAAGAAACTACATTATCTCTATAATTACATGTCATATAATTCTATAAAATTATAGAAAAAAATAAAATATTTCATATTTTATTTCTTTTAATATTATGAAAATCATATATATGAATATTTTTTTAATAAATATATTACTGCCTCATCTTTCTGTCATAAATAAATTTTCTTATTTAATTCATAAAAATTATAACCAAATCTATCCGTTATTGATAATATTTTTATCATTATATGGACTATTAATATCTGATTATATCACTTATATAACCCCATACTAGAATTATTTTTGAAAAAATTGTCATATTTATCACATATATTCCTTTAATATAAATTAAATTTTATAAATATCATAAACACACCCATGTTGCTTCTAAAGGTCACAATTTCACACCAATGATTCTCCTAGACAATAATAACTCATATAATATGATTATAACATGTGTTAAGGAAAATTTACAATTTTTTAATATTTATTTTTTCTTTTAGGTACCATATTTACCTTTAACCGTGGTAAATAAAATACAAAAGTTATTATTCACAATCTTTTTTTCAATCATATTGGAAATAATTTTTCATATTCATTATAACCATGTATATCTATTTTTTATAATTCAAATGTCAGACATTTTAAAATTAGTGTTAACACTAATCCCATTGATAGATCGAGAAAATGGGTTTTTTTTGTAAAATGATGAAAAGTTTTCAAGGTTCTTCTGTTTAATTTTAATTTGAAAAATCATCAAATGAAAAAAAATAGATTAAATAATAAAAAATAATATAATTATATAATAAAACAATGTAAATTTATTATCAAATAATATAAATAAATTATAATAAAAGTTAGTTTTGAATTAAAATGCAATATTTTTCACTATTCCCTAAATTATGATTTTTATCTGAAAAACAAAAAAAATTAAACAATTGTAAATTTTTATATCCTTCTTCTAATGAAGAATTTTTTTTCAGGTATAACATATAATAGTGAAGAGAACATATTTAAAAAAGGGTTCTCTATCAAAAGGTTCAAAAACAGCTGTTTTACAATATTACTGTATTTTATGCATAAAATGTTGATTTATTCTCATTTTATGCCTCTAAGATTTATTAAAAGAATGAAAAAATATTTAATAAAAAAGTGTAAACATAATATGTTTAGTTATATTAATAACCTCTAGTATAATAGAAATGTGATAACTACCATAGATAATAATAATATTAATACTATATTATTTTTCAGTATAACTCCGTTATGTGTACAACATATGATTTCAGAGAAAACCATTATTGTATGTCAAGTACACTATTGGAAAATTTATCTCTATTAAGGTAAAGTAACTTTATTGTAAATAAATGTTAATAAATATGATAAATTTTTATTCTATAATTACATGGTATGTTAAAAACCTTTCCCCTTTTAGAAATTGCGTCCTCAGAATTTTATTCAATTATCAAAAACGTAGGGGTATTTTTCAGTCATTGAATTTTATGATTCCCATGCTGGATCTTCAACTATATGGGGCATTGAAAAAATCATAACCTGATGAATCAAATTATTCTAAGACAATTGCACTATATTGTCAATAATTTGGACTGGAAGTTCTGCATAGTAAATATTCACTTCCAACTGAATTACTTCTTAACTCAAAACTTGATATGGATCTGGCATATAATTTGTAAAAATTGAAACATTGAAAACATTATGTACTTTGTATATTCCAAGAGGTAAAGTCACTCATTAGGTAACTGGTCCAAATTTCTCTAGGATTTTATAAGGTATAATGAACAGTGGACCCAACTTCTCATTATTACTAAAATACATCAAAAAATTTCATGTAGAAATATTGAGAAAGAAATGGTCACTAAACTCAAATGAAATACCCCCTTCCATTAATCCACAAAAATTTTCTACCTACGTTTTGTTATAATCGTGTCTCAGAATCAATTGATCATTCTCACAAATTTCCTCTACAAATTCTTGTTCCATCAACATCCATTGTCCCAATTCATCCTCAAAAGAACGAGTTCAACAATGATTTCCATATAATGCATAAAATAGTTCCATATAATACAGGACTGAAAACTAATATTATTTGAATACTCAACCAAATAAATATATTGATAAAAAATTCCCAGGAATTACATTGAACATGAACATATTATATCATCCAACATCTGATGTGTTCATTCTGACTCCCCTTCCTATTAAGGATGAAAATTTGTAATGCAATTTAATTTAGAACTCGACTGTATCTAATGTCCTTTCCAAATGTTAGATATGAGCCTCAGATAATGCTCAGATACATTATAATGGGGAACTACATGTAACATGAATATCCCTTTAATATAAAACCGAGATAGTTGATATAGAGATAGAGTATCTGAATTTGGATGAAATTGATAAGAATTATTCAATCGGTCAACAATAACCTAGATTGAATTGTAACCTTGACATGTATATGGTAATCCAACTACAAAATTCCCGGATATATGTTCCGATTTACACTCTTCCACTAGTGAAGGCTGAAGAAACCCTTTTAGTAACTATCTCTCTTCTTTAACATGTTGAATAATCAAACATCTTAGGGTAAAGTTATAGTTACCTTTTTTCATTCCATACCATCAGTAATGCATCCAAATTCCTCTATAATCTTACTAATTCTAGGATTAACTGAAATCAGATAACTATTAGCTTCACATAACAAATCATTCATCAACTATGAATCACTAGGCACACATAAACTCCTTCCAATCCTCAAAACACAATTCTTATCAATGTCCAATTTACGTATCATACCCTTCCTAAACAATTCTACATTTTTCTACAACTCACTGTCGTCTTTCATAGCTTTCTTAATTTTATCTAATAGGAATAATTTCAGTGAAACTAGAAAAAAAACCCAGGTCTTTCATGCACAAACAACATCCTAGATAAAATTCATCTAATCATTAACTGAATGATCTCACTAGAAACATATAATGGTTAATGTATCATTAATTTTTATACTAAAAGCCCCAGACAACATATTTTATTTTCTTCTATGGAAACAAACCTTGTAATAATAATAAATGATTAATTACTGTCATCTCTTAATCTCATGTTCTATTCCCTCTTAGTTAATATATACATCAATATTTTGTGATGGTTATATATTCATCACATTAAACCATTAAAATACTGGCTCCAAATTTTTAATTCAAAAAACAATAGAAGATAATTACAAATCATTGGTAGGGTAATTAAACTCATTAGGTGTCAACCAATGTGAAGCATAAGAAATTGCCTCATGATTATGCCATAGGAAAAAACAAAGTCATTTCAATGAAGCATCACTATAGAAATAAAATTCACCATTACTACATTGAAGGGATAAAAATAATGAATTTACCAATCTGAATTTCAGTTTCTAAAAAAATCATCACGTTATTTTATCTACATGAAGATAACATTGTTACATGTTAAAATTGTTATAGGGATAGATAATAGATATTTTTTAATCAATATTATTTTTGTAAAACTATAATCCAATAATACAATGAATATCATTGATATTGGTAGGTCTTGACAACTCTCCAAAAACATTTATTTTAGAAGGGTCAATAGTTATGCCATATTTAAAAATAATATGACCATGAAATGTTTTTTTAAAAAAAATACACTCTTAGTAAACAATCCATATAGTTTCGTTTTTATGGTTTGAAAAACAATCCGAATATAACTTTTATATTCCCACATACATTTAGAATATACAAAAATATAATCTTTAAACACAACTAAGAACTGATCCAAAAATTTGATAAAATACTACATTCATGAGATTTATAAATACAGCAGGTGCATTAGATAACACAATGGGAATAAATAGAAGCCCATAATTTCAATATCTTGTTCATAACACAGTCTTTGGAATGTTATCCTCTTTCACCTTCATCTAATGTTACACAAACCTCAATTCAATATTCAAAAATTATTGAGTTCCATGTAGCTGATCAAAAATATCATTGATATGATGCAACAAATAGTATTTTGTAATAGTGTTGTTAATCAAGGCTACGTAATCAAAATAGTGTCTCATTGAGCCATCAATATTTTTAAAAAAATTGGAACACTCCATCGTGAAGTTCTAGGTCAAATGAATTTTTTATCAAGAAATTCATCAAAATATTTATTTAATTCCATCAATTATAATTGATCAATTTGACAAGGGGATTTAGAAAAAGGCTTTGAATCAGGCACTAAATCAATATTAAATTCAACATCCCGATTAAAAACAATACCAAACAATTCATCTAAAAAACATCTATCTTTTTTAGACTACTGGAATGTCACTCATCAAAATAGTTTCGTTTTTTTCAACAACATGAGCTAGATATATTTCAATATCATATTTATTGAATATATCAACTTATTGGTATGTTATAAAAGGTATGAAATGATAATATAAAATGTTATTTTCTTAACAATGTATTTTATAATGAAATAAAAAAATCCAATACAAATTGAAAATGAAATCAAATTCCACATTGGAAAGTTCAATTAGATTTATAGAAAAAACAATCCAGTTCATGATTATAGGAATATTACCACAAACTATTGTTGCATTAATTCTTCCACCTGGATATTTCACTAATAGATATATATCAAATTCAGGAGTAAATATTTTAAATTTACATAATATTATCTAAAAATGATTTAATATAATGATAGAGCGTAAAATAAATTGTTGGAATACATTAAAAAAACCATAACATACCTATCACCACTTCATTTGTTGGTCCCAAATCAACCATAGTAGTCAAAAATATCATTGATATGATGCAACAAATACTATTTTGTAATAGTGTGTTTAATCAAGTCTATGTAATCAAAATAGTGTCTCATTGAGCCATCAATATTTTAAAAAAAAATTGGAACACTCCATCGTGATGTTCTAGGTCAAATGAATCTTTTATCAAGAAATTCATAAAAATATTTATTTAATTCCATCAATTATAATTGATCCATTTGATAAGGGGATTTAGAAAAAGGATTTGAATCAGGAACAAAATCAATATTAAATTCAACATCCCGATTAAAAACAATACCAAACAATTCATCTAAAAATCATATATCTTTTTTTAGACTACTGGAATGTCACTCATAAAAATAGTTTCATTTTTTTCAACAACATGAGCTAGATATATTTCAATATCATATTTATTCAATATATCAACATATTGGTATGTTATAAAAGGTATGAAATGATAATATAAAATGTTATTTTCTTAACAATGTATTTTATAATGATATAAAAAAATCCAATACAAATTGAAAATGAAATCAAATTCTACAATGGAAAGTTCAATTAGATTTATAGAAAAAACCATCCAGTTCATGATTATAGGAATATTACCACAAACCGTTGTTGCTTTAATTCTTCCACCTGGATATTTCACTAATAGATATATATCAAATTCATGAGAAAATATTTTAAATTTACATAAAATTATCTAAAAATGATTTAATATGATGAAAGAGCGTAAAATAAATTGTTGGAATACATTAAAAAAACCATAACATACCTATCTCCACTTCATTTGTTGGTCCCAAATCAACCATAGTAGTAAAAAATAATTTTTTTGTTCCCTTATGATTCTGATCTTTTTGGTATCCAACCTGGGTAATCATCTTTTGACATAAATTCCAATAATTCCTTAACTCATTACAACATATACAGCTTACTGCTGACTTTTCATTATATTACTTATCATCTCCCTTTTAGTCAAGATCAATATGACTGGTCTTACCTAATTGAAATCACTTCCCAGATTTTGAGAGACAGTCTCCAAGATTCTTTTTACCACACTTCTCACAATATGTAAATTTTTTTCATACCTCCAAACAACTTAGATGGATGCTTTCCAATTTCATACCAACTGGATCACTTCTTTTGACTTATCTCATAAAACACATCATCATAAGAATAATCAATTTCTACCTTATTAGCAAATTGGAAATGTTTCTCATAGAATTTGAACTCACTATAATGAAATTCCATTTTATATTTTGGCATCAATATTGGGTGGAACCGATTTATCTTAATTTCAATATCCTGATTAAGAATTGAGGCATTCAATGAAAAACTGGAGAAATTTTCTTCATATACAGGAACTGAATATTCTTCATTTTGTCTCAATTCAATGAATTTATTTTCCATAATATGTGGAAAAATCATAGGAATATATATTACAAGGGATATATTGTAAAAATCATATAACTCTATGGTATTAAACTCTTCACAATATTTGAAATTTTTAACCATTGACCACCACTAATTGGATTCATTTGAAAAATGAGAAAAAAATAATGACTTACCTTTTGACTGAATGAACACCCCATTGCATAAAAACTAATTTCTACTCATTTATTCTTGCCCTCATCATTTACAAGGTCAGATAATCCTCTAAATGATGGGGGATTTTTCCTCATGAAATGATCCACTATCTACATATTACCCTAAGGTTGATCTGGTTTATCTTGTTCATGCACACCACCTCCATTTATCACCTAAGTCAACTGAGCCATCATAGTAACAAACTATTATGTATAGATTTTGACTATCTAATGATGTTGATTTGGAATATTATTTTCCTCTATATTCCTTCCCATCATTGCTTCATCATTCACTCGTTGGAAACCTAATCATAATTGACATAACATATATGAAGAATCTGGTATTCATCATGTTCCATATCATTTATATTTGACCAAAAATTAAATAAAATTTATCGATATATATTAACAATATTCTAACTCTTGAATTTATCTAATCCGACCTATGATCCCTACTATAAGGCCCTAGAAGTCGTCATTACTTAATATTAAGTAATGTTATTAATTTTAAATCCATTAATATTGACGATTATTTATGATTTAGACATTTATAGAATTAGATCATAACTGATAAATAATAAATCAAATATTAAAATGTAGAAAATTATACTCACTATCAATTTTTTATCATAAAACATAAAATATTTAGAAAGAAACTTTATTTAATTTCATATTTATACATCATAACATTTCAGTGGTCCCATCATTGACTATTTTCTTCTTTATATCCTTGAAAACCCATTTCAAAACATTGAATGATAATAAAAAGCATAGTAACAGATACAATAATGAAGGAATACTATTAGACTTTTGAAAACATATAATCAATGAATACATTGTCATAATGTAAAAATTTTCCTATTTATAATGTAGTAAATACAATTCACTGAATAAAATCTCATTGGTTACAATTTTTTTTCAAAATATTACCTTAAACCCCATAGTAAGAAACATATAACATATAAATAAAATATATTACATAATTACACTTATAATTAATTTACCATATAGTTGACATCACACATATCACTCTTATATGTGGAATATCTATATGACCGAATTCCCTATTGAATTCATTGGAGGTTATAACGTCACCACACAACCTTGGATTATCATGGAACCACCCAGCTTTTCTTCATCACATTACCCTACATATTTGTTTTATCACATAAATACCCATCAATTTTCTATGAATAATCACATAATAAAAACACGTAATATATTGTAGTTATCAAAAAATTAGATATAAAATTTCATTTTTGATCAGAAGATATCATTTCTAAATATTGAAATAGTGAATCCATTTTCAGAACTATTTTTAATACAAAATTACACATAGAGGGGAATATGAGATTTATTTTTCCTTCAAAAACAATAATGATTGTACAAAAATCCAAATACAAAATAATTATAATGTAGATGGAGATGTTGTTGTCATTTTATACGTTAAAAATAACATCTCATTTTTCATTTTGTAAGGAAAGTGAAAAAATTCCTATTTAAAGATTGTTTTTTAATACCATAGATTGGATTTACGGTCAAAGAGTTTGATTATTCAATATATAAATGAAGGTGGAGTAATCTATCAAAATATGCCTCAATGAAAGGAGGTTGTGAAAACCTCCCTTACATAATGTCTGATTAGTCATGTACATTCCTTGTTCATCCTATTATTCTGTTGATCACCATTGAAGAACAACTTTACACCTCTAAGGATGGTGTTCTACATAAAAAGGTCCCCAAGAATGTGGGAAGGGATTCTAGGAATTGGTTTGGTAAGATCATGTCTGATCCAAATGGATTTGGAAGTGTGATTAATAGAGATGAATGTGATCTTCTTTATAAGAGAGGTGAGGGGAACCCTTGGAATGATTAAAGGTGTTAATTAATATAAATTCAATTTTGATTCCAAAGGGGACCAAATGACTTTAGTTCCAATATAATATGTGTATGGTTAAAAATCTAATCATCCAATGAAATTTAAATATGTTTGTTATTATCTTAAACCATAGCTTTTCATTTTTTCCCTTTTTTAACACTTAAAATGTTATAACATAGTTTAAACTTAGAGGAATAAAATAATTACCAAAAAAATCCAATCGACTAATAAATTAGTCGTTAAAATTTTTCTTAGAGTAATATAAACTTTTTTGGGGAATCATATATTTTTATAAATTTTATGTAATTTAATTAAATATTTTACATTTTATAAATTTAATTATGTAAAATTTTAAAATATTCAATGTATGATATTTTTTAAAATATCATAAAAACTACTTACTTAAAAAAATATAGCATCTTAATAAAACATGCCACATACATCTAGGAAATTCGTATAAAGGAAAAAATAATTCAGAAAATATTATTTTTAATGTTATTATTATTGTTTATTTTATTTTTTCCCTAATAAATAAATTACTACATCATAATTGTGTAATAAAAAATTTAATTTTTTAATAAAAAAAAATTAAAAATAAAATTATATGTTTTAGTTAATATTTTCAGATTTATAAGGAATATTAATAGTCGAATATGTCACTTATATTACCCAATATTTAAATTTTTTTAGTAAAAATATACATATTTATTACTTGTTTTCCATTAAATTAAATGTTATATGTGTCATAATCACAACAATGTGGCTTCCAAAGGACACAATTTCAGAATAAGAATGGTAATGATCAATAATATCTCATATAATAAGATTAGGATAACCGTTAGGATAATTTTCAATATTATAATATTAATTTTACCTATTAGTAACCTATTTTCCATTAACTATGATATATAAAATACAAAAGCTACTATTCGCTGAAATTTATGTTGATCCTATTACACAACAATTTTCATAAAAATTACCACCATGTATGTCCATTTTTTAAAATTCAATTTATAAATGTTGTTATATTAGTTTTAATAGTAATACCATTGATGAATTCAGAAAACATGTTTATTAATTAAAATATTTAAAAGCTTAGATAGTTCATCTATTTGATTTTAATTTGAAAAACAAATAATGAACTAAATTGGACTAATTGATAAATGCATCATCTAATTTTACCATATAAATATGTAAAAGGGTAATCTAACAATATAAATAAACTATAAAAATGGTAGTTTTGAATTAAAATGAAATATTTCCCATTATTCATAAACATATAAATATTTTCATAAATATAAAAAAATCAACCAAATTAAATTATGATGTCCCTCTTCTAATGAATAAGTTTGTTTTGTCAAATAGATAATATAATTGTGTAAAATACATGTTTTAATAGGTGTTCTCTATCAAAACGTGTTAAAAACAACCTTTTAATTTTTTTTATTTAATGAAAACGAATTTGATTTATTCAAATTTTAAAACACTAAAACTTATTGGATGAAAGATAAAATATTGAATAAAATTGTTTAAACATAATATAGTTTGTTTTGATCAATCCTACCAACACAACGAATAGGTGATAAATAACTCTTAAAATAATAATACTAATAATATAGTATATTTTGTTATAACTCAATCTTTTGTACAACATAAGATTTTGGAAAAACATATTTATTCCGGTTGATCATGCTATCAAAAATAGCAACCCTATAATGGTATAATCACTATTAATTCATAAATATCAATAAATATGAATCATCATATTTCATAATTAACTAGGATGTTACACCAATACTATACCTACCCACATCACTCTCCCAAAACCTATCCCCAACACCTAAACCTACTCCTTAATCCTAAACCCATCCAAACCCTGATCATTACCTCAAACCTACCACCTAATCCTAACCCAAACCACCATCCATATCAAAATCCCTCATAGTACGACATGTTCCTAAACTTACCTCTTCCCTAGACCACCTCATCCCCTACACCTACCCCCTAAAACTACCACCTGGTTCCATCCCAAAACTGACCACCTGAGCATTGAACGGAAACATTCCCCCTATTTCTTATCCATAAACCACCACGATATTAGCACCGAATCTTCATCCAACCAGATCCATAAACCAACCCCCATCTCAATCCATCAACTATAATCCAAACCTCATCCCAACTCCATCCCAACTCCAAACCAAAACCCACACATACTCTTACCACCTACCCCTTCAAAAACCAGCCATATTCCTAGGCCTAAATCAACTACAATACCCCTTTCCCTTTCCTACTTCATAACAACATCCCCAGTTGTTGATCCTAAATCTATCCCCCTGGTCAGGACTCTAGTCCTACCCACTGACCCCCTCCTTATACCGACCCCTGGCCCCAACCATTGACCTTCCCCATGGTTGACACCATAAAAATTCCCTTGACCTGTGATGTAAACATATCACCCATCAATAATCATAAACCTAACATTTATCATACCCAAAAACCTAACCCACTACACCTATCACCACCCATATATATTCCCCCAGGCCTAGTCCTAACTATTCCTTTCCCTGACCCAAGTCCCTAATCCAAACCCTAACCCTTATCCCTGGCCTCACCCAAAACCCCCTTACTGATGTCTTGGACCAAGCCCCCAATTCTAGCTATATACCCCATATCCCAATCCCACAACCCCACCCATTCTCATTATTCCATCCCTCCACCTACTCCCTCAAACCATAACCCAAACTTACCCCATTATATTAGTCTTAATCCCACCCCTGGACACATGTCCAAACCCAACATAGATCAAAGCCCAACCCTATCCCTATCTCTAAACCTTCCCTCATCCATGACTCTATTCCTATCATCATCCCCATCACTAGATCAATGTAATACACTAACCATTTCCCTTGACCTACTCAAAGATAGACTATTATCTAAACCTCCCCTACACATAGCCATATACCTACCCCTTGCCCCTAGATCGACCCCCAAAATCATTCCCACTAAACATTCCTCTATTGTCCAAACCATGAGCCTACCATCATCCCAATACCCTAAACCATCTCCCTGATCCCCTACCCTATCTGTATCCCTACCTTTATCCCATTACCTAAAACTACCCCTTTCCTAATAACTAATCCTATACTCAGTCCCAGAACTAATCCTAACCACATCCCTAGCTATAAAGTTACAGCCTAAACACTAGCCATAAACCATTCTCTATTCCCCCTTCCCAACCCTAATCCTTCACCCATCACCATACCTATACATAACATGTGCCTCATCTCATTACATACCCCCATCACCATCCCTAAACCTCCCCCAGACATGATCTTTAAATCTACCCCTATGCCCCATCCATATAAATTACCCCTATCCTAATACATAATTATACCCCTACCCCAAAAATACCCTAGAAATATACCTACGCATTGACCCCATCCATAATGCTCTCCCTCATCTCACTATTGGAATGGTATTGTGTACTAACATTTTCAAATATTTTTTATAGGCAGGAAAACCGTTGGTTTTGGGTATACCAACTATTTTCAAAAAAATTGGCTGGTTTGGCATTGTGATAGGACTATCCCAACTGTTCCTCTTAAACTCTTGGTATAGGGCTATGTAAAGATCATTATGCCAATGGTTTCATTTCAACATTTGGTATATAACATGATTTCACAGTTTACAAATTGTTTATTAAAAATGTTAGTACAAATATGGTATTAAACACTATAAAAATGGTTTAAAACCATTAATATAGGGTATTTCATGAATTCAACATAGAATCCAGCAGACTCCCCTCCCCTGCATACACCTGCAAAAAACATTAAATAGTAAAAAGCATACACATTCATAAAACACATAAAACAACAACAAAAAACTAAACTACAATAGAACATAAAAAAGAAGAAACCCTTAGTACAGAGTGTATTATGATTTTTGGGTTCAACATCTTTTATATACAACAAAAATATTCTGAAATTACCTAGTCAATCAAGATTTGTATAAATATTGTTATAGTATAAACACTATATCAGTACACCTTATGTCATAGTATAATCCACGTTCATAATTTTAGATATGGATTTTTCATTCCCATCATGGAATGAACAACAACATAGTAATCCCACAATTTTATGTACCCCATAATAGTATTCCATATTTTATATTGTATTTAATTTAATATTTTTATGAGTAATTGTGAAATATGATCAATCTATGATGACTTACTTGTGAAATTTTTTTGAGGTTGTCCTAGTAGGCAGAAAACACCCTATTGGTAATTTTTTTATAAATGAAAATAACCTAATTAATATTTAGGTATTTATCATAATTGTTTTTAAAATTAGTGATTTATTAGGTATTGATTCATGGTGATTTTTCTAGCACGGCTGCAGGAGGCAAGACCTAGTCATTTTTTAAATTGATCCGCATAATTTAAGTATCACTATGAGGCTCAGTGAGTTACATATGTTTATAATACATTAAATTTAATTGATAATTTTGTTATAAATATTAATAATCATTTTATCACATCATTTCTTATGACATTGAGTCTTTATTACAGAAGGATTCATAGTATAATGTGGGACAAGAAAATTACTATCACTACTAATGGAATGGTAACATTATTATCATGTTTGTTGGTCCCATTAATACATAACCATATGTTATGCATGTTGTTCTTGCATGAACATTACTAGGGTTCTTGGTTTATGATTAATGTGTTGGAACCAAGCGATTTTAAAATGTATAAGGAGATATAATAGAACAATCTAAGAGTTGGGTTTGAACTTTGATTATTTTTTGGACTTAATTTTGTTAAAAACTATATATACAAGGGGAATCACAAATAATGGTTACAAAAATTACCTTGAGGTTCATGGTTCATAATATTAACAATATGTTTCTTTGGATAACCCTAAAAACATCATTAGTGTACAACCATGTGGGTAATTCCTAGGGTAGTGGTTTTGGTAAGTGTCTAACATGGGAATTCTTGGGGTAATGACTAGGGGTAAGACATTATTACCTTGGAATTCCATATATGAAATGGATTGTTTTGGATGGGAGTATTTAACCATATAAATATATGTTTATGTTTATTTTACATTTATATTTGTTATTATTATAGTAGTTCATCAGTGAATGTGATGACCATGACCCAAGTATTCTAGTGATATCAGAATAGGTTGATAAAATGCCTTAATGGTACCTTTCGATCACGTGTATCTAACATTAACAATAAAGGTTATAATACACAAATATTAGATATAGTTTCTCCTTTTAAGTCATTAAGTTATATGTTAAAATTTCATATTGATGATTCAACATGAAATTTAGAGAGGTCATACTAACACACTCACACATCCTTTTCATTTGTCTACATACTTGTCTGTTGGGAAAACTAAATGATATACAAATTTAATCATTCTATATTCATTTATACTTGATAAATAATGCCTTAGTCTACAAATATAGTTTAAAAAATATAAAAATTATCAAAATTCACATATATATTAATATGAAGAAAAATATCACTAAATTGAAAAAATAATGTGTTATTTAGGTGGAATTACCGTCATGAATGTCCCGGGAAAATCCTTATGTCTATTCCTGAACCATCCACCAAAAACTAAAAATGAGCACTCTTGAGTTCCATATAAGTTTTCTATATTTGATCCTATGTTAGTTACTTAACATTATAGTGATCAAATAGATTATAATCTACACACATAAAAAAAAGAAACATACAGAGTGTGAGTACAATATACCAAGTAACAATTCACCAAACCTCCCCTTCTAACCTATGATTGGATAGAGTGTATATGAAAAAAATGAAAAGATAAAGAAGTGGTATATGTGTAGTCATCATTTAAAACATGGGTATCAACTTCAATACAAGATATAAAAAATTCCCTACAAGGGGATATCCATACCATGTGCACATACTCTGACCCTCACCATAGAGTTAGAGAAGACATATATGAATAAAATACGAAATAATAAGTAAGAGTGTTATACCTATCCAATGAATGTGATACATGAATACATATTTGTGAAATCATATTCTCCATCCATTTAGGAGTGTGGAAAGGTTAATACCATGCACAAGAACTGCTAATCAATCCTAATACATAATTATGGTTTTGCGATCCCATCCTATAAATTACACCTATTAATTAACATTCAGTATCTTAATTATAGTAATATATATCAATATATCCATTCAAATATAAGGAATCCAAAAAATCAAACATGTAAGAATATATATAACAAGTAAAAAACAAGGAATGGGTAAAAAAAAATAAGAATATTTTTTTCAACATTATTGATAAAAAAAATATCTAATCATTGACTCTCCTTTTAAAACTCATATGCCTCAATTTTTGCCTTATAGTGTTCCAAAATAACTTGTAACCCAGACCAGATGTATCTTATTACCCTAGGATTGTTTATTATTTCATTTGATGATATATATTGGATAGATTATATATAATTCATCATCCTACTGATTAATATCATCATATTGGCTCACATGTTAAGGGTGAGGCACACACCTCCTTGGTTTTTGTAAATTTCAAGAAATATCCATTTAAAATTATGAAATTTTGACTTAAAATAGCCATTCATTTATGGATGAAAAGTTATAATCAATATAACTTGAGTACATGAATTTCAATATGGCCATTTCCAAAAATGAGATGTTAATCATGGTTCTTTTTTTATAATGTAATAGTTGAACCACTAGGTATATTTTTGTTTTATGTTATATATAAACTCCCTAATTCATAAAATTACAAGGCCTATTTGTTAGGTGTAAAATTGGTTCTCTTGCTTATTTTTTCTATGATTAACCAAAATTAATCAAAACTATTAGAGGATCTTGTTTTTTGAATTACATATTTTGTTTTAATCTCAAACAATTTACAAACATGGAGGTGAAGTGGATGAAATTCACCAGTAGGATTTTCAAATTCCCCATTATTATAATAACATGTTAAAAATTTATATATAAATCATGTAATATTCTAATTTAAACTATGGTATAATAAATTTCTAATGAATGGTTCGTTAAACATCTACGATCTTTGGATGTATAACCCTTCACGAATAATATAATTAAATTATGTCATTTTCTCAAAAGGTGATATGAACTACAAGACTCACATGAACATACAACAAAGAAGAAGATTCTAGAAACCAAACATTGTGAATCTCCCCACCATCCCAAATTTTTTGATTAATTATAAATTTAAATTATGATATTTGGGTGTTATTAAATATCTATATCTTGGATGATGTGAGGTAAACATGATATAAATATACACAAAAATGATCTTCAATTACATTAATGTGGAGTAAAGCCATAATAGAAATAAACATACATTCCTTATTTTGATCCTACAACTATTGTGGGTGATTTTATATATATGAGAACTGAACAAATCATTTCAATTTTCAGGTGATTTATGGGTGAAATAATAAAAAAATTATAGAAATTTGACCCAACATCAGTACCTCATTTTTAAATATTCTTTTGAAAATAAATCATCATCCCCATGAATTTCATCGTCTTAATCTCCTCTATGAATACTGCCTGGTTCCCTTTATAATGAACGCATCGATGACATATATTCATCATAGGATAAGCTATTCTCTGGTGGATGTAATGGACATAATAATTTAATCAGTTTCATAAATTCAATGTTTTCCGTATCAACTCATTCTACCACTAGTGTTACCCTTTTTCGGCCTATTATATATATGCATTAAACTTTCCAACTTAGTGGTATGAAAATTTGTACCTGAATAGGTCCAATACCTTCTAAGTACTATACTCTCCCCAAGTCGGTATCTTACTCTTCTAGCACGCTCATCCCCCATCACCTAATGTTAGTGATCAATTAGTCCAAAATTGTCATATTCCTAAGAATTAGGGGCCTCCAAATCATCCTGTTACACATATAAATAGATTTTTATGTTACAAAATAGATATTAAAATTTGAAATAATAAAATTAAAACTTACAATATGATGTTTTGTTGGTTCTCTAATTGCACATCCATCTTATTTATTTCTACATTAGAAGAACTGTTGTGCTTGTGGAACAATCCCTTAAATAGTAAATACCCTCCACTATAATAACATTTAATATCATAAGCCATATTTAGATATAGGTTATAAATAATAAATATAAAAATATAAAATATTACTAACACCCTAAACATGGCAGTCATCCTATGAGTAATGATTTTTCGATACTGTTCTATTATGCACTCATTCTTGATATGTACTACCTCTAACTCCATGAAAACTCTAGGGCACTATAAAATATACAAATCTTATTTATAGGCTCTCCAAATCTCACCTAGTTCCTTTAGATGTGATGGTAGTTCACCATCACCATTTGGAAAATTAAACTAATGATGAAACCAAAATATTAATTCATACAAGTAAAAAAAATATAATAAATTAAATCCAACATATTTTTTACCCATATTTGTGCCTAAGAATTATCCGTGACTTTGTTTGGAAAATTACTCCAACAGAGCTAGTTAACGGGAATGATATCAGAGTATTTAGAAAGTATTGCCAGAAAAATCTAACATTGCTAACTTATTTTGTCGATTATTTGGTTGTCTTCATAATAGTCTTCCATCAACTTCATACAGTGGTTCTATAAAGAATTCATGAAATTAATCCCCCTTTTCCAACCTATTGATTTATATTTTTTGAATGAAAAAAAATATTATAATAATAAATGTTATAATGAAAATAAGTAATTTAATAAAATTTTTCTGGTTCTAAAATATACCTACAACATTCTGATAAATGGGTGCCACTGGATCAATAGGCACTGAATGAACATGACCCTGTATAGGTGGAGTGGGTCCTAGTGTTTGCTCCATAGGCACAAACTATGATAGAGATGGAGTCAATGAATAATTGTAGAAGATGAGAGAGTAAGAATTAAATGGTAAAGAAAATGGCATGGATGGTAGAAAAAATGTATAATATTGATGAGGAGTGGGTTTCATTATCAGAAACTATAATGATGGATGAGGAGGCTCAGATTTAAAGGTTGGATAAAACATGGTAGGCCAAAATATCTCATGTTTTACTAATGACATGGTGGGATCAGAATGTGTGGAAGATGGTGCATTAGTGGGAGGTGCATGGTCTATTCATGTATCCTAACAAGAGCTCATAATACTAATACCCCCCATACAATCGGCCAATGTAGTTGGAGTAGAACAAAGTTCCTCTTCTAATAATTACTGACTAAGTGGTGGATCCTACTAAAAATTTGAAAACAAATTTAATCACATGATATTATATGATATTGATATATATATATATATATATATTTGAACTAAAATACTATCAAAAGGTAATAATGGAGTAATGTTAATCTCATACATTCGTAGATTGTTGTCCATCGTCTTTATTCTTTACCATTCGACATTAGGATTCATTTTCATTATTTGAAAAAAATAAGGATGTAACTAGAAAAGGCTATGTAATGTGTAACCAAAAAAAAATTATGAGACATGTTTTATTTTTCTGAGTTCATTTGGTTCATATTTCTGGTTATTTGATTTAGCTATTTTTTTGATAGGTCATTAATTTAATTTTTTATATTCATATCAATAACTTTATTATATCCAATTCATTTAAAAAAAATTTAATTCTAATTTAATTGTTTCTAATTTGATGGGTTTTGTAGGATTTAATAAATTTTAATTCAATATTATATAATGAAACTCAAATAATTCTACAAAAAATAAACATTGAAAATTAACGTTAAGATCAAGTAGGATTCAATAATATTTGTAATCAATATTAAATCATTTTAAACAGTACCATCCTAAACAACCCATGTCAAGCTGAACCAAATGATTTGAGAACATAGATGTATGATTCTAGATATTTCCCACCACAACATCAGGCTTACAATTAACTTTGAAAAATGAGCTATTGGAGTCATTATTTGAAATAAATGGATTGGTTACAATGTAAATAGGGATGGTGTCAATTGCATCATCAACTTCATCAGATTCATTTCCTGTAAATACTTCAACAAGGTCCCCAAATTTCGGTTGAAGAGGATATTTGACATAAAAAGCATATTTCTTCATTGAGGCCAATACATATGGTGCATTAGTGGAAAGAGTGTGAGTCATGTCAATAACTCAAAATCAAAAATCATCATTAAGGGTTCCCTACCTCATCATCGAATCAAACAGCTAGAATTTCAACATAATGACTCAAACATTAGAGTAATTATTCAATATTTTAATTTTCTCAAAGGCTCTATAATAATCTACATTTTAAAAACGAGGCCTATTATTCGTTGGACCAGTATAATTGTCTGGTGTGGCAGATATCATAACATCAGGATGTTTTGTTCTCATATTATTTGGTAGTTTAGTGATAACACGTGTTTACCCATTAATCACAATTGATTTACATTCACGAACCACAATATTAGGACCACAATTCAAAGGTCTTATTTCATAATAAATAGAGTCTGTTGGAAAACATGATACCCAACATATAATAGAATATTACAAATGACTAAATATTTTTTTAATTTTTTAATTACAAAAATATTTCTACCTTATTTCTCAAACAAATAGATAATTATTTTCCCTGAAAATCCTCTATTCTTCTCAAATATAATGAACAATTCATTCTATTTATCATTTCTTTATGTTCCACATTTTTAAAAATCTAAATATTTTAATAGATTGTTAATATTACATGAGATGAGACAAGATATAAATGTTCAATTTACTTACATGATGTAGTCGTCGAAGAAATCATAGTTGAACAACACTGTGTGATGTGCCATCTCCAACTATTTAATGATTAATTAAATCAATGTAAATGATCGTGGAATTCATCCTATTTGAGGAATTGATGGAAATTTGGTTTCTATTTTCTGATACTATTTTTCTTCATTTAACATTGACATGTTCATTATTGTATTAATTGTTGACAAATACATTGAGTAGAAATCCATTCATTCTCGAGACAGTAACCGTTCATGATAGAACATTCAGTATGGTTCCAGTTTAGAACATATGATTTCAATGTGTACATAATTCCTTTAGAATGATACATTCAATAAAAAGAAACATCTCCCCCAAGAAATATTTTAGATGGAATATGGATAGTCAAATGAAACATGAATCTAAAAAATGATAGAGGAAATATTTTCTCCAACTCACTCAAAATTAATGTTGTCTCTAACAACATATTTTGTAACAATGACATTGGAAACTTCTTAGCACAAAGAATCATAATAAAATTGTAGAACCAAATAAATTACTCCCTTAAATTTTTGAAAAAAATACGTAATATTGCTATTGGAATGAACTGATAAAGAAGGATGTGTTAATCCTGAGTCATTAAAGATTTCTATTTCAACATTCTTCTATTGGCCCACTTTGATATATTTATTGAATAGCCATCATGTTCATTAACATTCTATAGTACATCAAGTAATTTATTTTTTCTATAGGTGTCAACACATTAGAATCACATGGAACTTTTCATTTATTTTAATTGATCCATATAGAATAAAATTCTGATCTGATCCCACAATCCAACAATCCATTGCAAGATCGTAAGTCATTTCGTGTATTTCCCTTGAATTTTATGAGAATTGAAAAAGTATTTTTAATATATTCTATACATTTTTGAAATGCATATAAGAAGTGACCTAAATAATTTATTGACCAATAAGGAAACTCATGGAAGATACTCCTCTTCTTCCATTTGTAATGGATATCATTGGAAAAATTCATCATCTTTCTAGATTTCATTTATTCATTACCGAATAAAAATTGAAATCATGAAATTCATTAAGAAAATCAATTTCAGTCATATGTTATGGTGGATCGTCGATCTCCATGGTATTTTCAAATCTTCGATGATTAATTCTATATGAATGGTTCATTGGAATGAATCGTTGAGGTCCCATTAATCTAAAACTAAGGTGATAATTTAGTATTCTTGATCGATTATTATTCATACAAAGAGGATATGATATTTTTTCTTATATTTACCCTCCATACATCACTGCATAAGAAGGAAAATCATTGATGGTCCACATAAGTGTAGCATGAATCTAAAATATTTATTTCGAATATGCATCGTATGTTCACACTCTCACATCACAAATAAGTTTCGACTCTTTTATTAAATGTTTCATGTATAAATATATATCAATTCTTGGATCAGAAGGGGAGATATGAGCATAATCATGAATGTGTTTAGTATTTTCATACACAACCATGGGGGAATTTTATAAATGTTTGGGAAAACAGGACATTGATGTGCGAAGTAATCATATACCGAAATAGAGTAAAATCATGACATGAGAGTCCTAGCCTAACATTACGTATTTCAGTTGAAAAATCAAGATATCGACCACCAAATCTCTTCCATGAAAATCCATATGCAGGGTGATCCCACTCTTCATTATTCTTCTTTCTCTCGATATCAATCCATTACATTTTTATTGATTTTTCATGAGACATGAAATGGTTCTAGAGTTTGGGGATTAATTGAAAGTGCCGCATTAAATTATATGGAAAAAGGGATGGTGTTAAATAATCATTTTCTATTGGTATGATCCACATGTTATAAAATCAATTTTTTCTACATTTTCCTCCCAAAGAAGCTTAAATATTTCGAGAAATCATGAATTTTTTTTAAAAAATCCATTGTCTTCCACTAAATTCCGTTCTATATAGTGGTCTGAGGGAACATCTACATCGTCTTGATGTAATTACATCAAGATGGTAAAAATTTATTCAATAGTAGTAGTAGAAATCCATTACAAGGTTTTTCAATGGATCAATCTGATTTAAATGTACTAATATTTCATGTTACCACATTATTGGTATATTGGAGTTGTCGCAACATCATTCAATTATTTCATCCTGTTGATATCATCATTTTCATTGGACGCTTCATGTGTGCTTGTATCAAAGTATTCTTTGGTCAACATCATTTCCATCTCTTGATGACGAATAAATTGAAACTCGTCATATATCAAATCCGCTAATCTAATCCTCTCATTTGGATCATCAGAATTTTAAGATTCAATTTTCTCCACATTGTGATACAACACATAATAGTTGGTTTGAAAACCATATTTGGTTATATGGTATTGAAATTCTTCACAAATCAACCAATGTCTTCCCACATAATTATAACAAGGTCAATTTATGTGACCAAAAGCAGAAGCATTGTCATATATAAAATCGTGAAAGCACTCCACATTTTTTTCAAGCTGTCTTTAGATTCAATCAGTTTCATAAATAAAACAACTATCCATTCTGAAAAATTAATGTAATAAGAAAATTTGTGAATTCCACTCAAAAATATTGAAATTTAATTGAAAATATATTGATTAAAATGAGAATTGGTCATGATTATATAAAAAAATAATTGAGACACATCTTTATATGAGAATCATAATTTGAAATAAATAAATACTCTATAGATAATTTTTTATGTAAATGATAATTTTTCAACTAAGCTCATATTTTATTAGTACTATATTATTTTTATATTTATGTTTAGTTTGGTTCAATTAATTTTATTTATATATGATTAATGCCATTTAGTGTTTTTGAGGTCTACTAAACACTACATGGATCAAATCATGTTATTTTAATTCCATTATGTTTGTTTGTTTTAGCTTATGAGTTCATTGGTGTGGGGGTTATAGTAGTGTAATTATTTACACTAGTAATAGTATCATATTATTTAAATACTAATTCATCCTATATCCATTGATAAAAAATGCATGCATTTCTCCTTTATTAACTATCAAGACATCACTAAATAGATACCCATTAGTGATGGTCAATGGAACATTTCCTGTGGATTGAATTTCATGAGAAAATTATTACAGTCTTGAGTTATAGATAAATATATTTTCTCTGGGTTGAAAGATGGTTTATTGAATCAACAAGTTATGTGAAACTATTATTCTTTCTATGTAATTTCTAGAATTTAAAAATTATTCTCACGTATAATAATATTTATGTTTTATCTATATATGAATATGACAACAATTAGATTTGATAAATTAGTATATTCCCATTTCATTCGGGGTTTTGTAAACTATTTTATAAACCCACAAGGTGTCTTACAACCTTGTTATCGTGTATTTTCTATTTGAGTTTACTATATTTTCCAATATTCTTCTAATATAACTTTTAAAAAATTGAAATTGTCTAATGGATTGTGGATGGTAAGGTGTTGATGTATTATGGTGCACTCCAAACATCCCCATTAAATCATACAAGAACCTGAAGTGAATGTGGGATCATCCGTCAATGATTAATTCATGTATTATTATAAAAAAATATTGTATTACATAAATAAGTACAAAAAATTCTGGAAACATCATTTTTTTGGCCTTTTAATCCACACATTTTGAAACATTGTTAACAAATAACAATATGTTCGAATATCTAAATGACTTGAGAAATGGTTTTTTAATGTCTATACCCCATACATAAAATATCTCACAAAAAAACATTTGTCATTGATGTATTTATTATCTCTAAGATATATTACAATGAATTTTTACCGCTCAGATTTATTATAAAACTAAAATTATTCCTAAAAAGTATGGGATATATATTCTATATTTAAAGACATTCCTAAACGATCATTTTGGTGTAATGTAACCTCCACAAGATAAACTATGATAAAATTACAGCACATATTATACCTCATTTTTAGCGAATCAAATGTTGATCATTTGATAATTATAAAACTATGATATAATATTCATTATAAAAAATTTCATTGGATTTGATCCTACATAATATGAGAGGTTACCAAAACATTTCACATATTATCAAACATTTTTACTTCTAATTCAGAAAAATATAGTTAATCTTCTTGAATTATTTCATGAAATAGTTTCTTGTCTAGAAATTCCACCTCAGTAGTGTGAAGAATGTAGAAAAAGTGATATTCCAATTTATTTTTGGCTCATATATTTTCTTTTCTATTAAAATAAACATTAAATCATTGTAAAATTTGTCTTACCAAGATATGTTATTTTAATAGATTCTTTATCAAAATAGAAAACATAAAACAACCCTTTCTTAAAATCAACATGATTGAAAAATATCAAAATAAATGAATGAAGAACATATAACTCAGTTAGAGATTTATTATTTGAAGTGGACTAAAAGAAGACATCAATATGGATCCTTTTTGGGGAATAATGGTTGGAATGTAGGGACGAAGAAGAAAGATTTAATATCGGGAAAATCAAAACATAGAACAAAAAATAAAGAGGTGACGAACATTGAATCTACGTTTCCACTTATAGATTTGTTTTTTTAGAACTAAAAATGGCTTGAATGTAGATGGTTCCACTAGTGGGAAGAAGGTTTTTAGGCTGAGGAAGAGGGGATCATCATTTTAGGGAAACACATGACTAGGAGGGTAAAAGTGGATGGACATTGTCTATTTGGCGTTGAATTTCACAATAGTTTTATAAAACCGTTTGGATAAAGTGTTTACCAAAATAGTTTTGTATAACTATTGGTATATGTATGTAGAAAAGACCATATCCCAATTTATTATTCAAAACATTGGGATATGTTGTATCTATCACAATGGTTTTCAAAACCCATTTGGGAAAGCAGCCTCTAAATAGGTCTATACCAATGGATTGTGAAAACTATTGGTATAGGTGCATTGGTATAGAGTGTATTTATAGATGTTACCTACCTGTAACACCCCGAGCTTCCATGATACGCCTCTCTTTCATTAATGCAATAGCTTGCATTGTACCCAAGTTCGAGTTCTAACACACCGCAACTAATCAAAGTAGCCATTATGAATAGTAATATCCACCTTTTAAATTTATAGAAATTTTATATTTCAAAATGGACTTCATTTTTGAATTCGTAATATTGAAATTATCCTAAGTTGAATTTTTTGTAACTTTCTGAGAACTTCCAATTTTTTTATGAATAGTGAAAAATACTTAAAACAACTTTTTTAATCAAAATAATTTATTGTGATAAATTATACTATTTAGTTGTTTTAAGGTATAATTAGAATATATTTTTACCATTTTATCCAATGGTTGTCATTAGAATTAATTTAACATTGAAATTGGACATAAACAATTGCCAATCTTTTGATATAAATTGTTTCTTAAAAACACGCTATTTGTTGTAACAGCGGGAATTAATTATAAAATTAATTAATGCAACTTATATTTTTGTAATTTTTTAAAATAGACATCATTTTTGAATTCGGAATATCAATTATAGCTTAGGGTGAAATTTTGGCCTTGTTCTGAAAAACATCAATTTTTGATGAATAGTGAAACCACTAAGTGGTAGTTAAATAACTGATTTTTCGTTTAAATGAAATATTACCACTTCTGTGATTTGATTTTTCAAAAATCCGACATACATGGTTTTCATTAAGAAGTAAAATGTGGTTCAATGAGATTAAAATAATTTTTTGGTGAATAGTAACTTTTAAGTTCTTAATCGCGATTAGAGGTAATTAGTGTAGTTTAAGGTACAAATAATGTTTTAATAATATGAGATGAGAATGAAACTTGTCCTACTCCTATTGGATGATTCATGGCCGACTAAGACAACCCATGGGTCAACTTGGGGTCCCCACTTTAGTTGGAAAATGACATTAATATATATTTATTTAATGTTAAAATTAAATTGACACAAACATGAGTTGTTTTACTAAAACATTTTTTAAGTGGGGTTACACAAGTCCAAATTTTGACTATAAATATTCATTAGAAAGCTAAAAATCTTTCCTACATCATAGTATTTTTTTATAATTTTTAGACATTATATAAATTAAATTATTTATGACATCATGATGATGCAGCGATGACCTCATTATTTAACGATTTAAATAAAATGGGAAGATAATGAAAAATACAAGGCTTACACTTGTCCAAAGCCAATTGGATGAGGATATTTAGAACCCTTGTCACCTTATACTCGAATTATATAAGTGTGGGACCTTTAGAATCCGAAAATCATTGTGTAATAATGTAACATTTCAATCTTTCCAAAAGAGCCCCTCCTCTCCACTTATAAAAGGCCCCCACCTCTCCCACCTTATTCACACCTTCAAGCCATTTGGCTCGGCCAAACTCTGCCAAAATACTCTCCCAACATCCCTCTATTACTCCTAGAAGCCTCACTTTTGGAAGAACTATTCCCAAGTAAGCCTTTGGCTCAAATCAAAAAGAGTTACCCGATTTTGAGGTAATGTCTTTTCTAATGTTGTTTTGTTTTATTTTTCTTCTACAACCCCCTAAACTCTTTTTATTAATTTATTTTGTCCCAACACCAGTATCCTAAATATACTAGGATTTTGTTATAAGAAGTATTCTAGCTACACTTACAAACACCTACATCTAATGGTTAAAGAACATACGGTTTCTGTGGATGGCGAATTTCTGCCTCACGAAACGATTATTGTTCAACACTCATATAACACCTTCAAAGGTGGCCATTAAGATGTCACTATTTTTATATATGATATATATTATGTTTATGTTTTACTTATGCTTCTGTATTTCTCATTTATGGCATAATTTATGATTTCCATTATGGGTAAAACGCGATAATTTCATTTTAGGAAGTGCGGACTACCATCCCCCTCAAAGTGATGTGAATCGTTAATGCCATATGTGGGATGTATAAAGGATGGAGTAAATGATATTATATATGATATTATACTGGAACTATATTATACCTTTATATAATTATGATTTCATTACATTAAATATGAAATAGAAATGAAAGTAGCATTCATGCGTACGTACGGCTTACCGTCTCCATGAACGGTGCATTTCATTTCTTACCTCTAAATGTTACGTAATATTATAAATGAATGTATATACTGTATATATAAGATATATATGACATCTAAATCATGAATATAATTCTGGAGATAATGGATATTCTACCACATAAACAACTTGTAATTATAAGAAGTTTATTGTTGACTCAAGTACCAAAGATCGACAAAACAACCGTTATTAACTTAAATAATTACATAATGTTCATATCATTGTAATAAGTGATATAAAAAGGATAATGAAATTGAAAATGGTTCTTAATAAGGTATATATTAACACTAGTTTATTATTCATGAGGTTAAAGAACGGTTGAGTCAAGTCAGACACGAGGTAAGGGAATTTCTTAACCCAACTTCCATTCTTTGGGTTAATCTCCTACTTTCAAATTATATCATGATATTATTATGTCCTATCTTGTATTTTTACATTATTTATGTGTAATTATAGTGAATACACATAATATACCTACTTTATTAAAAAAAATGATCTTTTTAAGGACTTCGTCTCAATCCCCTTTCATTGAGGCATATTTGGTTTTATACACAACTTTCTTTTATACGGTGTATAAACCCCTTTGACTCTTACGGTTATTCAAAACGAATCTTTTTATACGAAGCGTTTTGCTAAACGACAAAAGGGAATGTTTTTCTTTCCGTACTTATGCGGCAACAACGACTTCTCCACCACCGTGACCATTATTTGATTTTCGGCTTCCTCTACAAGCCATCATTTTTTTAAGGAAAAATGAATACAATGTTTTAACTTTCTTTTATTTTGGTATTGAAAATGGTTTTGAAAGCATTTTTTATATCAATTTGTTGTATTTATATCTTTTGATTGAAATGTGGAAATGTTATGTTTCCTTTATGCATGTTTTATGTGATACGATTATGTTATGGTTTATGATATGTTTAAACCTATTCATATGAGGAATGTATTGGACTTAATAAGTGACGGGTGGAGCCCGCTATAGCTCCTCGATGCATCGGTAGGTCTCATGAGACAACTAGACGTGGAATTGGCCGAGGCCCTTTCCCAATTTGATTTATGGTTTTGGCCGAGGCCTTAATCATTTTAGACGTCTTGGCCGAGGCCTTGACAAAATGTTTCAGAATGTCCGGCATTATACATTCCCTCATTATGAAAGTGGTTATTGTTATTGCATGTGATTATTCGTCTAGTAGAATATCCATGTGAGTAAGTAATGGCATTATTTTATTTTACTTTTGCCATATTATGCGGAATTTCAAGTTCAATAAGGCTTTTGTTTTAGTTATACATTGCCTTAAATGCTTATGTTTTCTTATAAAAGCTTCTGCAATATTGTTATCCTTACTGAGCATCTGAGCTCACCCCTTTCAATGTTTTAATATTTTCCAGGATGTGAAGAAGTATTTTATGAATGACCTGCAGGGATTGTGAGAAGAGGATATGAGGGTGGACTATGGAGACTTTGTTATTGTATTTTTTCACTTTATAATGTAATGTAACGTTTACGAATGTATCTAGTGTTTCCAAGGCTACTAAACTAATCGGTATTTCGAGACTTGATCTTTTGTGATCATGACAATGTTACGAACTAATGCACCGACTTTGGGTAGCTGGGGTCGGGGTGTTACAGTTGGTATCAGAGGCAGTTTATTACTAACCTTGGAAGCTAGATTTAGATAAACTCTGATTGGAGGACATAGCCCAAAGATAGACTTTGAGGATTAGTGTAGAAGAACTTCCTAGAATTTTGTTATTGTAGAGATTTTGTGAGTTTTCCGAGCAATACATCCCTGTCTGGATACGAGCAGGTAGAGGCAGCTCTGGCACAGATGTACCTAGGGGTAAAACCCGAAAACACCGCTTTGAGCTAGACTCGAACGGGAACTGGTGCACGACAACGGGCCTTGCTGTACTCTTGGTTACGACACTCCCGGGGGATATGCTTAGGATAATTCTCATTTTATTTACAAACCACTATGAAGGGTTTATGAGTATATACTTCCTCAAAGAAATTTTTTTTATGATTATGGATTATATCCATAAATAGTTCAATTTATGTTAAGTGTTTTACAAGAATGGAATTATTTATTTTGATTCATAAACTAATCTAGTTTATGCCATTGTTTAGAAATGGCGCCTAGTGGAAGGAATGGAAACCGTATCAATGCACGAACTCCGTTTAGGGATTGACCTCATGCTAAGATAATTATTGTGGATCTGGAGATACAACTGGTAGTGATCAACTTATTACCATACTGGGACAACTCACTCAGGTTATTAATAATAACCTTACTCGTATGGAGCACCCTGATCCGCAACGTGGAGGATCAATTCTAGATCGTTTCATGAGGCAACAACCACCAACCTTCAACGGGAGTACAAATCCTATAGTAGCTGAGCAATGGATAAATTCCTTAGAGAAAATATTCCATGCCTTGGGGAGTAGTGAAAGGGAGAAGGTTGTCATGGCAGTTTACCGCCTCACTGGAGATGTCGATCAGTGGTGGTCGCTGATTCAAAACACAAAGGAAGATGATGATGTATCAAATATGGAATGGAGGAAGTTCAAATATCTTTTCTTAGAAAAATACTTTCCTCGTGACCATCAAGAAGATATGGAAAGGCAATTTCTGAGTTTGAGGCAGAAGGAGGATGAGAATGTCGCAAAGTATGAGGATAACTTTACAAGGTTAGCGAGGCATGCTGCCGATTATATACGTAACCCAAGGAGTAAGATTGATCGTTTCTTTGATGGGTTAAAACCATTTCTCCGTCGAGATTTAGTATCACAATCCTTCTCATCATACGAAGATATTGTCTCCTGTTCTATCAAGATAGAAAAGGAATTCTCTAAGTCTTATGACAACAAAGTAAAGCAAGAGAAGAAGAGAACGGTGGAACAAGAGACAGATAAAGGGAAAAAGGGAAAGAAGGATTTTCCATTATGTGATAATTGTGGGAAGAATCACCCTGGTACGTGCCTAAAAGGAATGGGAGTTTGTTATAAATGTGGAGAAAAGGGTCACCAGGCTCGTGATTGCAAGGGAAAGAAAGAGGCTATCAAAGTTGAATGCTACAATTATAGAGAAATGGGTCATTATGAAAATGAATGTCCTAAGCGTCAAGGAAAATTACCTCAGAAAAGGCCAAGGGATCAAGGCCAATCTTATGCTGTGACTACAGTTGAAGAGGAATAATTATTGTATTTGTGTTTTTGGACTCAAGAACAAGATTATGGTTATAAGAATAATGTGATATATATAAGGATTGTACTACAGTACATGTTGTTTTCATTAACGATTTAATATGATGAAGGTAATCATATTTTTAGTATGTGTCACTAAGAGAAACTTTACTTTGTTTGGGGAATCTGAGGTTACAATTGATTTTGGAATTTAACGACCCTTTATAGAAAGTCTGGACGGAGGTATTTTGGATAACTATAAAGGTTGGAATGGATTAATATGATCTTTGGATAGTATTGTTTAAGGTTAAAACATTTATGAATGTTATTTTTGGAATAGTATAGTACTATATTTTTAGGAAAAGGACAACCTGCAGGGTGGGTCATAACCCGTTGCATCGGACAAAGCTGCAGGAATCGAACCCACAACCATAGTGTGACAGGCCTTTATTTACCACTAGCCTACATGAAGTCCCTGGTTATTACAAAATAATTTTACTAATCTAAATTGTATATGTTAACATTTGGAACCTTATACAATTAGGAAAAGTATAATATTTTTGGGTTCTATTATCTTTTTGAGTGAAAGGTGAGTTGAAGGTTGAAACTCCAATTGTCAGGAATAAATATATATATACCTATCTGTTATTCAATGAATAAATTAATTCTTAAACTTTAGTAAAGGGATATTAAAACAAAAAATGTGTTATCCTAATACCTTATGTCTTGTTGAACTGATGATATTTTAAATCAACATAGATTGAAGGCTTTGAGGCCCTCAATTTGACAGTTGATTGTGATTGATGACCTCAATCACTCCCTACAAATATTTACATTTTTCCTCCAATTATATGTCTCTAATTGCCACCAATGTTCTCCTTATCGAGATCATAATTTGGTTGTGACTTTCTTATTTCTATTTCCCCCTTATTAAGGCTAAATTTTATTAACCTTATTTCCGATGTGGGTTTTCCAAAAAGGTATTTTCTATTTTGAACCTCTTATTTTCAAAGAAAAAATTTCAAATTGCGAGGACGCAATTTATTGAAGGAGGGGAGAATGTAACACCCCGAGCTTCCATGATACGCCTCTCTTTCAATAATGCAATAGCTTGCATTGTACGCAAGTTCGAGTTCTAACACACCGCAACTAATCAATGTTGCCGTTATGAATAGTAATAACCACATTTTAAATTTATAGAAATTTTATATTTCAAAATGGACTTCATTTTTGAATTCGTAATATCGAAATTATCCTAAGTTGAATTTTTTGTAACTTTCTGAGAACTTCCAATTTTTTTTATGAATAGTGAAAAATACTTAAAACAACTTTTTTAATCAAAATAATTTATTGTGATAAATTATACTATTTAGTGGTTTTAAGGTATAATTAGAATATATTTTTACCATTTTATCCAATTGTGGTCATTAGAATTAATTTAACATTGAAATTGGACATAAACAATTGCCAATCTTTTGATATAAATTGTTTCTTAAAAACACGCTATTTGTTGTAACAGCGGGAATTAATTATAAAATTAATTAATGCAACTTATATGTTTGTATTTTTTTTAAAATAGACATCATTTTTGAATTCGGAATATCAATTATAGCTTAGGGTGAAATTTTGGCCTTGTTCTGAAAAACATCAATTTTTGATGAATAGTGAAACCACTAAGTGGTAGTTAAATAACTGATTTTTCGTTTAAATGAAATATTACCACTTCTGTGATTTGATTTTCAAAAATCCGACATACATGGTTGTCATTAAGAAGTAAAATGTGGTTCAATGTGATTAAAATAATTTTTTGGTGAATAGTAACTTTTAAGTTCTTAATCGCGATTAGAGGTAATTAGTGTAGTTTAAGGTACAAATAATGTTTTAATAATATGAGATGAGCATGACACTTGTCCTACTTCTATTGTATGAGTCATGGCCGACCAAGAAAACCCATGGGTCAACTTGGGGACCCCATGGAGCCACTTTAGTTGGAAAATGACATTAATATATATTTATTTAATGTTAAAATTAAATTGACACAAACATGAGTTGTTTTACTAAAACATTTTTTAAGTGCGGTTACACAAGTCCAAATTTTGACTATAAATATTCATTAGAAATCCAAAAATATTCCCTACATCATAGTAATTTTTTTATAATTTTTAGACATTATATAAATTAAATTATTTATGACATCATGATGATGCAGTGATGACCTCATTATTTAACGATTTAAATAAAATGGAAAGATAATGCAAAATACAAGGCATACACTTGTCCAAAGCCAATTGGATGAGGGGATTTCTAACCCTTATCACCTTAGACTCGAATTATATAAGTGTGGGACCTTTAAATTCCGAAAATCATTGTGTAATAATGTAACATTTCAATCTTTCCAAAAGAGCCCCTCCTCTCCACTTATAAAAGGCCCCCACCTCTCCCACCTTATTCACACATTAAAAACATTTTTCTCGGCCAAACTCTGCCCAAATACTCTCCCAACATCCCTCTCTTACTCCTAGAATCCTTACCTTGGGCAGAACTATTCCCAAGTAAGCCTTTGGCTCAAATCAAAAAGAGTTACCCGATTTTGAGGTAATGTCTTCTCTAGTGTTGTTTTGTTTTATTTTTCTTCTACAACCCCCTAAACTCTTTTTATTAATTTATTTTGTCACAACACCAGTATCCTAAATATACTAGGATGTTTTTATAAGATGTATTCGAGCTAAACTTACACAAACCTACATCTAATGGTTAAAGAACATACGGTTTCTGTGGATGGCGAATTTCTGCCTCACGAAACGATGATTGTTCAACACTCATATAACACCTTCAAAGGTGGCCATTAAGATGTCACTATTTTTATATATGATATATATTATGTTTATGTTTTACTTATGGTTCTGTATTTCTCATTTATGGCATACTTTATGATTTTCATTATGGGTAAAACGCGATAATTTCATTTTAGGAAGTGCGGACTACCGCCCCCTCAAAGTGATGTGAATCGTTAATGCCATATGTGGGATTTATAAAGGATGGAGTAAATGATATTATATATGATATTATACTGGAACTATATTATACCTTTATATAATTTTGATTTCATTACATTAAATACGAAATAGAAATGAAAGTAGCGTTCATGCGTACGTACGGCTTACCGTCTCCATGAACGGTGCCTTTCATTTCTTACCTCTAAATGTTACGTAATAATATAAATGAATGTATATACTGGATATATAAGATATATATGACATCTAAATCATGAATATAATTCTAGAGATAATGGATATTCTACCACATAAACAACATGTAATTATAAGAAGTTTATTGTTGACTCAAGTACCAAAGATCGACAAAACAACCGTTATTAACTTAAATAATTACATAATGTTCATATCATTCTAATACGTGATATAATAAGGATACTGAAATTGAAAATGGTTCTTAATAAGGTATATATTAACTCTAGTTTATTATTCAGGAGGTTAAAGAACGGTTGAGTCAAGTCAGACATGAGGTAAGGGAATTTCTTAACCCAACTTCCATTCTTTGGGTTAATCTCCTACTTTCAAATTATGTCATGATATTATTATGTCCTATCTTGTATTTTTACATTATTTATGTGTAATTATAGTGAATACACATAATAGACCTTCCTTATAAAAAAATTATCTTTTTAAGGACTTCGTCTCAATCCCCTTTCATTGAGGCATATTTGGTTTTATACACAACTTTCTTTTATACGGTGTATAAACCCCTTTGACTCTTACGGTTATTCAAATGGAATCTTTTTATAGAAGCGTTTTGCTAAACGACAAAATGGAATGTTTTTCTTTCCGTACTTATGCGGAAACATCAACTTCTCCGCCGTCGTGACCATTATTTGATTTTCGGCTTCCTCTACAAGCCATCATTTTTTTAAGGAAAAATGAATACAAAGTTTTAACTTTCTTTTATTTTGGTATTGAAAATGGTTTTGAAAGCGTTTTTTATATCAATGTGTTGTATTGATATCTTGTGATTGAAATGTTGAAATGTTATGTTTCCATTATGCATGTTTTATGTGATATGATTATGTTATGGTTTATGATATGTTTAAACCTATTCATATGAGGAATGTATTGGACTTAATAAGTGACGGGTGGAGCCCGCTATAGCTCCTCGATGCATCGGTAGGTCTCATGAGACAACTAGACGTGGAATTGGCCGAGGCCCTTTCCCAATTTGATTTATGGTTTTGGCCGAGGCCTTAATCATTTTAGACGTCTTGGCCGAGGCCTTGACAAAATGTTTCAGAATGTCCGGCATTATACATTCCCTCATTATGAAAGTGGTTATTGTTATTTCATTTGATTATTCGTCTAGTAGAATATCCATGTGAGTAAGTAATGGCATTATTTTATTTTACTTTTGCCATATTATGTTGAAGATCAAGTTCAATAAGGCTTTTGTTTTAGTTATACATTGCCTTAAATGCTTATGTTTTCTTATAAAAGCTTCCGCAATATTGTTATCCTTACTGAGCATCTGAGCTCACCCCTTTCAATGTTTTAATATTTTCCAGGATGTGAAGAAGTATTTTATGAATGACCTGCAGGGATTGTGAGAAGAGGATATGAGGGTGGACTATGGAGACTTTGTTATTGTATTTTTTCACTTTATAATGTAATGTAACGTTTACGAATGTATCTAGTGTTTCCAAGGCTACTAAACTAATCGGTCTTTCGAAACTTGATCTTTTGTGATCATGCCAATGTTACGAAGTAATGAACTGACTCTGCGTAGCTGGGGTCGGGGCATTACATACCACCGAACTATAGACATAATCCTAACCCCATATCCCCATTTGAAAACATAAATTGGCCCTAACACCTAATTCTACCGCCAATCTTAGGCCCTACCCTGAGTCTTAATTCCCCTTTCCCCTGCCATAAACCTCCCAAGCCACAAGTAATGAACCCCACCCCAATAGTAGTTTCTCCCATCCTCCTACCCAAACCCTCACCCAAGCCCGCCCATCCCAAGCACCAAACCCAAACATAACCCCTATCCCCACCTCTATAATTTCCCCTAAACTAGAAATCCTCATATCCCACCATGTACAACTTACTCCTAGCCCATAAAATACCCTAGACCCCTATCTAGTACCCCATACCTAACCCCTTAACCCAGCCCTGAAACACCCCACCACCCCATCACTAGAACACCCCTTGTCCCAACCCTTGACCAACCCCTAGAGACAACTTTACACCTACCCCCATCACCACTCATATGCCTCTCCACAATCTAAGCCCTAAAACTCCCCCCCCCAACATCATTCCTTAACATAACCAAACCCTATCACAAACAACACCCCCGAGACTACCCTTAAAATCCAATCATTCCTTCAACCCTTTCCCATATTCCTAACAACTGTCCACATACCTAGGACTAACCCCATCTCAATCCTACCCGCTACACCCCTACCTTAACCTAAAGCCTGCCCCGAAACCCAGCACCATGCATTCCCCATTTCTCCTGGCCTAATCCTCCCCCTGACCGCACCCCAAGTCATAGACCTACCCCATACCCCATCCCCTATATCAAAATCCAGTAAACCTACCCTACCATACACTTATCCCTAATTCATTCCTACAACAACCTTGGATATACATACTCCTAATAACCATAACCATATATCTTTCCCCCACCAACCTGACTGAATCCCTAATACCCTCAAAATTTGAACCTAACCCCACCATAGACCAAAACCCCTCATCCATATCCCTAAATCATGCCCTAAACCCCCAACCATAGATCAGATGTTTACCATATCTCAAAACCCACCCCATCTTGATCTCTAACCCACACCCATACCCTTTCCCTAAATCCCTAACTGTAGAACCACTCCTCCAAACCGAGCCAAAACCACCTCCATCCTCCCCCCTAAAAAACTACATATAAAATCCCTAACCATAATCTTGCGCCCAGTAAAGAACCCTAGCAACCCACCTTGATCCAAGAGTGTTTCCACACTCTTTACCTTACCCCTTGAGACTAGCCATGAACCCCTATGCATATATTAACCAGTTGGCCCTAGCCCTAAACGTCATACCCTAGTACCTACCCTCGACATGATCCATAAACCCATACATCCTAGAACATAGCTTTTCCCATGCCGTAAATCCCTCATACATACCATTAAAAAAACATGTACCATAGATCCTATCATAACTCAAGCCCTATCCGAAAACCCTAGAACCTACACCCCCATACCCGACATGACACAATCCCAAAAGTAACCCCTTGACCGTAACCCTACGACTATCTCTAACCCCTAGATCCCATCCCTAAAACCCCACATCCCTTTTTTATACACTACACAGACATATACCTAAACATATACCACTGACCTTTTTCCTAAACCTTCCTTGGCCCTGTCACTAAGCCCCCAGTGACCTTCCCTACACCCCATACCTACGACATAACCCCCCTGACCTTAGACATAATCCTACCTATGGCCCTATACCTAACAATACCAACAACCCCTATCCCTAAAACCCCTGATCATATGACATACCATCCTACTGGATCACTAACTACCTCATCACCATGCCAATACCCCCTATCCCTAACTCTAAAATCCACAACCCTAAATCATACCCCAACTCAAGATATAACACCATAGACTAAGAACCAACCGATGAACTGGGACACACCCTGAACCTATAACATATCCCCAATATAGTCCAAAACCCAATCAACCACATCTCTAAACCTACCCACCCAACCCTAGACCCTGACCTACCCCCATATATATCGCTACACCACCCCACCCAAAGCACTAACCCCATGAACATGAACCTACCTACTTTCTAGTTGTATACTTTTCCTAACACTAGAAACATCCCTTTACCATATCAATTGGACCTCGAATAGACCCTTGACTATACATGCATCCCTATAACCGACCCCCCTCGACCCTAGCCATCAATGCTAGAACAAACCCCTAACCCTAGAACCTACCTCACCCCGACCCAAACCCCTAGTCTCATATCCTACCTATATCCCTCATCCCTAGAACCTATCCATAACTGAAGACCCCTCCCCCCCACAGACAATTGAGCACAACACTAAAACCTCACCCTATTCCTATAAAATTACCTTAACCCAAGCTCATGTCCACAAAACCTATCCATGACTATAAAACTAACCTCATCCCTAGAAACAAATCCTCATCCCTACCATGAAACCCCTATCCATAAAACCTACCCACTGAATTCAACCCAAACCCTTGCCTTAGCCCGATACCTACCCATACACTTTCACTACACCCCCAATAATATATCCTTCCCTATAAGACATAGAACCAACCACTACCCAATCATTAAACTCCCAAGCCATATATCGAACCCCTACAATAGAACCTTCGCTTACCGTATCCCAAAACACCCAACTCCAGAACCCACCCAACCTTATAACCTACCCCTTATTCTATCCCAAAACCATCATGCTCTAGGACATACCACCGAACCAAGCCTTATCCCCCCACATGTAGATCATACCCTGAATTAGAGACCTAACCCTATACAAATCCCTAATCTACCCCAATAAATATCCCTAAACCCCCGACCATTAAGCTACCCTAGCCACTAAACCTACCATGACCTCAGTCCTAACCCCGGAATCTAGATCCTCCATCAACCCTAAAACCTATAAATGAGATTATCCTTAAACACTATGGAACTAGAATCTAATCCCCAACATGATACATAACAAACTCAAACTTATCCATTACCCCCTCGGCCCTTGACCTTTCCCCTACCATCTATATCCATTCCATAACCCTTACCCCATATAAAAACCATTATCCCTACCCCAAACCATGTCCCCAATGATTCTAGCCCTATTTCATCCACTATAGATTATACACCCATCCATAGAGCCTACCCCGGATCATAGTCCTAAGCTGCCAACTCTACAATATACCCCTCATCATTACCTCATGCTAACCCATGGAACTCCCCCGGAAACCAAGCACTAAAACCATCGACATTACCCATTACAACATATCCCAACCCACATGTCCCCACCACCCCATCAATAGCCCTAACCACTAGAAGCTACCCCTATACACCACATATCATAAGAAATTCAACATGTTTGTCCCTAAACCACCCCTAATATGAGCCATATAACACCAAAGTTATCCCTACACCCTCATCTTATAACCTACCAAAACCATATCCCTAAATCTACCCGAGACCTACACATGTACCCCTTTCTCTATAACATACTCCAAACATAAACCATTACCGTGACCAAATCCCTAGACCTACCACCATAATCACCAAAAAAACCCTAGAACATGACCCTACAGATACCCTTACCGAAAACATTGACTATAGAACATACCCCTAGTTATATTCCCCGACCCAAGAACCAAACCCCTATGCTTGAACATTGCCATAGAGCCAACCCATATCCCTGAAACCCAACCATGACTTTGGCCCCATGCCCTCTAACCTACCCCAAACTGAAGAACCTTTACCTATCCTAGAACCTTCCATGAACCTATCCCCAAACCCCCATCTCAAAACCCACCCCTAAAAATTTTAAAACTCCTATAATAGCCCTAAATATACTTTAAGACCAATCCATAAACCACATGGTAATAGAACCTACCTGGATCACTATAACTAGAAAGAACTAATTCTTTAAACCCCCACCTCTAAATCCTACCATCTGATATGAGACATAACCCCCTCGACTATAAAAATCTACAACTTGAATTGAGACCTAACAACAATCCATAATTCTAATCCATCTCTATAACCCATCCCTAAACCCCTAAACCCTAGAACATACTCCCAGACCTATAACATACCCATGACACTAGACCAAAACCCCAGTGGTTCTATGACTTACCCTATTCCTAGATCATGAACCAAAACCTATCCATAATTCCCTAGGGTTTAAACACAATCACTTGACCTGATCCCTAACCCTTAATTATAGATAATAAACATCCCTTAACCCTAGCCACATTCCCCCCATCCGTAACCCTATCCCCATCCCTATAAATTTAAAAGGGCCAACTAGGACCCATTTAATCATTGATAGATGGATGGATGAATCTGTGATATCATCTTATTTTATGTTACAATTTCTATATTTCAAACATCACCTCATGTTATAGATGTATGAAATTGATAAATTACAAATAGTCACACATCCACAAGAACAATAACACACAATCAAATATAAAATTGTCTTTATTGTGGATACAACAATTTTCAAATACCCTTAATGTTTTCTAGATCCATGATTAACACAACACTGAAAGTGTTTTTTTTGTAGAACAAGTGATATAAAATATTTTTTGGAATATTTATAGAGGCTATCACACATTTGTTCCACAAATGTCACTGTGTGGCATAAAAAACATCTGATATTGTAATTATTTAGCGATCAAATTTTCACTTTCTATCCCAGTAGAAGGTTGAAAGAAATTTATTATACTTCGTACAAAAACGTAGTTTAATTGTCTTATTTTATTATTCTATTTGATTTATAAGTGTAGAAAAAAATTTATTTTCATAGTCTAGAAATAATTATAGTACAATTCCACCATTCTATGAATCTATGAATCTAATTACTCTGTTCGATAAGAAAAAAAATTGAAAAAATCTTCTATGTGGAACAAGTATCATACAAAAACTTTTTTATGAAAACAATTTTATTCCAATTATTTATTAAAATATTCAATAGTACTTACCTTTCAAATAAATAAGTAGTGTTAGAGAACAATATAATATATCCACTATTTATATTACCTATCGTGAAATATCTGGTTATCCAATTTCACATTCCCACTCAGAGAAATTTTATAGTGTATAATTTCAATTACCTTTCAACTACATTTTTTCACTTAATTTATCTTCTTAGATTATTTTGATTCTTCTTGATAATTACTGAAAATTTTCCAATCATGATCCTTTTTGGAATTCAAAAATAAATTTTCAATCCCAAAATATTTGTCATTCTGATTTTTAAATCTAATTAAAAAATTGGAAAAAATGATATCCCAATATCATTCTCCAACAAAAGTAAAATATTTAATACATAATAATTTTTCAAAAATATATATATTTAAAAACCGAAAAAAAGTACGTCAGAAACTTCAAAAATCATCACATTTTTAACTACATTATTCATTATTTTCAAAAAAACCTCAGACCAATGAAACTACATTGATGAAGCTCGGTATACGATGACATATCGATGTCAGCTTGTGTTTGATTAATCAATATAAGATTCATATCCAATAAATCAAAATAATTTATTTTCTTATTACACTAGACCAAATCAGAAAAATTCATAACTATTATTCATAACATACTGAAAAAAACACTTCAAGAGGACACTCATATGCTTTGTGTCATATGAATATGGTTGACTACATTTTCATACATCATATGAGTGATTGGTATCTGATCTCTTCTGATTCATGAGTATAACCAATGTCTCATTTATGGTATAATGAATATATCTACTCATTCCAAAACAACCATAATAGTCCATTATTCTATTATCGATAAAATTCTAAATCTGATGTATTGTTGGTGTCAGCATTCATATGATGGATCACTACCTAGACCAATTTGAATAATCAATGTCACAATGTTTTTGATGGACTTGTATCACTATCATTTACTTTCTTTTTTAAGATCAGCTAATTGATGGTTAATCAAATGAATCAGGTCATTTGATGGATCAACAAATTCAATCTATTTTTTGATAATTATTTTTCTACACATCTGATTTCAGAAAATTCAAAATCTCAGACTGTAAAAAACATCTATGTATGATACTTCTCAAACCAATTATCTACTTCTAGAAAACATAAGTACCAAATATTATATTTTCAATATTATTACATAAAATCCTACTTGTATCATGAATTCATCATGATAGTTAAAATATATAGATCATCAAATCATCATCAGTCTTAATATATCGAACTCAATTTCACCTCCATTAATCCACAATACATGGATCATGATTTTTAAGCAACTGTTGGTGTTGAGAATTATTTCTCCAAAATGAATAATTAGATTCATTGATTTTAAACAACTGAAATGTTATTTGGAATCAAGAAAAACAACACACTCCATTATAAAAAAATATTTTGGAATAAAATGAGTCTTGAGAATAACATCTCTTTGAAAAAATCTTCAAAACAGAAAACTTTTATATATGGAAACTGTTAAGAACTCCATATCTGATCGATGAATTTTTTTATTACTTCATCCATTCACCAAACTTACAAATTAATTTGATTACTAATAATGAAAAAATTAAGAAAAATTCTACATCTAATTATTTCTAAATCTAGAAAATCATCTCCATACAACTTTGTCCCGACAATATCAACCATTGGATTTTTTTTCAACCATAACTCATACATCACTAAAGCATTAAAACATCATGAAATAGAACACTTAAAATTTATTATATTCCATCATGATAAAACTCCTAATAGGAAAATCATATTATTGACAAAAACACTTGGTGGCCAAAAGATGTGACTTATGAATTTTTCATTATCATTAAACATTCCACCATCCTTTTCAACACTACATTATTCATATAAAAACATGTTTATTATAAGAAAATAAAAAAATATTTTAATATTTCACACAAAGATATGATGAGTTAATTTTAGACCCATTTTCACAACTGACCCAAAATATATTTTTACTTAAGTGTTTTAGAACATATCAATAGATATATGTTTTAAACCACATTTTTAAATCCATTGAAAACACTATCCATAGAATATATTTTAGTGGGGAAAAAACAAACCCCAAAAATTAATTTAAAGAGGTTCTTTCCTATTTTCATCTAAAATTAAAAAATTTATTCCTTTGATAATGGATTTGATAATATATTTTCACCTTACTCCATTATAGGAACATACTCAAGATTGAGTTCATTAATAACCAAATTAAATTGGGTGAATTTATATTTGATATTAATATTTTATTTACATGATTTTTGTACATTATTTCTTGTCATATTTAAATCTCAATGATTATCATGACCCATGATAAGTGGTAACTTGAATTAAACTGATAAATCATGTAACTAAATCGTCATCCTCATATGTTGTGTTGTAGGTTGATTGGTGGGAAAATATTATTCTTAATCCTTGTTAAGTGTTCAAAATTTATTTTTTATTATGAAAACTAACCCAATATTCACACATAATTAAGACAGAACCCAATGTGGATCTTATATCATATACACTTCTAGGAAAATAAGAATATGTCAAATAAAAAATAAATTATTCCTTATCTATCATATTTGACTCTAAAATATGTTATTCCACTAATATATATGATATTTTTTCTAGACAAGATATAAGATTCCTATGGAAAACATTCAAATTATGAATATAAGATAACTTCATACACAATATTTGGTCTTGGAGTAGTTAGATATAAGAGACATCCAATCAACTTCTTTAATTATCTAGTATCTACTTCCTTTATCTATCAATCTTACTTTAACATGGTTCCCTCTATTTTTTTTGAAATATGATTTGAATTCCCCATTACTAGCTTTTAAATATGTTCCTTATCATACATCACTTGAGAGAGAAACATGTATTTCTTATTTTTTGAGATTTGTAAGACAAGAAAATATTTCTTTTAACCTAGAAAGGTCATTACAAAATAATTTTTCATCAATTTAGAAATATTTTCAGAAGTTATTTAATCACTTCCATCATAGATAATATCATGAACCCATAAAATTATAATAACCGATATCTCATAATATTCAATTATGTAGAGATTATGATAAACACTTCTATTCATGGATGTCAACATCGTTAAGAAGGTATACAATTTGGAATACCCATCTCTCAGATAATTCATTGATACATACAAATATCTATTAAAATTGAACATATAATTTTCATCCTTTCCAATTAAAAATTCACGTTCTTATTCAACACAAACATATTCATAAACTTTTCTATTTAAAAATGATAATTTAAAATCAATATATACAATTTTATAACATTATTTTAATGATACATCAAGAATGAATATGATTATTTTATGATGCTTCAATAGGAGAAATGTACCATAATAATAACTCCTTTAATATGTGTGTGACCATTGAAAACTTATTATTCCTTATTTCTTGTCCTTTCACAATCTTCTTTGATTTTTTTAGAATACCCAGATTGTACCAATAACATTTTTATCAATTGGTTGGGGTATTATTTCCCATGTATCATTCTTCTACGTATGGTCTTACTCATCATTCATTTCATGAATTGACTATATATTCTTAATATATTTTTTAACATATTTTGTCCTAAATTTTGAATATAAATAACTATGATCCAAAAATTGAAATTATTAATGTTTTATTTTATTTTATTTGACCAATTTTTTCTTCAACTTTCACATATTTCATTATATTATTATGTGATGTGTGAAAATAATCTTCATCCCTCAACAAATATGAGTCTTATACATCAATCTATGTGTAATCACCATGGATGAAATTATTTTCAATTTTAACAATAATAACTCTTTAATATTATTTCTATTATTTTTATAAATTTTATTCATAAATATCTTCCTCTAACTTTTGGAAAAAATTTAAATCAAAAAATCTATTATATTCCCCTTTTAATTGATAAAACATCAATATCCTCTACCACCATGATCCTAACCATGAATGATTAAATATTATAATATTTGATCAAATGTTCCAATTTTTAAAACTATTTTTATTATAATATAGGGACTCCCAAACACTCAAAACTGTTGATAACATGTAGTTTCATTATTGAAAATTTAATAAAAAGTCATATCAGAACATGGTTTGAGGAAACATCGATTCTGAATATTAACTAATGTACTCATAAAATGCTTCTAGAATTTGTGGGAAATACTTTATTCAGCCATAAATGTCAATCCCATAAACACTAATCTCAAATAAATTCATTAAAAATTACCATTATACTGTGGTGTGTATGTTGGAATGAACTCATTACGAATTTCATGTTTTCCAATATTACTTCTGATCTCTTCATTCATGTATTTAACACCATTATTAGTTCTTAACATCTTATTTAATTATCTAAATTCATTTTTTATCTTCTCCTAAAGAATTTAAAACAATTTAGTTCTTATAATATATATTTTGGAAACATAATATTAGTAATACACCTAATATCATGAATGATAAAATGAAGTACTTGTCTCCAAAATATAATTGTTTTATCATTTTCCATTAAATAGGAGAATGAATTAGTTCTAGGGAGTGAATTGAAAACATTTTAACATTTATGTGCACATAGATTATAATTTCTTATTTTTGAAAAATATAAAAACACTAATCTACTTTATTTTTCATATCAGGAATATCACAAACACTATCTCACTTTGACAACATACTCATATTTCCCTACAACATATGTCCCAATATATTATGACACAACAACTTTTCTTCCGTCGTACATAGATATAAAGAATTCTTTAGATCATGAACTTGAACAAAATTCCCCATTTTACATCAATCTATTGTAACATCATTTCTTCTTCAACTATTTTACCAATAAAAATAAAATTTCTAAGAAATCATTACTACCTTAAAAAAAAGTTATTAAACACAAAAAATGATTGGTTTCTACCCATTGAAAAAAATTACTTCTTATATTTCAAACATTATTCTACATTAATTATAGATCCATCACTCATTTTTATGAGTGAATCAGCATTTAAAAATATTTAAATTCCTTCATTAATATTTTTCACATTCTTCAAAAGCTTCAGATATCCAATTATATTGGAAGGGAAACTACTATCCAAAATCTAATGGCCATTCTCCTTTTGAATATTTGGGATATTTTTATACAAAAATATATTTTTCATTAATTTTATCATCCTTCACATATAGAATATTCGGAATTAGTATGAGTATGTACTATTCTAGTATCCAAACATGAAATTGCATAGTAATTTGTCCATGCTTTCCACGACTTTCGTTAATAGTTTCTAGAGGTAGGAATATAATTTCAACATTCAAAATAGAATCCTTATAATTATTTCATTGAGATGATTAAATCCCCCTAAATTACTAATTCTTATAATCCATGTTGTAATTATAGGGTTTCAGATTTTAGAAACACATATTTTTTATATTCCTAAATCTACCACAATACCACTAGAAGCTATATAATGATAATATTACATTGTAACGTCCATACTATTTGGAATTGTAATCATGAGATTCATAAATTTTATTATCTTCAAGACCAAAACAGTGATCAATAGAAAATGTCCTATTATCAAACTGCCTTTTTTTTCTTCAAATTGGATTTCATCCAAATATTAATGGAATAATATGTAGTAATAATTTTGTTCAATAATTAAAATTTTCGAAACATTTGAATATTAAAAAAAATTAGTTCTATACACATAAAATATGTTCTCAACATTCCTCATCCTAGTAAAATATCCAATTATATTTTTAATCTATAAATAATTTGTTTTTTGATTTTTCATATGATAAAAAATTCCATAAAATTCACCAAATTCTAGAGTCTTAGTTTAAGAAACATGTTACTCCATAAATATCATTATTTAATTTTATAGGAAATGTTGAAACTCTGAATCATTTTATTCCGTTTGCACATCAAGTCATTCATTCTAGTTATTTACATTATATTTAAAATTTCAATATATTTATTCAATAAATCAATTTCATTTAGTAAATTGTATTTCCCTTCAATATATGTTATTGATTTATTTCTATTGGACATTCATTTGACTACATCTTAACTTCTCTTTCAGTCCTAACAATATTTCTAAGACATTCTTTCAACTATATTTTCAGAAGAAATCATATTAAATCTATTCTTCTTATTAACTACCCCTTTCCAAATAATCATCATTAATTATTATAATAACTGTATTTTAACATGAAAAATCAGTGAATTTTTCTACTTCAGCATAACTAGATTCATCTGGATCATCATTAGAATAAAGAAACTACTATAGATATATAGAAATTTTAAAAATTTCCATTTGAATATGAATTTAAATTTTCAAAGATGTTTATTAAATGATCTTCTTATAATTTTAACATCATCAAAATTATCTTCTTCATTATGTCTTTGGGGTAAATTAAAAGAAATATTCTCAACATCTCTATATTTATATCATTTTAAATCTATCTTTCCTCTACAATTTTTTCTATGCCTTTTCACGTTTTAATAAAATAAGATATTAATTCATCCGTATTGTTAATAACCTCATTTTTTATGTTGCATTCAATGTCCATATCATCTTCAAGAACATTCTTGGATTTCCCTTACTCAACTACATTAATGGAAATCCATGTTAAAATTTTATTTTTTCTTCATAGCATTCTCCATTATAATTTCATATGAATCGAGAGTACTATGAATGTCATCCAATGATAGTGTATTAGGATCTATATCCTTAATAAATTAATCAATTTCACAAAACATATCAAAATGAATTTTTATGATAATTTCTTCAATAATAGAAACTTTTGTATTCTCACCATGAAATATTATTGTGATAGAAAGATCATTCACCATCGAAAAAATTTCACCTCACAATCACCAATATTGAGATCATCATATGTCAACATACATATTTGGAACTCTTCATTCTTCAGCTTCATATTTCCTTCGTTGATATTTTTTAGCTTATAAAAGGTGACATTAGTATATTCAACTCCATTCACCATATGGAAATAAAATTTAGAAAGTGATGAGAGTAATGAATACTTAGAACATAAATCATTATCTAGATTATTTTTATCTACATATATATAATTAATGTTTTAAATAATAGGAGTAAATACAAATTTATTACCTTCTAAAACAACATAACCAATAATCATAAGATACTACAACATTATATCTTTCTATATATGATATTTCATTCCATGAAACACTGTAATTACATTACTATTTACACAATTAATATAATCCAAAACTTCATCAATTCAAAAACAAATTTAAATAGTAAATGAAAGGTAGTTTAACTCTAATAAAAATTATAAAGACTCAATTTGAATCAATATAATCAGTACGAGAGGATGGGGTGAATCATTGATATATGTTTCTTTCATGTGATCATTAATATATAATAACTATCTCTTCCTATTAAATATTTTTCTCTTTTTTGAATCCCATGAATTCACATATCAATAGGTACAAAATTATTTACAAGGTTCACTACACACTAATAGTAGATAGTTCACAGCAAGGTTTATAAATAATCCAATACCAAAAAATCCAATAGAATGAAATACGTTTTGTTTGTATACAACATGATGGAAATACCCATAAACATGTGTATCACTATGATCAACACAACATTCAATGTTATTATTCTAGAATGGATGATGCAAATAAGTTCATGTAACATGTTTTGAATATCTTATTTTGAACATGTAACAATGAGTCATCAAAAACATCCACTTATGTTAATATTCAGAAAAAAAACTTCACTTTCATTTTTAGAAGCAGGTCGGAATAACCACTATGGACATGGTATGAAAATATTTCCAATTATATAGTTTGATTCTCATTCAGATCCCATTTTTAGTTAAAAAGACAAATTCATTATTCAAAAACAAGCATGGATCACTTATTCTGTTATTTGAAGTACTTAGTCTCATAATTAGGTCCAATCAAAAAAAAATTAAACACATTCTATCCAAAAAACGTTTCTTCAAGAAATTATACCTAGATACCATTTGAGGAAAATTATTTTACTAAAACATCAACTCCCTCACTCTCTCCAATAAAATAATAGTGTTAGTGTACTTTTTACTTTGAAATATATTTATAGTTTCCTTATATGTGATATGGATGGGAGAATCGTTTCACATTACTGATGAAAAAATTTAGAATATCGAATTTTAATTCAATATCAACTTCATTTTTACCAGTTCTTATAGGTTATCATCTGTTATGGATTATTCTTGATTAGTATTGCATCTTCTAAAAACTTATTCCATATTCATATTCATAATCACATATTTAGTCCAATTATATTTATCATTATGACTGTTCTATCAATTGAAAACATGAAAAATATATTAGTTCCCACTCTGATTATCCAAACCTAATGAAATGGTTCATCCATAAAAATTGTTTCAAATTATATTTACATCACTACCATGAAAATATTTGGTCGAAACATCATCAGGTTTCACTATTTCAATAAAATTAATAGATTTTTTTAATAAAAATAAATAAAATGAAATGGTATCTAATGAATAATAGTATACTATGATATATCACTATCTTAATTTATCTTATGAATTTCTCTCTGATTCCAATATGATGGATCAGTTTCAAGTCTTTTCTGATGACTATTAAACCAATCAAAACAATACGGAACTATTCTTCAATACCGACATTAAAAAATCACCATGATAACACTCTATGATGATTTAGGTCCTATGAAAATTGTTGAGAATGTGGTGGTACATAATCATCATGAACATTTTTTCAACCCTTATTATTTGTTAGACCACCTACTTCTCTTTTTCATCATTATCAATAACTATAATCCTTCCAAAAAAAACATAGAAAGTCTTTTTTTCGGTCTTGGATGGAATTTCTCATCTAATGTGTTATTGATGTCACCAATAATATGATGGATGAGATCCAAAACCCACATGTCTTACTAATGCCACTACATTTTCGATGGGATGATATAATGAGAAACAACATTCTTTCTGAAAATCTTTAATTAATTGTGTTTATTATTAATTGGATTGTCTCTTGATTGTCCCATCCAATGGATTTTTTATTACTATTTTGTAACAATAATGTTTTTATGAAATTCATACTCTTAGATACCAAATTGTTTTGTCTGATAATTTTGACGCAAATGATATTCCAAAGGAAGAATTCAACTCTTAAAATTCATATTTTACTCTTGTTCAACAAAAATCTACAAGTGTATTTACTTTGATATAATTTTGGGAAAAAAGATATCAATAATGTATAGTCTATCAAAATATATTGAATGAATTTCTCCCTATATTTCACAAATAATGGATCAATGTTTTCTTGATAAAAAATTATGATGATAATTTTTTTTTTCACAAAAAATAAAAATAAAATTTCATAATTTCATACATCGTGAAATTAATTATGAATCTAATAAAACAATTTACTCCATTTTGAATAACATCTTACCAAAAAAATGACTCTAAAAAACAATATCACTAAGATAAAATCTTCATAAAAAATGTAATTTATGTAATTTTTTACCAAATAAACATCTGATTTTCAAAGTATGGCAATGCTTTATCCGATCACCAGTTTTACAATATAATGTGATTTATTGTAATGAATAACATATGAATCCGTTTAGTAAAAACATCTTTCATCTTCAGAAAAAAAAATATCTACTAATCATTGTTACAGAAAAACCTCCCCATAACTTGAGACCTAATCGCCTCCGAGACATATCCCTAAGGATACCAACATCACTAACCCTAACCTCATAGAACATAGGTATACCCATAAATTTTAGAAACAAATCCCCACCAGAAATCCTACCCCCCATCCATAGATAGAAAACACCAATCTCTAGAACATTCCCCAGAGCCCAAACAACCAATGCTCCCAACTTACTCCCAAACACCCAACATTATCCCTATACCTACTAAAACCATAGCCCCAGAATCTACCGCAGACATAATCCCTAAAAAACCATGATCCAAAAATTACCCATATCCTAGGAACTATCTTTGGAAAAAATACCTACACCCCCTTGATCTAAAACCTTATCCCATGCTTGAGCCTTAACCCCATTCTCTAACCCACACCCCTCCAGAGACCATATCCTACCCCATCCCAAGGCCAAAATGTCATATCCTTAAACCAACACCTTGGCCCTTGAACCCACCCTTGACTGAAGAACAAAACCCCCATGGAACGATACCCTAGACCCCAACATGATTAATAAACACCCTTCCTTATCCCTAATCCTAAATGAAATTTTCCAAGAATTTATCGACATCAATCCTACACCTTACCCTAGACCTAAAGGACCCGTCTCTAGAAACTACCCCAAGCCCAAAAATCAATGATCAACGATTTCTCTAAGCCCTATTACCTTAGAACCAACAACAAATAAAATACTTAACCTCCCATCATTAGACCCAAACCTACACCTCGACCATATACCTAACACCCTTGACCCTTTCCCAAAACATATCCCCTTAACCCAATCCCCTACCATATCCCCATACCTAGACCTTCCCTATAATACACCCCAACTGTATCTGAAAACCCCTACCTCTATAGAACGTACCCACAAGAAAAATATAACCCCCAAAATAGTTATAATCCTACCAATGGCCTAAGAACCATCCCATTATAATGATGAAATATATTACCCTTCCCCACAAACAAATTACAATATCACCATTAAACTAAAATGTGATCCCTAAAACATGACTCCAAGATCTATAAACCATGTTTTTCATCAATGAATTTCGAATACATTGAGATGTTATAAAGTAAGGACCAATTATTGACACCCTTCAATTTTATTAAAACAATTAAAATATCCAAATCTATTTTGACAATCATAATGGGAATAAATTGACCTACATGTATACAAATGCTCTATAATAACATTTCCCTCCATAAAAATATAATTAATTTAACCTAGAATGAACATATAAGTGTTCATTAAATCATGAACCATTTTTGGTCAACATTAATCCAACCCATGGGGGATTCCTCCCTAACCAAGACACCCTATACTAGAAATCTCCCCCAACTAATCACCTTAAGTTGGAAAGCTACTAATTGATGATATATAATAGCCTCTAAAATGCATTAGATAAACAATTGACCTTATGTTAATGTAGAAAAATATTTTCACAATTAAATATTCATTTCATGCATTGAAAACTACACAATATATTGTAATAAAATTAAAAATATGTGACAAATTTTGATCTTTTTTACTCAATACCCACCAATAAAGATGTTATCAGGAATTCATTGAAATAATATAAAACCTTGATATCGACTAATTTATGCACATATAAGTATCCATTTAAGAATTAGTCAACTTTATTTCTCATTAGTCAATATCGGGGGGTTTCCCCTCACCTAATCTCCTGTGATGGCATACTGCACATAGAAAATATATAACATATTTAAAAAATATTACCTACTCAATATTGGATGAATTCCACTCAACATTCCATTATGATTTTCTTCATGAAAGAAGACAATTCTTTTTCCTAAATTTATTTTATATAATTATTATAATAATAAAATAAAAAATTATTTCATGATAAAAGTCTCATATATGTGTCTGGGGGATTTGGTAATGAGGTTTTACGGGTATTGGCACCAGGGGTTGAGTTTTTATTTGGGATGAGGGTTTAAAGTATTTTGGTGATAAGTTTTTGGGTTATTTATAGATGTATGTTTATTTTTTATTGTGGATGAGGGTTTTTTATGTGTAGATGGTATAGGATTTTTTGGGGATAATAGTTGAGTTTTATGGGACTGAGGGTTGATGGTTTTGAGGATGAGGGTTTAGGGTTTTTTGGGATCGAGGGTTTTGTGCGGGATAAGTGTTTAGTGTATTTTGGTGATAAGGTTTTAGTATTTTTGTGGTGATGTTTTAGGGTTTTTTGGTGGGAGGTTTGATAGGTTTTTTTGAATGAATTCTTAGGATTTGTGTGGCTGAGAATTCTAGGATTATGGGGGTATGGTTACTTGGTTTTTTGGGCTATGGATTCTATACTTTTTGTGGATAATTGATTATATGTTTTTTTGGGGATGTTTATTGTGGTTTCTTTAGGGTTGAGGTTTTTTAAAATTTTAGAGTAATGTAATTATCATTTTATTTGGATAAATGATGAGGGTATTTTGGGGTTGATGGGTTTAGGATTTTTTGGGGATGGGGTTTGATGGATTTTTTGGGGATGAGAGTTTGTTGTTAATTGGGTATTAGGTTATCAAAATTCTTTGGGATGAGGGGTGAGGGGGTTTTGGGATGATGATTTTGTATTTTTGGATGAGCGATTATTGTTTTAGGGAATGATGGTTGAGGTTTTTATAGGGCTAAGAGTTGGGGATGGTGATGGAGAGTTTTTTATTGATCGAGGGTTGTGAGTTTTTTAGGGGTGAGGGTTTATTGATTTTTGGGATATATTGTTGTGATTTTAATTAGGATTATGTTGTATGTTTTCTTGTAAATGATATTTTATAATTTTTTTGGTGATGAGGGTTGGTAATTTTCTGTGGATGGTGGTTTAGCGGTTTTTGTGTATGAGGGTGGATGGTTTTTTGTGAGTTGAGGCTTGGGGTTTGTTTGGGATGTATTTTAGGGTTTCCTTACGGTTATGGTTCTGTTTTGTTTCATGATCAGTGTTGAGGTATTTATGTGAATGATGGTTTTTTATTTTTAGAGAAGTAGATAAGGGTAATTCGGGGATGAGTGTATAGTATTTTTTGGGATTGAGGGTCAAGGATTTTATAAATTAGTTGTCTATTGATTTTTGGGTAGGAGGGATGAGTATTTTTGTTTCATAGTTATTAATGCTATTGGGGATTGGATTTGATGTTTTTTTGTATTAATTTATTTGTTTTTTTGGAATATGGTTAAGGGTTTTGGGGGGGAGGGGTTTTAGGGATTTTAAGGGTGAGGGTTGAGGGTTTTGGGGGATGAGGTTGTAGGGTTATCGTGGGATGAGGGTTTATGATTTTTAGGTATAGAGGGATGAGAAAATGTTTAGGTATATGGGTGTAGGATTTTTTGGTATGAGGATTTATAAATTTTGATGGATATGGGATGGGGGGGTTTGGGGATGCTGGTTGACTGTATTTTTTTCGGTCAATAGTATTGGGTTTTTTGGGCCCAAAGATTGATGAGTTTTTGGTGGAAGATGGTTGAGGTATATTAGATATTATTTTTGAGGGTTTATTGGGGATATGTATTGTTGATTTTTTGTGGATGACTTTTTAGGGTTGTTTGGGTATTATGTTATTGGCTTTTTGGGGAATGTGGGTTGGTTATTTTAAGGGATGTAGGTTGAAGGTTGATACTGATAGTTGTTTCATTAGATAAGGTTTGTGGGTATTTTGGGTTATGTATTGATGATTTTTTAGGGTTTAGGGATGAATTCAATTATTGTAGAGCTTTATTTTATTTTTAGGTTTGAGGGGTGATGGATTTTTCAGTCTAAGGGTTAATGGTATTTTAGGGATGTGGGGTGATGGTTTTTTGGGGATAAGGGTTGAGATATTTTTGGGGAAATAGGATGCTTTTTTAGGGAAATGTTGTTTGATTTTCATTAGGTGTTAGGGTTGAGGGCTTTTTTTGGCTATGGGTTTTTGGGTTTTTTGACTGATGGTTGAGAGTTATTTTGGACTAATGTTTGAGTGTTTTTTAGGGTAAAGGTGGTGGTTTATTGGGAAATAGGATTGATTTTTTTTTTATAGATAATGGTTTAGGGTTTATTATGGTTGAGGGATTTTGGTTTTAGGGGATGAATTTTGTTGGGTTTTTTTATGTGGGTTGAGGATTTAGGGTTTTTTGTGGTTTAAGGATTATGTTTTTTGGATTAGTATTTAGGGTTTTCTTGGGATGTGGGTTAATTATTTTGTGGATAGAAGATGAGGGATTTTTGGGATTACATTATTTGGTTTTATGTGGATGAGGTGTTGAGTTTTTTATGGATGTTGGATGAGTGTTTTTAGGGTGATGGTTTAGGGTTTTTTGGGGTTGGGGATGAGTGTTAATTGGGTAGAAGGTTAGGGGTTTTGCATTTTAGGATTTTTGGAACTTTTTAACAAAGGATTTAGGGTTTCTTACATAAGACAGTTTAGGGTTTTTTTGGGGTCCTCGTATTGAGGGTTTTTTAGTACTAGGGGTTGAGTGTTTTTTGTGACTAAGGGTTGAGGTTTTTTGATGGATAATGGTTGGTAGTTTTTTGGGATGATGGTTGATGGTTTTTTTAGATGAGGGTTGTTTATATTTTTGGAGCAAGAGTTGAAAGATTTTTAGGAATTATGGTTGAGGTATTTTTTGGTTGGGGGTTCATGTTTGTTAATGGATGTGGAATAAGGTTTTTTTAGGGATAAGAGTTTAGGGTTTTTTGGTCGAAGATTACGGTTTACTGAGGCTGAGGGTTTTTGGTTTTTTGTGATGAGGGTTTAATTTTGGGGGGGGGGGGTGAGGATTATGTTTTTCATTGGTTTTGATCATATATTTTTTATGGGGTTTGGGTTTTTCAGGTTTGAAGGTTTATGGTTTTTTAGGGATGGGTTAAAGGTTTTTTAGTCTCTTCAGAGACATATGATAGAATTTTAATGATACAAATATGATTAGAATTAACATAACATGAAGGGGTTCGTGACTTAGTGTATCATGGGGACATGTTTGAGGGGGGTTTTATGAGGGTTTATGGATTTCTAGGCCTGAGGGTCTAATATTTTTTTGGGACAGATAGTTTCAGGGTTTTTTGGGGTTTTTGGGTTTTTGGGTCTAATGGTATAGATTTTTTTATTTGGGTTTTGTATTTTTTTAGATGGGGGTTTCATACATTTTTTGGATAATAATTGATTTCGTTTTGGGCATGATGGTTAATAATTTATTAAGGCCGAGGGTTTAGGGTTTTTTGGATTTGGGGGTTTATGGTTATTTGGGATGATATATGTGGGTTTTTGGGGATAAAGGTTTAGGTTTTTTTGGGAAAGAGGTTATTCATTTTTAGGTGGGTGAGGATTTATTGTCTAATGGGGCCAAGCATTGCATGTTTTTATTCTTATGGATTTGGTTTTTTGGGGAATGAGTGTATAGGATTTTTGGGACTGAGGGTTTAGGGTTTTTTTCTTTCTAATGGGTTAGGATTTTTTTTTGGAATTATAGTATAGGATTTTTGGGGCTGATAGTTCAGGTTTTTAGTGTTACAGATTTTGGTATTTCCTGGGCTGTGGGTTTTGGGTTTTTTCTGATGAAGGATTAGTGATTTTTTGGAGTGAGGGATTAAAATTTTCTGTCTTGAGGTTGGGAAAATTTTAGGCCGGATAGTTTAGGATTTCATTAGGCATGAGGGTTGAGTGTTTTTTTGAGGTTGAGGGTTGAGGGTTTTCTAGGGACGAGGAATGAGGGTTTTTTACTATTGAGGGTTGATGGCTATCTGAGTCATAGGGGTTAGTATTTTTTTTGAGATGTGGAATGAAATTTTTTTGGGGGTTTTGATTGTGGGTTTTTGGGGAAAAGGTTTTAGGGTTCTATAGGACACTTGGTTGTGGGTTATATAGTTATGATGGATTATGGTTTCTTTGGGGATTAATGTTGAGGATTTTTTGGCATAATAATTGAGGTGTTTTTGGGTAATTGATGAGGGATGTTTTGGTACAAGGATTTTTTATTTTTTTGGATTGTGGGCTGAGGGTTTTTCATGTTTGACAGTTGATGATTTTTTGGGTAATATGATCGAATTTTTTTAGTGACAAGGGTTGACAGTTTTCCGGGGTATGTTTGGATGGTTTTCTACCTTTCAATGTCAAGGGGTTTTCATGGATGAGGATTTAGTTTTTTTTAGGGATGATGTTTAGTTTTTTTGGGGTATGTTTAGGGATTTTTTGGGGGTTAGGTTTAATGGATTATTAGGATAGTTGGTTGAGGGTTTATTGGGGTTAATGGTTTAGGTTTTTTCATATGTGGTGTGGGGGTTTGATAGGGATGATGGTTTGTGTTTTTTTAGGGGAAAGGGTTTGTGGTTTCTTTGGCATGAGCAATTATGGGTTTCAGGGAATAATGGTTGAGGGTATTTTTGGCTTAGTGTTTATTGTTTCTTGAGGATAAGGGTTTAGGATATTTCGCTATTGAGGATCTAGGTTTTTTGTGGCAGAGGGGTTGTGGTTTTATTGGGGATGATTGTTTAAGGGTTTTGATGGATGATGGTATATGGTTTTATTTTGTAGAATATTGAGGGATATTTTGGGATCTGGGTTTAGGGTATTTGGGTTTTAGGGTTTAGGATTTTTGGGGGCTAGATGTTTAGGGTTTTTTGGGGTAGTTAGATTACAGTTATTTTAGGTCTAAGGGTTTTGGATTTTTTAGGGAAATGGTTTTAGGATTTATTGGGGATAAGGGTTGACGATTTACTTGGATGAGAGTTGATATGTTTCTTGGGATGATTGTTGAGGGTTTCCTAGGATAGTGGATTTAGGGCTTCTTTTGGGGATTAGTGTATGTAGTTTTTGGTGATGTGGTTTTAGTGTTTTTTAAGACTAAGGGTTAAGTGGTTTATGTCGATAGAAATTTAAAAATTTTTGGGTATGAGGGTTTAGGTTTTTTGGGGGATAAGGTTTTAGTGTTTATTGATGATTAGTCTATATTGATAATTATATATGAGAGTTTTTAGTTTATCGGGATGGGGGTTAGTCTATTTTTTGTGATGAGGTTTAGGTTTTGTTGGTGATGAGGTTTTTGGGTTTTTTTGGAATGATGGTTTAAATTTTTTTACGGCTATGGGTATAGGGATTTGTGTGGATATGGGTTTTGGTTTTTAGGGAAATGTTTATCAGGTTTTTACATATGATGTTTTAGAGATATTTTTGGGAAGAGGTTTGAGGTAATTCGAGGACAGAGAGTTTAGGAATTGTAAGGGATAATTTTTTTTATGAGGGTTTAGAGATGTATAGGGTTGAGGGTTTAATGATATATGTTCCTATGGGATTAGTGGTTTTTGGGTGATGAGGGTTTAGGTTTATTAGGCTTGAGGGTCTAGGGACTTTTTGGCACTAAGGTCTTAGTTGAATTGGGGATGAGTTTTTTTGATTGTTTGGAGGCAGTGGTTTTAGAAATTATTTAGGATAAAGGTTTAGTGTTTAATTTAAAAAAAGGTTTCTAGTATTTTAAGGATTTGGGATTATGTTATTATATTTTTTATGGTTTAAATTTTGGTGGGATGATAGATTAAGAATTCTTAGTTCTCTAGCTGTAGTGTTTATTGGGGATGAGTGTATTATATGTGTTTTTATTTTCTGGTTTCATGGGGATGAGGGTTTTGGGTATCTTATTTCAATGGTTATAGTATTTATAGGATATAGGTTTTAGGTTTTATCAGGGATGAGAGGTTAGGGTTAGTTGGGGTTGAGTGTCCTGGATTTTAGGAATTAGTTTTATGGTTTCATAGGGAAGAGGGATTAGGATTTCATGGGGATGATGGTTTAGGTTATATTTTTATTTAGGGTTTACTATATCATGTGGCCATGGGTATGGGGTATTTTGGGGATAGATTTTAAGGGTTTTGGGGATGAATATTTATATTTTTTCATGGTTATGTATTTAGTTTATAATTGGGATGATTTTTTTTCTTTCATGGAATGAAGATTTATAGTTTTTCAACGATGAGTGAATATGATTTCTCTGGGTTTAGGGATTAGCGATTTTTATAGATAAGGGTTTATGTGTATTTTAGCTATTGGTTCTTGGTTTAATTTGGTTTTGGGTTTATGATTTCCAAGGAATTCGGCTTTGGGGTATTTTAGGAATGAGGTTTTATGGTTTATTGTGGAATAGGGTTTTTTTGGGATAATGGTTTTGAGTATTTTTGTTTAGTGGGGTTAGTGTTTTTTTCCTCTAATTTATGGTTTTTGGGGGTTGAGGGTTTAGTATTTTTTGTGATTAGTGTTTAGTTTTTTATCATGATGTGGTTTTAGTGTTTTTTATAGATTAGAGTTTATAATTTTTGAGGATTACAAATTTTGGTTTTTCTATGGGTAAATGTTTAAATTTCTCTAGGGATATGGGTATTGGGTTTTATGGGGATGATGGTTAAGGTTTTGTTAGGACCGGGGTTGTTGTTTTTATTTGGTTAATGGTTTCTGAATTTTTGGGGATGATGTTTTATAGTTTGATGAGTATAAGGCTTTAGGGGTTGTTTGGGGTGAGGCTTCTGGGTTTTTTTGGCTGATGGAATATGATTTTTTAGGGTTTGTGTTTTACGGTAACATGTTCCATGAGGTATAGGTTTTTTGGGGGATGAGTGTTTTGAGTTTTTCAGAATAAGGGTTTAGGTATTTTTGAGGCTGTGGGGTAAGATATTTTGGGGATGAGGTTTTAGAATATTTTTGGTTTTTGTGATTTAGGGTTTTTGTTTTCGAGGGTTTTTGGTTTTTTGGGATTTTGGATCAAGGTATTTTCTTATGTTTAGGGATTAGAGCTTATTAGGGATGATGGTAAATGTTTTTTTGGGGCTACGGGAATAGGTTTTATTGTGGCTGAGGGTTTTAATTTTTTAGTTTGAATGATTTAGTTTTTTTTTATGGGGGTTTAGGGAATGATGAGGATGATGGACTAGGCTTTTTGTGGTTAAGAGTTTAGGGTTTTTATGGTATAACAATTTTTTTACGTTTTTGGTGCTGATTGTTTTGGATTATGGGCAGAGAGGGTTTTGGGTTTTTGTGGATGGGGGTTTAGGGTTCCATATTGATTATGGTTTAATGATTCATTGGGACTGAGGGATTGGGTTTTTTTTTGGGTATCATGGATTATGGATTTTATGAGATAAGGGTTTAAAGGTTTTTTGGGTTGAGGGATCATGGTTGATTGTGGAAATAAGATTAGTGTTTTTTACGAATGAGGGTTTACTGTTTTTAGGTCTAAATGTTTAGTTTTTTTCTGGTATGGGGGAATAGGATTTTATGGTGTTGAGAGATTAGAGGTTTTTGTGGGAAGAGGGAATATGGTTATTTTGGGGACAATGATTTAGGGGTTTTTTAGTATGAGGTATTAGGTTTTTTTATGAGCGTTAAGGATTTTTTGTTGATGAGGGTTTAGTGTTTTCAAAGTATGATGGTGGATGATTTTTTGGGATGAAATTTTAGAGTTTTTTGGGTTGAGGGTTCACAGTTTATTAATGAAGTTGGTTGGGGTTTTATGTGGATATGGTTTCTGGGTTTTTTGTGTTTAATTGTTTAGGAATTTTTATGTCTAAGGTTTTATGGTATCATTGTTATTAGTGTCTATAGGGGTTTTTGTTTTATTATTCATGGTTTTTGGTGTTGTGGGTTGTGGGCATTTTGGGGTGAGTGTTTAGGGTTTTTTGGTGGTGTGGGTTTGGAATTTTTTTGGTCATGAGGAATATTGAAATTTAAGGGGAAATGGTTCAAATATTTTTTGGGGTTAGGGTTTTGGGTATTTTTTATTTTAGAGTTTAGGTGTTTTTAGGGGATAAATTCATACAGTTTTTTATGGTTGAGGGTTGATGGGTTTTTGGGGTGGATGGTTGTGGGAGATTTGGATCCAGTGGGATATTGGTATTTTCGGGCTGAGGGTTTTGGGTTTTTTGGGGATAGGGGTTTTTGAATTTTTTGGATGATGTTTTATGTTTTTTTGGGTTTGTGGATTTCAAGGGATGAGGGTTGGGGGTTTTTTGGGACTGAGGGTTGAGGGGTTTTTTGGGTTGGGGGTTTAGTGTTTTTCTAGGATCATTGTTTAGCAGATTTTGGTGCTATAGGTTCTGGGATTTTTGGGGATTATGGTTTATGTTGTTTTGAGGATGTGGAATTAGGGTCTTTTGGGTATTTGGGTTTAGATTATCTGGGATGAGGACCTTAGGGTTTTTGTGGATGATGGTTTATGGTTTTTTGGGGGTATTGTGGTTTTTTGGATGGAGTTATTATATTTTTTTAGGGATGGGTTTTTTTTCAATGACGGTTTATGGTAATTTAGGTTTATTGTTTAGAGTTTTATGATGATAAGGTTATAATTCTATTATTGCAGACAATCTTGTATTTTATGGGAGAAGGGTTTTAGGTTTTTTTTGTTCTAGTCGATGAGGTTTTTTGGGGATGAGGGATTAGTTTTTCTTAGTAATGGGGGAATAGAATTTTTTAGGATAATGGTTTAGTGTTTTTTGGGGGTGGGGTTTGAATGTTATTGGCGATGAGGGTTGAAGGTTTTTCTTGGGGCCTGGGTGTTGAGAATTTTTAGGGATGATGGTTGAGGGAATTTGTGGTTTGAGGGTTAGTGGTTATTTATTTAAGAGTTTTGATGGCTCTTTATGTCTCAGGGTTTAGGGATTGTGTGTATGTGGGTTGGGGTTTTTTTTATGGTTGAGTCTTGATGATTTTTTCATTGTTGAGGGCTGGGGTTCTTTTCTTTATTGATGGTTGAGAGTTTGTTCATGCATAGGTTTTAGGGAATTCTAGGGATGCGGGTTGACGGTTCCTTGGGGATAATGGTTGATGAATTTTGGGGTTGATATTTTTAGTTTCTATCAGGCTCATAATTTTGGGATTTGGGGGCAAAGAGTTTATGTATTTTTTGGTATTACAGTTTAAGTTATACTGGGCTAGTGGTTTTAAGGTTATTTGGGTCATGGGTTAAATGATATTGGGGGATGAGTTTATAGGGATTTTTTTCTTTAGGGTTTAGTGTTTTGGATTTTGGGTGTTGATAATTTTTAGGTTTTTAGGGACAAGGGAGTTCGTTTTTTAGGGATGAGGGTTTACCGAATTTGTAGTAGAGGTTTTATGGTTTTCTTATGAATGAGGGTTTTGAGTATTTTTGGCTTGAGGATTTATCCTTTTTGGGGATGAATATATCTGATTTTTTGGTGTTGAGTGTTTTGGTTATTTAGGGATGATGGGTTTTTCTAGGTTATGGGTTTATGATTTTCTTAGTGTTGAGGGATTAATGTTTTTTTGGCATATAGGGTTTATGGTTTATTGGGGATGTGGTTTTAGGGTTTATTGGGTTTGATGGAATAGGGGTTTTTGGGTCTATTTCATTTTGGTTTTTAGGGTTGAGGGTATAGTGATTTGTGTTGTCAATGGTTTAGGGTTTTTGGGACTGTGGGTTTAGAGTTTATGGGGGTGAGGATTTGGGTTTTGTTGATATGATTTTTAGGGATTTTTTTCTGATAGTTAATATTTTTTTGGGGCTAGGGATTATAATTTTTTTTGACTGAGGGATTATAAATTATTGTGGATGATTATTTAGGGTTTTTTGGGGGATGATGGTGTAGTGCATGTTGTGGATGATGGATTAGGTTTTTTGGGACTGAGGATTTAAGTATTTTTGTGGATTGGGGTCATCAGTTTTTTTTGGTCTGAGTTTTTTGGGTTTCTATGGACGAAGATCCAACGTTTTCTGTGTTGAGGGTTAAGGGTTTTTGAGGTAGTGGGTGTATGGTTTTTTGGGGCTCAAGGTTTAGGGTTTTTTGAGGCCTTGGGATTTTTAATTTTGGGGTTAAATGTTTTTGTTTTTTAGGTATGCAGCTATAAGGATTTTTATATATGATCTATTATGGTTTTTGGGGGATGATGGATTAGGTTGTTTTGGGGATGTGAGTTTAGTGTTTTTTAAATCATATTGTTCTAGGTTTTTTTTCAAAATGGAATAGATTTATTTGGGGATGGGGGATTAGGGTGTTTTTTGGAAAAGAGGTTTGGGGGTTTTGGGGAGCTTACCATATATTTTCTTTGGGTTTGAGGTTTGGAGGTTTTGTTGGTGGTCGTTGGTTTTAGTGTTTTATATGGATTAGGGTTGAGTGTTTCTTTTGTTAATACATTAGGGTTGTTTGGTGATTATTGTTGTACATTTTTTCAGGTTGAGGGTTTGAGTTTATTTAGGTAAAGGGTTTTGGGTTTTTTGGGGCTAGTGGTTTATGTTTTTTGGTGTTGAGGGTTAGGGGGTTCTTGGTTGAGTTTAAGGATTATCTGGGATGGGGGTTCATGTTTTTGGGGCATGAGCTTTTAGGGATTGTAGTGGCTATGGTTTTAGGTTTTTTTGTGGGATGAGTGTTTATGGTTTTTTTTGGGAAGGGCGTTTTGGGTTTTTGGGATGTAGGTTTAGGGATATTTTTTGTGGGGATTAGGTTTTTTTTGTTTTTTGTATTAGGGTTATTTTTGTTGAGTTTTTAAATTTTATTGGATGAGGAATTCAGGTTTTTTGGGGATTGGGATTGATAGTATTTTGTGGGTGTGGGTGAGGTTTATTTATATTTTAGAGTTTTTGGGTGCTATGGGTTATTGGTTCTTTTGGAGTGAGGGTGTAGTATATTTGAGTGTTAATGGTTTATAGTTTTTTGGGATGATGGTTTATGATATTCAGAGAGGATGGTTTATGGGTTTTTCGGAATATTATTTGATGTTTTTTGTGTATATTTTTTAAACACTTATTAGGGTTTAGTGTTAGGGATTTTCTGGTGATGTTGGTTGAGGGTTTTTTGGGGATGGGTTTTTTAGAGGGTTTTTTGAGGTGTGTGGTTTGGTTTTCTTTGGGATGATGATAGTGGGGTTTTTGGTGATGAGGGTTTCGGGATTTTTGGGACTGAGTGTTGTATATTTTTTTGTGGATGAGGATTTAGGTTTTTTTGGAATGGGGGGTTAGTTTTTTTGGACTGTGTTTTTATAGTTTTTTAGGATAATGGGAGTATGATTTTTTATATATGATGGTTTATCTTTATTGGGGGGAATGGGGTTAGGTTTTTCATGTGTCATGAGATTTGGGTTTTTTATCCTCAGGGTTGAGAGTTTTTGGGGTCTCATGTTTGATGTTTTTTTAAGATGAATGGTTGATTATTTTTTGGGGATGAGCATTAAGTTTATTTCAGACTGAGGGATTGAAATTTTTTAGTGATTAGGGTTAATAGTTTTTTGGTAAATATTTAGTTGAATACATTGACTTGATGTATTTTGAATGTATGTATTTTCATGACCTAATAATGTATGGAAGATTTATGATACTGGAAGTGGATATAAGATCACATATTTCTACAATGAATGCGCCAAAGTCAAGGTTAATTCATCGAAGTGGAAAATGGTCTTATTATCATTATTATTTAATACTAAATGAGATTAATTACACCCAATCCAAATATATTCATGGATTTCTAGAATACATCCCCGCATTTATATTCCAATAGGTAATATTTTGAAACAATAAAGAAATATGATTATCTAGGTACTAAATTGAAATCCATCATGCTATGGTTGGAAAGGCTTTTTCTAATTTGAAAAAATGCCTTTTTTGTCCTGTATATTTTTTCTATATGCAGACATGGTAGGTATAAAAATTATATCTCAATGGAATAATATCATTCAATATGGAATCATCCCATAGCTATAAATAGAAACTCATATTGCACATGTTTTACATTCATGATTGTAATTAGGATAATAAGATTTTTGTCTCTTTTTTTTGAGTATTTTTCTCTTTCTATATTGGGAGTATTTTTTATGATTACCCCTTTGATCTTATGAATTCATGCCTTGTTATTCATTATATTGGATCATTGATCCGTGATCATAATGTCCCCAATCTCATACCTCAACCCATGTGCATTATTATGTGTATTGCACATTACATCCCTTATTTGGGTGTATTATCTATGTGTAAGGGCATGATCATTATTGATATGGATGAATACTTTTACTCACTTTACATACCATTCATCTTACACATATCTCAAAACCCCGTCATCCATCTTACTCTTAACATCGTGAATATCTAACCAACCAATGCTTATTCCGTTAGTGGGTATCAGAGATATGGATGAAACCATATCCATGTATCAATTAAATTACATTACATTTATGCATTACCCTTAATATATTTCAATATTAAACACCCATTAAAAATCAATAAAAACTCTTTTCCTTGAAAACCTAAAAAATTGGCCTCTCTTGTGAATGATTTCAATATTTTTCCATTCATCCATTTATTCATCCATGTTCATTTATGATTTTATTCAAAATAAATAATTTGTATCTTAAAAAAATATGTAAAAATAAAATTCTATCCCCACATCATCTTTTTGATCTAAAAACATAGCATATTTTGAAATATAGATAAACTTTTTCAAAAAACATCCTTACCCCCCCCCCCTCATCATTTTGTGCTTTAAAACTCTATGAATATTCCTTTTTAGTAATATATGAAAAAAAATGGATTAATTTAGTAGCTTTCCTTTCATTATATTGTTATTACATTCAATTTCCAAAAATCAATTTTTCTATAATTTTACATTATTGACATATCATATTTTGATCATAAAATTATTAATTTTCTTAACAATTAATAATAATAAAAACCACATTTATTACATCTATTCACCATTTTAATCCTTCTACCCATATATTCTACCCTCTTCTCTAACCTTTTCAATTTTCAAACCTTTAGCCCCAAAAATGGAGGTGTTTAACCACCCCCAGCAACAACATGTTTTTAGAATGATTAGTTTCACAAGATTTATCCTAATAATGAAATTAATTTGAAAAATTATTGGGATTTGAATTTTGTGTTAAGAGTGGAGAAAATTATGAAAAAATAATATTATTTAGTGTGTATCATTTTCTGTATGAATGTCTATTTTTATTTCACATGGGTAGAAATAAATTTTTGTCTCACTGTAAACATCACATGTTTCTTAGTGATTATCCTTCTATGCGTGAGTTTAAACATGTTGTCTTTATGTGTGTGTACATGTCACGTATGTTTTTGTGTATCCATATTTGATTGTTTATATCTTCATGTCTATGACTTTTTGTGTATATATGCATGTTTTGGTGTGTCATAACTATTTCATTTTTTTATCCCCATGTGTGTTTTTGTAACATATAATGGAAGAAGTTCATGGGAATAAATAATCTCATGATTGCGATGAAGGAATATGAATTAGATCTCCTACACTATAAGCTACACAATTCCAAATGAAATATTTGATGAAGAATTTTAGTAATATTCTTGATATAATGTTCTAGGTGATAAATGACATGATTGAAAACATGGGGAATCGAAAGAGATCATGGATGATCCATGATAATCCTTGGAGTACTCTATAACCACATCAACCCCACATCTTGATGGATGATAGGGATAAATCTAATGTTTATTTTGATGATGTCCCACATATGAAGGTGTTGTTATGACAAACAGCAGAGGAAAAAAGGATACAACATGGTGATGAAATCCTTTGAGGTATTATGGTGAAGGTCCTCTCTTTTCATTAAAAAGGTAATTCAGAATCATACTTGTAATGGGATCTAGGAATCGTGAAATTGTATTCATATAATCCATTATAGAAAAAACATTCAACCAATATTCCAATGATTTTTTTTCATACGTTAATTTTGTGGGATCAACTGAAAATGGTGGAAACTATATATAATGGACATCTCCTAAATATTTTGGATGATACAAAACTGTTCATGAGAAAGAAGTTCGTGTATTCACATTATGACATAGATCTTGAAAAAAAATACAATACCTAACACAATGGAGTAAGTGTGTTTAATATTCATAAAATTAAAAGAACATCTCGATTATCTAAGAGAATTATTTTTATGGATTTGAAGTCAACCATGGAATATTTTTTACATGGGATTAATCAAGATATTTTTAATCCAGAAGATTTGTACCACCATGTGGAGATACAAGATATGATCCAACAAGAAAAATTATAGAGAACTAAATCAATATTAGGAGAAACGTGATAAAAAATACTACCCCATTTACTCTATAGAAAAATGTTCATAAGGATATTGGGGAATAATAATGGAAAAAAGGTGGTTGTTCAGAAATGTGACTTTTCATTTCTTCCTCCTAAAAACCCTACTTTTTTGGATAATGAAATTAAAAATATGTATTTTTTATGTTTAAAATCTTATTTAAGGATTATCATTGATATTGAAAGCCAAAAATAGTTCCACATGACCATCAACATGTATATATAATAGGAGAGTGATAAAGTGAGCTTAGTGCAAGATTTAGAGGATTTCCCCAAAATCAACAATGCAGAGCATACAAAAGATAATGAGATTCTTATGATTTTGTGGGTATTTAATGCTGAAGTTATGTCCAATTATAAGGATCAAATGGATATCATTTTCTATACATGAGTCCAAATCAATTGTATGGTATTTAGTGTATTCACTGATGAATGAATTTGATGCATTGTGTTGAGTAATGAGTTGGTTGAGATATTGGGAATCCTCAATTTAATGAATATACATAATTTTCATCTTTACTGGATGAATGATTTTGATAGATGAATGTTACCAAATAGGTGAATATATTTATCACCATTGGTAAATACATGGATGAGGTATTGTGAGAAATTATTCATATAAAGTGGTGACATTTAAAATTAAATCATTCATAGTTTTATGATTGATGTATGACGCATGATTATTTTCTAAATCATCACCCTTATGTAATATAAGCAGAACCTTTGATCTTTATGCATATTACCCCCAAAAAAAATTTACTATCAAATTTTTATAGAGAATAAAAAATTAATGATGAAAAAATGAAGACAGAAATTGAAAAAATATAAATTAAAGGATGATATGAGAATTAGAGATGAAATGAAATCGATATGAAAAAAAATCTATAGGGAAAACATAAGACATTAAGTGGGAAAATGAGATGATTATACACAAGATATAACTTATGTAATGGTATATTCTATGTAAATTCACCAACGTAATTATTGAAAAATAAGAAATGCAAAACATTAAAAAATAACATATTTTTTGTAAAATACAATGGAATTACTTTCACATATGTATGATGTTGTCATTATTATAGATGAACCACCATGTCTTCTATATATTTGTTTTATAATTTAAATTACAAGATACATTAACGATATCTTGAGTCTAAATATTTGGATGGATTTTAAACTACATATAATGATTTCATACAAAATTGAAGACCACTCTATTATTAAATTTTATACATTTGGTACTCATTATAGATTTATCCTCCTTATCCTAATTTATCATGTTTATGTACATTTATAGGAATGTTGAAATATTGATACAATTCTAAATGGTAATAATTACAAAGAAAAATAAAATATGATGGTTAATTTTCAAGTTAAATTCAATTTAAAGATCAAGATACATGTTGATGTACCATAAATTTTGCTTGATATGATTTTTTACTATATCGTTTTATAATTTTAGTTTGATGTTAATTTTAGTGAAAATGGTTATAAAATTTCATTATATTTGGTTATAGATTATGAAGTTTCATTGATGAATCTTTTCAAGAGGTGTATGGTGATAAGAAATCAGTGGATTATATTGACCTAGTGGCATGTAAAAAGATGGATTTGGAAAGACCAATTATTCAATGAATATTATTGAGACTAAAAATAGAAATTGATTCCCAATGTGCTTCATTAAACGGAAAAAACCCATGGTGCATGTATGGATGTGTAAATGGGGTTATATTATTATTAATTTTTAAGCCCAAATGACATCCATGAATCACAATATATTTGGTTGCATGTATTTTTAGAGGCCTTTCCCACATGGAGATTCTAAAAGGGAATCTATAGACACCAAAGTAAAAAATTTGTGCTTGGTACACAATGAAAATTCTTGAATACTATTTGTGGAAAGGCATGTGTTACTTTTCTATAATATCATTGTTATATTTTATATTTTATTCATTATTGGTAAATGGTTGGTATAGACTTTATGAATTTTTTTACTATACCAATCAATATTATACCTCCCCTTAGCAATAAATAGACACACCCATGGAGCATGCATTTCATTCATGAATGTAATAGGTGTCTTATTTTTTCCCCTATGTTAGTGAGGTCTTATGAAACTATTCAAATTTCTCTTGTGTATTGTGTTTTTATAACACTCTATATTATATAGTTGATCCATGAAACAAATACCCAAATTCCATGACTCAAAATATGGGTATTGTCATGTGGATTTTCCATTACAACCCTACAGTGATTTTTTATAAGTTTGAGTTTATAATTTGTATATAAATTGATGAATAAAAGACCCAACCATCAATACCCATTATTTGACACATATACTTGAAACAAATACATCATCCAACTAAATAAATTGTAAATATAGGATCAACCCATTAATATCAAATCATTTTGGGTCTGATGGTTGAGATTTTTTGGGTTGAGGGTCGAGGGGTTTTTATGGATGTTTGTTGGGAGTTTTATAGGGGTGAGGGTTAGGAGTTTTTTAGGGTGAGGGTTTAGTATTTTTTATGGACGATGTTTGAGGGTTTTTTGGGGATATGAATTGTGTGTATTATGGGGTTTACTATAGAGAATTTTTCAGTATGTTGGTTGAGTGTTTTTTTTTCATTGGGTTGAGGGACTTTTTAGTGATAATATTTTTGATTTTGGGGGATGATATTTGAGTGGTTTATTTCTACTAAGGGTAGAGGGTTTTTTTTGTATCGAAGGGATGATGATTTATTGGGGAACATTATTGAGGTTTTTTCGGGGTAGATGGTTGATTGTTTTTATTTAAGAGTGTTTATGGTTTATTGGGGATGATGTTGATATTTTTCTGGGATAAAGGTTTTGTAATTTCTGGGTTGAGGGTCGAGGATTTTTTGGGGTGTCATTTCAGGGGTTTGGGGGCTGAGGAATTATGATTTTCTGAGGATTAGTGTTGGTATTTTTGTTTCGTATGAGTGATAAGGGTTTTTTGGGGATGAGTGTTGATTGGGTTTTAGGTATGATCCTTTAGATTTATTGGGGATAAGAGTAGGGGGTCTTTTGTGCAAAGAGGTTAGTGCTTTTGGAATTTTGGATGATGAATTTTTGGTCTTGATTGATTTTTGCATTGGGGTTGAGGGTTTATTATTTTTTTGGGATTATGATTTATGTTTTTTTGGGACTTATGTTATAGGTTTTCTTGGTGAATTGAGTAGTGTGTTTTTGGTGGGAGTGAGTTAAACGTTTATTATGGAAAAGGGTTGACTGTTTTTTTCATAAGTCAATGGAGGGTTTATTGGGGTTGAGTGGTGTGGTTTGAGGGTTATTTGTGGATTTGAGATTTAGTGTGTTCTGGGTTGAGGTTTGAGGGTTTATTGGGGTTGAGTGTTCAGGGTCTTTGGGGGATGCTGTTATTGGTTTTTTGGGATGAGGGATTTTGATATTTTTAGGCATATAGATTAATGTTATTTGGGTATAATGGTTAAGGTTAATTTAGGGTATTGAGGATTACATTGTATTATATATGAGGTGTTATAGTTTATTTTGGTTCATAGTTGATTATTTTTTTGGATGGGGGTATAAGATTTTTTGGGATAGATGATTTTGGATTATTTGGGGTGAGGCTTTAGGGTTTTTTAGGGGTGAGGACATAGGTTTATTTGTGCTAAGGGTTGCTGGTTCTTTGGGGCCGAGGGTTTAGGGATTTTTTTGTGGATAAGTGTTTATTGTTTTTTGGGCATATGGATTAGTTTTTTTGGGTCCGAGGGAGGAAATATTTTTATGAATGAGTTTTTAGGATTTTTTATGTATGGGGGTTGAGGGTGTTTTGGGTGTGTGTATTGTGGGTTTTTTGTGGAAGCTTTTTGGCGATTCATTGGGGTTGTGGGTTGAGGGATTTCTGGGATAGAGTGCTCATTTTGTTTTTTATATGAAACTAATGTATCAAATTGAATAATTGGAATGTGAAGAGATTGAATTTTATGTTAAAATGATACAGGGATGATTAATGATACAACTCATCTCATTGGGATCCTATCTTTCTACATTAAAAGAACCAAATCACAGGTGATTTCTTTTATGCGGACAATGGGATTATTATCACACTTATATGATACCTAATGAGATGAATTAATCCCAAACCTCATTGTTTCAATTTTATTTTCAATCCATTCAAATATAGATATTCTAAATGGGAATATTTGTATACCAAAGTCAAATATCGTTTTCTAGGTACTCAAAGTAGAATCCAGCGAGATATGGGAGGAAAGGAATGTGCTATATTTCAAACATACTTTTTTATCCCTTATTTTTTATCATTCAGGGGACATGGTAGTACAAAATTTACGTCTTTAGTTTCTTAGACCCTTGACTATCGAATCATCACATTAATATAAATAGCCACCCCCATGAAACTAGAACATAAATAAAGATTGTAATAGGGGTATTTTTCACTCTCTACATTATATAAATATTTTTCACATAAATACCCTTTCAATTATCTATTTTAAAATTGTAACAGCCCATGCTTCCAAGGTATGCTCCTCTTTGAATAATAGAGCAGTGTGTGTTGTACGCAGCCTCGAGTTCTAACACACCGGAAGAAATAAAAGTTATAGTTATGAATAGTAATACACACTTTTTGAAATTTTATAAATTTTATATTTCAAAATGGACTTCATTTTTGGGTTTTGAATATAGAAATTAGCCTATGTTGATTTTTAGGTATTTTTCTGAGAACATCCAATTTTTATGATGAGTGAAAAATACTGAAAAAACAACTTTTTTAATCAAAATAATTTATAGTGATAAATTATAATATTGAGTGGTTTTAAAGTATAATTAGAATATAATTTTACCATTTTACCCAATGGTGGTCATTAGAATTAATTTCACTTTGAAATTGGACATAAACAATTGTCAATATTTTGATATATATTTTTTCTTAAAAACACGCTATTTGTTGTGACAGTGAGAATTAATTATTAAATTAATTAATTAAACTTATTTGTTTTGAATTTTTTAAAATATACATCATTTTTAATTCAGAATATAAAATATAACTTAGGGTGAATTTTTTGGTATTTTTCTGAAAAACATCAATTTTTGATGAATAGTGAAACCACTAAGTGGTAGTTTAAAAACTAATTTTTCTTATAAATGTAACATTACCACTTGTATGATTTTATTTTCAAAAATCCGACATACATTGTTGTCATTAGGAAGTAAATTGTGGTACTATGGGATTAAAATAAATTTTTGGTGAATAGTAACTTTTAAGTTTAATTAATCACGATTAAAGGTAATTAGTGAAATTTAATGTAAAAATGATATTATAAAAATATGAAAATATCTCGACACTTGTCCTACACTTATTGGATGAGTCATGACCGACCATTAAAATACATGGGTCAACTTGGGGACCCCATGGATCCAGATGGGTAAGAAAATGAAATTAGTAACTTTTTATTTAAAGTAAAAATAAAATTGTCAAATACATGTGTTTTTTTACAAAAACAATTATTACATGGGGTTATATAAGTTAACATTTCGACTATAAAAATTCATTGGAAATATAAAAAGATTTCCTACATCATTATATTTTTTATTATAATTTTAATACATTGAATAAATTAAATGTTTTATGACAACATGATGATGCAGCGATTACCTCATTAATTAATGATTAAAATAAAATGAAAATATAATGTAAAATCTAAGACATACACATGATAGAAACCTATTGGATGAGTATATTTCTAACCCTTGTCACCTTATATTTGAAATATATAATTGTGGGACCTTTCAAATCCGAAAATCATTTCATAATAATGTATCATTCCATGAGTTTCTAAGAGTGCCTCTCCTCTCCTCTTATAAAAGGCCCCCACCACTACAACCTTATTCCCACCATCAAAGCCATTTTTCTCGGCCCAAATATGCCCAAATACTCCCTGAACATCCCTCTATTATTCTTAGAAGCCTCAATTTGGGCATAATTCTTCCAAAGGAAGCTTTTGGCTCAAATCAAAAAAGAGTTACCCGATTTTAAGGTAATGTCTTATCTTATGTTATTTAGTTTTATTTTGCTTCTCCAACCCCTTAAAATATTTTAATTCCATTCTTTTTTAACAACACCAGTATCTTAAATATACTATCCTTTTTTATGAGAAGGATTTTATTAAAAATTACACACACCTCCGTCTAATGGTTAAAGATCATACTATTTCTGTGGGTGGCGAAATTCTGCCTCATGAAATGATGATTGTTCAATATTATTTTAACACCTCTAATGGTGACCATTATGATGAAAATATTTTTATATATGATATATATTATGTTTTTGTTTTCTTTATGATTATTTATTTTTCATTTATGGAATATCTTTATGATTTTTTCATTATGGGTAAACGCGATAATTTCATTTTAGGAAGTGCAAACTACCGCCCAGTCAAAGTGATTTGAATCATTAATGACATATGTGGGAAGTATTAAAGATGGATAAAATGATAATATATATTATTTTATACAGGAATTATAATATACCATTATATCATTATGATTTCATTCCCTTAAATACGATATAGAAATGCAAGTAGTGTTCATGAGTACGTACGGCTTACTGCCTCCATGAATGGTGCATTTCATTTCTTACCTCTAAATGTTAGATAATATTATCAATGAATGTATATACTGGATATATATGATATATATGATATATAATTTTGGAGATAATTGATATTATACCACATAAACAACTTGTAATTATAATAAGTTTATTGTCGACTCAAGTACCAATGATTGACAAAACGACTGTTATTAACTTAAATGACTACATAATTTTTGTAACATTGTAATAAGTGATATAAAAGGGATAATTAACTTCAAAATGTTTCTTAAGAAAGTAGAGATTAAATCAAGTTTATTATTCAGGAGAGTAAAGAACGGTCGAGTGAAGTCAGACACGAGGTAATGGAATTTCTTAACCCAATTACTATTCTTTGGGTTAATCTCCTACATTCAAATTATTTCCTGATATTATTATGTCCTATCTTATATTTGTACTTTCCTTATGGGTACTTATACTGAATAAAAATAATAAATCTATTTTTTTAATAAAAATTCATTTGTAAGGATCTTCGTCTCAGTCCCCTTTCATTGAGGCATATTTTATTTTATACACAAATTTCTTTTATATGGTGTATAAACACCTTTGAATTTTAAGTTTATTCAAAATGAATATTTTTATACGAAGGATTTTACTAAACGACAAAAGGGAATGTTTTTTTGTCGTACGTATGCGACGACAATGACTTCTCCGTCGTTGTGACCATTATTTGGGTTCCGGCTTCCTTTACAAGCCATAATTTTTTTTAAATGAAAAATAATTACAATGTTTTAATTTACTTTTATTTTGGTAATGAAAATGTTTCTGAAAGGTTTTTTTATATCAATGTTCTATATTGATATATTTTGATTGAAATGTGGAAATGTTATGTTTCCTTTATGAATGTTTTATGTGAAATGATTATGTTATGGATTATGATATGTTTAAACCTGTTCATATGAGTAATGCATTGGACTTAATAAGTGACACGTGGAGCCCGCTATAGCACCTCGATACATCGACATGTCTCTTGAGACAAACTAGTGTCTTGGCACGAGGCCTTGAAAAAATGTTATTTGTACTCTTGGCATGAGGCCTTGGCTATGTGTTTATGATAGTTTGAAATTATGAATTCCACCGTTATGAAAGTGGTTATTGATATTGAATGTGATTATTCGACCAGTATAATATCCATGTGAATAAGTAAATGGCATTATTTTAATTTATTTTTCCATATTATGCTGAAGTTCATGTTTAAAACGATTTTGTTTAGTTATACATTGCCTTAAATGTTTATGTTTATTTATGAAAGCTTCTGCTATATTGTTATCCTTACTGAACATCCGAGCTTACCCATTTCAATGTTTTAAATATTCCAGGATTTGAAGAAGTATTTTAGGAATGACCTGCAGGGATAGACTGAAGGGGATATGAGTGTGTAAAATGGAGACTATGTTATTGTAGTTTTTCACTTAATGATTTAATGTAACATTTATGAATGTATCTAGTGTTTCCAAGGCTACTATATTAATCGGTCTTTCGAGACATGATCTTTTTTGATCATGCCGATGTTACGTAATAATGCACAGACTCTGGGTAACTGGGGTTGGGGCGTTACAGTTGGTATCAGAGGCAATTTAGTACTAACCTTGGAAGATATATTTAGATAAGCTCTGATTAAAGCACATAGCCCTAAGATAGACATTGAGGATTAGTATATAATAAATTCCTAGAATTTGGGTATTATAGATATTTTGTGAGTTTTCTAAACAATACATCCCTGTCTGGATATAAGCAGGTAGAGGCAGCTCTCGCAAAGAAGTACATAGGGTTAAATCCCAAAAACAACGCTTTGAGCTAGACTTGAATGGGAACTGGTGCAAGACAATGAGCCTTGCTGCACTCTTGGTTACGACACTCCTGGGGGATATGCTTAGGATAATTCTAATTTTCATTACAAACCATTATGAACGGTGTCTGATTATATACTTCCTCAATGAAATTTTTTTTATGATTATGGATTATATCCATAAATAGTTCAATTTATGTTAAGTGTTTGGGAAGTTTGTTATTATGTATTTCTATTCATAAAAAAATATAGTTTATTCCATTATTTAGAAATGGCGCATAGTGGAAGAATGGAAACCGTATCAATGCACGAACTCCATGTAGGTATTTCCCTCTGGCTCAAGATAATTATAGTGGATCTGGAGATACAACTAGTGCTGATCAACTTATCACCATACTAGGACAACTCACGCAGGATATGAATAATAACCTTACATGTATAGAGAACCCTGATCCGCAATGTGGAAGATCAATGTTAGACCACTTCATGAGGTAACTACCACCAACATTTAATGGGGGTACAAATCCATTAGTAGATGTGCAATGGATAAACTCCTTAGAGAAAATATTCCACGCCTTGGGGATTAGAAAAAGGTAGAAAGTTGTCCTGGCAGTTTTCCGCCTCACTGGAGAAGTCGATCAATGGTGGTTGCTGATTCAAAATAAAAAGGAAGATGAAGAAGTATCAAGTATGGAATATAAGGAGATCAAAGAGATTTTCTTAGAAAAATACTTCCTTCGTGACCATTGAGCTGATATGGAAAGGAAACATCTGAGTCTTAGGAAGAAGGAGGATGAGAATGTCACAAAGTATGAGGCTAACATTACAAGGATAGAGAAGCATGCTACAGATTATATACGTAACCCAAGAAGTAAGATTGATCATTTCTTTTATGGGTTAAAACCATTTCTCCGTCGAGCATTAGTCTCACAAACCTTCTCATCGTACGAAGATATAGTCTCGTGTGCTATCAAAATAGAAAAGGAATTCTCTAAGTCTTATGAAAAAAAGTAAAGAAAGAGAAGAAGAGAACGGTGGAAAAAGAGACAGATAAAGGGAAAAAGGGAAAGAAGGAATTTCTATTATGTGATAATTGTGGGAAGAATCACCCTGATACTTGACTAAAAGGAATTTGATTTTGTTATAAATGTGTAGAAATAGGTCACCAGGCTCGTGATTGCAGGGTAAAGAAAGAGGATATCAATGTTGAATGCTACAATTGTAGGGAAATGGGGCATTATGTAAATGAATTTCCTATGCGTCAGGGAAAAATAACTCAGAAAAGGCCAAAGGATCATGGACAATCTTATGCTGTTACTATAGTTGAAGTGGAATAATTAATGTATTGGTGCTTTTTGACTCATGGATTATATTCTAGTTATAAGAATAATGTGATATATATAAGGATTGTACTAAAATACTAGTTTTTTTCATTGTGGTTTTAATATGATGAAGGTAAACGTATTTTTTTTATGTGACGATAAGAGAAACATTACTTTCTTTGAGGAATCTGATGATACAATTGATTTTGGAATGTAGAGACCTTTTAGGGAAAGTCTGGACGGAGGTATTTGGGATTACTATAATGGTTGGAATGGATTAAGATGAACATTGGATAGTATTTTTTATGGATAGAATATTTATGAAGGTTATTTTTGGAATATTATAAAACTATAGTTTTTGGAAAAGGACAACCTGCAGGTTGGGGGATAAACCGTTGCGTCGGACAAAGCTGTAGGAATCGAACCCACAACCATAGTGCGATAGGCCTTTATTACCTACCACTAGCCTACATTAAGTCCCTGGTTATTACAAAAAAAATTTCCTAATATAAATGTTATGTCTTAATATTTAGAACTTATACAATTACGATAAATAGTATATTTTTGAGTTCTATTAATTTTTGGAGTGAATGATGGGTTTGTGGTAAAATTTTATTAAAGAATGAAAGTCTACATGACAACTAAGTATATTTCATTACGTTCTTAGTAAATCTCCTAACTAAATTACTCTACTTTTTGAAAGGTAACTTAAAACAAAAATTTTGTCGGTTAGCTTTTCCAATTGGGGAATCAAAGCCCGTTTAACAAATCACAAGTTTTTGATTTTCTTGTAGTTAACTTTCTCTTAATCCTGTTTTATACAACTCTCCATCAGACCTTGATGGTTTTTTTTCCTCCATATCTATATTTTCATACAATCCTAGTATGTGCTATCTCGGGTATCCTTTGTACTTATATTTCTTTCTTTTAGAGTTATATTTTTATTAACCTTATTTCTTATGTGGGATTTACAAAATGTTTTTTTCTATTTTCAACCTTTTATTTTCAAAGAAAAATTTTAAATTGCGAGAACGCATTTTATTGAAGGAGGGGAGAATGTAACACCCCTATCTTCCATGGTACGATACTCTTTGAATATTAGAGTAGTGTGTGTTGTACGCAACCTTGAGTTATAACACACCGCGACCAATAAATTTAGCAGTTTTTAATAGTAATACTTACTTTTTGAAATTATATAAATTTTATATTTCAAAATGGACTTCATTTTTGGATTCAGAATATCGAAATTAGCCTATGTTGATTTTTTGATATTTTTCTGAGAACTTCCAATTTTTTATGAATAGTGAAAAATACTTAAAAACAACTTTTTTATTAAAAATAATTATAGTGATAAATTATAATATTTAGTGGTTTTAAAGTATAATTAGAATATAATTTTACCATTTTACCCAATGGAGGTCATTATAATTAATTTCACTTTAAAATTGGACATAAACAATTGTCAATCTTTTGATATATATTGTTTCTAAAAAACACGCTATTTGTTGTGATAGTGGGAATTAATTATTAAAATAATTAATGCCACTTATATGTTTGGTATTTATTAAAATATATATCATTTTTTAATTCAGAATATCAAATATATCTTAGGGTGAATTTTTGGTATTTTTCTGAAAAACATCAATTTTTGATGAATAGTGAAACCACTAAGTGGTAGTTTAAAAACTAATTTTTCATGTAAATGAAACATTACCATTCTTGTGATTTGATTTTCAAGAATCCAACATACATGGTTGTCATTAGGAATTAAATTGTGGTATATTGGGATTAAAATAATATTTTTGGTGAATAGTAACTTTTAAGTTTAATTAATCACGATTAAAGGTAATTAGTGAAATTTAAGGTAAAAATGATATTATAAAAATATGAAAAAATATTGACACTTTTCCTAGACAAATTATATGATTCATGACCGTCCAATATAGTAAATGGGACAACTTGGGTACCCCATGGAGCCACTTGGTTAAGAAAATGACATTAATAACTTTTAATTTAAAGTAAAAATAAAATTTTCAAAAACATGTGTTGTTTTACAAAAGCAATTATTACATGAGGTTATATAAGATAAAATTTCAACTATAAATATTCATTTTAGAGATAAAAATATTTCCTACATAATTATATTTTTATATAATTTTTATACATTAAATATATTATTTTTTTTATGACACCATGATGATGCGGCGATTACCTCATTAATTAATGATTTAAATAAAATGAAAAGATAATGTAAAATATAATACATAAACATTTCAAAAACCTATTGGATGAGTATATATATAACACTTATGACCTTATCTTCGAATTATATAATTTTTTGAACTTTGAATTCCGAAAATAATTTCATAAAAATGTATCATTTCATGAGTTTCCAAGAGTTCCCCTCCTCTCCTCTTATAAAAGGACCCCACCACTACCCCCTTATTCACACCATCAATGCCATTTTGCTCAGCCAAAATCTGCCCAAATACGCTTTAAAATTCCCTTTCTTACTCCTAGAAGCCTCACTTTTTGTAGATTTATTTCCAAGGAAGCGTTTGGCTCAAATCCAAAAAGAGTTACCCGATTTTAAGGTAATGTCTTCTCTTATGTTATTATGTTTTATTTTGCTTCTCCAACCCCTTAAACTCTTTTTATTCCTTTCTTTTGTAAAAAAACCAGTATCTTAAATATACTAGGATTTTTTATTAGTAGGATTTGATTTACACTTACACACACCTATGTCTAATATTTAAAGAATATACTGTTTCTGTGGGTGGTGAAATACTGCCTCACGAAATGAAGATTGTTCAATATTCGTTTAACACCACTAATTGTGGACATTTTGATGAAAATATTTTTATATGTTATATATATTATGTTTTTGGTTTCCTTATGATTCTGTATTTTTCATTTATGTAATACCATTATGATTTCCATTATGGGTAAACGCGATAATTTCATTTTAGGAAGTGCTGACTACCGCCCCCTGAAAGTGATTTGAATCGTTAATTCCATATGTGGGATGTACAAAGGATGGAGGAAATTATATTATATATGATATTATACTGGAATTATAATATACCTTTATATCATTATGATTTCATTCCATTAAATACGAAATAGAAATGAAAGTATCATTCATGCGTATGTACGGCTTACCGTCTCCTTGAACGGTGAATTTCATTTCTTAGCTCTAAATGTCATGTAATATTATGAATGAATGTATATAATGGATATATATGATATATATGATATATAATTCTAGAGATAATGGATATTCTACCACTTAAACAACTTGTAATTTTAAGAAGTTTATTGTTGACCCAAGTACCAAATATCTACAAAACGACCGTTATTAACTTAAATGACTACATAATTTTCATAACATTATAATAAGTGATATAAAAGGGATAATTAACTTAAAAAAGGTTCTAATGCAAGTAGAGATTAACTCTAGTTTATTATTCAAGAGTTTAAAGAACGGTCGAGTGAAGGCAGACACGAGGTAAGGGAACTTCTTAACCCAATTTCTATTCTTTGGGTTAATATACTACATTCAAATTATTTCATGATATTATTATGTCCAATATTGTATTTTTACATTCATTATGTGCAATTATAGTGAATAAAAATAATATATCTATTTTATTAAAAAAAATTCATTTGTAAGGAACTTTGTCTCAATCTCTTTTCATTGAGGCATATTTTATTTTATACATAACTTTCTTTTATAGGGTGTATAAAAACCATTGACTTTTACGTTTATTCAAAAGGAATCTTTTTATACAAATATTTTTACTAAACATTAAAAAGGAATTTTTTTTTTGTCGTGTGTATGCGGCGACAATGAATTCTCTGCCGTCGTGACCATTATTTGGGTTTCAGCTTCCTCTACAAGCCATAACTTTTTTAAATGAAAAATAATTACAAATTTTTAATTTTATTTTATTTTGGTATTGAAAATGGTTTTGAAATTGTTTTTTATATCAATGTGTTGTATTCATATCTTGTGATTGAAATGTGGAAATGTTATTTTTCCTTTAGGCATGTTTTATGTGATATGATTATGTTATGGATTAATATATGTTTAAACCTGTTCTTATGAGGAATGCATTGGACTTAATAAATGATGGGTGGAGCCCGCTATAGATCTTCGATGCATTGGCAGGTCTCATGAGGCAAACTAGTGTCTTGTCATGAGGCCTTGACAAAATCTTATTTTTAGTCCTGGAATGAGGCCTTGGCTATGTGGATATGTTACTCTGGAATTATGAATTCCATCATTATGAAAGTGGTTATTGATATTACATGTGATTATTCGACCAGTAGAATATTTATGTGAATAAGTAAATGGCATTATTTCATTTTTTTGCCATATTATGTTGAAGTTCATGTTTAAAAGTATTTTCTTTTGTTATACATTACATTAAATGTTTATGTTTATTTATGAAAGCTTCCGCTATATTGTTATCCTTACTGAGCATATGAGATCAACCCTTTCACTGTTTTAATTTTTCCAGGATGTGAAGAAGTATTTTAGGAATGACCTACAGGGATAGTCTAAAGGGGATATCAGTGTGGAAAATGGAAACTATGTTATTGTAGTTTTTCACTTTATGATGTAATGTAACATTTGTTAATGTATCTAGTGATTCCAAAGAAACTAAACTAATCGGTATTTCGAGACTTGATCTTTTGTGATCATGCCGATGTTACATAATAATGCACCGACTCTGGGTAACTAGGGTCGGGGCATTACAAATATTGTTAGAAATTATATTATATGGGCGATCTAAAATCAAAAATCCCCTAATTTCATGCCTCACCACATATGTGTTGTTGTGTTGATTTTGAATAGCATACCTACTTTCATATAATTTTCTAAGTAAAAGGTCATGATCCTTAATGTTCTGGTGTACTAAATGTACCAACTATATACACCCATCATTAAACAATTATCCCAAACTCTATACTTCATCTATTTCCCTACACCATGAAGATCAATCAAAATCGATAATCTCACATCTATTATTATCAGAGATTGGGATGACATGGTTGGAACATATCCCCTCAATTACATTAAATTTATCCATTACCATTTTTATTAGTCCATATTATCCACACCATATAAAAAACAACAAAAAATTTATTTTATTTCAAAACCACTAGAATTGTTCTATATTGAGAAAACATGAAATATTTATATATTGATCCAATTTTGAATCAATCTTCTATTCTAATTTGATTATCTATATTTATATTGTAGATGAATGAATATGAAAATAATAAAATTGTCTCAAATCGTTATTAGATCTTCAAAAAACTAATAAAAATATTATATTTAGAGAATAATACAAAAAATAGATTCCTCTTCATTCAATACCTTATTCATTAACACACTAAAAATAAATACTATTACGTATATATGAAAAAATTGGTGATTACTTATTCATTTATTCTTACATTAAATTATTTATTCTGTATTTTTTCATGTATCCAATTGCTAGTCATTTTATATCCTCCGGATATAATATTTAGTTTATACTAATTTTAATTTTTCTTATTTTTCAAAATTGAGAAATACTCATTTATTACATATTTTTTCAATTTTCATCCTTTTACTAATATTTTCTTCTATATTTTACAATGTGTACAATGTATTTAACCATTTAACACTCTAAATGGGTTGTGTGAAACCATCCCCAAACAAATCATGATTTGTGGAGGACTTGTGTTACATGATAACATCAAATGAGGAAATAAATTTTATAAGACCTTGGTATTTTAGTGAATTATGAAGAGTGGATAAAAATAATAAGGAAAACATTGTTATGTGTGTATCAATTATTCTGTGAGTGAGTACATATTGTTCCCATGAGTTTGTATCATTGCATGAGTGAGTGTGTACATATTTTTTGTGTGATTGTCATTACTTTTGTGTGTGAGTTCCTATATAATTTTTGTGGATGTTTGTGTACATATTGTGGGTGTTAGTTTTTATTTGTGCTATTTTTTATGTATATTCACTTGTGTTAGTGTGTTTAGATTTTTATGTGTGAGTATTTGTATCATTGTGTGGGTTTCTACCCATATATGATTGATTTACATATCCATGAATAATATCATTGGAATAGAATCACTCATGCAAGTTATGAAGGTAGATGAATTAGTTATCCCAAACTAGAATCTATAATGTTCAAAATTAAGGATTTTGTAATCCATTTTAAAAATCCTACTGATATGAATTTAGATTTTCTACAATTGTTGATAAAAAACCCAGATACTCAACCAATCCTAAGGATATTGCTTGTTATGTCATGGTGTTCTCTAGAACCTCATTGTCCTAACATCATAGGGAAAGAGATGGAGAACATTGATGATGTTTTTAAAGATTTACTAGGTAGGGGAGTTTTTTATAGCATCCTATAGGAAGAAAAAGTATTCCATATGTTTATTTTATCCTTAGAGGTATTAAGAACAAGCTCTCATATATTCATGTAAGGAGAGTTTCAGATGTGTACATGTTGTGAGATAATTAGATCGATCAACTGTTTTCATGTCCACAATATTCATTGAAATAAATGTTAATACATGCTTCCCTTGAATATTTTAATCATACGTTAATTATGATGGATCAAATGAAAAGGTTGAGGGCATGATATGGTGTATATCCCATCATCAAATGGGATGACATGATGTTTTCTATCAAAAAGATGTTTTTTATATCACACTACCATAGAGACCACCATTAAAATATTATGTTACTCCCAAAAGTATATAAGTGTCTTTAATATTACTAATTAGAGATAAATCATTTAGGAGGATTTTGATACAACTATTGCATAGTTTTTACATGGGATTAATTTGGAGATTTTTTATCAACTGGATGACTACCATCATATTGGGATACTCTATTTTATTCAAAAAGTTACCAATGTTGTGAAAAAATAAAGTAAGATAAAGGGGAATCCCACTACCCCATTAATTCCATGGAAAACTATGAGGAAGGGAATTGGAGAATTATAATTAAAATGGTGTGGTTTATTGAAAAAATGTATAGGTAATTCATACACATTAAAACCACATAATTTGTATAAAAAATTTAGGAATAAGGATGTTGATGTTTTAAATGTCATGAAAGGGATAAAATTTATAGTGAATTCCAAAACTACTGCACAATAGAAATCAACAATTCTGAATAATAAGAGTGTGATGGAATGATATTGTAATATCTGATAGAGGATTCCCCAAAAAATAGAAAATATAGAATTTCCATAAGAAGGTATTATTCCTAAAACATGGTATGTTTTGAGATCTGTAATGAGGTCAAATGAGAAAGAGAAAATGGTTATACTTTTCTATTCCTGATTCCAAATTAATGGGAGGGAACGTAGAGAAAGAATTTTCGTAGCATGTTGTAGTAGTGTTATGAGAAATTACATGGTTGACATGTTGGGACACCCAATTTTGATGCTCCAACATCCTTTCCAGCTTCATTGTATGAATGATTACTGATAGTTGATGGTTACAAAAAATGTGGAGGTTTTTTCCACAATTATTAAATAAAAGGACGAGATATTATGTGACATTATTCCAAATAATTCATTCCATTTTTTGATGGGAAAATCATGGTATTGTGATTGTTGTGTAAAACATGATTGTTTTCAAAACTATGACTCTTTTATTCTCTGAGGGGAGCCAATAATCCTCATCCCAATTACCCCAAACAATAGTTTGATAAAAAATTTATGGTAGGGGATACAGAAAATGTGATTAAGAACAGAAAAGGTAAATAAAAAAGGAAAAAATAATGGAAGATATGTGTATCATATGATAAATGACATCAAATTTAAATAAAAATAAATTGACAAAATAGAAATCCATGAGTGAAAAAATAGTATTGAAAAAGACAAGGGAGAGGATAAATGTAATTTTATTTCATTTAAAATCCTTAATATACTATTATATAAAAATTAAATGAAAACACTAACGGCTTGACAACATCTTTGTAAAATTTTGAGGAATCATTCTCAAATGTGTATAATGTTTTCAATCTTCCAGAATCATCTCCATGTATTCTACAAATTAGTGAGGTAAAATGAATTTAATAATCCACTTTTGGTTTATGGTTAATTTGGGGTTTGGGTTTATGTGTGATTTAGGATGAGGTTATAGTGTATATTGGGGCTAAGGTTGTATGGTTTTGGTGGATAACGATTCAAAGTTATTTTTAAATTAGGGTTTATGGTTTTATAGGGTAGTGTGTATAGGGTTTTTTATCAATGATTGTGGATTAATGGGATTAGGGTCTTGGATTTTTTGGGATGAAGGTTTATGGTTTTATGGGGATGAGTGTTAAATGTTTTTAGAGATAATTCCTGAGGGATTTTTGGGGATGGGTGTATAAGGTCTTTAATGACGAGGATTTATGGATTTTTTGGATCTTATGGTTTTTTTTATAACTATTGATGTTTTTTTGGGTAGAGGGTTTAGGGTTTTTTATGGATTAGTTTTGATAGTTTTCTAGGTATTATGGTTGATATTTTTTGGGTTGTGAGGTTTGAGGTTTATTGGGCACCGAGGTTTTTTAATTTTTTGGGGAAAAGGGATGAAAAATTCTTGTTGTTGATGGTTGATGATTTTTTTAGGATGATAGTTGAGGTTTTTTTCAGTGTTGAGGGTTTATTTATATTCATGGATGAGGTTTTATGGTTTTATAATTTTGATGGTCTTGGATTTTAATTGGAATGATGGGTTAGGATTTTTTTACAGATGAGGGATGCAAATTTTTTAGGGATGGGGGCATAGAGTTATTTAAGGATAAAGGTTTTGGGTTTTTTATGGATGAGGGTTTATATTTTTCGGAATAAGGGTTTAGGGTTTTTTGTGGAAGGGCATATATATATTTATTGGACTGAAGATATATTATTTTGGAGATAAGGATTTATGATTTTTTTGGGGAAGAGGGTTTATATATCATTGGTCCTGATTGTTTATTGTTTTTTGGAAGGTCTATTAGGTTTTGTTGGATAAGGTTTTTAGATTTTTATAGCAGTGATTTTAGTTCATTTTTGACGGATTGTTTAGAGTTTTGAGGAAGATGGTTTAGGGGTTTTTAGGCTGAGGGTTTTAGGGTTTTGGGACTGAGGTTTTATGGGATTTGGGATAAGGGACTAGTTTTTCATAGGGATTAGAGTTTATATTTATTAGGTTAATGGTTTTTGATTTTTACGGCTGATGGATTATGGTTTTTTTGGACTAAGGGTTTATGGTTTTTTTGGGACTGAGATATTATATTTAATTGGGGATGATGGTTTAGGGTTTTTTGGTTATGAGTTTTGTATGTTTTTTGAGAATGAATATTTTTAATTTTTAAATTTGGGGAGTTTGGGGTTTCTATAGATGAGGGTTTGGTGGTTTCTAGGGAAATTTGTCTAGGGTTATTATGGTCCAAGGGGTTAGGGTTTTTTGGGATGAGTTTCAAGGTTTTTAGGGGATGAGGGATTTGGGTTTTGGAGATGATGGTTTAGCTTTTCTTGGGTATAAGGTGGTATAGTTTCATTGGTTTGAGTGTTTAGGGTTTCTTGGGGCTGAGGTAATATGGTTTCTTGTGGATCAACATTTATGGATTTTTAAGGCTGATGGTTTGGGTATTTTGGGGCTGATTATTCATGCATTTCAATGGATAAGGATTTATGTTTTTTTGGTCCATGAATTTATATAATTTTGGATGAACGTTTAATGTTTTTTGTGTATAATGGTTGACGGTATTTTGGGGTTTAGGTATGACTAATTTTTGGTACTAAGGGTTTCTGTTTTTGAAGATGTGGGAGTAGGGTTATCGGGGATTGTGTTTTAGGGGTTGTTTAGAGATGTATGTTTAATAGGGATATTAATTGAGGGTTTTTAGGGTTTATTGTTGAGTGTTTTTTAGGGTTAAATGTATTTTTTGGATGAGGGTTTAGGATATTTTCTATCTTAGAGAATATGTTATTTTTTTGTTGAGTTTTGGTGTATTTTTGGTATGAGTGTTGAGGGATTTCTGTGAATGACGGTTTAATGAAATTTTAGGTTGAGTATTTAGGGTTTTTTGGGATAATGGTTTTTGGTTCTTCTAGGATTATGGTTTATGATTTATTGGGGATGTTGATTAATGGTTTTTTATGAAGGTTTAGTAATTTTTATTTCTACGAAGTTACTAATTTTTTAAGATCATGGTTTAGAGGTTTTTGGAAATGGTGTTTAATATTTTTTTGGTTGAATTTTTATGTTTTTTCGGGGTTTATTTGGGAATTTTATTAGGTTTTAAGGTTTTTTTTTGTCTAAGGGTTTATGATTTTTAGGGATAAGGGTTTAGCGTTTTATGATGGGGTGTAATGTTTTTTGATATTAGGGTTTGGGGTTTTTTATATAGGTTTGGTGTTTTTTGGGGATGAGGCTATAGGGTTTTGGGGGTTTGGGGGATTAAAATGTTATAATGATGATAGTTTTGGTGTTTTGGGGATGATATTTTAGGATATATGGAGGTGAGAATTTAGGTTTTTTTTAGGGAAGAGTGTTTATGCTTTATTTGGGAAGGAGGGAATCCATATTTTTTGGGATGTGGGTTTAGGGGATTTGGATCTATGGGTTTATGTGTTTTGGGGATAAGAGATTTCTGGTTTTTTGGGATGATATTTTATTGTTTTTTTTTGGGTAGTGGGTTTATGGTTTTTTGGAAGTGAGTGATTACAGTTTTCCAAGGGTTGAGTTATTTTGTGTTTTGGGGGGATGATGGATGATTGATTTTTTGAGAAGACCATTTTGGATTCTTTTGGGGCTATGTGTTTATGGTTTTTTAATACCATGGGTTTATATTTTTTGGGTCTTAGGGATCATGGTTTTTTAGGGCCATTGATTTATTTTTTTGGTGGAAGTGTGTTTTGGGTTCTTTGGGGATGTTGGTTTAAGGATTTTTTAGGAATATAGTTTTCGGATTTAGGGATGATATTTTAGGGTTTTAAAGGGTTGAGGATTGATGGTTTATGGGGAATTAGATTTGGTTCTTATTTAGGTGTTTCTTTTTATGGATTTTTTGGATTGTGGGATTACACTTTCTTTAGGTCCAATGGTTAATGTTAATTTATGAAAGAGGGTTTAGGGGATTTGGGTTTGACTATTGATGGATTTTTTGGTTATGAGGGTGAGTAGTTTTTTAGTGGATGAGGGTCGTGGGTTTTTTTAAGAAAAATGGTTGAGTGTTTTATATGGATAAGGATTTAGTATTTTTTTCATCTAATATATGTTGGTTTTCAGGGTGGAGGATTTACTATTTTTTGAAGATGAGGGTTGAGGTTTTTTTGGTAATGGTTTTATGGTTATCTAATATCAACTTCTGATGGTTTTTTGCAACTACGTTTAAGGTTTTTTTGGATAAGGGTTTGTGGTTATTAGGGATATGGTTAAAGTGTTTTTTTGGGATATGATATATGGTTATTTTGGATATGATATTTTAGTTTTTTTTCGGTATAATGGTTGGGGTTTTGGGTGGTAAGGGTTTTGGGTTTTGGGTTTTTGGTTGATGGATTTGTGTGGATGAGGGTTTATGGTTTATTTGAGATGGTGGTTTTTAATTTTTTCAGGATGAGGATTTTGAGTATTTTGGGATGAGGGATTAGGGTTTTTTGTGATATGTATTGAATGTATCTTGGGTTGTGGGTTTAGTGTTTTTTCATAAATTGTTTAGTTTTTTGTATGGATATAGGAATATGAATTTTCGGATTGAGGGTTTAGGGTTTTTTTTTGGAATAGGGTTGTGGGTTTTCTGGGGCATAATGTTTAGGGATTGTTTACGATTCATTTTTATTTTTTTTTGGGGATGTGGGGTTATTTTTTTCATGGTGCTATGGTTTTAGGGATTTGGGGGATAATACATTAGTGTTTCTTTGGGTTGAGGTTTTATGCTTTTTTGGTGATGATGGTTTAGGATTTTTGTAAATGAGGGTTTCAGGTCTGGGGGATGGGGGTATTGTCTGTTTGAGGTCTAGGGTTTTGGGGGGTTTTGAAAAAAGGGTAAATGGTTTTATAGGATGTCAAATTGTTGTTTTTTGGGGCTGATATTTGAAGGGTTATTTTGGGATGGGGGCTTAGGGTTTTTGAGAATGTGTGTCTATGTTTTTTTAAGGATGAGGGTTTATGTTTTTTTAAGGATGAGGGCATAGGATTTCATGGGGAATATGGTGATAATATATTTAGGATATGCGATTAATAATATTTTAGGATGTGGTTTTTTGGTTTATTTAGGATGAGGGTATATTGTTGTTTTGTGTTGAGGGTCGATGGAATTCTGATAGAGTGTTTGGGATTTTTGGGATGGATGTTTTATGGATTTCTGGAGATGTGGAGTTAGGTTTTTGAAAGAATGGTTATTCACTATTTTATATGTGTTAGTGATGAATAATTTTTAGAGACATAGGTATATTTCTTTTGGGAATGGAGGTAGATATTATATTGGGGATGGTTGTTTATAGTTTTTTATTGATGAGGATTATGGGGTTTTTTAGAATAGTTTTTAGGGGTTTTTACTGATGAGGTAGATATTTCTAGTGAGTTCATAGCTTTCAAAAATTAATTATAGTCTTGGGATTATATTTTCCACATTCGTAAGGACACTGTTAGATTTATTCAGAACATCATTCTAAGAATTCATCCTTTGAGGGTATTAACGCCCCCCAATCATATCCTTTTGTAATTTTTTAGAATAGTAATAATGATTTTGGTTAATGTAACACATATTGTTTTCATTTTTTGAATCCACCCCAATACCAACAGTTACCATAGAATGGTAATTTTCCTATGAAACATCAATATTGAACATAATTGTGTGTAGTTTTCACACAACCTTCTCAACCTTCTCATATGATTTTATTCCCCACAAAAATTTCTTCGGTAAATATGAAATTTCATCTTCTACCCTAAATTAATATTATATATATTAGAACTAGAAGTAATAAAAACATATATGTACTCAGGAATTTTAGAAACATCTGACATTTCAAATGCATTGGTATTCTCTACAAACATAACCTTTTCATATTTCTTCCTCATAGGAATAATCCCCACCTTTTCTCAATCTTTGAATGAAATTATTTATCTTTCTTAGGCTTACCATTTCTAGGGATTACAGAAATATCATAGATATAATTATTTAATCATTTATAAATTTTATTATCTTTATGATGCTTTTATTGGACACTTTCCAACTCTGCTTCATTTTTTCATTACCTTTACTTCTAGATGTTCATTATGATTCTTTTCATTCTCACATGAATTTTTCAGATTATTTACATCTTCTTGTATCATTAATTTCACATTAGGAAAACATTATCAATTAGTTTTTTTTATTCATCACTTTTCAACATCATGATATGTTTTTCATTCTTCCAAATCACTCTCACACATGCATTCTATTATTTTTTCAAATGAGGTTCTATTGGAGTTTCTTCTTTATCAGAACTGCAACTTCTGAACAATTTATTATTAACTATTTCAATAAAGTTATTTTCAAAGTTCTCAATATAATTTTGATATTCAACAGTACTATTTTCTTAATAACCATATTTTGATAAGAATTTTGTAATTTTAGATTTTGATAATGATCAATATTTTCATATGGAATAACATTTAGCTATATCATAATGTTTCTTCACTATTCATATCTACATTTTATTATCTTTCTCAGTATCTTCATATTTATTTATTTGAGATAAAATGGACTTAATGTTCCGAATGGATCCATATTGAAAACATTTTAATGGAATTTTCCCTTTCTATTTACTTGTATCTCATTTGACATTTTTATAAAACATTGATAAAAATATATCATCTTTTTTACAAACATAATTTTCAAAATCATAATCACAATGATATTATTTAACTATAATATTCATATGATTTTCATTCATGAATCCTTGAAATTCATTTCACAATAAATTTTTTTTGTTTTCGTTCATATCCTTTTCTAATCTCTCATTTGGGTTATAAGAGTGCTATGAAAATAATCAAGGGATGATGACTATGGATCTTTATATTCCAATGAAGAAAAATTAGCATTACCCTTTTTAGGAAGGATTATAAATATCATTTCAACAACTGTTATGTATTCTAAATTTTCACCAAGATATATAATAGTACAAAAAATATCATTTACCTAGGTAAATAAGATGTCAAAGATATTCATACTGACACATATTTATATCTTCATGATTCAACCAATAGATTTGTAAATCTTATTTCTTTACATTTTCATTCCCATTGTAATATTTTTTTCTAATTATCCTACATACCCTTGGCTATGGAAACACCTTTAATATTAAAAACATACTTTTATAATGTAATGAGAGTAAATAACTCATATCCCTTCCATCATTCTCAAGGCTCTTCATGTGAACATATGTAAGAGAAACTTTATCATCAATAGAAGGAATTACATCGGTTGAAACTTCTCAAAAATCATACCCATGTGAAAGAAGATAAGGCAACATTTTACCTTTCTAGATAACATAATTTTTACCATCAATAATGGAAATACCATTACTATTAACATAATTTTTATTATCCATGAAATTATTCCAAAAACATCATCAATTAGTAAATAAAGGGGACTATAAGTTCTAATACCAAAGGTAATTTCCCAGTTCAGATATATATATCACCAAGAGGTGGAGTGAGTGAATTAGTGCTATCTTTTTTTTATATTTATCCTTCATAATTAAAATATACATTCCTTAAATTAATGATTTATTTATCTATGAAATGAAAAACAAATAGAAATCTAAAGGAACATAAAAATTTATTAGTTTCTATACTCAATAAGAGTATCTATGTCATTAGTATGCTTTGAAATAATCCAATACCAAAAAATACACTATAAAAAATCATTTTGTGTGGAATATAATAATTGAGATGTTCCATTAAACTTATGTCACACTATGTTCAATATTACACAGCATGATCATCTAGTAGAATGAATAGGTAAAACAATGTTATCGTAAAAAACATGTTATGTGGATTATTTATCAATTTCTCAAATAGAATCTGTAAAGATGATTATTCACATTCTCAGCAATAAGTTGGTAAGGAGATTATGTACTTTTTAATGATTCTCATTCAGATTACCTATTCTTATTCTCATGTCTGATTACACAGTACGATAATAATTGATTGTCACAATACTATTGGAGAAATCACAAACCCCATCTAATTTGAGTCTAGAAATTCATGTCAGATTCCTAGTCCAATCATCTTTCCCAATATGATGACCAATACAATATAATCTTTTTTCTTCCCCATTTTTTCTCCTGTGTGGAAAACAATTTCTATGAAACCCCTTATCGTAGAATCATCTTCCTATAATGTCAAATGTTTTCTCATTTTTTATCAGTAGTACATTCATTTGAGAATTTAAAATATACATATGAGATTTATGAATAACCCAAAATATGTTTGAATGGGATTCTAAATTTTTTTCCACTCCACCAAATTTTCGAAATACATAAATTCCCCATGTTTTTTTTTCATTTATGAAATCATCATTGCTTCTATACTATTCATAAAACTTCATACAACTTCATATTGCTTGTAAAATCATTAATAAACTTCAATCTATTATTGAATCTCTATTTTTAATTCCATTTTTTTTAATTTTGATTCATTATATCACATTCATATATAAAGAAATATATAGATTCAATATTCTTTGAAAACATGAGTTCAATTTGGATTCAGATTTGTCATTATGATTTCTTCATATTGAAGATGGAATTTGGACACAACATTTTTCATGACCTATTTGTAAACATATCAAAACTAAAGACATCCCATTATGTTGTTCAATATTAATGGGAAAACCAATCTGATCATTCCAATTTCTTCATTATGATTAAGATAACATATTCAACAATAAAATGTATCTTGAACCATAAATGAGTAAAAATACCTAAATATACAATTAGAGTCCATATTTTTCTTGAACCACTTGTTACTAAAGACAACAAAAAATCATCTTGATGGAAATGTTTGACTAAATTGTTGATTGATCTTTGATTTTTATTTTGGATTCGGAGAAAAAACTTTATTTATTTTTCCATTTTACTAGTCCCTAAATTTCCCAAATAAAAAATAATTCATTATCTTATGATTACAATTGAAAACCAAATATGATGTATTGGTATCAGATGCATTGAATTCAGTAACTTCATTATTTTATTTATATGATACCAATGAAATTTTAGCACTAAATATCATTCTATTTTCTGATAAAAAAACTCATCATGTTATTTTCATAAATATTTAAATATTTTGGATTTTGGTTTCACTAAAAACCAGAACCTTTGGTTTTTTGCATTTTCCACAAACATTATAATCCTTAAACAAATCTTGTTCTAATGGTCTATGACCATTTTTTTCTTCAACAATATTCCTTACTCCATAATAATTTTCATGTATTTATGACTTTAGTCATGACATTGATAACATTTAATATCAGTACTAGCAACGTTTAACTTATAATTGTTGTTTTGTAACATACCATTATTCTAAAAATATATTTATTTCCTACCCATCCTGAATATTATTTGTGACAATCCAACTGGTTTCATCTATACATCCTATTCATTTTATCATTCTTTCATTACAAGTTTTACAACATACTAATGATATGTTAAAATTGAAAAACAACAATGCATCATTATATTTCTATACAATTGATATTGAATATTGTTTTCTTCCACATTATGATCAGAAAATCATTTTGGACCCAAGGTTAGTTTTATGGTCATTTCCACAAAAAACCCACTTCTTAATCTAATGTACTTTCTTAATCATTATGAGTTCAATTTTATTAATACGATGGTTAGTATGATTTTGGAACAAAAATAGTGACATGATTTCACCATCATTGATAATTACTTGGCCGCAAATAAAAATTCTCAAATAAGATAAAATTCTTATATTTATTGGTTAAAAAATATTGATTAATGTCTTCTTGGTTTGAGAGTTAAGGGTTCTCTAGGTCATTTGGTTATGCTGTTTTGTTGATGAGGGTTTATGTATTTATTGTGTTGAGGTTTGAGGGATTTTTGGGCATGATGGTTGATGTTATTTTAGGGTTGAGGTTTCTGGTTCTTTTGTGGATGAAGAATTATGTTTCAATAAGAATGAGATAATTTGTGTTTTGGTGGATGTTGTTTTTGTGTTTTGTGGGGTTAAGTGTTTGTTATTTTTTATGTTCAGGGGTTTTGGAGGTATATTAATGAGGGTTAATGGTTTGTTTTTTGGAAGAGGTCTTAGGTAATATTTTGGGGGATTAGGGTTTAGAGATTTCTAAGGATGATGTTTTTTTTTGTTTTTTAGGGTAAATCGTTCTGGGTTTTTTGGGTCTATGGGTTTTTGGTTTTTCGGGCATAAAGGTTGAGGTTTTTGGGGGGAAAGGGTTTTTGGTTTTTTTTTGTAAGAGTGTGAAGTGTTTTTTGGGATTAATGCTTCAATATATTTTGTGGAAGAGGTAATATGGTGTTTGGGGGATAAAGGATGAGTGTTACATGGGGTAATGGGTTTAGGGTCTTTTGGGGTTGTGGGATGTGGATTTTTATGGACTATGTGTTTAGCGTTTTTTTTAGTTTTTATAGTTATGTTTGGGTTATTTGTTAGGGTATTTCGGTGATGAGGTCTTACATTTTTCAACGCAAGATTGTTTAGTGTTTTTAAGGTTGAGGGTTTATGGTTTTTTCATCTCGATGGTTTAGTTTTTTTGTTGAGTTTTTTGTTGAGTTTTTTAAAGATGAATTTTGAAGTTTTTATATGGATTATAGATGTTGGTTTTTTGCGTATGTGGGTAGACGGATTTTTGGGGATAATGGTTCTGGATTTTTAAGTCTAAGGGTTGAATTTGTTTTTTGTGATGAGGGCTTATAGTTTTTTAGGGATAAAGGATTAAAAATTGTCTACAATTGAGGGTTCACAGTTTTTAGCACTGAGGGATATTAGTTTTTAGGGGATAATGTTTTATTGATTTTTGGGAATGAGGGTTTAGGTTTTTTTTTGGAAAATAGATTATTTTTTGGGGCACAATCGTTAGCGTATTTGAGGTAGGGTGTTAGGGTATTGGGGGTTTTAGGGTTTAGTGTTGTTTATGTCTCAGTTTATAGGACATTAAAAAGTGGAGGGATTATGTTTTTTTGGGTCAAAGGGTCTATATTTATTTTTTGGCATAGTGTTTATTTTTTTATGATAGTTTTTTGAATTTTGTGATGGAGGCTTTTTGGTTATATCACGACCCGTCCTCGGGGCCCGTGTCGTGACTACCCCAAGCCCGCCATCCAATGTCCAAGGGCTAGCAACTGGCACCAATGGAGAATCCATGATAAAAAGGGAAGGCATTGACTTATAACATGTAACACACACAGTCTGAACACAAGCAGTAGAAGCAACACGTACTAAAATTTGAAAATAAAAGGGTGATGAAAGAAAGTATGATAGAACCCCAACACAACATAACAACAAGTATATGTACATGTAAAGAGGGAAAAAACTCCTAGATCATCCACCGGGGAATCCTAAAAAAGGTTAGGAACATATCTCGAACAAATCTTCCCTGGGGTATGTCCCACCATGTTCATCTCTGAGTAGCCTCTCATCAGTCTCCCTCAGCCTTGATCATTGTTGACCACTATCTGCACAAAACACAACAATGTGCGGGTGAAGCCCGTGCAGGGGTGAGTATAACGATACTCAGTAGAGACCCTGAGAACCCCAAAGTTCTCCCAAAATCCACAAAAGATAATCCAAAATAGAAAGATACAAACATGGTGTAACAACCATCCCTACTTAGGTATATGCCCATACATATACCTACGTAACCAATCACTACCTGCTCCATCTCTCGAGTACATGCACATCTCGTTCCACATTGGAAGAAAGTCAATACTCTTGATGATAACATCACATTTCCATGACTCATCTCACATAGGTATACAAATTAGGTAAAGGGGTAGAGATGATTAGATGTAGCCACTGAATCATCTCCTCAGTCGAACCCACATAGGATCCTGGAACAGAAATCATCACTATCAAACCCCGGTAGGATCTTGGAACAGTATTCTTCATTGTCAACCCCACATAGGATCCTAGAACAGTAGTCATTGATGTCAAACAAATATAGGATGTTGTAACATTATCGTCACTCTCAATCCCATGGAGGATCCTGGTACAGTATTTGGTCCTTGTTCGATCTGATCATCTCAGTCGCAGCCAACCATAGGGTTTCTTCACACAGCATGCTCGATTTAGGGAGGGTCCACACCTTGAGGCACGTTTTGATACGTCAAATACCATGATGTCTCGAGTTGATGTATCCCATAGTTCCATGTCATCATAAGGAACCCAATGCGATAGATGGCGCGTCAATCAGACGCCCGGTCTGTGAGTTATTGGTGTTTCCACTCCGAGGGCCCAGTTGGATTTAGGTTCAATCCAACTCGGGTGAACAACAATTGCATTCAAACCTCGTGTGGGGTATGCCAAAAGAAACAATTCCTTCCATTAATCCCTTCAGCGTAGACGGTTCGTCATTCAGACACTCGTAGCCCATGATATGAAGAAATAGGTGAAATGGGTCAAACTAGGTCCAGGTCTGGTCCGCCCCAGGCGGACAGGGCCGACCCGACCCAGACTAGGGTGACCTGACCCGATTTGGGTTAACTTTACCCGGGTCCCGATCTAGACCGAGGTCCGAATCGGGCCATCCGAGCCGGCACGACCCACGACATGCGGCCCGGCATGCGCGGCGGCCCAGCCCACAGGAGGCATAGCCCGCATTGCGGGGACTCGGTCTGCTTTCCGAAGAGAACGGTGTTAGCACCATTGCGGGGCCCACCCTGACCGAGCAAAGAAAGGTCAGCCCCCCCACCCCACCACCCTCGTCTCCCTATAACGGCCCACGTGTGGCGCCGACCTGGTGAATGCGGGACTAGAAGGTTCCCGCCTGTGGTGCGCCCGCCATCGGGCAGCGTAGCCGGCCGCTATCCTCCGTCCGCTGAGGCCTATGGCAGCTATTCTTCTACTGCGCAACCTAAGTGGTCATGGAGCCTTCCTCCATTATGGTGTGGCAGTCCCGTACCCCTCCGGCACCCCTGCGACACGCATGGCCACACCCTGGTTCTCCACGTGGCGTGACTGCACAACTCCCCTCTGGTGGTCATCCGATCGCCTTGCACCACCGCGACTAGTGTTGGCCGCGGCCCAGTACTCCACTGGGAGCGACGACCCTGCGATCCTCCGGGGACCTAGATTCCCCTGTGCCATTGCTTCCATTCACATCTGACCCATTACGGGCAGCCGTTTCTTCTCCACCGTCTTTAACATAATGAAGAAAAATGAAGGGGTAGGGTTTGACCCTGTTCGTGCGGTCCGAACCCACCTCGTTATGGTGTTATCAATCGGCCTCAAAGAATTAAATAGAGAATAATGGAGGGTAAAACTCAATAGTAAACCCACCCCTACCTTTAATTAATTATCATCGTTCATCGTTCGTTGACATTGTTTAGGAAAGAGTGGACATTGATTCGTCGTTCTCAGCATTCATCACACACTCCCAATCTCAAGCTCGTGCATCGGGAAGTGATGAAGTCGAAGATGGAATTCTATGTGTTCTTAGTTGAAGATTTCTTCTTCTTCTCCCCAACACTCCACCAAATAATTATTCCACCAACAAAATAATAAAATATTACATCTTATTAATATGTTTTCATAAATAATTCAAAAGATTTAAAATTTAATTAATTAATTTTTCAACAATTAATTCAAGTGGAGTGGCACATTAATGAGGGATGTTCATGATTTTCCCCCCACTTATGGGGATTTCAAGGAGTTTAGAAGCTCGGGTGGTTCCCACAAATAAATATCTTCCCACGGGAGGTTATGTGTGGGTGCACCTCATCCCCATCCACCACTTGGAGTTTTTAACCACCTCAAAAATAAAAATAAGCAAACATATTTTATTTAACATTAATAAAAACCCCAAAATCTAACTTCCATTCTCGTTAGAACACAGCTGAGGTGAAGGTATTACAAAGAAAAAATCAGCGCTGTGAGTTCAATGGTGCCCTCAGAATTCGATTCAAGAACCGGTTCAGATGTTATAAAAATACCTCTTGTGTATTTACTGAACTTACCAAAACCAAATATCAAAAATTGAATTTGGGAACACCAGGTCTCGGAATCAAGAACCTTAAATTTTTGCAGACTCAAAATATTCCCCGGTATTTATTAATAAAAATTTCCACAAAATTTCCATGTCATTACATTATCCCCACCTCAGGGATTTACATCCCCATAATTTACAACTCGAACTAATGGAACAAATTATGGTATGGAGCACGAATCTAAGCCTGCCACTCCCATGTGATCTTCTAGAGGTTCTCATGCTGCCATTGTACACACACAAGAGGTATCGGCCGCCCACAAATAACTCTCTCCTGTCGACCCTTGATCTGAACTATAACCTAAGAGAAAGTTGCCTCACCATCGATGTCCAGATCCCCATGGTCAGTGATGTGGGAAGGGATGTGCACGTATATCCTTAGCTGAGATACATGTATTACATCATGAAATCGGTGCACCTGAGGTAGAAGATCCAGTTGGTAATCCACCTCGCCAACTATAATGAGGATATGGAAGGGTCTGATGGACCACATAAATAACATTATGGCCAAGCCAAATCTCCGTAAACCACGTCGGGGTGAGACCTGTAAGAAGACATAGTCACCATACTCGAACTCCAAATGTCTCCATCTTCTATAAGTATAGGACTTGTACCTACTTTGTGTAGTCTTCATCCTCTCCTGGATGATCTTCACCTTCTCCGTCATAGCCTGCACCATCTCTGATCCAATCAATGCTGACTCCCCTAGGTCAGTCCATCATAGATGCAATTTGCATGGTCGGTCGTACATTGCCTCTAAATATGCCATACCGATGGTGGAGAGGTAGCTATTGTTGTATGGAAAATCTAACAAGGGTATGTGATAATCACATCTGCGACCGTAGTCGATGATGCATGCACGGAGCATGTCCTAGAGAGTCTGAATGGTCCTCTCAGTCTAGCGATCGGTCTCAGAATGGAAGGAAGTTCTCAAGAGAAGCTGCATCCCGAATGCCTCCTGCAACCCCTTACCTTGCCTATGGCATACCATGAAGCTTTATGATCTCATGTATGTTGATTCATCCCATGACCTCTACAGAACAAAGCTCCATGGTCATTAAGAATTGGACTGACTTGGTGAGTCGGTCGACAATCACCCAGATTGAGTCGTGATCTATTGATGTATGTGGAACTCCCATCACAAAATCCTTGGATATCCTGTCCCACTTCTAATCTAGGACCCTTAAAGGCTAATGTAATCCAGCTTAAACCTGGTGCTCCTCCTTCACTTGCTGACAAGTGGGGCGTCATGAAACAAAATCTGCTACTCCCTTCTTCATACCTGGCCAGCAGTGTTGTTTCCTGAGGTCCTGATACATCTTCGCCACACATGGATGTACCGCTAGAGGAGATGTCTGGAACTCCAAAAACACATCCTCTTGAAGTGATACTGGTACCATAGTATGTCCTTTGAACAGAATGACTTGCTCCCCAACTTCATAAAATCCATCAGGTGCCTGTACTGTGGATATCTAAGAATGTTCTGTCTCATAGTCAGCATCACCAAGTTGTGCCTCCCTGACTCACTAATGAAGTGGAGGATTGACTATAAGAGTCTGCAGAATGGCTGATCCATATCGACCCACAAAGGATATCTCCAACGCGACCAGCTGCTCTGTCGCATCTCCTAGCTGTTGAATTCCAAATCTCCTACTGAGAGCATCTGCTACAACATTCCACTTCCCAAGTGTATAGAATATGTCGAAGTCATAGTCCTGGAGGAAATCAAGCCAACCCTGTTGTCTCAGGTTTAGGTCATTCTGCAAAAATATTTACCTGAGACTCTGGTGGTTAGGGTAGACTATAAAATGTTCTCCCATCAGACAGTGCCACCACAACTTCAAGTCCAAGACCACTACAGCTAACTCCATGTCATGAGTGGCATAGTTTTTCTCATGCTGTTTTTGCTGATGAGATCCATAGGCTATCGCTAATCTCTCCTGCATCAGAACGCATCTGAGCCAGGTTCCTGATGCATCGCAATAGACTACGTACCCAACACCCTCTTCTAGTAGCCTCATGATGGGGGCACTATTTAGCCTCTACCTCAGCTCCTGGAAACATTGCTGGCATCACCTTGACCATACGAAGTGTTTCCCCTTCTTTTTCAATACTGAATGTGGTGCTACTACTCTAGATAAATTTGGCAGAAATCTCCAAAATTACCCAGCTAGACCCAAAATATTTGTACCTGTGTCACACTCCTAGGTGGCTCCCAAGAAAGTACTTCCTCGATCTATGTTGGATCCACTGCAACTCCAGACTCTAATATGACATGTCCTAGAATGTGTAACTCTCTAATCCAGAACTGGCACTTCGATAGCTCAGCAACAACCAGGGTCTCTCGGTGTCTATCCAGTTCTACCCGCAAATGGTAGGCGTGATATTCCTCGGTAGTTGAGTAGATCATAATTTCATCAATGAAGACTCCACAAAGAAATCAAGGCATGGCTGAAACATCTTTTCCCTTTTCTAAATATTTAATGATTTGTGTGTGTGTGTTCATTACGCCGAATGGTATAACCAAGAAATTGTAGTAGCTATACCAGCATCTGAAGGTCGTCTTCTCAACATCCTCATCTCGTACTCTTAACTAGTGATATCCCAATCAAAGATCTACCTTTGAGCACCAATGAACTCCATTTAGCTGATCAAATAGGTCATCAATCCTCATGAGTGGGTACTTGTTCTTCACAGTCTCCTGGTTCAGGCGTCGACAATCAACACACAGTCGCAAGCTCCCATCAGCTTTCTTGGCAAACAAAATTGGGGATGTCTAGGGTGAAACACTGGGTCGAATGAATTACTTCCCCTGCAAGTCGTCTAACAATATGCGTAGCTCATGAAGCTCAGCAGGAGCCATCCGATATGCAGGAGTAGATATCAGTGTCGTCCCGGGGTACATGTCTCTATAGAAGTCCACCACTCTGCGAGGAGGAAGTCCTAGAACATCTTCAGGGAAAACAACCGTGTAATGGTCCACCACTATAAGATATGTCGGACAATCTACATCAACTGCTCCGAAAATGAGGCTAGCCAACTAATGTGTGATTGTATGCCCCCTCCTCTAGGTAGGTCCATCTAGTGCTGCAAAGGCTTCCTTCTCACCAGCGATGGTAAACCTCATCCCATCCTCGCAGACACACCGCACATTCTGCCTAATGCAATCAATCTGATAATGAACTCTGGATAACTAGTCCATACCCAAGATAACATCGTAATGCCTCAACACCACTATGAGGAGATCCCAACCGATGTTCTCGCCTCTTATAGATAGCTCACACTGCTGGCAACAATTCGTAATCGTCGAGTCTGCTCCCGTACGAGTCTCTAAGTTTAAGGATAGAGCCAACGACTTTGTCGGAATCTCCGAGCTCTGAACGAGGGCATCAGAAATAAAAAATGACTCTCACATGTGTCTATAAGTTATAAATCAAGGGTGGAGTAGAGACAGATAATACCTAGAATCATCTCAGGTGTGTCGTGGTCATAAGCCTCGACTTCCTAGAGTTGTGCCCGCCCATGTCTGCCATCTCAATTTGGTCGGGTTGGATCTCATGGTGGTGGTGGTAGAACCTTGAAACGTCTTCCACCACCATCTACTTGGCCAGCACCTCTACAACATCCGCCTGCTCCCGGCGGACATCCACAGTCGAACCCCTACCTCTTCCTGGGAGGTCCCTCTACTGTCTTTACCCCTTCTGCATGGAGGGTCGGGAAATCAAAAGCCATGGGACCTTACCTGCCACATTCATAGCACTCCCTACTCCTTATATCCATGGCTCTGTCTCATGTTACCAGCACCACCGAACCTATATCCTGGGGTCACCCATCGGATGGCCTGGTCTGCTTGGACCTTTGTGACATCTATCTAATGAAGGTTCTAGAAGACTTCGATATGTGTCTCCCATTGGTGGGTCTCGCTGCTGGTGACTGCTCAGTAAGAAATGTCTCCACAAGAAGGGATCCCTTCAGTAACCCCTCTGGCGTCAGAATGCTGAGGGAGATCATCGAAGCCCTGATCTACTGGATGAGTCCCTACTCGATAGTCTGGGACCTGAATAACGGGTCCCACACCATATCTATGGAGTAGCGTGAGAGGTCGGTGAACCTCACTGAGTACTGTTCCACCTTCAAAAAAATATACCTGGTAAGATGACACAAATTAATCACAAAGAAATATTTTCAAAGGAAACACACAAGAAATCAGGGTTTTTGTGCACTAATTTAGAAATCAAAAGTTAGAGTCCTATTGTATGGATACGTCGGCCTTCACACCAACACCAGTTTCCCTAAACTAACAACCACAACCAAAAAACATAAAAGTACTGCTTTTAAAAGAATCAGAGTCCAAGTTCTATGGTAGAACTAACTTCTCTGATATTCATTTGTCAGAACCCTTTATCTCGGCTTGTGTCGTGACTACCCCAAGCACACCTTCCATAGGCCAGGGGCTAGTGACTAGCACCAAAGGCGAATCCCTGATAAAAAGGGTTGACATTTCCATTAAAAATGCAACACACATAGTCTAAACACAAGCAGTAGAACCAACAATTACTAAAAATCTAATAGAAAAGTGTTCCAAAAGTAAGTGGGATAGAATAAAAAACCCAAATAAACTACAAGTACATGTACATGTTAATATTGAAAACAACTCACGGATCGTACACCGAGAAATCCTACATAAAGGGTATGTACAGATCTCGAACAACTCGTCCCTGAGGTACATCCCACTTAGTCCAGCTCCGAGCAGCCTCTCGTCCGTCTCCCACGGCCTCGATCACTACTAACCATTATCTGCACAGAAAACAATTAGTTATGGGCAATGCCCGTGCATGGGTGAGTATAATGATAACCAGTAGTGACCCCGAGACCCCCAAAGGTCTCCCAAAATCCACCAAGGAAAAACCACAATAGCAAGATACAAACAAAGTGTAACAACCATACCTACTTAGTTATATTCCCATACATATAACTAAGATTCCAATAAAATATGAAACCATTTATCAAGCCCATGCACATCCCATTAAACATAGGAAGAAAGTAGATCATCTCGATGATATCATCACATTGCCAATAATCAGGTCACACATGTATAAAACTCGTGTAGAGCGGAAGATATGATTCGATGTATCCTCTGAATCATCTCTACTATCGAACCCACGTTGGATCCTGGAACAGAAATCATCACTGTTGAACCCACGTAGGATCCAGGAACAGTAGTCATCACTGTCGAACCCACGTAGGATACTAGAAAAATAGGTGTCACTGTCAAACCCACATAGGATCCTGGAACATTATCATCGATGTCGAACCCACAGAGGATCCTGTTACAATAGCAGGTCCACATAGGATCTTATCATCTCAGTTGCATCCCTCCATAGGGTTTCCGCACATAGAACGCTCGATTCCGAGAGGGTCAGATCCTCAATCCAAATTTAGATAAATCAACTCCACGAAGTCTTGAGTTTATCAACCCTATAGTTCTATCTCATCATAAGGAACCCAACGTGACAGACGGCGCGTCAATTAGAACCTGATCTACGAGTTATTGGTGTTTCTACTCCGAGGGCCCGGATTATGTTAGATTCAATCCAAAACGTCTGTACCCCAACTACGTCAAAACCTCATGTGTTGTATTCCAAAAGAAACGACTCATTTGAAGTTTCCCATTGGCGTATACAGTTTTTCAATAAGACACCCATAGCCCAAGATATGGGAAAAGGGTAAAATTGGTCAAACTAGGTCCGGATCCGGCCCGGTCCAGCTGGACCGACCCAACCCAAGTCCAGATCAAGACTGGGGTTCGATCCGGCCCGTGAGTCTGACCCGGCCCGCATGGCAGGGGGCGGTCCGCTAGCCGAAGCCAGCATTGGCCATGCCTCGCGGAGCCTGCCCTAACCGAGCTGGGGGGGGGGGGGGGGGTCAGTGCCCCAACATCGCCCTGTAACGGTAGGCGTGTGGCACCGGCACGGTGACCGTAGGACCCGAAGGGTCCCGCTAGTGGTGTGCCTGCTGGCGGCCTGCCCAGCTGACCGCCATCCTCCGTCCGTTGCGGCCTTTGGCCACAATTCTTCCCTGGCATGAGACGATGATGCCATGCCTAGCTCGTCTGACTAGCGTGGCCTATGTGGATGTGACTCCTTCTATTGGCACGGTGCAATGGCACCGTGCCCCTCCATCACTTCCACTGCCCGCCTGGCCACATACCAATTCTAAACAAGGCATGACGGCACTGTGCCCCTCAGACAGCCATGCAGCCGCCTTTTTCCGCAATGGCCCGCGTAGGCTGCGGTATGGTCCTCAACACAGCCCGACTATGCCACGCTCCTCCAGCGACATGGCCGCCACTGCGCCGCCGATGTCATCAACATAACAAAGAAAAATGAAGATGGAGGGTCGGACCTTGTTCATGTGGTCCGAAACCTCCTCGTTATGGTGTTATCAATCGGCCTCAAAGAATCAAATGGAAAAGAACAGAGGGTAATACTCAACTGTAAAAAAACCCCTACCTTTAATTCATCATCATCCTTCATCATTCATTAAAGGTGATGAGGAAAGGGAAGATATCAATTCTTCGTTCACCACGTTCGACACGCACTCCCAATCTCATGGTCATGCGTCGGGAAGTGACGAAGTCGAAGATGTAATTCTTTGCGTTCTTCATTGGAGAGTTCTTCTTCTTCTCCCCCAAGATCCACCCAATGAATATTCCAACCAAAAAATATAAAAATATGAAATTTTATTAATTTGATGGCATAAATAATTCAAATGATTTAAAATTTAATTAATTAATGTTCCATTAATTAATTCATATGGAGTGGCACTTTAATGAGGGAAGTTAAAGAGTTTCCCCCCACATATGGGGAGTACAAGTACTTAAGAATCTCGGGTGGTCCCCACCGATAAATATCCTCCAAAGAGAGGTTATGTGCTGGTGGGACCCATCACCAACCACCCCTGCGATGTTCTAACAACATCAAAAATAAATACAGGAAAACATATTATTTTTGTTTAACTTTATTAAAAACCCCAAAATCCGACATCCATTCGCGTTAGAATGAAGCTGCGGTGAAGGTATTACTTAGCAAACATCGATGTTGCGAGTTCATTGGTGCCCTCAGAATTTGATTCTAAGCACCGATTTATAAGTTATAAAAATCGCACTGATATGTTTATTAAACATACTCGAACAAAGCTTCCAAAATTGATTTCAAGCACACCATGTCTCAGAATCAAGCACCGTAAATTTTCGTGGACTCGTAAAATTCCCATTTATTTTAGAAAAAAAAATCAACAGAATTACTAGGTCTTTACAGGATTTTTGTCTCTGAGTGTTTTGGTTTTTTAGGGCTATAGATTTAGGATTTTTTTGTTGTTGAGTGTTTTCGGTATATTTGGCCTGAGGTTGTAGGGTTTTTTGGGGAATTTGGGTTAATGGTTTGTCATGTGGAGCAGTTTGGGTTTCTTGGGATGAGGGCTTAGGGTTTTTTTTAGGTTTACAGTTTATTATTTAATCGGGATGAGAGTTTTGGTGGGTTGGGAATTTGTTTTTTTCATGATTATTTATTGTCTTTTATGGTACAAGGTTAATGGATTTGTAGGGAAGAGGGTTTATTTTTTTGGCTAAGGGGTGAGGAGTTTTAGGGACTGAGGGGTTAGTATTTTTTATGGTTATTTAGTGTTTTAGTGATAAATATTCTTGGCTTTTTGTGTATTTGGTTTTATGAATTTTATAGGATGAGGTTTTTGTTCTTTTTTGCCGATGACTGTGTATATTTTGTTGGGGATGATGAATTATGGTTTTTTGGATAATTTTTTATGGTTTCATGGGAATTACGGGATAGTATTCTTTGAGTATATCATTTTATCATTACAGTAGATGATGGTTTATGGTTGCATTTTTCATTAGGAATATTATTTAGGGTTTTATAGGGCAGAGGGTTTATAAATTTTTGGGGTGAGGGTTCATGGTTTTTATGGGAATATGGTTTATCATTATTTTGGTATTAGGTTTTAGTGTTTTAGTGTTACAGGGTTATGTTTTTTGGGATTTGGGATTATGGTTTTTGTGGGATGGGAGTTTATAGATTTTTGTGGGTTTATATTTTAGGTTTTTTTAGGAAATGGGTTTAGCATTTTTAGGACTAAAATCTTGGGTGTTTTCTATGCTGAGGGTTATGAATTTATTTGGACTAAGGATTTGGGGGGGGGTTGAGGGTTGAAAATTTGATTGTCATAATTATTTAGTCTTCTTTCCAACTGAATTATTAGGTATTATGGGGATGTGGTATTAGGGTTTTTTGGACTGAGCATTTTGAGTTTATAGGGTCTGATGGTTCTGGGTTTTTTTGAGGACAAGGTTTTAGGTTTTTTTTAGTTGAGGGTTTAGGTTTTTTTGGCTTGAGGGTTTAATTTTTTTCATAGAGGGGTTTTTATTTTATACGGTTCAAGGGTTAATATTATTTTGGGAATGATGGTTAGATTTTTCTTGAGGATGACCATTTAGATTTTCATTGGGATAAGGGTTTGTGATTTCATAGAGTTGATGTTTTAAGATTTCATGAGCCTCTAATTTTTGGGGTTTTGGGAGATGACATTTTATGGATTTTAGTGGAAGTGTATTTTGAGTTTTTTGTTTTTATGTAATAGAGTTTATTATGGATTAAGTATTATGGTATATAAGATATTTTGGTTTAGGTGTTCTTTGGGTTTGATGTCTAGTGTTTTTTGTGGCTGAAGATCAAGTGTTTATCAGGGCTGAGGATTTAGGTTTGTTGGTGTTCTAGGATTACTATTGTTGAGTGTGAGGGAATAGCATTTATTATGTCTGATGGATGAGAGTTTTATGGAGGTGAGGGTTTATTATCTTTAGGGGATGAGTGTTTAGGGTTTTTGGGTTTGAGGGTTTTTTATTTTGGTGATGTGAGTTTAGTATTATTTATATTTGAGGGTGTAGGGGTTTTTTTTGGGATGTGGGTTTATGGTTTTCGTTGGCTTCGTATTTATAAATGTTTAAGGTTGTGATGGTTTAGGATTTTTTAGAGATGATAGTTTAGTTATTCTTGGGGATAGGGGACTATGTGTTTTTGTGGTTTAGGGTTTAGGGTTACTTTGGGGATGCTGTTTTAGGGATTCTTGGGAATGAGGGGTTAGTGTTTTTTGGGGCTACGGGTTCATGGTTTTTTGTTGATGGGTGATTAAGGTTTTTTGGGGGCTGAGGATTTATGGTATTCTAAGGCTATGGGTTTGCAGTTTTTTAGGGATAAGGGTTTAGGAATTTTTGGGATAAGGGATTAGTTTATTTGGGGGATATTGTTTTGTGTATTTTTGGTGGTGATGGATGAGTGGTTTTCTGGGACTGAGGAATGATGTGTTTTAGGGTCTTGGGTGGTCAGTTATTTTTGGGATGAGGGCTTAGTTTTAATCAAGGCTTGGGGTTATCGGTTTTTTTTCGATTTGTTTTTTTGGGATATGGAGTAATGTTTTATGGAGATGAAAATTTTATGATTTTGGGTTATATTGTTTTGTGTTTTTCGAACACAAGGGTGTCAGTTTTTCTAGTGTTAAGGGTTTAAGATTTCTTTGTGATGTGGGTTTGAGATTATTTTTTGTATATGGATTAGTTTTTTTTAGTGGAGGGATTACGGTTTATTGAGTACAATCTGTTAAGGTTTTTTTAGGAATAATGATTATGTTATTTGGGACTACGGGAAATGTTTTTATAAGGATGAAAAATTACAGTACTTTAGTGATGATAGTTTCTATTTTCTAGGGAAGTGGTTTTTGGTGTTTTCATTGTTGATGGTATAAGGATTTTATGGTATTGTGGTTTTATAATTTTTTGGGAAGGGAGTTGATGGATTAATGGGGGTAATGTTTTAGAAATGTCTTGGGCAAAGGGGATAGAGTTTTATGGGGTTGAGTGTCTTCAGTGTTCTATGTATCTGAGTTTAGGTTTTTCAAAGGCAGATGGTTTAGGGTTTTCAGAGGTTGAGGGATCAAGATCATAAATGGACGTGGATTCAGGATTTTTTGGGGCTGAGGGATCGTAGTTTTTTTAGGGATTATGTTTATGGTTTTTCAAGGATGAGGGTTTATGTTTTTCTATGGTATATGGTGTAGCGTTTCATTTGACGAGGGATTAGGGTTTCATAGGTCTAAGGGTTTTGGGTTTTCTAGGGATGATGTTTCAGTGATTTCTAGGGATAAGAGTATAGTGATGTCTACGGTTGATGGTTTTGGGTTTTCTTAGAGAGAATGTATAGAGTCTTTTGGGGATTAGGATTTTGGATTTTATTCGGATGACTACTAATGAATTTTTGGTTCTCAAGGATATATTTTTAATGGGGATTAGGCATTGTGGGTTTTTAGGATAAGGGTCTAGGTTTTTTTTATGATTGTGCATGATTTTTATGGATTGATAGTTTATGTCTTCCCAAGGTTGAGGGAATATGTTTCTTTTAGTGATGAGTGTGAAAAATTTCAATTGGTGAGGGCTTACATTTTTTTGGGGATAATGATTTATTGTTTTCCATGAATGATGTTTTAGGGTTTTAAGTGGTTTAGGGTTTAGGGTTTTCTATGGATAAAGAATTAGTGTTTTATGGGAAATATATTTTATGTTTTGATGGGGATGAGGATTTATGGTTTTCTGCAGGTGGGGGTTTTGGGTTTTCTCGGGCCTAAGGTTTAATTTGTTTTGGGGACAACAATTTATGGTTTTTAGGGGATGAGGGTTGAGGATTTTCTAGGGATGTTGTATAATGTTTTTATGTGGTTGAAGCTTTATCATTTTATAGGAATAATGGTCTAGGATTTAGTCTGTTATCAAGGATTAAGGTTTTCTAGTGCAGAGGGACTATCTTTCTTTAGGGTTAAGGTTTATGTTTTTTTGGGGATAATGGTTTATTATTTTTTAGGGATGAGGGTCTATGGTTTTCTAGGGTTGGTGGCTTACGGTTTTCTTGGGATGAGTGTTTCAGGTTTTCTATGGTTGATGACTTAGTTTTTCCTATCGATAAGGGTTTACTGTATATTAAGGATCATGTTTTAAGGCTTAATAGGGCTTAATGTTTTGAATTTTCTAGGTCTTGTAATTTATGGTTTTTTGGGGATCCTTTGTTAAGGTTTTATTTGGATCATCGTTTACAATTTTCTATGACACATGATAAATGGGTTTTTGGGGATAAGTGTTTAGGGTTTTGTGTGGATGATGATTTAAGGGTTTCAATGTGTTATGGTTTAGTTATTTTTGGGAATGGTGGTTTAATGTTTTTCTTAGGAATAAGGATTATGATTTTAGGGGTCAGGGATTTCTTTTTTCTTGGTGATGTTGGTTTATGGTTTTCCCTGGATAAGGTATTAGTGTTTTTTTAGGAGGATGGTTTATGATTTTTTGGGGAGAAGTTTATGTGGTTTTAGGAGGATGATGGTCTAATATTTTTTGTGAAGGAAGATTTTATTTCATTTAATGGAGACATTTTTTAGTTTTATATGGATAAGGGTTTAGTGTTTTCTAGGAAAGAGGGTTTTGGTAATCCTGGGGCTAAGGAATTTTGGTTTTCAATGGATGTGGGATAAATTTTTTATGTGGATGAGGTATTATTGTTTTATAGGGTTGAGAGTTTTGGATTTTTTTAGGAAATTGGTTTCAGTTTTTCTTGAGATGGGGGCTAATTTCTCTTCCTACATTGTGGGTTTGATGTTTTGTATGGATTACAGTATACTGTTTCATAGGCATAAGGGTTTATAGATACCTGCAGCTTAGAGTTTAGGGATTTAAAGGGTGATGGATTATGGTATTCTTTTTCTGAGGTTTTATTTATCTCTTAGTCGCAGGGTTTGGTGGTTTTTTGGGGAGATGTGTGTATAGTGTTTTTTGGGGATGAGTGTTTTTGGATTTCTGTGGAAGAGAGTTATTGGTTTTATTGAGATGTCGATTATAGTTTTCTAGGGCTAGGGGATAAGGGGATTATATGGATGAGGGTTTTTGATTTATGTGTTTTTAAGGATGAGGTATTCATGTTTTCTAGGGCTAAGGACTAATGGGTGTATGGGGATAGGGGTTTAGGGGTGTAAAGGGGTAAGGATGTAGGAGATTCTGGGGATTTGGCATTATGATTTTCTTGGTTTTGGGGATTATGTGTTTTGGGGATGTGGGTTTATAGTTTTATATGGCCAATGGTTTATGGATTTATTGTGCGGAGAGTTTCATTTTTCTAGAGGGAGAGGGATTTTGGGGATTGGGGGATAATTTATTTAAGGTTTCCCTAGACATAGTGTCAGTGTTTTTTTAGGATGAGGGTTTTGGTGGTTTTTGGTATAATAGTTTTGGTGTATTTGGGGATATGGGTTTCTGGTTTTCAATGTATAACGGATTAGTTTCTTATAGTAATATTGATTTAGGTTTATGTAATGCTAAATATTCATGTATTTCTACAAATTAGGGATTATATACCTTTGGGATAGTGGTTCGGGTTTTTATAGGGATGAAGGTTACATGTTTTCTGTGGTTAAGGGTATATGGTTTTTTAGGGATGATTCTATAGGGTTTTTGGGGATTGGGAAATAGGTTTTGGGTTTGAGTAATTGTGTATTTTTGGTGGTGAGTGATTAGGATATTTTTGGTTGATGGTATACTATTTTTTAGGCCATTGGATATAAGTTTATCTTGGGTATGAGTGTTTAGGGATTCTTATTACGTTGGGATTGGTGTATCTTATGTTTTATGATATATGGTTTCCTAGACTGAGGTATTATTCTTTTTTGGGGATGAGGGTTTAGGGGCTCAATGTGATGAGTTATTAGGGTTTATAGGGGATGAGTTCTTAGGGTTTCCTCAAGATCAGTGTTTTAGTTTTCATGATGATCTAGGTTTAGGGTTTCATGTGATTGAGGGTTTAGTGTATCTTGGGTATAAGGATTTACAGTTTCATTCGGCTAAGGGTTTAGGGTTTATTATGGCTGGGGGTTTAGGTTTTCAGGGTTATGGGGATATAGGTTTCTTTGGGGATCATGGTTTAGGGTTTCATAGGGATTAGGGTTTTTGGATTCATTGGGATGTGTGTTTACTATTTTTGGGGTTGAGGGGGATGAGTGTTTTGGATTATTTGGGTATGAGGGTTTATAATTTTATGGGGATTTGTTTTTTTTTATATTTTTGGTATAGGGTTTAAGGTTTTTTATGATGAGGGTATATTGTTTTTTGTTATAGATGGATTATTATTTTTTTGTATAATGGATTTATTGTTTATAAGCATGACTTTAAGTGTTTTTTCGGTGAAGTGGGTTAATATTTATTGGGATAAGGTTTTATTTATTTGTGGTTTGTAGATTTGGGGGTTTTTGGGGATGAGGGTTAAAGGTTTTATAGGGTTATGGGTTTAGTTTTTTTTGTGAAATTGGGATTATGAATTTTTAGGATGATATTTGTGTGTTTTTTGGGGGATAATGGATTATGGTTTTGGATAATGGTTTATGATTTTTTGGGATGATGGTTGAGGTTTTTTTGGGAAAGGGGTTGATTTTTTGGGGGATGAAGGTTAAGTGTTTTCTATGGTATATGTATTACGGTTTTATAGGGATGATGGATTCAATTTTTTAGGGGTGTTGTTAAATGATATTTGGAATTGAGCGTTCATGGGTTTTGTAGCAGAGGGCATAGTGTTTTCTAGGATGTGGTTTTTTTGTGGTGATTGGATATGGGTTAATGAGGTTTTTTAGTCAAAGGGATAAGGGGTTTTCCAGGCTAATAATTTTTTTTGGGTGATGAGGGTTTTAGGGTTTTAAGCGAAGAGTGTTTTGGGTTTTTGGATTTAGTGTTTAGGTATTGTTATAGATGACGGTATCATATTTTATGGGGTATGGTTCTTTGGGTGATGGGGTATTGGGATTTATACATCTACATATTTACGGTTTTTTGGATGAGGTTTTATGGTTTTTTGGGTGGGCGTTAAATATTTATTGGATATGAGTTTTCAAGGGTTTCTGGGGAAGTGTGTTCAAGGTTTTTGGGGTATGATGTTTTAGGTATTTTCGGTGATGAGGGTTTAGGGTTTTATTATGTAAGAGGGTATAAGGGGTTTAAGGGATTTGGTTTTAGGTTATTTAATGGATGCAGGTATATATTATCTAGGGATGGGTAATAAGGGGTTTGGGGGCATAGTGATTAGTGATGATGGAGTTGATGGTTATTGTTTCTTGGGGATGATGGATTTGATATTTATGGGGTGGGAGGTTTGGGTTTTTTTGGGATGAGTGTTTATATTTTCTTGGGGATGATGGATTAGGAATTTTTTGAGCCAAAGTATTAGGATTTTTTTGCGATGCGGTTTTATGGTATTTTGGGGATAACAAGTTTGTGTATATTGTGTTTTAGTGATTAGGGTTCCTTTGGGGATGATGGTTTAGGGTTTTCATGTCACTAAGGGTTTAGTGTTTTTTGGGGATGAGGGTTTTTGGGTTTAAGGGAATTTTGGTGTTGGGATTATTGGGATCAATAGTTTTGGGGTTGTGTGTTACAGATTTTTTAGGGATAGATGTATTTGTTTTTTGGGGCTATGGATTTATGTTTTTTTAGGTGAGGCTTTCGGTTTTTTTTGGGGTATGTGGGATTAAGATTTTTGGTGTGATGGTATTGATTTTATTTTTTCTGAGGTTTTTTTATTTTTTCGGGATAAGGAATTATGGTTTTTTTATGGAAGAGGGTATATGGTTTTGGGGGGTTCAGGTATAGGGATTTTAGTGGTTGAGGGTAAAATCTATTTTGGTGGATGAGTGGATAAGGTTTTAGTGGCTGATGTTTTGTGGTTATTAGAAAACAAGTGTTTAGGTGCTTTTTGGTCATAGTGTTTTTGGGATTAGGGATGTGCGATTATGGTTTTGGAGATGAGTGTTTCACATTTTATAGGGATGAGGGTTTATTTTGTTATTGGGGATGAAGATTTATGGATTTTTGGGACTGAGGGTTTAGGGTTTTTTCGGGATGAGGGTTTAGTGTTTTTTGGGGATGTGGTTTTATATTTCTTATGTTGACTATTTATGTTTTTGTGGGAAAATTTTTTATAGTATGTTTGGGTTGAGGATTGTGGGTTTTTGGAGGGTCGGTTATTTATATTTTTTGGTAGAGGGTTTATGGGTTTTTTAGGATGATTGTTTTGGATTTTTGTGGATGAGGTTATAGTTTCTTGGGGGCTGTGTGTTCATTGATTTTGGGGATGAGGGTTTTGTGGTTTTAGGGGATTGGGGTCTATGTTATTTTTGGTACTGAGGTTTTATGTTTTTTTTGGTGTGATGTTTTAGGTATGTTTTGGGAATGGGGTTTAGATGTTTTTAGTTTGGTGGAATTAGGTTTTTTTTGGGAGTATGTGTGTAGTGTTTTCCAGGTATAAATGTTTATTGTTTGGGTGGGATTAGGGTTTAGGGTATTGTGGGATGAGCTAGTGGGGGTATTATGGGATGAGGTGTTATAGTTATTTTGGATTGGGGGATAATTTTTTCGTGGATTGAGGGTATATTTTGATGGTATGAGGTTTTAGGATTGTTTGAGGCTAAGGGTTAGTGGGTTTGTTGGTACAAAGTGTTAACATGTTTTTTTCTTGATGGTATAGTAATTTTATGGAAAAAATGATTGTGGGGTTTTAAGTGTCAATTTTGGTTGTTTGTGGATAAGGTTTTAGGGTTATTATTGGATGAAGCTTTAACTGTAACATCCCAAGCTTCCACGATGCAATTCTCTTTGAATAATACAATAGTGTGTGTTGTACGCAACTTCGAGATTCCAACACACCGCGACCAAACAAAGTAGCTTTTATTAATAGTAATACCCAATTTTTGATATTTTATAAATTTTATCTCTTAAAATGGACTTCATTTTTGGATTTGTAATATTGAAATTATCCTTGGGTAAAATTTTTGTACTTTTCAGATAAATTTAATATTTTGATGAATATTGAAAATTACAAAATTTTAATTAAAAACAAATTTTTTAATCAAATTAATTAATATTGATAAATTAATAATTTGAGTGGTTTTAATGTATATTTATAATATATTTTAACCATTTACGACAATTTTGGTGATTTGGCACAATTTCACATTTAAACCGGACATAAACAAGTGTCAATCATTTGATTGTTTTTATTTCGTAAAAACACACTTTTTGTTTTGACAGCAGAAATTAATTTTAAATTAATTATTACCACTTCTGTGTTATGAATTTGGAAAGAAGAATTCCATATTTGAAATTATAAGGTCCAAATTGTGTAAATAGGTAACTTTTGTTTTTAGACATTTTGAATAATTACTTCGGTAAATATTTTATTTACCATGGTTAAACGGTAAATCCAGTAAATAAGGGTAACAGAGTAATATTATAATAATAATAAATTACCCTAAAACGTGTCCTAACCCTATTTGTTCATACATTTAATTCCATGGGCATATTTGGGTCGTTTTTGGGACCCCATGGATCCACTTGTAAGTGATAATGACACTTTATATTAATTAAGTTAAAGTAAATACAAAAATGCCATACGTAAATATCTTGTAGCAAAACTATTTTTACATAGGGTTATATATGTTATATTTAAGACTATAAATTTTCATTATAATTATAAAAATATTTCATACCTAATGGTATTTTATTTAAAATTTTTAGTCTTTTTATAATTATATTTATTGATGACAGAATAATGATGTAGTATTTTCCTTATTAATGAAAGAATAAAAAAATTGGTATTAAAAATGTTAAAATAAAGATAATTTGTATGTTTTGATGACATAAACGAATTTTATTGGATAAAATTACATGTTAGGATTTCTTAAATGAATTTTTTTCTAATTAATAATGTTTTTAGGACTTTAAAAATAATTATTGAATAGTGTCAAAATTGACATAAATGAGTTTTTAAACCAAATATTTTATTATTAATTGATATTCTATTAATAAAAATCTATTTATCAGCCAAACTACTTATATAATGATAATTTAATCATTAATTGACCACTTGGGGGTCTCTTGAATGTATATAGTATGTTTATTAACCATATAATATAAAATTAAAAAGTGTCATGGTAAATGTCAAACTAATTAACTAAGAGTTAAAACTGAAACATAAGGTAAATAAAGTGACCCAAACCTGTATAAATCCTATTGGATGAGTTTTTTATATCTATCCCCACCTTAGACTATAAATAATATACTTTGGAAACATTAAAAACCGAAAAAAAGTTCATTGTAAATTAATATTTCTAGCTTTTCCTAAGGTTCCCCTCAACCCTCTTATAAAAGGAAACTCCCCCATCTCTCAAATTCATACCATCAAAGCCTTTTGGTTCGGCCAAAACCTGCCCAAATATCCTCTAAACATCCATAACTTCAGTATAGAGTCCTTACTTTAGTGGGAAAGCCAACTTATAGAGCTCTTTTGATCAAATCAAAATGAAGCACCAAAAGAAGAGGTAATGTTTTCACCACACTCTTTCAAGTTCCTTTCTTCTTGAATTTATTCTTTATTTTTATTTACATTCTAAAATAATATATCGAGTATATTCTATATAATATTATGTTATTATAAATATGGTAAAACCAAATTCATTATTCTATCCATCCTTTGAATGACATGTTACCAAACGTGCGTAAGTACGGATTACCGTCTCCACGTTGTGGTGTAATTGTTATTCAATAAATTATTATTTTGATATGTACAATAATGATGTTTAATTGAAGTAAATAATAAACATAAAATTATAATGATTATATATATATGATATACAATCCAATTATATATTATTTTAATATTAAAAGAATGATATTGTCGCTCGTGCGTACGTACGGACTACCGTCTCCACGAATGCGATGTGATTAATTCCCCATCGTATCCATTCAAGAATAATTATCATTTGATGAATAAAATTAATGTTAATGGACTTGATATCATTCTATATATGAGTAATATACATCCTATCGATAAAAAACATGGCCTATTTAACAAAACATATAAAAGAAAATGAGTAAGTTAACACCCAAAACGACGATAATACTATGATTTTGTTAACAAATCAATGTTAAAATATCATATATCATATCATATTAATATATATGATTTATATATAATTTTAAAACAATTATTTCACCATTATAGTCATGGTTATCCTACCGTCAACCTAGGAAATTAACAAGGTAAGGGTTATTTCACAATCTCTTCATTATCAGAGGTTGTTTATACGTAATTATCTACTGGGACCTCTTTATCATCCACATCCATATATCATAAAACTGTAATTAAAAATATTCCTATTATTTTACAGAATATGGGATAAATTCATATATACACTTGATTGACTTTTTATTAGATGTTTATAAAGGAATCATTCCGTCGTTTTCCAAACAAGTTTCTATTTAACCTTTTCGACAGAATTAAGGTAAGAATGTCTTTTTTTAACATATATGGCGGGTGCGGCTATTTTCCACCATTATAAAATCGTCGAAGCTTCCCATAAATGCATATAAGAATATTTAATATGTAAATGTATTCTTTTATAATTATGTTACTTTTAAATGATTTCAAAATGAATATTTTAAGAATTTGTTAAAGGTACTCTTTATCAAGATCAAAATTTTAATTGTTTTAAATATATATCATTCTCAATATGTTTGATTAATGTCCATGTTTTCAAAACGATTTCAAGGATTTATTTATATGTACATTAATGTTTTGGAATGATATTTCTATTCAAAAGTTTCAAAGTGGTATGGGAAACATTGATTCAAAAATCTCTTTTAAAGTACATCATTTATAAATGTGTGACTTTTAAATGATTTCAAAAAAGAGATATTTCTCTAAAATAGTTTTGATTTCATATATTTCAACATCCTTCAATGGATTTTAAGTTTATTTGATGTTGGTTTATTATGATACTAAACTTCCATATTGTATAGTAGGTTTTGTGATATGTTTGACTGTCGATGTGTTATTTTTATACCATTCATAGTTTATGGAGAAAGTATTGACATTATGTATTCTAGTTTTAATACGAATGTTTATGTTATGTTTAAACCTATCCATATGATGAATGAATTAGACTTATTAAGTAATGGGTGGAGCCCACTTTAGCTTCATGATGCATCGTTAGGTCTCATGAGACAAACTAGTGTCTTGGCACAAGTCCTTGACAAAATATTATTTGTTGTCATGGCATAATGCCTTGAATATGTTGTTATGATAATCTGGTATTATGAATTACATCATTATGAAAGTGGTTATTGATATTTCATGTGATTATTCGACTAGTAGAATATCCATGTGAATAAGTAAATGGAATTATTTCATTTTATTTTTTCCATGTTATTCTGATGTTCTTGTTTAAAAGGCTTTTGTCTTAGTTATAGATTGCCTTAAATGTTTATAGTTATTTATGAAAGTTTCCTCTATATTTTTATCCTTACTGAGCATCTGAGCTCACCCCTTTCAATGTTTTATTTATTCCAAGATGTGAAGAAGTATTTTATGAATGACCTACAGGGATATTATGAGGGTATATGAAAACAAGATGTTGTTGATGTTTTTCACTTTATGATGTAATGTAAGTCTTATGAATGTATATAGTGTTTCCAAGGCTACTAAACTAATCGGAATTTCGGGACTTGATTATTTGTGATCATGCCAATGATATGTAATAATGCACCGAATCTGGGTAACAATGGTCAGGGAGTTATATTTGGTATCAGATAAATTTTAGTACAAACTTTGGAAGCTAGATTTAGATAAACTCTGATTAGATAATATAGACATAAGATGGACTTTGAGGATTATTATAGAAGAACTTCCTATAATTTTGGTATGGTATAGATGTTGTGATTTTTCTGAGAAATTCATCCCTACCTGAAAACTAGTAGGTAGAGGTGGCTCTGAATTCTAGATTGAATCCATATATATGATACATGGATTTTTTATGACTCTAGCTAAGAGGAGGGTAAAGTGGGATGCTTATTTGTTGCAGTGATCAGAAAACCATAGGTGGGATATTCAGGATCAATCTGGGAAGACTAATCACATGATATGGGTTGAATTTATGGTGATGTTCTTTGAAAACATCTATCTAGAGACACAGAGTAAAGATAAGGCTTCAGAGATACGTCATTTAAACCATGTATGCTTTTCCATAATGAAATATTCTATAGGATTCATAGATTTACAACATGTTGCCCAACCGTTTCAAGTAGATAAGGATTCTTTAGAAAAATGTATTTAAGAGGGGAATAGATGTGAAATTTAGTAAAATGTGAATATTGTTACACTGAATAAGTTCACAGAAGTGGTAAATCAGGCTGTCATTTTAGAGGGGAACCTGAAGGTGGCTTCTTGTACTAGACTTGTTGTAACTGGATGATCTGGGAGTGTGTCGTTTGAGGGCAGGATGCGCCATCAAAGGAACCTTAGTCATGAATGAAATGAATGGTGAATAGTTAGGAGGATTAGTTTAATCAGAACAAATTTGTAACACCCCATGATTGCACATTATGCTTCTCTTTGAATAATATAGTAGCATGTGTTGTATGCAACTTCAAGTTCTAACACACACTACAACCAATCAAACTAGCCGTCATAAATTGTAATACCAACTTTTTGAAATTTTATAAATTTTATCTTTAAAAATGGACTTCAGTTTTGGATTGGGAATATAAAAATTTTATTAGGGTGATTTTTTGTTATTTTTCTGAAAACAATATTTTTTTTATGAATAGTGAAAATTACTAAATTTTAATTAAAAACAACATTTTTAATCGAATTAATTAAAAGTAATAAATTATGAAAATGAGTGGTCATAAATTATATTTACAGTATATTTTTACCATTGAATACAATGTTGGTCATTGAATGTAATTTGACATTTAAACTGGACAAAAAGCATTCTCAATATTTTGATTGTTATAATTTCTTAAAAGCACTCTTTTTGTTTTGATAGCGGGAATTAATTTTAAATTAATTTCTACGACTTATGTGTTTTGAATTTTAAAAAATGGATTCAATATTTGGAATCAATATGTAGAAATTGTGTAAATATGTAACTCGTATTTTATGACATTTTGAATAATTACTTCGGTAAATATTTTATTTTCCGTGCTTAAAGGGTAAATCAGGTAAATAAGGGTAAAAATAATATTATAATAATATATATCTACACTCAAACGTGTCCTAAACATATTGGTTGATACATGTAAGACCATGGGCATCTTGCGGTTGATTTTGGGAACCAATGGTGCCACTTGAAAGTCATAGGGACACTTTATATTAATTAATTTAATGTAAATACAAAAATGATATTAGCATATATATTTTAGAAAAACAATTTTTACATAGGGTTATATATGTTATATATTGGCCTATAAATATTCCCTAGAAAGATAAAAATATTTGATACATAATTGAATATTATTTATAATTTTTAGAAATTGAATAACTAAATATATTTATGACACAATAATGATGTAGTAACTTCCTTATTAATGAATGAATAAAATAATTGGAATTATAAATGTTAAAATAAATATAATTTGAATGTTATGATGACATCCAAGAATTTTATTTATTAATATGACATGTTAGGATTTATTAAATGATTTTTTTTCGAATTAAAAATGTTGTTAAGACTTTAACAAAAATCAATTATTGAATAGTGTCAAAATTGACATAAATGTCTTTTTAAAACAAATATTATATTATTAATTGATATTCTATAACTAAAATTCTAAGGCTCTTCCAAAGGACTTATATAATGGTAGGTGTATTATTATTGGACTACGTGGGGGTTTCATGGATTTATATAGTATGTTTATTAACTATATAATATAAAAATACTATGTGACAGGGTAAGTGTCAAAATAATTTACTAAGAGTTAGAACTAAAAGATAAGTTTAATAAAGTGACCCAAACCAATATAAAACCTATTATTTGAGTTGTTTTCTACCTATACCCACCTTATAATTTCAATAATTTTCTTTGGAGCAATTAGAAACTGAATATGATCTTATTATAAAAAATACTTCATGTTTTTCTTAAAGAGCTCCTCCTCCCCTTATAAAATGACATCACTTCTAACCAATTCTTAACACCATCAAAGACTTCTAGATAGGCCGAAACCTACCCAAATATTCTCTCAACATCCCTCACGTCAACCTATATTCCTTAGTTGGAACATAATGTCAACCTATGGATCCCTTTTGATCAAATCAAAAAGAAGAACCCAAAGAAGAGGTAATGTTTTCACCACCCTCTTTCAAGTTACTTTCTTCTTCAAATTCTTATTTCTTTGTTATTTACATTATAAAATAATAACTCAAATGTCTTCTATATACTATGATGTTATTGTAAATATGTTACAACCATATTCAGTATTCTTATCCATCCTTTGAATGACATGTCACCATACGTGCGTATGTATGGCTTACCGTCTCCACATCATGGTGTAATTGTTATTCAAAACATTACTATCTTGATGGATATAATAATGATGTTTATTTCATGTAAATAATAAATATAAAATGTTATTGATTCTGTATATATGATATAATATCCAATTATATATTATTTTAATATCAAAATAATGATATTGTCGCGCGTGCGTACATACGGACTACCGTCTCCACGAACGCGATGAGATTCATTCTCCATCGTATCCATTCAAGTATAATTCCAAATTGATGATTAAAAATAATGTTTAAGGACATGATATCATTTTGGATAAGAATAAGATAAAACCTTTCCAAAACAAACACGGCTTATGTGACAAAACATATAAAAGAAAATGAGTTTGTACACACGAAACAACGATATTATGAAGATATTATTAACGAAACAATATTAAAAGATCATATATGATATAATATTTATGTATATGATTCATGTATAATTTAATAACAATATTTTAACTATTATATAGGAGTTTAGCATACTATCGACTTAGGAAAAGTACAAGGTAATGGTTATATAATAATCTCTTCATTATCTGAGGTTGTTTATATGTAATTATCTACTGGGACCTATTTATGATCCACATCCATGTTTGTTAAAAATGTAATTAGAAACATTCTTAATATTTTAAAGAATATTGGTAAAAGATATTTATACCCATGATTGACTTTTTATAAGATTTTTATAAAGGAATCATTCTGTAGTTTTCCAAACAAGGTCCTTTTTAACCTTTTTGACAAAATTACTGTAAGAACATCTTTTTTTAACTTATATGGAGTGTGCAGATATTTTCCACCGTTATAACATCATACAAGCTTCACATTCCTGATTATAAAAATATATTCAATGTAAATGTTTTATTTTATAATTATGTGACTCTTAAAATATTTCAAAATAAAAATATATAATTCTATCTAAAGGGTTTTGATTTCATCTCTGTCGACATATTTTGATGGATTTTATGTTTAATTGAAGTTGATTTATTATGATACAAAACATCCATATTGTTTTAAAGGTTTTGTGATATGTTTGACCGTGGATGTGTAATTTTTATACCATTAGTGGTTTATGGATAAAGTATTGATATTTCGCATGCTAGTTTTAATACGAATGTTATTGATATGTTTAAACCTTTTCATATGAGGAATGTATTGGACATGGTAAGTGACAGGTGGAGCCTGCTACAGCTCCTTGATGCATCGGTATGTCTCATTAGACAAGTAGACGTGGAATTGGATGAGTCCCATTCCCAATTTGAGTATGGTTTCGGTCGAGGCCTTAATCAAATTTAGACGACCTGGTCGAGGCCTTGAAATAATGGTTCAGAATGTCCGGCAGTATACATTCCCTCATTATGAATATAATATTGATGGATCATGTGGTCATTCAAATAGTTGAATACCAATGAGTATGTTTTATTATGGCATTACTTACTCAGCTCATATTCTTTCCATTAATGTATTCATGTTTATTATTGGTAAAGGCATGCAGTTTCAATTATTCACCAAGCATATTATTTATGTCATCTTCCACTTTGTTACTTACACTTACTGAGCGTTTGAGCTCACACCATTCTTATGTTTTATTTTCCAAGGATATGATGAAGATAGTTATGAGTGACCTGGAGGCATAATCTAAGAGGCTTGGATGCTTCTAATGAAAGATATTTCTGTTGTATTTCTCTTAAAGATAAAAAGATGAACATATATATGGATCTTGTTTCCAATAATACTAAACTGATTGGTTTTTCAAGGCCTGATTTCCTTGTGATCATGCCAATTTATGTAATAATGCTCCGACTCTGGGTAACTAAAGTTGGGGCATTACAGTTGGTATCAGAGGATGTTTAGTACAGACCTTGGAAACTTGATTGAGATAAATTATTATTAGAGCACATAGCCCTAAGATATACATTGATGATAAGTATAATAGAAATTCCTAGAATTTTGGTATTGTAGATATTTTGTGAGTTTTCTGAGCAATACATCCCAGTCTGGATACGAGCAGGTAGAGGCGGCTCTGGAACAAATGTACCTAGGGGTAAAACCTGAAAACACCGCTTTGAGCTAGACTCGAACGGGAACCAGTGCAAGACAACGGGACTTGCGGCACTATTGGTTACGACGCTCCCAGGGGATATTCTTAGTATAATTATCATTTTCGTTACAACCCATTATGAAGCGTTATGATTATTTGCTTCCTCAAAAATATATTTTTTATGATTCTGGATTATATCAATAAACTGTTGAATTTATGTTAACTGTTTTAGAAGTTTGGAATTATATATTTCGATTTATAAACTAATCTAGTTTATTCCTTTGTTTAGAAATGGAGCCTAGTGAATGAAATGGAAACCGTATCAATTCACAAACTCCATGTAGGGATTTCCCTCATGCTCAAGATAATTATAGAGGAGATAGTGATGCAACTGGTGCTGATTAGCTAATCACCATACTGGGACAACACACTCTAGTTATGAATAATAACCTTACCCGTATGGAACAACCAAATCTACAGCATGGGGGATCAATGTTAGATCACATCATGAGGTAACAACCACCAACATTCAATGGGATTAATAATCCATTAGTGGTTGAGCAATGGATAAACTCCTTAGATAAAATTTTCCATGCTTCGGGGAGTAGAAAAAGGAAAAAAAATTTCACGGAAGTTTACCGCATCACTGAAGATACTGATCAATGGTGGTCCTTGATTCAAAAAAAGGATGAAGATGATGTATCAAATATGGAATGGAGGGAATATAATGAAATTTTATTGGAAAAAGACATTGATCATGACCATCGAGTGGATATGGAAAGACAATTTATGAGTCTGATAAAAAGGAGGATGAGAATGTTGCAAAGTATAAGGCTATCTTTATAAGGTTAGCGAGGCATGATGCATATTTTATAAGTAACCCAAGAAGTAAAAATGATCATTTCATTGATGGGTTAAAACCATTTCTCCGTCGAATGTTATTATCATAATCTATCTCATCATATGAAGATATTGTCTCATGTGCTATCAAGACAGAAAATGAATATTCTATGTCTAATGACTTTAAAACAATGAAAGAGAAGAAAATATCTACTGAACACTCTAGGAAAGGAAATATGGAATTAGGGAAGAAGGGAATAATTGAATTTCCACCCTGTGGTAATTGCGGAAGGAAGCACCCTGGTGCCAGTTTAAATGGAAAAGGAGTATGCTACAAATGTGGACCGAACAGTCATCTAGCTGGTGATTGTAAAGTAAATAAAGATGCTACCAATGTTCAATGTTAAAATTGAATGGAAGTGGGACATTATGCAAATGAATTTCCTAAACGTCAGAGAAACATATCTCAGAAAAGGCCTAGGGACCAAGGCCAATCTTATGCAATCACTACTGCTGAGGATGAAGCCCCGAAAGACGTGGTGGTAGGTAATTTAATGGTTTCCTCATGTTTAGAAAATCCATTTTTTGATTATGGATCATCACATTGTTACATATATTCCCAGTTTTCTATGAAAATTAGATATTTACAATTTGATTTAACAATGGAGTTGTTAGTTAAAACTCCTATGGGATGTATAATTGCATTGATGTTTTGTGAATCAGTCCCGATTAGAGAACATAAATGTTCTTTATCTTCTGATCTCATCGTCATACCTATGATTGAATTTGATATAATCCTCGGTATGGATTGGATTTTAGATCATGATGCAACGACTTATTGTAAGAATAATGAGGTTATGATTCTTGATGATGATGATAAGGAACACCTTATCTTTAGAGAAGAATCATCGACATCTAATTCTTATCTAGATCAACCCCCAGTAGCTCAACTAAATTCAATTATAGAGGAGGAAGAGAATGAAATAAATGTGGGTGAGGAAAAGAATGTTCAAATAGAGGATTTACTTATTGTGAACAAATATGTAGATGTTTTTTGGGAAGATTTACCTGGATATTCTCTAGAAAGATAAATTGAGTTTTCCTTTGATTTAATACCTGATTCATGGCCCATATTAAAAATCCCGTATAGAATGGCCAGTGTGGAACTAGTTCAACTAAAGAAAAAACTAGAAGAATTGATTAATAAGGTATTTATTTGACCTAGTGTTTCTCCATCGGGAGACCCTGTCCTTTTTGTTAAGAAGAAAGATGGATCTATGAGGTTATGTATCGACTAAAGGGAAGTCAATTCTATAATTATAACGAACAAGTATCCCCTACCTTGCATTGATGGTTTATTCGACCAACTTCATGGAGCTCTATATTTTTAAATATCAGACTTTGATCTAGATACGGTCATTTGTGTGTGAAGAAGGAAGACATTATGAAGATAGTAGTTCGAACAAGGTACATGAATTACGAGTTTACAGTAATGCCATTTAGATTGAATAATGAACCATATGTATTCGTTGATCTAATTAACAGAGTTTTCAAGTAATATCATGATGATTTTGTGGTGGTATTTATTGATGATATCTTAGTATACTCAAAAATCTACGAATATCATTAAAATCAATGGTGCATTATCCTAAAGACTCTTAGAAGACATGAAATATATGGGAAGATTAGTATGTGTGAATTCTAGCTTCATGGAATTTCTATTCATGGACTTATTGTCTCTATGGATGGAATCTCCAATGATCCTTCTAAGATAAGAGCAATATAATAATGGCCAGATCTTACAAGTATACCTGAGGTACGCAGTTTTATTGGTTTAGTAGGTTATTATCGACATTTCGTCCATAATTTTGCAAGATTGGCTAACCCATTAACGAAGCTCTCACATAAATGGGTTAAATTTGTTTGGAAAAAAGCGTGTGAAGAATATTTTCAAGAACCAAAGAGAAGAATAGTAAACGCCACTATATTGAATCTACCATTGGGTAATGATGGGTTCATTATCTATAGTGATGCATCGAAGAAAGGACATGGTTGTGTTCTTATGCAGAATGATAGAGTTATTCCCTATGCATCATGACACCTGAGAATTCATGAGAAAAACTGTCCTACTCATGATCTCAAGTTAGCTGGTGTAATATTTGCATTGAAGATATGGAGACATTATCTCTATGGTGAAAATTGTAAGATATATACCGATCACAGGAGTTTGAAGTATATTTTCTCACAGAAAGAACTCAACATGAGGCAAAGGAGATGGCGTGAATTACTCAAGGATTATGATTTCATGATACAATACCACATGGGGAAGGCAAATAAGATGGTAGATGCTTTTATTATAATGGATCATGAATTTTTGAACAAGATGAGAGTGGAAAAGTAGCCTATATACATGGATCTAGTAAAGATGGATATGGGAATCACGGAGGAAGGTGAAACATCAATACATTTTCAAATGGTTTTCCAAACCATCTTTACTAGAAAAGATAAAGATTACTCAGACCGGTGATGAAGAGTTTCAATAGAAGATTAAAGCTATGAATGATGGGAGATTGAATGACTTTGTGTAGGAAGATGGATTTTTGATGTTTGGGAAAAGTCTTTATGTTCCAAAATACCTAATCTATAAAGGGAATTTTTGGATGATTCTCATAGTTCCAATTTCTCTATACACCATGGAAGCACCAATATGCATAGAGGATTAACAAAAAATTTTGGCGGGACAACATGAAGGGGGAGATTGGTGATTTTGTGTCAGGATGTTTGGTTTGTCAATAAGTGAAGGCTGGAAGGAAACAACCTGGAGGAGTCATGCGACATATTTCCATATCGGAGTGGAAGTGGGATAATATCATGATGGACTTTGTCATGAGACTACCAATGACTCCTAGAAGGAATGATACAATATGGGTCATTGTTGACCATGATACCAAGTCAGTACATTTTCTTGCTTTAAGGGAGGATTTACCAATTGAACGTCTAACAAGAATATATATTAATGAAGTTGTGAGACTTCATGGAGTACCCCTATCGATTGTTTCTGATCGTGATCCCCGTTTTATTTCATGGTTTAGGAAGAGTCTTCAGAAGGCCTTGGATACTGAACTTTGTTTGATCACTGCTTACCACCCTCAAACAGATGGAAAATTAGAACGAACTATTCAAACCTTAGAATACATGTTGAGATCATGATCACTTGACTTACAGGGTATGTGCTATCAATATTTACCTCTTGTGGAATTTTCATAGAACAACAGCTTCCATTCAAGTATTCAGATGGCACCATATGAAGCGTTATACAGAAAGAGATTTCGCACACCAACCTGTTGGGATGATGTTGGTGGAATAATACTTGTGGTCCTAGAACTAGTGGAGGAAACGATGGAAAATGTAAAGGTAATTCAAAACCACATCAAAGAAGCTCAAAGTAGGAAGAAGATCTATGCCGATAACTGAAGGAAGGATTTGGAATTTCATGTAGGAGATCATGTTTTCTGGAATGTATATCCATCGAAGGGTGTTATAAGTTTTAGTAAGAATGGTAAATTGAGTCCCAGGTACATCGTACCATTCGAAATTCTTGAACAAATTGGGTCTGTAGCTTACAGTTTAGCAATGCCACCATGTCTGTCAAAAGTTCACGATGTGTTCTACATATCACTGTTGAGAAAATACATTTCTGACCCAATGCATGTACTCACCTATGATGAATTAGACTAGAACCCAATCTCACTTTTTGCAAAGAGCCGATCAGGATTCATAATACAAGAGAACAAGTGCTGAGAAACCGTATGACTCATCTGGAAAAAGTTTACAGAGAAACCATAATATGGAAGAGGCAATGTGGGAACCCGAGGAACTTATGATGAAGAACCACCCGAGACTTTTCATGCGGTTATATTCTAGAAATATATAAGATTAAATTATTTGAAGGAGGGTAGAATTTAACACTCCAATATTCCATGGTACGATTCTCTTAGAAAAATATAGTACCGTGTGTTGTACGCTACTTCGAGATTCTAACCCACCGCGACCAATCAATATACCCGTTTTGAATAATAATACCAACTATTTGAAATTATATAAATTTTATCTCTCAAAATGGAATTCATTTATGGATTCAGAATATCAAAATTATCATGGGGTTAAATTTTGGTACATTTGGATAAGTTTTATATTTTGATGAATAGTGAAAATTACTAAATTTTAATTAAAATCAACTTTTTTAATAAAAATATTTATTAGTGATAAATTAAGAATTTGAGTGTTTTTAGAGTATATTTAGAATATATTTTTACCATTTAATACAGTGTTGGTCATTGGACGCAATTTCACATTTAAATCGAACATAAACAAGTGTCAATCTTTTGATAGTTATTATTTCATAAAAACATGCTTTTTGTTTTGACAGCGGAAATTAATCTTAAAATAATTTCTGCCACTTCTGTGTTTTGAATTTGGAAAAATGGACTCCATGTTTGAAATCAGGAGGTCCAAAAGGTGTAAATAGGTAACATTTATTTTTAGACATTTTGAATAATTATTTCGGTAAATATATTATTTACCGTGGTTAAAGGGTAAATCCGGTAAATAAGGGTAAAAAAATATTATAATAATAATAAATTACCATAAAACATGTCCTAACCCTATTGGTTGATACATTTCCGACCATGGGAATATTCGGTTCAATTTCTGGAAACCATGGATCTACTTGAATGTGATAATGACACATTATATTAATTTAGTTAAAGTAAATACAAAAATTACAAAAGCATATATCTTTTAGCAAAACAATTTTTACATAGGGTTATATATGTTATTTTTTAGACTATATATATTCATTAGAAATCTAAAACTATTTCTGACATAATGGAATTTTATTTATAATTATTAGACATTGGATAAGTAAATATATGTATGACACAATAATGATGCATCATTTTTCTTATTAATGAAAGAATCATATAATTGTTATTATAAATTTTAAAATAAATATAATCTGAAAGTTTTGATGACATACACTAATTTTATTTTTTAATATAACATGTTAGGATTTCTTAAAATAATTTCTTTCAAATTAATAAAGTTTTTGTGACTTTATCAAAATTCAATTATTGAATAGTGTCAAAATTGACATAAATGGGTTATTAAAACAAATATTATATTATTAATTGATTTTATATTCCAATAATTCTATGTTTCGGCCAAAGGACGTATATAATGGTATTTTTATTATTAATGGACCACTTGGGGGTCTCTTGGATTTATATAGTATGTTTATTAACTATATAATATAAAAATACAAAGTGACATGGTACTTGTCAAACTAATTAACTAAGAGTTAGAACTAATGGATAAGGCTAATAATGTGACCAAAACTAGTCTAAAACCTATTGGTTGAGTCTTTTTTGACATATACACACCTTATTCTTTGAATAATATACTTTTTTTCCATTAGAAACTGAATCAGAATTTATTATAAAATAATACTTTATGTTTTTCCTAAAGAGCCCCTCCTCCCCCTTATAAAAGGACACCACTTATAACCAATTATTAACACATTTAAAGCCTTTTGGATCAGCGAAAAACTTCCTAGATATTCTCTCAACATCCCTCAATTCAACATAGAGGCCTTATTTTGAATTGAAAGCCATCCTAAGGAGCCCTTTTGATCAAATCAAAAGGAAGAACCCGAAGAAGAGGTAATGTTTTCACCACCCTCTTTCAAGTTCCTTTCTTCTTCAACTTATCCTTTAATTGTTATTTCAATTACAAAATAATAGCTCTACTATCTTCTATAAACTGTGATGTAATTATAAATATTGTACAACCTTCTTCAGTATTCTATCCATCCTTTTAATGACATTTCACTATACATGTGTACGTATGGCTTACCATCTCCACGTCGTGGTGTAATTGTTATTCAAAACATTAATATTTATATGGGTATTATAACGATGTTTAATTCATTTAAATAATAAATATAACATGATAATTATTCAATATATATGATATTCCATCCAATTATATATTATTTTAATATCAAAAGAATGATATTGTCGCTCGTGCGTTCGTACGGACTACCGTCTCCATGAACGTGATGAGATTCATTATCCATCGTATCCATTGAAGTATAATTTTCATTTGATGATTAAAAATAATGTTTAAGGACATGATATCATTATGGATATGAATCAAATTCCACCTATCCATAAAAAACATGGCTTATGTAAGAAAATATATAAAAGAAAATGAGTATGTGAACACACGAAACAGCGATAATACTAAGATAATATTAATGAAGCAATATTAAAAGATAATATATGATATCATATTTTATGTATATGATTTTTGTATAATTTTATAAATTATTTTAACTATTATACATTATTTTAACATTCCATCGACTAAGGAAAAGTACAAGGTATGGGTTATTTGATAATATCTTCATTATCAAAGGTTGTTTATAAGTAATTATCTACTGGGACTTCTTTATCATCCACATCCATGATTCATAGAAATATACTTCAAAACATTCTTACTATTTTACAAAATATGGGTTAAAATGATTTATACCTTTTTTTTACTTTTTATAAGAATTTTATAAAGGAATCTTTATGTCATTTTCCAAACAAGGTCCTTTTTAACCATTTTGACAAAATTAAGGTAAAAATGTCTTTTTTTACTTATACAATGGGTGTGTCTATATTAAGCCATTATAAAATCATCGAAGAATCCCTTACATGTTTATAATAATATTTTGAAATAATAATTTTTATTTTATAATTATGTTACTCATAAATGATTTCAAAATAAAAAGAGATATTTCTCAAAAAAGGGTTTTGATTTCATCTATGTTAACATCCTTTGATGGATTTTATGTTTATTTGAAGTTGATTTATTATGATAAAAAACATCCAAATTGTTTTTAAGGTTTTATGATATGTTATTCGGTGGATGTGTTACTATTATACTATTCATTTTTATGGTTAATGTATTGACATTTCATATACTAGATTTAATACAAATGTTTATGATATGTTTAAACCTTTTCATATGAGGAATGTATTGGACTTAGTATGTGACGGCTGGTGCCCGCTATAGCTCATCGATTAATCGGTAGGTCTCATGATACAACTAGACGTGGAATTGGAAGTGGCCCTTTCCCAATTTGAGTTATTGTTTATGCCGAGGCCTTAATCATTTTTAGACTTCTTGGTCGAGGCCTTGAAAAAATATTTTAGAATGTCCGGAATTATACATTCCCTCATTATGAAAATAATATTGATGGTTCATGTGGACATTCGACTAGTAGAATATCCATGAGTATGTTTTATAATGGAATTACTTACTCAGATCATATTCTTTCCATAAAAGTTTTCAGGTTTTTTTTGGGTAAATGAATGTGGTTTAAATTATTCACCATGCTTAATATTTATGTCATTTTATGTTGTATTACATACCCTTACTGAGCAATTGAGCTCACCCCTTTCTTATGTTTCATTTTCCCAGGATATGAAGTAGTTAGTTATGAGTGACCTGGAGGCATAATCTAGGTGGCTTGGATTCTTCTAATGAAATATATTATTGTTGTATTTGATGTAAATTTGAATATATGTATGAATATTGTTTCCAATAATACTAAACTGATCGGACTTTCAATACATGATTTCCTTGTGATCATGCCAAAATTATGTAATAATCCACCGACTCTGGGTAACTAGGGTTTCTGCATTACGTTAACTACTTTTAGGGATTATGCTTTATTTTTTGTTGGTGTGAGAGTTTAGGTTTATTTGTATGAGGGTTATGGTGTTTTTTGGGTTGTAGGGTCATTATGTTTTTTAATATAAGAGTTAATAGATTTTAATAAATTTGAGTTTATGGGTCCTGGTGTATAGTATTTAGCTGTTTCTTCGGAGGATTATTTATGTTGAGGGGCATATGATTTAGATTTTCTTAGGACTGAGAGTTTTCATTTTTTTAGGGAAGAGGGTTTAGGGGTTATTGGGTTAGAGGTTTTAGGAATTTTTTTGGGAGGACTGTTTATGGTATTCATATTTTGTATTGTTTATGGTTATATATGGATTGGTGTTTATGGGTCTTTTGAGGATGAGGTTCTAATTTTTTTGGGTATGAGGGTTTAGGATTTTTAATGGAAGTGGGTTTAAGGGGTTTTTATGAGGGATTAGGATATTTTTGGGATGTGGGTTTTTGGGTTTTTGGAATGTGGGTTTATGGATTTTTTTTTGTATGAGGGATTATTGTTTTTCTTCGATGTGGGTTTATGGATTATTTTGGATGATAGTGTAGGTTACATTAGTTAGTTTGGTTTTTCAGTTTGAAGGATGATGTTTATTAGGTTTTGGGGGATATTGTTTAGTTTTTTTGGGATGAGGATTTGGGATTTTTTGTGGCTGATGGTTTAATAATATTTGGGTCATTGGTTTTAGGATATTTTTCATAGATTTTTTTGGAGTTTTTGGGTGTGATGGTTTATATATTATTTTTTGGATGTGGGTTTAGGGGTTTTTGAAGATAAAAGTTCAGGGGTTTTCTTGGCTTGTGGGAAAGGTTTTTTTAAAGATGATGTTTTAGAATTATTTGGGGATGAGTTTTTATGATATTATCAGGATGATTTGTTTTTGTTTTATTTGTGAAAACGTTTTTTGCACTTATGGGCTGTGGGTTTAAGGTTGTTGGATGATTATGGTTGATGATTTTTTTTCTTAGTGATGAGTTGTTTTAGGGATGTTGGATTATATTTTTTTTGGGATGAGGTTTTAGAGTTTGTTGGTGCTAAGGGTTTCATGTTTTTTGGGATATCGATTTATGGTTTTTCTGATGAGGTATCAGATTCTTTGGGATGAGGGTTTTTGGATTTTTGGAATGAGGTTTTTGGGATTTTTGGGATACAGTATTACGCTTCTCAGTGATGATGGTTTAGAGTTTTCTTTGTCGAAAGGAATTAAAGTGTTTTTGGGATGACATTTTATGTTTTTTTGTAGGATAAGGGTTTTGGATTTTTTGGGACTGGGGGGTTCATCTATTATGGGGATAATGGTTTATGGTTTCATAGGGTAGAGCATTTAGGTTTTTAAGGATTATGATATAGTGTTTTTTGTATAATAGTTTATTGGTTTTTAGGGATTGTTTTTACGGTTTTTTGGGATTGAATTTAGTTGTTCTAGTAGATGAGGGTTTGGAGTTTTCATGGGGTTGAGGATTTATGTTTTTTGGTGATGAATGCTTAAGTATTTTTAAGGATGAATGTTTAATATTTTTTAGGTCTAAATGATTTGGTGATTAATTGGTTGAGGTTTTATTAGATTTTGGGGATGAGTGTTTCTGTGATTTTGGAATATGAGTTCATGTGTTTTGGGTGATGACAGTTTTGGGTTTTTTTGGGGTTACATGTATAGGGTTACATGTGGATGAGAGTATTAAGGTTTTGTGGATAATGGTTTAGTGGTTTTTAGGATGATTATTTAATGTATTTTAGGGATGAGTTTTACAAGATTTTTGGGAGGAGTTCTTTTGGGGTTTTAAAATGAAGGTTTTGGGGTTTGGGGGATGAGGGTTTAGTTGTTTTTAGTATTATTGTATAATCTTTTTTTGGAGTTTAGGGTTTTGGGTTTTTTGTAGATGAGGGATAATGGTTTTTTGGGTATTATTTCTTCTGAAATTTTCTATTTTTGGGTATAATGTTTTTGGGGATGATTTTTTGGGGTTTTTTGGGATATTGGTTTTGGTTTTTTTGTGATGAGGGTTTAGGGTTTTTCAAGTATGAGGGATTATTTTTTCGAAGTTGAGGGATTAGTATATTTCTTTGTTTCTAGTTTACGGGTTTTTGGTTTTGATGGTTTTGGGGGTTATTATGGAACATTTTATTGGGTTCTTTTGTATTAGGGTTTTGGGTAATTTGGAGCTAAGGGTTTCAAGATTTTAATTGGAAGATGTTTTAGGTTTTTTTGGATTAAGGGTTTGGGGATGATGATTTAGTGTTTGTTGTGTATGGGGTGTTATGGTTTTTTTGGTACAAGGGATTAGGGGCTTTGGGGATTAGGGTTTAGGGGTTGTTTGGGTGAGGGATTATGTTATTTTTGGGATTAGGGTTTAAATTTTTCAGGTCCAGGATTTAGGATTTTATGGATAAGGTTTTAAGGTTTTTGGGAGAATAGAGAATATGGTTTTCTGGATGTGGTTTTGGGCATTTTGGGTTTTGTGGGGGGGGGGGGGTAGTGGTTTTAGGGATGAGGTTATACAGTTTTTTAGTGCTGAGGGGTTAGGGATTATTGGGGATTAGGGTTTTGGGATTTAGGTGATGAGGGATTAGTGTTTCTTGTCATTAAGGGTGTAGGGTTTCTTATAGTGGAGGTGTTTATTAGGATGTGGGCTTATGTTTTTCAGGGGGATTATGGTTTAGTATTTCATGTGGATAATGGCTTATGGGTTTCTAATAATGATGATTTTTTTAAAAAAAAAATTCAGGGTATAATGGGTTTTAGGGATGTGGGTTCAGGGTTTTTTTGGAACTGTGGGTTTACATTTATTTGGGGGCACATGATTTTATGTTTTTTCGGTATGAGGTTTCATATATTTTTTGGCTGATATTTTATGGTTTTTGAAGGCTAAGGGTTGAGGGGTTTTATGGATGACTGGTTTTTTATTGGGATTATGGATTAGGGTTTTTTGGGGGTTGGGGGTAATTTTTTTTGACTATGGGTTTAGGGTTTATATGGGGATGAATGTTTAGGTTGTTTGGTGATCATAGGTTATGGTTTTTTTAAATGAGTTATTTTGAGTTTTTTGGTTATGGTATTTTAGGATTTCATGGTTTTTAGATTTTAGTGTTCTGTGAGATACCTTTCTTAGGGGTTTATTTGGAAAATGTTTGTATGGATTATTTGGGAGGAGTTTTTAGGATTTTTTTGGAAGTGGGGGTTTATGGTTTTTTGGGGAAGTGTGGTAGGGTTTTATGGGGAATATTTTATATGGTTTTTGGGGATAATGGTTTATCGTTTTTTAAGGATGGGAGTTTTGGGTTATGGGGATATGGTTTTATAGTTTTTTCAGGATGAGGTCTAGGTATTATTGGGGGGTTTGGAATTAGTGTTTTTTAGAGTAATGGTAATTTAGGTTTTTTTGGGGATTAGGTTTTCCAATTATTTACAGATAAGTAGGTATGATTTTATAGGGATGTGGTTTCAGAATTTTTGGGCAATGAATTTAGGGTTTTTTGGTGATGAGGGTTTACAATGTTTAGGAGTTAAGGGAATATGAATTTTTTTTACAATGAGGGTTTTTTTCTATTAAAAGAAATTTGATTTAGGGTTTCATGGGAATAAGGGTATGGGTTATTTTGGAGATGAATGTTAATTGTTCCGATGGCTTATGTTTTACAATTCATTAGGGAAATGGGTAAGGGGTTTTGTGGATAGAGGGTTTAGGGGTTCTATCAGATGTGGGTTTACTGCTTTTTTAGGATGATAATTTAGGGTTTTTTGGTTATGAGGATTTATTTTTTGGGGACAATGAGAATAAGATTTTTAGGGGATTAGAATCTATGTTTTTTCTGTAAGTATTTTGGTATTTTTGGGATGATGGTTTATTGATTTTTTGTAATGAAGGTTTAGGGTTTTCTAGGGTTGATGGAGTAGGGTTTTTTTCTAATGGATGTTCAACAATGATTTTTATATGATTGTATGGGGTTTTTTTGAGGTAGGGGTTGAGTTTTTTGGGGGGATGGGGTTTTAGTTATTTTTAGGGCTATAGTTTTATGGTTATTAGTGGAAGAATAGTATTTATTGTGGAATAGTGATTAGTATTTTCTAACCCTCAGGATTTAAGATTTTTTGGGATGAGTGTTTATACATTTTGGGGATGAAGGATTGGGATTTTTTGGGGGTTGGGATTTAGTGAATTTCTAAAATCATGGTTTAGGATTTTTGGGGATAAGGGTTTAGTGTTTTCTAGAGCTAAGAATTTTGGAATATTTTGGGTTTTCGGTGTACTATTTTTTAGAAGAGGATTTAGGGTTTTATGTGTCTAAGGGTTTTTGTTTTTTTAGATTTAAGTGTTTTTCGTTTTTTGGTTATAAAGATTTACATTTTTTGTGGATGAGGGTCTATTATTATTTGGAAATAAAGTATTTTTTTTTTGTTGCTGATGAATTGGGTATTTTCAGTGCTTAGGGTTTAGGGTTTTATTGACTGAGGGCTTATGGTTTTCTGGGGATGAGGTTTTATGAGTTTTTAGGTCATTTAATTAATGTTTTTTTGGGGATGGGGGAATATCATGTTCTGTGGATGAGGCTTTAGGTTTTTTTGGCTGATGGATTTGAGTGTTTTGGGGACGAGGGTATAGGGATTTTTCAGGCTATTGGTTTATGGTTTTTAGGATAAGGGACAAAGGTGTTTTGGGAGCGAGTTTAAGTACATTTATAGATGATGGTATATGATTCCTTTATATATGGGATTATGTTTTTGGGGATATGGTTTTAGGGGGTTTTGTGGATTAGTGTAAAGGGTTTTTTGGGTTTATGTGGTCATATTATTTAGGGTTGGTAGTTTATGTTTTCTATGGATGATGGCTTAAGGATTTTTGGGGATGATGGTTTAGGAATTTTTGGGGATCATGTGTTTCAGTTCATTTTGAAACTATGGGATTATATTTTATTAGGGATTAATGTTCAGGGTTTATTAGTGATGATTATTTAGGTTTCTTGGAAATTAGGGGGCTATGGACTGGATTCAACCTAAGGAGAATTATTTTGTTCTTTCAATTAATTTTAAGCCCAATTTTTATTCAACTTTGTCCAGCCATTACTTTAAGAAATCCGACATAATGAAGGGATATAAAAAATATATTTGGGGTCAAAATGACATATAAATATAGAAAATTATTGAAATTCATATTATCACATTAAATATGATAGATACCATATAGAAAAAATCATTAAAATGTAATATCAATGCAATAGTTATGGGAGTCATTAATTAGCATGGGAATGTAGTATTTTTTCTTTTTATGTTATTATTGTGTCCCCCCATGAATTCTATTTTGATTTGGGTCATTATGATAACATTAACATATCATTATAATTTATTTTTACTCCATTGGAATTTTTAATCATAAATTGACTGATTTTGGATTTTTTTCAAACTCACTTCCATTAGCCGCATCCCTTTGCATATAATTGTTGGTACATCTCAATTAAGAGAGAGTTATCCATTAATATTGAGGAAACATTTGAAGGTGTAATTTCCATTAATACATGATAATAATTAAATATTATTGGTTCTATATTCTCATACTCAATACAAACATTTGATTAAGCATCATTCCGGTATTAGAAATGAAGTTCCTATGGGTATGTACATCAACATTCATCTTATTTATCTATAGTAATAAATGTCTCTCTACAATGCATCAAAAAATAGAATCATTTTCCTATCATTCTAAATTAAATATAAATACATGTTTCTACAATTGAAAATTACAAAAAATAAGAGAAAAATTATAATACATTGGGATAATGATGACACGATTTCCATCCCTAATATCGGGGTCATAGGCATCCACCTCCTCATGATATTTAGTATTTGACACCATTTTTGGATGATCATACAAGAAAAAGTTATTATATAGATTTAGAGTTGAATATTTGATGAATAATTGATGATGAAGATGTTTAATTTGGATTTATGATTGAAATTACCATATTTTCTATGACTATGAATCCATATGATTTTCTAAATTTTCTGTTAGAAATCGATCTATTATTCAAATTTAAGAAATGTTCGAATGAGAAGATGTTCGAGGTTAAAGTTATGATATATAAATAAAATGTGTATAAGTTTTGGGGAAATCTTTTGAAACGTTTTGAATGTTATTTTAATGGATAAATAAACTCGTTGGATAACTTGGATAATATTTTCATAAAAATATTACTACATGACAATTTTAATCATGAGAATTACTTCAAAATTCATAGAATACGAAAAGGTGATAACACTATTGAATATTATATTTGAGAGTTTTATCATTCATTAATGTGACTTTATGTTAATTAATTCAATGAAAACATTATTTTATGTTTTTTGGGAGGATTAAATAATGAAATTTCATATTTTGTGATATTAAAACTATTATATTCACTTGATGATGTTTTAAATCATGAAATTAAGAAGGAAAATAAACAATAGGACCTCAAAGGAACCAGTTCTGATTATGAATAATGTATGTAAATAAATTTATAATATAATTAATTTAAAAAAAATTGGTTGGTGATAATGAATTTGGATGAAACAAGACACTTGAAAAAAGTAAATTTTACCCTATGGTACATGTATTGAGAAAATATAACTCCATTGATTGTGGGAATTGAAATTGTATTTTTTATTTGGTATATTCATTTTATTGAAATCGTAAAAAATAATAATTATAATAATGTATTTTGTGGATATTGGAAGTGTATTCGATGTGGATTAACAGGTTGGTGAGAAATCTGAAAATTATGATCATGATGTCAAACAAGACAATGTGGGTAACAATATTACACTATACTGAGTATTTCATGATCAAATATGTTGTAAATATGATCAATACGAATATCTGTTCTAAAATGATTTCACCATAAATAATTGAGTGATAATGGTTACTAAGGATGTTGAGAGTTTTATAAATTATGTTTCAAAACACAAGTGGTGAATTTAAATCTTCAAGATAAAAATAAACCTCCATCAAAACAACTACAACATATCAAAACACAAAACAAATCGATAAAAAGGATTTGTTTTCATTTTCCATTATTATGAAATATGTTTATGAGGTATTTATTGGTTTCATTATAATCTATTATTGTCCCTCATAATTTTTAAGGATGTGGTAGTTTTTTTAAAGAAGATAAATATGATTTGAGGGGATATCTTATTCATTTAGATCTGGGGAAATGAATTGTAGATATTCCTTTTGGAGAAATCGTAATTTCATTGATAAATATTTGTTCTAGAATGTCAAAAATGATTCCTTATTGTATGTATGTCACAAGTAGAAAATAAAATAAATAAATAAAGACTATAAATTTTTATTAATGATAGACAAGTCATCACTGGGGGAAAATAGTTTTCACCGTCCATTATATGCTTATTTTGATTAAGGAATAACATTTTTTTCATACTGATATTCTACGAGGATTATAACCCTTTATTCAAATTGTACAAAAGATTGTTATTTTATCATGTGCACATCATCTTAATAAACATTAATATCAATTCTTACTAATGGTATCAAAGGAATTATATAATAATGTTGGCGAAATAATGGATAGAGGATTTATGTGGCCATGAACAAGCCTGCTTTATATTCATGAATTATTTATGGTTAATAAATATGGTATGTATATCATGTATGCAGATATTATATCTATAAATAACATTAAAATAAAATATTGATCTTCTATTCAAAAACTCAATGATATTCTCAAATGAATTACATGGGTCATAAATATTTTTTCTCAATGTTCTTTGTTGTGGATACAACAATATCTTGATAATGGAAGGTATGAGTGGAATTAGGAATTTGACATTTAAAACCAATTTTGTGTTATTTGAGAGGTTGATTATTCCATTCAACCTCTCAAAATTCTTCTAGTGTATTTATGAAAATCATGAATGATGTTTTGACACCATTTCTGGGAATATTTGTTATTATATATCTAGATGATATTTGGATTTATATCTTGGATGTGGAAGGCCTTGTGGATCATATTATATAGCTATTTTCATTTATGTAGGAACAAACACTATTTGGAATGGTGGATGTGTTAGTGTTGTTTTCTATGAAAAGTGTGTTTTTGGGAATCATGGTATCAAAAGAATGCATCATGTGGGAAAATGGAATGTTCAAAAAATCATGAATTGACCAACTATTGAAATCATCAGAAAAGTTTGCATTTTTAATGTTTTGGAATCCTTATATCTTTTCTATGTTTCTAATTTCATTACTATCATTGAATGATTCACTAAATGGTTAACAAATGGTAAATTTTAGTGGTGAACGGTAGAAAATGAATCATTTAAAATAACTAAGAGACAATTATGCGAAGAACATGTTTTGGAATTACACTATTTTGATCAATGTATTTGATATGGAGTGTAATGAAAATTTAATTGGGATCGATGTAGTTCTAATAAAAATAAAGAATACGAAAAAATATTTTAGTGGGATGTTGAGTGATTCAAGGAGGAATTACATCAACTGTGACCGTGAAATTTATGATACATTGAGAACCCAGGATAATTTGTCACATTATATGAGACCAAAACAATTTCTTCTTCATTTTGACCATCATTTATTGAGATTTATCAATGGTCAACACATAATGAGTTCAAGTCTGGAAAATTTGGTGAAATTAGTGAAATAATTATCATTTAATATTAAAACAATAATAATAAATATGACATAGATAGTGATGTGTTATCTTGAATTTATTCATTACAGGGCAATTTAGATATTCTAATTAATGGATTTCATCTTATAAAATATGATTATCGACAGGATGTTAATTTAAATAATATTTTAATCAAACATAATAATGAATTTATGGAGGCTTATTTTATTCATTATAGGTTTATATTTATGAAAAATATGTTGTTTCTTCCTTTGGCAATTAAATGTTCATTCTTATTTAGGAGATGCATGAAGGAGGATTTTATTGTAATTTTTTCAACTACAAAATCATTGAGATACTAAATAAGATGTTAAAATATCCAATGATTAAATCATATGTACATGTAATTATATTGATTTTTGTTACATTTCAATGATAAAAAATCATCTCAATCCCCATTTATATAGAAAATTATCTATTCCAAATAATCCATTGGAAGAACATAGAATCTATTACATAGTGGAATTATAAAGTCTCGGTTAAAATTATTTTTAAAAGATATTTTTCACCTAAATGGAATTACTCAAAGTATTAATTGGATAGAGACAATAAATTTCTAAAAAATATGTGGACGAAATGTAGTGGAAATTTTGAATGAAAAATCATTTCATCTCTTTCCATATCCCTCAATCTGATGGGAAAACATACGTTACTAATAATATCATAGAAATTGACCTTATAAGATTAGAGATAATAATATTACGGATTATTATTTAGATCTTGCACAAGTTGAATTTTTACACAATAGATGTGCATGTGATACCAATCAACATTTTCCATTGTTGGGGTTTATGCCATCAATCCAATCCCTCCTATAGAATTCTATTCATTTTATATTGATTTTATATTTAATATTGAAGTATAGATTCACTAAACAAATATACAAAAGCATCATGAATATATTCAAGCACAAAAAGAGAAGTATAACTAATCATATAAGATGTGAGCTAAAAATAATTAGATGTATGATGTTTAAAAACCAAGAGAAAATGCGAGGTTTCACCTTCACAAGGTGAACATTTATTACAAAAGGAACAGAATGAAGGAATCATGCACTAAAGCTCACTTAAATTTTATTTAATGAGTCGGAATGAATTCCTACAAAATATGTTTACCTAATTTTTTTCATTGTATTTCAATAATATCCAACAATAGGGATTTATCTCAAAACATGGAAGAAGACAATACCTTGAATTTTGGGGAAATTTTCTCCAACATTAATGGAATGGTATGAAATATAATAAACCTATGGAGAATAATTTTGGAATTGATAATAATATTAATCCAAATTTTTATTTTAATTTGACCATCCCAAACTTTTTGGCATCCCACACAACAGTGGGCAACAATAATCATATTTAGGGTCAAAATATACATTTCCACATGGAAATGAAGAAAATTAATAGTGTAAAATTAAATAGGATAATGTACATGGGGAAAATAATCTTTTATATAGATCTGCACCAAGTTAGAGAGTGGGTTAACAAAATAGAACAAGAAACTAATTGTTATGATTTACATGTAACTGTTGACTTCCCCATGAATTTTATTTCAATAGGGGTCTTTAATGTCACTTAATTGTGAAATTATAATTTACCTTGACTATTTTTTAATGGTTACAATTCAATCATATGAATTTTGAATCTTCATGTAAAATAATTAACATTTATCATCTTCCTTATTCCAAGAATTAGTTATGCATATCCATTTCTATTGACATAGTCATCCAGCATGGAGAATCCCTGGTGGGTTTCCATTCCTTTTATTCATTTTTAATTCAGTTATATAACATTTTTTAATCTTAACTTATTTTTTCTAGTGTTGTATTATATAAATTTGGATTTTTAGGGAGGGAAGTTTAGGGGTTTCCATGGATGAAAGATTAGTGTATTTTCCAGGTTGTGGGTTGATAAATTTTTTATATATAATGATTCATGGATATTAGATAATTATTATTTAGGGTTTTTTTGGTATTAAGGATCATGGTTTTTTAGGATGTGATTTAATTTTTTGGGATAATGTTTCAGGCTTATTTGGGGATTAGGGATTGAGGTTTTTTTGTGTTGAAATTATGGGGTTTTCTCTGTCAATGTTTCGGTGGTTTTTTAGGGGTATGTTTTTTTGGTTGAGAGTTTATGATTTTATTATGTAGAAGGTTATATGGTATTTTTTTGGATTTAGGTTTTAGGGATCTTTGTTTAGAGGATTTAAGTTTATTTTGGCTGAGGGATTAGAGTTTTTTGGGATAGAGGGTTTGGGGTTTTTAGGGCCAGGGGATATTGTTTTTTTGGGGATTATGGATTAGCATTTTTTATGTCTAAGGTTATAGGTTTTATGGGGGATGAGGTATATGGTTTTTATGGGATGATGGTCAAGTGATTTTCGGGTAGAAGTTTTAGGTGTTGGGGGGTGAGGGTGTAGGTTTTTTAGGGGACAAGGGTCTATGTTTTCTCAGGTCTGAGGGATAGAAGTTTTTTGGGGTTTGGGGTGTATGTTATTTTGGGTTTGAGGGTATATTTTTTCTCTGGTTTTTGGGGATGAGGGACAAGGGTTAATTGGGATCATGTTACTAGGGTTTTTGGGTGTTATGGGTAAGGGTTTTTTTGCTGAGGGTATGGTTTGTTTTGTGGGATGAGTGAGTCAGTGTTTGGGATATGGGACTAGGGATTTTTTTGTTATGGATAAAGGGTTTTGTTTTGTTCTAAGGAACATTGATTTTATATAGATGAGTGAAACACGTTTTTTGAGTCAAAGGGTCATGTTTTTTGGGGGATGAGGTTTTAGGGGTTTTTTTAGATGCAGTTATAGGTTTTTTTGGGGCTGAGGGCCTATGAGTTTTTAGGGTGATGAAATAGGGTTTTTCTGGGTATGAGGGTGTAGAGTTTTTTTTTCAATTATTAAATTTTTTTTTGAAGGTGATGTTTGGGGGAATTTTTGGGATAAGATTACATGGATCTTTTAGGACATGAGACTAAGGCCTTTTTGGATGGATGGTCTATGGTTATTTAGGGATGATGGTGTATGGTTGTTTGGGATGTTGTTATACATATTTATTGGGATAAGGGGATAGGTTGAATTGGGAATAATGTTTTATGGTTTTTTTCAGGTATGTGGGTTTTAATTTTTTGGGGTTAATGGTCAAAGATTATTTAGGGATAAGGGTATGGTAGTTTTTTGTGGTTCATGGTTTTGGAATTTTTGGATGATGTGGGTCTAGGTTTCATTGTTTTGAGTGTCTTGGATATTTTTATTTTATGGATGAATAGTTTTTTTAAGGGATGAGGGACTATGTTTTATTTGGAAATGGGGGATGGGGGTCTTTTAGGACCCATGTTACATGGTTCTTATAGAAAATGTTACACTTTATTGGTTTTGGTTTTTTTTATGCTATGGTTATTGGGTTTATACTATAGAGAGTCCAAGTTTTTTTTAGTAATGGTTCCATTGTTTTCATGGATGATGGTATTGAGTTATTTTGGTGGTGATGGTTGATGGTTTTTAGGTCAATGGGTAAAATGATTGTTGGGGATGATGTTTTATGTTTTTTTTGTATCATCTTCTATTGTTTTTTGAGGTGAGGGTCTAGGGTTTTTTGGGGATGGGGGTCTAGGGATATGGGGGATTGTAGTCTAAGGTTATTTTTGTAGTTGGATTAGGGATTTTTTTGAGGAACTATTATTTTTTGGGGGGATGAGAACCTATGTGTTTTTTGTAGTTGAGGTTATAGGTTCATTTGGGGATTAGGGTCTTGGATTTTTTGGGGATGTTGGAATATGGTTTTTTAGGAAATATTGTTTAGGAGTTTTTATTGGTTGCATGTCAATTGTTTATGTGGGATTATGGCGTAGGGTATTTTTATAGTATAGGGTGTATATTGTTTTGTTACTGTGGGTATCACATTTTTTAGGGCCATGGATCTTGGGTTTTGCTACACAGGTTCTATGCTTTATGCTGAAGATGGCATATTGTATTTTTGGGATGGGGGCCTATAGCTTTTATTGGGATGAGGACCTAGAGTGTCTTTTATATAGGGATACTGGATATTTTACGGATGATGGTATTTGGTTTTTATTTTAGATGAAGGTATATGGGATTTTAGGGTAGATTCTGTAGGGCTATTTTGGGGTTGAGGGTCTGTCGTATTTTGGGGTAGAGGTTTTGTGTTTTTTTTTGTTGCGGGTATAGTTTTTTTTGAAGATGGAATATGAATTTTTTTTGTTGAGGGTATAGGATTTGTTAGGGATAATGTTATAGTGCTTTTTAGTGCAATGTGATTAGGGTTTTTTGGGAGAGGGTTTGGGGTTATTTTAGGTAGAAGTTTTAGGGTTTTTTGGGGATAAGTGTTTGCATTTTTTAGGGTCATGTGTCTCCAATTTATTTGTGTTGAAGGTCTATGGTTTTTTAATGATAAGTATATTGGTTTATTGGATTAATAGTTACTTGTTTTTTTGGATGATGGTCTTTGGATTTTTGGGGTTTCGTGTCAAGGTTTCTTTGGGGTTGAGGTTTTTGGATCTTTGGGTCCATGGTTCTCGGGGTTTGGCGGGTGAGGTTAGAGGGTGTTTTGATCTCTTATAGGGATTTTTGGTATGGGGATTTATGGATTTTAGGGGTTGAAGGATTAGGTTATTTAGGGACTGAGTGTTTAAGGGGTTTTGAGGTTGAGGGTTTAAAAAAAATTACCTATGAGATATTAGTGATTTTGTGGGGCTATGTGTTTATGGTATTTTTGGGGTGATATTTTAGTATCTCTCTTGGAATTTTGTTTTATAGTTATTTTGGTGCTATGTGATTAAGATTTTTTGGGGATGAGTGTTTAGGGTTTTTTGGATTCAGGGTTCATTTTATTTGTGTGTTGAGGGGTAGGGTTATTTAATTATGAGGGTCATGCATTTTTTAGGGATGAGTGTCTACAATATTTTGGAGATGAGGATAATTTTTTGGGGTTTAGGAAATATGTTTTTTAGGGATGGGTGTAGAATGTTACTATAGCTGAGATTCTAGATTTTTTGGGAATGAAGGCCTAGGGTTTTTTAGGTATGAGGGTCTTGGGTTTTAGGGGGATGAGGGTATATGCTGATATATGGATGAGGTTAATGGTTTTTTAGATGAGGCTATGGTGTTTTTAGTGTGGAGAGTCTATTATTTTTTTGTACTGAGGGTCTAGTGTTTTTTATGTATGAGGGTCTAGGTTTTTTTGCTGAGATTCTAGAGTTTTCCGGGTGGGTTTTCTCGGTTATTTTTTTATGAGGGTCTTGGCCTTTTTTGTGATGAGGGTATAGCATTTTTCAGCTTGTCTTATATTGTTTTATTGGATGGGGGTATATATATCATTAGGGAAGAGGTTGTGTATTTTTTTTGGGCATAGGGTTTATAGTTTAATGGGGATGAGTGTTTAGTATATTTTTTCTATTATGGGGTTTTTTGTGTCTATGGGATATGAATTTTTAGGGATACATATTTTGGGTGTTTTTTGTTCTGATATTTTAGTGTTTTCTGGGGATGAGGGTTCAGAGTTTTTTTAGGAGTTGTGTGATTTGGTTTCCAGGGGATTGTGGTTTATTGTTTAATTGGGTGAGGTTTTTGGGGGTGTTGGGGTTAGGAGAACATTTTTTCCCAGGGATGAGTGTTTAGGTTTTCTTGTCTTAGAGATTAAAGGTTTTATAGGGTTGCGGATTTATTTTTTTAAGGGTTGTTGTTTATAATCAATATGGACTATGGGTTTAGGGTTTTTTTGTGTATGAGGGAGTACGATTTTACGGGGGTTTTGTGTGTGGGGGTTTTTGTGGATGTGTATCATGGGTTTCATGGGAGGATGGTCAGTGATTTTGGGAGATGGTGATCAAGGTTTTATTTGTGATTATGGAATATGGTTATTTTGGGATGTGTATTTTTCATTTTCAAGGGTTGGAGGTCAAGGGGTTTTTATGGTAAATGGTTTACCGTAATATGAGGTAAGTGGTATAGTGTTTTTTGGGCTACGTTTCAAGTATTATTTGGTATCATGGGCACACAGTTTTTTGGTGATGAGTCTCAAGAGTATTTTTGGGGCTTATTATATTTGGTTTATTGGGGCTGAGTGTCTAGGGTTTTTTTATGGTTAACGATCTAGGGTTTTTTTGGAGTTTAGGGAATACAATTTTTTAGGACCGTGGGCCTATGATTTTTTAAGGATGTTTTTCATATTTTTTTAAATTCCATAACATTAAATTATATTGGGTTTGGGAATATGGTTTTGGGAAACTAAGAGACTTGGTTAATTTTTGGGATATGGGTCTCGAGATTTTTGGAGATGAGGGTACAAGGTTTTTTGGGAAGACTGTCTAGGGTATCATCAGGATGAGTGTCTAGAATGTTTTTGGGGTTGAGGGTCTATGGTTTTTTGGGGATGATGGTTGATGTTATTTGGGGATAAGGTTCTAGGATTCATGTGGGTGGATTTTTTGGGTTTTTTAAGTTTGTGTCACTAGGGTGTCTCTGTGGAAATGGAGTATGGTTTTTTATGGTAGACGATATGGGTTTTTTTGGATAAGGGACTATATTATTATGGGGATGAGGGTATAGGATTTTGCGGGGTAACTGTCTACAATTTATTAGGTTGAGGGACTCGTTTATATTGTTGATGTGGGGGTGCTATTTATTGGGGGTGAGTTTCTAGGGTTTTTTGGAGGAGTATGTATGGTTTTTTGGCACTAACTATGTATGATATTCATTGGATGAGGTTCAAGGATTTATTTGGACTGTTGGCCATGTATTATTTATGTTAATGGACTAGGATTTTATCGGGATCAGTTTCTATGTCTTTTTGGGGATTATATTATATAGTTTTTATGGTGATGTGGGTAGGGTTTTTTTGGTGATTAGGATATAGGGAATTTTGGAGAAAAGGGTTTCTGGTGTTTTGAGGGAAACGACCTAGGATTTTTAGGTTGAAAATTAGGTTATTTTGTATTTTATGGACAAGGGTTTATTGGGGATGAGTGTCTAAGGTTATTTACGGTTTATATTCTTTTTTGGGGGTTGACGATATTCATTTTTTAGGGGCTCATGGACTAGTGTTTTTTGGGGTTGAGTGTCAAGAGTTTATATACGATGAGGTTCATTTTGATTTTTTGGACTAAGTGTCTAGTATTTTTTGGGCTGATAGTATTTTATTTTTTATGGCTATTCATCTAGGGTTTTTTTGGGACTGACAATATAGGGTTTTTTGGGGTAGATGGACTAGGGTTTATTTTGTGTAGAGGGTCATGGGTTTTCTGGAAAGAGGGTTTATATTGTTTAGGGATGATTTTATACGTTTTCTTGGTCCATAGGCTCTATGTTATGATTTTTGTATTTAGGCAATAGGTGGTTTTTGGGATGATTGTATTGTTTTTTTTGTGATGAGGGTCAAACGATTAATGGTGACGATAGAATATGGTATTTAATGGTTATATGGACTTGGATTTTTTGGGGCAGATGGATCAGTGTATTGTGGGTATAAAGTTCATGGTTTTTGGGGGGAAGATAGACATAAGTTTTTTGGGGATATGGATATATGGGTTTATAAATATAATGGTCTCTGGTATTTTAGGGCTAAAGGTCTAGACGTTTTTAGAGTTAAGGTCTATTGTTTTTGATCATGGGGGTCATTGATTATTTAGGGTGTATGGATTAGTTTTTCATGGGGATGGGGTTATAGAGTTTTGTTAGGATGAGAAACTAAGATTATTTTTTAGATGGGGGAATATGGTTTTTTCGGGATGTGCGTGTAGTGTTTTTTCAGTATTAGTGACTAGGGTTTTTTGGGCTGATGAACATAGGTCTCTTGGGGATAAGGGTCAATTGTTTATTAGAGTTGAGGATCTATTGTTATTTGTGGATGAGGGATGGTTGTTTTTTTGTGGATGATGGATTTGGGTTTTAATGGGATATGAATCAAGGGTTATTCTAGACTATGTGAAATTATATATCTCTTCTGATTGATTAGGATTTTTTTGGTATGTTGTACTAGATTTCATCCTAGGATGAGAACATTCACTTTTTTGGTGTTGAGGGAGTACTATTTTTTGGGTCATGTTGATATAGGGGTTTTTTTCCACCAAGGTTATAGTATTTTTTAGGGAATAGCGTTGAGGGTTTTTTTGGTCAAAGGATTTGGGTATTTTTGGGTTGATGGATTATAATTTTTTCAAGATGTGATGCTAATGGATTTTATGGCTGAGGGTGTATTGGTTTATGGGTTGAGGGTCTATAATTTTGAATGGATGAGGGTCCATGGTTTTTAGGGAGGAGAGTTTAGTTTTTATTTTGTGGGTGAGGATGAAGGGTTTTTTCTGGTTTATGGTGTTGGTTTTTTGGGGGTGAGTTGTTAGCCATTTTTGTGTTGAGGTTCTATTTTGATTTGTGGGTGAGGAAGTAGGTTTTTTTTGGGTTGAGGTTCTGGGAATTTTTTGTGATGGGGGTCAATTATTTTATTTGTTAATGAGGTTCTAGGGTTTTTTGAGACTATTGTATATGGTTTTAATGGTATGTGGTTAATGGGTGTTTGGGGTATGGTTCTAGGTTTATTTCGGGATGAGTGTCTACTATTTTTTGGGATGTAGAGTACAAGTTTCTTACTCCAAAGTCACACGATTTTTTTGGGATGCGTGTTTAGGTTTTATTGTGGATGAGGGACCAATGATATTTTAGGGTGAGGGTTGATTTTTTTAGGGTATATGTTCATTGGTCCACTCGGTTATAGGTTCTATAGTTTTTTTAGGTATGTGGGTCTAGGTATTTTTGTATTCATGGTTTCATGTTCTTATGGGTTTGAGGTACATGGGTGTTTGGGAATGAGGGATTTTGTTTTATGGGGACTTTGGATAGTGTTTTGGGGGTTGAGGGACTAGGATATTATGGGGTTGGGGGATTAGGTTTTTTGGTGTTTAGTGTGATGATTTTTTTTTGGTAAGGGTCTAGGATTTTTTATGGATGATGATATATGGATTTATTATGTGTTTCAAGAGTTTTTGGCGAAGAATTACTATAGATTATTGGGGGTGGGGATGATAGTTTTCTTGGGTTTAAGAGACTATTGATTTTTTTATAAGTGTCTATAGTAGTTTGAGGATGAGGGTCTAGGGTTTTCATGGCTGACAATATATTGTTTTTAGGGATGATTTTAGTGGTTTTTTCTTATCCCACATGTCTATTTTTTTAGTATGATAGTATGCTGTTTTTTGGGTGGTTTTATTGAATCATAATTTTTTGACAATGGGAGTCAAGAATTTTTTGGAAATGAAGGTATATTATTTTTTGAGGATGAGTGTATAAGGTTTTTTGGGTCTGAGGTAAGATTGTTTTTTTGGATGAAGGTTGAGGTATTATTGGGGATGATAGTGTAGGGATTTGTTAGGTTTGGGGGAATTTGGTTTTCATGGGATGAGGGTCTGGGTTTTATTATTGCTATAGATCTATTAATTTTTTTGGGGTAGTTGTCTAGGTTTTTTGGGGATAATGGTCCAGAGTTTTTTTGTACTGTGGGTTTACATTTTTTCAACGGATGAGGGTTTTCGGTTGTTTGGGGATGAGGTTATAGGATATTTTTCAGGACTAGGGTATAAGTTTTTGGTTGTTGAGGGTTAAGGTATTTTCTAGTATAAGGGTTTTAGGGTTTTGAAGGTTATTTTAGGGATATTTTTTGTAGGATGGCCTATTTTTTTGGTGGAGGGGTTAGGTTTTTTGGGATGAATTCTTAGAAAAATGTAGGGTATAGTGTTTATTCTTTCCTAGTAGTGATGTTTTAGGTTTTTTTGTGGAGTAGGGCCTAGTGTTTTTTTGTTTTTGGAGGGTTTATGTTTTTGGGGATGAGTTCATAGAGAATTTTAGGGTATAGAGTTAATTGTATCTTGGGAATGATGTGTTAGGTTTTTTTGGTGTAGGGGTTTACGGTTTTTTTGGGATGAGGGTTTTTGTTTTTTAGGATGAGGATTTATGTTTTTTTGTGTGTGTGAGGGTTTCAGTTTTTTGCATATGATTGTTTTTGTTTTATTGGGAATGAGGGTTTAGAGTTTTTTATGGATGGATGTTTTGGGTTCATTTATATATGAGGGATGAAGATTACATGGGGATGAGGGCCTAATGGTTTTTGGGATGAGGATATATGTTTTTATCGAGATGATAGAATTGGGTTATTTTGGGATGAGTGTATAGGGATTTATGTGGATGATGGTCTAGAAATTTTTGGGAATGGGGGTCTTGGGTTTTTAGGCCTGATTATCTTGGGTTTTGGTGGGTTCGGGTTCTGGGATGTGTTTTATTGGGATGAGGGTATAGATTTTTTGATGATGGGGTCTAGGGTTTTTCTAGGCTATTTTTCAACTGTTTTTCTAGATAAGGGTCTTTGGTTTTTTAAGGATGAGGGTCTAGGTGTCCTTCTTTTTAGCTGGGGTCTAGGGTATTTTGGGGATGAGTATTTATGGTTTTTATTCCTGGTGGTCTAGTGATTTTTATCTCTATGGGGTTTCTGGTTTTTTGGGATAAGGTAGTAGGGTTTTATATGGATGAGGGTAAAATGATTTTCTGGGATGATTTTTAAGGGTTTTTTCTACATTTGGTTTAGGGGTTTTTTGAGAATAAGGTATTATTGTTTTTTGTGTCAAAGTGTTATGGGTTTCATATTGTCAGGGTTAGTGATTGTGGGGACAATTTATTTTTTTGTTTTTTGAGGATGACATTTAAAGGGTTTTCTTGGCCTAAGGGTTTATGTTTTTGGGCATGATGTTAAATGTTTTAGGGGATTAAGGTATTGTGGGTTTTATGGTTGAGGTATTAGGTTTTATTATGTATGAAGTTTTATTGTTTTATGGGCCTGAGAGATGACGATATTTATGGTGATAGGGTTTTGGGTTATATGGGGCCAGGTGTTCAGTGTTTTTTTGGGTTTGGGGTTTATGGATTTTTTGGCTATGTATTTAGGGTTATGTGTGTGTAGGTTTGTATGGGGATGAGGATTTTTGTTTAATTATGTATGATGTTCTGTGGTTTGATGGGTACGAGTTCCAGTGGTTTCTTACGGTATAGGGACTATGGTATTTTGGGTTGTGGGTTTATGATTTTTCAGGGTATTAGTGTCTATTTTTTGGGGTTTATGATCTATTTATTTTCTTGGGAGAAAGTTTTTTGGTAATTTGGGCTTTGTGTCTAGAGTTATTTTTTTAAAATGTTAAAAGGTGTTAGGGGAAGAGAAAATAATATGTTGGGTGCTAAGTGTCTATGGTTTTTTGGGCCTTATTGGCATGTGTTTTTTGGGGCTAATGGTAAATGGTTTTTTGGGATGAGGGTCTACATAGGGTTTTTTTGGGGATGAGGTTCTAGTATTTCTAAGATATAAGTTCCATGGATTTTTAGGGGCTTAAAATATTTAGTTTTTTCAGATGAGGGACTAGAATTGTTTGGGTTTGTGGGACTATGGTTATGGAGGTTGAGGGAGTGTTGTTTTTTTAGCATAGGGTCTTTGGAATTTTTGGGGATAGGGGTATAGGGTTTCTTGAAGAATATTCTATAGGTGTTGATAGGTCTGATTGTCTAGGTTTTCTTGGTTTTGAGGGTCTATCTTATTTTGTGGATGTTTTCCTAGGGTTTTATGGGTCTTAGGGAATATAGTTTTTTTGCAGCTAATGGTTGATGATTTTTGGGACTGTGGGACTAGGATTTTGTGGTTATGAGGGTCTTCTGTTTATTGGGGTTTTGGGTGTAATATTTTTTGGGACTAGGATTTATTGGTTTTTTTGGCATAAGGGTCTATGTTTTCTTGGGGATAAAGGTCTTTATTTTTTTCAAGCTATGAGTATAGATTTTTTTTAAATTTGATGTCTATGAATATTTGGGGATGATTTTTTCATATTTGTTTAGCGGTAAGGGTCATGGTTTTTGGGGGATGAGGGTCTAGGATTTTGTGGGGAGAGGGTCGAGGGGTTTTATGGGCTGTTATAGGGTTTGTAAAGGTGATGGATCTGCGAATTTTTAGGGATGATGTTTTTTGTATATGATTTTAAAAAGTTTTGTGGATTATTGGTTAGGATTTTATTTAGGGTTCAAGGATTTTGTATTTCAATGGACATGTGTTTATGTTTTTTTGGTTTTTATGTTTTAGGGTTTTCAGGATGATAATTTAGGTTTTTTTGGGTAGATGGTTTGTTTATAATGACAGTTTAGGGTTTATTTTTTATGGATGGCTTAGAATATTCTTGGTCTTACTGTTTATGGTTTTCTAGGATGAGGGAATTTGTATTGCTCGAAAAAAATTGTATAGTTTTTTTTCGCGAAATATGATTTAGTTTTATATGTTCGGATGGAATTTTTTGGGGGGATAATGGTATAAGGTTTTTTGTGGTGTGGGTCTATGGTTCTTTGGGGCCCAATATCTGTGATTGTTTAGCGAGGGTGGGCATTGGTTTTATGGGGATGAGTGTCTATCTTTTTTGTGACAGGGTTATAATGTTTATTAAGGCTAAGGGAATTTGAATTTTATAAGACTGTGGGACTAGGGTTTTTTGGTTGATGGTCCAGGTTTTATTGGGGTTTAGTGTGTAATGATTTATGGGGATAATGATATTGGTTTTTTATCATAATGTTTATAGGGTGTTTTTTTAGATGACAGTAACATATTGTTTGGGTTGAGGGTATAATTTATTATTGGGGGAAATGGTTTAGGTTATTAATTGAAGTAGGTTTTTGAATTTCTTGGGGTTTTTGGTTCAGTGTTTTTTCGGGTTGACGGTTAATGGTTTTATCTGGGAAATGGTTTTGTATTTTTTGGGAGGATAATTTTGGGTATTTTGGGTCCAACAGTTTAGGGTTTTTTTAGATGAGGTTTTTGGGTTTTTTGTACTAGAGGTTATGAATTTTAACTGGATTAGGATTTCAGGGTTTTTTGGAATGAGGATTTACTATTTCTTGGTGATAAGGGTGAATTTTTTTGGGACTAGGAAGTATATTTTTTGGGGATGAGGGTCTAGAATTTATTTGGTATGAAGGTAAAGGTATTATTGTTGTTGGGGGTCAAGGAGATTTTGCGGATGAGGTCCTATTGGTTTTATGGGACATGCTTCCATGTTTTCATAAGGTTGAGGTCCTTGCGTTTTTTGGGAAATAGGGTTTATAGTAATGTTTGTATAACTGTATAGGGGTTTTTTGGGATGAGGTTACGGGGTTGTTTGGGTCTTAGTTCCGTGTTTTTATTTAGGTTGTGTGTCTAGGGTTTTCTATGGATTAGATTCTTGGTATTTTGGGGAGAGGATCTATGGTTTCTTTAGACAATGTGTGTAAGATTTTATTAGGTCATGTGGTCTATGGGTTTTTTGGGTTTGAGTGTCTAGGGATTATTATAAATGTTTCCCTAGGATTTATGGACACACATTCTTGTATCATTTGGGCTAAGGTTAATGTTATATTTAGGGCTCCAGACCATGGGTAAATGGGGTCTAATGATCTATTCGTATTGTGGGATGAGGGTCTTGTGGTTTTTCTGTATGGGGATCTATGGTTGTTTTGGGATGTGGGTCATGTGTTTATTAGGTTTTACGGTGTTATTTTTTATTATGTTTTAGGGTATTTATTTTTTTTTGGAATGGGGGTCTATGGATTTTTGGAGTTTTTGTTCTACGGTTTTTTGGTTGTGTGGTTCTAGGGTTTTTTCTGGAGAGGGTCTATGGTTTTGTGGATTAGGGCCTGGGGTTTTTTTGTGTCTTGAGGTACATAGTTTATTTTGGGATAGGGTTACCTTTTTCATGTCTATAAGAGTCTAGAGATTATTTGGTGATGATGAAATATGTGTTTCATGGACAAACTCGTGGGTTTTTTGGCCTTATGATATTTGGTTTTATAGAGATTAGTTTTTATGGTTATTTGGTGATAAAATTATAGGATTTTTGGGGTTTAGATATAGGGTTTTTTTGTGGATTATGGTGTAGAATTATTGTGTGATGAGGGTCTAGCTATTTTTGGACTTATGTTCTAGGTACTTTTGTGGATGAGGTTCTCGGGTTTCATGGGGGTGAGGGTATGCCCTTCTAGGGCTGATGGTCAATGGGTTTTTCGGGGCGTGTATGCAAGTTTTTAAATGGTTGGAGGTCCAATGTTTTTGTGTGTGTTAGGGGTCTAGAATATTATGGGCATATGGGTCTTGGGGTGTTATGGTCTATGTCACGGGGTTTATTTTGGCTAAAGGGCTATGATTCATTAGGGTCGAGTTTCATGATCTTTTCGAGGTTGAGATTATAGGTTTTTTTGGGGAATGGTTCTAGTGTTTTTTGGTGACAAGGGTCCTAGGATTTATTGGGGTGATATTCAAGGATATATTTGGATTGAATATCTTAGTTATTTTGTTTATGAGGGTCTAGGTTTTTTTTGGGGATGAGGGTCTAGGATTTATATGGCAGAGGGAATATGGATTTTTTACTAAGTATTGAGGGGGTTTTGAGGGTTACTTATATAGTATTTATGGGATGATGGTATAAGGTTTTTTAGGCTAGGGGAATATTTCTGCGGGGTTGAGTATCTAGGAATGTTTGGGTTTGATGGTCTAACTTTATTGTGCTCAGAGTCTAGATTTTTTGGTGATAATATTATGGGAATTTATGGGGATAATATTCTAGTATTTTTTGGTGATGAGGTCTTAGAATAATTTTTCTGGGATGAGGGTCTACTATTTCCTGGAATTGGGGTTATTGGGTTATTTAGGGATGAGGGTCTAGTGTTATTTTCATTGATGGTTTAGTGATTTTTTGGGATGAGGTTCTAGGGATTTTTGGGAGTTGAAGGTCTAGGTTTTTCTATGGTTTTGTACTATTGTTTTTTAATGCTTGACTCTGGCTTATGGGACTGATGGATTGTTTTTTTCTTAGGGATGAGGGTATATTATTTTTTGGGTTAATGGATTTAAGGAATTTTATAGATGAGGGTATATGGTTTTTTGTGTATATGGATCGAGATTATTTGGTTAAGACTGTCTAGGTTTAATTGGAGCTATGTGTCTATGGTTTTTTCGGAAGGGGAGCCTCCTTATTTCTTGGATGATGGCCTATGGTATTTTAGGATGAAGGATTTTTTTTGGGATGAGTGTCATGGGTTTTTTGAGAATGAGTGTGTCTAGTTTATTTTGGATGAGGGTCAGATTTTTTGGGGATGACGGTCTAGGTTTTTTTGGGGTAAAAGGACTTGTGTTTTTCCTAGACACGAGTCAATGTTTTTTTAGATTTATGTTTCTAGGATATTTTGGTGGAATGTTTATGGTGTATTTGTTTTTAAAATTGTCTTATTTTTTGGGGGATAAAATCATAAATTTATTTGGATATGTGGATCAAGGGTTTTTAGGATGTAGGTTTTTGTATTGAGGGTTTAAAGAATTTTTGGGTTGAGAGTTCAAGGTTTCATTGGAGATGAGTGTCTAGGTTATTTTGGGGATGAGGGTTCTAGATTATTTGGGGGGATAAGAGATAATTGATTTTTTGGATGAGTGTATAATGATTTTGGTTGGTGTGGGTATATGGTTTATTGGGGCTGATGATTTTTCAATGTTTGTGGTTGAGGGTTTAGAGTTTTTTTGGATTATGGGATTTGGGTTTTATTATATTAAGGGTTAATGGTTTTTGGGGGCCCATGGTTAATAGATTTTTTTACCTATTGTTTTATTGTCTTTTGGGGATGGTGGTTTTTTTTATTTTGGGTGATGGATTATAGGGTTTTTGTGAATGATTGTTTCTTCCTTTTTGGAGGTGAAGGTTAAATATTTTTTAGTTTTAGTGTTTAGTGTATTGAGGGGATGAGGGATTATAGTTTTTATGGAAAATTGTCTAGTGTTTCTTACTATAGAGTGTTTTGGGTTATTTGGGATTGTTGATTTATGTAATTTTTAGAAAAAGGGTTTAGGTCATTTTTGGATAAAGGGTATTATCTTTTTTGTGGCTAAGGGACCATTTTTATGGCTGATATTCAAGTGGTTTTGGGTGATGAAGCATAGTGTTTTTTCGTTCTAAATGAGATTTTTTGGGGGTTGATGGTCATTTCTATTTTGTGGTTTATGATATAGATTCATTATGGTCCAAGGGTCTATGGTTTTTTTGGGGAAGATCTCCTAGGTTGTTTTTGGTATGAGGTTTTGTGGTTTTGTGAGATACAGTTTCTAGTTTATTATATGGGATTGGGGTTCTATTGTTTTTTGTGGATTAGGGTATAAGTTTATTTTGGTTTTAATGTATATAGTATTTTTGACTATGTGTTTATGGTTTTGGGGGGTGACCATAAAAGGTTTTTTAAAGAAGATGGTCTTGGGATTTTTGGGGAAGACTGTCTCGGTTTTTGTATGGATGAGGATTTAGGGTTTATTTAGTGATGATGATCTATTGTTTTTTGAGGAAGTGGTTCAAGGATTTTTGTGGATGAGGTTATATGGGTTTCTAGGGCTTAGGGATTATTATTAATTAGGGTTTAATTTCATGTAATTATGTGATTTTTTATTTAGGTTTATGAGGATCTGAGGGTCTATGGTTTTTTAAGGATAATTTTATTCGAATTTCTAGGGATGGGGTTATTGAGTCCATTGGGATGAGGGTTTAGTTTTTTTTGGGAAAAGTGTTAAGTGATTCTTGGTCTCATGTTATATGTTTTTTAGGTTATGTCTATAAGGTTTTTTGGGGATGAGTGTCTAGTATTTTTTTTTGGTGAGGGTCCAATGATTTTTTTAGATGAGGGTCCCTGATTTTCTAGACCTAAGGGACATGGTTTTTTGGGTTTGAAGGCTAATGTTGTTTTTTATTTTAATGGTCCATGTTTTTTTAAGGATGAGGGTCTATGGTTTTTAGTGGCAAAGGGTCTAGGTTTTTTTGGGCTAAGGGTCTTTGGAATTTAGGTATGCATATTTAGGATATTTTTGGGATTTGGATTAAGGGAGTTTGATGGTTAAGGTAATTTAGTTATTCTGTGTTGAGGGTGTATGTTTTTATGGGGTAGAGGGTATAGTTTTATTTGTGATTAAGGTTCTAGTGTTTTTGGGGTTTGGTGGATACTGTTTTCTCGAAATGAAGGTGTAGCATTTTTGGGGGATGGGGGCCTATCATTTACTCTGCCCAGGGGATATGTTTTTTGTGGTTTAGGTTGTTCGGTTTTTTGGTGATAATGGTATAAGGTTATTTGGGGATGTGGGTTTTGGGTTTCACAGGGATTATGTTATCGGTTTTTTTGGACCTTAGGGTCTAGGGTATTCTACGATTAATGGCGATAGTTTTTTAGGAATAAGGGTCTAGATTTTATGGGCACATGAACTATGGTTGTTTTGGTGGTCAATGTATATGGTTTTTTAGGACGTATTTTTTTGGATTTTTTTACATATGAGGGTCTAGAGTTTTTTGGGGAAGACTATCATGGGTTTTACATGGATGAGAAATTATGGTTTTGTAGGGATGGGATTTCTTTTTTTTTTGTTGACTGTCTAATGTTTTTTGGCACTGAGGGTCAAGGTTTGTTTTATGGTTGATTGTATAGGATTCATTGGTAAATAGTGTCAAGTGTTTATTGGGTGTCAATGTCTTGGATTTATGGGGCTAAGGGTCAAATGTTTTTTAGGACTGCTGGTCAATTATTTTTAAGGCGTAATGGTCTAGGGATTTTTGGGGATGAGGGAATATGTTAATTTGGTGTTGAGGGTTTATTATATTTTTAGGTAGGGGGTTTTCCATTAATTAGGAATAAGGGATAACAATTTTTTTGAGATGTATATTTAAGGTGTTTTTTTCAAAGGAATTTGGGATTTTTTATGAGTGTTTAGTGGTTTTTAGGGATGGGGGTTTAAATATTTTTTGGTTAAGGGTTTTTAATTTTTTGGGATTGAGTGTTTAGGATTTTTTGGGATATGGGCTTGGGGTTTTCTATAACTTTGTATGGAGTGTTTTCAGGGATAGTGGTTTAATGTTTTTTGTTGGTGGGGTTTTATGGTTTTTTAGGGTGGAGTGATCAAGGTTTGTTTTGGATACATGTATAGGTTTTTTGGATATGTGACCCAATGGATGTTTAGGGCTGATGGTCTATGTATTTATAATACATAGGTAGAGTTATTTTTTTTGTGGATGAGGGTATAGGTTTGTTTTATGGTGATGTTATAGTGTTTTTTGTGTATGAGGTTCTAGGATTATTTGTGTCCAATAGTAGAGGGATTTTTTCTAGTCAAGATATAGAGTATTTTGTAGGGTTACGTGTCAATGATTTTTTGGTGTAAGGGTGAGTGTTATTTGGGGATTAGGGGCTGGGGTTCCGGAGCTGAGTGACAATGAATCTTCATAGATTTTGATCTATGGTTTTTTATGTTAATGGGTATAGTTTTTTTGGGTTAATGGAATTGTATTTTTTGAAGTTGAGGGTCTATGTTTTTTTGGGGCAGACGGCCTATGGTTTATATGGGAAGAGGGTCCATTGTTTTTTTGGAATGTCGGTACATGGTTCTTTAGGACTAAAGGTATAAGTTTTTTGGGGTTGAGGTGACATGATTTTGTACAGGCTGATGATCAAGTGTAATTTGGGAATGAGTTTCTCAAGTGTTTGGGGGCTGGGGTGAATGTTATTTTATGGGTGAGGGACTGGAGTTTGATGGGGTTGGCAGTCTAAAGTTTTTTGGTTCCTAGGGTCATGGGTTTTTTAGGGATGAGTGTTTAATATGTCTTTGAATTAATGATATTTGGTATTTTTGGGATTATGTATTCGTTTTCTTGGGGATGATCTCTAATGAGTATTTTGGGGCTGAGGGTCTAGAATTTTTAAGGATGAGGGTCTATAAATTTTTTAGGTAGAGGGCTTATGGTTTTATCGGGATATGGGTTAAGGTATTTTTTAGTTAAGAGGGGATTTTTTTGGTCTATGATTTTTGGGTTTTTTGGGGTTTTTTGATTAGGTGATTATGGGGGTGAGGGTTTATGGTTTTTTGGGCTATGTCTTTACAGTTTTTAGGCATGATGGTTTATGATTTCTTTGTCTGAGGGTTCATCTTTTGATATGGATGAGTTATTAGTGTTTTTAAAAGGCAAAACGATTATGTATTATTAGGGTTTGAGGTATTAGGGTTTTTATGTTATTGTTTAGGGTGTTTTTACTGCTGATAGTTAGAGTTTTTTGGGATGATAGTATAAGGTTTTTTTCGGGTTGGGGATTTTGGTTTTTAGGGGCTATGGGATAAGGTTTTTTTGGGAATGAGTGTTTAGAGGTTTTTGGGGATCTTGGTTTAGATTTTTTGTAGATAAGGGACAGAAATTTTTTGGGCCAAGACATTATAGACTTTTGAGATGATATCTTAGTACATTTTTTGATTTTTGTTTGGTGGTTATGTGTGATGAGAGATATAGAATATTTCAAGCTGATTTTTTATGTTTTTATTGGATATTTGAGTTTACAATTGTTGGGCTTCCAGGTATAGGGTTTTATATTGATAATGATTTATGTTTTTTAGGGTGGATGTTTTATTTTTTGTTGTGGGTTTAGTGTTTTTTATGCTGAGAGTATATGGTTTTTTTGGTCTAGGGGTAGGTTTTTTGGAGGTTATGTTTTAGGGGTTTAAAGGATGACAGATTATTGTTTTTTGGGGTTGATAATTAATGTTTTTAGGGGGTTAGGTTTTAGGTTTTTTGGTGAAGTTGTTTTGAGAATAATTGGGATGAGGGTTTAAAGAGTTTTTGGGTTAATGATTTAAGTGTTTATATAGATTATGATTTGGAACATTACGAATGAGTTTTTAAGAATTTTCCAATGATTGTTTAGGGGGGTTTTTCCTTGAAGTATAGGGATTTTTTTGTTGATTTTTTAGATATATTATAGAGATTATGGACTAGTGTATTTAATGTTTTATACGGTTTTATAGGGTTGAGGGCATTGGTTTTTTCAGTACTATGGGTTTTGGTATTTTCGGGCTGAATGTTTAGGCTTCTCTAAAGTTGATGATTTAGGGTTTATTTTTGGAGCAAATGGTTTTGGGTTTTTTTGGGAAAAAGGTTTTAGGACTTTTTGGGGATCTGGGGTTTGGATTTTTTATTGATAATGTTTAAGTATTTTTTGATGTAGTGTTTATGGATTATTATGTCTAAGGGATTACAAATTTTTGGATAGAGGGATTATGGTCATTTTTTGGACTGAACATTTAGTGTCATTTGATGCTGATGATTTATGAGTTTTCTTTTTGAAGAGTTCAGTGATATTTTGGGGAAGGTTATTTATGTATTTTGGGGATTAGGTTTTATTTTTTTTATGACAGTTTAGAGTATTTTGGTGTAGATGGTTTATATTTTTTTTGATGAGGGATTCATGTTTTTTTGGTTTAGGGTATAATGTATTTTAGGTACTGATGGATTAGTGAATTTTTCAAACAAATATTTTAAGGCCTCTTGGGGATGAGGGTATAGAGTTTTTCGGAAGTGGGATTAGAATTTCCTTGGGAAGAGGTTTTAGGGTTATTCGGGGCTGAGAATTTAGCATCACTTATAGATCAGTGTTTACATTTTTATGGGAAGTAGGTTAAATTATTTGGGGGGGGGAGTAAGTGTATACGGTATTTTAGGGCTGGTGGAATAGGGTTACATGGGGGTTAGGTTTTAGTGTTTTTGGGTTATAAGTGTTGGGGTTTGGGGGGAAGTGTATTTGGGGTATTTTATAGGAATAACATTTAGGGGTTATTATGGGCTAGAGTTACTGAGCATTGGGAGTAATAGTTTAGTGTATTTTGGGGATACTGTTTTAGGGTAATTTGGACCTATGTGTTTAGGGGTTTTTTATGATGGATTTGGGTGTTCTATGGATTAGTGAATAGGTTTTTTTTTTGTGTTTGATGGTTTTCACGTTTGGGGGGAGATTATATAGTGTTTTATATGTATAATGGTTTTGGTTTTCTAGGGACAAGGTTTAGGGTTATTTTGGATGATGTTTTTTTGAGCTACAGAATTATTGGTTTTGGAGGATAAGGATTTGGGATTTTTGGGGGTAAGGTATTAGTATTTTTTGGGGAAAACAGATTTGGATTACTTTGGGATTTATGTTTATGGTTATTTTAGGGGATGAGGGTTTAGGGTTTTTGTTTATTGGGGTTTAGGATATTTTAGTTAAGGGTTTTTACTTTTTTATAGGGGATAGGGTATTAGGATTGTTTTGGGTTGTGGTAATAGGGCATCTAGGGACATGGGTCAGTTATTTTTGGGGATGAGGGTTTGGTCTTATTTGGGATTTAGGTTTATGGTTTATTGGTGATGAGGGTTTAGGACAATATCTGGATGAGGGTTTTGTGATTTTTGAGGATGAGGGTTTACTGTTTTTTTGGAATATTGGTATATATATTTTGGGTGATTTGGATTTTGGATTTTTTTGACTAATGGTTTTGGATTTCATGGGGGTGAAGGTTTTTGGTTACATGGGGCTGAGAGTTTTTGGATTGGCGGGTGGCGGTCAAGGGTTTTTGGATGATGGTTTTTATCGATAACAGTTGCTAGTATTTGGTGTTGCAGTTTAGTGTTTTTTAAAGGTCTGAGGGTTGATGTATTTTTGGGTTAATGGTCAAAAGGTATATTTGGGGTGAGTATTTAGAGCTTTTTCCAGACGATGGTTTTGGGTTTTCTGGGGAGTGGTTTCTATGGTTGTTGGGGTTGATGGATGTCTGTTTTTTTAATATAAGCCATTAGTGTTTTTTGGGGAAACTTTTTTGTGGATTTCTAGATATATGGGTTTAGATTTTTGGGAAGTTGCTGGATTAGTGTATTTTTCAAAGAGGATTTATGGTTTCATAGGGATGATGGATTAGATAATTTTCTAGGAGGGGTTTTATGATTTCTATGGCTGAGTGTTTAAGATTTTTGGGGTTTAGGATTTTTGGATTATTGAGGCTATGGGATTAGAGATTTTGGCTAATAGGGTTGGGGATTTGGGTATGATGGTTTTCAATTTTTTCTGGTTGACTATTTGGGTTTTATTAGGCATGAGTGTTGGGGTATTTTTAAGGCTGTAGTTGGGGTATTATTTTTTTAGGGTTGCAGGTTTTTTGGTGGTGAAGGATTCAGGGGATAGAACATTGGATTGTGGTTTTTTATCAGTTAGTGTTGGGGATTATTATAGGGAGTGGGTTGAGATTTATGGGATGAGGGTGGGAGGTATATGGGAAATTTGATGGGGTTTTTGGGAAAAGGGTTGGGAAATTTTAGATTGAGTGTTGATTATTTTTGGTTCTCTATGTTGTAGGATTCTTGTGGATGAGAATATATTTTTTCTAGGGCTGAGGATTGATGCATTTTTTAAGTAAGGTCATGTGTTTTTTATTGGATTGTTTATTATTTTTTGTAGCCATGGGTCTACGGTGTTTGGTGGTTGAGGGCATACATTTTATTAGGGATTTGGTTTAAGGGTTTATGGGGGTTGAATCTTCCGGAGTTTTTGGGGAAGAGGGACTAGGGTTTTTTGATGATCGATTAGGACTTTTTGGGGCTGCAGATTTTGTTTTCTCTTTGGGATGAATGTTTAATCATTTTTTGAGATGCAGTTTTAGGGTTTTTTAGGGATGGGGGTGTAGGGAGTTTTGTGACTGATTGTTTGGGGTTATTTATGATAGGGGTATAGCGTTTTATAGATAAGAAACATTAGGGTTTTTTTCTGAGGGATTAGTCCTTTTTTGGGGTTATGGGATTTAGGGGGTTTTGGAATTTTTTTTGAGGCTGGATTATGGTTTTCAAGGAATGATTGATTTTTTTTAGAAATGATTTTAGTTTTATTTATGGATGAGGTTTTATGGTTGTTTGGTATTGAGTTTTTATGATTTATTGGATAAATTTTGGTAGTGGTATATGAGACATGAGATAGGGTCTTAGGGCTATGTGTTTTGGGTTGTTTGGTGATAATGTTTTATTGTTTATTTGGTGAAGAGTGTTAGGGGTTTTTCGGACTGAGTGTTCGAGTTTTTTCAGATAATGGTAGAGTTTTTTAGGGTTGTGTACTTGTTTTTTTACCATAGGGATGTGATCTTATTTGGGGATGTGGATTAGTCGATTTATTGTGTCATGTGTTGTGGGTTTTTAGGGACGTTCATTGGAGGAATAATTGGGTGTTAGGGTTGGGTCTTCTCAGGGTTTGAGGAATGGGAGTTTCATGGGGACGATGGTTTCAGGGTTTTTTCTAGGATGGAGGATAACTGGGTTTTTTGTGTATTAGGGTTTGTGTGTTTTTGTGATATAATTATATTATTTTTCATGGATGATGGTTATGGGTTTTAGGGATAAAGGATAATGTTTTTTGGAGACAATGGGAAGAATATTTTGGCTGAGGGTTGGTGGTTTGGGGATTTCGAATAGGAATATTTTGGGCTGATAATTGGGGTTTCATTGTTTGGTGAGATTTTTGGGGCACATGATGGAGAAAATATGGGGTTGGGGGTTGGGGGTTTTTTTGTGGAAGATTTTGGAGAATGTTTTGGGGCCATGGGTGTAGGGATTTTTGGGGATTCTAATAAAGGGTTTTATTGGACTGGGGGATAAGGGGTTTTTTGGTCCTAGGTATTGAGTTTTTTCAAGGGTTTTTGTTTTAAGGTTTTTTATGGTGGAGGGATTAGTATATTTTTGGACAGTAGGTTTATAATTTTTTGGGATAGGGTTTTATGGTCTTTCAAGGCTAGGTTTTTAGTGTTTTTTAGAGATGAGGGTGTTAGTTTTTTGGGGGTGAGGGTTTAGGGTTTTACCGGGGAAAGAGTCTAGTGTTACTTAAAGAGAAGTGTTTTTGGGATTTTATTGGTTTGGGGTTTAGGGTTTTATTAGGTTGAGTGTTAAGGGTTTTTCTAGCTAAAGGGTGAGGTTTTTTTGGGCTCAGGGTTTAGATTTTTTCACAGTTTCGGGTGAATGATTTTTTAGGCAGAGGGTTTATGTTTTTAGTAGATGATGGTTTAGGTATTTTTGGTAATTATGGTTTATAATATTTTGGGCTTAGTTTTTTTATGAGTGTTAAGTTTTTTTGGGTGGTTTATGGATGATAATTTTTTATTAGATGAGGGTTTAGGGTTATTTGGGAAGTGGTTTTAAGTGTTTGGGTCTATGTGAAAAACAAATTTGTGACACTATGATTATGGTTTTTCTAGGTGAGGGATAATAGTATTTTAGTGGTGAGGGTTTAGGGTAATTTATGGATGAGGATTTTGGGTTTTTTAGGATGAGGATTTTGGGTTTTATAGGGATGACTGTATAGGGTTTTCTTGGACTAAGGGTTTAGGTGTAGAGTTTATTGGTTTTTTATGGTAGAGGACTCATGGTTAATTCAGTCTGAGTCTTTAAGATTTCTTGGGGTTGATGGATTTGTGTTTATTTTTTATGATGTTTTAGGGTTTTTTGTGTCTGTGAATTTAGTGATTTTTTTTGTGATGAGGGTAGACGAGTTGTTAAAGAAGAAGGTTTAGGTCTATTTAGCGATTATGGATATTTGTTCTTCTGGTCATAGGGTTGATGGTTTTTAGGGTTTAGGGTTAAAGATTTTCATGGTATGTGGTATGTGGTATTTTAGGGATTTGGGTTCTAGTTTTTTTTTTCTGCTGAGGGAAAATGGTTTTTTCGAGAATAGGGGTTCATGGTTTTTTATGGATTTTTTTTAATTTATTTTAGAATAAATTGGGATAGGGTATTTTTTTTGATGGTTATGGGTTTATTGGGGATTACCTTTACGGGGGTTTTGGGCTGAGCGTTTATGATTTTGTTCAGATTACGGTTTATGATTTTTTGGGATGAATGTTCAAGGTATTTTCATTATGTGGTTTTATGGTATTTAAGGGAGGAGGGTTAAGGGTATGGTGGGGATGTGTGTTAAAGGGTTTGTATGATTTTGGTGTTTGGGTAATTTTTGAGTTGTGGACTCAGGTTTCTTTGTGGACTACTGTTCAATGTTTTTTGGTTCATTGGGTTAATGGATTTTTAGGTTTGAGGGTTATGGTGTTTTTCTGCTGAGGTATTATGGAAATTGTTTTTGACTATTTTTCATATTTTCTTGATTATGTATAAGGTGTTTTGGGGATGAGGATTCCAATTTTTTTAGGGATGGGGGTAAATGGATTATTTTAGATGAAGGATTAGGTTTTTTAGGCCTAAGAGTTTATTTCTTTAGGGGGGGGGGGGTATATTCTTTTGGTCTAAAGGTTAGGGAATTTTTAGGATGTGGGTATATGGAATTGGGGGTGGGAGGGAATATAATATTAGGTATGAGGTTTATCATTTTTTCCATAGTTTCTATGGTTTTTTTCACATATGGGTGTAGCGTTATTTTGGAAGAAGGTTTAGTTTTAATTGTGATTGTCGATTGATTGTTTTTTTGGGTTGTTGAGTTTAGTGTTTTTATGTTAGAGGGATAACGGGATAGTGGGGACATTGGTATTTTTTTTTGGGGATGAAGGTTTAGTGTATTTTAGGGATAATGGTTTAGGTTTTTTTTTGAGGTTTTTGGGTATTTTATGAATGAAAATATTGGATTTTCAGGGATAATGGTTTTCGAATTTTTAGGGGATAATGTTTTAGGGAATTTGGGGGTAAGGGTTTATAGTTTCTTTTTGTGGTTGAGGGTAATGTTTTTCTTGGGATAAGTGTTTTCGGGGTTTTGGAATTTCTGGTTTAGTTTTTTGTGGGGTTTGGATTTCAGTTTTTTGTGAATGAGGGTTCAAGGGTGTTTATGGATTACAGTTTGTGGTTTTTTATGGTTGGGTGTTATGGGGATTCTATGGATAAGTGTCAAATAGTATGTGGCTAAGGGATTACAGTTTTGGGGGTACATGCTTATTGTTTTTTTATGGAATATGGTATTTTTTATTTATGTATGATGATAGAGTGTTTTGGGGATGAGGGGTTAGGATTATGTAGGAATGAGATTTTAAGGTTTTTCAAGGATGATGGTATAGTTGAATTTTGGGACCGAGGGGTATGGTTTTTTAGGGATATGTGTTTAATTTCTTCCATTTTAATGGTTTACTTTTTCATGGGGAAGATTTTTTATTGGTTTTATTAGGATAGGGGTAATGGTTTTCATTGGGATGAGGATTTACTATTTTTTTTGGATAAGGTTATAGGGATTTTTTGGGATGTGTGCTTAATTTGTTTTTAGTTTCATGACTTGGGTTTTGGGGGGATGAGGGTATAAATATTTTTGGTGATTAGGATTTATAGTTTTTTGGGGATGATGGTTATGGTTTTTTGGGGGTTTTTGTTTATGAATTATTGGGGATGAGTGTTTAATTTATTTTTGTGGATAATGATTTAGATGATTTTTGGAACTGAGGGTTTTTGGGTTTTTTGGGATGAGGGTATATGTTTTGTTGGGACTAATGATTTAAGTTATTTGGGTGATGTGGTTTTACAATTTTTGGGGATAAGGGTTTAGGTATTTTTTTGGGACGAGGGTTTAAATATTTTTTTAATTTGGGTTTAAGTGAATTATGGTATTACGGTTTATGGATTTAGGTGATATTGTTTAGTTATTTTGGGTTACCGGGATCACAATTTTTTTAGAATAATGTTCTAGGGATTTATAGGGGTGAAAAATTATGTATTGTTCATGATGTGGGTTTGGGGGTTTTTAAAGATAACGGTTTATAGATTTTTAGTTTTGTGGGGGATTTTTTTATGGGAAATAGGTTTTAGTATTTTTATGTGATGATGGTTTATGTTTTTTTATGAGGGTTTAGGGCTTTTTGAGAAATATGGTATAGTGATTTTGGGGTCAAGGTGGTCAGGGATTTCTTGGGTTAAGGGTTATTGGTTTTTTAGTGTAATGCTTTTTGATTTTATAAATATGGGGGATTAGGGTTTTATTTTCTCTAAAGTGTTTTTGTTTTCAATGTATAATGGTTTATGTTTTCTTCAGGTGAGGGTTTAGTGTATTTTGGGGTGAGTTTTTATAGTTTTTGGAGTTTAGGTATTTGGTTTTTTCAGATCCATGGGTTTTGGGTTTATAGGGGATGGAGTTTAAGGGATTTCTAGTGTTAAGGGTTGTGGGTTTTTCATAATTGAGGTTTTATGTTATTCTATGGATGATTTTTTATGGTTGTTCCAGTCTCATGGTTTTTTTTATTTAGTTATGACTATTTTGAATATTTTAGGGCTGAGTATTTAGGGTTATTAACGTTATAGGTTTTTGGGTTTTTTGGGGTTGAGGTTATAGTAATTTATTGTTTGAGGGTTTATGATTTTTTTGGGATGTGTGTTAATGGTTTTTTTCGGTAGCATATAAGGGTCTTTTGGGTTTGAGGGATTATTGTTGCTTCGGGCATGTGAGATTAGGATTTTTTTGGATTGAAGGTTTAGTGTTCATTTGTTCTAGAAGAATATTATTTTTGTGGCTATGGGATTATGGATTTTTTGGCAGTACTTTTTGGGTTTTTTGTGGAAGACAGTAGTTTTTGGGGTTTTTAGGGTAATTGGTTTATTATTTTTTCTAAGGGTTAGTGTTTTATGGTGATGGTTATTTTGGATTTTTTTGGAATTATTTTTTTTTGTTTTTTGTAGATGAGTTTTTATGTTTTTTTGTTGACTAGGGTTTAAGAATTCATTGGGATGAGTGATTTGGGTCATTTTTCGTGATGTATTATAATTTTTGTTTGGTTTTGGGGGTTTTTGATTTCATAGGGATGAGGGTTTTGGATTTTATGGGGGATATTTTTTATAATTTCTTGTGGTTTAGGGTCTTGTGGTATTTGGGAATGACGGTTTTAGGATTTCTAGTAGCAAGGTATTATCATTTTTGGGTATGATGGTTTAAGATTTTTTGGGATGTGGGATTAGGTGTTTTTTTGGATGATATAATATGGTTTTTAGTAGCTTAGTATTATGTATTTTTTTGGGATTATGATTTATATTTTTTAGGGGTTGAAAGTTGTTTTTTGGGGTGAATGTTAGTGTGTTTTTAAGTTGAGTGTTTAGTGTATATTTTAGTTGAGGGATTAGGTTTCTTAGGGGATGAGGGTTTATGGTTTTTGGGAAATGAGCGTATATGGGTTTTTGTGATGAGGGTATATGATATTTTGTGAATGAGGGTTTTGATAATTTTTGGGATGTGGTTTTTGGGGATATTTGGAAAATGGTTTGGGTTATATGTGGTTATGGGTTTTACCATTTTTTGGGGAAAGGATTTGTGAGTATTGGGGTCTAAAGTCTGAGGTGTTTATGTTTTAGGGTTTTTTAGTTTTTTGGGTATAAGGGATTAGTGAGTTTTTTGGATTGGGTTTTATGGATTTTTATACATATGGGTTTATAATTTTATAGTGTTGATGGTATAGGGATTTTGGGGATGAGTGCTTATTGATTAACTAGGCTGAGGTTTATGGTGGTTTTGTGGCTAAGGGTTTAGGGGATTTTTTGTGATTTATGTTTTTGGGTTTTTTAGGTTGAGAGTTTAGGGTTTTTTTGGGCGATGTCATTTTATGTGGTTTTTGGCATAAGGGGTTTTATTATTTTTTTGGATTGGGTTTTCGGTCCTAATTGGGATGAGGGTATATGTAATTTTAGGAATGATGGATTATGATCTTTTGAGGATCATTTTTATGGTTTTGTGGATATGGGTATAGGGGTGTTATAGGTTACAGTTTTAGGGTTTTTTGGATGAGGTTTAATGTTTTTATGGGCTGATGGTTTCAGTTATTTCTTGTTTGGGATATTTGGGTATTTTAGGGATTGTAACACAGTGTTTTATGGGTTGTGGGTTTAGGGTTTTTTGGGGCTGAAGGTTTAGGTGATTGGTGTAGATAATTTATGGTTTCTTTGAAATGGTTTCATGATTTTTTTCAATGTAGTTAATAGTTCGTTGAGGCTAGGAATTTAGTGTGTTTGGGGGATGATGGTCCAATGGTATTTGAAAATGAGTTTTTGTGGTTTGTAGTCTTGACGACATTGGTGATTTGGGGTTATTATTATTTGTTTTTTTGAAGTAGAGGATTTGTATATTCTTGGACTAATGGTTTATGATTTTTATGATGGTTAGATGTTATTTGGGGATGAGGCTTAATGTATTTTGTGGTATGAGGGGATGGGGTTTTTTAAGTTATGTTATTTATGGATATAGGTATAAGTTTTTATGGTTTCCCTAGAAAACTATGTATAATAATTTGGATTTAATAATTTAGGGTTTTTATTTTGGTTGACAGTTTAGGGTTTTTGGGTGGGGGATTAGTGTTTTTTTGGGCCAATTGTTGTGTGATTTGGGGATGAGGGGTAAGTGGTTTTTTTAGATAAGTGTTTATGGTTTTATGTGGATGAGTTATTATTATATTTTGGGTATCAGGTTAATTTTTATTTGGGGGTAATTGTTTATGGTTTTATGGGGATCAGGTTTTAGGGTTTTTTCAGAGATGTGGGTATATGTGTTGTTTTGTGTAGAGGGTTTAGAGTTTTTTATGAGTTTGGATTTATCGATTCTAAGAGATGATGGATTGGGGTTATTTTGGGATAAGGGTTTAGTGGGTTTTTGGGGGGTACTAGATTAGTTTTTTTGTATGATAATTAATGGTTTTAAGGGATAGGGGTTTATTGTTTTTAGGGATGATGATTCCATGTTCTCTTGGTCTGGTTGTTTTTGGATTTTTGGGGATGAGGGTTCAAGGGTTTGGGGAAGAGGATTTCGTGTTTTGAATGATAATGGTGTATATTTTTTTGTTACTATGGGATTAGGTTATTTTTAGGCTTACTGTTTATAGTTTATATAGGTGGAGGTTTTATATCATGGTGTGAAGTAGGGATAGGGTTTTTGGGTATTACAAATTATTATTTTTCCACATGTGGGTTTATGGATTAGTGGATTAGGGTTTATGGGTATTTACACAGAGTGCTTACTGATATTTTGGGATGTGGGTTCAGTTTTTTCAGGATGAAGGATTACTTTTTGTTGGAAGATAGGTTCTTGGGAGTTTAAGCGATGATTTATTAGTGTTTTGGGGTATTTTGGTTTAGGCTTTTCATGGTATGAGAGATTATGTTATTTTGGGGGGTTTGGGGTTTTTTTTTAGACTAAGGGAATTGGATCTTTTGGGGATGATGGTATATGTTTATTTAGCGGTTGAAGGTAAAACCTTTTGTGTCGAACATAGAGTAGGGGTTTTGTGGGATGAGGGTTTAGGGTTTCATGGGGATTTGGGGTTTTTGTTTTTTGGGGATGAGGGTTTAGGTTTTTTTCTAGGCTTGAGTTTTGTGGTTTTTTTATATCGGTGCATATGTTTTTTCTGCTCTGGGGGTTTTCAGTTTTATGGGGCTATGTGTTTAGGGGTTTTTCATGGATGTTTTTGTTATTTTATGGTCTATGGTTTTAGGGTTATTATATCATTGAATGTTTATGTTATGGAGGGATACGTGTTATTTTTTCTTTGGGATGAATGTTTAGTCTATTACATGATGGAAGATAAGGTTCATAATGGTTGATGTTTATCGTTTTTTGAACAGAGGGATTATGTATTTTTGGGGAACATGGTTTTAGGATTTTTGGGGATTTTAGGTTTATGGTTTTTTGGGTTGTGAATGTTTAGGGATTGTGGGTGATGAAGGTTAAGATATATTTTGTATAGAGGATTAGTGTTATTTTGATTGGTTTGAGGGTTTATGGATTTTTGGGGCTGTGTTGTTATGAAATTTTTTTTCTAAGGATTTATCATGAATTGGGTCTAAAGGATTATAGTTTTATAGGGTTGAGATTATAGGATTTTTTTGAGATGAAGGTTTGGGTATATTTTAAAAAGAGGTTTTATGGTTATTTGGGGATTATTGTTTAGTGTTTGTTTGGGTTGAGGGTTGAGTGTATTTTGGAAGATTGTTGGTTGTATTATAGGGAAAAAGTTTTAATAATCTTTGTTCTATGTTTTTTTGGGTTTTAGGAAAATGTATTAGTGTTATTAGGGATGAGCGTTTGGGTTTTAGGGGGGAATGGTGTAGGGGTATTTTGGGATTAGGTATTCATCTTCTTTTTACGATTGTCGGTTTTGGTATTTTTTTGGATGATCATTTTGGGAGTTTGGGAGATTAGGGTTCTAGGGTTTCTAGATATGGGGGTAATGTTTTTTTTCTGTTGAGTGTTACAGAATTTGGGGAGTGGTTTTATGGTTATCTAGGGATGAGGGTTTTGGGTTTTGTGGATGAGGATTTCAATTTTCATTTCGGGTGATGGTTTATCATTTTTTTCTATCTGGGGGTATAAGGTTTTTTGGGGATGAGGATTCAGTGACTTTGTGACATAGGGTTTAGGGATTTAGTTATGAGGGATTAGGATTTATTTGAAGATGAAGGTTTTTGTTTTTTATTCCATCAGATATATGATCTTTTATGGGTTCAATGTATATCATTTTTTGGGATGGGTGGTTTTTGGTTTTTGGGGCATAGAGTATAGTGTTTTTTGGCACTGGGTATAGGGTATTTCTGTGGACTTTGGGTTTAGGATTTTTGTGATTGGGGGATTATTATTTACTGGTTAAGATATAATTGGGTTTTTAGTGCTTAGGGTTTAGTTTTTATATAGTATAAGGGTTTATTGTTTTTTGGGGATGAAAATATATTGTTTTTGGGTGATGATGGTTTTGGTTTTCTTGGGATGTGGTTTTATGATTTGTTGGTGGTGAGGTTTAATTGTTATTTTGGGATAAGTGTTTCTAGTTTTTTGGGGCTGAGGGTATCACTTTTTATGGGGATAGGGGTTTAGTGTTTTTAGGGATGAGGATTTCATGTTCTCTTGGTCTGGTTGTTTTGGGAATTATGGGGATGAGGGTTCAAGGGTTTGGGGAAGTGGATTTCGTGTTTTGGATGATATTTGTGTATATTTTTTGGGTACTATGTGTTTTTGTTATTTTCAGGCTTACTATTTATGGTTTATATAGGTGGAGTGTTTATATCATGTGGGGAAGTGGGTGTAGGATTTTTGGGTATTAGAAATTATTATTTTTTGAACTTGTGGGTTTAAGGATTAGTGGATTATGGTTTATGGGTATTTAGGTAGAGTGTATAGAAATTTTTGGGGATGGGGGTTTGGGTTTTTCGACATAAAGGATTACTGTTTTTTGGAAGATAGGGTTTTGAGATTTTAAGGTATGATGGATTAGTGTTTTCGGGGGATTTGGTTTTAGGCTTTTCATGGTATGAGAGTATATGTTTTTTTGTGGTTTTGGGTTTATGGTTTTTGAGATTGATGGATTGGGTTCTTTTTTGGATGATGGTATATGTTGTTTTGGGGGTTGAAGGTTATTCATTTTCTGTCGATCATGGAGTCGGGTTTTTGTGGGATGAGGGTTTAGGGTTTCATGGGGAGGTGGGTTTAGTGTTTTTTTGGGATGTGGGTATATGTTTTTTTATAAGGTTGAGTTTTATGGTTTTTTCATGTTTTTTCTTAGGGTTTTTTGGGATGTGGGTTTTCGGTTTTATGGGGCTATGTTTTTAGGGTTTTTTTCTTTTTGCTTTTTTATTTTATGGTCTATAGGTTTAGGGATATTATCACCTTGAAGGTTTAAGTAATTGATGGTTAATGGTTATGTTTTTTTTTGTGATGAGTTTTTGTCTATTCAGTGCTGGAAGATTAGGGTAATAATGGATGAGGTTTTTAGTTTTTTGAACTGAGGGATTATGTTTTCTTGATGAAAATGGTTTATATTTTTTTTTTGGATTTTAGGTTTAGGGTTTTTTGGGTGGTGAAAGTTGAGGGTTTGTTGGTTATGATAGTTTAGGATATTTTGTGGATAGGGTATTAGTGTAATTTGGATTGGGTTGAGGGTTTATTGATTTAGGGGGCTATGATGTTATGGAAATTTGTTTACGACAGTTTATCTTGCATTGGGTCTAAAGGATTATAGTTTTATAGGGTCGCGATTTTAGGATTTTTTTTGAGATTATGGTTTGGGTATTTTTTTAGAATGAGGTTTTATGGTTCTTTGGAGATTATGGTTTAGTTTTTTTCTTTTTGGAATGAGGGTTGAGTGTTTTTTGGTATATTTTTGGGTGTATTATAGGGAATAAGGTTTATGTAATCGTGGGGATATGGTGTTTATGGTTTTAGGAAAAATGAATGATTGTTTTTAGGGATGATGGTTTGTGTTTTTTTGGGGGGGGAATGGTGTCGGGGTATTTTGGGTTTAGGGATTCATGTATTTTAATATTGATAGTTTTTGGATATTTGTGGATGATCGTGTTGGGGATTTGGGGGATTAGGGTTCTAGGGTTTCTACAGATGGGGGTAATGTTTTTTTTTCGGTTGACTGTTACAGAATTTGGGGAGTGGTTTTATGGTTATCTAGCTATGAGGGGTATGGGTTTTTGTGATGAGGGTTTCAATATTCATTTCCGATGAGGGTTTATCAATTTTTTGTCTGGGGGTATAGGGTTTTATGCGGATGAGGATTCAAGGTTCTTTGTGGAAAAGTGTTTAGGGATATATTTATGAGGGACTATGTTTTATTTTGAAATGAATTTTTTTGTATTTTGGTTCATCAGATATATGATCTTTTATGGGTTCAATATATATCATTTTTTGGGATGGGGGGTTTTAGGTTTTTTGGGAATAGAGTATAGTGTTTTTTAGGCTCTGAGGGTATAGGGTATTTATGGGAACTTTGGGTTTAGGATTTGTGGGATAGGGGGTTTATTATTTCTTGGGTAAGATATAATAGGGTTTTTAGTGCTTAGGGTTTAATATTTTTTTGGTGTAACGGTTTATTGTTTTTTGGGGATGCATGTATATAGTTTTTGGGTGATGAGGGTTTAGGTTACTTGGGGATGAGGTTATATGATATTTTTGGGGCGAGGGTTAATTTTTATTTTGGGATAAGAGTTTCCCGTTTATTGATGATGAGGGTATCACATTCTAGGGCGTCGCGGGTTGAGCTTCATTGATGATGATGGTAAATGGATTATGGAGGATGAGGGCTATGAGGGTTTGGTATCAGGGTTGTGGTTTTTTTAGTATGATGGTCATTGGTATTTGGGGGTTAGTGTATATTGTTTTTTAGATTAGGGTATAGTTATTTTGGGGGATAAGGGTTTATGTTTTTTTTACGAATGAAGGATTATGGTTTTTGGGTATGAGGTTTTATTGTTTTTGGGGGCTGTGGGATTAGGTTTTTTTGGGGAAAATTTTTTAAAAATATTTTTGGGGATCATAGTTTAAGTTTTTTTGTCGCTAATGATTTTAGGTTATTTGTGGGGGATGGTTTACAGATTCATGGAGATGATGGTTTATTGTTTTCTAAAATAATTGTTTTTAGGATTTTATGGGGATGATTATTTCTAGGTTTTGGGTATGAGGGTTTAGGGATTTTATTGATGATTTGTGTGTTTAGGTGATGATGGTTTTGGAATTTTTGGGGATATGGGTTGGGATATATTTTGGGGCTGGGGGTTGTAGGATTATTGGGGTTGAGGGTTGAAGATTTTATGAGGATTTGTGCTGGGTTTGTTTTTGGATATTTGGGTGGGGAGCATTGGTATTGTGGATTGGGCGGTATTTTGGGTTAATGCATGGGGTTTTTTGGGGAAAATGGTTGGTGGTTTTATTAGGATGGATGGTGGTTTTGGGGGGGTTGTGGATTGGGGAAATTTTACAGTCTGTGGAATAGAGTTTTTTGAATGGACAGATATGGGTTTTTAAAGAAACTGGGATCCTATTATTTTGGCATTTAGTGGTGAGGGTTTGTTAGGTTTTACAGTTTAGGATTTCTGTGGGATGAGTCTTTAGTGTTTTTTCAACATTAGAATTTAGGATTTTTTAGGATTAGGGTCTGGGGTTATTATTGTGGAGGGACTACAATTATTTTGGATGACTGTTTGGGGTTTTATGGGATGATGGTTTAGTTTTCTGTGGGTACGAGGTTTTATGGTTTTTCTAGATGAGGTTTTAGGTCTTTTTGGGTGTTATGGTTTTATGGTTTATTCAAGATGAGGGTTTGGGATTTTTTTTAGGATTTAGTGATGTTTAGGGATGGGGATTTAGGGTTTGTTGGGGATGAGTTATTAATGATTTATGGATAATTAGGAATAAGGGTTTACCAATTTTTACGGATGATGGTCTATGGTTATTTTTGGGTATGAGGGTATATGGTATTTTGGGGCTCATTATCTTGTGTTTTTTTGGGTAGAGGTTCTTGGTATTTTTGGTTTGAGGGTCTAGGGTTTAGGGGGATGATATCCAAGGTTTTTTTGGGTCTTTGTTACTATTTTTTTAGTGGTCTTTTATTTTTTATTTTTTAGTGCTATGTCTTTTTTGTTTTATGTGGGTTAGGGTTGAGATTCTCTTTGGAAAGGCAATTGATGGGTTTTTCAGTATGATGGTTGAATATTTGTTTTTCCAGAAAAGGGATTTTTGGGGTTGTGGGTGTTTGGATTTTTAGGCTATGCGATAATGGAATATTTGGGATGAGAGTTTCTCATTTTTATGGGATAAGGGTTTAGGTTTGTTTGGGTTTAGCGATATGGTTTTAGTAGAAGAGGGTTTAAGGTTATTTAGGGATGAGCTATTAGGGTACCTTTTCTAGGAGTCATTACGGTTTTTGGGGATTAGGGTTTCGGGATTTTGGTCGATGAGGGTATAGTGTTAATTGGGGATTATGGATTGGTGTTTTGGGTGGTTGAGGGTTTTGGATTTTTTGTGTAATAGACTGCGTTTTTTTGGTGACTAGTATTGTTGGGTTTTTGATGATGAGGTTTGGGTTTTTTATTTTTTTGGAATTGGGTTTTTTTGTAGAGGGATGTGGGTTTTTGTGGTTGTGAGTTGGGGTTTTTTTGGGTGTGAGGATATATCATTTTTTGTTAATAGATTTTTTTGTTTTTTGTGGACGAATGATTTATGTTATTTTGGGGAAGAGGCTTTAGGTTTCTTTTGCCGATGAGTGTTAATAATTTTTTTGGGAAAAGGGTTTCTGGTTTATTCTGGCTATGGTTTAGGATTCTTTGGGACAATTGATTGGGGGTGATATTCAGGTTTGGTGTTTCTTTGGGATAAGGGTATTGATTTTATAGGGATTATGGATTTTTTTTATTTGCAATTATGTTTTTTTGTTGTTTAGGCTATGTATTGAAGGTTTTGGGGCTATGTATTGGTGGTTTTCTAGGGTTTTGTGTTTGGGTTTTAAGTGCATAGTGTTATTGGATTTTTTTGGATAAGGGTTGAGAGATATTGGGGATTATGGTTATTGATTTTTTTTCGTTACTAGGTAAGAGAGTATTTTGGGGATGAGGATTTATTGTTTTTTAGGGATGAGGTTTGAGGGGATTTGGAGTTGAATGTTGAGAGTTTTTTTGGCTATGAGGTTTGATGATTTCGGGTAAGAGGGTTAAGTGTTTACTGTGGATGAGGTTTTAGGGTTTTCTATGGTTGTGGGTTGAGGGTTTTTATGGGATGAGGGATGAGGGTTTTCTAAGGATATGTGTAACACCCCATGATTCCACGGTACACTTCTCTTTGAATAATAAAATAATGTGTGTTGTATGAAACATCGAGTTCTAACACACACCACAACCAATTAAAGTAGCTTATATGAATAGTAATACCCACTTTTTGAAATTTTATAAATTTTATCTCTCAAAATGGACTTCATTTTTGGATTTGGAATATTGAAATTATCCTAGTGTGAAATTTTGGTACATTTTGGATAACATTCATATTTTGTTGAATAGTGAAAATTAATAAACATTAATTAAAAACAACCATTTTAATCGAAATAATTAATAGTGATAAATTATTAATTTTAGTGGTTTTAAATTAGATTTATTATATAGTTTTACCATTAAATCCAATATTGTTCATTGGACATAATTTCACATTTAAACCGGACATAAACAAGTGTCAATCTTTTGATAGTTATTATTTCTTAAAAACACGCTTTTTATTTTAACGGTGGGAATTAATTTTAAATTAATAAATAAAACTTCTATGTTTTTAATTTGGTAAAATATACTTCATTATTGAATTCGGAATATCAATATTAGCTGAGGGTAATGTTTTTGGTATTTTTCTGAAAACATTCAATTTTTGATGAATAGTGAAAAATACATAGTTAATGTTTAAAACCAGATTATTATTGAAATAATTATTTATTTTATTTAACTTTAATCAAAGTCAAAATAGATACATAATACCTATATAAATTAAATTTAATTAATTGGAGTCAGTTTATAATAATTTTAGAAATATAAAAATATTATTGAACTTTTTCACCATCTTTTACCAACCTCCTAGGAGAATTTGTAAATTCACATAAAACATAATTTTACCTCTTCTGTGATTGAAATTTAAAAAATCTTAGAGACAAGGTTAATATCATGAAGTAAAATGTGTTTCAATAAGATAAAAATAATTTTTGGTGAATAGTAACATTTTACTTTTATTTACCACTGTAAAAAAGTTAATATTGTAATTAAGGGTAAAAATGATATTATTATTATCCTAAAACATGTCCTAATTCAATTGGATAAGTTTATTTCAACCCAAAAACAACCTTAGGAATAAATTATGACCATTTAGGTCAACTTGGATTAGATTTTACATTTATTATTATCTAATTCAAAAAACAGTTAAAAGAGTTAAAATCAATGTTTAATAAATAAATCATTTTTAATATAGGGTTATACATATGATAAATTCAATTTTAAATATTCATTAGAAATATAAAAATATTTACTACATAATGGTATTTTTATTATAATTTTTAGACATTAAATAATTAAATTTATTTATGGCACAATGATGATGCAGTAATTAAATTATTAATGAATGAATCAAAAAAATAGTAATATAAATATTAAAATAAATATAATTTCAAAGTTTTTATGACATACACGAATTTTCTAGGTAACTATGAAATTTTTGGGATGATTCAATGTATCTTTTTTGAAGTAATCAAGTTGTGATGACATTCACAAAAAACAAAATACCAAATAGTGTCAAAATTGTCATAAATTAATATTTAAAAAAAATATTATATGATTAATTGATATTATATTCCTAAAGATATAAGGTTCAGACAAAGGAATTATATCATGATAGGTGTATCATTAATGGACCACTTTGGGGTCTCTTACAAGTTTATAGTATGTTTATTAACAATATAATATAAAAATATAAAGAGACATGGTAAATGTCAATCTAAGTAACAAAGGGTTAAAACAAAAATATAAGGTTAATAAAGTAAAAAAAACCTATCTAAAACATATTGGTTAAGTTTATTTCCACCAATACCCACCTTAGACTTTTCATAATATACTTTGGAGCCATTACAAACCGAATATGAATTAATTATAAATTAATACTTTAAGTATTTCATAAAGAGCCCCTCCTCCCCCTTATAAAAGGACACCAATTATAACCAATTCCTCACACCTTTCAAGACTATCGGCTTATCCAACCACTTCCCCATTATGCTCCCTAAATCCCTCACCTCCTCCTAGAATTCTCACCTTAGGCATAAGGTATGTCAAGAGTTCTTTTTGGTTCAAATCAAAGGGAGTTACCAAATTAAAGGTAACGAGTTCTCTTAGCTTCTTTTCTTTTATTTTACTTCTCCTACCCCTAAACACTTCTTATTATTTTCTTTTGTAACAAAACCAGTATCCTAAATATACTAGGATATTTATATGTTAATTATTCAAACTAAAATTACACAAAACTCCATCTAATGGGTGAAAAATATTATGTTTCTGTGGATGGAAACCAAACACCTCACGAAACGATGATTGTTCAATTATCTCCTACCACCTCTCATGGTGGCCATTATGATGGAACTATAACTAAATATAATATGAATTATATCTATATTATATATAAGCTTCTGTAATTCCATTTTATATCATACCATTATTTGTTTCATGTTGTGTATATATATGATAATTTCATTTGAGGAAGTGCGGACTACCGCCCCCTGAAAGTGATATGACTCGTTTATACCATACATGGAACATATAAAGGATGGTATTAATGAAATTATGTAAAAAATATAAGATATTATATTATAATGTAATAATAATATACCAATGGATTATTTGGTTTTGATTCCTTTTAAAATGAAAAATGAAATTGAAGTAGCTTTCGTGCGTACGTACGGACTAACTTCTTCATGAACGCGATGAGATTCATTCTCCATCGTATCATTTCAAGTATAATCCTCATTTTATTATTAAAAATAATTTTTAATGACTTTATATCTTTATGCATATGTATATTATATAACATATCGACAACAAACATGACTTATTTAACAAAACATATAAAATAAAATAAGTTGGTTAACACCCGAAACGATGATAATACTAAGATATTATTAACAAAGCAATGTTAAAAGATCCTACATGATATAATATTAATGTATATTATTCTTGTATAATTTTATTACAATCATTTAACCATTATACAAGAGATTTCTCTACCATCGACAAAGGAAAAGTACACGGTAAGGGGTTTTTATCTAACTCCGTATTCCCGCGAGATTCATGCCATACTGCCACTGTTACCATTTGTGTGGTGTATGTACTACCCATAATTGTATTCTTTGCATAATACACTTTAATTTATGTGTATTTACATATTCATTGTATGATACCTATTTCATGGGTTGTATGTTTCGTAAGTTACCAAATTGGTAAGGGTTAATTTCACAATCTCTTTATTATCCGAGGTTGTTTATATGTAAGTATCTATGGGACATATTTATTATCCATTTCCACATTTTATGAAAGATTTTTCAAAGGGATTATTTTAAGGTAATTTTTACTAAAACATCATTTCAATTGTTTTAAATATTTATTCTTCTAAATATTCCTCATTAATTTCAATGTCTTCAAAATGGGGTTTAAGGATTTATTTATATGGACATGAATGTTATTAAAATGTTAATTCCGTTAAAAATTTTCAAAGTGGTATGGGACACTTTGATTCAAAAATTTCTTTAAATGACTTCTTTAACAAATTGGGTGTCTTTTAAATGTATTCATGAAAAGGGGGTATTTCTCTCAATGAGTTTTACAAATCATTTTCTTCAACCTCAAAAACCATTAATGGATTTTAAACTTATTTTGCAGTTGATTTATCATGATACAAATCTTCCATATTGTGTTGATGGTTTTGTGATATGTTTGACTATGTATGTGCTATTTTCATTCCATTCATGGTTTATGGGTAATTTATTGACATTTCGTATACTATTTTTAATACGAAGGTTTATGTTATGTTTAGACCTTTTCATATGAGGAATGCATTGGACTTAGTAAGTGATGGGTGGAGCCCTCTATAGCTCCTCGATGCATCTATAGGTCTCATGAGAAAAACTAGTGTCTTGGAACGAGGCCTTGACAAAATCTTATTTGTAGTCTTGGCACGAGGATTTGGATATGTGGTTATGATAGTCTTTCATTATGCATTCCATCATTATGAAAGTGGTTAGTGATGTTGCATGTGATTATTAGACTAGTAGAATATCCATGTGAATATGTAAATGGAATTATTTCATTTTATTTTTTCCATATTATGATGAAGTTCATGTTTAAAAGGCTTTTGTTTTATTTATATATTGCCTTAAATGATTATTCTTATTTATGAAAGTTTCCGTTGTATTGCTTACCCTTACTGAGCATTTGATCTCACCCCTTTCTATGTTTTATTTTTTCCAGGATTCCAAGAAGTGTATTGTGATTGATATGCAGGGTCAAGCCAATGGAATAATGTCACGACCCCCTCCCACCAAAAATGCCTTTCCTGAGCTGGAAATGTTTAAAGGGGGATAATGACCCCCGAGTCCCGCCTCCAGTAGGCCCCGGGGTGGCGACTAGCACCAAGGTTATGAGTTTTCACAACTATGGGAGGCATTGCCCTTTTTTATTAATTGAGATCGGGAAATAGGACAAGTCATACACCAAAAAGGAAATGAACAAGTGTATAGAAATAAACCCAATCCAAGCCCACATGCATGTTTAAACAATTTTATAACAAGGTGCATGTACAAGAAATCTCAAAGTACAATACCAACTAAAACAAGAGTACATCAACTGCAACATGTAACGCCCCGACCCCAGCTACCCAGAGTCGGTGCATTACTTCGTAACATTGGCATGATCACAAGAAAGATCAAATCCCGAAAGACCGATTGGTTTAGTAGCCTTGGAAACACTAGATATAATCATAAAGTTTTACATTACATTTCAAAGTGAAAAACTACTACAACAACAAAGTCTTCATATCCACACTATTAACCCCTCATAATATCCCTGCAAGTCATTCATAATTTACTTCTTCACTACCTGGGAAAAATAAAACATAGAAAAGGGGTGAGCTCAAATGCCCAGTAAGGATAACAATAAAGTGGTAACTTTCATAAATAAGAATAAACATTTAAGGCAATGTATAACTAAAACAAAAGCCTTTTAAATACGAACTTTCAACATGGTATGGCATAAATAAAATGAAATAATGCCATTTACTTATTCACATGGATATTCTACTAAATGAATAATCACATGCAAAAATCAATAACCACTTTCATAATGTTGGAATGCATAATGATAAATGTTAATTTCTTTGTCTAGGCCTCATCCCAAGACCTAGGGGTTACTTCTAACCGGAACCCAACCCGGAGTGCCTCTAATAACCGGACACCAACCCGGAGTGCCTCTAATAACCGGACACCAACCCGGAGTGCCTCTAATAACCGGACACCAACCCGGAGTGCCTCTAATAACCGGACACCAACCCGGAGGGCATACTTTTACCAGTCCCTAACCTGGAGGGCTTACTTTAACCAGTCCCCAACCTGGAGGGCTTACTTTTACCGGTCCCCAACCCGGAACATACTTGTTTAGCACATTCATCTGAAGAAAAGTTTGAAATATAACATAAACATTCGGATTAAAACTAGCATACGAAATGTCAATAGTTTCACCATAAACTATGAATGGTATAAAATAGAACATCCACAGTCAAACATATCACAAAACCATCAATACAATATAGAAGTTTTGTATTATAATAAATCAACTTCAAATAAGCGTAAAATCCATTAAAGGATGTTGACATAGATGAAATCAAAACACTATTTAGAGAAATATCTCTTTCTATTTTTGAAATCATTTAAGAGCCATATAAAATAAAACATTTTCTTGAAAATATTCTTGTAAGCTTGTAAGGAAAGATTTGACGATTTTATAACGGCGGAAAATAACCGCACCCGCCGTATAAGTAAAAAAAACATTCTTATCTTAATTTTGTCGAAAAGGTTAAAAAGGACCTTGTTTTGAAAACGACGGAAAGATTCCTTTATAAACCTCTTACAAAAAGTCAAACAAGGGTATAAATGAATTTAACCCATATTCTTGTAAATAATAAATATGTTTTGAAATACATTTCGAAGAAACATGGATGTGGATGATAAAGAAATCCCAGTAGATTATTACGTATAAACAACCTCGGATAATGAAGAGATTGTGAAATAACCCTTACCAATTCGGTAACTTATGAAATATACAACCCATGAAAGAGGTATCATACAATGAATATGTAAATACACATAAATTAGAGTGTATTACACAAAGAATATAATTATGGGTAGTACATATACCACACAAAAGGTGATGGTGGCAATATGACATAAATCTCACGGAAATAAGGAGTGAGATGAAAACCCCTTACCTTGTACTTTTCCTTGGTTGGGGTAGGTTAACCTCCTGTATAATGGTTAAATAATTGTTATTAAATTATACAAGAATCATATGCATTCATATGATATCATATATGATCTTTTAACATTGCTTTGTTAATAATATCTTATTATTATCGTTGTTTCGGGTGTTAACTTACTCGTTTTCGTTTATATGTTTTGTTCCGTAAGACATGTTTGTAAAGGATAGGTTGTATATTATTCAAATCCAGAATGATATTAATTCCTTAAACATCATTTTTAAATCATCAAATGATAATTATACTTGAATGGATACGATGGAGAATGAATCTCATCGCGTTCGTGGAGACGGTAGTCCGTACGTACGCACGAGCGACAATATCATTCTTTTGATATTAAAATAATATATAAATTGATGGTATATCATATATACAGAATCATTAACATGTTATATTTATTATTTACATGAGTTACACATCATTATTATACCCATCCAAATAATATTATATTGAATAACAATTACACCACGACGTGGAGACGGTAAGCCGTACGTACGCACGTATGGTGACATGTTATTCAAAGGGTGGATAGAATACTGAATATGATTGTACCATATTTATAATAACATCACAGTATATGTGAGATACTGGAGTTATTATTTTAGAATGGTAAGAACAAAGGAAGAAGAATTGGAAGAAGAAATGAACTTGGAAAAGGGTGGTGAAATCATTACCTCTTCTTCGGGTTCTTCCTTTTGATTTGATCAAAAGGGCTCCTTAGGTTGGCTTTCTGATCAAACTAAGGCCTCTAGGTTGTAGTGAGGGATGTTGGGAGAGTATTTGGGCAGAGTTTGGCCGAACCAAAAGGCTTTGAAGGTGTGAAGAAATGAGAAGGAGGAGTGCCCTTTTTATAAGAGGGGTGAGGGGCAACTTTGGAAAAGCTAGAAATATTAATTTATAATAAATTCATATTCGGTTTCCAAAGGCTCCAAAGTTGACTATTCAAAGGATGAGGTGGGGATAGGTCGAAAACAACTCATCCAATTGAATTTAGACAGGTTTGGGTACTTATATTAACCTTATCTTTAAGTATTAACTCTAAGTTAATTAGTTTCACTTTTACAATGTCTCTTTGTATTTTTATATAATATGGTTAATAAACTTACTATATACATCCAAGAGACCTCCAAGTGGTACATTAATGATGAACCTATCATGATATAAGTCTCTTGGCCGAACCTTAGATTTTTAGGAATTTAATATCAATTAATAATATAATATTTGTTTTAAGAACTCTTTTATGTCAATTTTGACACTATTCAATAGTTGATTTTTGTGAAACTCATAACAGATTGATTACTTCGAACAAAGTCCATTAAATCAATCCTTATATATCATATTATCCTAGAAAATTAGTTTAATTCATTAAAAGCTTCATATTATATTTATTTGAGTATTTATAATATCAATTATTTTAATTTTTCACTATTATAGTAATTACTGCATCATCATTGTGTCATAAATAAAATACATTATTTAATGTCTAAAAATTATAAATAAAATATAATTATGTATTAAATCTTTTTATCTTTCTAATGAATATTTATAATCGAAAATCCAACATGTATAACCCTATGTAAAAATTGTTTTTCTATAAGATATATGCTTGTGTCATTTTTGTATTCATTTTAACTTAATTAAAATAAAGTGTCATTATCACTTACAAGTGGATCCATGGGGTCCCCAAATTGACACAAAGATGCCCATGGTCGACCATTTATCAACCAATAGGGTTAAGACACGTTTTAGGGTAATTTAGTATTATTATAATATTATTTTTTTAACCCTTATTTACCGGATTTACCCTTAACCATGGTAAATAAAATATTTACCGCAGTAATTATTCAAAATGTCTAAAAATAAAAGTTACCTATTTACACAATTTGAACATCCTGATTCCAAATATGGAATCCATTTTCCTAAATTCTAAACACAGAAGTGGCAGAAATTAATTTAAAATTAATTCCCGCTGTCAAAACAAAAAGCGTGTTTTTAAGAGATAATAACTATCAAAAGATTGACACTTGTTTATGTTCGGTTTAATTGTAAAATTATGTCCAATGACCAACATTATATTAAATGGTAAAAATATATTCCAAATATACTCTAAAACCACTCAAATTCATAATTTATCACTATTAATTATTTTGATTAAAAAAGTTGTTTTTAATTAAAATTTAGTAATTTTCACTATTCATCAAAATATGAAAGTTATCCGAAATGTACCAAAATTTCACCTTAGGCTAAATTCGATATTCCGAATCCAAAAATTAAGTCCATTTTAAAATATAAAATATATATAATTTCAAAAAGTAGGTATTACTATTCACAACGGCTAGTTTAATTAGTTGTGGTGTGTGTTAAAACTCAAGGTTGCGTACAACACACGCTACTGTATTATTCAAAGAAAGTGTACCGTGGAAGCTTGGGATGTTTCATTTTAAATTTTTGATGTCCCCATTTAGTCAAAAAGTTTAAAATATTGTATTTAAAAAGGGTAAACGTTGATAAAAGTGCAATACTGAAAATGAATTTGTTCTTGCATTATATCTAAGAAACTCATAATATGGATTCTAAAATTATAAGGATTATATAAAGTTTAAAATTCGGTTAATACTATTCATAACCTCTTTTGAATGGATTTTTTTGGTAAGTCATGGTGCAATTGAACTCGGTGTTGCGTGTAGTGCAATTTATTGAATTATTTTGAAGAAATAACACAGTACGAAATCTTGGGGTGTTACATTCTCCCCTCCTTCAATAAATTGCGTCCTCGCAATTTGAAATTGTTTTTCGAAAATAAAAGGTTGAAAGTAGAAAATATATTTGTGGGAAAACCCACATCGGAAATTGGGTTACTAAAATTTAGTCTTAATATGAGGAAAAGAGAAATGAAAGAGTCACCACCAAATTATGATCTCGATTAGGAGAACATTGGTGGCAATTAGAGACATATAATTGGAGGAAAAACGTAAATATTTATAGGTAGTGATTGAGATCATCAATCACAAACAAGTGTATAATTGAGGTCCTTAAATTCATCAATCTATGATGATTTGAAATACCATCGGTTTAACAAATCATAGGGTATTAGGATAACACATTTTTGACGTTTCAAAATATCATATTTGAAATCCCACATCGAAGAATGAATTAACGAGGCCTCTATTTAAAATAAAGAGTGGAAAGTATGAAGATTACCGAAAATAACACATACTAGGGTTCCATGTAGGAAAATATGGATATGGAAGAGAAATCTCGCCATCAATTGGTAGAGAACATGGCTATGAAAAGGCCAACAATCCCAAAGCCATGAATTAGTGATGATTTAAGGTACCATCTAGGACAACATTTTTGTTCTAAGTTCCTTTTATTAATGTTGAGGAATATATTTATGAGATTGGCTAAGATCATAAGGAGATATACTTACTTTATAATTAGAGTTTTATCCATTAATAAATTTCTACCACAAACTCATCTTTCACTCTAAAAGATAATAGAATGTAATTTTTTTATTTATACTATTCGTACAGGGTTCCAAAATAAATGAATTTATAATTCATCTACCAGATCTTTAAAAAAACAACATTATCTAATCCAGGACATCTCGTGGGCCAGTGGTAGGTGATACACCCTTTTCGCCCTTCGGTTGTGGGTTCAAGTCTCGCAGCCTTGCCGGACGAGACGGGTTGTCGCCCGACCTCCGGGTTGTCCTTTTATGGCAATCCAAAATGATCCAAAGTAGAACTATCCAAAATACTTCTGTCCAAACTCACAGTTCAACATTTATAAGGAAGGTAAAAATAATGTAGATCCTTTTTAACCCATAATAGCATATGAATACTTTCATCATGTATTCTTTTAATACACTGAAACATCCTGAATTACCATATTCCTTATTGATTACATTCATTCTCCCTTATTCCATATAGAATGCTGGATATACCTCATCAATCCAAAAATGTTTTAAACCCCAACAATGATGGAATATACAAATCATTAATCAATTTCAAGGTAGTCAAGAATATCCAATATAATTTATCCAAAACAATCATGTATTATTCCAAAATCACTACCTCGGTATCAGAACTATATTATGGTTTATCATTCTCTCAACCATATATTTTCTAAAAATTTATCCTGCTATTGAGTCACTTTTCTTTGTTCCACACAATCTCAAGTCCTTAATGAAATAGTACTCCAGTACAATCCTTATATACTCCATAATTATTATAACAAGTACATTGTTGATACAACACTCAATTGACATAATCAACATAAGAACTCTAATCATTCCTCTTCATCTGTGGTAGTATCATAACTTGATTATTATCCAATAGCATCATTTGCGGCATAGTCTGATGACTGGGGCATAGGTACGCATAGTGTCCAAACTCCTTGCAAATGAAGCATTGTACATTTGAAACCATTTTATCACCCTTGCATTCACGTACTTTATGCCCTTTTCCTCCACAATTATAACAAACTCCCATTCCTTTCAGGCAAGTTCCATGGTGTTTCTTCCCACAGTTACCACATATGGGAAAATTCTTCTTTTCCCTCTTCCCTTTATCTATTTTTCTCTCTTCCATCCTTTTCTTCTCTTGCTTCCCTTCAAAGCCATAGGACTCAGTAAACTCTTTACTTATCTTATCAACACATGATATTATTTCTTCATATGATGATAATACATGGGAGACTATTTCTCTTATAAATTCTAGCTTAAGACCATGAAAGATATGATCCTTCCTTCTCTTTGGATCATGTGCATTGCTAGAGTTCTTATTCCTTCTACTGGGCGCCATTTCTAAACACTGGCATACACTAGATCAGTTTATGAATCAAAATACATAATCCCATACTTATAAAATAGTTAACATAAATTGAACTATTTATGGATATAATCCATAATCATAAAAATGTTTTCTTTGAGGAAGTATATACTCATAAACCCTTCATAATGATTTGTAAAGAAAATGAGAGTTATCCTAAGCATATCCCCCGGGAGTGTCGTAACCAAGAGTGCAGCAAGGCCCGTTGTCGTGCACCAGTTCCCGTTTGAGTCTAGCTCAAAGCGGTGTTTTCGGGTTTTACCCCTAGGTACATCTGTGCCAGAGCCGCCTCTACCTGCTCGTATCCAGACAGGGATGTATTGCTCGGAAAACTCACAAAATCTCTACAACACCAAAATTCTAGGAAGTTCTTCTATACTAATCCTCAAAGTTCATCTTAGGTCTACGTGCCCTAATCAGAGTTTATCTAAATCTAGCTTCCAAGGTTTGTACTAAACTTCCTCTGATACCAACTGTAACGCCCCGACCCCAGCTACCCAGAGTCGGTGCATTACTTCGTAACATTGGCATGATCACAAGAAAGATCAAATCCCGAAAGACCGATTGGTTTAGTAGCCTTGGAAACACTAGATATAATCATAAAGTTTTACATTACATTTCAAAGTGAAAAACTACTACAACAACAAAGTCTTCATATCCACACTATTAACCCCTCATAATATCCCTGCAAGTCATTCATAATTTACTTCTTCACTACCTGGGAAAAATAAAACATAGAAAAGGGGTGATCTCAAATGCCCAGTAAGGATAACAATAAAGTGGAAACTTTCATAAATAAGAATAAACATTTAAGGCAATGTATAACTAAAACAAAAGCCTTTTAAATACGAACTTTCAACATGGTATGGCATAAATAAAATGAAATAATTCCATTTACTTATTCACATGGATATTCTACTAAATGAATAATCACATGCAAAAATCAATAACCACTTTCATAATGTTGGAATGCATAATGATAAACGTTAATTTCTTTGTCTAGGCCTCATCCCAAGACCTAGGGGTTACTTCTAACCGGAACCCAACCTGGAGTGCCTCTAATAACCGGACACCAACCCGGAGTGCCTCTAATAACCGGACACCAACCCGGAGTGCCTCTAATAACCGGACACCAACCCGGAGTGCCTCTAATAACCGGACACCAACCCGGAGGGCATACTTTTACCAGTCCCTAACCTGGAGGGCTTACTTTAACCAGTCCCCAACCTGGAGGGCTTACTTTTACCGGTCCCCAACCCGGAACATACTTGTTTAGCACATTCATCTGAAGAAAAGTTTGAAATATAACATAAACATTCGGATTAAAACTAGCATACGAAATGTCAATAGTTTCACCATAAACTATGAATGGTATAAAATAGCACATCCACAGTCAAACATATCACAAAACCTTCAATACAATATAGATGTTTTGTATTATAATAAATCAACTTCAAATAAGCGTAAAATCCATTAAAGGATGTTGACATAGATGAAATCAAAACACTTTTTAGAGAAATATCTCTTTCTATTTTTGAAATCATTTAAGAGCCATATAAAATAAAACATTTTCTTGAAAATATTCTTGTAAGCTTGTAAGGAAAGCTTTGACGATTTTATAACGGCGGAAAATAACCGCACCCGCCGTATAAGTAAAAAAAACATTCTTATCTTAATTCTGTCGAAAAGGTTAAAAAGGACCTTGTTTTGAAAATGACAGAAAGATTCCTTTATAAACCTCTTACAAAAAGTCAAACAAGGGTATAAATGAATTTAACCCATATTCTTGTAAATAATAAATATGTTTTGAAATACATTTCGAAGAAACATGGATGTGGATGATAAAGAAATCCCAGTAGATTATTACGTATAAACAACCTCGGATAATGAAGAGATTGTGAAATAACCCTTACCAATTCGGTAACTTATGAAATATACAACCCATGAAAGAGGTATCATACAATGAATATGTAAATACACATAAATTAGAGTGTATTACACAAAGAATATAATTATGGGTAGTACATATACCACACAAAAGGTGATGGTGGCAATATGACATAAATCTCACGGAAATAAGGAGTGAGATGAAAACCCCTTACCTTGTACTTTTCCTTGGTTGGGGTAGGTTAACCTCCTGTATAATGGTTAAATAATTGTTATTAAATTATACAAGAATCATATGCATTCATATGATATCATATATGATCTTTTAACATTGCTTTGTTAATAATATCTTAGTATTATCGTTGTTTCGGGTGTTAACTTACTCGTTTTCGTTTATATGTTTTGTTACGTAAGACATGTTTGTAAAGGATGGGTTGTATATTATTCAAATCCAGAATGATATCAATTCCTTAAACATCATTTTTAAATCATCAAATGATAATTATACTTGAATGGATACGATGGAGAATGAATCTCATCGCGTTCGTGGAGACGGTAGTCCGTACGTACGCACGAGCGACAATATCATTCTTTTGATATTAAAATAATATATAAATTGATGGTATATCATATATACAGAATCATTAACATGTTATATTTATTATTTACATGATTTACACATCATTATTATACCCATCCAAATAATATTATATTGAATAACAATTACACCACGACGTGGAGACGGTAAGCCGTACGTACGCACGTATGGTGACATGTTATTCAAAGGGTGGATAGAATACTGAATATGATTGTACCATATTTATAATAACATCACAGTATATGTGAGATACTGGAGTTATTATTTTAGAATGGTAAGAACAAAGGAAGAAGAAGTGGAAGAAGAAATGAACTTGGAAAAGGGTGGTGAAATCATTACCTCTTCTTCGGGTTCTTCCTTTTGATTTGATCAAAAGGGCTCCTTAGGTTGGCTTTCTGATCAAACTAAGGCCTCTAGGTTGTAGTGAGGGATGTTGGGAGAGTATTTGGGCAGAGTTTGGCCGAACCAAAAGGCTTTGAAGGTGTGAAGAAATGAGAAGGAGGAGTGCCCTTTTTATAAGAGGGGTGAGGGGCACCTTTGGAAAAGCTAGAAATATTAATTTATAATAAATTCATATTCGGTTTCCAAAGGCTCCAAAGTTGACTATTCAAAGTATGAGGTGGGGATAGGTCGAAAACAACTCATCCAATAGAATTTAGACAGGTTTGGGTACTTATATTAACCTTATCTTTAAGTATTAACTCTAAGTTAATTAGTTTCACTTTTACAATGTCTCTTTGTATTTTTATATAATATGGTTAATAAACTTACTATATACATCCACGAGACCTCCAAGTGGTACATTAATGATGAACCTATCATGATATAAGTCTCTTGGCCGAACCTTAGATTTTTAGGAATTTAATATCAATTAATAATATAATATTTGTTTTAAGAACTCTTTTATGTCAATTTTGACACTATTCAATAGTTGATTTTTGTGAAACTCATAACAGATTGATTACTTCGAACAAATTCCATTAAATCAATCTTTATATATCATATTATCCTAGAAAATTAGTTTAATTCATTAAAAGCTTCATATTATATTTATTTTAGTATTTATAATATCAATTATTTTAATTTTTCACTATTATAGTAATTACTGCATCATCATTGTGTCATAAATAAAATACATTATTTAATGTCTAAAAATTATAAATAAAATATCATTATGTATTAAATCTTTTTATCTTTCTAATGAATATTTATAATCGAAAATCCAACATGTATAACCCTATGTAAAAATTGTTTTTCTATAAGATATATGCTTGTGTCATTTTTGTATTCATTTTAACTTAATTAAAATAAAGTGTCATTATCACTTACAAGTGGATCCATGGGGTCCCCAAATTGACAAAAAGATGCCCATGGTCGACCATTTATCAACCAATAGGGTTAAGACACGTTTTAGGGTAATTTACGATTATTATAATATTATTTTTTTAACCCTTATTTACCGGATTTACCCTTAACCATGGTAAATAAAATATTTACCGCAGTAATTATTCAAAATGTCTAAAAATAAAAGTTACCTATTTACACAATTTGAACATCCTGATTCCAAATATGGAATCCATTTTCCTAAATTCTAAACACAGAAGTGGCAGAAATTAATTTAAAATTAATTCCCGCTGTCAAAACAAAAAGCGTGTTTTTAAGAGATAATAACTATCAAAAGATTGACACTTGTTTATGTTCGGTTTAATTGTAAAATTATGTCCAATGAACAACATTATATTAAATGGTAAAAATATATTCCAAATATACTCTAAAACCACTCAAATTCATAATTTATCACTATTAATTATTTTGATTAAAAAAGTTGTTTTTAATTAAAATTTAGTAATTTTCACTATTCATCAAAATATGAAAGTTATCCGAAATGTACCAAAATTTCACCTTAGGCTAAATTCGATATTCCGAATCCAAAAATGAAGTCCATTTTAAAATATAAAATATATATAATTTCAAAAAGTAGGTATTACTATTCACAACGGCTAGTTTAATTAGTTGTGGTGTGTGTTAAAACTCAAGGTTGCGTACAACACACGCTACTGTATTATTCAAAGAAAGTGTACCGTGGAAGCTTGGGATGTTTCATTTTAAATTTTTGATGTCCCCATTTAGTCAAAAAGTTTAAAATATTGTATTTAAAAAGGGTAAACGTTGATAAAATTGCAATACTGAAAATGAATTTGTTCTTGCATTATATCTAAGAAACTCATAATATGGATTCTAAAATTATAAGGATTATATAAAGTTTAAAATTCGGTTAATACTATTCATAACCTCTTTTGAATGGATTTTTTTGGTAAGTCATGGTGCAATTGAACTCGGTGTTGCGTGTAGTGAAATTTATTGAATTATTTTGAAGAAATAACACAGTATGAAATCTTGGGGTGTTACACAACAACTCCAACTATCCGACTAGTAGGGTCCCGCACGACCATAGTAGTCCTCCTGGAAAACTGAAAGTAAACGTAGGGTGAGCATACAAGTATACTCAGTAGTGAAACCTAAAGCTCTCGTGCACAAGTGGGGAGACATCCTAATGACCTGTGAGAACAACAGAAGAAACCTTGCAGGGAATTCTATCACACTAACCTCACCAGCAACACTCACCAAAAACCCAATCACAACAGGTAGTAGTATATAAGAAACAAGATTATTGGGTACCCCGCACCATTTCCCATTAGTTAGCTTCTCTTCTTAATGGAAACGTCCTGACGCTGCCACACTCTCCCCGCCCATACACACCTAGGCCTCACCACCAGATATCCCGCCCGCACACACCTGGGCCTCAGAACCACATATCCCACCCGCACACACATGGGCCTCACAACCACGTATCCCGCCAGAACACACCTGGGCCTCACCACCACATATCCCGCATGCACACACCTGGGCCTCATCCCGAAGATTCTTGGGAAATAGTAGAACCTGCACAAAGAGTCTTGGGCTAAATCCACCCCAATCAAAACCTACCCGAAGAGTCTTAGGTGTAAGGTCTCCTCAACCCATCACATCCTAGGGGAGAAGGAGTAGGACGGAGCTAGTACTTACGGGAAAAACACCCTCTCCCATGAAATGGGAGTATTCATCACTAGGTGCTCAACCCGGGTGGGGTGAAATAAAACACAAAAGATACAGATATATATATACCAACCACACAACCCAACCTATGGCTTCTAAACAGAGAAACTGAGCACATGCCTCAGCACTTCTACTATGAAGCATGCATACAACAAACAACTCCAACCCCATTTAGGTTTTCAGGTTTCAGCAGAATTAGTTTATTATATCCTTAACTACTGGGCAACTATCCACAACCAACCATATCAATCGTTTGTAAAACGTACCCCTTCCATCCACAAGTCATGTTACGAAAAACACAATAAACACAACCAATCCCTTCTTATCAACCAACCAAACCCATTGATTATTAATCATATTCCATTATCATGAACCACCATTTATTAACTCTTGCACTTTTCATTTATTATTCACAACCCATAGTTCATTCAAATTCAAACTCATCCCTGAAGCCCCGCTTCCAACCACCATAACCACAACTACATCTTACATCATTATCCCTTTAATACCATTTATCGCAGCCTCGCTGCCCACCTGGTCTACAACCACCCACAAAACAAAGATTGTGCCACATCATCGCCACATTAACATCATTTACCGCAGCCCTACTGTCTGTTCAAATCGCAACAACCTGAGATTCACCCCTCCCTTTCACACTCCAGTAACCAAGCCAAAACCCACATGTTCATTATTCCATTTTGTTTAACCGGGGTGATCACACAAGGGTTCCCGATTTTAAAAAACCAACTTTACGTGATTAACCAATTTCCACATTACAGAAAGTTTCCATCCATATGAAAATCCAGAAGGAGAGGGAAATATTTGATTGTGTATGCAAAGGCACTCAATGACCATGATTTTTAGTAGGCAGAATCTCATTCAAAACATAATATCCCAGGATATAAATAATGTAACGGCATTCAAAAACTTCCAATCCCTGTTATATAAGCCACTTATTATCTTTATTAAAACAGTTCAAAATTGTTTCACATAAACAAGAGAACACCCACCCAACATGATGCACAAATTAGAGAGATGAAGGTATGATCCCTACCTCAGCAGGTTCCGATCACAACGCTCCCCCGAATCAACCTTAGAAGACGACCGTCAGTGTCCGTCACTTCCGTCAGGTCATGAAAAACCTCCTTGGGTGGATGTCAGAAATTAAAGGCCAAAGGAAAGACAATGAATCCAATCTTGGAAGTTTCGCCTCATCTTAACTATCCTGTGGCCGCTGACGGATCGTAAATCGGAGCTCCGACGAAGATGTTATGGAAGAAAGAGCCTTCGAGTCTCTTGGGAGAACTCTGCTCAGAGGAATGGGGAGGAGAGGGGTGAGTTGAAAGGAGGAGGGTACCCCTCCTTTTATAGGTGAGAAAAGAAAAATTACACAGCATTTACATTATGGTACATGGTGTGTACTTGGTTATTTCACACAGTCTCTACGCGGCTTCCAACACGGCTCCATGGCCGTTGACTGGTCAACACACAGTTTGAGGGTAACGCATACGCGGGGAGAGACTACACAACGTGTATTTTGGACACATGATGTGTACCCATTTGTTGAAAACGGCAAGTAAATAGCTCCAACACAGTACACATCCATTGACTGGTAACACGTACACGGTGAAGGAAGACACAACGTGTAGTAATGGACACATGGCGTGCACCCATTATTTCACACAGTAAGGATGCAGCCTTCAACACGGGGTATACCCATTGAGGAGGTACACGACATGTAGTTACACTACATGGCATGTACTCATTTAATTCACATGGTGAGGACACGGCCTGCAACATGGGGTATACCCGGAAAGGGGGTACACAGCGTGTACTTAAACTACACGGCGTGTATTTTCAGAATTCTGGAATGTGTGGGAAAAGTCCATTTTACCCTCCAGAACACTTTGTGGCCTTCTTTTTGAAAAATGAATGGGCCGGAGAGGTCCGGGCCATTACATCAGATACCTCTTAAAACATTATCGTCCCCGAGAATTCAAAAACCAACCCAGAGGAACACAACAAGATATCTCTTAGGGTTCTCGTTATAACAGGATCCCAATCAACAACCCTAATCATAGGTGTTATGAATTCCCCCTCCTATATAGTGATATTATCTGCTTTAGGTGGCACTGAATCGCCAACACGGGTTTAATCGCATCCGCATTAATGCATATCGATTAAGGATTGGGCCTTCCCACTTCCATATATTAGTATTTTCCAACTTGCACTACCCCCAACACCACACAACCAACACACTACCAGAACATGACGTTTGGGGAAAAATATCATCTCTTATACTGAGATATTATCTTCTTTAGGCAGCACTGACTCGACTGCATGGGTTCAATCGCATCCGCATTATTGTGTGTCTATTAAGGATCAGGTTTTTCCCTTTCCCCATACATCCAGACATGTTACACATTACTAGGGAACAAGGTAAAAAAAGTTCTCACAACCAAAAAGACATGCATTCCATATATCAAATGTACAGAGTATAACATCAACACAAAGCTCAGAAGAACAAGGTAAAACACGAGTCAAAACAACTCCGGTTACTGAGCATGCATCTAGGTCTTCTACCCTCAAGTGCTCTCCTCGAGGCCACCATGCCTCCACAACACACGAACCAACAGAATGGTTCGTCCACAGAGTAACATCTCTTTACGATCCTCGATTCTGACTAGTCATTCCTAGAAGGTCGCATTATCTCCCATTTCAAAATATCCCCAGTCGATAACGTGAGAGTCGTCATGTAAGTACCAACTAAGCTGGGAGATGTTAAAGACGTCATGAACCTTATCCAACTGAGGTTGCAGGGCCAGCTGATATGCCACCTCCCCGACTCGCCTCAGCACATCAAATGTTCCGATGAACCTAGGGGAGAGCTTTCTCCATTTCCCAAACCTCTGCTGCCCTCATCGAGGGGAAACCTTCAAGAACACATGATCCCCCACCTCGAACTCCAAGGGCCTTCTCCGACGATCAACATAAGACTCCTTTCGGTCTTGAGCCGCTTTCATCCTCTCATGTACAAGCTAGACTTTCTCTATGGTGCTCTGCACTGCCTATGGCCCAAGAGCACCTATCTCACCAACCCTTGCCCAACAAATGGGTGAACAACTTGGTCTTCCATACAAAGCCTCAAACGGTGTCATGCCAATAGTAGAGTGGACGCTGTTGTTGTTGGAAAATTCTACTAATGTCAAGTGTCTTACCCATGATATTCTGAAATCCTGAACGCATGCTCGCAGCATGTCCTCCAGCGTTTGGATTGTCCGCTCTGTCTGCCCATCGGTATGGGGGTGGAAAGCAGTGCGAAGGTGTAACTGGGTGCCAAAAGAATGTTGTAACCCCCTCTAGAGTCATGAGGTAAACCGAGTATCCTGATCTGAGACGATAGTCTTTGGAACTCCATTCCAACTTACCACCTCGTCTATGTACCTCTATGCTATGGTACTCACCAGGCCCGACTCCTTAATTGCTAAGAAGTGAGTTTATTTCCTCAGTCGATCCACCACCACCCAGATAGCATCATAACCACCCTAAGCTTTGGGTAGTCCTGTGACGAATTACATTGAGATGTCATCCCACATCCACTTGGAGAAATCTAAAGGATGCAACAAACCACTGGAAACCTAGTGTTCAACCTTCACTTCCTGATACACTAGGCATTTAGCCACAAACTCTGCCACTGCCCATTTCACCCTGGGCCACCAAAACATTTCTCTCAGGCCTCGGTACATTTTCAAAATTCCTGGATGTTCTGCCAAGGCTGAGCTATGGAACTCATGGAGAAAACCTCCACACATTATCTCTGGGACAAACAAACTTCCATGGAAAAGCATTCGATGTTAGTTGAACTCTGACCATCCTTCTGGAGCATTCCCTTGATCGACACGATCACGCATCACTTCCACCTCGGAGCCCCCCCACTGTGACTCTTCCACCTGTTGCAACAAAGAGGACTACACCATCATCAGAAACAAAGAGCCTCTAACACCTTCTACCAAGGCATCCAAGTGCAAGGCAGCCAACTCTCCCATTTCCTTCCAAGCATCAGGGGATTCCCGAACTACATCCTGATGCGACTTCCTGCTCAGGGCATCTGCCACAACGTTGCCCTTACCTTCAGTTTAAGAGACCTCAAATTCATAGCCTTGGAGAAAATCGACCCATCTCCACTGTCGTAAGTTCAAGTCACGATGGGAGAAGATATAATGCATGCCATTGTGATCTGTGAAGACCACAAAGCTCTCCCCAAAGAGGTAATGTCTCCACAACGTCAGTGAAAACACTACTGCTGCAAGCTCTATGTCATGGGTGGCATAGTTACACTCGTGAGGGTGCAACTGTCTAGAACCATAATAGATCACTCCCTTCTTCTACATCAGCTCACACCCTAGACCATACCCAGAAGCGTTGAAAAACACCTCATATAACAAGCCTTCCCCTGTCAACCTGAGTACGGGAGCACTGACCATATTCTCCTTCAGGTAGTCAAAAGACTTCTGGAACTGCTCGCTCCATAGGAAGACCTGGTTCTTCTTTGTCAAAGCCGTCAAAGGAGCAGAAACTCGAGAGAAGTCTGAAACGAACCTGCGATAGTAACCTGCCCACCCCGGGAAATTACGAAATTCCACCACACTCTTGGGTTCCAGCCATGAAACAACTGCATCCACCTTCGATGGGTCTACTGAAACTCCATGCTGAGACACTAAGTTCCCAAGGAAGTGTACTTATTGTGTCAAGAACATAGACTTCGATAATTTCACATAAATATGGTGGTGCTGAAGGACTTATAACACTTCTCTGAGATGATCAACATGCTCCTCCTCTGATCTTGAGTAGATCAGGATGTCATCGATAAACAGAACGATGAACCAGTCCAGAAACACTCTGAAGAAAATGTTCATAAGTCCCATGAACACATCTGGTGCATTCATAACTCCAAACGACATCACTTCAAACTCGATGTGCCCATACCTGCACCCGAAAGCAGTATTCGAGATGTCACTGTCCTTTACCCTCAGCTGGTGATATCCATATCGTATATCAATCTTAGAAAACCAACATGCTCCCCTCAGTTGGTCGAAGAGATCATCTATCCTTGGAATGGGGTAACGGTTCATGACTGTTACGTGGTTCAACCTTTGCTAGTCTATGCATGGCATGAGACCACTATTTTCCTTCTTCACGAACAAAACCGGAGCACCCCATGGCGATATGCTAGGTCGAACAAAACCTCTCTCCATCAGATCATCAATTTGAATCTACAATACCCGCAACTCCAAAGGTGTCATCCGATAAGGGGCAATCGAAATTAGATGGGCACCAGGCTGTAAGTCAATCCCAAACTCAACGTCACGTCGGGGGGGGGGGGGGGGGGTAGAGTCACAACCTCCTCAGAAAAAACATCGAGGAACTCCCCAAAAACATCCGGGACATCCATCATCTTTTTATCAGTAGGAATCACGGATAACCCTCCTAACAAGGAAAGTAGAGGTTTCACATGCCGGCTTCCCACCTGATAGCTCCTCTCGCAAACAAAAGATACGTGCTGCCCATCCACGTCGAAGAACACGACTCTTCTCCGGAAGCAGTCGATAATGACACTAACAGAAAACAAAAAGTCGATGCCTAAGATGACATCATATGGCTGCATATGTAACAGAAGAAGGTACCCTTTAGATCGATGTGGTCCCAACGTCAGCCCACGTCTCCGAAAAACACAAGATACGCTGGTATGGCTTCCAACTGGTGTACTCAGTACCAGTGGTATGGAAAGTCTCTCTATGTCTAGTCCCAAAGAAATGGATAGAATATGTGCAACGAAGTAGTGTGAAGCTCCCGAATTGAACAATGCAGAAACAAGAGTGATGAACAAACAAATCGTACCTCGGACCAACTCTGGTCCTACTAGAGCTGTCAACTCTGCTGCGTGCAACGGTCTACGCCCAGCTTCTCTGCCTCTCTGATGTCGTCCACCACCCTGACCATGCCCTGTTCGAGGTCCCTGAGGAGCACCCTGAGGTCGACCTCCCCCCGCAAAGTCTTCCATCAGAGGAGCAAGTTCCTGCTGCTGTTGGAAGGGCCTTGCCGACAACTGATGCTGTCGAGGTGGGTACTGAACCTGCCCACCTCCACCATACTGAGCTCCGTTCGGGCACTGACTTTGAACGTGCCCGATACCTCCACAAGAAAAACACTTCGGTCTTGGGCTCATGAAAAAGGGACGAGGACCCGACGATCTGAACTAGAACTGCTGGGGCCTGCTCCCCACTGGCCTGAACCTGGAAGGTCCCGTCGTAGGAGACCTGCTGCTGACTGCCTTCCCCTTCGACAAGCCCAGCTGGATCCCCTCTCGGGGAGCAAGTCCCTATGATTGAATCCTCTCTACAACCTCTTCCTTATTATGTAAGACCAAGTATGTTGGAAGGGTGAAGGGGGTGACAACATACTGGAGCGAAGGACGAAGCACCTCCTCCAAACGTCTCGCTCGATTCTCTTCATCCAGAAAGTGATCCGGAGAAAAGTGCAGGAGATCCTTGAATATGGTCCCCAACACTCGTACTAACATGCTCCCCTGCTGAAGGGAGAGTAACTCATGCCGCTTCTCAACCTTGATCATGGAACAAAAGAATTCCTCTTGGAATTCATTCTCAAAGTCAGCCCATGGAACCTCTGCCTCTATCCTCTCTCTGAGGCAGGGCATCCACCACTATCGCGCCGCACCTCTCAGATGACTGACTTCTAGGATTACCTAGTACTCCCTCAGAGCACGGATCAACGTAAAAGTGATCCCTAGTTCCTCAAAGCACCCCTTCGTCTCTGTATCCGATGTACTACCCTCATACTTCTTGATGGTCTGCCGCTGAAAATTGTGGAGAGACTTCTGCCACTGGCTATCTTCCTCCTCTCGGTCAATCCTGAACTGATCAACTGCCTTAATCTGCTGGGCCTCGGCCGTCTAAGCCACCCGGGGACGATGTCCAGGTGTCATAGGTGTACAGTAAACAAGGACCCCCTAATCCCAAGTAGTAAGGAAAACTCAAGGTTTTATTTTATCATTTTATTTCAATTTCATTCCCAGAACAACCAAATCAAATAAAACACAATCATGATGATGCATGTGAATTCACTAGGTTCTCTACCCTGCAACCAATGTAGTCTAAGTTGGTCATTCGGTAGGCTATAAGTCCTTGCATCAGATCAAGGGGGGCCCTTAAATCCCATGTCCTAGCCGGTCTTCCCTGGCCTATGTCACGAACCAAGAATAACTAAAATTATCGTCATACCATCCCATGAAATCCTCACTGTTCCTAACTATAGAATCCATCCTATCTCCTAACCATCACCTCTGATACAATTCAGTCATGACCCCCTCCCACAAAATATGCCCCCCCCTGAGATGGCAATGGTGAATGGGAGATAATGAACCATGAGTCCCGCCTCCAGTAGGCCCCAGGGTGGCGAATAGCACCAAGGGTATGAGTATTCACAAATATGGGAGGCATTACCCTTTTTTATTTTTTAGGATCGGGAAATAGGACAAGTCAACCACCAAAAAGGAAAATATCATGTGTATAGAAATAAACCCAAACCAAGCCCACATGCATGATTAAATAATTTTATAACAAGGTGCAAGTACAAGAAAGCTCAAAGTAAAATACCAATGAATACAAGAGTACAACAAATGCATCAACTCCAACTATCTGACTAGTAGGGTCCCGCACGGCCCTTTTAGTCCTCCTGGAAACATGAATGTAAACGTAGTGTGAGCATACAAGTATACTCTTTAGGGAAACCTAATTCACTCATGCACAAGTTGGGAGACATCCTAATGTCCCGTGAGAACAAAAGAAGAAACATAGCAAAGAATTCTATCCACCCAACCCCACCATCAACAATCACCAAAAACACAATCACAATAGGTAGTTGTATATAAGAAACATGAGTGTTGGGTACCCCACACCATTTCCCTTTAGTTAGCCTCTCTTCCTAACGGCAATAGTCCTGATGTTGCCACACTCTCTCCGCCCGCACACACCTGGGCCTCACCACCACGTATCCCGCCTGCACACACCTTGGCCTCACAACAACATATCCCTCCCACACACACCTGGGCCTCACAACCACATATCCCGCTCGCACAAACCTGGGCATCACCACCATGTATCCCGCCCGCACACACCTGGGCCTCATTAAGAAGATTCTTGGGAAACAATAGAACCTTTCCAAAGAGTCTTGGGCTAAAGCCACCCTAATCGAAACCTACCCAAAGTGTCTTCGGTGTAAGGTCGCCTCGAGCCATCACATCCTAGGTGAGAACGAGAAGGAAAGATCTATTAACTAATGGAAAAACACCCCCTCCCATGAAATGGGAGTGTTCGACACTAAGTGCTCAACATGGGTGAGGTGATATAAAACAGAAAAGATACAAATATATATATATATATACGAACGACACAGTCCAACCTATGGCTTCTAAACCGTGAAACTGAGCACGTTCCTCGACAATGCTACTACGAAGCATGCATACAACAAACAACTCTATCCCCATTTAGGTTTTCACGTTTCAGCAGAATTAGTTTATTAAATACTTAACTACTGGGAAACTATCCACAACCAACCATATCGATAGTTCGTAAAACATATCCCTGCCATCCAAAAATTGGGTTAGGAAAAAGACAAGCAACATAACCGAACCCATCTTATCAACCAACCAACCCCATTGATTGTTAATCCCGTTCCATTATCATGACCCACAATTTATTAACTCTTCCACATTTTATTTATTATTCACAACCCATAGTTCATTCACATTCAAACTCATCCCTGCAGCCTTGCTTCCAACCACCATAACCACAACTGCACCATACATCATTATCCCTTTAATAACATTTATTACAGCCCTACTGCCCACCCGATCCACAACAACCCACAAAACAATGTTTGTACCACATCATCGCCCCTTTGACATCATTTACCGTAGCCCTGCTGCCTTTTCTATTCGTAACAACCTGAGAATCACCCCTCCCTTTCACACACCGGTATCCAAGCCAAAAACCACATGTTCATTATTCCATTTTGTTTAACCGGGGTGATCACAAAAGGGTTCCGGATTTTAAATAGCCAACTTTACATGATTAACCAATTTCAAGATTCTATAATGTTTCCATCCATAAGAAAATCCAGAAGAAGAGGGAAACATTTAATTGTGTAAGAAAAGGCCCCCAATGACAATGATTTTCATTAGGCAGAAGCTCATTCACAATATAATATCACATGATATAAATAATGTAACTGCATTCACAAATTTCTCATCCCTGTTATATAAGCCAGTTATTATCTTTATTAAACCGGTTCAAAAGTGTTTCACATAAACAAACGAACACCCACCCCTCATGATATATAAATTAGAGAGATTAAGGTAATATCCCTACCTCAACTAGTTCTGATCACAACGCTCCCCGAGATCAACCTTAGAAGACGTCCGTCGGCGTCGGTCACTTCTGTCGGGTCCCGGAAAAACCACCTCGGGAGGAAGTCAGAAATGAAAGGCCAAAGGAAAGACAACAGATCCAATCTCAGAAGTTCTGCCTTGTCGTTACGATCCCATGGCTATTGAAGGATCATAAATCTAAGCTCGAATGAAGATGTTATGGAAGAAAGCGCCTTCATGTCACTTGGGAGAACTCTGCTCAGAGGAATGGGGAGGAGAGGGGTGAGTTGAAAGGAGGAGAGGTCCCCTGCTTTTATAAGTGAAAAAATCAAAAGTAAATGGCATGTACTTTATGGTACATGGCATGAACTTGGTTATTTAACATGGTCTCCATGCAACTTCCAACACGGATCTGTGGTTGTTGATTGGTCAACACATGGTTTGAGGGTAACACATACTAGGGGAGGGACTACACAGTGTGTACTTTGGACACACGGCGTGTACACATTTATTGCACTCAAAAAGGACACGACTCCAACATGGCACACGACCGTTGACTGGTAATGCATACGTGGGGAAGGACTACACGACATGTAATACTAGACACACGGTGTGCACCCATTATTTCACACAGCAGGGATGCGGCCTTCAACACGGGGTATACCCAGCGAGGTGGTAAACGATGTGTAGTTACACTACATGGAGTGTACTCATTTACTTCACATGGCGAGGACATGACCTGCAACATGGGGTACACTCGGAAAGGGGGTATACGGCGTGTACTCAACTTACACGGCGTGTAGTTTCAAAATTCTGGAAAGTGTGGGAAAATTCCATTTTACCCTCCAGAACACTTTGTGGCCTTCTTTTTGACAAAGGAATGGTCCGGAGAGGTCCGGGCCATTACAAATAATGGTGTTCATAAAGATTATTTATGTTGTTTTGTATGTCTTACAGTGCAATGTATCATTCGTGTATGCAATCTATTTTCCAAGACTTCTTAAACCAATCTGTCCTTTGAGCCTTGATATCTTGTAATCGTGCCAATTTATTAAAATAATGCACCGACTCGGGGTAACTGGGGTCAGGGCATTACAGTTGGTATCAGAGGATGTTTATAAATAGCCTTGGAAGCAAGATTTAGATAAACTCAGATTAGAGAACATAGACCGAAGATAGTCTTTGAGGATTAGTAGACAAGAACGTACTAGGATTTTGATATTGTAGATATTTTGTAATTTTTCCAAGCAATACATCCCTATCTGGATACGACCAGAAAGAGGTGGCTCTGGCACAGATGTACCAAGGGGTAAAACCTGAAAACGCTGATTTGAGCTAGACTCAAACAGGAACTGGTGCATGACTATGGGCCTTGCTGCACTCTTGGTTTCGACACTCTCGGGGGATATGCTTAGGCTAATTATCATTTTCATTACAAACCACATGAAGGGTTAATGAGTATATAGTTCCTCAATGAAGAGATTTTTATGATTATGGTTTACATCCACAAACTGTCTAAATTATGTAAAGTTTTTTACAAGTTTGGGATTAGGTATTGCTATTCATAAACTAATCTAGTGTATTCCATTGTATAGAAATGGAATCCAGAAGAAGGAATGAGAACTCCGGCAATACACATGATCCAAATACTAAGAAAGATCATATCATTCATGCTCTTATGCCAAAATTTATAATGGAAATAGTCTCCCACATATTATCATCATATAAAGAAATAATATCATGTGTTGATATTACATGTAAAGAATTCTCGGAGTCCTATGGCTTTGAAGGGAAGCCAGAGAAGGAAAGGATGGTAGAGAGAAGGACAGATAAAGGGAATAATGTAACGAAGTATTATCCCATTTGTGATAACTGTAGAAAGAATCACTTTGGAAAATTCTTGAAGGGAATGAGAGTATGTTATAAATGTGGAGAAAAATGACACCATGTACGTGACTACAAGGGTAAGAAAAAGTTTTCAAATGTACAATACGTCATCTGCAAGGATTTTGGACACTACTTGAACCAATGTCCCAGTCATCAGACTATGCCTCAAATGATGCTATTGGATAATAATCAAGTAATGATAATACCACAGATAAAGAGGAATGACTAGTGCTATTATGTTTTTATTTTGTAATTATTTCATTGAAGTGTTGTATGAATGGTGTACTGGAAATAAATAAGGAATGTACTACAATACTATTTCATTGAAGATTTGAGATTCTTTGATACTAAGAAAATTGACTCTATAGTGAAATTGGGATTTATCGCCTACCACTAGACTACGTGATGTTCCTGGATGGTATAATGTAGTTTCTTTTTTTAAAATGTCTGATATGTGAATTATAAATTCATTATATTTAGAACCCTATACGATTAGGATAAATAGAGTATTTTTGTATTGTATTATGTTCTGGGGTGAAAGATGAGTTTGTAATAGAAATTTAATAATGGATAAAACTCTAATTATAAAGTAATTATATCTCTTTATAATTTTATCTAACATCATAAATAAATTACTAAAAATTATGAAATGGAACTTAAAACCAAAATGATGTCCAACATGGTACGTTTGATCATCACAAATTTATGGCTTTAGGATTATTGGCCTTTTCATAGCCATGTTCTCTACCACTCTCCATCAGATATTTATGGTTATATTTCTCTTCCATATCCATATTTTCCTTCATAGTAACCCTAGTATGTTTTATTTTCGGTATCCTTCATATTTACCTATCTTTATTTTCAATAGAGGCATCATTAATCCATTTTTTGATGTGGGATTTCAACTAAGATATTTTGAAATGTTAAACCCAAGTTTTCAATACCGAGCATAAATTGAGAGGATGTAATTTATACAAGTAGGGGAGAATTTAACACACCAAGATTCCACGATATGCTTCTTTTTGAATAATACAGTAGCGTGTGTTGTACGTAACATCGAGTTCTATCACTCACCACGACCAATCAAAGTATCTTTTATGAATAGTAATACCCACTTTTTGAAATTTTATAAATTTTATCACTCAAAATGGACTTAATTTTTGGATTTGGAATATCGAAATTAGACTAGGGTAAAACTTCGGTTCTTTTTGGATAACTTTAATATTTTGAATAATTGTGAAAATTACTAAATTTTAATTAAAAAGAACATTTTTAATTGAAATAAATAATAGTGATAAATTATGAATTTTAGTGGATTTAAATTATATTTAGAATATAATTTTACCATTTAATCTACTGTTTTTCATTGTACATAATTTTACATTTAAACCAGACATAAACCAGTGTAAATCTTTTGAAAGTTATTGTTTATTAAAAACACACTTTTTGTTTTAACAGCGGGAAATGAATTTTAATTATTAAATGTGACTTCTATGTTTTTAATTTGGTAAAATAGACTTCATTATTGAATTCGGAATATCAAAAATAGCTTAGGGTAATGTTTTGGTATTTATCTGAAAACTTTCAATTTTTGATGAATAGTGAAAAACACTGAGTTACTGTTTAAAACCGGATTTTTATTTAAATAATTATTTATTTTATTTAAATATATTATAGGAAAAAATAGACACATAATATCTATATAAATTCAATGTAATTCATTGGAGTCCGTTTATAATAATTTGAGATATATAAAAATTTTATTGAACTTTTTCACCGTCTTTTAGCTACCTCCTAGGAGAATTTGTAAATTCATATAAAACGTAATTTTACCGCTTCTATGAGTGAAATTTCAAAATATGAGAGGCACAGTTAATATGAAGGAGTATAATGTGGTTCAATAAGAGAAAAATAATTTTTGATGATTAGTATCTTTTTACTTTTATTTACCGCGGTAAAAAGTAAATAGGGCAATTAAGGGTAAAATTGATATTATTATTACCCTAACACATGTCATGAATCTATTGGATAAGTTTAATTCGACCAAAAACAACCTTAGGAATAAAATATGACCCTTTAGGTCCACTTGGAAAATATTAGGACATTTATTATTATTTATATCAAAGAAGAGTTAAAAGAGCTAAAATCAAAGTTTAATAACTAAAACATTTTTAATATAGGGTTATGCATAAGATAAATTAAATTATAATTATTCATTAGAAATATAAATATATTTCCTAAATAAATGTATTTTAATTATAATTTCTAGATATTATATAATTATATTTATTTAGGACACAATGATGATCCAGTAATTTAATTATTAAAGAATGAATGAAATAAATAGTAATATAAATATTAAAATAAATATAATTTCATAGTTTTAATGAAATCCAAGAATATTCTAGGTGACTATGACATGTTAGGTCTGATTCAATGTATCTTGTTCGATGTAATCATGGTTTGATGACATTGTCAAAAACAAAATACCCAATAGTGTCAAAATTGACATAAGTTAATATTTAAAAAAAATACTATATGATTAATTGATATTATATTCCTAAAAATATAAGGTTAATCCAAAGGGATTATATCAGGAAATTTATATCATTTATGGACCAATTGGGGGTCTCTTGTAAGTTTATTGTATGTTTATTAACCATATAACATAAAAATGCAAAGAGATATGGTAAATGTCAATCTAAGTAACTAAGGGTTAAAACTAAAATATAAGGTTAATAAAGAGAACCAAACCTATCTAAAAGCTATTGGTTAAGTGGAATTAGACTCATCCCAACATTATACTTTGAATAATCCACATTGGATCCATTAGAAACCGAATATTAATTTCTAATAAATTAATACTTTATGTTTTTCTTAAAGAGTCCCTCCTCCCCCTTAAAAAAGGACACCACTTATATCCAATTCCTCACACTTTCAAAACTTTTGGATTGTCCATCCTCTACCAAATTAATCTCCCTGCATCCTTCTCCTCCTCCTAGAAGTCTCACCTTAGGCATAAGGCACTTCAAGTGTCTTTTTTGGTTCAAACCAAAGGGAGTTACCCAAATTAAAGGTAATGATTTCTCTTAGCTTCTTTTCTTTTATTTTACTTCTCCAACACCTAAACTCTTCTTATTCATTTCTTTTGTTACAAAAATAGTATCATAAATATACTATGATATTTTTATGAGATGTATTTTAATTATATATACACTCAACTCTATCTAATGGGTGAAGAACATAATGTTTCTTTGGATGGCAACCATACACCTCACGAAACGATGATTGTTCAATTATCTCCTACCGCCTCTCATGGTGGACATTATGATGGAACTATAATTATATATGATATTAATTATATTTATTTTATATATAATATTCTATAATTCCATTTTATATCAGAGCATTATTCGTTTCATGTTTTATGTATATACGATAATTTAATTTGAGGAAGTGCGGACTACCGCCCCCTCAAAGTGATATGACTCAATTATACCATACATGGAACATGTAAAGAATGGTATTAATGAACATAAGTAACACATATAAGATATTATATTATACTGGAATAATAATATACATATGTATTATTTGGTTTTTATTCCTTTGAAAATGAAAAATGAAATGGAAGTAGCTTTCGTGCATACGTACGGACTACCTTCTTCCTGAACGCGATGAGATTCATTCTCCATCATATCCATTCAAGTCTAATTATAAATTTATGATTAAAGATAATTTTTACGGACTTGATATAATTCTGGATATGTATAAGATACAACCTATCAATAAAAAACACGACTTATGTAACAAAACATATAAAATAAAATGAGTTAGTTAACACCCGAAACGAGGAAAATACTAAGATATTATTAACAATGAAATGTTGAATGATCATACATGATATCATATTAATGCATATTATTCTTTTATAATTTAATAACAAACATTTAACCATTATAAAAGAGACTAACCTACCCTCAACAAATGAAATGTACAAGGTATGGGGTTTTCATCTCACTCCTTATTCCTATGAGATTCATGCCATATTTCCACTATTACCTTTTTGTGGTGTATGTACCTAGCATAATTGTATTATTTGTGTAATACACTTTAATATATGTTTATTTACAAATTCATTTTATGATACCTCTTTCATGGGTTGTATGTTTTGTAAAATACCAAATTGGTAAGGGTTAATTTCACAATCAATTTATTATCCAAGGTTGTTTTTACATAAGTATCTACTGGGACATATTTATTATCCATTTCCACATTTTATGAAAGAGAATTCAAATGGATTATTTTAATTTATATTTTACTAAAACATCATTTCAAATGTTTTAAATATTTATTCTTCTAAATCTTTCTCATTAATGTTCATGTCTTCAAAAAGGTTTTTAAGGATTTATTATATGGGCATGAATGTTTTTAAAATGTTAATTCCTTTCAAAAGTTTCAATGTGGAATGGGACACATTGATTCAAAAATCTCTTTACATGGCTTCATTTCCAAATTGTGTGACATTTAAATGTTTTCATGAAAAAGAGGTATTTCTCTCAAAGAGTTTTAAAAATCATTTTCTTCAACGTCAAAATCCTTTAATGGATTTTAAACTTCTTTTGAAGTTGAGTTATCATGATAAAAATCTTCAATAATGTGTTGAAGGTTTTGTGATATGTTTTACTGTGGATGTGTTATTTTTATACCATTCATGGTTTATGGGTAAATTATTGAAATTTCATATGCTAGTTTTAATTAGAATTTTTATGTTATGATTAGACCTTTTCATATGAGGAATGCATTGGACTCAGTAAGTGATGGGTGGTGCCCGCTACAGATCCTCGATGTATCAGTAGGTATAATGAGACAAACTAGTGTCTTGGCTCGAGGCCATGACAAAATATTATATGTATTCTTGGCATGAGGCCTTGGATATGTGGTTATGATAGTCTGGCATTATGCATTCCATAATTTTGAAAGTTGTTAGTGATGTTGCTTGTGATTATATGACTAGTAGAATATCAATGTGAATAACTAAATGACATTATTTCATTTTTATTTTTGCCATATTATGCTGAATTTCAAGTTTAAAAGGATTTTTTAGTTATATATTGCCTTAAATGTTTATTATTATATATAAATTTTTCCGCTATATTGCTTACCCTTACTGATCATTTGAGCTCACCCCTTTCAATGATTTATTTTTCCTAGGATTCCAAGATGTCTCCTGTGATTGATATTAAGGGTTAAGCCAAGGGAATAATGTCATTAATAAAGATTATTTATGTTGTTTTGTATGTTTTAAAGTGCAATGTAACATTCATGTCTGTAATCTATTTTCCAAGACTGCTAAACCAATCGGTCCTTCAGGACTTGATTCCTTGTAATCATTCCAATCTAATAAAATAATTTACCGACACTGGGCAACTAGGGTTAGGGCTTTACAATATGGGTTGATGGTTTTATTGGTATGAGGTTTGAGGGTCTTTTGGGGGGCTAAGATTCTAGTTTTTTTGGGATTGACAGTAAAGTGATCACTAGGTCTCATGTTTATCATTTTCTACAGATGATTTTATAATTTTTTATAGCGTTGAGGGTAAGTTATTTCTCAGCATTAGTGTTTTTCATTTTTAGGGATGTGGGATTAAGGTTTGTGGGAATGAGGGAATATGGTTTTTCTAGTGATGTTGGTTAATTTTGTTTTGTAGCTAACGATTTGGGGTTTTTGGGGATGAGAATTAGTGTTTATTATGTTGCTTGTTTAGGAATTTTTTGGGCTGAGGGTTTATTGTTTTTTGGTGCTGATGGTTTTTATTATTGTGGACTGAGGGTGGAGTTGATATTGTGGCTTAATGTTTATAGTTATTTGTGAAGGAGTGTTTAAAATTTTTTGTGCTGACTTTTGAGATGTTTGTGTTGCTATGGATTGTTGGATATTTGGTGCTTAGGATTTATGGTTTTTTTAGATGATGTTTTCTTTTTTTTGGTAGATTAGTTATGGTTTCATATGGATAATGAATTACAATATTCTATGAATTATTTATTTAGTTTCGTTGGGGATGAGTTTTTAGTGTATTACAGGGATGATGTTTCAGGGTTTTGAGGTGTTGAGGGTTTAGTTTTTTCTAGGAATGAGGTATTAGTGTTTTCAAGGGATAAGGGATTAGGGTTTTTTGTGGCAGTGGTATTGTGGTTTTTTTGTGGTTGGGGGATTAGAGTTTTCTGGGGAATATGGTTTAGTGATTTATAGGGATGATGTTTTATGGTTTTTCTAGTGAGGTTTTGGTAGTTTCATGGGATTAGGGTTTGTGATTTTCCATGGATGTTTGTTTGGGGTTTTCTATGGATTAAAATTTAGGGTTTTTGTTGTATTACATTCACTTATTTTTTTGGTTTTATGGTCATAAGGTTATATGTTTTTATAGGGTTGTGGTTTTATGGATTTTGAGAATGATGCTTACTAGTTTTGTGGTTTTGAGAGATTTTGTGGTGTAATGATTGAGTGTTTATGTTTTAGTTTTTGCTAAGGGAATATTTTTTTGGGTTTAAAAGATTTGGTTTATCCTGTGACCAGGGTTTAGGGTATTCTAGGGAAAAAAATTAGTGTTTTATAGGGATGATATAATTCGGAATTATGGGGCTGAGGGTTTATAGTTTTTTGAGGCTAATATTTTAGGGTTTTTTAGAGATAGTGATTGAAGTTTTTTGGCTGATGTTTTAAGAATTTCTGGATCTAGAGATTTAGTTTTTTCTTGTGACGAGGTCTTATGGTTTTCTTGGTAACAGGGTTTAGAATTCCTGTGGATGATATTTTAGTGTTTTAAAGGGATAACTGAATTGGGTTTTCTGGGTTTTTGGGTTGAGAGTGTTATATGGATGAGCATTTCGCTCTTCCTCGAGAGTAGGTTATATCATATTCGGGTTATGAGGATTAATTATTTTTTAGGAAATAGGGTATATGACATCTATAGATTAGGTTTTATGATTTCACAAGGGTATTGGTGTAGGGTTTTTAAGGGATATGAGTTTTTAGTTTTCTATTGATGAGGGTTGAGGGTTTTTTGTTGAATAGGGATTATCAATTATTGGGTCTCAGTGTTTATTGTACTTTGAGAAGAAGGGTTTAGGGTTTCTAGGGGCTATAGTATTAGGGTTTCATGGGGAAAAGGGTGTATGATTCAATGAGGATGGTGGTTTAGGGTATCCTAGGGATGAGGGTGTGGGGTTTTTTTGGGTATGATGGTTTAAATATTTTTATCTTCTTGTTGTTTTGGGATTCTTGGGGTATCATATTTATTCCTTCATTTAGTTGAGGGTTTTTAATTCTAGGGGCCTAGAGATTATGGTTTCATGTGTTATAGGGATTAGTGATTATTGTGGATTTTTGTTTAGGGATTCTTATTGTGGGCGGTTTATGATTTCAAGTGGATGAGGTTTTATTGCTTTTTTGGGATGTGGTTTAGTGTTTCATTGTGTGGAATGTAAAGGGTTTGTTGTGGATTAGAATAGGGGATGAGGGAAAGAGGATTCTATGGATGAGGGATTAGTGGTTCTTTGGAATATGGTGTACAGTTTTCTATAGATGAGTGTTTAGGGTTTCATAGGGTTGATGGTATAAGCTATCATTGTCCCAAGGGATTAAGGTTTCATGAGGATGAGGGTTTACTGTTTCCTAGCGAAGACTTTATATGGTTTCTTCAGGATAAAGGATTTTTTGTTTCATTTTTATTAGGGTTTTGGGATTTTTACGGATTGGGATTTGGTTTTTTTGGGACTGATGGTTTATGGTTTCTTATGGAAGATGTTTTAATGTTTATTGGGGTTAAGGTTTTAGGGGTTCTTAGGGAAGAGGGTTTTTATATTCATAGGGTAGTGGGTTTTCGGTATCATGTGAAATAGGGTTTAGGGTAACATGATGATATGGATTTAGAATTTTTTGGGGATGCGATTTTAGGGTCTTTTGTTAATAAGGGTTTTTGGGTTTTTGCAGATGATTTATTAGGTTTTTTAGGTATATGGGTTAATGGTTATTGGGAATGAGGGTTATTGTTTTTTGTTTTTGTGGTTTAAGGGGTTTTTTGGTAATAAGAGTTTGGTTTCTCTAGGGATATAGATTTCAGATTATTTAGGAATGATGGTTTGTTTTATTGTGTTGATTGTGTTTTATGGTGTTTTAGGGATAATTCATTATGGTTTTTTATGGAGGAGGGAATATGTTTTTTTGGGGATGATGGTCTAGGTTTTTTTCGATGAGTGTTTAGGGTTTTTTGGGGTAGAGTGTTAATTTTTTTTGGTTGTGGAATTAAGGTTTTTTGTGGTGAGGGGTTTTTGTTTTTAGGATATGGGATGAGGATTTTGTGGTGTTGTGTGTCATGAATTTTTGGAGGATGAGGGTTAGTTTTTTTGGAGATGGAAGTTTGTCATTTTGGGGGATGAGAACATACTATTTTTTGGTGATGGCGGTATTGGGTTTTCTAAGGATGTGGATTTAGGGTTTTTGGCCTATGAGGGTGTAATGTTTTCAATGGATGGGGGTTTATGGTTTTTTTTTGTTATTGGATTTGTGATTTCATTGTCTAAGGGTGCCCAATTTTTGGGTGTTATGGATTTACAGGTCGCATAGTTTATGGATTTAGGGATTCCTGGGGATAAAAATTTATGTTTTACGGGGGCTATTATTTTAGGTTTTGGGGATGGAGGTTTTTGGGAACATTCATGTATTTGTTTTTGGGATTATAGGGATATGTGATTATGGTTTTATAGGGTTGAGTGTTAATGTTTTTTAATGGATTTGGAATTATTTGTGTTTAGGGATTAGTGTTGAGGTTTTTATGGGTTTGATTGAATACATTTTTCTGGGGCTTTTGGTTTCGGTTTTTTTATGTAGGATAATGATTGGTTATTAGGGGATGATGTTTCAAGGATTTTATGGGCTGTAGGTTTTGCGTTTTCAGGGGGTGTGTGGTTAAGGTTTTCTAGGGATATAGTTATATGTATTTTTTTGGTATTGGGGTTTACGGTATTATAGGATGAGTGTTTAGTGTTTTCCAGGGATAATGGTGTTGTTCTTTTAAGTGGATGAGTTTTTATAGGTTTCTAGGTTGAGGGTTCAGAAAATTTTATTCTTGAGAGTTTCAAATTTTTTTAGTTATTTGTTTTTAGTGTTTTCTAGTTTCCAAGGCTTAGTGTTTTCTAGGATGAGGGTTTTGTGTCTATTAAGGATGAGGGTTTATGGTTCTTTAAAGTAGTGGTTTTTGGTTTTCTAGGGATGAGGATTTTGATTTTTTCTAGGGATGATGGTTTTTGTTTTTCTAGTGATGAGGGTTGAGGTATTTATAAGGAAGATGGATTTTAATTATCTAGGGATAATGCTTTGGGGTTTGTATTGTGTTGAGGTTTTGGGTTACTTAAGGAATACGTGTTAGGGTTTTTTGGTGCTGAGAGTTTTGGGTTTTCATGGGATGACAGTTTACTGTATTTTGGGGACGAGGGTTTAGGGATTTCTACGTCTAGGAGTTTATGGTCTTCCAGGTATGAGGTTTTAGGATTTTATGGGTATTATTTTTTAGGTATTTTTAATTTTGGATGACTAGGTTTTTCTAGATATTAGGTTTTCAGTATTTCTCGGGATGAGGTTTTATGGATTTCTTTGGTTGGGGATATATGTATCTCTAGGGCTAGGATATAATGGTTATTTAGGGATGAGGGTTGATAGATTTATGGGGATTAGGGGTATGGTTTATTTGATCTGATGGTTTATGGATTTATAAGGGTGTGTGTTTCTGATTTATTATGAAGGTTCTGTGTTTATTCGGGATTTTGAAATATGTTATTTGGGGATAACTTTTTAGGGTTTTATTGGGTTGAGTGATTATAGTTTTTTTGGGGTGGAGATTTTACGTTATTTCATGATGAGGGTTTATAATTTTATTGGGATGATATTTTAATATTTTTTGTGTATAAGGCTTTTGGGGTTTATGTGGATGAGGGTTTAGTGTTTTTTAGGGATGAGTGGTTAATGTATTTTGGTGATGAGTATTAAGGGTTTCTTGAGGATGAGTTTTTTGGGTTTCATGTGGATGAGTGTTTAGGTTTTTTTTGGGATGATGGTTTAGGGTATCTTGGTGATGATGGTCCAGGGTCTTCGAAGTAGTCGATTTATTATTTTATGAGTTTGATGGTTTAGGATTTTTGGGGAAGAGTGTCTAGGGATTTCAGAGCTGTGGTTTTAGTCTAGTTTTGGGTTGAGGGATTATGGTTATTTCGGGAAATGCTTTTTTGGTTTTTGGGGATTATTGTTTTTTATAAAGGTTTAGGGTAATTTGGGGTTTATGGTTTATGGTTTTTTAAGAAATTGTTTTTTTTTGGAAAGGGATTGAGGTTTTTTGTGGACGAGGTTTTAGGATTATTTGTGGAGGATTTTTTTGGTTCATTTGGTGTTTATGGTATAGGATGTTTTTGGATAAGTGGTTAGGGATATTTTGGGCTAACAATATATTGATTTAGGGTGACTGGGTGTTTAGAGATTTTTTGTATAGGAGTTTAAAATTTTCATTGGATAACGGTTTAGGGTTTTTAGGGATTCGTGTTTTGTGATTTCTTGGGATGATGGTTTAGGGTTTATAGGGTGAGGGTTTAGGAAGATATATAGATGATGACATAGGTTTTTACAGGAATGATTGTTATGTTTTTTCTATGGATATAGCTATATTGTTTTTTTACAGATAAGGGTTTAGGGTTTTTATGGTTCTGGATCTAGTGTTATCTTCGGATGAGAACTTAGGGTATTCTCGGGATGAGGGTTTATTGTTTAATTCATATGAGGGTCTAGATTTTTTTGAGATGTGTGTTTAATATTTTATTTGATGGATGAAATTGGGATTTCTATGGATTATGATTCAAGGTTTTCTGTGGTTTGGCGTCTAGGGTTTTGGGGATTGATTTTCATGGGATTTCCTTTACTGAGGAATATGGGCTTTCTGGAGAATTGTGTTTGGGTGTTTCTTGGATGGGGGTTATGGGTATTTTTGGGAACAAGGTTTTGGGTTTTCTAGTGTAAGAAGGTGTATGATTTTTTTGAGACAATGGTTTAATGTTTTCATTTGTTCAATGGGTTTTCGGTTTTATGGGATTGATGGATTAGAGTTTTATTGTGTTATGGTTTAATGGGTTTCAAAGGATAAGTGTTTTGAATATTAAAAGGGATGATGGTATCATCATTAATGGGGGTGAAGGTTTGGAATTTTATAGGGATGAGGTATTAGGATTTTTTATTGTGATGGTTTAGAATTTTCTAGTATTGGGGGACTTGTGTATTATAGGGACGAGGGAAATAGTTTTTTTGTATAAGGGATTCTGTTTTTTTGGATCTTGTATTATTTTTTTCCTAGCATTGAGGGTTTTGGGTTTTCTGGGGTTAAGTGTTTGGGTTTTTATGGGGTTGAGGGTTTAGGGTTATCTAGGCAAGATGGTTAAGGGTTTCAAGGATATGATGGTTTAGGTTGTTCTGGGTATGATTGTTTAGGGATTTCAAGGGTTGAGGGTTAAAATTATCTATGGATTTTGGATTACGGTTTTCTAGGACTGGGGGATTCAAATATACTAGGGTTGATTATCTAGGGAATTCCAGGACTGAAGGTTTAGGGTTTCTGGGGAAGAGTGTTTGTGGAAATATGTGGCAAAGTGTTTAATGTATTATGGGCCTCAAGGATTATGATTTTCCAAGGTTAATTGTCTAGAGTTCTCTGAAATTTACAGTATATGGTTTAATTGGGTGAGAGTTATCATTTTCATTGGATTAGTGTTTATGGTTTTCTAGGTTTGAGGGTTTGAGGTTTTCTCGGAATGAGGATTTTGTGTTTTTTTGGGTGACTATGTAGGGATTTCCAGAGATTAGGTTCTAGTTTTTTATGGGGCAGACGGTTGTGGGATTTCAAGAGAAGAAGTTTATTGGGTTTCTAGATATAAGGGTTTAGTTTTTTCAAGGGTACTATTTTGTTGGTTTTCTGGGGATGATAATTTATTGTTTTATAGTGTTGTGTGTTTAGGGATTTCTAGGGCTATTGGTTTTTTTTCTAGGGGTGATGGGTTTGGGTATTTTGAGAATGAGTATATATGATTTTTAGCCTAAGGTATTAGTGTTTTATAGTGATTAGGGTTTTGGATTCTCTAGGGATACTGGTTTAGGTTTTTCTTAGGATGAGGAATTAGGATTTTATGGGTTGAGGAATTAGGGGTTATTTGTGCTGATGTTCAATGGTTATTTTGAGAGCATTGTATCAGGTTTTATGGGGATTATTGCATTGGGTACTCTAGTGCTAAGGGAATTGTGTTTTATTGGTCTAAGGTTGTACGGGTTTTTAGGTATTCAGGTTTATGGTTTCATGGAAAATGTGATTTTTAGGATGGTGGTTTAGGGTTTACTTTTGTCAAGTGTTTTGTGTTTTATGGTGATGAGGGGTTAGGGATTTATGGGTATGAGGGATTAGGGTTTTCTAGGACATAAGGTTTAGGGTTTTATCATGATAAGGGTGTATGGATTCTTAGGGATTTCAGTTTATGGTTTTATAGGGATGTGGGTTTAGGATTTTTCGGGGTTGATGGTGTTGTGTTATTTTGGATGAGTGTTTATCATTTTCTAGGGATGGGGGATTTTATTTTTCTGGGGATGAGCGTTTAGGGTTCTCCAGGGATGAGGTATAAGATTTTATGGTGTTTATGATTTAGGGTTTTCTTGGGCCGAGTTTTCAGGTTTTTATTGGTTTGAGGGTATAGGTTCTAACGGTATAAGGGTTTTGTGTTTTCTTGATAATAGGTTTTGTGGTTTTTTATTTCATATAGTTCATTTTTTATAGGTCTTAATGTCACATTTTCCTTGTTATGAGGTTTTTTGGTCATCTTGAGATGAGGGTTTATGATATTTTGCCAGTAAGAAACTATTGTTTTACTGGAATGAGGGTTTAGTATTTTCTTGGGTAAAGGTTTAAGGTTATATTGGGCTGAGTGTTTATGAATTTTTGGGATATACTTTAGTTATTTATATGGATGAGGAATTAGGTTTTTTTAGAACTAATGCATTAGGATATTTTGGTAATGAGATTTTTTGATTTTCTAGGTCTGATGGTTTTTTTTCTAGGGCGGGTGAATTAGGGTTTTTTTGTGGCTATGAGTTTACTGTTTTCTATGGTTATGGATTTAGTGTTTTTGGGGTATAAATTTTAGTTTTATTTTGGGAAATAGGATTCACGGTATGTTTGGGATAAGATTTAGGGTTATTAATGTTGCGGTTTTTGGATTTTTTGGTGGTCACTGAATAACATTTTTGGGGAAGAATATTTATTGTTTTTTATGGATGGTGTTTTTGGTTCTTCTAGGATGGATGTTTTCAGTTTTTTGGGAATTAGGGTTTCGGGTTTTTTGGGGATGAGGTTTAAGGTTATTTGGGGGTCATTGGGTTTAGTTTTTTTTGGTGAAGAGGTTTTATGGATTTTTGGGGATGAGGGTTTTTCATACTAAGGGTTTATGGATTCTTGGGGCATTGTTTTTAAGATTTTTGGTAGATAAATGCGTATGGTTTTGGGGGATGAGGGTTTAGGGTTGTTAGGGGTGATTATTTAGGGGGTTTAGGGATCAAAGATTCTTGTTTCCTTTGTCAAAGTGAGTAGGGATTATTGGGTATGTGTGTTTAGTTTTTTCTGTTGATGACGGTTTAGCTATTTCTGGGGATAGGGAAATAGGTTTTCCAAGGGATGAGAGTTTATAGATTTCAAGGGTTTGTGGATTATGATTTTCTACGTACGAGGTCTTAGGCTTTCTAGCGATAAGTGTTTAGAGTTTTTAGGGTGGAGGGGTTAGTGTTTCAAAGTTTCCTGTTTAGGGTTTTCTGTATTTAGGGAATAGGGTTTTCTACTACTAAGGTTTTAGGATTTCGTTGGGATAAGGTTGTACAATTTTCTAAGGATGATCGTTTAGTATATTCTAGGGAAGATTCTTTAGGTTCTTCATGGATAAATTTTTCGGGTTCTATAGGGATAATGGTTCAGAATTTTTTTCGATGGTGTTCTCTGTATTTTTTTGGGTGATAATTTAGTGTTTCTAGGGCTACGGGTTTGGGTTTTGCCCAGGATTACTATTTATCATCTTCAGGGTATGGGAGATTATGTTTTTCTAGGGATGCAATTTTTTGGGTTTTATAGGAATACAAGTTTAGGGTTTTCTAGGGGTTAGGGTTTAGTGTTTTTTGGAGTTAAGGGTTATAGGTTTTCTAGGGATGGGGGTTTAAGGTTTTATTGGGAAAAGGTGTTAGGGTTTTTAGGAGATGTGGTTTTATGGTTCTCTATGTCTAAGGCATAATGTTTTTCAAGGGTATAGATTATATGGTTTTATGGGTATGGGGGTATAGGGAATTCTAGGGTTGAGGGTTTATGGTTATGGGGGATGACTGCATATGAGTTTCCATGGATGGGATTTTAGGGTAATCGATGACTTAGATTTTTTGGTCTTCTAGGGCTAAGTAGTTTCTACGGATTAGGAAATAGGAAATTATGTAGAGGAGGGTTTAGTATTTTCTAGAAAATAGGGTATAGCATTTATTGGGGTGCTGGATTTAATGTTAAATGTGGATGATGATTTAGGAATTTTTTGGGATATGAATTTAGAAATTCATGGGTTGGTGGATTAGGGTTTTCTAGGGATGTGGTTTTTGGGTTTTTGGGGGACAAGGTTTTAGGATTTCCAAATGGTGAGGGTGTTGTGTTTTCTAAGGATGATTGTTTAGTGTTTTAAAAGGGTGAGCTTCTTATATTTAATAGGGATATGGATTTATGGTTTCCATTTAATGAGGGTTTATGGTTTTTTGTAGATAATGGTTTGGGGTCATTTATGGATATGGTTTTAGGTTTTTCCTTGGCCGAGGGTTTTGGGTTTCATGTTTCTAAGGGTTAGGGTTTTTTTTGGGATGAGGGATTATGTATTTCTATGATTGGTTGCTATTTTTATACTGGGTCTAGTTATTTAGGGATTTATGGGACTGAGGATTTAGTTTTTTTAGGGATGTGAGTTTTGATTTTTATGTGGATGAGTTTTTATCATAATATTATGCTGATAAATATTGTTTTAAGGGGATGGGGGTTTAGTGTTTTATAGAGTTGATTTTTTAGGGTTTTAGAATTACAGTATTTATAGTGTCAATGGTTAAGGGTCTATGGGGATTCTAGGGGACATGTTTTGAGGTTTTATAGGTCACAGGGTTAAGGTTTTTCTAGGGATAATGGATCATGATTTTCTAGGGAGGGTGGCTTAGGTATTCTATTGATGAGGGTATAGGGTTTCCTATTGCTGAGTATTCATCATTATCTGGGGAAGTGGGAATGGTTTTTTCTTGTTTTACATGGATGAGAGTTTATTATTTTCTGGTGATGAAATTTTAGGAATTTTTTTCTATGGATTAAGGGTTTTTATTTTATGGGGTTGTAGGGTTTTAGGGGGATGGTGGATTAATATTTTCTAGAGGTGAGGATTTATGGCTTTCTATGACACTGGTTTTAGAATCTTATTTTTCTGAGGGTTTAAGGTTTTTTGGGGATAAGGGTTTTTGTGTTATTGGGGGAAAATGATTTAGGATTTTCTATGTATATGGTTTCGTGTTTTCTTAGGGTTGATTGATAAGATGTTTTTGTGTATATGTTTTTATAAAATTATTAGGATGATGGTTTATGTTTTTATAAGGAAGAGGGTTTAGGGTATTAAGGGGCTGAGTGTGAAAGGTTTTATGATGATAATAGTTTAGTTTTTTCCATAGATGATGGGTTATGGATTAGTGGGGAAATGTTATTCTGGTTTTCTCCAGTTGAGGGTTTGAGGTTTTATGGGGATGAATTCTTAGGAATGTATATGGATAAAAATTTAAAAGTTTATGGGGGTGGGTGGTTTGGTTTAATGGGGCATATGGTTTACTTTTTATGGGGATGAGGGTTATGTGTTTCCTGGAGATGAGGGTTTAGGGTTTTCAGATAATGAGGGATTAGGGTTTTCAGAGCCTATGTATTTATCATTTTCTAGGGCTTTTATTTTTTTATTTTTTGAATATGGAGGTTTAGTATATTCAGTGTATAAGGGTTTAGTGTTTTTTGTGATTTGTTTTTTTGTTTTTTTAGGGTTGAATGTTTAGAATTTTTTTAATTGGTGTTTAGGGTTTTTTGGGGATGGGGGTTTCATGTTTTTTGAGGATCAGGGATGAGGGTTTTTTAGGAGAAGGATTTAGTGATTTTTGGTGTGGGAGTTTTATTATATTTTGGGGCTAGCTATTTTGGGTTTTTTTGGATAAGGGATAATGTTTTATTGGTGATGAGGGTATGGGGTTATTTGTGATGATGTTTTAGTGTTTGTTGCGGTTGAGGGTTTTGTGTTTTGTGTTTTATAATTCTTATAATTTTATAGGGATGACTGCTTGGGGTTTCATGGGATAAGGGTCCATTGTTTTTTAGGGATAAGGGTTTAGGGTTTCTTTGGAAAGAGGGTTTAGTTTTTCTCAGGGATGTGGGTTCCAGGTTTTTGCGGATTGAATGAAAATGGTTTTTTGTGGGTGAGGATTTAGGATTTTTGAGGCTAGGGGATCTGGGTTATTTGGGTTTATGTTATTGGTTTTTTAGTTGATAAGGGTTTGGGGTTTTTTTTGGAATTATGTTTAGAGTTTTTTGGGGCTGAAGGTATGAGGTGTTTTTTGGAGTTGGGTTTATGTTTTTTGTTCCTTAGAATTAGGGTTTTTTGGTATGAAGATTTAGGGTTAATATTGGGATTAGGGTTTAGGGTTTTTTTGCTGCTATGGTTTTATGGTTTTGTGGTCTTAGGGTTTCTGATTTGAGGGAGTGGGTGTGGGTTATGGGAAACCAACATTTATGGTATTTATTTCTGAGGTTTGGGTGTTTTTTGGGTCTAAGGATACTGGGTTTTTTGGGGAATGGTGTTTATTGTTTTTTTAGTCCATCTGTTTGGGGGTATCATGGGTTAATTTATACAGGGTTATGGGGCTGAGGGAATGTATTTTTTTGGTCCTAAGGGTATTCAAATTTTTGGAAATGACAATTTTGTTTTATAAAGGGGTTTAGGTTTTATTTGGGGTTGAGGGTTTTATGTTTTTTAGGATAATGGTTTTCTTTTTTATGTGGATGATGATTTTGAGTTCTTCTTACGGCAATGGGTATTGGTTTATTTGAGATTAGGGTTTATGATTCATTCAGGTAAGGAGATGGTTTTTTTTCCGTGGCCAAGGGTTTATGGGTTTATGGGGATGAAGGTTTGGGAATATTTAAGGACCGTTGTTATGCTTTTTATGGGATGTGGGATTAAGTTTTTTCATTTCAGGTTTAGGGTTTTTTGTATATATGGTTTAGGATTTTATCAGGAAACGTATTTTTGGGTCTTTTGTGGTGATTGATTTAGGGATTCATGGGGATGTGGGTTTAGGAGCCTTTTGGGTTCACATTGGGGGGGGGGGGTTGGTGCTACGTGTTTAAGGGGTTTTGGGGAAAATGTTTTATGGTTCTTGGGGCTGGGTGTTTTTGGGTTTTTTCACCTAGGAAATATTTTTTTTCGACCTTCTCTTTTTTAATTTTTTTAAGTGTTTTGGGTTTTTTGGGATAGAGGTTTGAGGTTTTTGGGGGACTAGATTTTAGAATTTATTGTGGCTGATGGTTTGGTGTATTTTGTGGTGGATGGTTTCATTTTTTTAGGGATGATAGTTTAGGGAATGTTAGGAATTAGGGTTTTGGGTTTTTTGGTATTGAGGCTTTAGTTTTTTTTTAATTTTGATTTATTAGGTTTTTTTGTCATTAGTTTGTTTTTTTTGGGTTAATGGTTTACTATTTTTTTGTCATTGGGTTTGGAGAATTTTAGAGATTAGGGTTTCAGATTTATTTGGTGTTAAGGGTTATTTGTTTTTTTGGATTAAAGGATTGGGGTTTTTTGGGCATACATTTATGTATTTTTTTCAGGATGAGGGTATAGGGTATTTTATGGGTGGATGTTTTGGGTATTTAGTGGTTTAGGTTATAGTGTTTTTTCACTAATAATATAGTGTCTTTTGGGGTTGATTGATTAATACAGTATCAGGATGATATTTTTTGTGGTTTTTTGTGATGAGGGAATTGGTTAATTTGTGGAGTAGGTTTTATGTTTTTTTCTGGGCCAGAGTGTTTTGGGATTTTTGGGGATGAGCATTTAGGGTTTTTGGAAATATGGTTAAGGGTATTTTGGGGATACGGATTTATGGTTTCCTATGGGGGAGGTTTTTAGTGTTTTTGGGTTTGATGGTTTTCTAATTTTTGGTGCTAAGTGATTGGTTAATTTTGGGAATATGTATTTTTGATTTTTTGCGACTGAGGGTATACTAATATTTGGGGTTAATTTGTTTTTGGATTTATGGCGATGAGGTTTTAATATTTTTTAGTCTGAGGGATTGGGGATTTTTTGGAATGAGGTTTTTTAGTTTCATGGGGTCGAGAATTTTGGTTATTTAGGGATGAGGGTTATTATTTTTTCAGGGATGAGGGTTTCAGTTTTTTGGGGCTGAGATTTCGTTGTTTTTTTTTGTTTGAGGGTTTTGGGTTTTTGGGGATGAGGGTTAATGGTTTTTCAGGTTTTAGGGGATTGGGATATTTAGCGGTGATGTTTTGGTTCGTTTTTGGGGATTCACAATTATATTGTATAATTTTTACTTTTTTTTGGGAATGACTAATTGGGGGTATGGGGTTGATGTTTTTAGGATTTTTCATTCATAAAGTTTACATTTTTTTGGCTTGATGGTTTATTGTATTTACTTGTTGAGGAATTTAGCTATTGGGGAATATAGTATTAGGTTTTCATGGAGATGAATTTTTATATTTTTAGGGGAGATGTTTTGGGGTTTTCTATGAATGACGGTTTTGGATTTTTGAAGCTGAGAGTTTAATAACATTTAGGCATTATGTTTTATGATTTTTTCAGGCTGTCTGTTTAGAGTTTTTTGGTGGCTGGTTGATTGAGTTTTTTTATGTGCTAAGGGTTCACTGTTTTCTATGGATGATGTTATGGTGTTTTATCCAGGGGATTAGGATTTTATTTGGCCTTTAGTTATAAGGAATCCAAGTAAAAGGGTTTATCAATTTTAGGATGAGGTTTTATAGTTTTTTTATGGGGGTTTCGTATTTTTAGGGGATGAGGATTTGGGATTTTTAATGATGAGTGTTTGGGTAATTTTAGGGACGATGTGTTTTTTCTTTTTGGTGATGGGAGGATTGTGTATTTTTTGGGTTGAAGTATAGGGGTTTTACTGGGAATGGGGGTTAGGGTTTTTTTGTATGAGGGTTTGGGATTTTTTCAGGTTGAACGTGATGGGATTTTTATGATGAGGGTTTTGGGGTTTTGGGGATGATGGGTTGGAGTCCTCTAGGGCTAGGGTTTGGGGTTTTTTGGGATGAGGGATCATAGTTTTCATGTATCTGAGCATTTTGGGTATTTTGTGATGAGGGATTAGGTTATTTTGGGGAAAAGGCTATCATGGATTTATTGGAATGAGGGGTTAGGGTTTTTTGTGAAGGCGGTTCTGAGTTATATATTGTTGATGGTTTAAGGGTTATCATTACATATGGTATAGGTTTTTTTTGTTCTGGGGCTTTGGGAATTCATGGGCCCAATGGTTTTTGGTTCATTGTAGGCTCAGGGTTTGGGGTTTTTTGGGAAGAGGTTCCATTTTTTACTGAGGTGGGTCTTCGATTTTGTGTTGAATTTGTTTTCATGTTTTTATGGTGATGAGATTTTGGTGTTTTGGGGCTAGGGATTTAGGGTTTTCTAGGGTCAAGGGGTAATAATTTTTTGGGGATTTTTATTTGGGGTTTTGGGGATGAGGTTTGTAATGCCCCAACCCCAATTACCCATTGTCGGTGCATTATTTCATAACATTGGTAAGATCACAAGAAAGATCAAATCTCAAAAGACCGATTTGTTTAGCAGGCTTGGAAACACTAGATATATTCATAAGTCTTACATTACAACATAAAAATTAAAACTACAAAAACATTGTCTCCATAGTCCCCACTCATATCCCCACAAAATATCCTTGTAGGTAATTCAAAAATTACTTCTTCACATCCTGGGAAAAATAAAACATTGAAAGGGGTGAGCTCATATTCTCAGTAAGGATAACAATATAGTGGAAACTTTCACAAATAAACATGAACATTTAAGGCAATGTATAACTAAAAAATCCTTTTAAACCTGAAATTCAGCATAATATGTCAAAGATAAAATGAAATAATGCCATTTTCTTATTCACATGGATATTCTACTAGTCGAATAATCACATGAAATATCAATAACCATATTCATAATAACAGAATGCATAATGCCAAACTATCAGAGCCACGTAGCCAAGGCCTCGTTCCAAGACTAGAAATAAAATTTTGTCAAGGCCTCTTGCCAAGACACTAGTTTGTCTAATGAGTCCTACCGATGCATCGAGGAACTTTAGCGGGCTCCACCCGTCACTTATTAAGTCCAATTGATTCCTCACAAGAACAGGTTTAAACATAACATAAACATTCGTATTAAAACTAGAATACGAAATGTCAATACTTTCTCCATAAACCATGAATGGTATAAAAATAACACATCCATATTCAATCATATAAAAAAACGTCAATACAATATGGATGTTTTGTATCATAACAAATCAACTACAAATAAGCTTAAAATCCATCAAAGAATGTTGACATGGATGAAATCAAAACTATTTCAGAGAAATATCTCTTTTTTGAAATCATTTAAAAGTCACATAATTATAAAATAAAACATTTACATTGAAAATATTTTTATAAGCTTGTAAGGGAATCTTTGATGATTTATAATGGTGTAAAACAACAGCATCCACCGTATACGTTAAAAAAACATTCTTACATTAATTCTGTCGAAAAGGTTAAAAAGGACCTTGTTTTGAAAATGACAGAAAGATTCCTTTATAAACTTCTTAAAAAAAGTCAAACAAGGGTATAAATGAATTTAACCCATATTTTGTAAAATTTAAAAAAAGTTTTGAAATACATTTTTAAGAAACATGGATGTGGATGATAAAGAGGTCCTAATAGATAATTACGTATAAACAACCTCGGATAATGAAGAGATTGTGAAATAACCCTTACTTTGTACTTATCCTTAGTCAATGGTATGCTAAACTTTTGTATAATAGTTAAATTTTTTTTATTAAATTATACAAGACCCATATACATAATTAGGATATCATATATGATATTTTAACATTTCTTTGATGATAATATATCAGTATTATTGTTTTTTCGAGTGTTAACATACTCGTTTCCTTTTATAAGTTGTGTTAAATAAGCCACGTATTTATGGATAGGTTTAATTTAATTCATATCCAGAATTATATCAAGTCTTTAAATATTATTTTTAATCATCCAATAAAATTTAGTCTTCAATGGATACGATGGGGAATGAATCTCATCGCGTTCGTGGAGATGGTAGTCTGTACGTACGCATGTGCGACAATATCATTATTTGATATTAAAAGAATATATAATTGAATTGTATATCATATATACAGAATCATTATCATGTAATATTTATTAATTACATGAATTATATATCATTATTATACCCATATAAATAATAATATATTGAATAACAATTACACCACGATGTGGAGACGGTAAGTCGTACGTACACACGTATAGTGACATGCCATTCAATGGATGGATAGAATACTGAATATGGTTGTACCATATATATAATAACATCATGGTATATAGGAGGTACTGGAGTTATTATTTTATAATTTAAATAACAATGAATGAAGAAGTTGAAGAATAAAATAACTTGAAAGGGGGTGGTGAAAACATTATCTCTTCTTCGGGTTCTTCCTTTTGATGTGATAAAAATTGATCCTTAGGATGGCTTTATGATCAATATAAGGCCTCTAGTTTGATGTCAGGGAATTTGGGAGGATATTTGGGTAGAGATTCTCTGAGCCAAAAGGATTTGATGTTGTGAATTAATGATAATGGGGAGTTCCCTTTTATAAGATGGGTGAGGGGCTCTTTAGGAAAAACTTAATGTATTATATTATAATAAACTATTATTGGGTTTATAAAGGATCAAAAGTGGAGTATTAAACGTTTAAGGTGAGGATTGGTCGAAATAATTTCAACCAATAGATTTTAGACAGGTTTGGATCATTACAATAACCTTATCTTTTAGTTTTAACTCTTAGTTAATTAGTTTGACATTTAATATGTCACTTTGTATTTTTATATTATACAGTTAATAAACATACTATATACATCCAAGTGACCCCCAAGTGGTCCATTAATGATAAAAATATCATGATACAAGTCTTTTGGAAGAACCATAGACTTATAGGAATTTAATATCAAATAATATTATAATATTTGTTTTAAAAACTCTTTTATGTCAATTTTGACACTATTTGGTATTTGATTTTTTTGAAAATCATAACTGCATGATTACTTCAAACTGAGTTATCTAAATCAATCATAACATTTTATATTAACCTATAAAATTCTTGAAATTTTTTAGAAGTCATACATTATATTTATTTGGGTATTTATAATATCAATTATTTTAATATTTCACTAATAAGGTAATTACTACATTATCATTGTGTCATAAATAAATTAAATTATTTAATGTCTAAAAATTATATATAAAATACTATTATGTAGGAAATATTTTTATATTTCTAATGAATATTTATAATAAAAAATATAACATATTTAACCCTATGTAAAAATTGTTTTGTTATATGATATAATCTTATGGAATTTGTTTATTTACATTAACTTAATTAATATAAAGTGTCTCTATCACCTACATGTGGCTCCATGGGGTCCCAAAATCGACCCAAAGATACCCATTATTGGAGATTTATCCACCAATAAGGTTAGGAAACGTTTTAGGGTAATTTATTATTATTATAATATTATTTTTTACCCTTATTTACCAGATTTACACTTTAACCATGGAAAATAAAATATTTACCAAGGTAATTATTCAAAAATGCCTAAAAAGAAAATATACCTATTAAAAAAATTTGGACATCCTGATTCAAAATATGGAATCCATTTTTTTAAATTCAAAACACATAAGTGGCAGAAATTAATTTAAAATTAATTCCCATTGTCAAAATAAAATGCGTGATTTTAAGATATAATAACTATAAAATGATTGACACTTGTTTATGTCTAGTTTAATTGTGATTTTATTTCTAATGACCAACATTGTATTAAATGGTAAAAATATATTCTAAAGATACTTTAAAACCACTAAAATTTATAATTTATCACTATCAATTATTTTGATTAAAAAAGTTGTTTTTAATTAAAATTTAGTAATTTTTTCTATTCCTCAAAATATAAAAGTTATCTGAAAAGTACCATAATTTCACCCTAAACTAAATTAGATATTCTGAATAAAAAAATGAAGTCTATTTTGAGAGATAAAATTTATAAAATTTCAAAATGTAGGTATTAATATTCATAACGGCTAGTTTGATTGGTTGTGGTGTGTGTTAGAACTCGGAGTTGCGTATAACACACGCTACTATACTATTCAAAGAGAAGCGTACCTTTGATTCATGGGGTGTTACATTATCCCATCCTTCAAATAATTTTTTCCTCTATATGTCTTATAATATTACTGTATAAAAAGACTCAGGTGATTTTTCATCATAAGTTCCTCGGGTTCCCACGTTGCCTCTTCCATCTTATAGTTTATCCATTGAAGTTTTACCAGACGAGTCATCCAATTTCCTAGCACTTGTCCTCTTTTATCAAGAATCCTGAAGGGATCTTCACAATAAGACAGACCAGGTTTCAGTTCTAATTCATTATAGGTGAGTACATGCGTTGGGTCAGGCATGTATTTTCTCAACAGCGATACATGGAACACATCGTGAAATTTGGAGAGATTTGGCGGCATTTCTAAACGGTATGCTACCGCCCCAATTTGTTCTAGAATTTCAAAAGGTCTGATGTACTTGGGACTCAATTTAACCTTCTTACCAAAACGTATAACTCCCTCCCATGGAGATACCTTCAAGAAAACCTGATATCACACCTAAAATTCTAAATCTTTCCTTCGATTATCGGCATATCTCTTCTTCCTACTTTGAGCTACATTGATGTGGTTTTGGATTACCTTTACACATTCCATCGTTTCCTCTACCTATTTTGTGCCTAAATGTTTTCTTTCACCAACGTTATCCCAACAGGTTGGTGTGAGACATCTCTTTCAGTATAACGCTTCATATGGTGCCATCCGAATACATGAATGGAAGGTATTGTTATTGGAGAATTCTACCAGAGGTAAATATTGATCCCACATATCCTGAAAGTCATGTGAGCATGATCTCCACTTGTTATCTAAGTTTTGAATAGTTCATTCTTATTGTCTATCTGTTTAAGGGTGGTAAGTAGTGCTCATACGAAGTTCAGTATCCAAATCCTTCTGAATACTCTTCCAGAATCTTGAAGTAAAATGGGGATCATGATCCGAAACAATCGATATGGGTACTCCATGATGTCCTATAAATTAATTAATATGTATTCGTGCTAGACGTTAAAGTGGTAAATCCACCCTTATAGCAAGAAAATGTGCTGACATGGTAAAACAATCAACAATGACCCATATTACATCATTACATCTAGGAGTCCTTGGTAGTCCCATGACAAAGTCCATCACAATATTATCCCATTTTCACTCAGGTATAGGAAGAGGTTGCATGGCTTTTCTATGTTGTTTCCTTCCAGATTTCACTTGTTGACAAACCATACATCTTGAACCAAAATCAGCAATCTCCCTCTTCATGTTTTCCCACCAAAAATGTTCCTTCAAATCACTATACATTTTGGTTATCCCATGGTGTATAGAGTAATTGGAACTATGAGTATCATCCAACAATTCTATTATTAGATCATGTTTATTGGGAACACAAAGTCTCTTCCCAAACTTCAAAATTCCATCTTCATACACAAAGTCACTCAATTTCCCATCATTCAAAGCTTTAATCTTCCATTGTAACTTTTCATCACCAGTCTGAGAACTCATTATCTTTCTACTAAAGATGGTTTGGAAACCATTTGAAAAATCATTGATGTTTCACCTTCCATGGTGATTCCCATATCCATCTTCACTAGATCCATGAAAATAGGATCCCTTTTAGTTCTCATCATGTACAAAACTCTAGGATCCTTTATAATCAAAGCACTTTCCACCTTATTTTCCTTCCCATGGTGGTAGTGTATTGTGCAATCATATTCCTTGAGTATTTCAAGCCATCTCCTTTGCCTCATGTTAAGTTCTTTATGTGAGAAAATATACTTCAAACTCATGTGATCAGTATAAATCTCACATTTCTCACCATAGAGATAATGCCTCCATATCATTAAAGTAATGATTAAATCAGCTAACTCAAGATCATTAGTAGAATAGTTTTGGTCATGAATTTTCAGTTGTCCTGATGTATAAGCAATAACTCTATCATTCTGCATTAGGATACAACCAAGTCCTTTCATTGATGCATCACTATAAATAACGAGCCCATAATTCACTGATGGTAGATTCAATATAGTAGCAGTGACTAATCTTCTCTTCAGTTCTTCAAAACATTATTCACACTCTTTTGTACAGACAAATTTAACCCCTTTACGTGTGAGCTTCATTAATGGGTTACCCAATATGGAAAAATTCTGGATGAAATTTCGATAATATCCAGCTAAACCAATATAACTGCGTACCTCAGTTATACTCATTGGTTCTGGCCATTCTTGGATTGCCTTGGTCTTAGAAGGGTCAACAGAGATTCCATCCATAAAGAAAATATGGCCGAGAAAAGGAATCTCTTAATGCCAGAATTCACACTTGCTAAACTTCCCATATAAATCATGTCTTCTCAGAGTCTTCAATATAATGCGCAAGTGATTTTCATGATCTTTGTAGCTTTTGGGGTATACCAAGATATCATCAATAAATACCACTACAAAGACATCGAGATATTCCTTGAAAACTATATTCATTAGATCCCTGAATATAGAGGGTGCATTAGTCATCCCAAAAGGCATTACTGTAAACACTTAATGCCCATACCTTGTTCAAAATGATGTCTTCAGAATGAATTCCTTCTTTACACACAACTGATGATATCCAGATCGAAGGTCAATCGTTTAAAAGTATTGATCTCCATGCAGTTGGCCAAATAAATCATCAATGTGAGGTAGGGGATACATGTTCTTTATTGATATAGCGTGGATTTCCCTGTAGTCAATACATAACCTCATAGATACATCTGTCTTTTTAACAAAAAGAACATGGGCTCCCCATGGAGAAACACTAGAGAGAATAAATCCCTTATTACTCAATTACTATAGTTTTTTCTTTAGTTCAACTAATTCCACAGTGGCCATTCTACAAGTGGTCTTCGATATAGCCCTTGATCCAGGAATTAAATCAATGGAAAACTCAACTTCTCTTTCTAGAGGATGTTCAGGTAAATCTTCTGGAAACACATCTACATATTTTTTTCACAATAGGTACATCCTCTATTTTAACATTCCTTTCCTTGCCCAAAATCATTTCATTCTCTTCCTCCCTAATTATTGATCATAGTTGTGCTACTGGGTGTGGATCTAGATAAGAATTGGGTGGTGATGATTCTTCTCTAAAGATAAGGCGTTTCTTATCATCATCATCACAAATCATAACCTCCTTCTTCTTATAATAAATCTTTTCATCATAGTCCAAAATCCAATCCATACCAAGTATTATATCAAACACAATCATAGGTATGGCAGTGAGATCATCAGATAAAGAACATTTATGTGCTCTAATGGGGACTGATTCACAAAACATTGTTGCTATGATACTTCCCTTCGGATTTTTAGCTGACAACTCCTTTGTTAAATCAAATTGGAAATATCTAATTTTCTTAGAAAACTGGGAAGATATGAAATAATGTAATGATCCAGAATCAAATAAAGCATTTGATAAACATGAGGAAACCATTAAATTACCTTCCACCACATATTTCTGAGCTTCTAACTTTGTAGTTGTGATAACATAATATTGGCCTTGATCCCTTGGCCTTTTCTGAGGAAAGTTCCCTCTGACGCTTAAGAAATTCATTTGAATAATGTCCCATATCCCAACAATTGTAGCACTGAACATAAGAATCTTCCTTCTTCCCTTTGCAATCATGAGCTTGGTGACCTTTTTCACCACACTTGTAACAGACACCCATTCCCTTCAATCGAGTACCAGGGTGATTCTTCCCACATTTACTTCATGTTTGATATTCAAATTTTCCCTTCTTCCCCTTATTTCCATTTCTAGATTGATCAGCAGATCTCTTTTTCTCTTGCGTTTCATTAAGTCGTAAGACTTAGAGAATTCCTTCTCTGTCTTAATAGCACATGAGAAAATTTCTTCATACGATGAGAAGGATTGTGAGACTAATGCTCAATGTAGAAATGGTTTTAACCCACCAAATAAACAATCAATCTTACTTCTTGGGCTACGTATATAATTTCTATCATACCTTGTTATCCTTGTAAAGCTAGCCTCATACTTCGACATTCTCATCCTCCTTTTGTCTCAGACTCAGAAATTACCTTTCCATATCTGCTCGATGGTCACGATTAAAGTATTTTTCTAAGAAAATCTCTTTTAACACCCTGCATTGCATATTAGATACTTCATCATCTTCTTTCGTGTTTTGAATCAAGGACCACCATTGAAAAACATCTCCAGTGAGGTGATAAACTGCCATGACAACATTTTCCCTTTCACTACTCCCTATAGACGTAAATATATTTTCTAGGGAACTTATCTATTGCTCAGCTACCAATTTATTTGTATTCCATTGAATGTTGGTGGGTTTTTCCTCATGAGACAATCTATCATTGATCCTCCACGTTGCGGATCCTGGTGCTCCATACGGGTAAGGTTATTATTCATAACCTGAGTGAGTTGTCCCAGTATGGTGATTAGCTAATCAACACCAGTTGCATTACCTTCTCCACTATAATTATCTTGAGCAGGAGGGAAATCCCTACATGGAGTGAGTGCATTGATACAGTTTCCATTTCTTCAACTAGGTGCCATTTCTAAATAATGGCATAAACTAGATCAGTTTATAAATCAAAATACATAATTCCATACTTATAAAACACTAAATATAAATTGAACTATTTATGGATATAATCCATAATCACAGAAATATTTTCTTTGAGGAAGTATATACTCATAAACCCTTCATAATGGTTCATAAAGAAAATGATAATTATCCTAAGCATTTCCCCTAGGTGTGTCGTAACCAAGAGTGAATCAAGGACCGTTGTCGTGCACGAGTTCCCATTCGAGTCTAACTCAAATTGGTTTTTTCGGGTTTTACACCTAGGTACATCTGTGCTAGAGCCCCTCTACCTGGTCGTATCTAGATAGGGATGTATTTCTCTGAAAACTCCCAAAATCATTACAATACCAATATTCTAGGAAGTTCTACTATACTAATCCTCAAAGTTCATCTTAGGTCTGCGTGCTCTAATCTGAGTTTATCTAAATCTTGATTCCAAGGATTATAATAAAATTCCTCTGATACCAATTGTAATGCCCTGACCCCAGTTACCCAGAGTCGGTGCATTATTACATAACATTGGCATGATCACAAGAAGATCAAATCTTGAATGACCGATTGGTTTAGTAGCCTTCGAAACAGTAGATATATTTATAAGTCTTACATTACATCATAAAAATGAAATCTACAACAACATAGTCTCCATAGTCCACACACATATCCCCACATACTATCCCTGCAGGTCATTCATAAATTACTTCTTCACATCCGTGGAAAAATAATACATTGAAATAGGTGAGCTCAGATGCTCAGTAAGTATAAAAATATAGTGGATACTTTCATAAATAAACATGAACATTTAACGCAATGTGTAACTAAAACAAAATCCTTTTAAACATGATCTTCAGAATAATATAGAAAAGATAAAATGAAATAATGCCATTTACTTATTCAAATGGATATTCTACTAGTCAAATAATCACATTCAATATCAATAACCACTTTCATAATGACGGAATGCATAATTCTAGACTATCATAGCCACATAGCCAAGGCCTCATGCCAATACTACAAATAAAATTTTGTCAAGGACTCGTGCCATGGCACTAGTTTGTCTCCTCAGACCTACCGATGCATCGAGGAGCATTAGCGGGGTCCACCTGTCACTTATTAAGTCCAATGCATTCCTCATATAAACAGGTTTAAACATAACATAAACATTCGTAATAAAACTAGCATACAAAATGTCAATAATTTCTCAATAAACCATGGATGGTATAAAAATAACACAACCACGGTCAAACATATCACAAGAACATCAATACATTATGGACATTTTGTATCATAACAAATCAACTTCAAATAAAAATAAAATCTATCAAAGGATGTTGACATAGATGAAATCAAAACTAGTTGAGGGAAATATCACTTTTTTGAAACCATTTGAAAGTCACATAATTATAAAATAAACCATTTACTTTGAAAATATTCATTTAAGATTTTAAGGGAAGCTTTGGCGATTTATAACGGTGTAAAATAGCCGCATCCGCTGTATTAGTTAAAAAAACATTCTTACCTTAATTTTGTCGAAAAGGTGAAAAATGACCTTGTTTGAAAAATGACAGAAAGATTCATTTATAAACATATTATAAAAAGTCAAACAAGGGTATAAATGAATTTATCCCATATTCTGTAAAATTGAAATAATTTTTTGAAATACATTTTGAAAAAACATTTATATGGATGATAAAAAGGTCCCAGTAGATAATTACATAAAAACAACCTCGTATAATGAAGAGATTTTGAAATAACCCTTACCTTGTACTTGTCCTTAGTAGATTGTATGTTAACATCCTATATAATAGTTAAAACATTGTTATTAAATTATACAAGAAACATATAAATAATTATGATATCATATATGATCTTTTAACACTGCTTTGTTGATAATATCTTAGTATTATTGTTGTTTCGGGTCTTAACTTACTCGTTACCTTTTATAAGTTTTGCTACATAATCCACGATTTCTATGGATAGGTTGTATCTTATTCATATCCATAATGATATAAAGTCATTAAATATTAATTTTAATCATCTATTAAAATTTATTATTGAATGGATATGATGGGGAATGAATCTCATCGCGTTCGTGGAGACGGTAGTCCGTATGTACGCACGAGCGACGATATCATTCTTTTGATATTAAAATAATATATAATTGGATGGTATATCATATATAAAGAAACCTTATCATGATATATTTATTATGTACATGAATTATACATCATTATTATACCCATCGAAATAATAATATATTGAATAACAATTACACCACGACGTGGAGATGGTAAGCCGTACGTACACACGAATAGTGACATGGCAGTCAAGGGATGGATAGAATACTGAATATGGTTGTACCATATTTATAATAACATCAAAGTATATAGTATATACTGGAGTTATTATTTTAGAATTTAAATAACAAAGATAGATGATGTTGAATAAGAAAAGAACTTGAAAGAGGGTGGTGAAAACATTACCTCTTCTTTGGGTTCTTCCTTTTGATTTGATCAAAAGGGCTCCAAAACATGACTTCCTGATCAAACTAAGGCCTATAGGTTGATGTGAGAAAATTTTTGAGGATATTTGGGCTGATTTTGGCAGAGCCAAAAGGCTTTGATGGTGTGAATTAATTAGAAGGGGGAGTTCCCTTTTATAAGAGGGGTGAGGGGCTCTTTAGGAAAAACTTAAAGTATTATTTTATTATAAAATCATATTCGGTTTATAGAGTATCAAAATTGAATTATTCAATGTATATGGTGGGGATGTGTCTAAATACATTAAACCAATATATTTTAGACTGGTTTGGGTCATTATATTAACCTTATCATTTATTTTTAACTCTTAGTTAATTAGTTTGAAACTTACTATGTTACTTTGTATTTTTATATTATATAGTTAATAAACATACTATATAAATCCAAGAAACCCCCAAGTGTTCTAGTAATGATAAACCTATCATGATACAAGTCTTTTGGCCGATCTTTAGACTTTTAATAATTTAATATCAATTAATAATATAATATTTGTTTTAAATACACTTTTATGTCAATTTTGACACTATTTGGTATTTTATTTTTGTAAAAATCATAGCAGCATGATTAATTCAAAAAAAGTTATCTAAATAAACCATAAAATGTCATAGTAATGTATAAAATAATTGTAATTCCTTAAAAGTATTAAATTATATTTTTTTGGGTATTTATAATATCAATTATTTTAATATTTCACTAATATGGGAATTACTGCATCATCATTGTGTCATAAATAAATAAAATTATTTAATGTCTAAAAATTATAAATAAAAGACTATTATGAAAGAAATATTTTTATCATTCTAATAAATAATTATAATAGAAAATATAACATATATAACCCTTTGTAATTTTTTTTGTTAAAAGATATAAGATTAAGGTATTTTAGTATTTACTTTAACATAATTAATATAAAGTGTCCATATCACCTACAAGTGGCTCCATGGGGTCCCCAAATCGACCCAAAGATTCCCATGGTCGGACATGTATCCACCAATAAGGTTAGGACACGTTTTAGGGTAATTAATTATTATTATAGTAATATTGTTTACCCTTATTTACCAGATTTATCCTTTAACCATGGTAATTAAAATATTTACCGAAATAATTATTCAAAAATTTCCCAAAATAAAAGCTAACTTTTTAAACAATTTAGAAATCCCGATTCCAAATATCAAATCCATTTTTCCAAATTCAAAACTCATAAGTGGCATAAATTAATTTAAAATTAATTAACGCTGTCAAAATAAAAAGGGTGTTTTTAAGATATAATAACTACAAAATATTGACACCTATTTATGTTTGGTTTAATTGTGATTTTTGGTAAAATGAATTTTTTTTTATTAAATGGTAAAAATATATTCTAAATATACTTAAAAACCAATCAAATTCATAATTTATCACTATTAATTTTTTTGATTAAAAATATTGTTTTTAATTAAAATTTAGTAATTTTCACTATTCATCAAAATATAAAAGACATCTGAAAAGTTCCAAAATTCCACCATAGGATAAATTCAATATTCCATATCCAAAAATAAAGTCCATTTTGAGATATAAAATTTATAAAATTTCAAATATAAGGTATTACTATTCATAACTGCTAGTTTGATTGGTTGTGGTATTGTTAGAACTCGAAGTTGGGTACAACAACCACTACTATACTATTCAAATAGAAGAAAACCGTGGAATCTTGGGGTGTTACAAGGTTTTTTGTTTTATACCTAGTTAGAGAATTTGGATTTTTGGGATTAGTGTTTTTTTGGTTTTAAGGTTTTGGTTTTTTGGTGTTTAAGGTTATGGTTTTTTTGGTGTATAGTGATTAGGGGTTTTTTGTACTTATGTTTTAGTTTTTTTTTAATGTTGATGTATTTGGATATTTCTATGGAATATGGGTTTGGGAAATATGTTTCAATGTTCATGGGTTTCTTTGGGGTCGAAGGTTTAGGGTTTCATAGGGAAGACAGTATTATGATTTTTTGGTTGAGGGTTTGTTTTATTTTTAGAATGATGATTTGGGGTTTCATTGGATGAGGGTATTTTGTATTTAGAGGTCTTTGGTTTCATGTCATATTACATAGGTTATGATGTTTTAGTGGGAAAGGGATTATGGTTTTTTCAGATTAGAATTAAGATGTATTTTGGATGGGATTTTAGGGTATTCAGAGGATGAGGGTTTTGGGTTTTATAGAGATTAGATTTTAGGGTTTTTTGTTGGGGTTTTATTAGTGCAATGATTTATGTAATTTATGGGATGAGGGTTTATAGTTCATTTGTGTATGATGGTATATGAATTTTTTGTGACTATGGTTTTGGGTTATTTGGGTTCTGACTGTATTGAATTTTTCCAGGAAAAAGGTTTTAGGGATATTTGGGGTTGGGGGTTTAGGGTTTTTTTTGGTTTGAGCATTTAGCGATTTGTGGGTAAAAGGGTTCAAATTTTATGGAACTGACTGTTTATGATTTATTATGGAGAGGGATTATGGTTTCTTGTGTATGAGGATTTAGGATTTTGGGGGCTCAGAATTTTGGGTTTATTGTGGAATATGGTTTAAGGATTTATTAGGTTGATTCTTTAGGGTTTTTTTGGTGAGGAGGGACTATGGTTTACTAGGGATGATGGTTTATAGTTTTTTGAGGAAGAGGGTTTAGGGTTTTTTGGGTCTTTGATTTTGAAAATATTTAGGCATGTAATTTTATGGTAGTGTTGGGGTTTAGTTTAATGGTTTTTTCATGATAAAGGTTTGGTGTTTTTTGGGAGAATGGTTTGATGTTTTGGGGATGATGTTTTAGGGTTGTATAAGTTTTATGGTTTAGGGTTTCTTGTGGAAGATGATATCCAATTTTTTAGTGATGAGTGTTTGAGGATTTTTATGTATGAGGTTTTTGAGTTTTATTTTCTACATGGGGTTTTGAGGTTTTTTTGGATGAGAATTTTGGGGGTTTTGGTGTAAGGATTTTGGTTTTTTTGGGATGAAAATTTAGGGTTTTTAGGGACAATGGGTTTTTTCTCAAATAAGTTCTGATAATTTATTGGGATGATGTTTTATGGTTTGTTTGGGATGCGGGATTGTGGTTTTGGGGGCTTCATGGATTGGGGGTTTTCGAGAATGATTATTTCCAGTATTTTGGGAATGATTTTTTTTGGAATGTGATTTTTGGATTATTTAGTGACGCGTTATTAGGGGATATAATGACAAGTGTTGGGGTTTATGTGATTGTGGTTTTGGTTTTTATTGCAATATATGTTTTGGTTTTTTTGTTGATATTGTTTAGTTTTTGGGATGAGGGTTAATGGTTTTTGGGGACTTTGTGTTTGAGGATTTGTGGGGATGAGTGTTTGGGTTTATTTGTGGCATGCGGGTCTTATGTTTTTCTGGGATTTGGGTGGTTGGTTATTTATTGTCTAAGTTTATAGAAATTTTGGGGATGATCATTTAGGATTTTTTGGTTCCATTACTTTAGGTTTTTGGGGGTATAAGGCATTTAGTTTTTAGAGGGATGCTGGTTTTGGTATTTTAGGGCTAAAGGTATTTTTTGAGGCTATGGATTTATGGATTTCTTTTGTTTGGATGTTAGTGGTTTTTTGGGGATACATTTTTGGGTTTTGGGGGGCTAGAATAATGGGGGTTTTGGGGATAGGTTTTTTGGTCTGTTAGGGATATGACTTTGTACTTGTTTGGGAAAGAGGTTTTTTTTGGGAAGATTAGTTTCATATTTTTTGGGGATGAGGGTTTTAATTTGTTTGAAATTAGTGTATTTTGGGCCTAGAATTAGGTTTTTATGGGATTGATGGTTTAGGGTTTTTGGGGATATTGGTTTGTGGTTATTAAGGGATGGTAGTTTAGGGATTTTTGATGTTTTTGGTGTGGTATATTTTTTGGATTTTCATGTTTATGGTTTTTTGTGGCTAAGTGTTTGGGTTTTATTGAGACTGAGGGATTATTTTGTTTGGATGAACATTAAGGTTTTTTGGGGGCTGAAGGGTATCGGGTAATTTTTGGGGATGAGGAATTGGGATTTCTTGGGTCTAGTGGTTTACGAGTTTTTTGGATTGGGAATTTACCGTTTTTGGGGTTGTAGTTTTTTTTGTTTTTTGGAATGATGGTTTGGGGTTTTTTTGGAGTAAGGAGATAGGGGTTTTTTGGAGAACAGTGTCCAGGGTTTTGGAACATTGGGGATTCACATGGGTTTTGATATTATGGTATGTGTTTTATTGGTGATAAGGGTCACGTGTATTATTGGGGTGACCTTCATGGGTTATTAGGGATGAGAGTTATTACTTTTTAGGGATAACTGTTTATTTGGATAGGGGAAAAAGTTTTGGTATTTCTAGGGGTGTCCATTTGGGATATATTGGGTTAAAGGATTATAGATTTTTAGGTGTGAGTGTCTTTTTTTTCTAGGATGAGGATATGGTGTTTTTAGAAGATGAGGTTAAATGTTTTTGTGGGTATATGGTTTATAGTTCTTTTGTAGAGGGTTAACGAATTTTTAGAAGAAAAGTGGTTCAGGTATTTTTGGGGTTCAGGGTTTAGGATTTCATTAAGGATGAGGATTTGAGCTATTTTGGGGTTAAAGAGTTTGAGGATTTTCTCGGTTTGGGGTTTTGGGTTTTTTGAGGATGAGGGTTTAGGGTATTTTTGTGGCTATGAGTTTTGGAGTATTTTGGAGACATGTTTTTGGGATTTTCTAGGAAGGGGGTTTATTGTTTTGTAATGGTATTTTTTGGGCTAGGAGATCATTGTATTCTGGGGATAGGGGTTTTATGATTTTTTTGGATATGAGGTGTTGGGGGATTCTATGGATGTGTGTTTATGGTTTTTTGGGATTGGGGGTTAGGTATTTTTATGGATGATGGTTTAGTGTTAGTTCATTCTCTAGTTTTTGGGTTTTTTGGATGTTGGGATTAATTTTTTTGGGGATTATGGTTTGGGGTTTATCAAGGGAAGATGGTTTAGGGTTTTTAGGGTGGAGGAATATAGGTATATGGGGGATGAAGGTTTGGTGTTTTCTGAATTTCATTGTTTTGTGGATTTTTTCGGCGGTGAGTTTTTGTTTTTTGGGGGGATATGGATTTGGTATTATTTTCATTGAGGGTTTCATGTTTTTAGGGTTATGGGATTGGGATTTCTTCAATCTATAGTTTTTGTGGTTTTTTGGGGTTGAGGTTTTTTATTTTTGGGGGATTATGATTTTTTTCTGGACAAGGATGTATTTCGTTTTGTGGATGGTGGTTTCGGTTATATTTGGTGTGGAGGGTCTTGTTTTATATAGATAAGGATTTGGGGTTTTTGGGGGATGTGTGTTATTTTAGGGAATCATTAATATTATTTTTTTGTGACTAGGGGATTTCATAATTTGGGGTTTAGGATATTTTGTGGCCAAGGGTTTTGGTTTTTTAGGATGATTGTTGGGGTCTTATAGGGGCTCCTGGATAATGTATTTTTATGGATTAGGGATTGGGTAATTTTTTATAATGAGGTTTTGTGTTTTTTGAGTATCCGTTTTAGGTTTTTTTTTAATAATGATTCAAGGTTCATTGGGGATAAGGGTTTGGGGTATTTAGGGGATGAGGATGTACGGTTTTTTGGAGCTGAAGGAGTCGGTAATTATAAAGACATGGATTTGGGGTTTATTGGGCCAGATGGGTTTTTTAACTGTAGGTTTGGGGTTTTTTATGGATAAGTGATTGTAGTATTTTGGGCATAACATTTGGTGATTTTTGGGCATGGGGGATTAGGGTTTCAATAAGATGAGTGTTTAGCATTTTTTGGGGATGAGATTTTGTAATGTTTTGGGGTAGAGGGATTGGGGTTTCTTGAGGAAGAAGGCTTCCAGTTTTTTTGGTATGTGGGTTAATGTTTTTTTTGTGATTATGCTTTTAGTGTTTTTGAGCCGAGGGTTTGGTATTTTTTAAGGCTGATGAATTAGGGTTTCTTTAGGGAAGAGATTTTTGGTTTTTTAGGATTCGAGTTAACTTTTTTCTATGGATGATAGATTGTGGTTTTTATCTACTGATATTTTTTTTGGAAGCGGTTTTGGGTACTTTTTGGTGATAGGGTTTTGTGGATTTTTTGGGTTGAGGTCTTGGTGTTTTTTTTGAGAGAATGTTTTGATGTATTCCGCGGAGGGGTGTTTGGTCTTTTTTGGGGTTTTAGGCTTTAGGTAATCATTGAGGATGAGGATTTAGTGTCCGAGCATTTATGATTTTCTGGGGTTGAAGGTACTGGGTTATTTTAAGGATGAGGGTCTAGGGGTTTTTGTGGATGAAGGTTTGGGTTATTTTAGGATTGAATATTTGGGGTTATTTTGGGATATGTTTTATTGGTTTCTATAGGGAGAGTGTTTATGGATTTTTTCTGAAAATGAGGGTTTCTGGTTTTTTAGGTTTTGGGTTCTTGCTGTTTTTGGGATCACAGTTTAGTGTTTTAGGGGGCTAAGGGTGGAGTGTTTTTTGGGGTTGGGGGTTTTTTTGAGCACTATGTTTATACTTTTTTGGTGATGATGTTTTAGGGTTTTTTTAGGGATGAGGGTTTCGGTTTTTTATGGGAAAAGGTATTTGGGTTTATTGGTACTATGGGTTTAGGTTATTTTTGGTTTGAGGGTTTTGGAATTTTTTTGGATGATGGTTTAATAATTTTAGTGATGAAATTTTAGGGTTATTTGTGGTTGTAGGTTTAGGGATTTATATATTTTTGTATTCATGGATCATTTGGGAATTATGGTTATGATTATTTGGGGTATAGTGTTGTTGAATTTTTTGCAATAAGGATTTACATTTTTCAAGGGGCTCATGGTGTATGGATTTTCTGAGATAAGGTTCCAGTGATAATTGGGGAAGATTTTTTAGTAATTTCTGTGTCTGATGGTTGAGGTTATTTTGCAAAGGAGGGTAATTGGTTTTTTTGGGATTTTGGTTTTGGATTTCTTTTGGTCCATGTTTTGGGTATTTTAAGTGTAAGGGTTTAGGGTTTTTTTTGAAAGTAAGGATTAGGTTTCTTTTTTTCTATGAGATTAATGTATTTTGGGGATGATTGTTTAGGGGTTTTTAAGGCATGAGGTTTATGGATTTGTTTTGATGATTTATGATATTTGGGGATCATTTTTTAGGGTTTGTTGGGGATGATGGAATAAAATATTTTTGTAAAGATGATCTATTTGACAGTAGTGTTGACGGTTTATGATTATGTGTGGTTGAGGTTTTATGGTTATTTTAGGCTATCAGTTTAGTGTTTTCTGGGAATGAGGATTCAAGTTTTATGATATTGAGGGTTTAGGGTTTTTGTGGCTGAGTGATTAGGATTTTTTGAGGATGATGTAAAGTGTTTTTCGGGGTGAGGGTTTGTTGTTTTTGTTGATGAGGGTCTTGAGTTTATTAGGCTGATGAATGAAAATTTTTTAGGACCTATGGTTTAGGAATTTTTTGGGTCTGGGGGTTGAGGGGTGCGGTTTTTTTGGGGATATGGATTTATGATTTTTTAGGGCCAAGGGTTCAGGGTTTTCTGAAAATAATTGTTTTTACAGATGATATTTGAGGGGGTTTTATGACGAGGGTATAAGTTTCTTGTCGATGAGGCATTACTAATATTTGATAAAATTCATTTGATTTTTTGGGATTATGGATTAGGGTTTAGGGGTAATGGTTTAGTGGTTTTTCTAGCTGTGGGATTGGGGGTTCAGGCTAAGGGTATATGGTTTTTTTGGGTATGAGGGTTTTGGTTTTTTTATTTGTGGATGTATGTTTCTTCAGGGGTAAGATATTAGTTTTTGTAGGGATGAGGGTTTAGGATTCATTCTGGATGATTTTATATGGTCTTTTGGGGTTGATGTTTTAGGATTTTTGGGGGTGATGGTTTGTAGTTTTTCAGGTATCAAGTTTATCTGTTATTTATGAATGGGGGTTTATGGGTTTAGTTGTTTAGGGGTTATGGTTTTTTGGGTTTTGGGATTAGGTCTTTTTAAGGATTAGGTTTTATGGTTTTAGGGATGAGTGTTTACTATTTTTTTAGAAGAGGTAGACAGTTTTTTGTGTATTGGTGGTAGTGTTTTTTGTAGTTGAGGTTTTTTGGTTTTTTGGTTTGATGGATTAATTTCAATTTAATGAGGATTTTGGTTTTTGGGGATATGCTTTAGTGTTTGTTGTTGATGATATTTTATGGTTTTATTGTCTATTCGTTTTTGTTTTCTTAAAGAAGAGGCTTTGGGTTATTTAGTGCTAAGGGTTTAGGGCTTTTCTGTGGATGAGGATTTAGGGGATTTATAGAGTGAGAGTTTATATTTTTTGTGGATTAAGTTTAGTGATGTTTTTTGGGATAATGATTTTACTTATTTTTTGTGAGTGTGTTTATGTTTTTCTGGGGTTGAGGTTTTTAGGTTATTGGGGATCACAGATAGGGTTTATTAGTGATTTGAGTTTTTTAGTTTTTGGGGCTGATTGATTTGGTTTTCTTGTACTATGTATTTTTGGTGTATTTGTAGAATAGGGATCATGGACTATGGGGATGATGTTTTAAGATTATAATGGGGCATAAGGTATTGTTATTATTGTAGATTAAGGTTATTATTTTTTGTTGTTGATAGTATTGGGGTTTTGGGGACGAGAGTTTTTGGTTTTTTGGGGAGAAGGATTTATATTTTTCTAGGGATGATGCTCTATGGTTTATGTGGGATTATTTTTTATGGTTTTTATGGTGGTTTAAGGTTATATGGGGAATAATGTTTATATTTTTTATGAATGTGGGTTTTTGGTTTATTTGGTTGATGATTTATGTTTTTTGGTGTCTCAATGTTTAAGGGTATATAGGGATGAGGGTTTATGGATTTTTGGGATGAGGGTATTAGTGTTTTTGTGGATGAATGTTCAGGGTACGTGGAATTGTGTTATTTATGAATTTTTGTATTTTGGTTTTGGGTTTTTTGGGATGAGGGTTTATGATGTTTTGGGAAGTGGGTTTAAGGTTTTGGGGGTGGGTGTTTTTTGGATTGGGGGATGAGGGAATAGGTTTTTCAGGGTATGGGGGTTTGGGGGGTGAGGGTTTATGGATTATTGTAATCAGTGCTTCTTGTTATTGGGTATGAGGGATAATATATTTTTGGATCTGATTGTTTAGGGTTTTTGTTGTTGTGGGATTAGTGGTTTTGAGGATAAGGGTTTAAGGTTTTTTGTTAATGAGGGTTTAGGGTTTTCCAGAGATAAGAGTTAGATAGTTTTTTGGGAAGAGGTTTTATTGGGGGGTGACCATTTAGGGGTTTCTTGAGTGAGTATTTAGCGAATTTTTAGGATGAGGGTTTTGGGGTTTTTTGTGGATATGGTTTTAGTGTTATTTTGGGGATGTGGATTTAGGGATTTTGGTGTTGATGGATTGGGTTTTTTTGGGTAGAGGGATTAGGTTTCATGGAGGATGAGGGTTTAGTATTATTTTGGGATGATGGATTATGGTCTTTGGGGTAGGGCAATGTAGGTTGTTTTGAGGATAAGGGTTTAGGAATTTAAGGGATGTTGTTTTAGTGTTTTTTCAAGTTTAACGTTAATTATTTAAGGGTATTAGGGTTTAGGGTTTTTTGGCGATGAGTGATTGGGGTTTTTTGGAGATGAGGATTTATTAATTATTGGGGCTCTCATTTTTTGATTTTTGGGGCTATGGGTTTAGGTTTTTTAGTGGATGAGGGTTTACAATTTTTTGTGATGAGTTTTATAGTTTTTATCTGGATGAGGCTTCTAGTTTTTTTAGGACTAGTGGTGCATTAGTTATTTGGGGGATGGTGTTATATGATATTTTTTTTGGTTTGGGGATGTGGCAATTTTGCGACAGAGAATTTAGGGTTTTTTTGTATATTGGATTAATTTTTTTGGGGATAAGTGTTTACAAATTTGTTGTGGATATAGTTTTGCGGTCTTGGTAGAGAGGGTCAATGTTATATTAGGGTTGAGGTGTAATGGATTTTCTTGTGTATTTTTTATTTTTTGTGATGAGGGATTATGGTTTTTTTGTGGATGACATTTTAAGGTTTTATTCGGATGAGGGTTTAGATTACATAGAGTATGTGTGTTAGGGTTGTTTCTGGTGAGGTTTAAGGGTTTCATTGGATATTAGGAAATAAGGATTTCTTAAGGTTTCATAGATGTATGGTCATAGTCTTTCAAACCCTTGTACATTTTGAAATGAACCTCAAGTGGATCAATGGGGTACTGGAGCATTGGATCTTCTTACAGTTAACTAAAAGGTGGTGAGTGTAGGGAATTTAGACTGGAGGACCAATGATGTTTTTATAGGTTGAGGAATGATTTCAGTGTTAGAGATTCCCCAAGGATGGATCAACGTGACTCATTGGAGTGTGCTGTATTTTGTGAGTTTCCAAGAATAATTTCATGATATTATCCCTGTAATTCTGATATTTTGATGTCTTTCAATATTTATCCAATAGTGGTTTTGTTCTATAAAACATGTGATTGTGGTTTATCAGGTCTCAAGAGTCAATAATTTTCATTGCAGGGGCCTTCTATGAAATCGAAAGATGGCTGGAGTGTAGTGATCGAGTATTTCCCAACTCCAGGTGAGTCAAGGATATTCCCCCCAATTTTTTCATTCCATGAAACTTGAATTAATTTCAATTGAACTCTGATATATTTTGTAGTTTTTCGATGTGGTGAAATAATCCAACTGGATGAAGGGATTATTAATAAGGATGGTTATAAAGATAATATCCCTTTATAAGGATTGTAGGATAAAAAGGTGTGTATAATGATTTTTCCTAATAATCATGGTATTCAATATCTAAGGAAGTGGATATTACAAAATGGCACCTTCAATTATCTTTAATGAAATTAGTAAACACCTTTGTGGATATAGACAAGTTCATTTAGAATATATGGAGTCTATAGAAATGGATGGAGTAATCAAACTTGCATAGTCCTCCAGCTATATGGTCCTATAGAAAAAGTTACCCTGAAAAGATTGACTGTTTTTGTTTCCATCTCAGAGAGAATTTATAAGGGGTATTTTATGATGGTGAAGAAAGTATCTGATGTGGAGGTTGAAACAATGTAAATTGAACATATTTCTAGAGATCTAGTAAATAGAGACAAGGAGGATGTTGAAGAAGTCAAAACCCAAGAGTTATTCATGCATTGTAATGATGAAATATTAGAACATTCCTTCCTGATAATGATATCAAAAGAGGATGTACAATGAATTTTTGAATTTCTAATGTGTGATGATTTTAAAGAATCAAAAACTCATTGAATTGAAATGAATAATTAGAACATGATATGAGCCGTCAATTAGGGGAAAACAATCATGGAGGAGCACATTAAAATATGGGACAAGTTTACATGTAAAATCAAGGATCTCATTAAATAAAATCTATAAATGGACATTAAAACTATTATATAGAATATTTTTATTTTATTGAACTTTATATATTTAATTTTTTTGGAATTTCCTAATAATTTATAATGAGGATTAAACTTTTTCATATTCTGAACTCTATTGCTTTTCAAGTATTCCTTAAATGTGATTCTCGAAATAGAAAAATTATTTTCTAGTAATGGATTAGGGTTTTTTCTTGGTTTTAGGTTATTTATGGATGATGATTTAGGTTATTTAGGTTGAGGGTATTTGTTTTTCTAGAGGTTGGAGTTTAGTTTATTATTGATCATATGTTATTGTGTTATTTGGTGTATGTAGGGTGTTTTGGGGGATAGTGGTTTTGGATTTTTGAGGATTAGTGTTGTGGATATTTTGGGCCCATGGAATGGGTGGTTTTGTGCTGATGGGGTTTTTGGACATTTGTGGATGAGAATTCCTGTTGCTTTTTGTGGTGAGGGATATTGGGTTTCTTTGAATAATGCATTAGTATGTTTTTAAAGCTGATGATTCCTGAATTTTGGGCCCGAGGGTTAGCGGTTTGTTGGGGAATGATGGTTTATAGTTTTGCGGAATTGAGTGTATAGCTTTTTTAGGGTCTGGGGCTGGGGATTATTTTGGTTAGAGAGTTTGGGGAGTTATTGGGACATTAATTTCTCAATATAAATATTAAAAGGATTTATTTAGAAGGAGTGGAATTGATAATTCTAGGGAGATGAAGACTCTAGTGGTTTCCATGTTGAAACTATCTCGAGATGATGAAGGTAGATTGGTTAATTTCACAGAATGCATATAGATCATTTGATCCCTATTTTAACTAACAGTGACATAACATGATATTGTTTTTTCCACATTTTCAGAATCCCAGTATCAATGTAGACTCAAATAAAGTCACATTCTTTCATTGAAAACAATGCATTGGTATATCAATGGAATGGTGTATTTCAGATAGATGTACAATGAAAAATCGCGAAAATATTTATTGGTATATAATGATGTAAATTGGGCCGGTTCACCAGATGATAGAAAATCATCATCATGTGGTACAATTTTATCATTGTGGGTTGTGCATTTCATTGTTATGTAAGAAATTGTATTGCATTCGGTTGAGCACCATTAAAGATGAATATATTGTGGCCACTCATGCTTGCATATAGTTATTGTGGATGAATAAGTGGAATTATGATATGGTAGTGGATGCGAAATCTATGATTGGAATATATTGAGATTATTAAAGGGAAATTAATATTAGAAAATATCTAGTCCAAAACTAATGGTCAAAAAAATTTGAAATATTGTATTATTTTATTATGGAGAGGGTGGAGCAAGAGCCTGTGATGTTGAAGTAGGAGCCTACAAAAAAATTGGATGCATACATTCTGAAAAAGACCTTATCCTAAGAAGCATTTGAGACTATCAGTAGGCTTTGGGTTTCTAGTTGACTCACAAACCCTGAAAAACTATGGATGTAGGACCCCACTCTACCCATGTTATGGTGTGTTTTGCTTTTCATTCTAATATGTGTTCTTTACCCAATTGAAAACCTCTATGGAATGGAATTCATGTTCATTGATAAATTTGGATATGTTATGGATAATAATAGGTAGAAAATTTATTAATCAAGTATCTACCAAAAAACCTAATACATAATCCATAAAAAATGTAAAACCTCTCCCCAAAACTCCATCAACCCTTATCCACATAAACCACAAAATAGTCATCCCCAAAAAAACATAACCAAAAAGCTCAAAATAACTGTAAACCCCAATACTTTAAAAACACTAATGCCTCAAAGATAAAAAACCTAAATCCCTATCCCATAAAAAAATCAAACATAGCTCAATAAATACTAAACCCTCATCCCTAAAAAATCATATACCCTCATCCTGAGGAAACCATAAACCCTTATCAATATGAAACTGTAATACCCTATCAAACAAAAAACCTCAATGATCATACAAAAAAAATCATCAACCCTCATCCTAAAAATAACTCAACCCACATCCTTAAAAAACAACAAACCAATATCCCCCAAAATCCCTCAAACCCATACCAAAAAACTGAGGAAACACATCCCTTGAGAAAACTCAACTCTCAATACCCAAATAGCATGAACCCTCAGTCCAAAAAAAAATTGAATACCCTAAGCCACCAAAAACCCTTACCCATAATCCTTAAATAATTTAATAACCTTGTCCTGAGAAAAGTATGAAACCATAACCTTAGAATACCCTAAACCCTCATCCCAAAAAATACTATGTACCTTCAACCCATAAAATCCATGAACCCTAGTACAAAAATAACAATAACCCTTACTCCAAAAAACAGTAAATCCCTATCCCCAATAAAAAATTAACCATCAACCCAAATAACATTAAACTATATTCCCCATAACATCTAACCAATAATCCCCAAATTACTATAATCCAATAGTTGAAAAAAATATACAAAAATCCACAAAAACACTAAATCCTCAACACCAGAAAACCTAATCTCTCAGATTGAAAATACACTATACCATTTTCCACAAAAAATGATAAATTATCTTCCAAATAACCCTAACACCTCATCCCAAAAAATTCTTAATGCATCATTCATACAAAAACCCTAAAACTGTAGCTCTAAAAAACCATCAATCTTCTGCCCCCCAAACCCCTCAACTATCAGTGCCACAAAACTATGAACCTATAGTAATGTAAAATTATTCAAACCATCAACCTAGAAACCCTCAAACAAATTCACGAAAATCCCTAAACTACCATTAAAAAAAAACTAATCCCTCATACCAAAAAAATACCATATTTCACCAAAAATGATAAACCATCATCCCTAAAAACCCATAACTCCTTAACCCCCTAAAAAACCTCAACTGTTAGCCATAGAAAACCCTAAACCCCTAACACAATAAAACAAGAAAACCAAAATGATAAAAAAACCTAATAACTTATCCCAAAGAATTCCTCAACCCTCATTGATGAAACCCCCCCATCACTCATCCCAATAAACCCCTTAAAATTCATCCATAAAAACATTGAACTCCCGACCCCAAAAAACCCCAATTATTATGCCCAAGAAACCTTAAAAACTAAACCATAAACCCTAAAAATTCCTAACCCATTATACCCAATAAAACCATAATTTTAAATCCTCATTCAACACTAGACCTTCAGCTGCAAACAAACCTCAGAAAATATGACCAAAATACCTTAAACCCTGAACACCATGAAACCCAAAACCAGCATCCCAGTGAAACTCTAAACACATAAACCTAATAAAACCATAACCACTAAATAAACCCTAAAAAATAAGTTCAAATAACCCTAAAATGTCATCTTGAGAAGAACTCCCAATCGTCAGCTATAAAAAATGATAAACATTTATCCCTAAAATACCTAAACCATCATCCTCAAAATACACTATTCCCCAATGCATAAAATCCATCAACCCCCATACCCAAAAACCAAAAACCCTGAGCTGGATAAAACCCTAAATCCTTAGAAAAAACCATAGTCCCAAATCCCCAAAATCCTAAAACCCTTATCCCCCATAAAATTTAAACAATCAACACTCTCCCCATAAAAAAGTCCATAGCTCGGAGCCCCAAAAAACTGAAACCCTCATCCATAAAAACCCAGTGCAATCTACCTGAAAAAACAACATCCCTTAAAAAAACCCAAAAACATTATCCCCCCAAAACCCCAAACCCCTAATCAAAAATAAAGCCATAATCAATTATCCATTAAATAACCTAAAAAATTATCCTAAAAAAACCCTTAACTCTCATTCCCAAAAATCCATAAATAATTATCACAAATAAACCTAATCCATTTGACCTAAAATACAATAATCCCTCATTCCTATAAAACCCCAACACCCTCAATCCTAAATAATCATAAATGGTCAACAACAATAAATTTTCTTCCTGCTCCATAAAACATCTTTAACCCTTAGTAAGAAAAATCGTCAGTGTTCATCCCCATAAATACTAAACATTCTGCCAAAAATATCTATATACCCTTAACCCCACCAAGCACAGAAACCAAAAATCCCAAAAAAAAGAAACCCCCATCTCACCAAAACCTCAATTATTTAGCCGAAAAAATATATAACCCTCATCCACTAAAAATCCTAATCCCCCAGCCCCATAAATCCATGAACCCCAACCCCCAAAACCATGATCCCTCATCCCTATGAATCTATAAACCCTCATCCAAAATAAAACCCTCAACTCTCGACCCAAAATAAAACACTCAACCCATATTTCTAAATAACTATAGACACACAACCACAAAAATACTAAACTCTCGTGAAAAAAACCTCATCCCCCAAAACTAAAAAACCTCCCCCCATTTCCACGAAAAACCTGAACCCTATTCTCCCACAACACTAAACCATCATCCTCATAAAGACAAAATCCATAATACCCTAAAATCCTCAAATTATAATTAAAAAAACCCTAACCAATCACTCATGAAAAACCTAAAATTTCATCCAAAAAAATATCTACGCCATCATCGCAAGAAATATATAACAATCATCTATAACAGAAGACTAAATACTCTTCCCAGAAAACCCTCATCCATAATACCCAAAAATCCATCTAATCACATCACAAAAAAAAAACACATCCATTTTTATAAAAACCATCAATATTCCTATTAAAAAAATAATCTTTCACCCACAAAAAATCATGAACCCTTAAACCAAAAATACCCTTAATATATAGAACCGACAAATCCTCAACCCTAATACACAAAAAACATAATCACTCAGTCCAAATATATACTAAAACCTTATCCCAAAAATATCCAAAACTGGCCATCAAAAGAAACCCTAGACCCAGATCACCTAGATACCCCATACTCTAATCATGAAATAATAAAACATTACTATACATGATGCCCCCAAAAACAATCAACACTCATACTTAAAGAACTAAACATCATTCCTTAAAAAACACTAACCATATATCCCAAAATCCATCGACCCTCAATGAAAAAACACCCTAAACAATAATCACCAAAACAAACTCACAACCCACTAACCTGAAAAACTGATAACCCTTTCTTAATAAATTCTCAACCCACATACCAAAAAACCCATATCCACCACCCAAAAAAACTCAACATTGATCCCCAAATTTTTTTCATCCCTATATGAAAAAATTCACTATCCTCTTTTCCAAATATACCCTAAACAATGAAAAAAAAATACAATAAACCCTCATCCAATAATGGACTTATCCACATTCCAAAAAAAATAATTAACACTCAGGAAAAAATAATCCCTAACATATACCTAAAATTTTTTCTAAACCCTCATCCCCAAAAACCCCTCAACCAAAAAACATTAACGATAAAAAACAATAAAAACTCATCCTCTTAAAAAACTAAACCTTCATTCATAAAAACCCATGAAACATCATCCAAAAAAACAATAGAACTCACATACAAAAAAACATTGAACCTTAAACACAAATAAAGCTATAAACTATCTGAATAATGAAAACTAAAACCTGATCCCCAAAAAACCTAAACCCTCATCCCAAAAAAACATTTAACCGCCATACCCAAAAAACCCTGGACCCTCAGCCAAAATAAAAATGAATCCTTATCCCAAAAAATTACTATATTATTATTCCTATGAATCTTTAAAACCATATACCCAAAAATACCATAAAAAATATGCCCGAAAAAACACTAAACCCACGTCACCAAAAATAACATAAACAAACAACCCCAAAAAAACACATGACCACACAGAATTGAAAAACATTATAACCTCATAAAAAATAATACAAAGACATCTTTACCAAAAACAATTAAACCCAAATACCTAAACAACCCTCAAACCTCAACCACAACAAACTCTCATCCCTCATACTCTGACGGTTCTAAAACCTTATCCCCAAAATAACGAAAGAAACTCATCCCTAAAAATGCTAAATCCTCATCCACAGAAATATAACAAAAAACTTCCCTAAAATCCCTCAACCATCAACCCCTAAACCCCCCAAATCACTTCCCCAAAGTACAAAAATATATCTTCCCCAAATAACTATCATCCCTCCTCTCAAAAAAACCCCAAGCCTCATCCATGAAAATCATTAAACGCACTACCACAAAAACATCATCCCTTAATAAAAATCATAAACCCAAGTCCCTATAAAAGCCTAAACACTCAAAAAAATAAATCCTAAACAATAATCCCCAGAAATTATAATCCACCATCACTCTAAAATCATAATCCCTCAACTAAAAAATCCATATACCCTCTTTTCCAGAAAACCCAAAACCCTCATACCATAGAAACCCAAAAGTAGTATCTCTAAACAACCCCAAACATAATGCCAAAAAACCATAAACCCTTATTCCCCAAAAAACCTATACCCTGATCATAGAAAATCACGAAAACCATCAGATTAGAAAAACCATAATCCAACATCCATTAAAAATCATTAACACGTATCCCAAATAAACACTAAACCCCCATCCCCATGAAACGCTAAAACATATCCCCTTGATTCCATCAACACCGATCCAAAAAAATCATTGAAAATTATCCCCAACATTTCCTCAACCCATATCCTTAGAAAACATGAAACCATCATTGCCAAAAAAATATCATCCCACAAAACCAAAAAACCATCAACTCTCAGCCCATGATCGGGGGACAGTTTCCACATTCAAATTGGTGTGCCACCTCCATGAACTACATAAAAATTTCACATTATCTTCTATTTAATTCCTTCTTCTATAGGATACATCTTTCGTGGACCACTTCTTCTCTTTTTGTGCAATCCCCCTCTCGAACTAATTCACCCTTCACGAAAGTATCCCCCGCGTACCAATTTTTGACATCAATGAATTCTCAGAGAAAATATGTGTTCATATGAAAATTTATCTACCTATTACACTGGTTATAAATCCATCATATAGGATAATAGATCAACAAATTCTACTAATACTATATTTACCAAATCTTTAATGTGGCACAACCATCATCGTGTATTGCTTCTCTCATGAACTGTTCATCCCTACGTGGTCCTCGTACTACAACTCTTCCTACACAGATCCTAAAATAACAAACTATTTTACACCAATGACAAGATATCATGCATATCTATATCCTTCCATGAACCACAAGCCTTCCTGTGAACCATGATTCTCCCTACAAACTTTTTTTAGTTTGCAGCCTACAAACTGGCCTTCATGGTCTACATGGTGCTGTGATGAAGAAAAATTCCTATGTCTAAATTCCTTTTTTGTTCCATGTATCACCTTTTTCAGTTTGAAAACATTCCTTCATGATCCACAAACTAAGAAATACATTGTGAAAAAACCTTTCTTTTCCAAAAGAACTCTTTATTTTAAGGCCCATAATATTGGAAAACACTTGGAAACTATGACACCTTAAAGACCTAATTTATCAAAAACCATTAGTAAACATTGGCGGTCATATGTATTTTTAAACAAAAACAATCACAACTAATAATACCGAGAGGAAAACATGAGGGATCTTTTCCCATCAATCTCCCCCTTTGGGTATTTTTAGGATGAGGGATTGCGGTTTTCTAGGATAGAGGGTATATGATTTTTTATGTTTATGGATTAGGGGTATATAGGGATGGGTGATTATAATTTATGTTGATGATTGTTTAGGATTTTTTGGGTAGAGTGTTCAGGATTTTATAGGGATATGGGTTTGATATTTTTCAGGATATGTGTTAAGATTTTTTTTGGGGAAGAGTGTTTAATGATATTCATAGATGAGGGTTGATGGTTTTTTGAGAGGAGGGATGGTAGTTTTTTCAGAAAAGATCCATTTTTGTATATTGGGGTAGTGATTTTAGGGGTTTATTGGTTGAGGGTATAGTGTTTTTTAGGGGTGGTTATTGATATATTTTAGGGGAAGTGAATTTAGGGTTTCTATTGCTGAGTGACTATCATTATATTGGGGTTTAGGTTTGAGGACCGTCAGAGTCTGAGGGATGAGAGTTTGTTGTGGTTGAGGTTTGAGGGTTGTTTTGGGATCTGGTTTTATGGTATTTTGGGACATATGGATTTGTTTTAATTTTTTAGGAGGTTTTAGTGTTTTTTGAGAATGTGTGATCATGTATTTTTCAAGGGTTGTTTTTTAGGTTTTTTTGGTGATGTGGGTTTAGTCTATTCTAGGGAATTTGGTTTATGGTTTTTTGGGTTTTAGTATTTAGGGTTTATTAGGATTAAGTGTTTAGTGTTTTTTTGGGATGATGATTTGGGGTTTTCATGGCTGAGGGTCTAGCTCTTTATGTAGATGAGGGTTAAATGTTTTTTTGGGATGAGGGTTTAGGTTTTTTAAGGATCAAGATTCAGTTTTTTTTGTTAGAGGGGTAATTGTTTTTTTTGGGTGAGGGTTCAATGTTTTTTTAGGATGTGTGATCTAGTGTTTTTTTTTGAAGAGGGTCATGATTTTCTTGGGATGAGGGTTTTTTTAATGTGTATGAGTGCTGATTGTTTTTTACAGTTAAGGTTTTATGGTTGAGGGGTTTTGGGGATGTGGGTTTTTGAAATTTTTTGGGTAGATGGTTATGGAGGTTTTTGGGATGAGTGTTAATGGTTTTTTTTAAAACATGGTTAAGGATCTTCTTGGATTATGGTGTATGTTATTTTTTTTTATGTTCTAGGGTTTTTTTGGGAAAAGGGGTTAGGGTTTTTAGGGTACATGGTTTACAAACTTTTTGGGATCAATGTTGAGTTTTTTTGGGGAGTTGGAATGGGGTTTTTTGGTATGTGGGTTGAGAATTTTTTAGGAATGAGTTATCTATTTTCTTTAGGGTAGTGGGTTCAAGGGTTTTTTGTGATGATGGTGTATGGTTTCTTGGAATTGAGGGTTGATTAATTTTTGGATATGGGTTTGATGTTTTTTAGGGAATGATGTTTATGTTTTTTGGGGTTGATGGTTGAGTGTTTTCGCGGCGTTATATATAGTATTGGTTTGGGAATTATTTATATGGTATAGGGTATCTAGGTGATATGGGTCTAGGGATTCATTAGAAGGAGAGTTTGGGATATTTTGGGGATATTGATTTAGGATTTACTTGGACTGAGTGATTAGTTTTTTTTCTATAATGGTTTAATTTTCCTTAGTTATAATGATTAATTGTATTTTTGGTGTAAGGGTTAATGTTTTTTGTGGGTGAGTGTTTATTTTTTTAAGAGGATGAATGATTTGTTTTAGAAAAATGGGTGTGTTTTTTGTGACATGATTTGATGGTTTTTTGGGGATTATGAATGAGGGTTTTTAGGGCAGAGTTTTTATTGTTTTGTTAGAGAGGATAGTTATGTATTTTTGGGTATGAAATATTTTTGTTTTTTTTTGCATGACGGTTTAGGGTTTTCATGAGTGAGTTTTTAGTGTTTTGTAGATAATTTTGAGATTTTAAAGAATTAAGGGTTACATCATTATGGGGATGAGTGTTTAGTGCAATGGAATAATTGGCTTTGGGGTTATTAGGGCTATGGGGTGAGGATTTTTAATTTTGGGGGATGCAGTTTTTTGGAGGGTTTAGTATTTTTGAGGTTGTGTGATTACTATTATTTTGAAACAGTTCTTTATTGTTTTTTGGTTCAAGGGTTGAGGGTTTCATTTAGATGAGGGTTTATAGATTCATAGGGACTAGGGTTCATGGTTTTTTGGGGTAGATTTCATGGTCTTTTGGGGATTGGGGACTGGGGTTTCTATGGGATGGGGGTTTTATGTTTTTCTCAGCAAAATAATTGTGCTTTTTGGGGGAAGATGGTTTAGGTGTTTTGGGTTTTTTGGTTTTTGTGATTTTTTGGATTAAGGGATTAAGATTTTTGTGGATGATTGTTTAGTATTTTCTGGGGTTGAATATTGAGGTTTTTTTCTTGCTAGGGTTGAGGATTTTTTCTGTAGAGGGATGATCCAATTTTAGTGGGGATGGATCATTATTATTGTGTAATGTGGGTGTAGGGTTTTTCATGGATAAGAGGGATTAGGGCTTTTTAGGTCAAAGGGTTTTAGTTTTTTTGGTGATGATTATTTAGGGTTTTTTGGGTTTGAGGGTTAAGGGGTTTTTTAGGATATGTGGTTAGGTTTTTTAATGAAAAATTGTATATGTATTTTTAATGTTTAAGGGTTTAGGGTTTTGGGGGATAATGGTTTTGTGTATTTTTGTGACAAGAGATGATGGTTTTTTATTTATATTTTTCTAGGTTTTTGGGGATGCGGGTAAATGTTTTTTGTGGCACCGACTATGAAATTTTTTGCAGGATTTTGTTGAGTGTTTAATTTTTTGGGGGGGGATAAGGGATGTAGGATGTTGTGGTTGTGGGATTATTGTTTTTTGTTCCAAGGATTTATGGTTATTTTCATCTCATGGTTGTGGGTTTTTGGGGATGGGGGAAGATGGTTTTTAAGGATTGGGGAATAGTATATTTTGGTGATGATGGTTTAAGTCTTTTTAGGGATAAATATATAGCATTCTTTATAGTTACGGATTGGGAGTTCTTCTCAAGATGAAATTTTAGGGGTATATGGCCTTATTAATAATGGTGTTTTGTTCGAATGGATATGGTTTTATTATGGTTGAGGGTTTAGGGTTTTTTTGAGGATGATGGTTTTGCTTTTCATGTTGTTCAGGGTTTAGGGTATTTTGGGCATATTCGTTGATGTTTGTCTATAGTGGAACGTTTAGTGACTAATGGGGAAACAATTATACGGTTTTTTGGGGCAAAAGTGTTAGTATTATTTAGGTATTAGGTTTTAGGATTTCGTGGCTATACTAATTGGGGTTTTTTGGTGTTTAATGTTCAGTGTTTTTATGGATGTATGTTATGGGTTTTTTTTTGAATGAGTGATGATGTGGTTTTGTATGTGAGGTTTGAGGTATTATTGAAGATAAAGTATTAGTATTATTTGGGTGTTGTTTTTCATTTTTTTTGTGATAGGGGTTTAGTTATTTATACAGCTAATTGTTTAGGTTTTATAGGGGTTTGACAAATTATGTGTTTTTAGGGATTAGGTTTTAGGATCATTGGGGAAATATGTTATATTGAATTTTTTGGGTATGAGGGATTATTTTATTTTTGTATATTTTAGTTTAGGGATGTTTGGTTCATAGTTTTGAGGGTTTCTAGGGAATAGGATTGACAAATCTTTCAGTACAATGGGTTAAGTGTTGTATGGAAATGATAGTTGAGGGGTTTGGGGGGAGGAGGGTTGATGGTTTTTTCAGAGCAAAGGGTTTTGGGTTTTTTTTTTATGGATTAGGGTTTATGAATTTTTGGGGATTAGGGGTTAGTGTTTTTGGGATGATTATTTTTCATTTTTTGTGGCTAATGGGATAGTGTTTTTTGGATCTGAGAGATTATGTTTTTTGGGGTTGAGGATTTATTGTTTTTGCAGATATGTGTTTTTTTCTGTTCCGGGATTACTGAATTTTGGAGATGATTGATTAGATATTTTTGCGGAAGATCATTTAATGTATTTTTTGTAGAGGGTTAATTATATTTTGGGGCTGATGAATTGATGTTTTTTAGAGTAACGGTTATGATTATATTTGTGTTAGGGTTCATGATATTTTTGGGATCCAGGTACACGATATTTTTTGGATGAGGGTTCAGGGTGTTCTAAGGAAATGGGTTCATGGTTTTCTCCGGAAAAGGGTTATGAATTTATTTAAGGATGAGGGATAATGGTTTTTTGGGGAAAAGGGTATTGGATTTTTTTTGTAGTAAGGGTTCATTATTTTTGGGTATTTAGAGTTGATTTTTCTATGGGGATGTGTTTCCTTGATTTTTTGGTATGGGTTTGATGGATTTTGGGTGGTAGTGGTTTATTATTATTTAGGGTTTTGGTTTGATTTTTTTATCCTGTGGGTTGATGATTTTTGGGGTACGAATGTTGAGGTTTTCTGGTCAATAAGGTATTACAGTTTCTTATGGATAAGGGTTTATGGTTTCCACCGGATGAGGTTGTAAGGTTTTTTGGCGACGAGGGTTTAGGATTTATTGAGAAATTTTTGAGTTTTTAAAGGAGTTGTGGATGTAGGTTTTTTATGTTTTAGGGTTTAGTGTTATTATGGGATTGGAGTTCATAGTTATGGACACATAGGGATTAGGTTTGATTGTTTTTGGGGTTATGTGTTTCAATTTTATGGGGATGAGGCAGGAAGATTTTTTGGGATCAGGGTTGGTGTTTTTTGGGGATGAGTGTTTGGAATTTTATCATTTAGAGGGTTTTGGGTATCTTGAGTATTGGGGTTTTAGGTTTTTTGGGGAGGAGGGTAATGGTATTTTGGTGTTGGGGGTTTTTGTTTTTCAGAGTTGAGCATTTATGGTTTTTTGGACTAGGGATTATTGTTTTCTCAGGATAAGAGGTATAGTTTTTTTTGGAATAGGGATTACTGTTTTTTGCGGAAGATGATATATGATTTTCTGGTAGATTGGGTTAATATAATTTTAGAAAGAGGGTTTAGGGGTATTTTGGGGAAGAAGGATGAGGGTTTTCTAGGGATGAGGGTTGATGGAATTTTTGGGGCTGATTGATGATGGGTTTTTTCTGGTGATGGTTGAGGAGTTTTCAAGGGATTAGGTATGAGGGTTTGTTGGGGCTGATGATTACATGTTGATTTGGCCAGTGCTTTAGGGTTTTATGGATATATGTTTTGTGTTATTTATGAGACCTTGGGTTGAGGGTTTTTTGGAATATGTGTTAATGGTTTTTTTGGAATATGTATGGGCTTTTGGGTATGAGGGTTGTGGTTTTTTGGGGGTGAGCGTTCTGAATTTTTTGGGGATGAGGGTCGAGGTTTATTGGGGATTTACGTTTTAGGGTTATTTAGGTATAGGGATTTATAATTTTTTGTGTGAAGTGTTTTTGGTTAATTAGGGAATATGGTTCAGTTTTTATGGGTCTGATGGTTTAGGTTTTCTGGGTGCGAGAGTTGTGGGTTATTGTGGGACGAGTTATGAGTTTTTTTATGAGGTTTATGATTTTTTAGGGTAAATTGATTAAGGTTTTAGTGGCATTAGGGTTTTGTGTTTTTGGGGAATGAGTTTTTCGGGTTTTTTGGGGATGACTGTTTTGGTTATTTTTTAGTTTTGTGTTTTGTGTTTTGGGGACAAGTGTTTAAGGGTGATGGAGATATGTGATGTGGGTATTTTAGGGATGATGGTTTTTTTAGGATGAGGATTTAGGGGTTACTAAATTCAATAATTTTGGGTTTTTTGTGGTTGTATTTTTAGGGTTATTTGGGGGGTAAGGGTGTATATTTTTTTATTGATGAGGATTATGGTTTTTGGAAGTGGATTTAGGTTTTCATGGGGAAGAAAGTTGACAATTTTTTGGGGCTGAGTGTCAATGGTTTTCTATGGATGATGGGTGGGGGAATTATGGGTGGATTATTGATATTATTTTGGGGTTGTGGGTGGAATTTTTTTTGGGAAAAAGTGTTTAGGGTTTTTTGTGCATGATGCTTGAATTTTTTCTATGGATATGTGTAGATGGTTTATTGGAAATGATGGTTGAGGAGTTTGTTAGGTCTTGTTGTTTAGGATTTTCTATAGTTATGTGGTTGTGGTTTTTTGGGCTAATAGTTTAGGGATTGTTAGGGATAACAGATTAAGTTATGTTGGGGGTGAGGGTTATGTTTTTTATTTATAACTATTTAAGGAATATTATTCATAGGTTTTATAGATTCTTGGAGGCTGGGATTAGTATTATTTGGGGATAAGGTTTTTGGGTTTTTATAGGTAGTTAGTTATGTGGTTTTGTGGCTAATTGTTTATAGTTATTTGGGTCATATTGTTATGTGATTGTTGGGAGATAGGGTCCATTATTTTTGAGTTATGTGGAATAGGGTTTTATTAGGCTAAGTGTTTGAGGTGTTTTATGATTAGACTTCACTATTTTTTAGGATGAGGATTCATGAATTTTTTTGGGGATGATGGTTGAAGGGTTTTAGTGATTTAAGGTTTATTTTTTATTGTAGATAGTGGATTGGAGTTTTTATGAATGATTGTTTTGGCATTCATGGGTTGGACACATTAAATGGTTTGGGGGATAAGGTTTTAGGGTTTTTTGTGCTGAGGGTTTATGATTTTTTATGCTAGAGTGGTCAGGGTTTTTTTGGGTGGAGTGTTCAGAGATTTTTGGGAAGAGTGTTCACGAATATTCCATGTTGAGGGTTCAGGGATATATGGGGATGAGGGTTTATGGTTTTTTCATCTAAGGTTTCAGATTTATTTTCACTGAGAGTTGATTTTTTTTTTGTCGAGGGATTATGATTTTTTGGGGTTGAGGTTTATTTTTTTGGGTTTAATGGATGAATATTTTTCTGGGGATTGGGGTTTAGTTTTTTGGGATGAGATTATAGGGTTTTCTGTGTTTCAGTGTCTATGGTTTTTTAGGCCTGCAGGTTTATGAATTTTTTGGGATTAGGGTAAAGTGGTTTTTTGGGATGAGGGTTTTGATTTTTATTGGGGATAATGAATTGTGGTTTCTTAGGGAATATGGTTTTGGATTTTCATGGTATGGGTGTTTAGGATTTTTTACGGATGATGGTTTTGGGAATTTTGGGATTGATGTTTTAGGGATTTTTGTTGTTGGGGTTGAGTGTTTTTTTGGGGATTATGGGTTAGGGTGTTTTGGGTATGATGGTTGAATGGTTTTTAGGGGCATGGGTCAAGGTTTTTTTGTGAATGAGGGATGAAGAATTATTTGGGGAAATACGATTGGATTTTTTTTGTTCATAGAGTTTATTGTTTTTTGGGAAAAGTTTTTATTGTTTTTTGGAGATAAGGGTTTATGGTTTCTATAGGATTAATGGTTTAGGGTTTATTTGGGAATAGATTAAAGGGTTTTTAGGGAAGAGGATTTAGGGGTTTTTGGGCTGTGGGATTAGCTTTTTATGGACTATTGGTTTTTAGGGTTTCTTGGTGGATGAGGGTTTAAGAATTTTTGGGGGTTAAGGGTTTAGTGTTTTTGGGGATGAGGGTTTATGGTTTTTATGAATTGTGGTATTAGGTTTGTTTGGGGATGAGGGTTGGTAAATTTATGTGGTTGAGGGTATGGGGGTGTGACGGTTCATGGTACTTGGGTCTAGGGGTAGAGGTTTTTTTGGTACCAAGGGTTTATTGTATTTTGGGGATTTTTGTTTAATGTTTTTTGTGTTGAGGATTTAAGTATTTCTATATGTTTTTTAGGGTTATTTATATCTATGTGTTTAAATTGTGATAGGGTTGTGAGGTGAGGTTTTTTTTGGTGGGGCTTAGGTTTTATTATTTTATTGGGATGAGGGTTTATTTTATTAGGTGTGGGGGTTGAGGATTTTTTTGGTTGGTTGACGTGTTTTTATTGGGATGTTGGTTAAGGGATTTTTTGGGTCCGAGCATTGATGGGGTTTAAGGAGGAGGGTTTAGTTTTTTTTCAGAAAAAGGGATATGATTTTTTGTGCCTAAGGATTCATTTATTTGGGGCTGAGGGTTTAAGGATGTTTGGGGATGAGGATTGATGCCTTTTTTGGGGGTGGGTTTGTGGGTATTTTATGGGGATGTGCATTGAGGGTTTTCTGGGCCTAAGGATGATAGTTATTTGGGGATAAGGGTTGAAGGTTTTCTAAGGATAAAGATTTATGGTAATGTGTGATAATGTTTTAAGGGTTTTTAGGGATTACTGTTGAAGGGGTTTTTTGGGTAGAGGGGTCCATGTTTTTTTGGGATGACATTTTATTGTTTTTTTGGATAATGTATTGGAATAATTTAGATCTAAGGTTGAGGTTTTTTAGTTGTTAATTGTTTATGATGTTTTGGGATAGTGGTCTAGATTTTTTTGAGCAGAGTGGTCTGTATATTTTGGGTATAATGGTCGATGTCTTATTGGGGTTGATGGTTTGGGGATTTTTGGGTTGAGGGATTTGGGTTATTAGGGATGATGGATAATGGGTTTGGGGGATATAAGATTCAGATATTTTGGGATGGGGGATACATGTTTTTTTATTTGAGGTTTTAGCGGTTTTTTGGCTGAGTGTTTAGGGTTTTTAGGGTGGAAAATTAGGTTTTTATATGGATGAAGGAAGATGGTATATTTGGGTTAATTGTTTACATTTTTTTGTGGGGTTTTGGGTTTTCTTATGCTGAGGGTATATTTTTTGAGAAGCAGTTATTTCAATTTTTGGGATTGAGAGTTGAGGGTTAAGGGTATTTTAGGGATGGCAGTTTAGGCATTTTTGGGAATAGGGTTAGGGTTCTCTGAGGATAAGGGATTAGTGTTCTTTAGGATGAGGGTTTTGTGATTTTTTGGGATAAGGGATGAAGGTTTTTTGGGAAATTGTGTTTAAGTTAATTTGGGGATGAGGTTTTTGGTTTTTTGAGGATATGGGTTTAAGGTTATTTGGGGAAGTGGAGGGAAGGTTTTTTCTGGAAAAGTTTTTAGTGATTTTTTTGCATGAGTGTATATTGATTTTTTTGAATGAGGGTTAAAGTTTTATTTGGCTGAATTTTTATGGTTTTTGGGGCTTAGGATTGAGATTATTTTTTAATTGAGGGTTAAAGATTATTTCAGGCTAAGTGTTGATCATCTTTTTGGGATGTGATATGAGGGGTTTTTAGGTCAAGGATTGAGGGATTTTTCATATAGAGGGTTTAGTGATTTATGGGGATGATGGTTGTGGTTTATCTGGGGAAGATGGTTTGGTGTGTTTTGGATAGAGGGTTTTGGGTTTTTTGGGTTTGAGTCTAGAGGTTTTTCTTATGAGAGATGTTTTTGTTTTTTGGGAATTAGGGTTTTGGGTTTTATTGAGTATAAGGTTTTATGGGTTTTTTGGAATGATTGTTCAAGGCTTATTATCGTGATGAGTGTTGCGGCAATTTTTGGGAGATGGTTGAGTGTTTTTTATTTGGGGTTATGTGTTGATGAATTTTTGTGGGAGAGGGTAATTAATTTGATTGGTAGAGCGTTAAATATTTTTTGAGGATGATTATTTATCGTTTTTATTTATTTGGTTTTAGGGTTTTTGTTTTGGCCGAGGGAAGAGTGTTTTTTAGGGATTTGGTTTAGGGTTATTTTGGGGAGTTGGTTGATGTTTTATTTGGGGCTTGAGGGTTGTTGCATTTTGTAGCTGCGTGTCTTGGGATTTTAGGGGACGAATTTTTTGGAGTTTTCGGAATGGGGGCCAAGGGTTATTTATGGATGTGGTGCAGGATTATTTGGGAGGAGGGTTTAGGGTTTTTTCTGGATAAGGGATCAGGATTATTTTGTGGATGAGGGATCATCATTTTATTGAGATAATGGTTTATAGTTTTTTTGGACTAAGGGTTTTGGGGTCGTGGATGCGGCTTTATGGGTTTTGTGATGAGGTTTTATGGCTTTTGGATTCGAATATTTTGTATTATTATTGTATAAGGTAATAGGGATTTCTGGTTTGAGGTTTTATGGAACTTCAATTTTGAGGTTTTGTGGAGTGGAGGGAATTGTGTTTTTTTGATGTAAGGGTGAAGGGTTTATTGATGGATGTGTGATTAATGATTTATCGGGATGAGGTTTAGTTTTTTTCCTAAGGGTTTAACGGTTTTTGGGGATGAGGATTTATCTGTTTGCGGGATGATGGATTATAGATTATTATGGATATGTTTTTTAGGCTGAGGGTTTAGATATTTTTATAGATAAAGGAAAATGGTTTTTTTTGCTGGATGGGGGTATAATGTTTTTTAAGGATGAGGGTTTATGTAATTATTTAGATGAGGTTCTATGGATTTTGGGAATGATGGATTTTTTTTTTGTGGTGACGGTTTTGGGGTTTTGAGTATATGGGATTTATGGGTTTTCGGGATGAGTGTTTATGGATTTTTTTTCATGATGTTGAAGTGGTATTTTGGGGATGAGAGTTTTTTGTATTGTGTTCTTGAGTGTATATTGATTTTTTGTGATAAAGGTTTTGGATATCACATGGATGAGGGATTAGGATTTATAGTTTAATCATTTTGCATTATATTAGGATGTGGGCTTATGAGTTTTGGGTTTCAATGTTTTTGTGGTTATGGGGATTAGTGTTAAGTGGATTAATGGGATTATGGTTTTGGGGATTTTGGGGATGAGAATTTAATGTTTTTTAGGATGAAGGTTCATTATTATTTGGGGGTTGGTTTTATTTTTTTTATAGAAATGGGTTTAGTTTTTATTTTGGATATTATATATTAAGGGTTTTTGTTGATGACGGTTTTGGGTTTTTGTGGAATAATATTTGTGGTTTTTTAGTTTGAGGGTTTATGAATTCAGGGATTGAGTGTTATAGGTTATTGGGATGAGTGTGTAGTTCTTTTTAAGGATGATGATATATGTTTCTGTGGGATAATATTTTTTCGATGTGAGAATTCATTGATATTTGGGATTGAGGGTATAGTATTTTTTATAGTTAGGGGTTCATAAGTTTTTTGGGTATTGGTGTTTAGGGATTTGTGGATTGGTGCTTAGTTTTTTACGGATGATGATTTAGTATTTTTTATGGAAATGGATTTTTCTGTTTTTGGGTGGAGGGTGATTGTTTTTTAGTCATTGAGTGTTTATGGTTTTGAATTTTTAGGACGTAGTGTTTTTGGTGTTGGGGTATAGGTATTTCTAGATTTTGAACAATCATTTTTTGGGATGAGGTATTAGTGGTTTTTGGGGAATATAGTTTATGGTTTTTTTCATCTATGTGTTTATGGTGTTCCTGGTTGAGGGTTCGGGAATTATATTGGTGATATTTTGGTGTATTGGGGATAAGATTTTAGGGTTTTTTGGTGGTTATGGTTTATGGTTTTTTAGGTATGGTCATTTATTGTCTTTCATGGATGAGGGTATATGTTTTCATTCTTGCAGATGGTCTATGATTTTTTTGGGGATGATGGTTTTGGGGTTTGGGGGTGGAGGGTTTAAGTGGTTTGGTGGTGGATGTATATTTGTTTTTTTGGGGTGGGTGTTTATGGTGTTTTTTGTGAAAGGGGTTATTGGTTTTTCGGGATGTGAATTTACAGTTTTCTAGGGATGAGGTTTTAAGGTTTGGGGGTGTGTATTTAGGGTATATTGAGGGTGATGGTTTAGGGTTTTTTTCATGATAAAAGTTTTTTTTGTATCATATTTCTTTTTTTTTCAGGATGAGGGTTTCATTATTTTTTACGACTGAGGGTTTATGATTTTTGGGACTGTGGGTTAAGGTATTTTGGAGTAATAGTTTTTTGATTTTTATGGATGAGTATTTATGGTATTTTTGGGATGATAGTATTGGGTTTTTTGGATCTGGGAATTAATTATTTTTTGGAAGAGTGAATTAGTGTTATGGAATGAGGGTTTAGGGTTTTTTGTTATTTTGGATTATGGTTTTTTGGGGCTGAGGGTTTTTAGTTTTTCAAGTTAAGGGTTAAAAGATATTTCAGACTAAAACTTTTTGTTTTTTAATGATGGTTTTTTGGGGTTATTTGGGGGTAAGGGTTAAGTGATATTTGGGGATTATGTTTTAGGATTTTTGGACTTATGTTTAATCATTGGGGGGGGATTATGGATTGGTGTTTTGGGGATGTGGGTTTTGGGGTTTGGGGGATGAGGGTTCAATGGTTTCTAGGGGTGAATTTTTAGTTTTTTTCTCATTCCCAGGGTATAGGATTTTGGTGATGATGGATTATGTTTTAATGGGTTGGGATTTTAGTTATTTTTTGGGATGAGAGTTATGTTGATTTAGGTGATGACTATTTTCAGTTTTTGAGGAATGATGGTATATTTTTTTGAAGGGATGGGGGGTTTTTTAGTATTTTTTCGGGAAGAGTATTCTTGTTTTTTTGGGGGTGAGGTTTTGGGTTTTTTGGGGATGATGGATTAGAGTATATGGGGATATGGGATTAGTGTTATTAGGACTATGGATATAGGGTTTTTTTGGGGTGAGTATATATGTTTTTTCATGTATCATGTTTTAGTGTTTTTTGTGGGTGAGGGTAGGGTATTTAGTTTTAGAGTTTGTGGGTTGTTTAGGGAACATGGTTAAGTATTTTGGGGATTAGTGTTTTAGTTTATTATGGACTAAGGGTTTTGTGTATTTTGTGAATTAGAATATACGTATTTTGGGGATATGGGTTTGAGTTTTGGGGGTAATGGATTAATGTGTTTTTTGGGATTGGGTAATTTTTTTGAGATATTGGTTTAGACATTTTCGTGGTGGAGGGATTTTGGTTTCTTGGGGATGCATCTTTAGGGGTTTTAAGGGATGAGGTTTTAAGGTTTTTTGGTGTGATGGTTTAGGGATTTCTGGGTTTATTGGGTTTTAGGTTATTTTGGTGATGATGGTTATGGGGGTTTTTTGTGGCCGGGGTTTAGGGTTTTATTGTGTATAGCATTTAGTATTTTTTTATTGTGGGTATAGGGTTTTCTGAATGAGGATTTAGGCTTTATTTTGTGTTGATGGATTTGGGTTTCTCACTGTTGAGGTTTTACTGTGTTTTAGGGATGTTTGATAGAGGTTTTTTATGGATGAGGGTATACATGTTTTTTGGGTTAAGGATTTAGATATTTTTTTGGATGGTGTTTTGTAGTTATTTGGGTTTTATATTTTTATTTTATGGAGTTTATGGTTTAGGGATTTTTGGGATAAGGGTATAGAATTTTTATGCACATATTGATTTGGAGTTTTTAGGGTTGAAGGTTAATAGTTTTCTTGGGTGAGGATTTTGTGATTTTAGTGTCAAAGGTGATATAGAACAAATTCATCAAAAGAAGAATACTTTGGTTAATAACAAGAATTTTAATTGCAATTGTTATTAAAATTTGACTAGCCATCGTTTTTTGGAAACCAAAAAAATGGTTTCGCAAAACACACTTATTTGAGGCCCAAAATGACATAAAAACGGGGAAATCTATGGAAATTAGTTGTAGTAGATCGATGACGAAATTAAACATAAATATAATTATCATAACAATAGAATCCAACTATATTAGTCATTGGGGTAAATAATTTACGTGGGAATGTGGTATTTTTAATTTTTATATGACCTTTTAGTGACAACAAACCATGTAATTCGATTTGCGTCTTTACCCTGAATTTAATTAAACATTATAATTTTTTTTCAAACCAATTTAATGTCTAAAATATAATAATATGACTTTTGAATCTTACTGTGCAACTTTATAGCTTTAGCATCTTCCCGTTTCCCTGCAATAGAGGTGAATATCCATTCATATTTACTTAATCTTTATGCTTGTATAATCTTTTTGGGTTGAATAACATTTATGAGATGTCCATTCAGTTAAATTTAACTAATCAATAATCAGTTACCCTATTCGTTCTACAATTGATGTATGTGTTTGGTTTTTGAATTTTAGTTTCGACAAGTTTGTTCGGCCACATTTCATATTGATCCCCAAGAAAAATAAACTTCTCAACTATTTCTAATAAAATCATATCATCTAGTACCCCTACTATATTTGAAGAAAAAAATACATAAAACAATAAAATAATCAAATTAGTGATAAACATTCTCAATTATTATGATCTCCAAAATAAGATTCCCCTCCACTGCAGTGGAAATATAAACATCCATGTCCACATAATAAGAAAAATATATAAATAATTTATGAATATCATAAAAATTGTAATGATTATAGAAATTAAGAGGTGAATATATGAAAATTTATAGTTGATAAATATATTGATGGATGATTATAGATTGATAATCTATAATTATGGTGTTATGAACCTATATGATTTTCTAGATTGGTTGAAGTATGTCGATCAATTCTTTGAATTCATGTAATACTCTCATGAGAATAAGTGAAAGGTATGAAAAATAAAATTTAATGAATATATAGTTATGTAGTGTAATAATATTAATCCACATTGGTAATGTGATGGGGAAGATAATATACGCAAATGGGATATGATGAAAAAAATTTCGAGAACATTATTGAATTATAAAAAAACGAAATAATTTACCAATCATAGCTTGGGAAATGGAGAAAAATTATTGATGAGTAAATTCTTGATTTTAATAATTTATCAATGTGATGTGATATTTATGAATAATAGAGAAATATATTTATTGAATTTTGGGTGGAATAAATTAATATTTTTAATATTTAGTAGAGTAACAACCCATCTGTTAACTTGATGATGTATGTCAGCTAGCAGTGATGGGGGAAAAGAAATAGACGAACTAAATGGCCCCTAATATTCTGAACTATAATAGAAGAATATTATTTTTTAATGTAACGTATTCTTATAGATTTAGTATTGGAGATAATGAATTTAGAAGGAACAAAATTTTTTATAATGGAAAAGGGATTTATATGGAACAATGAAAAGGATAATACAACTCCTTTTAATGTGGGAATAAAAAGTTCTTCAAATGTCATGGGTATTTTTATTTAATTGGATATTTACAGAAAATTATAATTGTTAATATAAATTTGATAAATTAAATTGAAAAATAAATTGAATAGGATGAATATTGTGGTCTCTAACCAGAAAATGAAAATCATTTTCCTGAATAACAAGATGTTTGTAACATGGATTTTTATGAAGGGTGTTGATGCAAAAATACCACCTCAATAAAATCAATGAAAAAACATTTTCAAAACATGTATCCTCATAAATATTTTATTATACAATTTTATTATTAAAATTGGGAGTTGTAGAAATATTTATTAAACAACACTAGAAGAAAACTTAAAACATCCGACGCAACATCATCCTCTTCTATATACCCTACAATTAATGAAAAATTATAGTCCCCTTTTAGACAAAAAACATGATATGATTTTAAATTATGTTGATAATAAATATATTGATGTGGTATTTTGTCATTTTATTCCCATGTAATCATGTTAATTATTTTTTGGTTGGGGATTTTAAATTTCATAGGGATGTGAAATTTTATTTAAGAAAAAAATATATTAGTTTTATACTATGGAATATAGTATTACATTTGTCCATATTGAAGAAATCCTCCATTCTCAAAAATAATGTTCCATAATTGACCAAATATATCCTCTCTATTAATAATTATCAAGTAACGAAATAAGTACAAATGAAAAATTGTATATTTTTATTAAATATAATGAATTCATTTATTGAGGAGAAGAGTCATTGATATCCATTTGGTTATTGTTTGATAGAGGATGTCATATTAATTTTAATAATTATATTTAAAGAGGATTACCACCCATTAGATGTATTAAACACCTGATTTATGTTGCATATGCTGAAAAATTTCCAAATAAACTATTGTATTATTTTAATCAGGAGGAATAAAAAGAATTTCAGGAAAAAGTGTATGAATTTCTGAATCAAGGGTTTATAAGGCCAAGAAATGGTCCATGTTCAATGCCTACATTTTTTGTTCTTATGAATGATAGTATATATCTTTTTGGTATTAATAATAGATCTATCAGGAGTATTAAAATCGAATAATGGTATTCAATTCACTAACATGATGAAATACCCAATGGAATACGTGGGTCTTCAATCCTTTTGAAGTTCGATAATAATGAGATATACCACCATATTGGAATGAAGGGGATTTGTGTAAAACATCATTTATATCCAAAGGTGGATTTTTAGTGGTTGGATATACCATTCGGTATCATAATTGTTCCTTATTTTATCATGTGTCTAATTTATATTTTTTTGAATACATATATTTATAATTATCATATTGTTTATCTAGATCATATTATGACAAAAAAATAATGTGATGAGCTATGTTGATCAATATCATTATATATATTAATTTTGATGGGAAAAAATATGTAATGGTGTAGAAGTGAAATTCCATTTAAATGTAACTAATGTTTTTGGGATTTGAGATATTAAATGAATGAATCATGATAGATCAATCGAAGGTGGATGAAATAATGTCTTGGAACAGACTATAATCCATCATATAGTAATGGGTTCAAATGTTTTTTATTATTTTTAATCATCTCTTTATTTCAAATTTTACACTATCATGGTACCCATCACTGAATTCTTGAATAATTAAATTTTATTCATTAATGTAATAAAATGACTAATTTCAATTCCCTAGTAATGGGATATATAATTCAATGTTTTAGAATTACATTATTTTCATCATGTGTTTAAAGAAAATTGTGATGCATTTAGATCTAGGATTGACAACATTCAAAAAAATTAATATATCCCATTGAATATTTGAGCAACAATATTAAACATTTATTGACGATTTATATAAAATATGATTGGTAATAATATGTCTTTGTGGTTTCTATAGATAATTGATCAGATTAATAGAGAAAAATAATAATTTTTTATTTGAATCTCAGGATTTGAGATTTATCAATGCTTAAGGAAATCTGAATTCATTGAATACATTGTGGGTGGAATTCTTTCAATAATTCACATTTTTTCAGATTACATTAAGGGTAAGGATAACCTGTTGGAAGATGTTTTATCCTAGATGTTTACATTACATAACTTTTTATACATTCGAATCATGGATTGAATCTCATGGAATAGGATTATAAGAATGATATTTATTTATTTACTATTTTAATATAATTAAAAAATGGATTTTTGGGGGAGTATTTTGTACATGGTGGGTTTATCTTCAGGATTATGATGTTTTCTACTATAATGTATAATTATAGGGACTTTTTCAAAAGGGATAATAATGAAGGATGGCATGTTGGTCATTTTGGAATCCAAAAAATTTTGTATAATAATTTGAATTTATTGTGGCCAAATATTCAATCATATTTTCATGAAATTCAATCAAGATGTAGGACATGTCAAAGAGAAATGATCTTTTTAATGTTTTTCTTATACACTACATTAACTATTCTAGAGATGCAATGGGAATATCACTGCATGGATTTCATTATTTATTAACCAAACACATAGTGATAATTATTTTTGTAGTATACTTTATCCATCATTTAATTAAATGCAGCAATATTTTGGATGGAGAAACGATGTTTCTCAATCACATTTCGAGGTCATTTAAGGGAAATATCATTATGAAACTTGTCTTTATCACATCACATCATCATAAAAATAATTTATAAGAACAAGTTATAATTAATTCATGGGAACTATTAAGAGAATATTGGTGAACATGAATATGAGATATTTATATTGACAACCTGCACAATAATAATTATTATACAGTATATCCCTAAGTCCTACAGCTCAATATTTTCAATTTAAACTGGTTTATCACATCAATCGAATAACTCCAATAGAATTTTCATTCACACCTCTTAATATATAGGAGAATATTAATTAAAATTGATGAAATGGTATATGAATGTGCTTCTTTACTTGATTTGAGCTCAAATAGAGAACTCTAATAAATAATATTAGATATGGGCTAACATGCATCAGAAGTTGGAAATTTTTTAACATGGATACAATTTTTGGATTCACCATTTCTTGGAGATATTTCCTAAAAAATGGAAGAGAAACCAATCACCATTATCTGAGCATCCATTCATTATACTTGAACAAGTGGGAAACAATGAATATAAGATTTATGTAACCTTAGAATTTAGTGGTGTTTCTATAATCTCATACATTTGGGATTTATCACAATTAATTTAAGGTGATGATTCCATTAATATGATGGAGAATCCTCTCTATCTGTAATGAAGGGATATGAACTAGATTAAGTATAAAGAGAATACTTTTCATATTGATAATCATTTGATGCCCTGTTGTTATTCAAACTAGACCAACTAGTACATTTTTCACCCAATAAAATGATAGTCCACAACAATGTTATCTTTTTAACAACAAACCTATCCATTTGAAATTTGGTGGATAATTGAGGAAACATAATAAAGAGGTGAGAGAGTATGGTTAAAAATATCATTATGAATAAATATCTATATGTTAGTTAATTGATGCCATAATTAAAATGTGATAGTGGATTTTATTCCTATTATTAGACATTGAGAGCCCATATTCGACGAAATCTAATTTGGGTAACTACTATAAATTTATATTTAATTTATATATCATTTTCAATCCTTTAAGTGATTTAAAATTGTTGGATACGAATTTTAAATGTAAAATTAACCATTATGTCTTTAGACTCATCCCTATTCTACAAACTGGTGGTGTATATCAATTGTTGTTGGTGTTAAATTTATGGTGGGATAAGCCATTGTTAGTGTACTTACATTAAGCATTGATTGTTCTAATACATTTTATTATTCCATATTATGTTACTCTTTTACTTCTTGTTTCTCTTTAGATGAGGTTTTGGGTTTTGGGGTTATGGTTTAATGTTTTTAATGCGATGGTTGTTTAGGTTTTTCTATGGATGGAGGATTGGTGTTTATTTGGATTGGCGGTTAGTTGAATTTTGGGGATGTTGGTTGTTGGTTTTCATGGAGATGTGGGTTTTGAGTTCATTGTGGATGAGGGTTATGGTTTCGTGGGATTGAGAGATTTTATGATTTGGAGGAATATGTCTTTGGGTTTGTAAGGGATGATGTTTAGAGATTTTTATGGATCAATTTTTATTGTTTTTTACAGGCAGACAATTTAGTTTTTTTAGGTCTGAGAGTATGGGTTTTTTTGGGCATGAGGGATTCGAGTATATTTGGGGCTTGGGATTTATGGGTTATTTGATTTTAGCGTTTAGTGTTTCTGTTTCTAAGGATTTTATTGTTTTATTAATGAGGTATTTGGAGCTTTTTAGGTATACCATTTATGGTTTTCTTGGATATGTTTTTTTGGGTATTTTACAGAAGATGGTTTTCAGGTTCTGGGGGATTAGGGTATAGGGTTTCTTAGGGATTAGTGTAAAGGATTTTTTGGATGTGGTTTTAGGGTTTTGGGGGGGATTTTATTTTTTATTTTTTTGGGTTTTAGTGTTTTGGGATTTTTTGGGATGAGTGTGTATGGTTTTTTTGGGATGTGGGCCAATTTTTTCATTCAAATTAAGTTCTATGGTTTTTGAGGGATGATGGTCTATAATTTTTTTTAGGATGAGGGTCATTGGTTTTTTGGTTATGATGGTCTTAGATTTTTTGAAGATTATAGTCTACTTTTTTGGCGGTTGAGGGTGTTGGGATTATTGGGAAGGGGTTCTAGGGTTTCTTTCAGATGAGTTTATGGGGTTTTGGGGGATGATGGTATTGTTTTTTGGGCAAACGGGCAAAGGTTTTTTGGGGTAATAGGGTCTAAAGTTTTATCACTATGAGAGTTGATGTTTGTTTGGGGTTGATGTTGAAGAGTTTTTTGGTTTTTAAGGTTGTATTTTTTTCATACGGTTGAGTTTTTTTATGGGGATGAGGTTCTATGGTTTTTTTGGGGATGGGGGTTGACAATTTTTTCGGAATGGGGTTTACAGTTTTGTTGGTTTGAACATTGAGGGATTTCGGGTGATGTGTGTTTAGGGTTTTTTGGTGCTATGGGTTGAGGTTTAATTCAGTAATAGTGTATGTGGTTTTTTTGTTATGAGGGTTTAGTGTTTTTTTGGGATATGGTATTATGTTTTATTTAGTAATATGAATTTATTTTTTGGTGGATGTGCGGTTAGAGTTTTGTGGGGTTGAGGGTTTAGGGTTTGCTGGGGCTGAGAGTATATGTTTTTTGGTGATGAGGACTTAATAATTATTTTTTTATTATAGTTGAGTATTGTTTTTTGCTCTGGTATTCAGGTAATTTTTGAATTTGGGTTAATGATTTTTGTATTTCTAGATGGGGGGTTTTTACAATGTGGTTCTATATAATTTTGGACTACGAGTTTTTATCTTTTTAGACTGAGGGTTTTGGTGTTTTTCTAGATGATGGATAAGGGTTTATTGGGATTGGACAATGGTGGTTTTGTAGGTGTCATGGTTTTTTTATTTTAGTGGGAGATGGTTGCCGGTTTTTTTTCGGTTGTGGGTTGATGATTTTTTTAGGTCGTAGGGTTTAGGGTATTGAGGTGTTGAGGGTTTAGTTTTTTTGGGGGCTATGGATTGAGATTTTTTTTTGGATTAGGGATTTGCGTAATTTTACTAAAATGGATTTGTTTTTTCTGGGGAAAAGCATTATAATTTTATAAGGATGATGGTAAATAGTTATTTTGGGATGATGGTTTAGGGTAATATAGATCTATGGGTTTAGGTATTTCTGGATCTAATGTCTTATGTTATTCTATGGATTACGATTTAGGTTTTCTTGAGTCTTTGGGTTTAGGGTTTTCAGGTGTGTATGGTATTGTGTTTTATTAGGCCAATTGTTTTTGTGTTTTTAAACCTATGGATTTTAGGATTTATGGGTATTATGGTTTAGTGTTTTTGGGGATGATGGTTTTGGTATTTTGGGATGAGGGGTTATGGTTTTTATTGATGAGGGTTTGGGTTTTTTGGGAATAATGTTTGAGGATTGGGGGGGGATAATGGTTTAGGGTTTTTGGGTGTTGGGGGATTCTGGTATATTAGTATTAGTGTCTTAGTTTATTCGGTGGGTGATGATATAGGGATTATTGGTTTAAGGGATTATGATTTTTTTGGTGGATAATTTATTTATTTTAGATGATGGTATATGAATTTGTATTTTTTATTATTAAGGGTTTAGTGGGGAAATGGTTTTTGTCTATTTTGGGGTTATGTGTTTATAGATTTTTGGGGTTGAGGGTTTATGATATTTTGGGGATGAGGGATTAGTGTTTTTTGTTGAGGAGGGTTTAGGGTTTTTTGGGGATGATGGTTTTTGTATTTATGTGGATATAAGTTTATGTTTATTTGGAGAACAGGATGTATTGTTTTTTATGGTGAATGATTAATTTTGATGGGCATAATGGTCTGTCGTTGTTTGGTTCATTAGGATTAGGGATTTCTGTGGATGTGGATTTAAGGATTTTTGGGGTTTATATTTTAGGTTTTATTTTGGATGAGGGATTAATGTATTTTTGGGATTAGTTTTGGGATTTTGGGTAAAGGTTTATCCGTTTTTTGGCAATAATTTTTTTGTTTTTTGGGGGCTCCGGGTTTTGTTTTTATTGGGGATGAGTTTTTATATATTTTTTGGGATTATGGATTCAATTTTTTAGGAAGGGTTTCATGTTTTTATTATAATGTATTAGGGGTTTTTAGGATAGAGTTTTTTGTTTTGGGTGTAGAGGGTTTAGAGTATTTTGGTACTGAGGATTTAATTTTTTTTGGTGATGATAGTTTTGGTTTTTTTGGGATATGGGTTTAGGATTTTTTGGGGACAAGGGATTAGGGTTTTATAGGGATTATGGAATAAGATATTTTTATGAAGAGGGTTTATGGTTTTTGAGGATTGTGGGATTGGGAGATTTGGTTTTTTTAGGAAGGGGTTTTAGGTTTTTCTTGGGTTGAGTGTTTCGGTTTTTTTGGGATTGTGGTTTAGGGTTATTAGGTATAATGGTTTGGGTTTTCATAGGGATGAGTTTATTGTAATTTTGTGGATGCGGTTTTGGGGATTTATGGGGATAGTGTTTTTGTTTTTACTGGGGATGAGGGGTTGGGATTTTGTAGGGAGGTGGGTTTATAATTTTTTGATTATCGGGTAGGGTGTTATTTTGGGAAGAGAGTTTAGGTGTGTTGGGGAATTTAGTGTTGGGTTTCTTGGGTTTGATGTTATTGGGTTGTTTTAGAGATGATGGTTTACGATTTTTTAGGGTTTTGGTTTTATGGTTTTTTTGAGATTAGGGTTTATGATTTTTTAAGGCTGAGGGTTTAGGGTTTTTTGTATTAGGGTTTATATTTTATTAGGATGAGGTTTTTTTGGTTTTTTGGTGCTTTGAGTAAACAATTTTTTTTGGGATTTTTCCTTTATTTTATTTTGGAAACTCTGTTTATAGTTCTCTATGGTGGTGGGATTAGTGTTTTTTTATGAGGGTTTAGTTTTTATGATGCTAAGGGTTTTGCGTATTTGTGGGAAGACAGTTTCATATATATTTATGGTTGAGGGTTTGTGGATTTTTTTGGGGTGATGGTTTCGATCTGAGGGAATAGGGTTTTTTGTGTATGAGGGTTTGGTTTTTTTAGGGCATGTCGTTTTGTGTTTATTTATCGAGAGTTTTTAAGGATTTTTGTGATTGAGGTTCAGCATTTTTTTGGATATGGGTTTAGTGTTTTTTAGGGAAGTAGGTTATGGTCTATTTAGGCTGGGAGTTTTGGTTTTTTAGGGTAACAGGGCATACGGTATATTTGGGGCTGAGGGTTTATGACTTTTGGGGGTCTAAGGGATTAGCGGATTTTTGGGGGGGATGGGTTTTTAGGGTTTTTTAGTATGAGTGTGCAGTAATTTTGGGGGCTCAAGGTTTATGTTTTTTCTATTTTGGGGTTCATTTTTGGGGAATTAGGGATTAAGGATTTTCATGTTTTAGGGTTATGGGTTTTTTATGGATGATGGTTGATTGATTTTGGGGGCATAGTGTTGTGTGTATATGGTTATTTTGAGATGAATGTTTATGGTTTTTTGGGGTTGGGTTTTATGTTCTTTTCATGAAATATGTTTAGTGGTTTCAATGGATGTGGATTTATGGTGTTTTGGGGCTGATGGTTGATGTTTTTTTAGTGATAAGAGTTGTTATTTATTTGGTGTTGATGGTTGTGTGTTTTTTTAGGCTAAGAGTCGACATATTTTTGTGTCAAACAGGTCAGTGTTTTTTAGGATTGAGTAATTAGGGGTTTGTGGGAATAGGGTTTATTATTTTTAGGGGGTGATTATTGAGGGGTTTTAGTGATTTAGAGTACATGATTTTTTTGGATGGGGTATTAGGGGTTATTAGGGAACATGGTATACATATTTTGCATTATAAGTGTTTAGGGTTTTTTTGACATTAGGGATGAGTTTATTGGGTAGATGGTTGTGGTTTTTTTATTAGGGTTTAGGATTTTTTTGGTCATTGGTTTTAGTATATTTTTGGTTTTAGGGTTTACAGTTTATAGGGGTTGAGGTTTTCAAGATTTTTATAAATGAGGGATTGGGGTTTTTTTGGCTGAGTGTTTAGGGTTTTTTGGGGTAGATGGTTAGTACTTTGGGGGTCTGAGGATTTTTGGTATTTTAGGGATTTGGTTTTTTTTCTTTTTCTAGAAGAGGGTTCAGGGTTTTTTGGGTATAATTTTTTTGGGTTTTTTATCATAGATTGTTGATTTTTGGGCATAGGTGTTTTGGATTTGTTGAGGAATATGGTTTAGGATTATTTAGGTGTAAGGGTTTGGGGATTTTTAGGGATTTGGGTTTTGAATTTTCTTAGCCAATAGAAAACAATTTTTTGGGTCATGGGTTTGTTGGATTTTTGAGGTTGATGGTTTAATTTTTTTAAGGCTGAGATGTTATGTTTTTTTTGGAATCCTTTGGGTTTTTTGGAAAAATATTTGTGTTGTTTTTTTTCATGATGGTTTAGGTTTTCTTAGGCATATGTGTTTATGGTTTTCTAGGTAGAGTCTTTAGTGTTTTATATGGATGATTCTCTCCGGTTATATAAGTATGAGGAAATTTTGGGGTTATGTGTGGCTAGGTGTTCAAGGATTCTTAGTGATGAGGGTTTATAGATTGTTGAGGATCTGATTTTAGGGTTTCGGGGGGGGGGGGATGGTTTAGTTTTTTTAGAGATGGGTGCTCGTGGTTTTTGGGGAATAAGGGTTTTGGGGTTTTGGGACTGAGGGTTTAGTGGTTTGTCAGAGGAGAGATTAGGGTATTTTGTGCAACATGGTTAGGGGATTTTTGGGGCAGATGTATTCTGATTTTTTGGCTGTAATGGTTTTGGATTTTTTATGTTTAAGGGTTTGATATTTTTTGGGAATGAGGGTATAGTGTTATTTGGGATTTATAGTTTAGTTATTTTTAGGTCTACGGGTTTATTAATGATTTGGTATTAAGTTTTAATGTGTTACAGTATGAGGTTTTAGGATTTTTTGGGTAGTGGAATTTTAGTTTTTGTGGCATTATGATTTGGATTTTTTAAGGGTTTAGGATTTTGAGGCTGACAATTTAGGGATTTACGTGGTGGATAGTTTAATATCTTTGGTTGATAATGGTTTATGATTTGTCAGTGATGAGGGATAATGGTATTTCGGGGTTTAGAATTACGTGTTTTTTGAAGATAAGGGTTAAGTATTTTATGGGGCTCAGAGTATTGGGTTTTTGTGGATGATGGTTAATGAATTTTTGGGGTTGATTATTGAGGTGTTTTCCTATGATGGTTTTTAGGTGGTGCATAGTCTTTTTGGGGCCAATGATTAATGGTTTTTTTGGGGACTATAGTGTATAATGTTTTGGGGATATGTGTTAAGTTTTTTTCCTGTCTAGGGTATAAATTTTTTTAGGATATAGTGTTCAAGATTTCTTTGGGATGATGGTTTAGGGTTTTGGGGGGATGATGTAATTTGTTTTTTTATGAGGGTTTGGGTTTATTTGTGACATAAAATTTATGATTTTTTGGGGATACTAGTTTATCTTTATTTTGGGATGATTGTTTGGGACTTCTCTGGGATGAAAGTTTCATGTTTTTAGGGGTTGTGGGTTTAGGGTTGTTTGGGAAATAGGGTTTATTTATTTTTGGGGATGAGGTTTTCGGGTAATTTGGAATTAGTGTTTATCGATATTTGGGGATGATGGTTTGGGTGTTTTTTGGGCGGTGGGATCAGGTTTTTTTTGTGTTGAGGGTATTGGAAATTTTTTTTGCGCTATAGGATTAGGTTTTTTGGGGGATGATGGTTTAGATTTATTTTGGGTTGATGTTTTAGTGTTTTTTGTGAATTAGGTGTTATATTATTTTTAGGAAGATGGTATAGGGTTTTTAGGTGATGATGGATTAATTTGATTTATGGAAGAGGTTTTAGGATATTGCATTTCTATGGGATTAGGATTTTTTATTGATGGGGGTTTAAGGTTTTTTAGAATTTTGGGATTAGGAATTTTTGGGGAAATGAGTTTATTGTTTTTTTAGGGGTTTGGGGTTTTTTTGGGGATGAGTATATTTAGTTATTTGGGGAAAAGGGTTTTTTTGGATGATGGTGTAGGTTTTATGGGATGAGGTTTTGGGGGTTTGGGGGGAAATGATATAAGGGTTGTTTGGGGATTAGGGTTTATATATTTATTTTCTTTCAAATGAATTAGGAATTTTTGCGGTCAAAGGATTAAGGTTTTTTTTAATTGGGTTTCATTATATCATGACCAAGTGTTTATGATTTTTTAAATAATGTCTTTATGTTCATTTGGGTCGAATTTCTATGTTGTTTATATGGATGGGGGATTAGGGTTATTTGGAGCTCAGGGTTTATGTTTTTTTAGAGGATGGGTGTTTACGTTTTTTACAGGGCTGATGGTTTAGAGAAATTTTTAAGGATTCATTTATAGGGTTTTTGAGGGATGGTGGTTGGGATACATTAGGGAAGATGGATTATGGTTTAATAGGGATTATATTTTAGGGTATTTGGGGATGAGGGTTTTTAGTTTTACGGGCTGATATATTAGGGTTTCCAATGGTCATGGGTTTTGGGTTTTGTTGGGGATGAGTGTTCAGGGTTTTTTTGGAAAGGGTATCTCATTATTTAGGCTGATGGTTTAGGGATTATTGGGGTCAAGGTTATATCATTTTGTGGGTGAGCTCTTAGGATATTTTGGGGCTAGGGTATTAGGGTTTTTTGTGGTCATGGTTTTGTGTTTTTTGGGGAAATTTGTTTTAGGGTAGTTGGGGATAAGTGTTTGATATTTTTTGGGAAATAATTTTTTTGATAAATTGGGGATGATCGATTAGTGTCATATTTTTTCCATATGTTCCTGGAGTGTTGGTTTAATGTTTATTTGGTTTTTGTTTTTTTATGTTTTTGGGTATTTATGTGATGAGGGTTTGGGATTTTCTAGTGTTTACATTTATGGTTTTCTGGGAGTTTTTGGTAAAAATTTTTTTGGGGATGAGTGTTATATTTTTTTTAGTTGAAATGTTATGGTAATTTTAGGTAATGTGTTTATAGATTTCTGTGGGTTGTGTTTTATAATATTTTGGATATGATAGAATTAATTTTTTTTTGGAAGAGGGTTTTTTGTTTTTTTTTGGGATAAGGGTTTAGGCTATTGTTGGGATTAGGGTTTTTGTTAATTAATATCATAGGGTTCAGGTTATTATTGGGGATGTGGAAAATATGTTTTATTAGTTCTGGGGTTTTATTGTTTTATTGTAAATATGGTTTAATGTTTTATGGTACTGAGGGTTTAGGTTTTATTGGTTATATAGGTTTATGAATTTATAAAGATGGGGGCTTCAAATTTTTTGGGGCTGATGGATTATTATTATTTGGGACTAATGGTTTATGGTAATTTTGAGCTCATGGTTTAATGTATTTTGTGGATAATTGTATAGTTTATTGGGGATGGTGATATTGGTTTTTTGGTGTGGATGGTATAGTGGTATTTTTCATAATGTTTTTGGATTTTTTTGGTAAGGGGTTAGTGTTTCATTGGAAGACAATTTATGATTTTTTATGAATTAATGGTTATAGTTTACTGATATAAGGTTTTCAGGTGTTTTGTAACTTTGAGTGTGATGTTTTTGGGGATGGGGGTTTATGGTTTTGGCGATTAGGTTCTGGGGTTATTGGGGATGAGGTTTTAAGTATTTTTTGGGATAAAAGTGAATGGTTTTTAAGGATGAGGTTTTAATTTCTTTTGTTAATGTGTATAGTTTTTGTTGTGGCTATGGGGATTGATATTTTTTATGGAGAGGGTATAGTGTTATTTTGTGATGAGTTTTTACTTTTTTGGATGAGAGATTTATGTTTTTTGGGGATTATGGTTTTTGGTACTTAGGTTTGGGGTTACGGGTTTGTTTGCTCTGAGGTTATATGTTATTTTTGGAAGTGGGTTCTGGGATTCATGGGAATGATTTTATATTGTTATTTTGGGTGGTTGTGGATTTTGGTTATTTAGGTCTGAAAATATTTGGTTTATGGAGAATGGGGTTTAATGTATTTTTTGGAAGGGGGTTTAGGTGTTTTGGGGATTTGGGTTCTGGGTTATTTTGGGATATAGTTTAAGGGCTTTTTGTTTTATGGGAATGGGATTTTTTTGGGGTTGATAGTTTTTGATTTTTTTTTGAGATAAGGGTTCATGATTTTTTGAGGATGATGGTTTTGGATTTTTTGGAATTGATTTTAGGGATTATTAGGGCTGATTGTTTTGGTTTCGTGGGTTGTGGGTTTAGTGTTTTTTGTGGATGAGGTGTTATGGTTTCTTGGGGACGTGAATCGATGCATTTTTTTGTGGTGTGGGTTTTTGGTTTATTTCGTCGTGGATGGTTTTTTATTAGGTTGAGGGTTTATGTTTTTTTGGTTTGGATTTTAGGGTTTTTTAAAGTTATGTGTTTTGGGTTTTGGTCGAAGATGAGGGTATATTGTATATATTTGGCTAAGGGAAAATGGATTTCTACTTGTGAGGATTTTAATTTTCTTGTGGATGATGGTTTAAGGTTTTTTATGACAAAGGCTTTTGGTTATTTTGAGAATTTGAGTTAAATATTTTGGGGATAAGGGATTGGGATTTGTTTCTTTGAGGGTATTGTGTTATATTAGGAATGATGTTTTAGTAATTTTTTGGACTATGGGATTTTGATTTTTTGGAGTATTGGATTTAGGATTTTTGGGATATGAGGTTGTATTATTTTGTTGGGTCGGGTGTTAAATTTTATTACTATGTGTTATATAAATTTTTTCAATGAGGGTTTATTGTTTTTTTGGATTTGGGGTTTATGGTTTTTTTGGATTCAAGGATAGGGTTTATTTGGGGCAGGAAATATAGTATTTTCAAGAGGATGTGGACTTATGGTTAATTGTGGTAGAGTGTTTATGGTTTTTTTGGTCTGAGACTTTAAGGGTTCATTCATGTGATGCATTATAGTTTTTGGGGGCTTTGGTTTTTTGTATTTTATAGATGATGGTTTAGTGTTTTGGGGGGATTTTGGATTATGGTTTGGGGGGATAAAGTTTTATAATTTTTTAGGTAATAATAGTTAGGTTATTTTTGGGATGAGTGATAACATTTTATAGGGGATTATGGTATATGAGTTTTTTGGGGCTAAGTTTTTTTTGTGTCCTAGGGAGGAAGGCTTGTTGAGGCTGTGTGTTTTGGGTGTTTTTGGGTTGAAAATTAATGTTTGTTGTGTCTTAGTGTTTAGTGAATTTTCTTTTATAGTGTTTATTTTGTTTTTGGGATGATGATTTTTTTAAGGTGGCTTGGGGTTTTTTGAGGTTGAGGGTTAGGATTTTTGGGGGATTGGGGGTTTGGGTTTAATTGGGGAAGATTTTTTAGGGTTTTTTGGGGTTGTGGGTTTTGGTTTTTTCGGTTATTGTTTTTGTGTTTTTTAGGAATGGGATCATAGATATTCATATGTCTAAGGGGATAGGGTTATTTTAGGGATGAGAGTTTAGGGGGTTTCTGGGTAGTGGATTCTGTGTTTTTGGGATGAGTTTTAGTTTACATTTGTTGATGTGGGTTCAGGGGTTTTTAGGGAAGTGGGTTTTATTTTTTTTTCAAAGGGTTTGGGGTTTGGGGTTTATGGTATAGGAATTTTTTGGGATGAGGATTAGGGGGTTTATGGAGGAGGGATTAGATTAATTTTTTCCATGGATTTAAGTTTTTCAAGGTTAATGAGTTTGAGGTTTTTTATGGCCATATGATTGCGGCTTTCCAGGGCTGACGGTTTAGAGTCTTTTGGGATTGAGGGTTTGTGATTTAAAGGTTATGAGTTTTTAGTGTATATTCATATTATTAATCATGTGAATTTTTAGGGTCATGGATTTTATTGTTTTTGGAGTTTCTTCTTTTGGGTTTCATAGGAATGAGGATTTTGTGTTTTGTAAGGATTTTTTAAGGGGGTTCAGAATTGTTAGAGGATGAGGTTTTTGGTTGTTTTGGTGTTGGAATTTTTTGTTTTATTAGTGATGAGGGTATATATATTTATGGGGGGGAGGGTTTGGGTATTTTTGGTTACTAAGACTATATAGTTCTTGTTAGATGAGGGGTTAGAATTTTTTTGGGTTGAGGGTTTATGGATTTTTGGGGTTAATTATTTTGGTTAATTTTTACATGAGGGTTTGGTCTTTTTGTGACCAAATTATTATGGTTCCATGTAAATGAGGGTTTTTGGATTTTTATGGCTTTTTGTTTATTGTTTTTTGGGAAAATAGATTTTTTTTTATTTTTGGATGAGGGGTCTCTATTATTTTCGCTGATTAATTAGTTTTTTGGATCTTAGGGTTTTGGTTTTGTGTGGTTGGAGATTTCTGTTTTTTCAAGAATGATGGTTAATGTTTTTTTAGGTTTAAGGGGTTTGATTATTTTGGGCCAAGGGTTTGGGTTATTTGGAACCATGGGTTTATTTTATTTGGATTTGAGTGTTTATATTCATTAATATAGTGATTTTATTTCATTTTATGGATTGCGGTATGGGGTTTCAGGGAGATGGGTGTATGAGTTTTTCTAGAATGAGGTTTTTGGGTTTTTTAGAATATGGTTTGATGTTTTTTAGTGATGAGGTTTTGGGGGTTTTTATGGATGATGGATTATGGAAGTATTGGGATGAGGGTTTTTGGTTTTTTGAGGCCCGGTTTTTTGTTTTCTTGTTCCATGGGTATTTGGTCTTTTTTGGGGTGTGGGTTTTGTGTATTTGGGGGCTGATGGGTTGGGTTTTTTGGGGATGTGGCTTTCATGTTTTTTCAGGTAAACAATTCAGTAAATTTGGGGATATTAGTTTCATGTTTTTTGGGGTCAAGGGTATTGGTTTTTTTATGTAAAATGGTTTATGATTTTCATGGGGTAAGAGGTTTGGGTTTTTTGGGATGAGGGTAAATTTGTTTTGGGGGATGCAGAAATGGGGTTTTTTGGGTGGAGTATTTAAGGTTTTCTGAGCCTATGGAAATAGGTTTTTTAGTATTTTTGGGTTATATGTTTTTGAGGATACAGTTTTTTTTATTTTTTTAGGTTTAATAGTTTATGGTTTATTTTGTGGTTAGAGTTAATTAATTTTAGGGGATATGGGTTCAGATATTTTTAGGGATGTAGGTTTAGGTTCTTTTTGGGGATGAATATATTTGGTTTTTTAGGGGCCAATGGTTAATGGGACTGAGGAAATTATTTTAGTTAATTTTTGGGTTGAAATTTTATGAAATTTTTGGACTAAGGGTATATACTTTTTTAGATTGACGGTTTAGGGTAGTTGGGGGCTTAGAGGTATGGTTTTTTTAGGGATGATGCTTTAGTGTTTTTTGGGGCTGAGGGGTTATTGTTTTTTTGGGTTCAATGTTTAAAATTTTATTGGGATGAGGTTTTAGTGAATTTTTTTTTGAAGATGGTTTAGTGTTTTTTGAGATGATAGGTTAGGGTTTTTAGGGTGGATTTTAATAGATTTTTTTATGACGAATGATTAGGGTTTTGGAGCCAAGTAAAATTTTTGGTTCAGTGATTTCCTGATTAATGGTTTTCTAGGTATGAGGGTTATGTGTTTTTTGAGGAGATGGTTTGGGGTTTTTTTATTTGGTACTAAGGGTTGATGTCTTTTTGTGGTGGATGGTTTGGTGGTTTTCAGGGGTGATGACTTATGATTTTTTCTGTTGAGGGTTTAGTTTATAATGAGGCTTAGGGTTTCCAATTTTTTTGGGGATGAGTGATTATTGATATTGGGGGAAATATTTAATTTTTTCGGGGCCAATGTGTTTGGAGTTTTTTTGGGTTCATGATTTAAGGTTTATTAGGGATATGGGTTTAGTGTCTTTTGGGGTTGCGGGTTTTCTAGTTTTTGGGGTCACATATTATGGTTTTTTTGGAAGCTATGGTATGTGGTTTTTTGGGATTAGGGTTTATTATTTTTTTTGCCCAAGGGTTTAGGGATTTTTCTAAAAAATTTATCAGGATTTTATGGGTTGATTGTTTAGGGTTTTATTAGTGAAAGGTATTTTGATTTTTTTGGGGATGAGGGTTTTGGTGTTCTGGGGGCATTTTTTTGGGTTTTTTATGCTAAGAGTTTCAGGTTTTTCTCTTAGGTAATGAGGGTTTTTTAGGAACGAGGGGTCATTGTTTTTGGAAATGTTTTTTTAGTTTTTTCCAGATGATGCTATAGGATTTTTTCATTCTGATGGTTGGTTGTTTTTTAATGGTAAGGGTAAAGAAGTTTTTGAGGATGAGGCGTTAGGGTTTAATGTGTTAGAAGGTATATTTTTTAAGGGATTAGTTTTGATGAGTTTTTAGGGATGAGGGTTGAGGGTTTTTTGGGATGATGGATTAGTATTTTCTATGTCTAAGAAATTACTATTGTTTAGGGATGATGGATTATTTATTTTTAGAGATGAGGGTGTATGGATTTTTGGAACTGAGGGTTGATGTATTTTAAGGGATTAATAAGGAGGGTTTATGTTTTTTTGGGGATGAAGTTTTAGGGTTTTTTGGACTAAGGGATTTATTTTTTTGGTTAATTGTTTGGGTTTTTTTGGGAGAGCATTTATTGATTTATGGAGCTCTGTTTTTAGGGTTTTATTTATTGTTGAGTGTTTGGGGTTTTTTGGGGATGACATTTTTTTTCATAGGGTTGTGGGTATTATGTTTTTTGGGGTATAGGATCAGGTGTTTTTTGGGGTTGTCTATTTAGACATCGTGGGCTAGGGTGTATAGTTTTATAGGGGGTGAGTGTTTGGTGGTTTTTGATGCTACATGAATAGAAATTTTTGGGATGTAGGTTCAGGGTTCTTTGAGGTCATGTTTTTGATGATTCTTTGGGTTGAGGGATTTGATTTTATTGTGGAAGAGGGTTTAGGTTTTTTTATGGAGGAGGGGTTTTTGATTCTTGGGGTGGGTGTTTAAGAATCATTAGGGTAAATATCTTGTGGTTTTATAGGATTAATATTCATGTTTATTTCATGGATGAGGGTTTAGGGTTTTATATCAATGGTTTTAGAGTTTTTTGGGGATCAGGGTATATTATTTATTAGTGCCACATTTTTTTGGATTTCCTTGGGGATGAGGGTTTATGATTATCTTTGGAAGAGGATTGTGGGTCTTTTGGAACAAAGTGTATAATTTTTTTGGGGCATTGGATATGTGTTTATTTCATTGATGGAGATTTAGGGTTTGCGGGGGATGAGGGTTGGGGGTGTTTTGGTACCAGGTATTTATTGATTTTAGGAGATGTGGTTGAGTTTCTTTTTGGTTTTGGGTTGATGGATTTTTTTGGGTTGAATTTAATATTTATATTTGGGGCTATGGGTTGATGATTTTTTGGGGTTGGGTGTTCTGGGATATTTGGGGTTGATTGTTGAGTATTTTTTGTGGGCTCAGGGATTCAAAATTTATGGGGTAGAGGGTATCATGTTTTTTGTGAATGTGGGGTGAAGGTTTTTGGTCTAAATGATAGGGTATTCTTTGGCACAAGGTTGAGGGTTTTGGTTGGCTCGGGGTTGAGATTAGTGTTTTTTGGGATAATAATTTATATGTTTTTGGGGACGAGTATTGATTGATTTTTTGGACATAAACATTAGGGTTTTATGGGATGAGGATTTAATGGATTTTTAGGAATTAAGGTAGATGTTATATTATTTCAAAGGGATGAGGGATTTTTTGGCCATGAGGGTTGCATGTTTTCTAGGGCTCTGAGTGTACAGGTTTTTTGGGTCTGAGGGATATTGGATATTTGGGGATGATGGTTGATGATTTTTTGGGGCTGAGGTTTGATGGGGTATTACGGCTGGGTGGTGATGGTTTTTTTGGTGACGAGGGTTTATGATTTTTTGTGGTTGAGGTTTGATTATTTTTGGAAGTTGAGGATACATGGTGTTTTGTATACGAGGAATAAGGGGTTATTTTGTTAGGCGTATTAGGCATTTTTTTAGGGTTTAGGGGTTTGGGGGGGGTCATAAAGGACACATTATTTGGGATGACAGTTGAGTGTTTTTTGGTGTATAGGGTTGGGGGTTTATTGGGGATCACGTTTTAAGGTTTTTTATGAATTGACGGTTTATGTTATTTTGTTATTGTGGGGTTTATATTCATTAGAGATGAGGGTTTATAGAATTTTTTGGTCAAGGGGTTATGGTTTTTTTGGATGTGGGATTTCAATTTATTAAGGATGAGGGATTTCAATTTTTTCGAGCTAATGTGTTACATTCTGTTAAGGAGGTGTGTATACATTTTTTAGGGGATACGGTATTAGGATATTGGTCGATACAGGTTTAGGGTTTTTTGGGTTTGAGTATCACTATTTTTTTGTTGAACATCGGATTTATCATTTTTTCGTTCTAAGGGTATAGTGTTTTTAAGGAATAATGTTTTAGAATTTTTGGAAAAGGGATTAAAAATTTTGGGGAACTGGGTTTAGTGTTTTTGTGGTTGAGGTTTTAGAGTTATTTGGGGATGAGTGTTTTATTTTATTGTGGATGAAGGTTGTGTGTTTTTTAGGATGGAAATTGTTTTTGGGCCTAAGCTTTTATGGTTATTTGGGGCTATGTGTTTAGGGTATTTGGGTAACAGGTTTTAGGATTTTTAGGGATGGGGTGTTTGAGTTATTTATGGATGAGTTTTTAAATATTATTTGGGATGTATTTTTTTGGAGGATAAGTGATTGGGATTTTTTGAGGCATGGAGATTTATGAATTTGGGGTTGAAGGTATAGAGATTATTTTGGATAAGGGTTGATGTTGTTTGGGTTTGAGTGTTTTGGTTATATTGAGAAATTGATTTTAGTGTTTTTTGGAGATCAAGGTTTTAGTATTTTGGTTTTTGAGGGAATAGGTTTTATTCAGACTGACAGTATTTTGTCTTTGTGGTACAATTTTTTCTGTTTTTTTTTTCAGAGGTTTTAGGGTAGTTTTGGGCCACAGTTTTGATTATTTTTGGGGTAATTGTATAGGATATTTTTTTGGGATGCTGATTGAGGTTTTTTTGGAGAAAGGCTATAGGTTATATTATGGATTAGTTTTCATAGTTATCTTTTGGATGAGGATTTATGGTTTTGGGGGTAGGGTTTTGTGGGGGATTTTAGGATTATGTTTTGTGGGATTTTAGGGGATTTTTTATGAGGAGTGTTGGTGTTAAGGGTTGAGGATTTTATAGGGCTATGGTTTGAGATTTTTTTTAAATAGTTTGAGTGTTATTTGTGGATGGGAGTTTATAATTTTTTTTGGTGAGTGTGGAGGGGTTTTTGGGTATCAATGTTTTAGGTTTTTTTTGTTTAAGGTATTCATGTTATTTGGGTTTGAGAGTTCATGTATTTTCATGTCTGTGGGTTACAATTTTTTTATGGATAAGGGTTGAGTGTTTTGGGGGGAAAAGTGATTATTGTATATTGTTTTTTTTGGGATGAGTTTTTGTGGTTTTTTGGGGTAGATGGTTGTTGTTTTTTTACTAATAAGGGTAGATATTTTTTATGGTAATGATGTTTGTTATTCTTTCTAGGATATGAGTCGACATATTTATGTGGCTAACATGTGAGGATTTTCTAGGGTTGAGAAATGAGGGGTTTTTTGGGATTAGGGTTCAATTTTTTTTTGGGGTGATGGTTGAGGGTTTTTGGCGATTAAGAGTACATGGTTTATTTGGATGGGGTATTATGGGTTATTGGTGCATAAGGTATATGTATTTTTCCACCTAAGTGTTCATGGTTATTTTGGACTCTGTTATAAAGGTCTTTTTCGAGATATGGTAGATGTTTTTTTTGGTTTTTTGGATTAGGATTTATTGTGTATTTGGTTTTATAAATTTTTTGTTTGAGGGTTTATTGTTTATTGGTGTTGAAATATTCTTGATTTGTAGATATTAGGGATTAGGGTTATTTGATCAGTGTGTTTAGGGTTATTTTTTGATGAGGATTAGTACATTTTTTGGATGATGATTTTGTGTATTTTAGAGATGAGGTTTTATGGTTATTTTTGAAGAGGATTTAGGATTCATTTTGGGGATAATGGACTTGGGTTTCTTGGATCAGACCTTTTCATTTCATGGGCATGTGTTTTTGGGATTTTGTGAGGTAAAGGGTTTAGGATGTTTTAGGTCTAAGGGTTTGTGGTTTTTTAGTTCTTTGACTTTTGGTATTCTGTCCCAATGTTAAACAGTTTTTTGGATTAAAGGGTTTAGTTTTTGATTGGTTTTTGGTTTAGTGTTTTTTGGGGATGAGGGCTTTGTTTTTTTTTTGGTGGAGTAATTTGCATTTTTTAGGCTAGAGATTTTTATTTTTTCCATGATGGTTTATGGGTTTTTAGTGATAAGTGTTTATGGATTTCTTGGTATAGGGTTTAGGGATTTATAGGGATGATTTTTTTGGGTTATATATGGATGAATAATTGTTTGTATTTCTGGGGAAAAGGGTTTAGGGGTTCTTAGTGATGAGTGTTTATAGTTTGTTGAGGATGAAATTTTAGGTACTTTTAGGGTTAATGATTTAGAGTTTTTTAGAGATGGGAATTCATGGTTTTTGGGGGATAAGGGTTTTGGGGATTGGGACTTAAGTATAGGTGTTTTTTAGGATGAGGGTTTAGGGTTATTTTTGGAGAATATGGTTTAGGGATTTTGGGTAGAGGGAATCTATTTCTTTTATCGTATGGGATTTTTTTGAGATTAGGGTATTTATATTTTTTGGGAATGAGGGTCTAGTGTTTTTTGGGACCCACAGTTTAGGGATTTTTAGAGCTATGGATTTATGTTATTTTGTGGCATAGGGTATAATTTTTTATGGTTTGAGGTTTTATGATTTTTTTGGGTCAAGGATTTTGGGATTTTTTGGGATGGGGGTTGGGGTTTTTTTGATGGATAAAGGTTTTTGATTTTGGGGATGAGGATTTAGGGTTTCACGGGGTGGAAGGATTAATAATTTTATGATAGAATGGTTTAGATTATGTCTGTTATGAGGGATGATGGAATTTTGGGGTTGAGCATTGAAGTATTTTTTGGGATAACGGTTATGTATTATATGGGGTTGAGAGTAGTGATTTTTAGGTGTTAAGGATTAAATGCTGTTTTGGGATGTTGATTGGGGTGTTTTGGTATGCAGGTTTGTGGATGTTGCTTATGATTTTTTTCACCAAGTGTTGAGGGTATTTTGGGGATTAGGGTATAGGGAATTTTGGGGATATGTGATGAGTTTTTTTGGGTCTATGGTTGATGTTCTTTTAGGGATGAGGGTCGGGGTTTTTATTTGGATGAGGGTTAAGGGTTTTTGGGGCCTGATGTATTGTGTTTTTTTGGAAGAGGTTTTGGACTTAATTGGGAATTGTTATTTATGATTTTTTATGGATATGAGTTTATCTTTATTTTGGGATGATTTTTTTGTATTTTTATGGGATGATGGTTTAGGGTTTTTGGAGGTTGTGGGACTACTGTTATTTCGAACATAGGGTATATAGATTTTGGGGGATGAGGGTTTAGGTTAATTTAATATTTGTTTTTATAGATGTTTGTGGAAGAAGGTTTCGTCAATTTTTGGGCTGGGGGTTTTGGGTTTTTCTGGTCAAGGGTTTTTGTATTTTTTTTTTTGGCTCTAGTATTAGGTTTTATTGTGGATGAGGGTCTACAGTTATTTGAGGTTGAATGTTTAGGGTTTTTGGGGAATGAGGTGTTATATTATTTTTAGGGAGTGGGTTTAGGTGTTTTTTGGGGATGGAGGGTTTATGTTGTTTTGCGGAAGAGGTTATTGGATATTACGGTTGTATGGGATTTCAATTTTTTATGGATGGGGGTTTATGTTTTTTTTTTGGAATTTAGGGTTTTGGAATTTTTGGGGCATAGTGTTTAGAGTTTCATGAGGTTTTATTGCTTTATTTTGGATGTGTATTTTTTCGTTTGTGGATGAGGGTTTTTTGGATGATGTTATAGGTTTTTTAGGATGGGGAATTTGGGGTTTGGGTGGAAATGGTATTTGGGTTATTTTGGGATAAGGTTTTATTATTTTATTTTGGTAATAATGGTTTAGGATATTTTGGGGTCGATGGTTTATGGTTATTTGGTTTTTAGGGTTTTAGTATTTTAGAGTCCAAGTGTTTTTGATTTTTTTCAAATGAAGGTTTTATGTTCATTTGGGTCAAATATTTATGGTGTTTCTATGGGTGGGGGTTAGAGGGTTTTTTGGAGCTTAGGGTTTATGGTCTTTTAAATAATGAGAGTTTACAATTTTTGGGGGTTAATGGTTTAGGGAATTATGTATAGATGAGTTTTTAGGGTTTTCAAGGGATGGGCATAGGTATACATTAGGGAAGATGGTTTATTGTTTAAAATGGATGATAATTTTGGGTATTCGGGGATGAGGGTTTGTTGTTTTTTTGGAATGATGAATTAGTCTTTCTCAAGGCTGCGGGATTTTGGTTTTGTTGGGGATGAGTGTTTCTGGTTTCTTTTCGAAAGGGTATCCTGTTTTGTAGACCTATGGTTTAGGGATTTTTGGGGTCATGTGTATAGGGTTTTGGGGGTGATGTTTTAGGATATTTTCGGGCTTAGGGATTGGGGTATTTTGGGGTCATGGATTTTTTTTTGGGAAATTTGTATCAGGTTATTTTGGGGATTAATGTTTCAGATTTTTTGGGATATAATGTTTTGGGTAAATTGGGAATGAGGGTTTAGGGTCATATTTGTTCTAGGTGTTCATGGATTTTTGGTTTATGTTTATTTGTTTTTTTATGTTTTATTGTATTCATTTGATAAGGGTTTAGGGTTTTTTGGTGTGTAGATTTATGTTTTTTGGAGATTTTTTGGTAATTTGATTTTTGGGGATGAGTATTTAATGTTATTGTAGTTGACACATTATGGTTATTTAGAGATAAGTGATTGTGGATTTTTGGGGTTCTGTTTTATCTTTTTTTGGGCATGATAGAATTTATTTTTTTGGGTCGTCGGTTTTCAGTTTTTATGTTTTAAGGGTTTAGTGTATTTTTGGAATGAGGGTTTTTAATAATTTATGTCTTAGGGGTTAGTGTATTTTTTGGGATCAGGGTGTAGGATTTATTGGTGCCGAATTTTTAGGTTTTTATTGTGATTAGGGTTTAATGTTTTATGTGACCGAGGGTTTAGGGATTTTAAGGGATTATGGTTTGGGAGTTTTTAAACAAGAGGGTTTCTAGTTTTTTGGGGATTAATTTTTATGGTTATTTGGGAGTAAGGGTTTATGGTATTTTGGGGCTCAGGGTTTAAGGTATTTTGTGTCATAGCGTATAGTTTTATGGGGATGAGGATATTGGCTTTTTTGGGGATGATGGTATTGTGTTTTTTTGGATGTCTTCAGATTTTTTTCAATGGGGTTATTGTTTCCTGGGTAGACTATTTTGGTTTTTTTATTCATTAATAATTATGGATTTATATATATAAGGATTTTAGTTTTTTTGGTACCTAGAGTGTGATGTTTTTTGGGGATGATGGTTTATTTATTTGGTGATTATTTTTCAGGGTTCTTGGGGATGAGGTTTATGTATTTTAAGGGATGGAAGTTTATAATTTTAATGATGAGGCACTAAATTTTTTTTGGGAAATGGGGTTACAGTTTGTTGTGGATGAGGGGATTGATCTTTTTTGGAAGGAGGGATTACGTTTTTTTTTTCGGGTTGAGTGTTTAGGGTTTTTTGGATCAGATTTTTAGGTTTTTGGCGGATAATGGTTTTGGTTATTTAGGTTTGGGGTTTGGGGTTTCTTTGGTCTGAGGGTATATATTATTTGTGGATGTGGGTTCTAGGATTCATAGGGTTGATGTTATTGGGATATTTGGGGTGTTGCTAGATTTTAGTAATTTGGGGTTGATAATTTAAGGTTTTTGTGGAATAGGGATTAATGTATTTTTGGAATAGAGTTTAGGTGTTTTGTAGATTTCGGTGTAAGGTTTCTTGGGACTGAGGGATTATGGTTTCTTTTGATATGGTTATAAGGTTTTTTCATGTTGATAGTTCAAGTTTTTTTGAGCTATGGGTTAATAGTTTTTTGAGGATGATGGTTTTTGTTTCTGGGCATTGAGTTTAGGGATTATTAGTGCTAAAGGTTTAGGTTTTTTGGGATGAGGGTTCATAGATTTTTGTGGATTATTTGTTATTGTTTATTGTGGTTTGGGACTCTATGAAATTATTTTTGGGTTGTGGGTTTATGATTTTTTTTTGTCTTGGTTGGTTTTTTACAGGTTTGAGTGTTCAATATTTTTTAGTTTGTTTTTTAGGGTTTTTTTGAAGATATGTGTTTTGTGATGTATTGGGGATTGAGGGTATGTTGTATATTTTTGGCTGAGGTTTAATGGTTTTTTGATGGTTAGGGATTACATTTTATTGGGTATGAGGGATTTTGGTTTTTTATGGCTATGGGTTTGGGTATTTTGAGGCTGTTAGTTCAATATTTTGGGGATATAGGATTGGGTTTTGTTGCATTAGAGGTTATAGTGTTATATTGGGAATGAGGGTTTAGGAATATTTTGGTCTATGTGTTTTTTTTTGATTTTTGGATTTATGGTTTTTTCAATATTAGGGTTTATTATTTTCTTGGGCGGGGGAAATTTTTTTTTACAATGTGTTTCGGGATTTTTATTTTGTGGGATTATGTTTCTTGGATATGATTTTAAGGTTTATTTCAAAAAAATGGTTATGGTGTTTTCGGGTTTGGTGATTTATGTTTTTAGGGGATGAGGAATTAGTTTTCATTTGGTTAATGGTATTCCTGTTTTTTTGGGGATGAGGGTTTAGGGAATTTTTCATGAGATGGTTTTTGGTTTTTTGGGGATGAGGTTTTGTATTTTTTCTAGATGAGGGTTTATTGTTTCTGGTGAATGTTGATTTACGGTTTTGGGGGGATAATGTTTTAATGTATTTTAGGGATTATGATTTAGTTTTTTTATAGATGAGTTGTAACGTTTTATATGGGATAATGGTATAGGGGTTATTTGGGGATGAGTTTCTTTGGTTTCATTGGGAGGAAGCCTTATTTAAGCTGTGGGTTTTGGGATTTTATGGGTTGAGAGATGAGTTTTTTTGTGTCTTAATCATTAGTGATTTTTTATAATAGTGTTCAGTGTTTTTTTTGGGATGTGGGTTTAGTTATTATCGTTTTGGGGCACGGGTTTTTTGAGGTTGAGGTTTAGGATCATTTGGGGATGGGGGTTTTGGTTTTATTGGGGGATATTTTTTAGGTTTTTTTGGGGATAAGGGTTTAGGGTTTTTCGGTTGAGGATTAATTTTTGTTTTTTAGGAATTGTACAATAGGTATCCTATGGTATTTTAGGATAGTGTTAATTTGGTGAGGAGGGTTTGGGGGGTTTTGGGTTGTGGATTAAATTTTTTGGGAGATGATGTTTTAGTGTACAGTTGTTGATGTGGGTTCATGATTTTTTAGTGATGTAAGTTTTATGTTTTTTGATTCTTAGATCATAGGGGTTTGGGGATTAGGGTTTAGGTGTTTATGGGGATGCGGGTTTAGCAGGTTGGGGTAGGATGGATTAGATTAATTTTTGGCCATGTTTTTAGGGTTTTAATGTGTGAAGAGGAATATGTTTTTTAGTGATATGTGATTTCAGTTTTCTTGGGAAGATTTTTTAGATTCCTTTTTTGTTTTGGAGGTTCTGATTTTAGGGTATGAGTTTTTAGAGTATATTCAGATTCTATATATTAGGTATTTTTTGGGTCGAGGATTTTAGTTTATTTGGTGTCTCATATTTTGTGTTTCTTAGGGATGAGGATTTGGGGTTTATTGGGGCTAATGATTTATTTATGGGGGTTCAAAAAATTTAGAGGATGAAGCTTTTGGGTTTTTTGTTTTTGGGAGTTTTGGGTTTTTTGGTGATGAGGGTATATATTTTTATGGGGTGAGGGTTTAGGTATTTTTGATTACTATTACATCCACTAGGTCGAATACACTAAGAGGTGGGGTGAATCAGGGTATGGACTATTAAAACATTTTCCTTATTCATCTTGTTTCGTTGTAAAACAATACTCAATTCTATTTTTGTCTTGTTGAAATATAAGATGATATATTAAATAATGCACAGAATGCAATGATTTTTTCATGATTCACCCTCACTGGGATACATCCAAGGAAAATAAAAGAACGACGTTCCAATATACCAAATTCACTATGTCTCATGACCAATAATGAGTACAAGGTTTTGGATAGATCTTCAATTCCTAGGCTAACTTCCTTTAAGAAGATTTTGGCCTTCTCACTACATTCCCAAGGATCACTCCCTATGCCTATTTATTAGCCTCACTGCTGGTTGAAAGCGTCATTTTCTTCCACTTACTTCGCTCACTACTCTTGAAAAGGAATCCACTTTGAGATTATGTACATTTAGGTTAAACACAAATTATGGACATGTAGGTACCATCATTGTCATGAATTCATACATCATCAACTATAGGTAGATGTTCTGTTGAAGTTCTGTTCTCACTCGTAAATGAATTCCACATTCCCGAGTATTACTATGTACTAGAAAATACTTTCGCAAACTAATTTGAAGTTTTCTAAAGATTCCTTGTGTGTATCGTGAACCACCTGTTCTTCCCACATACTGAGTACTGGGTTTAGTATGCGGGGAACCTTCTTCGTGTATCACCGCCACTACAATGAACCACCCTTCATCCATGGACTGCCTCCTCCTTCATGATTGTGTACCATTACATCATACCACTTCCTCTTCTATGATCCTCCTCTGTCAGTGGTCTTCCTCTACCTTTCGTGATCGCATACCACTATAGCACACCGACACTACGAACCTCCTCTACAAAATCCCTCGGGTTCGTGAACTATTATATGTTCGCGGGCTGCCATCACTTCTGTGGAATAGTGTTCCAACACTGTATACTACTTTTGGAACTCTTCCTCTCACATACGAGAGATTCTTCCTCCGCATACCAAGAAAAATCCTTCCGCATACCATACTTCCCTCTCCGTGTATCGATCTTCCATTGCGTGTTGTAAATCCCTGCAAATACATTCATCGGGAACAAATTTCATACTTATCATCATTTCTGAAGAAAAATATGTTATCTAAAGATGATCATTATCCACATTAATAGGTGGAATTATAAATTCTTATAAAGGAAATGAATACCGCTTAATTTTCTATATCGAGATTTTCCAAATCATCAATCTAACATCCACTCCATACCGATTCTTCTGCCACCACGAACAATAATCCTTCTGTGAATCATTTTTCATATGAACATCGCGTACCCGCTTTCTCCAATGCTTTTCATTTCCCCCATCGCTGATACGACATCCATATATTGCTCCGCCGCACCACCACGAACCATTTTCAGTTTCACAAACCTCATTCGTGTACCGTTCCCGCTGCCTGGTACGTGACCACTTACCCTTCCCATACATGGTATGCGATCCATGACCCAGGATATTCATTCCTATTCTTATGCTGACTTTTGTGGCCATTATTCACACAAATTACTGATTTGTGGCCCCAAAATTCGGAAAACACTGGGAAATTGCACCAACATAAAAACTTGTCTTCAACAAACCCCAACTATTTACATTATCTCTCATCTATCTTTTTAAAAAAACATTACCACACACAAATCGTACAGAGAGGACACATTTAGGGATTTTTTACGAATAGATATTGAGTGTATATAGTTTATTTTGGAGGAGGGATAAGGATTTTTTGGGTCTGATGGTTTATGGATTTTTTGGGTTAAGGAATTCGGGTAATTTTTACATTAGGGTTTGGTATTTTTTATGGCCAATTATTTATGGTTCCTTGGGGATGAGGTATTGTGGTTCTTTATGGATGATTGTTTATTGTTTTTGGGAAAAGGGTTTTGGGTTATTTGGGGATGGGGGTATCTGTTATTTTTCCTGATTTATTAGTTTTTTTGGGTCTCAGGGTTTGATGTTTTTTGTGGTTGAGGATTTTTGTTTTATGGAGAATGATGGTTAAGGGTTTTTTAAGTTCATGGGGATGTTTTTTTGGGCCAATGGTTTGGGTTTTCTTGGGTTAAAGGGGTTTATGGTATTTGTGGTTGACTGTTTATATTCATTAACATAGTGAGTTTATGATTTTTTATGGATGGAAGGATGGGGCTTCATGTTGCTGGGGTTTTAAGGTTTCATTGGAATGAGGGTTTAGGGTTTTTTGTCATAAGGTTTTATTTTATTATTTATGAGGATTTTGGAGGTTTTAATGATAATGGATTAGGGTAATTTTGGGCGACTGTTATAGGTTTTTTGGATGTGGGTTTAGGGGTTTTTTCCATGGTTTTTTGGTTTTTTTTGTGTATGAGAGTTTTGTGTATTTTGGGGCTAATGGTTTAGGGTTTTTTAGGGAATTGGATTTCATGTTTTTTAGGAAGATTATTTTTGGAATTTGGGGCTACGGTTTTAATTTTTTTGGGGTCACATGTTTAGTTTTTTCTATGTAAAATAGATTATTATTTTTTCGGCTAAGGGGTTGTAGATTTTTTGGATGGGGATAATTTGTTTTTGGGGATCCAGACATAGGGTTTTTTTGGGTGGAGTATTTCTGGTTTTCTGACCATATGAGATTCGGTTTTTTTAGGGTTATGTTTATTTGATGATGAGGTTTATTTATTTTTTGGGTTTCAGAGATTATGGATATTTGGTGTGTGAGTGTTCACTGATTTTAGGGGCTACAAGGTCAGATAATTTTAGTGGTGTGGGTAAATGTTCTTTTTGGAGATGTGGATTTTGGGGTTTTTGGACCAATGTTTTAAGGGTTTGAGGAAATGGATTTAGGGAATTTTTGGGATGTGATTTTATGAAATTTTGGTACTATGGTTATAGGGGTTTTTTAGTTTGATGGTTTAGTGGATTTGGGGGCTTAATGTCAATGGGTTTTAAGGGATGAGGGTCTCGTTTTTTTGGGGGCTGAGGGGATAGAGTTTTTTTGGGCTGAGTTTTTATCATTTTTTGGGGATGAGGTTTTAGGGAATTTTTTAGGCCGAGGTTTTAGGGTTTCTTGGGATAAATTGTTATAGTTTTTTATGATGGATTTTATTGGTTTATTTGGGGATGAATGATTAGGATTTTGGGGGATACGGTATTTTTTGTGGTTCAATGTTTTCTTTATTTTTGGGTTTACCATTTACGGTTTTCTATGTATGAGGGTTAAGTGTTTTTTGAGGTGATGGTTTGGGGTTTTTTATTTGTTACTGTGGGTTTGGGACGGTTAGGGGTAGATGGTTTAGAGGTTTTTAGGGGTGACGACATATGATTTTTTTAGGGTTTAGTTTATCTCAGGGTTAGAGTATCTGATTTTTTGGGATGACTTCTTATTGATATTAGATTAAAGGTTTTAGGGTTGTTTTTGGTGCCACTGTGTTTGGATAATTTTTGTGGTATAGGATTTTAGGATTATTAGGGCTATGGGTTTAGTGTTTTTTTCAGGGATGTGAGTTTTTTTTTTCTGGTTATGGATTATGTATTTTTTGCAGCCTATGGTTTGTGGTTTTTTGGGAATGGGGGTTTTTTATTTTTTGTTCCAAATGGTTTAGGGTTTTATGTAAAAAAACCTATGGTGTTTTTTGGGTTGATTTATTAGTATTTCGTTGTTCAAAGGATTTATGATTTTTTGGGGATGAGGGTTTTGGTGATTTTTGGATACATTTGTGGGGTTTTTGTGCTAAGAGTTTAGGGTTTTTTCTACTAGGTAATGAGGGGTTTTTTGGAATGAGGTTTTAGTGTTATTTTTGGATAATATGGTTTAGTGATTTTGGGGGTAGATGGATTCTATTTCTTTTATCGTTTGGGATTATTTTGAGATTAGTGGATTTAGAGTATTTTGGAATGAGGGTCTAGTGTTTTTTGGGCCCAACAGTTTAGGGATTTTTAGATCTATAGATTTATGCTATTTTTTGCATAGGGTTTAATTTGTTATGGTTTGAGGTTCTATGATTTTTTTGGGTATAGTATTTTGGGTTTTTTTGGGATGGGGGTTCAGGTGTTTTGATGGATAAGGCGTTCAGATTTTGGGGAGGAGGATTTAGGGTTTCACGTGGTGGAGGGATTAATATTTTTATGAGATAATGGTTTAGATTTTGTCTGTTATGAGGGATGATGGAATTTTGGGGTCTATTATTGCAGTATTTATGGGGATAAGGGTTATGTGTCATATGGGGCTGAGAGTAGTTATTTTTAGGTGATGAGGATTAATTGTTGTTTGGGGATGATGATTGGGGTGTTTTGGTATGACGGATTTTGGATGTGGATTATGATTTTTTTCAACAAGTGTTGAGGGTAATTTGGGAATTAGGGTATAGGGAATTTTGGGGATAGGTGTTGAGTTTTTTGGGTCTAGGGTTGATATTATTTTAGGGTTGGGGGTTCATGATGTTTATTTGGATGAGGGTTAAGGGTTTTTGGAGCCTGATGTATTTTGTTTTTTGGAAGAGGGTTTGGACATATTTGGGACTTAGTATTTATGTGTTTTTAGGGATATGGGTTTATCATTATTTTGGGATGGTTGTTTTTGATTTTTATGGGATGATGGTTTAGGGTTTTCGGGGGTTGTGGGTTTAGTGTTATTATGGACATAGGGTATATAGATTTTTGGGGGATGAGGGTTTATGGTATTTTGAGATTAGTTTTTATGGATGTTTGTGGAAGAAGGATTGGTCAATTTTTCGTCTAGGGGTTTTGAGTTTTTGGGTCGAGGGTTTTGGTATTGGTTTGGGCTCTAGTATTAGGTTTTATTAGGGATGAGGGTCAAGAGTTATTTGGTATTGAATGTTTAGAGTTTTTGGGGATTGAGGTGTTATATTATTATTAGGAAGAGGGTTTAGGTGATCTTTGGGGATGGAGGGTTTAGGTGATCTTTGGGGATGGAGGGTTTAATTTATTTTGTGGTAGAGCTTATAAGTTATTACAGTGTTATGGGATTACAATTTTTTATGGATGGGGGTTTATGGTTTTTTTTGGCATTTATGGTTTAAGAATTTTTGGGGCTTATTTTTTTGAGTTTTTTTAGGGTTTAGTGTTTTATAGGGGTTGTTTATTTTTTCTATTTGTGGATGAGGGTTTTTTTGGATGATTCTATAGGTTTTTTTAGGATGGGGGTTTTGGGGTGTGGATGGAAATGGTATTTGGGATGTTCTGGGATGAGGGTTTAATGTTTTGTTTTGGTACTAATGTTTTGGGATATTTTTTGGTCGATGGTTTAAGGTTATTTAGTTATTAGGGTTTCAGTATTTTAGAGTCCAATTGATTTTGAATTTTTTGAAATAAAGGTTTTATGTTAATTTGGGTCGAATGTTTATGGTGTCTCTATGGATGGGGGTTAAGGGTTTTATGAAGATCATGTTTTATGGTATTTTAAAGGATGAGAGTTTACATTTTTTGGGGGTTTAGGGTTTATAGAATAATTTATTGATGAGTTTTTAGGGTTTTCAGGTGAAGGGTGTAGGTATAAATTAGGGAAGATGGTTTATTGTTTAAAATTGATGATATTTTTGGGTATTCGGGGATGAGGGTTTGTTTTTTTTGGGATGATGCATTAGGGTTTCTCAAGGTTTAGGGTTTAGGGTTTTGTTGGGGATGAGCGTTTATGGTTTCTTTTGGAAACGGTATCATTTTTGTAGACCGATGTTTTTAGGGATTATTGGGGTCATGTGTATAGGGTTTGTGGGGTGAGGTTTTAGGTTATTTTCGGGCAAGGGGGTCGGGGTATTTTAGGGACATGGTTTTTTGAGTTTTGGGAAATTTGTATTAGGGTTTTATGGGGCTACATGTTTCAGATTTTTTGGGATATAATGTTTTGGGTAAATTTGGGATGAGGGTTTAGTGTCATATTTGTTCGATGTGTTCATATATTTTTTGTTTAGATTTATTGGGTTTTTTGTTGTTGATGTTTTATGGAATTATTTGGATGAGGGATTAGGGTTTTCTGGTGTGTAGATTTATGTTTTTTTGGGGGTTTTATGTAATGTGTTTTTTGGGGATGAGTATTTATTGTTATTTTAGTCGACACATTATGGTCATTTGGAGATAAGGGATTGTGGATTTTTTGTGGTTGTGTTTTATATTTTTTGGGCATGAGATAATTTATTTTTTTGTGTTATCAGTTTTCAGTTTTTTTGGGCTAAGGGTTTAGGGTATTTTTGGGACGATGGTTTTTAATAATTTATGTCTTAGGTATTATAGTATATTTGGGGATGAGGGTATAGGATTTATTGGTGCTGAGGTTTTAGGGTTTTATTGTGATTAGGGTTTAATGTTTTATGGGAGTAAGGGTTTAGGGTTTTGTGGGATTATGTTTTGGAAATTTTTAAAGAAGAGGGTTTCTAGTTTTTTTGGGATCATCGTTTATGTATAATTGGGAGTAAGGGTTTATGTTGTTTTGGGGCTCAGGGTTTAATTTATTTTGTGTATTAGGTTATAGTTTTTTGGGGATGAGTATATTGGGTTTTTTTGGGGTTAATGGTATTGTGTGTTTTTGGATGTTTTCAGATATTTTTCAAAGGGGTTATTGTTTCCTGGGTAGACGATTTAGGGTTTTTTATGCATTAATGTTTATGCATTATTAGATATAAGGGTTTTAGGTTTTTTGGTAAAAAGAGTGTGATGTTTTTTGGGGATGAGGGTTTAGTGTTTTGGTGATTATTTTTTGGGGTTATTGGGGATGAGGGTTTATGGATTTCAGGGGATATAAGTTTATAATTTTAATGATTAGGGACTAAATGTGTTTTGGAAAATGGGTTTAGGGTTTGTTGTGGCAGAGGGGATTGATCTTTTTTGGAAGGAGTGATTATGATTTTTTTGGGATGAGTGTTTAGGGTTATTTGGATAAGATTTTTAGGTTTTTTGGGGATTATGGTTTTGGTTATTTAGGTTTGGTGTTTTGTGTTTCTTTCATCTTAGGGTATATATTATTTGTGGATGTGGGTTCTAGGATTCAGAGGGATGATGATATTTGGATATTTGGGGGGTTTCCGGATTTTGGTTATTTGGGGTTGAGAATTTATGGTTTTTGTGGAATAGGGTTTAAGGTATTTTTGGAAGAGAGTTTAGGTGTTTTGTAGACTTTGGCTGAAGGTTTTTAGGGAATGAGGGTCTAGGGTTTCTTGTGATATGGCTATATGGTTTTTTTGGGATGATAGATCAGGGTTTTTTTGAGCTATGGGTAAATTTTTTTTTGAGGATGATGGTTTTTGTTTTTGGGCATTGAGTGTAGGGATTATTAGTGTTGAATGATTAGTTTTTTTGGGATGAGGGTTCATAGATATTTATGGCTGAGTTGTTATGGTTTATTGTGGTTGGGATTCTATGAATTTTTTTGGGGTTGTGGGTTTACGATTTATTTGGTCTTCGTTGGTTTTTTTACGGGTTTGAGTGTTTAGAATTTTTTAGTTTCTTGTTTAGGGTTTTTTTTTGAAGATATGTGTTTTTTCTTTTATTGGAAATTGAGGGTATGTTATATATTTTTGGCAAAGGGTTAATGGTTTTTTCGTGGTGAGGGATTAAATTTTATTGTGGATGAAGGATTATGCATTTTTATGGATAAGGGTTTTTGGGTTTTTTGAGGGTGTGATTTCAATATTTTGGGGATAGGGGATTGGGTTTTATTGCATTAGAGGTTATAGTGTTATATTGGGAATGATTGTTTAGTAATGTTTTGGTCTAAGGGTTTTTGTTTATTTTGATTTTTGGATTTATGGTGTTATGGATATGAGGGTTTATGATTTTCTTGGGTAGGGCATATATTTTTTACTATGTGTTTCAGGATTTTTCTTATGAGGGTTTATGCTCTTTTTTTGGATATGATTTTATGGATTATTTTGGAACAATGATTAGGGTATTTTTGGGTTTGGCGATTTAGTTTTTTAGGGGATGAGTAATTATGTTTCATTAGGTAAATGGTTTTCATGTTTTTTGGGGATGAGGGTTTAGGGGATTTCTAATGAGATTTTTTTGGTTTTTTGGGGATGAGGTTTTGTGTTTTTTTTAAATGAGGGTTTAGTGTTTTTGGTGAATGTGGGTTTTGGGTTTTGGGGGGATAATGCTTGAGGGTTTTTTAGGGAATTTGATTTAGTTTTTTTAGGGATGAGTGGTAATGTTTTATATGGGATGATGTTATATGGGAGTTTTGGGGATGAGTTTTTTTTGTTTCATCAGGAGGAAGTCTTATTGAGGCTGGGAGTTTTGGGATTTTATGGGATGGGAGATGACGTTTTTTTCGTGTCGTAATCTTTAGTGATTTTGTTATATAGTGTGAAGTGTTTTTTTGGCATGTGGGTTTAGTTATTATTGTTTGGGGGCATGGGATTTGGTTGAGGTTGCGGGTTAGGATCTATTGGGGATGGTGGTTTTGGGTTTTATTGGGGAATATTTTTTAGGTTTTTTTAGGGCTGTGGGTTTAGGGTTTTTCAGTTAAGGATTATTTTTTTGTTTTTTAGGAATTGGACCATAGGTCGAATTTTGTATTTGAGGATAGTGTTAATTTTTTGAGGAGGGTTTTGGGGGTTTTTGGGTTGTGGATTCAATTTTTTAGGGGATGATGTTTTAGTGTACAGTTGTTGAAGTGGGTTCCAGATTTTTTTGGGATGTAGGTTTTATGTTTTTTGTTTCATAGATTTTTTGGATTTGGTGTTTAGGGTTTATGTGTTTATGGGGATGCGGGTTTAGGGGGTTGGGTTGGATGGATTATATTAATTTTTGGCCAAGTGATTAGGGTTTTAAAGGGCCAATAGGATTATCTTTTTTAAGGATATGTGATTGCAGTTTTCTAGGGCAGAGTGTTTAGCTTCCTTTTATGTTTTAGAGGTTTTGATTTTAGGGTATGAGTTTTTACAGTATATTCAGATTCTATATTTTGTATTTTTTTGGGGTCGAGGATTTTAGTTCATTTGGTGTCTCATATTTTGGGTTTCATATGGATGATGATTTTGTATTTACTGGGGCTAAGGATTCTGTTTTTTTTCTGGGGGATCAAATTTTTTAGAGGATGACGGTTTGGGGTTTTTTGGTGTTGGGAGTTTTATGTTTTTTGGTGATGAGCGTATATATTTTTATGGGGTGAGGGTTTAGGTATTTTGGATTACTATTACATCCACTAGGTAGAGTACCCTAAGAGGGGGGTGAATCAGGGTATGGACAATTTAATCATTTTAATTTTTGATCTTGTTTCGTTGTTAAAAAATACTCAATTATATATTTCTATCGTAGAAATATATGATGAGATATGGAATAATTCACAGAACACAATGATTTTTTCTTGATTCACCCTTACTGGGCTACGTCCAAGGAACATAAAATGATGACGTTCCAATATAACAAATTCAATATGGTTCACGACCAATAATGAGTACAAGGTTTTGGATTGATCTTCTATTCCTAGGCTCACTGCCTTTACAAAGATCTTGTTCTACTCACTGCATTCCCAAGGATCACACCCTATGCCTATTAATTTGTCTCATTTCCAGTTGAAAGGGTCATACTATTAGGCTTCCTTTGCTCACTACTCTTGAAAAATAATTCACTCATAGTTTATGTACATGTAGGTTAATCACACATTATGGACATTTAGGTACCTTCATTTTCAAGAATTCATGCATCTTCAACTATAGGTAGATGCTCAGTTGAAGTTCTGTTTTCACTCGTAAACGAATTACACATTCCCGGGTATTACTATGTACTGGAAAATAGTTTCTCAATCTACTTTGAAGCATTCACTAGCTTCCTTGTGCATATCGTGATCCGCCTATTCTTCCCACATATAGAATATTGGGTTTAGTATGCGAGGAACCTTCTTCTTCTATCACCACCACTACCATGAACCACCCTTCATCCATGGACTGCCTCCTACTTCACGATTGTGTACCACAACAATATAATTCTTCATCTTCTATGAACCTCCTCGGTCAGTGGACTTCCTCCACATTTCTTGATCGCATACCGCTACTACGTACTGACTCTGCGAACCTCCACTACAAAAGGCCTCATGTTCGTGAACTATTCTCTGTTCGTGGGCTGCCTTCACTTTCACAGACCAGTGTTCCCCCTCCACGTACTACATGTGGAAGTAATCCTCCCGCATAATAGAGATTATTCCTCCGCATACCGAGACAATCCCTTCTGTATACCAGACATCCCTCTCCGTGTATCAAACTTCCATTGCATGTTGTAAATCCCCACAAATACCATTAACACGAACCACTTTCCTACTTTTCTTAATTCACGAAGAAAAATATTTTTTCTAATGATGTTTAGTCTCCACATTAATTGGTTTAATTAATAATTCTTATGTAGGAAAAAAATGCTTAATTTTCTAAATAGAGATTTACCAAATCATCAATCCAACCTCCATTGCATACCGATTCTGCTGCCACCATGAACAATAATCCTTCTATGAATCATTTTCCATATTCACTTCGCATACCACCCTTTATCCTACGCTTTTCATTTCCCCCATCGCCGAGACGACATCCGTATATTGCTCTACCGCACCACCGTGAACCATTTTCAGTATCAAAAACCGCATTCGCATATCGTTCCTACTGCGTGGTAGATGACCAAATATCTTTCCCATACATGGTACATGATCCATGACCTGGGATCTTCATTCCTATTCCAATGCTGATTTCATTCTCAATTATTCACACAAATTACCGATTTGTGGCCCCAAAATTTGGAGAACACTGGGAAATTGAGCCAACCTAAAAACTTGTCTTCAACAAACACCAACTATTTACAATTTCTATCATCTAGCTTTTTCAACAAACACAAACACACCGAAATCATACCGAGAGGTCAAATTTAGTTGTTTTTCCCAATATATTTTGAGTGTATATAGTTTTTTTGGAAGAGGGATAATGATTTTTTGGGGCTGAGGGTTTATGGATTTTTTGGGTTAAGGATTTTGGGTAATTTTACCATAAGGGTTTGGTATTTTTTTGTGGCCAATGATTTATGGTTCCTTGGGGAAGAGGGATTGTGTTTTTTTATGGCTGAGTGTTTAGGGTTTTTGGGAAAAGTGTTTTGTGTTATTTGGGGATGGGGGTATCTGTTATTTTTTATGATTGTTCAGTTTTCTTTTTTTGGTCTCAGGGTTTTATTTTTTTGTTGTTTATGATTTATATTTTTTTCAGAATGGTGGTTAATGGTTTTTTAGGTTCTAAGGGTTGGTTTTTTTGGGTCCAAGGGTTTGGGTTTTTTGGGTTCTAGGGGTTTATGGCATTTGGGGTTGAGTGTTTATATTAATTAAGATAGTGATTTTATGATTTTTTTATGGAGGGAAGGTCAGGGCATCTTGTTGCTGGGGGTTCAAGGTTTATTTGGAATGAGGGTTTAGGGTTTTTTCTCAGAAGTTTTAATGTTATTTATTGATGAGGGTTTTGGGTGTTTTATTGCTAAGGTATTTGGGTAATTTTGGGATTATGGTATTTGGTTTTTTTGGGATGAGGGTTTAGGGTTTTTTGTTCCATTGGTTTTTTGTTTTTTTGGGTATAAGGGTATTGTGTATTTTGGGGCAGATGGTTTAGGGTTTTTTATGGGAGTGGATTTCATGTTTTTTAGGTAGAATATTTAGGGTATTTGGGGTTACAGTTTTAATGTTTTTTGGGGTCAAGCGTTTAGTTTTTTCTATGTAAAATTGTTTATGATTTTTTTGGGAAATGGGGTTGTGGATTTTTTTGATTAGGCTAATTGGTTTTCAGGGATCTAGACTTAGTGTTTTTTAGGTGGAGGATTTCTGGTTTTCAAACCCTGTGAGATTCAGTTTTTTTTAATTTTTTTAGGGTTAGGTTTATTTGTGATATTTTTTGGGTTTCAAAGATTATGGTTATTTGGTGGGTGACTGTTCACTGATTTTACGGGCTACATGTTCAGATAATTTTAGGGGTGTGGGTTTATGTTATTTTTAGAGATGTGGATTTTGTGTTTTTTGGACCAATGGTTTAAGGGTTTGAAGAAATGAATTTAGGGAATTTTTGGGACGAGATTTTATGAAATTTTTGTACTAAGGGTATAGGGGTTTTTTAGTTTGAGGGTTTAGTGAATTTCGGGGCTAAAAAGTAATGTGTTTTAAGGGATGAGGGTTTACTATTTTTTGGGGATGAGGGGATACTGATTTTTTGGAATGAGTTTTTATCATTTTTTGGGGATAAGGTTTTACGGAATTTTGTAGGCCTAGGGTTTAGGGTTTCTTTGGATGACATGTTATGGTTTATTATGGTGGATTGTATAGGTTTTTATGGTGATGAATGATTAGGTTTTGGAGGGCTAATGTATTTTTTTGTTGTTCAATGTTTTCTTGATTTTAGGGTTTACCATTTATTGTTTTCTATGTATGAGGGTTATGTGTTTTTTGATGTGATGGTTTGGGGTTTTTTATTTGTTACTAAGGGTTTGGGGCGTTTAGGTGAAGATGGTTTTGATGTTTTTATGGGTGATGACATAGTATTTGTTTGAGGGTTTAGTTTATACGCAGTGTTAGGGTTTCCCGATTTTTTGGGATGACTTCTTATTGATATTCGAGGAACGGTTTTAGGGTTTTTTTTGGTGCCACTATGTTTGGATATTTTTTGTGGTTGAGGATTTTATGTTTATTAGGGCTATGGGTTTAGTGTTTTTTGGGGTTTTCGGTTTTCTTATTTTTATGGTTAAGGATTATGTTTTTTCTGGAGCATATGGTTTGTGATTTTTTGGGCATGAGGGTTTTTTATTTTTTGTTCCAAATAGTTTAGTGTTTTATGTAAACAATGATATGGGTTTTTTTTGTTTGATGGTTTAGGATTTCTTTGGTCAAATGATTTATGATTTTTTGGGGATGATGGTTTTGGTGATTTAGGGATACATTTGTGGGATTTTTTGTGCTATGAGTTCAATGTTTTTTCTACAAGGAAATGAGGGTTTTTTAGGAATTAGGGTTTAGTGTTTCTTGGGACATGATTTTTTCCTTTTTCTATATGAGGATGATGAGGCTATTTTATTTTTTCATGCTGAAGGTTGGTTGTTTTTTAAGACTAATGGTTGACGGATTTTGGGGGACGAGGTTTGAGGGATTCATGGGATTTAGGGTATTTGTTTAGGTACTACTGTTGAAGTTTCTTTAGGGATGAGGGTTGATGGTTTTTTGGGTTTGGTGGATTAGTTGTTTTGTGTTTGAGAATTGATGATTTTTTGGGGCTGACAGATTATGGATTTTCAGATATGAGGGTGTTGGGTTTTTTAGGAACTGATGGTTGAGGGATTTAAAAAGAATATTTATGAGTTTTTGTGGTTTTTTGGGGATGATGGTTTAGGGTTTTTTGGATTGAGGAATTTATTTTTTATTGTTTTGTTATTTTTGGAGAGATTTTATGGTATTTTGGAGCTATGGATTTTGGGATTTATTTATATTTTAAAGTTTTGGGTTTCTTAGGATGATAGCTTGTTGAATTCATAGGGTCGTGGGTGTTAGGAATTTTTGTTTATAGGTTCTGAGGTTTTTTGGGTATTAGGGTTAAGGATTTTCAGGCTTGGGTGTTCAGTTTTTTAGGGTTTGTGTGTTTGGTTTTGTTTGAGGATGCATTATTAGAAATATCTGGTGTTGTGTGTTTAGGGTTCTTTGCGGTCAAGTGTTTTAGTTTTTTTTTGGGTTGAGGGTTTTGGTTTTTTTGGGGATGAGGTTTTATGGTTTTTTAAGGATGATGATTTTGTGTTTTTTGGGATGATTGTTTAGGAATCATTGGGGATAAGAGATTGTGGTTTTTTTAAGATGAATTCATATGGTTATCTCATGAATGAAGGTTTAGGTTTTTTTTGGATACATGGTTTTATCGTTAATTGGGGGATGAGGGTATATTATTTTTGGGGACCAATGTGTATGGATTTTTTAGGGGTTAGCTTCTATGATTATCATGGGATGAGGATTGATGGTTTTTTGGAACAAAGTGTTTAATGTGTTTTGGGACTAGGTTTTCTGTCTATTTCATGGATATGGATTCAGGGATTTTTGAGACTGAGGGTTTGGGTGTTTTAGTACCGAGGTTTGAGGAATTTCAGGGAAGGTGAGTTGAGTTATTTTTGGGCTGAGGGTTGTGAGTTTTTTTATGAGTAATATAGAGATTATTTTTTGGCTATGGGTTGAGGATTATTTGGGATTCAGTGTTCTGTACTTTTTTGGGTTAACTGTAGAGTATTTTTTGGGATTAGGGTTTAAGGATTAATGGGGAAAAGGGTATCATGTTTTTCGAGGTTGTGAGGTGAGGTTTTTCTGGGATATGGTTTATGGGTTTTTTTGGTAGAGGGTTGAGGGTTTTTGTTTTCTCGGGGTTGAGTTTATTGTTTATTAGGGATAATACATTATAGTTTTTTGGGGATGAGGGTTGAGGGTTTTTTAGAACATAGAATTTAGTGGTTTTTTGGGATGAGGATGGAAGAGTTGTTAGGGATTATGGTTGATGATATAATATTTCAATTGGATGAGGAATTTTATGGCCCTAAGGGTTGAATATTTTATGGGTGAAAGAGTTTATGGTTTTTTTGGGGGTGAGGGATATAGGGTTTTGGGGATTATGATTAATGGTTTTTTTGGGCTGAGGTTTTGAGGGGGTATTAGGGCTGAGGGTGACGGTTTATTGGGGTTAAGGGATTATGTTTTTTGTGCATTAGGGTTATGTGTTTTTTGTAGTTGAGGGTAAAATGTTGTTTGGAGATAGAGGATAAGGGTATATTTTGATATGAATTTTAGGGATTCTTATCTGAGGGTTTAGGGTTTTTTGGGGGGTTATGTAAGACTCTTTTTTGGGGATGAAGGTTTAGGGATTTTTGGGGTCGAGGGTTGTGGTTTTATTTGGGCTCACATTTTATGGCTTTTTTGTGTTGAGGGTTTATGTTATTTTTTTTGGTGTGGGGTTCAGATTATTTAGAGATGAGGGTTTATGGTATTTTTAGATATGGAATTATCATTTTTTGGGATTAGATTATTTTATTTATTATGTATGAGGGATTATGGTTTTTTGTAGGTGATTATTTACATTTTTTTAAGGAAGATTGTTTAATTTTTTTAGGGGATAACGTGTTAGTGTTTTGGGGGATACATGACTATTGTTTATTGGGTCTGAGCATCAATTGTTTTTTGAGACAAAGGGTTTAGCATTTTTGGGTCGAAGGGATTAGTTTTTTCTAAGGTATTTTGTTTTAGGTTTTTTGGGAAAGTGAATACAATTTTTTTGTTTTAGTGTTTAGTGTTTTTCAAGTTGAGGGTATAGAGTTATTTGGGGATGACTGTTTTTTTGGATGATGGTTATGGGTTTTCTAAGATGAGATTATATGGGGTTTTGGTCCTATGGTTTTAGGGTTATTTGAGGATATGTGTTTTTGGTTTTGGGGTATTGGGTTTTAGGATTTTTAGTGATGAGGTGTTTGGGTTATTTTTGGGATTAGGGTTTCAGATTTTTTGGGGGGTGAAATTTTATATGAGCCTACGTGTTTGGTTATTTCTGACGTATAGAGATTAATTAACATTGGGGATGAAGGAATAGTGTTTCTTTGGAATGAGGGTTGATTTTTTTTGTGTGTTTTTGGTGTTTTGGTTCTATTGAGGATAAGGGTTTATGGTTTTTTGGGGATGAGGGTTCCAGTATATTGGTGGTTGAGTGATAATGTTTTATTTGTACTGAGGGTTTTTGTCTTTTTAGGGGATTGGGGTTTAGATTTTTTTTGCAGATAAAGGGTTTACGTTTTTTTGGGACAATTTTTTCTTTTTGTGCAGAGGTTTTATGGTTTTTTGGGGCCAAGGATTTTTGGCCTTTTGGGGATGTGTGTATAGGATATTTTTCTGATGTAGATTGAGGGGTTTTTGGAGAAAGGATTTAAGTTATATTAAGGAGAAGGTGTTATCTTTGTTTTTGGGCTGAGGATTTTGGTTTTTGGGGTATGGGTGGAGGCATTTATAAGACTGAGTTTGAGTGATCTTAAGGTATGTTGGACGAGGATTTTTGGTGCTACGATTTGAAATTTTTTATGGAAATGGTTTGAGATCTTCTTGGAAATGGGTTGAGGGTTGCTAGGGGATAAAGGAGTATGGTTTTTTAGTTATAGTGTGGAGGGATATTTGGGGCACAATTTTTTATGTTTTTTATTCTAGGGATTCATGTTTTTATGGGGATGAGGTTTCAAGGATTTTCATGTCTGAGGGTTATGGGTATTTTATAGCTGAGGTTTGAGTGATTTTAGGGGATCAATGTTGAGTGTATATGGTTATTTTGGATGAGTCTTTATGGTTTTAGGGGATGAGGGTTGATGTTTTTTAGGAAATAAATTTTATTTTTTTTGTGGATGAAGATTTCATATTTTTTGGGGCTGAGGGTTGATGTTTCATTAATGTAATGGTTTATATTTTTTCATTGATTTCTGTGGGTTTTTTAGTCTAAGAGTTGACATATTTTTGTTGCTAACATGGTAGGGTTTTTAGTGTTGATAAATGATGGGTTTTGGGGGCTTAGGGTTTAGAATGTTTTGTGGGTAATGGTTGAGGGTTTTCTGAGATTGAGAGTTGATGGTTTTTCATGATGGGGTATTAGGGGTTATTGGGGCATAAGGTACATGTAATTTCCATTCTAAGGGTTTAGAATTTTTTTTCATTAGTTGTGATGGTTATTCGGGATATGGTTAAGGGTTTTTTAGCTTTTAGTGTTTAGGATTTATTAGGTATTTGTTTTTAAATTTTTTATGCTTTAGGGTTTATGGTTTATTGGTGTTGAGGTTTCTTGATTTTTAGAGATGAGGAATTAGGGTTTTTTGGATGATTTTTTAGGTTTTTGGGGATGAGTTTTAGTGCTTTTGGTGACTGAGGATTTTTTGTGTTTTAGAGATGAGGTTTTATGTTTTTTTGGAAGAGGGTTTAGGGTTTGTTTTGGATAATGAATTTGGGGTTTTTGGATTACAATTTTTGGATTTTTGGGCATGATAGTTTTGGATTTTTTGAGGTACAGGGTATAGAATTTATTAGGTCTATGGGTTTGTGATTTTTAGTGCTTTGGATTTTGGGTTTTTTTGGCCAATCTATAACAATTATTTGGGGTCAAGGGTTTCATGTATTTTTGGGGGATAATGGTTACAAGGTTTTTTGGGAATGGGGGTTTAGGTTTTATTTTGGGCGGATTCCTTTAGGTTTTATTTGTTCCAATGATTTTTTTTCATGATAGTTTATTGTTATTCAGGTCTAACTGTTTATTGTTTTCTATGTAGAGGGCTTAGGGTTTTTTTGGATGTGTTTTTAGTTTATATACGGATGAGGAATTTTGGTATTTTTGGGTCTATGAGTTTAGGGGTTCTATGTGATGAGGTTTTATAGTTTGTTGACGATGATTTTTTTGGGTTTTTTTGAGGTCAATGGTTTAGAGTTTTCCATATATGGGAGTTTTTGGTTTTTGAGGAATACAATTTTTGGGGTTTTGTGAATGAGGGTTTATGGGTTTTTCGGATGAGGGTTTTGGGTTTTTTTTGGGAATATGGTTTAGTGATTTATGGCATAGGGTGATTCTGGTTTTTTTGGTACTAATGGGTTTGGATTTTTTCTTATTTTATGGATTTTATATTTTTTCAGAATGAGGATTTAGTGTTTTTTGGTTCTGCAGTTTTGGGATTTTAGAGCTATGGGTTTAATGTTTTTGGGGATTATGATTTAATGTTTTATTATTTGAGGTTTTAGGATTTATTTTCGCTCAATGCATTTGGGTTATTGTGGGATGAGGGTTTTGAATTTTTTATGGATAATGGTTTAGGATTTTGAGGATGAGGATTTAGTTTTTTACGGCAGGAGGGTTTAATATTATTGGGGGATGATGGTTTAGGTTTTTTCGATGATTAGGGATGATGTCATTTTATGGTTGAGAATTATGGTTTTTTTGGGGATAAGGGTGTTGTATTTTAGGGGGCTAAGGGTAGAGGTTTTTTAGGGATGTGGGTTAATGAATTTTTTTTTGTTTATGATTGTGTGGTTTTGTTTTGAGTGTTTTTGGATGGGGTTTATGATTTTTTTTTCACCAAGGTTTGAGGGTTTCTAGAATATTAGGGTATAGGCAATTTTGGGGATACGTGTTGTGTTTTTTTGGGTCTAGGGTTGACATTTATTATGGGATGAGGGTTCGAGAAGTTTTTTGGAATGATGGTTTAGGGTTTTGGGGGGTGATGTATTGTGTTTTATTTGGATGAGGGTTTCAAGTTATTTGGGACTTAGTATTAATGGTTTTTTGTGGATATGGGTTTATCTTTATTTTGGGATGATATTTGGGATTTTTTGGGATGATGATTTAGGGTTTGGGGGATGGTGGGTTTAGGGGATTTTGGGATAGAGGATTCATAGATTTTCGAGGATGAGGGTTTTGGGTAATTTGTAATTAGTGTTTATAGATATTCTGGGAAGAATGTTTGGGAAATTGTTGGGCTGGGGGTTTTGGGTTTTTTGGGTTGAGGTTTTTTATTTTTATGTTCTCTTGGATTCTATTTTTTGGGGGTAGATGGTATAGTGTTATTTGGGGCTGATGGTTTAGTTTTTTTGTAAATGAGGTGTTATATTCTTTTTAAGAAGTGGGTTTAGGGTTTTTTGGGGTTGAGGGTTTAAGTAGCATTTTTGGGTCGATGTTTTTTTTTCATCTGCTTTCAGGCCATTCCGACTTCATTCATCCTGTTTGGACCCCCCACGTGCATTTATGAAGTGCGCACAACACATAAAATATGCATATTGAGTCGTACCGTGCAAACCGCATGTCCAATTGACGTTCCATCTGTTAGACGGCCATTTTGGCCGTTAATGACACCTGAACTACGCTCTCGGTCACTGTGGGATCACAAAACGTCCGATTGACGTTCTCTCTTCTCGACCACTTTGAAATTCACTCACCCATATTTTTCGTCTGATTTCAGTCCATTCCGACTTCATTCCACCTTTTTGGACCCCACATGTGCATTTATGAAGCACACACAACACTTAAAACACACATAATGAGCTGTACCACGCAAACTGCATGTCCTATTGACGTGCCGTCTACGCGTAAAAAACACAAATAATAGTTATATTGTTGAACGATGGTTTCAGGTCAATCTGAGGTCGTCCACTATGAATTCGACGGTTAGACGCCAGTTTTGGCCATTTATGACACCAGAACTATGTTCTCGGTCACCACGAGCACACGACACATCCGATTGATGTGCCGTCTGATCGAAAACTTCAAAATTCAGTCACCCATTTTTTCGTCTGATTTCAGGCCATTCCGAATTCATTTGGCCTGTTTGGACCCCCACGCACATTTATGAAGCGTGCACAACACTTAAGACACACATATTGAGCCGTACCGCAAAAACCACATGTCTGATTGATGTTCCGTCAGCGCGTACACGCCATGAATAACGATTAGATTGTTTCACGATGATTTTAGGTCAATCTGAGGTCATCCGCTATGAATTTGACCGTCAGACGTCCGTTTTGGCTGTTTATGACACCAGAACTACGCTATCGGTCACCGCGGGCACACGGGACGTCCGATTTACTTGAATTATGCTCAAACACTTCATAATTCATCCACCCATATTTTTCCTCTCATTTCAGGACATTCCTACTTCGTTCGGCCCATTTGAACCCCCACGCGCGTCTATGAAGCGCACACAACACTTAAAACACACATATTGAGCTGTACCGCGCAAACCGCATGTCCGATTGATGTTCTGTCTGCGCTAACATGGCACGAATAATAATTAGACTGTTGAATGGTGGTTTTAGGTCGATCTGTGGTCGTCTGCTATGAATTTGAAAATTAGACACCCGTTTTGGCCGTTTATGACACCAGAACTACGATCTCGGTCACCGCGGGCACACGTCACATCCGATTGACATGACGTCTGGTAGAACACTTCAAAATTCAGTCAATAATATTTTTCATATGATTTCAGTCCATTCCAATTTCGTTCGGCCCGTTAGGACCCCCCCCCACGCGTGTTTATGAAGTGTGCACAACACTTAAAACAATCATATTGAGCTGTACCGCGCAAACCGCATGTCCAATTGACGTGCCGTCAATGCGTACACGTAAAGAATAATTATTAGATTTTTTATGGTGTTTTCAGGTAAATCCAAGGTTTTACTCTATGAATTTGACCGTTAGATGCCCGTTTTGGCCGTTTATGACACCTGAACTACGCTCTCGATCACCGCGGGCACACGGTACGTCCGATTGATGTGCTGTCTCCTCGAGCACTTCAAAATTCACTCCCCTGCATTTTTCCTCTGATTTCATGCTATTACGACTTCGTTCGGCCTGTTTGGACCCCCCCCCCCCACACACACGTTTATGAAGCGCGTGCAAAACCTAAAACAAACATATTGAAGCCGTATTACTCAAACCGCACATTCCATTGACGTGCTGTCTGCGCGTACATAGCTAAAATAATAATTATATTGTTTCATGGTGGCTTTAGGTCAATATGAGGTCTTCCGCTATGAATTTTACCATTAGACACCCGTTTTGGCCGTTTATGACACCAAAACTACGCTCTCAGTCACCACGTGCACACGACACGTCCGATTGACATTCTATCTGCATCAAAATTCACTCAGCCATATTTTTAGTCTAATTTCAGTCCTTTCTGACTTCGTTCAGCCTGTTGCGACCCCCCCCCATACGTGTGTTTTTGTAGCACACACAACACTTAAAACACGTATATTGAGCCGTACCGTGCAAACCGCACGTCCGATTGATGTGCCGTCTACGCGTACACAACAAAAATAATAATTAGATTGTTTCACAGTGGTTTCAGGTCAATATGAGGCCGACCTCTATGAATTTGATTGTTAGATGCATTTTTTGGTTGTTTATGACACCAGAACTTCGTTCTCGGTCACCGCGGGTACACGGCACGCCCGATTGACGGGCCTCCTTCTCGATCTCTTTGCAATTTTGACACTAGTATTTGTCATTTGATATCAGGCCATACCAACTTCGTTCATCCCATTTGGACACATCCCACCCCATGCACGTTTATGAAGCGCGCACAACACTTAAAACACACATATTTAGTCGTACCGTGCAAACAACATGTCTGATTGATGTTCTGTCTATGCTTACACACCTTGAATAATAATTAGGTTGTTGAAAGGTGGTTTCAGGTCAATCTGAGCTCGTCTGTTATGAATTTGACCATAAGACGCCCGTTTTGGCCATTTGTGACACTGGAACTGCGCTCTCAACCACCATAGGCACACGACGCGTTCGATTGACGTTCCTTCTGCTCGACCACATCACAATTCATTCCCCATTATTTTTTGTCTGATTTTAGGACATTTTGACTTCGTTCGGCACGTATGGACCCCTCCCCAAGCACGTTTATGAAGCGCACACAACACTTATACACGCGTATTGAGTGGTACCGTGCAAACCGCACATCTGATTGACTTATCATCTATGCATACATGCTATAAATAATAATTGGATTGTTTCACTATGGTTTCAGGTCAATCTGAGGTCTTCTTCTATGAATTTGACCGTTAGACGCCCGTTTTGGCCATTTATGACACCTAAACTGCGCTCTCGGTCACCGCAGGCACACGGCACGTCCGATTGACGTGTTGTCTACTCGACCACTTGAAAATTCACTCACCCGTATTTTTCGTTTGATTTCAGGCCATTCCAAATTCGTTTATCCCATTCCCCCCCCCCACACGCATTTATGAAGCGCACACAACACATAAAACACGCATATTGAGTCGTACCCCACAAACCACACATCTGATTGAAGTTCTGTCTACACGTACACGCCATGAATAATAATTATATTGTTACATAGTGGTTTCATGTCAATATGAGGTTGTCCTCTATGAATTGGACCGTGAGACGCCCGTTTTGGCCGTTTATGACACCAGAACTGCCCTCTCACTCACCGCGGGCACATGACATTTCCGAATGACGTGTCATCTACTGGAACACTTCAAAATTAACTCACCTATATTTTTCGTCTGATTTCAAGCCATTCCAACTTCGTTCAGCCAGTTTGGACCCCCGACGTGCATTTATGAAGTACACAGAACACATAAAACTTGCATATTGAGCCATACCACGCATATCTCACGTCCGATAGACATTTCTTCTATGCGTACACAACAAAAATAATAATTAGATTGTTCAACGTTGTTTTCAGGTGAATCTGAGGTCATCCGCAATGAATTTGACTATTAGATTCCCTTTTGGCCATTTATGACACCAGAACCGCGTTCTCGGTCATCGAGGGCACATGACATATCTGACTGATGTACCGTCTACTAAACCACTTCAAAACTAAGTCACCTGTATTTTTCATCATATTTCAGGCCATTCCAACTTTTTTTGTCCTGTTTGGACCCCCCCCCCCCTCGCTCATTTATGAAGCGCACTCAACACATAAATCATGCATATTGAGACATACCGTGTAAACCACAAGTCCGATTGATGTTACCTCTGCGGTTACATGACAATAATAATTAATATATTGTTGCATGGTGATTTCAGGTCAATCTAAGATCATACGCTATGAATTTGACCGTCAGACGCCCGTTTTGGCCGTTTATGACACCAGAACTATGCTCTCGATCACCGCGGAGACACTGCACGTCCGATTGACGTTACGTCTGCTTGACCACATCAAAATTCACTCACACATATTTTTAGTCTGATTTCATACCTTTCTGACTTTGTTCGGCCCATTTGGACCCCCCCCAACCCATGTTTATGAAGTGCACACAAGACTTAAAACACGAATATTGAGCTGGACTGCGCTAACCACAAGTCCGATTGACGTGTCGTCGGCACGTACATGTAACGAATATTAATTAAATTTATTCACGGTTGATTCATACAAAAACTTCTAAAAGAAACTAATATAGGTAAAAAAGTAAAATTATATTCATCAATGATATAAAAACTTCTATAGAATCCATCAACACAAAATAAATTACCTCATGCATGGGGTTCATTCTCATCTCGATCACCAATATCACGGCGATGTCCACCAGCCGTATTCGGAACATAAAATATATATCAATATTACGTATCTTAAACATATCAATAAAATTCAATACGAGTATGGTTTTTTTTATTGTTTACATGTGGCGCAACTTGTTGCGTCATCATATCATTGATACGTGATGACATATGTGACAACCTCTCATCATACTCTGCACGTAACTGCAAAAACTGGGCATCAAAATTGCACTGCATATCCTATATGGAAGAATCTATCTCATCATGTGTGCATATCCCTGACTCTCTGAATCAACCCATCACATATTCTCTAACAACTGCACGTCATGGGACACCACTGCCATATGTCAATGAATAACCATGACCATCACTCCCCACAACACAATGAAATATTTCATCTCTATGCACAATACTACGACGTTTCTCCTCTGGAAACTCGTCTAATAGTGCATCAAACTAATCCTGTATCATATAATGAATCAATGAAAAAATATGAATAATTTATATAAAATAAAAATACAATTATTAGTAACTAATTTTCTTACTATAACACCGGAAACATCGCGATCAACTGCCCTACGAGTCCTCATACATATGGACATCCGATCGATTGGGTCATCGTGTTTGTGTAACTATAATAAAGGGGTTCACCATGTTATACTACAATATTTTTTAAATATGAATGAAATAGTGAATTCTAAACTTACATTATGTATGAGCTGTGACACATGTCGAGTGCCCAGTTAGGATGGAATGCCTACGTCGCCCGATTATGTGAATGACGAGAAGACTTGGTCTACATTCAATGTACTTACTTATAATACATTTGAAAAATTAGTTTTTTATAGATTAAAAGTAATATATTATACCATTGATGCCTCACTCAACCAAACCGCTACCAAATCCTGCCACTACGTAGGAATGATACCCGAAGGGACTCACTATAGAATGTCTGGCACACCCGCAAATGTTGTCCAGTGATCTCTCTTCATCCTTGTCTTGTAATCCATCCATATGTTTCTGCATTTGGACATACATATAGCCCGAAACTCATCTAGACAGGATGTAAAATTATCCTGTTAAAAAAAATTGACAGTAGATGGGTTAATAATAATAACAATATCATGAAAAATTAAACATTGAATTTACCTGAACCACCCTTCATAATATGTCCATCGTATTATAACACCCGAGACTTTTATAAGAAATATTATGTTTTTATTTTATATAAATAATCAAAGGAATCTTTCACTACACAAAACACTATCTTGGCTTGCTTTACATGAAATCACGACCTTCCTTGATAGCTTGTATCCTACACAATACTGAGATTCACTATACAACGATATGCTATTAAAATATTATTAAAAATAGCCGTTATGAATAGTAATAACCACTTATTGAAATGTTGTAAATTTTGTTTTTCAAAATGGACTTCATTTTTGTATTCAGACTATCGAAATGAGCCTAGGGTGAAATTTATGTATTTTTCTTGGAAACTTACAATTTTTGATGAATAGTGAAAACCCTAGGTTACTATTTACAAACCGACTTAAATAATAATTTATTTCATTTAAATTTATTTTAGGTCAAAATTGATACATAATACCTATATAAGTTCAATTCAATTCATTGGAGTTATTTTATAATAATTTTAGTTATATAAAAATTTTATTGAACTTTTCAGCGTATTTTTCCACCTCCTAGGAGAATTTCCAAATTCACATAAAACTTAATTTTACAGCTTCTATGAGTGGAATTTCGAAAATTCAAGAGACACAGTTAATATCAAGAACTACAATGTGGTTCAATGGGATGAAAATAATTTTTGGTGAATAGTAACTTTTTAGTTTTTTTTACCACGGTTTAAAGTAAATAGGGTAATTAAGGGTAAAAATGTTATTATTATTACCCTAACACATGTCCTAATTCAATTGGATAAGTGTAATTAGACCAAAAACAATCATAGGAATAAAATATGTCCATTTAGGCCCACTTGGATTAGATTAGGACATTTATTATTAATTTATTTAAATAAGGGTTAAAATTGTTAAAATCAAAGTTTAATAAGTAAATAATTTTTAATATAGGGATATATATAAGATAAATTTGACTATAAATATTCAATAGAATGCTAAAAATATTTCCTACATAATGGTATTTTATCTGTCATTTTAAGACATTTAATAATTTAATTTATTTATGACACAATGATGATGCAATAATTATCTTATTAATGAAATATTGACATAATTGACATTAAATAGTTTTTAAAACAGATATTATATTATTAATTGTTATTTTATTCCTAGAAATCTATGATTTGAAAAAATGACATATATAAGGTTATATATATTAATAATAAACAACTTGGGGTTCGTTTGGTTTTTTATAGTAAGTATATTAACCTTATATTGTAAGAACACAAAAAGACATGGTAAAAGTATAATTATTTAACTTAAAGTAAAATCTAAATGATAAGGTTATAATAGTAAACTATACTAGTCCAAATTCTATTTTATGAGAGTATTTAGACCCATACCAACATTATCTTTGAAATAAATCAATTTGGAGATATTTAAAACTTAATATGGCTTTATAATAAAATAATATTTTTAGTTTTTCCAAGGGTACCCCTCTCCTCCCTTATAAATGGTCACCTCCTCCCTCTCTTCCACAACCCACATTGAGCCTTCATTCTCATCCAACCCATGCCAATTTATCCTCTCCACTTCCCTAGAAACACCCTAGAGGTCCTGGTCTTCTTCAAAGACCAATTTTAGTGCCCTAAATGGAGGTCTCAAAGAAGCGCTTCAAAGAAGAGGTAATGTCCGTTACCAATTCTTTCAACTTTATTTCTTCTTCCACTTATTCTTATTTAGATGTTTCACTATGAATTAATAACATCAGTATCACTAATATACTGAGATGTTATTATAAGTATGAAACAACCCTACTTCACCATCTATTCATCCTACGAAAAATGAAATCACCTCACATGCGTACGTATGGAATACAGTCTCCACGCCGTGGTTTTATCTATTTTTGGCCACCACCATACTTAGATGGGTATAATGGTGTAAATAATGAATATATATGATTATTTTAAAGTGATATTGATTTTGAAATAGTATACATACACTCCAATACAATTCCATGATTGTGGGAATGGTATCATCGCTCGTGCGTACGTACGGAATACCGTCTCCACGATGTGATGCGACTCATTCCACATGATTTTCATTGCATAATGATAACATAAATGAATTGAGTGAACAAATATGATATATATTACACTAATAAAATTCTTGAAAGGAGTTATCTATAACCTAAAAATAAGAATAAGAATTTATTCGACAAAACACGCATAAGAACAAAAAGTAATAAACACCCGAATAACAAGTAGCAATGAAATATTACAAATAATAAGCTAAAAATATGACCATATATGATATCATAACAATGAATATTATTATGGAATAAGTCAATGACATTATTTAAATCATTATACTGGAGTTTTAGACACTTACGAAGCAAATCGGACCTAAGGTAAGGGAAAATATCACAATCTCATTTTTATCCGAGATTGTTTGTACTTTGGTATTTACTAGGGTGTATTTTATCATCCATATACATATTTCCTCAATATGTGATATTATTTGCATCCACCTACAATTTGGTAAATCCAATTTTACCCTTCGGTGTGTTTTTAGTACAAGATATGAAAGGAATCTTTTGTCGTTTTTCGTACGAGGTACTTTTAGACTTTTCTGACAAAAGTACGAGAAGAATGTTTTTTAACTTATATGGAATGAATTGATTTTTAAAAAATTATTTCCAAGAAGATTCTTTTAAAAGTTTTCAAGTTTATTTTTAATCAACTTCTTTTAGTTTATAATTTTATGACATGTTAAGAAAGGAAAAGTGTTTTTGAAGTAGAAAGGATATTTTCCTCAAGAATGGAGTTCAAGTGTTTTATCAAAATTATTTTCCGTCTACGATAATAAATGGTTCTGTTTCTATCCCTAATATTACATTGATTATATTATGTAGTGATGGAATTATTTTTATGAATTCCTCTATCTTATATGAATTGTTTTATGATGTCACGATGTTTAAGAATCCCATTTTTATTACATGGGTTATGCTATGATGTATGGTTTATGATTTTGTGGAACACATAAGATTGGTATCATTATGAGATGGGTGAGAACTATATCTCCCTCCAATTAATTGGGTAAAGATTTTATATCTCATGAGAAAGACATGGCTGGAACGACAGGATAAACCGGTTTAGTGAAACAGGACTGAAACTAGGAAAGAACTCGGTTCAGAAATGGAAGTTTTCCACTAATATAGTCTTGGCAATGAGTCTTGACTAATAAGAAACGATTCTCTATGACTATGTGTTTATGCCACAATGTTACATGTTTTAAGTTATGATTATTGTGATTACATTTCACTACCAGGATTTATCCCATGTTATGAAATTATGATCTTTTTGCAGGGTAAGATTTCCAAAATGTTATGTTCTTGCGAATATGATGTGATTGTTATTTCTTTTTCTTACCCATACGGATTATTTGAGCTCAACTTTTTTAATGTTTTATTTCCCCAGGTCAGGAAGAAGGCTATTAAGTAAGATATTCCAAAAGTGACTATAGATATGGTGAAATAAATGGGAGGCAGTGTAGACGATGTATGAACCAGTTGTTTATGTTTCCCAGTTTTTAAATTTTCTATACCTATATGGTCCTTTCATGGTTTTTTTATAAGTTGTAATATGTGTACTTAAATTTTGATGTACTAACAATGTATGTAAAGTATGGGTCGTTATAGTTGGTATCGGAGGAACAGTATAGTCATCCTTTGGAAACTAGGATGTGAAAGCCTTAGTAAGAATCCTAAGGATAAGTCTAAGCATAGAACACAATCATAGTGTTTTAGAAATGACCATGAATAACCTAGGATAAGACCTTAAGTGTGAAATTTTATTCTTGATTATTTGGTTTTCCTATTATAATTAGTGTTGCTCACACTATTCTTCTTGGTTTTAGTCAATGGCTGGATCCTGCAGGAACCGTGTTAATGCAGAATGCGATGGGAAATACAATGATTGTTCCCCTGAGCAACCAAACGTTATGGGAGCTGGAATGAAAAATCATGCAGGACTTCCAAACAAGCAATGGAAGGTGCAAAATTCTGTTGAATCCTTCATGAGATAGTGTCCACCTTCATTCAGTGGGTCTACTGATTCATTAGTTACTGAATAATGGATCAGTACTACTGAAAAGATATTTTTAGTTCTTCAATGTTCTGAACATAATAAAGTCATCTTAGCAGTGTATCGTTTGGACGACGATGCTGATCAATGGTGGAATCTTATCAAGAATACGAGGCCAAGAGATTAAATTGATTCCATGGAATAGGAAGAGTTCAAGAACTTATTTTTCAATAATTACTTCCCTCGTATTCTCTGAACAATAATGGAGAAGGAATTTCTTGAACTAAAGAAAAAGGATGACGAATCTGTTGGTACCTATGAAGAAAATTTTACAAGACTTGCAAGGTACGCTTTTGGTATTATTATCCAACCCGAGGGTAATATCGATCGATTCTTTAGTGGATTAAAACCAAGTCTTCTAAGTGTGTTAGCCATAAGGGACTTCAATATCTATGAGGAAATCGTTCGATGTGCTCTCAATGTTGAGATGGGGATTGGAGTAACCCATCAGTCATATGGGTTTGATAAGAAGAGGAAAATATAATTCAAAGGACAATCTAAAGAGAACACTAAAAAGAAGATGAGTTTTCCCTTATGCTCAAAGTGTGAAAGGAAACATGGATGGAGTTGTCTTAAATGGAAAAGTAAATGTTTCAAATGTTGAAAGGAAGGTCATCAGGAATTTGAATTCCGCAATGATGTGAAGAGGATGTCTAGTGATGCGAACAATGAAAATGATACATAGAGTGCACCTCCTACACTTCAATGTTACAAGTGCAAGGAAATGGGGCATTATGCCAATAAATGCCCTAATCCAAGGGTTTTTTGATGATGATCGACGTCAAAAAACTCTTAAGGATAAAGATAAAGGAATGTCACATGAAATTTCTATCAGTGATGTGGAGTACGATAACAAAGTTGTGAAAGGTACACTTACCATCCACTCTGAAGTATAAAATGTTTGATTTGATTCTGGATCCACCGACTATTTTTTTATGAAGAATTTTCTAAGGGTATCACCATATTACCTCAGTAATTAGATGTTGGGTTAGTTGTGACAACCCCTAATGGCACAAAAGTTGCATCAAAAGATTATAATTCATCTCCGATTGATGTTTGTGGGAAAGTGCTTCCTGCAAATCTTGTGATCCTCCCTATAGTTGAATTTTATGTGATTCTTGGCATGAATTTTCTTTCTCTATATAGAGCTCATATCAATTTCCAAAGAAGGGATGTCACATTTCACATTCCAGATTAATCTTTGATCATCTATCGATGCAAGGATGAACATAACCTTCCAGTGGAAATTTCTTCCATCTTATGGGTCTTGATTCTACTAAATGAGGGTTATTTATCTCAAAGGGTTGGTGAGAAACTCACAATTAAGAATTTGCCCATTGTACGGGAGTTTGATGATGTCTCTCCAGTGGAATTTCTGGGCCTTCCACCAAATCGTGAAGTTGAGTTTTCAATAGAACTCATACCAGGTGCATTAGCTATTTCAAAGAAACCTTATAGAATGTCCCCTGTTGAGTTACATGAATTGAAGAAGCAACTCCAAGAGAATCTTGATAAGGGGTTCATACACACTAGTGCGTCACATTGTGGAGCACCAGTTTTGTTTGTTAATAGGAAGGATGGATCAATGATACTCTGCATTGATTATCAAGAACTTTACAAGATCACTATCAAGAACAAATATCCTCTCCCACGCATTGATGACTTATTTGACCAACTACGCGGAGCTCAATACTTTTCCAAGATTGATCTTCGTTCATGTTATCATCAATTAAGGGTCAAAAGGGAGGATATACCAATGACGGCTTTCCATACAATGTATGGACACTATGAATTTATAGTGATTCCATTTGGTCTTACTAATGCCCCTGCTATCTTCATGGATCCGATGAATAGATTCTTTAGAGACTATCTTGATCAGTTTGTGGTAATCTTTATAGACGATATTTTTGTGTATTCAAAGAGCAAGTAAGAACATTAATATCACATGAGAATTATGTTGAAGACCCTAAGAAAGGAGAAACTTTATACCAAATTTACAAAGTGTGAATTTTGGCTTCAAAAAGTTTCATTTTTAGGCCACATATTCTTAAAAGAGGGGATATCTGTGGATCCAGCAAAAACAGAGGTTATCGAAGATGGTCGAGACCAACAACAGAAACTGAGATCCGAAGTTTTCTTGGTTTGGCTGGATATTATCGAAGTTTAGTGAAATATTTTTCACGATTATCTAATCCACTCACCAAGTTGACTTGGAAAGGAGTTAAGTTTGTTTGGATGGAGGAATGTGAAGAGAATTTCATGGAGTTGAAAATAAGGTTATCAAGTGAACCTATGCTCACACTGCCTTGTAGTGGAGAAAGGTTTGTGATCTATAGTGATGTATCCAAGAAGGCATTGGGGTGTTTTCTTATGCAAAATGATATGGTGATAGCTTATGCCTCATGACAGTTGAAAATACATGAGAAAAATTACCCAACTCATGATTTGGAGTTAGCTACGGTAATCTTTGCATTAATGATTTGGAGGAATTATCATCATGGAGAAAGGTGTGACATTTATACTGATCATAAAAGTTTAAAGTATATTTTCACACAAAAGGAGCAGAATATGCGCCAAAAAAGATGGTTAGATATGATAAAGGATTATGACTTCTCAATTCATTACCACCCTGGGAAAGAAATCAAGGTGGTAGATGCATTAATTCGACAAGACCATGGATGTTTATCCATAATGAGGATCACAAAAGATCCAATATTTATGGATTTAAAAAGGATGGATATTGGAATTATAATGGAAGGGTGAAAATCATATCTTTCTCAAATGAATGTTCAACCATCTATACATGTGAAAATTAAATAGGAACAGAAAGAAGTTGTAGAGTTACAAAAGAAGATGAGAAATATTCCTGAATTAAACCTTGTTTGTGATGGGATAATAAAGTTCAGGAATCGGGTTTGTGTAACTCCCAGACCAGAAATAAAGAAGTATATGCTGGAAGAGGCTCATAGTTCATCATTCTCTATTCATCCGGGAAGCATGAAGATGTATAGGAAACTATAGGAGTACTTCTGGTGGGATGGCATATAAAAAGATGTTGCTGAATATGTCTCTTGATGCTTGGTTTGTCAGCAAGTTAAAGCTGAGAGACAGATGTCTAATGGAATGTTACAACCGTTACCCATACCCGAATGGAAATGGGAAAACATCACTATGGAATTTGTCACCAGACTTCCTAAAATATCCAAAGGCAATAATGCTATCTAGGTCATAGTTGATCGTCTTACAATGTCTGCACACTTCATTACTATTAAGGAGGATTTCTCTCTAGATCATCTTGCTAGGATATATGTAATGGAAGTGATATGATTTCATAGAGTACCACTTTCTATTATATCTGATCAGGATTTGAGATTTACCATGATGTTCTGGCGAAGTCTTTAGTATACTCTGGATATAGAGTTGTGTTTCAGCACTGCTTATCATCCTCAGACAGACGGTCAGTCTGAGAGAACAATTCAAACTCTAGAAGATATGTTATGAGCTTGCTATATGGATTTCAAAGGTGGTTGGGAACAACACCTACCTTTGGTGGAATTTTCTTATAACAATAGCTTTCACTATAGTATTCAGATGGCTCCTTATGAAGCTCTCTATGGAATGAAATGTAGGACTCCAACTTGCTGGGATGAATTTGGGGAAAGAACGCTATTAGGACCTGATCGTGTTAATGACATGGAAGAAAAGGTCAGATATATTCAACAACACATAAGAGTATCTCTGAGTAGACAAAAAAGTTATGCCGAAAACCGAAGAAAATACCTAGAGTTTGATGTGTGTGATAAACTGTTCTTATGAATATCTCCCTAGGAAGAGGGTCATGAGATTTGGAAAGAAGGGGAAGTTGATCCCTAGATATATAGGTCCTTTAGAAATATATGATTGTGTTGGAATGGTAGCATACTGATTGGAGCTTCGAACGAATCTCTCTCAAGTTCATGATCTGTTCCATGTATCTCTCCTGATAAGGTATATACCTGATCCTTCACATGTACTCAGCTTAGAAGTTGTACCGCTAGAGCAAGATCTTTAATATGAAGAACAACTGATAGAGATTCTCGAGCGTAGTGAAAAAGTCCTACGAAACCAGACAACTCTCTTGGTGAAAGTATTATAGAGGAACCACCAATTAAAAGAAGCTACATGGGAGCTTGAGGATATGATGAGGGAGAGGTATCCTCATCTGTTTGTTACCAGTGATGAATTTCGAGGGCGAAATTCATTTTAAGGGTGGTAGAATGTAACACCCGAGACTTTTATAAGAAATATTTTTTTTATTTTATATAAATCATCAAAAGAATCTTTCTCCTCACACAACACTTGCTTGGATTGCTTTACTCGCAATCACGACCGTCCTTGATAGCTTGCATCGTACGCAATACCGAGTTTCATTAACATCGATATGCTATTAAAATATTATTAAAACTAGCTGTTATGAATAGTAATAACCAATTTTTGAAATTTTGTAAATTTTATTTTTCAAAATCGACTTCATTTTTGGATTCAGAATATGGAAATTAGCCTAGGGTAAAATTTTGGTATTTTTCACGAAACATTCAATTTTTGATTAATAGTGAAAACACTGGGATACTATTTAAAAACCAACATAAATAATAATATATTTTATTTAAATTTATTTTAGGTCAAAATTGATACATAATACCTATATAAGTTCAATGAAATTCATTGGAGTCATTTTATATTAATTTTAGATATATAAAATTTTTATTGAACTTTTCACCGTCTTTTACCCACCTCCTAGGAGAATTTCCAAATTCACATAAAACATAATTTTACCGCTTCTGTGAGTGGAATTTTGAAAATCCGAGAGACACGGTTTATATCAAGAACTAAAATGTGGTTTAATGGGATGATAATAATTTTTGGTGAATAGTAACTTTTAACTTTTTTTACCACTGTTAAAAGTAAATAGGGTAATTAAGGGTAAAAATGTTATTATTATTACCCTTACACATGTCCTAATTCTATTGGATAAGTGTAATGCAACAAAAAAAACCTTAGGAATAAAATATGACCATTTCGGCCCACCTAGATTAGATTAGGACATTTATTATTAATTTATTTAAAGAAGGGTTAAAATAGTTAAAATCAAAGTTAAATAAGTAAATAATTTTTAATATAGGGCTATACATAAGATAAATTCTACTATAAATATTCATTAGAAATATTATAATATTAACTACATAATAGTATTTTATATATAATTTTAAGACATTAAATAATTTAATTTATTTACGACACAAAGATGATGTAGTAATTATCTTATTAATGAAATATTGAAATAATTGATGTTATAAATATCCAAATAAATGTAATTTGAGAAATTTTATGAATTCAAATAATTTTATAGGTTAATATGAATGTTATTATTGATTTATGTAACTTTGTTCAAACTAATATTTATGTTATGAGTTTCACAAAAATCAATTACTAAATAGTTTCAAAATCGACATAAAATAGTTTTTAAAACAAATATTATATTATTAATTGTTATTTTATTCATAAAAATGTAAGGTTCGGCCAAATGACTTATATAAGGTTATATATATTAATAATAAACAACTTGGGGTTTGTTTGGATTGTTATAGTATGTTTATTAACCTTATGGTGTAAGAAGACAAAAAGACATGGTAAAAGTAAAATTATTTAACTTAAAGTTAAATCTAAATGATAAGGTTAAAATAATAATCTAAACTTGTCAAAATTCTATTGGATGAGAGTATTTAGACCCATACCCACCTTAGATTAGAAATAAAAAAATTTGGAGCTATTTAAAACCGAATATGGATTTATTAAAAAAATAATATTTTTAGTTTTTCCAAAGGTGCCCCTCTCCTCCATTATAAAAGGGCACCACCTCCCTCTCTTCCTCACACCACTTTGAACCTTAAAGCTCGTCCAACCCCTACCAATTTCTCCTATCCACCTCCCTTGAAACATATTAGAGGTCCTGGTCTTCTTCAAAGACCAATTTTATTTCCTTAAAAGGAGGTCTCGAAGAAGTGCTTCAAAGAAGAGGTAATGTCTATTACCGATTCATTCAACTTTATTTCTTCTTCCACTTCTTCTTCTTTAGTTGTTTCATTATTAATTAATAACATCAGTATATCTAATATACTGATATGTTATTATATGTATGAATCAACCCTACTTCACCATCTATCCATCCTACGAAAAATAAAATCACTGCACGTGCGTACGTACAGAATACCGTCTCCACGCCGTGGTGTAATCTATTTTCCACCACCACCTTACTTGAATGGTTATAATTGTGTAAATAATGAATATATATTATTATTGTAAATTTATATTGATTCTGAAATAGTATACATACACTCCAATACAATTCCATGATTATGGGAATGATATCATCGCTCGTGCATACGTACGGAATACCGTCTCCACGATGTGATGCAACTCGTTCAACATGATTTTCATTGCATAATGATTACATAAACGAATTGAGTGAATAAATTTGATATATATTAAACTAATACCATTCTGTAAATGAGGTATCTATACCCTAAAAATGAAGAATAAGAATTTATTCGACAAAGCACGCATAAGAAAAAAAAGTAATAAACACCTGAATAATAAGTAACAATGAAATATTACTAATAATAATCTATTAATATGACCATATATGATATCATATCAGTGAGTATTATTATATAATAATTCAATGACATTGTTTAAATCATTATACAAGAGGTTCAGACAATTACGAAGCAAATCAGACTTAAGGTAAGGGAAAATATCACAATCCCATTTTTATCCGAGATTTTTTATAATTTGGTATTTACTGGGATGTATTTTATCATCCACATAACTGTTTCCTCAATATGTGATATTATTTCCATCCACCTAAAATTTTTTAAATACAATTTTATCCTTTGGTGAGTTTTTAGTACAATATATGAAAGGAATATTTTGTTGTGTTTCGTACGAGGTACTTTTTGACATTTTCGACCAAAGTACGAGAAGAATGTTTTTTAACTTATACAGAGTGATTGGATTTTTGAAACATTATTCCCATGACTCTTCCTTTACAAGTAATAATGTTTATTTTTAATCAACTTATTTTTGTTTAGAATTGTATGACATGTTAAGAAAGGAAAAGTCTTTTTGAAGTAGAAAGGATATTTTCCTTAAGGATGGAGTGCAAGTGTTTTATCAAAATTATTTTCCATCAAAGATAATAAAGGGTTCTGTTTATATATCTTTTATTAAATTGATTATATTATTTTTTTATGGATTTATTTTTATGAATTCCTTTAACTTATATGAATTTTAATATGATGTCACGATGTTTAGGAATCCCATTTTTATTACACGGGTTATGATATGATGTATGGTTTATGATTTTGTGGCCCACATAAGAATGGTATAATTATGAGATTGGTGTGACCTATATCTCCCTCCAATGCATTGTGTAAAGATTTTATATCTAATGACATAGACATGGCTGGAATGGCAGGTTAATCTTGTTTAGTGAAATAGGACTGAAACGAGGAATGAACTCGGTTCAGAAATGGACATTGTCCACTAAGATAGTCTTGGAAATGAGTCTTGACTAATAAGAAATGATTCTCTATGATTATGTGTGTATGAAACAATGTTCCATGTTTTATGTTATGATTATTCTGATTATATTTCACTACCATTATTTATCCAATGTTTTGAAATTATGATCTCTTTTGCAGGGTAAGATTTCCAAAATGTTATGTTCTTATAAATATGATGTGATTGATATTTTTTTTACCCTTACTGTGAATTTGAGCTCACCCTTTTGTATTTTTTCTTTCCCCAGGTCAGGAAGAAGTTATTAAGTAAGATATTCCAAAAGGGACTATAGATATGATAAAATAAATGGGAGACATTGTAGAAGCTTTATGAACAAGTTGTTTATGTTTCCCAGATTCTAATGACACCATACCTATAAAGTACGTTCATGGTTTTTTTATATGTTGTAATAAGTGTACTTCAATTTTGAAGTACTAACAATGTATTTAAAGTATGGGTCGTTATACATATCCTGGGGGAAAGAACTCATGTGTCGAGTCGTCAGAGAGAATCTATGTGAGTCTCGTATCATATGCCCGAACTGAAAACTCAATGCAGTAGCACCATCTCCAACTGGATGAAATGTTTCATCAAATAACACATCCAATCGGGCTCCAGATTTGCAGGATTGAACCCCTATACAAGGACCCCTCAGTCTGCTGGAAGAAGCACTAGATCCTGATAAACATAAATTTTTAATTCATATATAAATTAATGATTAGAAACAGTTAGGGATATACATACAAAAAATTATAATCAATTAATTTTGAAAAATGAAAATATATATACCGAAAACATCAGGTGAACCACTGTGACCACACATTTACATACCTACATTAAACAAAATTATAGTTAAAGAAAGAAATTTTTATACATATATTACTCATTAATAGTTTTACAAATAATAAATGGGGATATAATTACAATTTTAACTAATCATGAAAGTATATTGTATCTCCTCCAACAGTCTCTCTGGCCCATTGTATATCTTCATTTCAAACAGCTCCTATTGTTTGGTCAAGTGTTTGACCAGGAAATGTGACAACTTCAGGGTCCTCTTGATCAATCATAAAAACCATCTTATATACATTTTCACCACAACATTCCAATCAGAATCAATGCTGACAAATTAAACTCATTCTGGATACTATGTCAGTATGAACGACTCATTCCTAACTCTGTCATCTTTATATAGCATACTGTTAGAGATTACTAATGTAAATTGGAAGTTATCAACTTTCGTTCCACGAACTGGATCGACCCAAAAACACCTTAACAATATGTGTTTTAATCCATGACTATAAGTAACCTCAATAATATCTCTTAGCAATCCATAATAATAACCCTCACCAATAAAAGAACAACCAACACCACTATTTTGTGTGGCTCGGTTCATTTCATCATCTCTAATAAGAAATCAGAATCTATTAGCATCCAAAGACATGTAGCGACGAGCTGTAATAAATGGACCATCAGCTAGTTGGTTGAGTTCTTCACTCACATGCTGCATTAAATCACATACGTTTTGAACTTGAAAATTTTACATATATTGTTTAATGGATAGAGGATTGAGAAAATACAACTAAGTTACACCATAAAAATATTTAATCAATTATGCGTACATGAGTCTTGAACAACTCATGAAATGTGTTGAAATGATGTTTTTGGATTTGATAGTCAGTTGCACAGGGCCTTTCATGTTTCAACAAACTGATATGAAACCTTATTCACAACACAATATAAGGTAATCAATAAAATAAATATAGAAACAAAATACACATCAACTATGAAACTTACTGTACCAATGGCATAACTGATGGAGTGTTGAACAACACATGTCTATGAGCTTGAACCCTCTCGTCGTTCTGTATATCAAAATTTATTCCTTCTGCAATTGGAACCTCATCATTCTGGGATGGTGTATCTATCATTTTTTCAACCTCATCAATATATGAATCACTGAAATTAGTACACCCATCCATTAAAAATCCCTTGGAAATTGAGGCTTCCGGACGAGCATTGTTGCGCACATACCATTTCAATGTATTTAAGTATCACTATATTGGATACATACACCTGAATTGAACGTGACCACTAACAATGAATTCAACAGTTAAATTCACAGCCAAGTGAACCATGACATCAACAAAGGATAGCTGAAAGAGTGTTTCTAGGTGACATAGTGCAAGTACAATCTTATCCTGAATATTTTTCAAATCTCTCATGAGATGATTCCTAGAACAGACCTGTCTGAAATAATTAGAAACTCCAATCAATGGCTCAAAAACCTGGGAAGGTAAGAAATCATGAATTTCTATAGGAATTAACTATTGAAGCAGAATATGAATATCGTGACTTTTCAATCCATGTAATGTCATGCTCGTCATATTCACATGCTTTGAAATATTAGCGCAATAATCATCTGGTACCTTAACGGTCTCCAAAATTGATAGAAATTTTCTCTTTTTTACTCATTGTGTACTATGCAGCAGACATGTATGCTCAATTACCTTCACCCAGCTGTAAATGTAATGGTTTTCTCAATCCCATTCCTTGCAAATCATTTCAAGCATTAGCAATGTCCATTGATTTTCCCTTTACGTCTAAAATGGTCCACAAAATATTATCACATACATTTTTTTCAATTTTCATCACATCCAAATTATGTATTAAAATATTATATTTCAAATAAGGAAATTCAAAAAAAAAACATCTTTTCTTTCAATTATGACTTCACAATCTATTTGAAGTAGGAATAGAAGGCAATGCAAGAACAAATAAATCTTGATAATCATACATTGTACGGATGTTTTCATGATCAAGTTGTGCACAAATTTCAACCCAGACAGTATTTGTGGTGATGGGTCATACTCTCTATTCCCATCAAATGATACATGGTCTTTTCTGAACCTGTGCAATGGAGGAAGAAAGCATCTGTGACCATGATATTCCCATTTTCTACAGTTCTTAATCCATATAGATTTCTTACTCTCATTACAACAAGGGAAAGAAAATTCTTATTTTGTACTCCAACCTGATAAGTTAGCATATGCTGGGAAATCATTAATTGTCCAGAACAAAGCTTCCCGAAGTCTATACATTTCATTAGCTGCCGAGTCAAAAGTCATTACACCATCAGCCCAAAATTCTTCAATCTCATCAATCAAAGTTTGCATATAAACATCGATTTTATCACCAGGCCCTCTTAGTCCATCAATTAGAATTGACAGTAACAAAAAAAGGATACTTCATAAATACCCATGGGGTAATTTTGTATGGATCGAAAACCACTGGCCATGTACTTTGTGTCGCACCAACCATGGACCTAAATGGGTTAAAACCATCTGCTTCCTAACCCAGTCGAATATTACGATCATCTCGGGAAATGTATGGGTGTCTTTGATCAAACTCTTTCCATGCCAAAGAATCTGCGGAGTGAGTTAATTTATCAACCTATTTCATTCTCTATGAATTCCAAGTAAACAATTTAGAAATTTTAGTGCACAAGAAGAATATCTTCAGTCTCGGTTTTATTGAGAAATAATGCTTCTGTTTAGGGGCAACTTGTTTCCCTTCATTCTAGACTCTCCCAAGATGAATCTGACTACCTTGATTTAACTCATTGGTCTTCCAACAGGATGTATAGAAAAAAATACAATTATTTAATTGTTCATTATCTTTTCTGAACAACATACACATATTGAGAAACACATCAATTGTGTCTTATGTAAAACCAAGATCGTCAGTTAACTTCTGAGATTGATAGAATGACTTCAGAATATTCACTCCAGCAGGGATTACCTTCTTTAATAATATCAAAAACATGTCCAATAAGGTTTCTAAACACTGATTCAAGGCCTTCTAGAGTAAAGATTCAACGATGAATGATAGTTTACTAAATTTAGGGCATCCAGGATATAATTCAGTATGTGCATCATCATGAATTTCAAATAATTTCAATGCTTATCCATCTATAGAAAATGGGGATTACTAAATCTGACGTCATCATTTAGGCCATTACTGTCTTCAGATTGAAACTGATGCATCATATCATTGACCATTATGTTAATCAAATCCATTGTTCTTGAATCAACAATCATATGAATACTTTATGAGCAATGACATGAAACAAAATCTTTTCCATGATTTGTCCATGTCTTATAGTTTTTCAAGAACCCATTCAAAAACAAATGTTCTCTAACACTATATCATTTGAAGAGATATCTATTTTCACATTTCATGCATGGACAACTAATCATATCGCTTTGAAATTTGTTGGTGAAATCCATAAATTTCTTAATCCCCTCATAATATTCATCCGAAAATCTATCTTTCATATCAATCCATATCCTATCCATATCTGTATTTAATAAAAATCAAAAGGGAAATATCTTATTTAAATTCTAAAAAAACACATATCATTAAAATTTAAAAACTAAATTTGAAGGATAAAAAACATTACCCGTGGAGGACTCAACTGCGGGTAACTGAGTGTGACTCGAATGCATATCCATCACAATGCAGTGACTTGATGACAGGGGTTTGACAGATGGACTCGAAAGGATAGGAACTGTTGGTCGAAGCATGGGAGGGTTCTACAATATGTGGCACAACGGACCGGGAGGGTCCATAGGAGGCAGGAGGACTTGCCGGAGGGATGCAACGGGGCCAGGAGGGGACGACAGTGACGGGACTGTCCAATGGTGAAGCACGGAGGCAGGGGGTAGGGGTTGCCGGGTTGCTGGGGTGTTGAGTCATGGGGGTGCTGCGCGGATGCAAGGTAGTGGGGGTCACTCGGGTTGTGGTGCTACAGCACGGAGGCAAGGGGGTGGGGGTTGCCGGTGGTCAAGGTCACCGGGGTCTCCAGGGTCTTTTGGGGTAGCCAGGAGTTTCGGGGTTGGGGGTCAGTGGTGGGGTCGCCGAGCGTCAGGGTTGTCGGGGTCGGTTGAGGTTGGGGGTCGTGGTCTTCGGGGTCGGGGAGGGGTCACCGGGGGTCAGGGAGGGGTCGATGGGGGTTAGGATCATCGGGGGTCAGGCTCTGCAGGTCAAGGGGTCAGTGTCGCTGGTGGTCGGGGTCGTGGGGATGGAGAGTGGGTGGTCGTGGGGTCAAGAAGGGGGATGGAAAAATAAGGTTTTTAGATATTAAAGTGTAGCGGCCGCCAAATGGCAGCCGCTGATGATAGTATTAGCGGTCGCAAAATGGAGTCCGCTAAAAGTCCCCCACCACGAAAGCCATAAATTATAGTAGTTCCCATATTCCATTTTGATGATGACGACACCTACTGGGTGGGATACACCTCCCTCCCCTATTCTAGTTATTTCCCTGTAAGGGATCAGGTGTCCCCATCATCCCATAGAGGATTAATCTTATCAAATTTATTTACCTCATTATATCATGAGATATAAATCATTACCTGCTTCATTAAAGGGAAATATATTTTCCACCCATGTCATAATAAAATTATTATTACATATTCCGCATTATAATAAAAAATACATCATTTCATGACCCATAAAAAGAGATTGGTTCTATAAACATAAAATCATAACCCATGAAATTAAATGGGTATCATTAATATTTCATCAAATAATATCTATTTTAAAAGATGTAGGTTCCTTAATGATTTCTTCATATCAGAACCCATGAAAATAAGTGGCTTTGAAAAGCATATAACCCATGTAAAAGAAAGAGGTGTCATAAGAATCATTCCATAAAAACCTAATCCATTCATGAAATAATATGAATGCACCCTTTGAATAATTTCCAATAATGGTTAGAAAAACACAAAATGTGTTGTATTAGACCTAAAATAACCTTGAAGGATGTTTTTAAAAAAATTATCGAGGTAAATTAACATTCATTTTTAGAAAATGATATTTAATACTTAAATCCTTTTTTAAAATCTTTTTCATGATGATTAACTACTAATATTATAAATAATGAATTTAAAACCATTTGGAAACCTTTTTATTCGATAACATAAAATGATATATTGAAAATTTTTTGAATATAATTTTCCTTAATATCATATAAATGAATATTAGAAGCATTTTTTAAACTATTTCATTAAAAATGAAGCTTCACTTTTTTTGAAAACCACTTCCTTGAAAAATTATAAATGATGATTGAAAAACATAAACCACCTTTTTAAAATCCCTTATCCATGAAAACTATCTTAAAATAGTATCTATGAAGATATTGTTGAAAATATGGTTCTTGAGGTGCATGGAATGTGTCTCAAATAAGGGATATGCAGAGAAAACTACATTAAAAATTCGGTAACTCTTGAAACAAAAACACCATGAAATATATATCATCAAATGGATATGTAAAGACACATAAAAATTACTATAAAAATAATATAATATAGTAATTGGTTGTATTATAACCATAAAATAAGATATGAGTGGTGAATAAGGAGTAAACCTCATAGATATAAATGTGACACTAGAAATCCCCTTACCTTGTGACATTAATCTCTTTGTACTTGTACAAGCTTGATGTAGAATAATCGTATATTTATTATAAATCTGTATAGAATAATTTTTTAAAATCTTGTACCATATAGATATTTATTATGGTCATACATTACCAGTATTTCAATAATTTTATGCCAGGTTTCACTTTGGGTAATATTTCTTGTGTTCTTCACATATCATTAAATTTGGTATATCATTAGTCCTTATACTTATATCATTCTTTAAAAAATTTAAACCATGATATAGATATAAATTTTACATTGTCATATTTGTATTTAAATAATATATATAATATATATTTAGGAAACTGAATACATTGTTCATGGAGAAGGTAGGGCATACATACGCATGAACAATATTTCAATTTAATTGTCGTATTGAATGAAATATAGTATACAACATATTGTTATATATATATTTATATATATCATTATTATATCATATTTAATACATCATATATATAATATATTAATACCAAACCTATCTATAAATCATTCCATGTAGTGTGTGAATGAATCTTATTTCTTTGAGGGGGCGGTAGTACCCATTTCCTCAAACAGAATTAATGTATATACAAAAAATGATATGTATAATAGTATGTGTTATAAAATAATAATAGAAGATTAATTAAATAATAACTATAATATATATCATGTATAAATATCATGTTCTTCATAATTCCCAACCATGAATAGTTGTAAGGAAAAAATGAACCATCATTATTCCGTTAGGTGGTTTTTTGATGTACCCATAAACAATGTGTTCATAAACCATTATATGGAAGTGTTTGTAAGTTTAGTTCAAAATAATATCATCAAAACATGTAATTACATTGATTATACTTTTTTGATATATAATAATGGACTATGGATAGTGAAGAGGGTGTAGAATGAAAAAAATAACGGAGCTTGAGGGAGGATGTTATCTCTTCTTTTGGTTACTCCTTTTGGTTTTCACCATTAGGATTAATTGGATATATATATTCTCAAATGGAATTTATAATTTGTAAGATTGGGATTTTTGGAGGAGGATTTGGTATATAACTTAGGAGACTATATCGATTTATATGTGTGAGTAATGGGTAGATATGGTGCCTTTTATAAGGATGGGAAAGTACTCACATGGTTTTATTGAAAAATTGTTACGTGTAACCGCATTTGTACCTAACAAAAGTCATCCAAAAACATCTAATGAAAATAGTGGATGTTTATTGTAATTATTACATACAATAAATGGGTTTTGGACATGTGGATATGTCATTTGGGCCCTTATGTTTATGTTTTATTCCCCTGTTATTCTTTGTTTCTCCATAATCAATGTAATTAATTTTATTTAATTTGAAAAATAATTTGGTTCAAAATCTATGATGAACATATTAGTAATTATAAATTCTACTAATTAAATTTTTTTATCCATTTTAAAAATTCCACTCATAGGTTTGGTAGAAATTAATGTAAATTTAATCCCTCATATGGGACAACAATGTAGGGTCATAAAGAAAAAATGTTGAAAAGTTCGCTACATTTTTATATTTAATTTCAATGTTAAATTGATTCAATTGAAATAAATTGGTTGAATTGAAAAAAAATTAATATAATTGAAAATTAAACTTGATTATAAATTTAATTCAACCATATAAATTAATTAAATGAAAAAGAAATTTTGAATTATAATTATGTATTTTCCACAATTCATCAAAATATAAAACTTCAGTAAAAAATACAAAACATTCACACAAACATTATTTTATTGATCCTAAACGAAATATTATATTTATTTTAACGTATTAACTACATAAATTATCAAAAAAATAGACTTAAAATAGGTTCTTTATTAAAAGGTTAAAATGTGAATTCCTAATAATATAGGTTTTTAGGATTGAAATTGGGTTACTTCCTATATTATTTGTATCAAATCAATTGGATGAATATAATAAATATTTTATTTGATCAGTAACATATATATTATATTATTATAACTCAAAAATTGTAATTATTTAAATTTATTATCATAAAATAGCATTGTGAGCAGAAAAAATGATTTTCTATAAAAACAATTCCTTTTGGGGATTAGAGTTTAGGGTTCTTTTGGGGTTGATGGTTTATAGTTTTTTTTGGGATTAGGGTTTAGATTTTATTAAGACTTGGTGTTATTGTTTTTTGGGGGTGGTGATTTAGGATTATTTTTGGCTGATGGTTTTTCAATTTTTTTGGATGTGATTTTTGATTATTTGGGAATTTGGATTTATTGTTTTTTTGTGAAAGGTTTTATGGATATTTGGGGTTGATGGATTTGGGTTATTTTGTTTGAGGTTGTAATGTCTTTTTGGGGCCAAGGGATTGGGTTTTCATGGGTACGAGGGATCAGTATTTTTCGGGATTAGGTTTTCAGTATTTCTTGGGCTCATGGTTTAGTTTTTTTGGAAGAAGAGGGCATAAGGTCTTCTAGCACTCATGTTTTATGGTTTTATGTGACCAGGGGTTTAGATTTTTTGGGGGATCAGGGTTTCATGTTTTATTTGGGGTGTAAAATTTCAGGTTTTTTAGATTGAGGGTTTTGTATTTTGTGGCGCTATGTACATAAGGATTTGGAGGACGATGGTTTAGGTTTTTCGGTGTGTAAGGTTTAGGGTTTTTTAAGGAATATGGTTTACAATTATTAGTGATTAGGGTTTATGGTTTTTTGTCGCAGAGGATTTATGAACTTTTTGGGTTGATGTTTATTGTTTTTTTGGGTTATGAATATAGGTTTTTTGAGGCTATGGTTTTAGAATTATTTAGGGATGATGGTTTAGGGTTTTCTTATGATGAGGGTTTTGAGGTTTTGGGGCATGAGGAATTAGAGTTTTCAGGTAAGAGGGTTTAGGGTTTTCTAGGTATTATATTTTTTGGTTTTTTTTGGATGAGGGTATATTTTTGTTTATAGCTATTGAATTATGGTTATCTAAAGAAATGGGTTTTTGGGTTTTTGGGGATGAGGGCTCTAGGTTTTTTTGGATATGTGGGTTTAGGTATTTATATGGGTTATGGTTTAGTGTATCCTATAGAATATGGTTTAGGGTTTTCTTGGAATAATGTTTTTGGGTTTTGTTGGGTTGAGGGTTTAGGATTTTCTATGTAACACCTTGAGCTTCCATGGTATGCTTCTCTTTGAATAGTATAGTAGCGTGTGTTGTACGCAACTTCGAGTTCTAACACACACCACAACCAATCAAACTAGCCGTTATGAATAGTAATTCCAACATTTTGAAATTTTATAAATTTTATCTCTCAAAATTGACTTCTTTTTTGATTGGGAATACCGAATTTAGCCTAGTGTGAAATTTTTGTTTTTTTCGGATAACTTTTATATTTTGATGAATAATGAAAATTACTAAATTTTAATTAAAAACAACTTTTTTAATCATAATAATTAATACTGATAAATTAGGAATTTGAGTTGTTTTAAAGTATATTTATAATATATTTCTACTATTTAATACAATCTTGGTCATTGGACATAAAATCACAATTAAACTGGACATAAAAAAGTGTCAATCTTTTGATAATTATTATTTCATAAATACACGCTTTTAATTTTGACAGCGGGAATTAATTTTAAATTAATTTCTGCCACTTATATGCATTGATTTTGGAAAAATGGATTCCATATTTGGAGTTAGGATGTCCATATTTTGTAAATAGGTAACTTTTATTTTTAGACATTTTTGAAAAATTACCTTGGTAAATATTTTATTTCCCATGGTTAAAGGGTAAATCTAGTAAATAAGGGTAAAAAATAATATAATAATAATAATAAAAAACCCTAAAATGTGTCCTAACATTATTGGTGGATACATGTCCGACCATGGGCATCTTGGGGTCTATTTGGGGACCCCATGGAGCCACTTGTAGGTGATAGGGACACTTTATATTAATTAAGTAAAAGTAAATACAAAAATGTCATAAGCTTATATCTTTTAACAAAACAATTTTCAGATAGGGTTATATTAGTTATATTTTCAATTATAAATATTCATTTTAAAGCTAAAAATATTTTCAATATAATGGTATTTTATTTATAATTTTTAGGCATTAAATAATTTAATTTATTTATGACACACTGATGATGTAGTAATTACCTTATTAGTGAAATATTAAATTAATTGATATTATAAATAACAAAATAAAAATAATTTTATACTTTTAATGAATGAAAAGAATTTTATAGGTTACTATTACATGTAAGAATTGATTTATATAACATTGTTTGAAGTAATCATGCGGTTATGATTCTCACAAAAATCAAATACCAAATAGTTTTAAAACATATATTTTTTTATTAATTGATATTAAATTCATAAAAATAAAAGGTTCGGCCAAAAGACTTGTATAATGAATGTTTCATTATTAATGGACCTCTTGGGGGGTCTCTTGGATGTATATAGTATGTTTATTAACTATATAATATAAAAATACAAAGTGACATAGTAAGTGTAAAACTAATTAACTAAGAGTTAAAACTAAATGATAAGGTAAATATAATGACAAAAAACTATCTAAATTCTATTGGTATAAAAGAATTTGACCCATACACACCTTATACTTTTAATAATCCACTTTGGATCTTTTAGAAACTGAATATGATTTTATTATAAAATAATACTTTATGTTTTTCCTAAAGAGCATCTCTCCCCTCTTATAAAAGGTCACCCCCCTTCTCATTAATTCACACCATATAAGCCTTTTGGATCGGCCAAAATCTTCCCAAATATCCTCCAAAATTCCCTCAATTCAACCTCGATGCCTTATTTTGATCAGAAATCCATCCTAAGGAGCCCTTTTGATCAAATCAAAACGAAGAACCTGAAAAAGAGGTAATGTTATCACCACCATCTATCAAGTTATTTTCTTCATCAAATTATTATTTCATTGTTATTTAAAATCTAAAATAATAACTCTAGTATCTCCTATATACTCTGATTTTATTTTAAATATATAACAACCACATTTAGTATTCTATCTATCCCTTGCATGACATGTCACCATACGTGCATATGTACGACGTACTGTCTCCACGTCGTGGTTTAATTGTTATTAAATATATTATTCTATAGATGGGTATAATAATGAAGTATAATTCATGTAAATAATATATATAACATGATAATGATTATTTCTATATGATACACCATCCAATTATATATTATTTTAATATCAAAATAATGATATTGTTGCTCGTGCATACGTACGGAGTACCGTCTCCACGAACGTGATGAGATTCATTCCCCATCGTATCCATTCAAAAATAAATTTTATTGGATGCTAAAAAATAATATTTAAGGACATGATATTGTTTTGTATAATAATTAGATAAGACCTATCCATAACAAATGTGGCTTATGTAACAAAACATATAAAAAGAAACGAGTAAGTTAACACCCGGAACTACGATATTACTAAGATATTATTAACAAAGTAATGTTAAAAGATCATATATTATATCATAATTATATATATGGTTCTAGTATAATTTAATAACAATATTTTAAATATTATACAGGAGCTCAACATACAATCGACTAAGGAGAAGTACAAGGTAAGGGTTATTTAACAATCTCCTCATTATCCGAGGTTGTTTATACGTAATTATCTACTGGGACCTCTTTATCATCCCCATCCATGTTTCTTAAAAATTTATTTCAAAACATTCTTTATATTTTATAGAATATGGGGTAAATTCATTTAAACCCTTTTTTGACTATTTATAAGATGTTTATAAAAGAATCATTCTATCATTTTTCAAATAAGGTCCTTTTTAACCTTTTCGACAGAATTAACATAATAATTTTTTTAACTTATATGGTGGATGTGGCTATTTTACGCCATTATAAATCATCAAATATACTATTACAAGCTTATAAGAGTATTTTTCAATGTTAATATTTTATTTTATAATTATGTGACTTTTAAATGATTTAAAAAAAGAGATATTTCTCTCAAATAGTTTTTATTTCATCTATGTCAACGTCCTTTGATGGATTTTAAGCTTATTTGTAGTGTATTTGTTATGATACGAAACTTCCATATTGTATTGAAGTTTTTGTGATATTTTTGACTATGGATATGTTATTTTTATACCATTCATGGTTTATGGAGAAAGTATTGACATTTCGTATGCTATTTTTAATACGAATGTTTATGTTATGTTTAAACTTGTTCATATGAGGAATACATTGGACTTAATATGTGACAGGTTGAGTTCGCTACAGATCCTAGATGCATCAGTAGGTCTCATGAGACATACTAGTGTCTTGGCACGAGGCGTTGAATTTTTTTTGTAGTCCTATCATGAGGCCTTGGCTACGTGGCTATGATAGTCTGGAATTATGTATTCCATCATTATGAAAGTGGTTATTGATATTTCATGTGATTATTAGACTAATAGAATATCCATGTGAATAAGTAAATGGAATTTTTTCATTTTATCATTTCTATATTATGATGAAGTTCATGTTTAAAAGGATTTTGTTTTAGTTATACATTGCCTTAAATATTCATGTTTATTTATGAAAGTTTCTACTATATTGTTATCCTTACTGAGAATCTGAGCTCACCCCTTTCAATGTTTTATTTTTCCTTAGATGTGGAGAAGTAATTTATGAATGACCTACAGGGATAGTATGCGGGGATATGAGTGTGGACGATGGAGACTATGTTGTTGCAGTTTTCATTTTTATGTTGTAATGTATGACTTATGAATATATCTAGTGTTTCCAAGGCTACTAAACCAATAGATCTTTCGAGATTTTATCATTATAGTGATCATGCCAATGTTATGTAATAATGAACCGACTCTGGGTAACACGGGTCGGGGCGTTACATTTGGTATCAGAGGATGTTTAGTAAAAACATAGGATGCTAGATTTAGATAAACTCTTATTAGAGCACGTAGACCTAAGATGAACTTTGAGGATTAGTATAGATGAACATCCTATAATTTTGGTACTATAGTGATTTTGTGAGTTTTCTGAGCAATATATCCCAGTCTGGATATGGGAAGGTAGAGGCGGCTCTGTCACAGATGTCCCTAGGGGTAAAACACAAAACACCGCATTGAGCTAGACTCGAACGGGAACTGGTGCACGACAATGGGCCTTGCTGCACTCTTGGTTATGACACTCCCGAGGGATATGCTTAGGATAATTATCATTTTCATTATAAACCATTATGATGGTTTAATGAGTATATACCTCCTCAAAGAAAACATTTTTATGATAATGGATTATATACATAAATATTTCAATTTATGTTAAGTGTTTTATAAGTATGAAATTATGTATTTTTATTGATAAACTGATCTATTTTTTGGCATTGTTTATAAATGGCACATAGTGGAAGAAATGGAAACAGTATCAATGCATGCAATCAATGTTGGGATTTCCCTCCTGCTCAAGATAATTATAGTAGAGCTGGTGATGCAACTGGTGATGATCAGCTAATCACCATAGTGGGACAACTCACTCAGGTTATGAATAATAACCTTATCCGTATAGAGCACCCTGATCCGCATTGTGGAGGATCAATGTTAGATCATTTAATGAGACAAAAATCACCAACATTAAATGGGAGTACAAATCCATTGGTATCTGAGCAATGGATAAGTTCCCTAGAGAAAATATTTCGGGCTTTGGGGAGTAGTGAAATTGAAAAAGTAGTCATGGCCGTTTATCACCTCACTGGAGGTGTTGATCAATGGTGGTCATTGATTCAAAACACGAAATAAGATGATGATGTATCTAATATGGAATGGAGGGAGTTCAAAGAGATTTTCATAGAGAAATACTTTCCTCGTCACCATCGAGCAGATATGGAAAGGCAATTTCTGAGTCTGAGACAAAAGAAGGATGAGAATGTCACAAAGTATAAGGCTAAATTTAAAAGGTTTGAAAGGTATGTTGAAGATTATATACATAACCCAAGATATAAGATTGATTGTTTCCTTGATGGGTTAAAACCCTTTTTCTGTCGAGCATTGTCGCACAATCCATCTCGTCGTACAAAAACATTATCTCAAGTGATATCAAGATAGAAAATTAATTCTCCAAGTAATACAACATTAAAGAAAAGAAAGAGATGAATAGATATGCTAATCAATATGGAAATGGAAATAAGGGGACGAAATGAAAAGTTGAATATCAAACCTGCAGTAATTTTGGGAAGAAACACACCGTTACTTTCTTGAAGGGAATGGTTGTCGGTTACAAGTGTGGTGAAAAAGTCCACAATGCTCGTGAATGTAAAGGGAAGAATGAAGCTGCTGGTGTTCTGTGCTACAATTACAGGGAGATGGGACATTATGTAAATGAATGTCCTAAGTGTTAGGGTATCATACCTTAGAAAATCCAAGGTATCAAGGCCATGCCTATGCTATCACTACTACTGAGGTAGAAGCTCTGAAAGACATGGTGGCAGGTAATTTAATGGTTTCCTCATGTTATGAAAATTCTTTATTTGATTCTGGATCATTGCATTGTTTAATATCTTCCAAATTTGCTATGAAAATTAGATATTTCCATTTTGATTTTACAAAGGAGTTTCCAGTTAAAACTCCAAAGGGAATTATCATTACAACAATGTTTTGTGAATCAGTCCCCATTAGAGCACATAAATGTTCTGTATCCGCTGATCTCATTGTCATACATATGATTGAGTTTGATATAATCCTCGGTATGGACTGGATTTTGGACTATGATGAAAATATTTATTGTAAGAAGAAGGAGGTTATGATTTTTGATGATGATAATAATGAACAACTTATCTTTAGAGAAGAATAGTCACCACCCAATTCTTATTTAGATCCACCCCCAGTAGCTCAACTAAATTCAATTATTGGGGATGAAGGGAATGATATGACTATGGGTGAGGAAATGAATGTTAAAATAGAGTATGTACCTATTTTGAAAGAATATGTAGATGTGTTTCCAAAATATTTATCTGGACATCCTCCAGAATGAGAATTTAAGTTTTCCATTGATTTAATTCACGGATCAAGGCCTATATTGAAGACCCCTTATAGAATGGACACTGTGGAATTAGTTGAACTAAATAAACAACTATATGAATTGATTAATAAGGGATTTATTTGCTCTAATGTTTCTCCATGGGGAGCCCCTATTCTTTTTGTTAAAAAGAAAGATGGATCTATGAGGTTTTGTATCGACTACAGGGAAAGCAATGCTATAACATTAATGAACATGTATCCCCTTCCTCGCATTGATGATTTATTTGACCAACAGCATGGATCTGAATACTTTTCATAGATTGACCTTCAATCTAGATATCATCAGTTGTGTGTGAAGAAGAATGAAATTCCGAAGACATCATTTCGAACATGGTACGGGAATTACGAGTTTACAGTAATGATTTTTGGGATGACTAATGCACACTATGTATTTCTGGATCTAATGAACATAGTTTTCAAGAGATATCATGATGACTTTGTAGTGACATTTATTAATGATATCTTGGTATACTCCAAAATCTATAAAGATCATGAAAATAACTTGCGCATTATATTGAAGACTCTAAGAAGACATGAATTATATGGGAAGTTTAACAAGTGTGAATTCTGGATTCAAGAGATTTATTTTCTTTTCCATATTGTCTCTAAGGATGGAATCTCTGATGATACTTCTAAACCAAGGCAATCAAAGAATGGCCAGCACCAACGAGTATAACCAAGGTACGCAGTTTTATTGGTTTAGATGGTTCTTATCGACATTTCGTCCAAAATGATTCCTGATTGGTTAACCCATTAACGAAGCTCACACGTAAAGAGGTTAAATTTGTCTGAAAAAAAGAGTGTGAAGAATATTTTGAAGAACATAAGAGAAGATTATTCCATGATCTTATATTGAATCTACCATCATGGAATGATGGGTTTGATATTTATAGTGATGCATCAATGAATGGACTTGGTTGTGTCCTTATGTAGAATGATAGAGTTATTGCTTATGCATCACGACAACAGAAAATTAATGAGAAATACTATCCTACTCATGATCTTGAGATAGATGCTGTAATCGTTTCATTAATGATATGGAGGAATTATCTCTATGGTGGGAAATGTGAGATTTATACTGATCAGAAGAGTTTGAAGCACATTTTCACACATAAATAACTCAACATGTGGCGAAGGACATGGCTTGAACTACTCGGGGATTATTATTACACAACACACTACCACCCGGGGAAGGAAAATAAGGTGACATATGCTTTGAGTAGAAAGGATTATGGAGTTTTGAACATGATGATAATTAAAAGGGATCCTATTTTCATGGATCTAGTGAAGATGGATATGGGAATCACCATGGAAGGTGAAACATCAATGCTTTTTAAAATGGTTTCCAATCCATATTTACTAGAAAGGATAAAGAGTTTTCAAAATGGTGACGAAGAGTTACAAAGGAAGATTAAAGATGTTAATGAGGAGAAATTGAGTGACATTGAGTATGAAGATGGAATTTTGATGTTTTGGAAGAGACTTTGTGTTCCCAATATACCTAATCTAAAAAGAGAATTTGTGGATAATGCTCATACTTCCAATTTCTATATACACCCTGGGAGCACAAAAATGTATAGAGATTTGAAGGAACATATTTGGTGGGACAACATGAAGAGTGAGATTGCTGATTTTGTGTCAAGATGTATGGTTTGTCAAAAAGTGACAGGTGGAAGGATACAACCAAGAGGAGTCATGCGACCTCTTCCTATACCTGAGTGGAAATGGGATAATATCACTATTGACTTTGTCATGGGACCACCAAAGACTCATATAAGGAATGATGCAATATGGGTCATTGTTGATCGTCTTACCAAGTCAGCACATTTTCTTGCAATAAGGGAGGATTTAACACTTGAAAGTCCAGCAAGACTATATATTAATGAAGTTTTGAGACATCATGAAGTACCCCTATCGATTGTTTCAGATCATGATCCCTGTTTTACTTTATGTTTCTGGAAGTGATTTTAAAAGGCCTTGGATACTGAACTTCGTTTCAGCACTGCTTACCACCCTCAAACAGATGGATATTCAGAATAAACTATTCAAACCTTATAAGACATGTTGAGATCATTCTCAGTTTAATTTCAGGGTATGTGGGATCAATATTTAACTCGAGTATAATTTTCCAATAACAATAGCATCTATTCAAGTATTCAAATGGAACCATATGAAGCGTTATACAGAAAGAGATGTCGCACACCAACATGTTGTGACGACATTGGTGAAAGATAACTTGTATGCCTAGAACTATTGTAGGAAACGATGGAAAAGGTAAAGGTAATCCAAAACCACATCAAAGAAGCTCAATGTAGGCCGAAGAGCTATGCCAATAACCCAAGGAAGGATTTAGAATTTCAGGTGGGAGATCATGTTTTGTTGAAGGTATCTCCATGGAAGGGTGTTATATGTTTTGGTAAGAAGCGTAAATTGAGTCCTAGGTACATCAGAATTTTTGAAATTCTAGAATGAATTGGGGCTGTAGCATACCACTTGGCAATGCCAGAAAATATCCCCAATGTTCACGATGTGTTACACATATCGCTGTTGAGAAAATGCATGCCCGACCTAATTCTTGTACTCACCTATGAGGAATTAGAACTGGAACCTGATCTGTTTTATTTAGAAGAGCCCATCACGATTCCTGATACAAGAGAACAAGTGCTGAGAAATCGGACGACTCGTCTGGTAAATGTTCTATGGAGAAACCATAAGATGGAAGAGGCAACGTGGGAACCCGAGGGACTTATGATGAAATATCACACGAGTCTTTTTATGAAGTAATATTATAAGAAATTTCGAGGACGAAATTGTTTAAAGGAGGGGAGAATGTAACACCCCAAGCTTTCACGATACGCTTCTCTTTGAATAGTATAGTACGTTGTGTTGTATGCAACTTCAAGTTCCAACATACACCACAACCAATCAAACTAGCTGTTATGAATAGTAAAACCCACTTTTTAAATTTAATAAATTTTAACTCTCAAAATTGATTTTATTTTTTGATTTGGAATTTTGAATTTATCCTAGGGAAAAATTTTCGTACTTTTCGGATTACTTTTATATTTTGATGAAGAGTGAACATTACCAAATTAAAATTAAAAACAAATTTTTAAATAAAAATAATTAATAGTGATAAATTATGAATTTGAGTGGTTTTAAATTATTTTTAGAATATATTTTTACCATTTAATAAAATTTTGGTCATTGGACATAAAATCGAAATTAAACCGAAGATAAAAAAGTTTCCATCTTTTGATAGTTATTATATCTTATAAAGAGGCATTTTATTTTGACAGAGGGGATTACTTTTAAATTAATTTCGTCCACTTCTGTGTTTTTAATTTGGAAAAATTGATTCCATATTTGGAATTAGGATGTCCAAATTGTGTAAATAGGTAACTTTTATTTTTAGACATTTTTGAATAATTATTTCGGTAAATATTTTATTTACCATGGTTAAAGGGTAAAACCGGTAAATAAGGGTAAAAAATAATATCATAATAATAATAAATTACCATAAAACGTGTCCTATCCTTATTGGGGGATACGTTTCTGACCAAGAGAATCCTTGGGTTGACTATGGGACACCATGGAGCCACTTTTAGGTGATAGGGACACATTATATTAATTAAGTTAAAGGAAATACAAAAATGCCATTAGCTTATATATTTTAAAAAAAGTAATAGATAGCGGTATATATGTTATATTTTTGATTATAAATATTAATTATAAATCTAATACTATTTCCTACATAATTTTATTTTATTTATAATTTTTAGACATTAAATAATTTAATTTATTAATGACACAATGATGACGCAGTAATTACCTTATTATTAAAATATTAAAATAATTGATATTATAAATACCCAAATAAATATCATTTAATACTTATAATGAATTAAATTAATTTTATAGGTTACTATGACATGATAGGATTTATTTAGATAACTTTTTTCTTAGTAATCATGTTGTTATGATTTTTACAAAAATCAAATACCAAATACTGTTAAAATTGACCTAAAAGAGTTTTTAAAACAAATATTATCTTATTAATTGATATTAAATTCATAAAAATCTATGGATATGTCAAAAGACTTGTATCATGATAGGTGTATCATTAATGGACAACTTGGGGGTCTCTTTGATGTATATAGTATGTTTATTAACTATATAATGTAAAAATACAAATTTACATAGTAAGTGTCAAACTAATTAACTAAGTGTTAAAACTAAACGATAAGGTTAATATAATGACCCAAACCTGTATAAAATATTTTGGATATAAGTATTTCCACCCATCCCCACCTTATACATTGAATAATCCACTTTGGATCTTTTATAAACCGAATATGATTTTATTATAAAATAATAATTTACGTTTTTCCTAAAGAGCCCCTCACCCCTCTTATAAAAGGGAACTCCCCCTTCTCATTAATTCACACCTTCAAAGCCTTTAGGCTCAGCCAAACTCTTTCAAAATATCTTACCAACTTCCCTCACTTCAACATAGAGGCATTAGTTTGATCATAAATCCATCCTAAAGATCATTTTTGATCAAATCAAAAGAAAGAACCCAAAGAAGTGGTAATGTTTTCACCACCCTCTTTCAGGTTCTTTTCTTCTTCAACTTCTTAATTCATTGTTATTTAAATTATAAAATAATAGCTCTAGTATATCCAATATAATATGATGTTATTATAAATATGTTACAATCATATTCAGTATTCTATCCATCCTTTGAATGACATGTCACCATACGTGCGTACGTACGACGTATCGTCTCCACGTCGTGGTAAATTGTTATTCAATATATTATTATTTAGATGTGTATAAAAATGATGTATAATTCAAGTAAATAATTAATATAACAAGATAATGATTATTTCTATATGATATACCATCCAATTATATATTATTTTAATATCAAAAGAATGATATTGTCGCTCGTGCGTACATACGGACTACCGTCTACACGAACGTGATGAGATTAATTCCTTAACGTATCCATTCAAGACTAAATTTTATTGGATGATTAAAAATAATATTTAAGGGCTTGATACCATTCTGTATATGAATAAGATACAACCTATCCCTATCAAATGTGGCTTATGTAACAAAAATTATAAAAGGAAACGAGTATGTTAACACTCGAAACAATGATAATACTAAGATATTATCAACAATGAAATGTTAAAATATGATATATGATATCATAATTATGTATATGATTATATTATGATTTAATAACTATGTTTTAACTATTTTACAGGAGGTTAACATACCATCAACTAAGGAGAAGTACAAGTTAAGGGTTATTTCACAATCTCTTCCTTATACGAGGTTGTTTATACGTAATTATCTACTGGGACATCTTTACCATCCTCATCCTTGTTTCTTAAAAATGTATTTTAAATCATTCTTTCTATTTTACAAAATATGGGTTAAATTCATTTATACCCTTGTTTTACTTTTAATAAGAAGTTTATAAAGGAATCTTTCTGTCATTTTCCAAACAAGGTCCTTTTTAACTTTTTCGAAAGATTTATGGTAAGAATGTTTTTTTAACTTATACGGCGGATGCGACTATGTACTCCATTATAAATCATCAAATCTTCCTATACAAGCTTATAATAATATTTTCATAGTAAATGTTTTATTTTATAATTATGTGACTTTTAAATGATTTCAAAAAAGAAATATTTCTCAAAAATAGTTTTGATTTTATCTATGTCAACATCCATTAATAGATTTTAAGCTTATTTGAAGTTGATTTGTTATGATAAAAACATCCATATTGAATTGATTTTTTTGTGATTTATTTGACTATGGATGTGTTATTTTTATACCATTCATGTTTTATAGAAAAATTATTGAAATTTCGTATGATAGTTTTAATACGAATGTTTATGTTATGTTTAAACCTGTTCATTGAGGAATGCATTAGACTAAATATGTGATAGGTGGAGCCCGCTACAGCTCCTCGATGCATCAGTAGGTCTCATGAGACAAACTAGTGTCTTGGCATGAGGCCTTGAAAAAAATTTATTTGTATTCTTGGCACAAGGCATTGGCTACGTGGCTATGATAGTCAGGAATTATGCATTCTATCCTTATGAAAGTGGTTATTGATATTGCATATGATTATTCGACTAGTATAATATCCATGTGAATAAGTAAATGGAATTATTTCATTTTATCTTTGCTCTATTAGGATGATGTTCATGTTTTAAAGGATTTTGTTAGTTATACATTGCCTTAAATCTTCATGTTTATTTATGAAAGTTTCTGCTATATTGTTATCCTTACTGAGCATCTGAGGTCACCCCTTTCAATGGTTTATTTTTTCCAATATGTGAAGAAGTAATTTATGAATGACTAGCAGGGATAGTATGTGGGGATATGAGTGTGGACTATAGAGACTATGTTGTTGTAGTTTTCATTTTTATTTTGTAATGTAATACTTATGAATACATATAGTGTTTCCAAGGCTACTAAACCAATCGTTCTATTGAGTTTTAAAATTTATTATGGTCATGCCAATGTTACATAATAATGCACCGACTCTGGGTAACTGGGGTCGGGGCGTTAAATTTTAGAGATGAGGGTTTAGAGTTTTTTGGGGATGGGGATTTATGTGTCTATGTGGGAAAGGGTTTATGGTTATTTTTCTTCTGGTTTTATGGATTTTTTTGGTTGAATATAAATGTGTTTTCTAAGGATTAGAGTTCCTAGTTATTTGGTATATGGGTTTAGGGTTTTTTGGGATGTGTATTTTTTGTTCTTGGGGCTAATGGTTTATGTTTTATTAGGAAGAGTGGTTAAAAGTTTGGGGGTATAAGTATTTAGTGTTTTATATTATTGATGATTTAGGGTATTTTCTAGATGAGGGTTAAGGGATTTGAGGGGCTGAGGGTTTGAGAGTTTAGAGTTTCTAAGAATAAGAGTTACATTTTTTTTTTGATATTATGGTTTATGGGTTTTGGTGATATAGGATTATGGTTTTCGATTGTTGTGGTCTTAGTGGTATATAGTGATGATGATGAGGCCTTAGGATTATCATTTTTAGGGATGTTTTTTTATATTGATTTGTGCAGATGGATTAGGGTATTATGTGGTTGGGGGTTTAGTGTTTTTGGCGTTAATGCTTTATATTTTTAGGATGAGGTTATAAATTTAAATTTGGATAAGGGTTATGGTTTTTTGGATAAGTGGTTTTTTATATTTGTGGGGATGAGGATTTAGGGTTTTTTTGGTGATGTGGGTTTATTTTTTTTTTCAGGGATGTGGGTTTACTCAGCTTTATAGATGAAGGTTTAGTGAATAGGGATATTTTGGGTGGAGTGTTATATTTTTTTAGTTTTATGTTTTATGTATTATTGGTGATGAGGAATTAGGGTGTACTGGGGATGAGGGTTTATGGTATATTTGGGATGAGGATTTAGCTTTTTTATAGATTACATGTTTAGTATTTTTGGGGATGATGGTTTATGATGTATAGGGATATGGGTTTAGTGTTTTCGTGTTGGTGTTTTTGGTTTATTAGGATTGATGGTTTAGGGATTTTTGGGGCTGACTGTTTTTGGTTATGGGGGATATGGGTTCAATAGTTTTTGGGATAGTGGTTCAAGGACCATGGTTTTTGGGTTTTTAGGGATGATAGATTATTATTATTTTGTATATAGGGTTTTTTTATTTTGGGGGAATTAGGATTTTATGATTATTTGTGGAGAGGTTTTAGGGGTTTTGGTGGCTAAATGTTTAAAATTTTTCAGTCATATGGGTTTTAGGTTTTTTATATATGAGGATTTAGGGTTTTATGGACAATGGTTCGGGTTTTTTTAGGTAAAGTGGTTTAGGTATTATTTGGGAATGAGTGTTTATTGTTTTTAGTATCCCGGGTATAGGGTTTTGAGGGTAGAGGTTTTAGGTTTTTTTAGAGTTGAGTGTTTAGGGTGTTTTCAGCATAGTTTTTAGTGTATTTTCAGATTAGAATTTAGTGTTATTTTTTCAATGAGGGATTATGGATTTATATGGTGTTGTATTAGGGTGTATTATTTTCTAGGGCTGAGGGTATTAGGTTTTTGGGGGCTATGGGTTTTAGGTAATTAACATTGACAGTTTAGGGTTTTTGTGAATATGTGTTTCTTTTATTTTGGGACTAATAATTAATGATATTATAAGGATTATTGTTTACTAGATTATGTATTGGAGGTATTATTATATTTTGAGGATGTGGGTTTAGTGCTTTTTGATTATGAGGATTTAGGTTAATCTGATTCTAGGGGTTTTTGTTTTTTCTGGTGCTATAGTTTAGTGTTTTTTCTAGCTTGTGGTTTATGGTTTCACGGGGTTTAGGGTTGAGGATTTTTTTGAGTTATTGGTTATTTGGTTTGTGGCGATGATTGTTTAGCATCTAGGTCCAAGAGTTTAGGGTTTTATTGGGCTTACAGTTTAGGGTTTTCTATGAATGTGGGTTTACGATTCTATTGGATTTCGGGTTTATGATTTTCTAGGGATCAGGGTATAGAGTTTTAGGGGATAACTAATTATGGTTTTTTGGGGATAAGAAATTATTCATTTCTTTGGATGATGGTTTAGTGTTTCTGGGTTTTAGGGTTTATGGTTTTTAGGGCCCATGGTTTAGTAATTTTTTGTATTGAGTATTTTTGGGTTTATGAAATTTTGGGTATGGTGGTTTATGGGTTTTTTGGAAGAGGGATAATGGGTTATAGGGGTTGGGATTAGGTTTTTATTAGGATTGTTAGAATAGGGTTTTGGGGGTAGAGGGTTTAGGGTTTTATGGCACTTTGGGTTTAGGTATTTTTAGAGATGATGGAATATGACTTTTGGGGATGGGGATTTAGTGTTTTTTGTGGATGTGGTGGGGGGGTGGTTTATTATATTATAGGGATGGGGGCATTGGTTTTTCTGAGGCTTGGGGTTGTCAATTTTATAGTCATTGGGATTTTGGGTTTTTTGGGTATTATAGTTTAGCATTTTCTAGGGCTAGGTTTTTTGGGTTTTCATGGGATGAGGGTTTTGTGTTTTCATGGGGGAAAGGGTTATGGGTATTTTTGGGATTAGGGATTTGGTTTTTTTGGAGAAATGGTTTATGATTTTCATATGAAGAAGATTTAGGGGTTTTCGGGATGAGGGTTTGTGATTTTCTATGGATTTGTGTTTAGTTATCTCTTAGTATGATTGTTTTAGTATATCTAGTGCTATACGATTTGGTTTCTTAGGGATACCTATTTAGGGTTTTCTAGGAGTAAGGGTTTACTTTTTTTTCATGATGTTTTAGAGTTTTTGGGGGATTATAGTTTAGGATTGTCAGTGGATGTTGGTTTATGTCTTTTTGGTGCTATATATTTAAGTTTTCCTAGGGTTTGTGATTTAGGATTGTCTTATAATGAGGGTTTAGTTCGTTATTGAGATAGGGGTTAAGTGTTCACTGCATTTGAGTGTTTAGGGATTTATAGGGTTGACATTTTATATTTCTCTGGGGATGCTGGTTTTGGTGTTTCAATGGTAGTGGGTGTATGGTTTTCAAGGGTTGAGGGGTTTACATTTTATGTGGGTTGAGGTTCAAGAATTCTATATTTGGGGGTTTATTAATTTCTTGGGATATGGGTTTAGTTATTTATGGAGCTATAGATAAAGGTTTTCCAGGTTTAGGGGTTTAGGGTATTCTAAGGATGGGGGATTAAGATTTTTTAGGGCTTTGGATTTATGGTTTTTTGGAGATGGGGTATAGGTTATTCTAAAGATGAGGGAATAATTTCATCTAGTCCTTGGGGATTTTTTTCATTGGATATGGGTTTGGTGTTCTCGAGGTTAGGGGTTTTAGGGTTTCCTATGTTTAGGGGTTAATTTTTTTCATCAGCATGGGGTTTCGGTTATTCGAGGTATAATGGTTTAGGGTTTTCTAGGGATGTGGGTCTATTGTTTTTTGAGGCCAAGGGATTATTGTTTTCTATGATTTTGGGTTTATAGATCTGAGTGGATGTAGTATTATGGTGTTGAAGGGTATATTTTCTTGGGTGATTTTGGACCGTATTTTTAGGATTTATAGGACGTATGGTTTATGGTTTTCTATGTTTATGTGATTAAGATTTTCGTAGGGTTGATGGATTAGTGTTTTTTTGGGGATGAGGTTTTATGATTCATTGAAGACATGGTTTTAGGTATTTCTATGGAAATGAATTTCTGTTTTTCTGGGATATGTGATTATTTTTTTCTATCATAGAGGTTTTAGGGTTATCTTATGGATGAGAGTATTCGGCTTTCTGGAATATATGTTTTTGTGATTTATTGAGATAATAGTTTATGTTTTTCTATCGATGAATTTTTTTGTATTTTTGGGATCACAAATTGGGGTTTATTGGGTTTATCATTTATGATTTTATGGGGATGATGGATTAGGATTTCATAGGGTTTAGGGTTTAGGTATTTCAAGGTCATCGTGATTTGGTTTTTCATAGGAAAATGATTAAGGGTTTTTTTGGGACGATGGTTAAGGTGATTATAGAATAAGGATTAAGGGTTCTCTTAGGATTATATTGATGGGTTTTATTGGGCTTAGTTTTTAAGGTATTATGGGTCTTAGGTGATCTGGATTTATGGTGCTGATGGTATAATGGTTTCATAGGATGCCGATTTAGTGTTTTATGCGATTTTGGGTATATGGTTTTTTGGATTTGTGGGTACATTGTTTTTTGGGAATACAGGTTTAGGGTTTTCTTGGGATAATTATATATGGTTTTCTAGGGTAGAGGTTTTTAGTTTTTTTAGGGATAAGGGTTTATGTTTTTCATGGGATAAGGGTTTATGATTTTTTTTTCTAGGAGGGTTCAGTGTTTTCTGAGGCATAGGAATTAGATTCTTCTAGGGATAATGTATTAGGGATTAATAGGGCTAAGGGTTTTTTATTTTCTAGGGATTTAGTTTTTTTATTATGGGGATGGTGGTTTATGGTTTTCCAGTTATGTGTTTTTATGGTTTTTTAGGACTAAGGGTTTAGAACATTCTGGAGTTACGTTTTTATGTTTTTCTATCGATGAGTGTTTATAATTTTGGGGGCTGAGTGTTTATGGATTTCTATGGATGAGGGAATGTAATTTTCAATTATTTGTGTATAAGGTTTGATGGTTTTGTAGGGATGAGGGTTCATGTTCATGGGGGTTTAATATTTTGGATTTAATGGAGGATAGGGTTATGGTTTTTTATGGAAGAGAAATATTGGTTTTATTGGCATGAGGTTTTGGTGTGTTGTGGTGGTGATTCTATAATGTTTTTTATGGATGAGTGATTTTGTATTTCTATGTATATGGGTTTAGTGATTTCTGAGGATGAGGTTTTATTTATTTTGAGGGTATTGGGATTATGTTTTTCTATGGACAAGGGATTAGGGTTTTTAGGGGATTGGAGTTTTGGGTTTTCAAAAGACGAGGGTTTAGGGTTTTCAAGGTATGATGTTTTAGAGTTTTCTAACGATGAGGGTTTATGTTCTTCTATGTCTAATTTTTGGGGTTTTATGGGGTTGAGGGTTTATATTTTTTTGATGATGAGGGTTTAGTATTCTCATTATATGGATGATTAAGGTTTTCAGTTGGGGTGTTTTAGTTGTTTCTGGTTTTGAGTGTTTAAAGGTATTTGGGGGCATTAAGGCATTATAGTTTTATGGGAATAAGGGATTATGTTACACGGGGTAAGGGTTTTTTTTCCTATGTCTGAGGGTTTTGGCTTTTGGGGAAGAGGGTTTATGGTTTTATGTGGATAAATAATTACAGGTTTTTAGGGGTGGAGGGTTTACTGTAGTTTGGGAATGTGGGATTAGTTATTTTGGGGGAAATGGTCGATTTTTTTGGGAATGAGGGTTTAGGTATTTTTAGAAAAATGGATTAGGGTTTCTGGGGGATGATGGGTTATGGTTTTCTGGGGATGAAAATATACGATTATTGAAGCCGAGGGTTGGTTTTTTTAATAAGGGTTTCTTGTTTTTTCGGGATGAGGGGTAATGTTTTTTTGGCACTGAGGGATTTTATATTTATGTTTATAAGGTTTTAGGGTTTTTATGGGATGATGGTTTAGGATTTTTTGGGTCTGGGGGTTGAGGGAATTATGTGGATGAGGGATTAGGGTTATTTTCTCTATGTGATTCTATAGTGACCCAGGATTTTCTATCATCACTATTACATCAATTTACAGATAAACAACATAAAACATTACAATAATAGGATATAATGGTGTAGTGTCTTGGGAAAACGTGGACCAGTCATAACTTTTACAACATAAAATATAAATAATTATTTAATCCATTTTCTCTATATAATTATTGGTACTTGACCTCTCTTTAGAATTTGAAGCAACATAAGAATATACATAAAAAGGGGTGAGATAAAATCCCAGTAAGAGGTTAGATAAGAAAAATATAACATGGTGTGAGCATAATCATATCAGCATAATCAACATCGTGATACGAAACATTAACCAAACACTTGAAACATGGCAATGTATAAAGAATGAAAACATCATGTCTTAGTGGTTAACTACCACACATAGGTGTAAACAAAGTTATAATCATGTTACCCCATAATTTTACATTATATCATGTGTTTCATCACTTTACCCAATGAAATTGAGTGCTGTATAGTTCCTGGTGCCCCCTTCACATTCAAACATTCATATTGATCTATATAATTCCGGGTGCACCCATCACATCATAACATTTTCATTATCATGCTTTCCAAATAGATCAAATATCAATAATAACCATTGAATGGAATTTTTTACAACTAATAAAAATACATTCATAAAATTTGGGTTCACAAAAGAAAGAGGGAATAACATACATGTTACAAGAATCATCAACCTTGAATGATAAGTAAAAGTTGTATTCTTAATAAAAGAGTTATTTTGGGAATAAATTTGTTTGAACCAAATAGTAGGTAAAAATAGTTATATCCCTAAAATGTAAATACAATGATTAACAAATGTATAATGAGTAACCATATCAAAAAATCAGTGAAAGAGGGAGAACCTGAAGGATGATGGTTGGGTTCGAGAGTTTCCCCTTACCTTGTATCTGAATGCTTCCTTCTCTTTAATGTACAGTATAATGAAATTATATTCATAAATTTAAAATTAATGAACCTTTTATACATTAATAGGGTTAATTTTGGTTTAAATATGTTATTTTATGGGCCTTCTGAGGAGTTATCGATTTTAAAAACATTGTTCGGGAATGTTTGTTTTTATTGTTTTTCTTGAGCGGTTCACATGTATTCATAAATGAAAGTTTGTGTAAAATGTGGATAAAAATAAAGAACTAATATTTCATGTTATTAATGATATTACAGATGTTTAAATGATCTTATAATTAATTATATTATATAAAATATGGATGAATCATTAGATAATAATTAAATGATGATTGTTTGGGTCATTTTGAGAGGTTTTTCGATCACAATGAACTTCTTTTATTTTATCACTTACTGAGTTTGTTCCAAAATATAAAAGTGATAAAAGATACACATTAAAATCTGTTTTGAACAATTTGATTTTTTTATTCGATGTAATGAAGGATTTGAGGGAAAATAATGTGCATCGACTATGATTTGGATAAATTAACACATCATGGTCAATGATTTCATTTTATTAACAAATAGAGTGAGGCTGGAGTATAATGATTAATATTCAATTTAAATTATATCATACCATTATATAAATAATACTATAGTTATTATGAAATTTTGATAATATATGTTGAGGAAAGTGGAGAAAATAAATGAAATTTGAAAGGAAAAAAGAAAGAAAAGAGGGAGGGGAATTACCTAATGAATCCTCCTCTTGAGATTCCCCTTAAGGAAGCTAGGATTGGTATATTGATGAAACTCGGCTCTCTTGTATGTAGGGAGGTTATAAGGAAGATTCATGTGAAGATTTTAGACGTCTATTGAAGCCTGAGAGGTTTGAGAAATAGAGGGTGTGAAGGGTGGTATTTATAATGGAGGGGAGACAGAATTTCATAATATAAAATTCATTAAATTATTATTTCCCCTAAAGATAAAAAATATAGAGTCTTAAATGACCAAAAAAAAGTAATTTTATCATGTGAAACTGAACCAATTGGGCTTACATCAACATAATATCTTGCATGACTCTATAATTATCTTATTTATCATATTTGGAAAATTATGGTATTTGACTATTCATAAAAAAATCAACTTTTTCAGAAAAATTCCAAAAATTCAACCCAACAATTTTTTGACCTGTATAATCCAAAAATGAAGCCCATTTTTCAGAAATAGTTTTCTAAATATGATTAATTTTATTTTTAATTAAAATCACAATTTACTTGAAAAATACAGTCATTATAAATAAAATTGATTTTATAATGCTTTCAAAAATTAACTAAGGACTTATAAAATTATTCTAAATCTATAAGAAATATAATTTTTAATTAATGAACACATTTTAATAAAATAAAATATATTTTAAATTAATTTATTTATTTTAATTAATTTTTTATGACTAAGAAAAATACCAATACTTTTACTATGGTCAAATTGTCACTTATAAGATGCCTTAATTTTATTTAATTATTCATGGGACGATTTAATATTCATAAGGGCCATATTAATATTCCTAATGGTATGTTACTATTTATAAGTGTAGGCTACTATTCACCAAAAATTATGTTTTCCCTATTAGAATATAAACAACTTTCGGGTCACAACCGTGTACATTAGATTTTCGAAATAGCAATCACTGAAGAGACAAAAATATGTTTCAAAGTCACTTAGACCTCATTTGTTCATTATGTTGTGTTCTCATGGGATTTAATGGCATATTTATAAGAAGGAAACATCCATTGAAAAACCTTGGGTCGTTATATTCTTCCCCCCTTATGAAATTTAACTCATGAAATTTCACATGACAAAAATTGGAGAGGGTACATCTCCTTCATCGCTTCTTTAGGTACCTATGTACCTTCTTAAAACTTATGGTTCCATCACAACACTTTGACAAGATGGGATATATTGTTGCGTACAACCATATCTCTTCGGTCAAGAATCTCTACTAGCTGCTCTTCATAGGAGATATCATCTTCTTGTTGTACCACCTCTTAGTTTAGTACATTTGAGGGATCAGGTATGTACTTCCATGGAAGTGAAACGTGAAACACATCATGAACATGATCCATATTCGGTGGAAGTTCTAGATGATATGCCACAACTCCTATGTGGTCAAGGATCTCAAAGGGGCCAATGTACCTTGGGATTATCTTCCATCTCTTTCTAAATCACATCACTCTTTTCCATGGTGATATTCGATGGAAGACATTATCACCAATGTCGTACTCCAAGTCCCTTTGATGGTTGACATCTTAACTCTTTTGCTGTCTCTAAGCAGCATTGATGTGTCTATTGATGACATGAAGCTTTTTTTTTATCTCTTGCACAATACTGGGTCAAAGTATCATTCTTTCTCCAACATCGTCCCAAGATGTTGGAGTTCTACATCATCTTCCTTACAAAGCATCATATGGATCCATCTTAACAATCTAGTAGAAGCTATTGATGTATGATAACTCAACCAATGGTTGATTCAAATCCCATACACCATTGAATTCTAGAGAGCAGGCTCTTAGCATATCTTCAAACGTCTAAATGGTCCTTTCAGATAGGCCATCAGTTTGGGGCTGATAAGCTAGGATGAAATATAATTCAGTACTCAAAGCATGTTGAAGGCTTCTTCAGAAATAAGATGTGAATCATAGATCATGATCAAAGTCAATAATGAATCAGAGGCCCTATAGTCACACAACTTCCTTCACATATATCTTTGCACGTTTTTCAAGTAACAGATCTTCCTGAATAGAGATAAAATGGGTAGTCTTTGTTAGTCGGTCAACCACAACCCATATCATATTATTTCTCTTCGACGTCTTCAGGAGACCCATGAAAAGTACATAGTAACATTATCCCATTTCCACATTGGTATAGGAAATGGATGCATCAGAACTTTGGTCTTTTGTCTCTATGCTTTAACTTAGTGATATACCATGCACCTTGAGATATACTCAATAATCTCCTTCTTCCTGTTATCCCACCAGAAGTGTTCAAAGAGATGTTGGTGTATCTTGGTACTCCCAGGATGGATAGAAAATGTTGATCTATGTGCACTATTTTATAAATCCATTATCATGGGTGATGAAGCCACCCAAATATTCGTTGAAAACTAAATAAAATGATCATCATCGATATGGAACTCATGTATCTTTCCTTCCATTACTACATTCACCCTCTTTTTCATCTCCACATCATCCATTTGTGCATCCTTAATCTTCACGTGGATGTATGGTTGCACAATCATTTGGTCAAGGATGGATATATCACATTCCCTTATGAATTCTAAATCCATACATTACATATCCATGAAGAAGGGTTCTTTCTGAATCCGAAGCACGAATAGAATAGAAGGTTATTTTCTTATTAGAGCATCAACTACCTTGTTCACCGTTCCTGGATGATAGTGAATAGTGCAATCATAATCCATAATTATCTCTAACCATCTCCTTTTACTCATGTTGATCTTTTTTTTTGTTAGTATATATTTTTTGATCTTGTAGATGGTTTATATATAACACTTGTCACCATAAAGGTTTTGTCGCTATATTTGCAAGGCAAAAATCAAGGAAGCTAGCTCTAGATCATGTGTCTGGTAGTTCTTCTCATCGTTCTTCAACTGCCGTGAGGCATAGGCTATCACATTTGTTTTTCATGAGTACACAAACTGAGCCTTTCATTGAAGCATCATTGTATATAAAAAAATGTTCTACAATTTTTGGTAATGTGAGTATAGTTGTAGTGATTATCCTTCTCTTTAGATCCTTCATGCTTCCCTCACATTCTTCCCTCCATACATACTTTACCCATATCCTTGTTAACATAGTTTTCTGGATTGAAAATCATGAGAAGTTTATCACAAAACATTGGTAGTACCCATGTAATCCATGAAAAGTATAGATTTTTGTGACACAAGATAGACTGTACCATTCCGCAATCACCTTTGTTTTTGAAGGGTCCACAAAAATTCCCTCACTTGTGATCAAATGTCCCAAGAACATGACTTTCATCATCCCAAATTCTAACTTTCTGAACTTTTCATACAACTTCTATTTTCTCAATGTCTCCAACCCAATATTTACATGTTCTTCATGTTCCTCCTTTCTCTTAGAGTAGATGCGCAATAATAATCAGACATTACAAAATAAATTAGGTAATGTCTAAAGACTCTATTCATAAAATACATAATGATTATAGGGGAATTAGTAAGTCTGAAGGGCATCAGCAATATATCATACTTCCCATACCTTGTATGGAAGAGAGTCTTTTGAATATCTTCCTTCATCAACTTTACCCAATGACATCCATAATGAAGATCCACCATTGAGAGGTATTGAGATCCTATTAACTGATCGAACATGTCGTATATCCTTGTAAGAGGATACATGTTGTTTATTTTGATATTTTTGAGTTCCCAATAATCGATTCAAAATTCATTGTCTCATCCTTCATATTCACAAATAGCACTGGTGCACCCCAAGGTGATGATGAACTAGGGCATATGGACCATTTTTCAAATTGCTCTTCCATCTGCTTATTTAACTCCTCCAGTTCAATAGGATCTATCCTATAGGGACACATTGAGATAGGAGTATCACCTGGTATAAGTTCTGTTGAGAACTCTACATCAAAATCTGGGGGAAGTATGTGAAACTCTTCGGGAAATACATCACTGTATTCTCTAACGATGGGAATTTCTATATGTTTGGAACTCTCCTTTGACTCAACCATTTGGAAGATGTATGCTTCTTTATAGGGAATCAACAACCACACCATTGATGTATTTTCTTAGGAGATTCATGACCTTCCTTTCATTTGTAGAGGAGCATGGCATGGTTTTTAATATGATCAGATAATTCATTTTCCTAATAGTTGATAGGTTCTCTATATATTGAGAGCCAATCCATTCTCATTACAGAGTTGAATTCTACTAAGGGATGTATTATGAGATTTTAGAGAAGAATATTCCCACTTACTCCAACATGATAAGAGTCAAATTATAGGGATGAAATTATTGCACCACTTGTTGTTATTATAGATATGTCTTCTTCATGGTTTTAGGGATTCGATTATATAGTTTTAGTAAACATTCAAGATATAAATTAATTCATAGAACCAGAATAAAATAAGTATTTTTCCATTCATGTGTGAATAGGAATTGTACCTTGTATGACGTCATTTTCTGTATCCACTTCCATTGTAGTGATGGCATAAAACATCCCCTATTCCTTTGGATTTGGTGGTTGATGATGCTGATTACCCGTGAAAACTAGAGGTTTAGTGCACTGGCTTGCATAATGCCCTTTATCACTACAATTTTAGCATTGAACCATGGGTGGTTATCTGCTTTTTTTTGCAACATTATCCTTCCATTCAATGTCTTTTTGACAATCTTGATCATGGTGTCCTACCTTCCCACAATAGAATTATTTCCTTGTCCCTTTGAGGCAATTACCATGGTGAAACATTCCACATTTTGGGCATGTGGGTTGTTGGGTTTTCATCCCACCGAGGACATTTGGTCCACCAGAATAAAACTCCATTTGTTGTTTGTTATCACCATTGCAATGAGACCATTCTCAAAACTCCATCTCCACTTTGGTATCTCATCGAACAACTTATTCATAACACACAAAGTCTCAAATTGCAAGATCCTTTCCAAGGATTGGTTATAATCCAATAATGAATATATCAATTTTTCTATAATTGTTGATAAAAACCCAAAGTGCACCTTCAAATACTTGTGATATTCTCTTTGTAGGTTGTGAAAAATTATTTTCCATTTTTCTCGAGCTCTATGAATTCAATCTCCATCTTCATATGAAGAGTTTGTGGGAAATACATATTAAGTAACAAGATCTTGAAGTCTTCCCATTCCATATATTCAATTTCCTCCCATTGCATGGTGTTCTTAATCAAACGCACCATTGATCAGCCTCTCCATATAGAAGATAAATGGATAGAGTCACATTCTCTATATCAAAAAAATGATGTGCAAAAAATATCTTCTCCTTGTAGTTGACCCACTGTTCCACAACTAGTGGATCAGAAGATACACTAAACGTCGGCATTCGTTTCCACATAAAACACTCGATATCCAATTTCTCCATCATTGGTGAAGAATTAAATTCACCATTGTTATGGTTATTTTTTATAACCTGTGATAGTTGGGTAAGAATCGATGTGATGTTTTTAACACCACTTCCCATATCACTAGTGATGTTGTTCGGACAATCATTTCATTGGCCCTCGCATGAGTTGTTGGCCTGGTTTCTCCTGCTTCCCTCCATTTTATAAAATTGAAAAGGATAGAAAAAACATAAGTCAACTATTCATGAAGAACATATTAATTTGAAAAATTTTCACTAAAATCATAACTTATATGATCCCTATGTAAAGTTTAAGTTGTGCATAGTTCTACTTTGTCACATACTAGAGGTTTTATCTAGGGTTTACTCATCCTAATTCACAAATTAACTAAACCTTACATTGAATAAAAACTATAGTGACATAACCTTTTCTTAAATTACTATTACATAATTTTAATTATAATCATAGTAAAACATTACAAAATGTGGATCCAAAGGATTTGTGTCTGGGGAAAACTAGGACCATTCATAAATTTTAAGACATGAAACACAAACAATTATTTAATTCCTTCTTCCCTGGCTTCTTATAAAAATGTTACCTCTCCTTAGTACATGTAGCGACCAGATGATATAAATCAAAAGGGCTAAGATAAATTCCCATTAATTGGAAAGATAAGAACTATATATCATGGGGTGAGCATAATCATATAATCATAATCAAAATCATGAGAGGAAATATTAACAAAAACTTTAAATGTGGAAATTCATAAATAATGAAAACAACAAGTCTTAGTGGATAACTACCAAAAATAGTCATGAAAAAAGATATAATAATGTTCACCCATCATTTAACTTTAACTCATGATGTTCATCACCTTATACAATTCATTGGAGCACTGTATAATTCCGGGTGCACTGGTTTTATTCCAACATTCATATTTCACTATATAATTCTAGGAAAACCCATCACGTCAAAAATTTTCATTATCATTCATACCACATAAAACATATATAAATAAAACCATTTAAATTAATTGTTTTAGACTCATAATAACACATTTATAAGATTTGGGTTCCTAAAAGAAAGAGGGAATAACATAGATGTTACAAGGACCATCAACCTTGAATGAGAAGTAAAAGGTGTGTTCTTAATAAAAGAGTTCTTTTGGAAAACTTCTAGTTTGAACCAAACACTAGTGAAAAGAATTTAAATCCAAAAAAATTACATAAAATGATGAAAAAATAACTTTTATGGAGTAACCATATAAAACAAATTAGTGAATGAAGGAGAACCTGAAGGATGAAGGCTGGGTTCAAGAATTTCCTCGTACCTTATATCTGAACGCTTCATTCTATTTAATGTCCTTTATAATGACATTATATTCATTACTTTGTAATTAAATAACCTCTTATACATGATTTTGGTTAATTATGGTCTCATTATGTTAATCTATCAGCCTTTTCAAGAGTTATAGGGTTTAAAAATATTGTCCGGGAATGTTCGTTTTAATGGGTTTTCTTGAGCGGTTCACATGTATTCATAAATGAAAGTTCATGTAGAATATTCTTAAACATCCAGAACTAATATTACTTGTTATTAATGATATTAAATAATTTTAAATTATCTTTTCATTATTTATAATTGATATCATGTGGATTAATAATTAGTTAATAATTAAATGATGATTATTTGGGTCATTTTGGGTGGTTTTTTGATAACAATGAACTTGTTTTATTTTATCACATAGTGTCATGTAAATAATTTAGTACGAAAACTCAAAAGGGAATAAAACATACAGTTTAGAAAAATTCATTCTTTCAATAATTTTATTGGAATGATTGATGTATTTGAAGGAATATAATTTGAATCACCATTGACTTATGTAAATTAACACATCATGGGAAATAGTGTTATTTTATTAATAGAGAGAGGGAGGGTGGATTATAATGAGTAACATCCTATTAACATGATATCATAATAGAATATAAATAATAATTGATTTATATTGAATTTTGGATAAGAGATGTTTCAGATAAGAGAAGAAAAGAAATGATATTTGAAAAGGAAAAAAGAAAGAATAGAGAGAGTGGAATTACCTCTTGAACCCTCCACTGGAGGCCCTCCTTATAGAAGCTCGCATTTGTCTTTCGATGAGTCCAGGAGCTCTTGGACATGGGAGAGGGGCTACAAAAGATTCCTGGGAAGAGTTTAGTAAGGCATCAAAACTGAGAGGTGTGGGGAAATTAGAGTGTGAATGGTTGTATTTATAGTGGAGGGGACAGGGGATTTCTTAATATATAATCCCTTAATTTAGTATTTCCCCAAAAGATAAGATATAACGAGTCTCCCATGACCAATAATCATAATTTAAACATTTAAACCCAAACCAATTGGGATTATATCAGAAGAACATCATGCATGTCTCTATAAATAGCTTATTTAGTTTATTTTGTAAATTATGTTATTTCACAATTAATAAAAAAATCATGTATTTCAGAAAAATCCTAACAATTTACCCCAACCATTTTTAGACGTGTAGAATCCATAAAAAAATACCATTATTAAAAATTATTTTTATTAATATGATTAATTTAATTTTTAATTAAAATCATAATTTACTTGAAATTACAGTTTTTTAAAATTAAAAGTGATTTTATAATGATTTCAAAAATTACCTAGGGTCTTATGAAATTATCTAAAATCTATAAGAATTTTTTTTAAATTATGAACACATTTTAAGAAAATAATTTTTCTTTTAAATTATTTAATTAATAATAATTAATAATTTATGACTTACAAAAATACCAATACTTTCACTATGGTCCAATTGTGACTTATAAGATGCCTTAATTTTATTTAATTATTCTTGAATTGATTTAATATTCATAAAGATCATATTAATATTCATAATGGTATGTTACTATTCATAAAAAATTATGTTTTCCCTATCATATTCCAAACATTTTACGGATTTGAACCATGTTCGTCAGATTTGTGAAATTTCAATAACTGAAGTGACAAACTTATGTTTAAAGGACACATATCACATAGTAGTTCATTATTTTGTTCATTTATGGGATTTTATTACATATTTAGAATAAAGTAATTTCCATTGAAAAACATTTTCTTGTAATAGATTTGAGTATTTTTAGGAAGATGGTTAATGTTATATTGGAGGATGAAAATTTTAGGGTTTTTTGGGCTGATATTTTATTATATTTATTCTAAATAAAGGATTACAGTTTTTGGGGGATGATGATTTAGTGTTTTTTTGGATGAGTAATGGGTGTTATATGTGAATGAGTGTTTTGTGTTTTTAGGACCTAAGGGATTATGTTTTTATATAAATTAGGTTATATGGTTTTCTGAGACTTAGGGATTGGAGTTTTTAATTTATGAGAGTTTATGGTATTCTGGGGTTGATGCTTTAGGATTTTTTTGGATGATGGTAGAAGGTTTTCTGCGTCCATGGTTTTGGGATTTATAGGGTATGACGGTTTAGGGTTTTCTGGGATGTGGGTTTCTTATTTTTGTGATTTGATGGTTTATGATTTATTGTGGCCAAAGGTTTATGGCTTTTTTCGTGGTGGGTTTTGGGATTTTGGGGTATGGGGTTTGGTATATTTTGGGTAGTTTTCATGGGATTCTATGGGGCCAATGGTTTTTGGTTTTTGGGGAAGAGGGTTTTGTGTATTCTCAGGCTAAGTGTGATGGTTTCTTTATGGACAAGGGTTTGGTATTTTTTTCCTGAGTGTTTCTATCTTTTTGGGTAATTATGTTTTGGAAATTTTATAGATGAGTGTATTGTTTTTTAGGTTCTAAATGTTAATGGGTAATTTTTTTGACTTAGGTCATAGGGTTTTTTGGGGTTAAGTGTATATGATTTTTTAGTGCTGAGGGTTGGTGTTTTTTTGGGATATGGGTTTAGGGTATTATTGGACAGTGGTTTAAAGGGTTTTTAATGATTTTGATTTTAATTCATAGGAATAAGGGTTTTTTGTCTTTTTTGATTGTGGATTTAGTTTTTTTTGATAATGACTATTTTTCGGTAGTGATAATTTCAAGTATTCTTTGATTTTTTATTTAGTGTTGTTTGAGATTAGGGATTTATAATTCCTGTGGCTGAAGGATTGTGTATTTATTGGATAATGTGTTACTGTTTTGTAAGGATTATGTTTTGTGTTAGTTTGGGGATAATAATTTATGACTATTTGTAGATGAATGTTTTAGGAATTTTCAGGATGGGGGTTTGAATTTTTTTTGGGGAAGAGGGTTGGTGGGTTTTTGGGCTAAGATTTTTGTTTTGTTATTTTGTGGATGATATTATTATTTTATTGGGGCTAAGGGTGTGCAGTTTTTGGGTCTGAGGGTTTATGATTGTTTTTTTGTTTGGGATATATGATTTTGGGGGTTTAGGGTTTTGGATTTATCATGGATAAGGGATTATAGTTTCATGGGGTTGAGGGTTTACAGTTATCTGTGTATGAGAGATTATTTTTTGGGGATGTTTATTTTCGGTTTTAATCCAATATATTTATGTTTTATTAGGGATGAGGGATTAGGGTTTTATTAGAAAATATGGTTTTCGTGTTTTTTGCGATATAGGCTTAGGGTTTCTTATGAAGATGGTTTAGGGTTTTAGTGGCTGATGGTTTAGTGTTATTTGGGATAAGGATTAGTGTTATTTTTTCATTTATTTTTTTTTTGTGAGGGTTTTGGTGTTTTTTCTGATTGAGTGTTTTCATTTTTTTGGGATATAAGAGTTTCTTCTTTCAAGGGGACATGTCATTATGGTATTGTGGGACCAAGGGATTAGGATTATATAGGATGGGTGGTTTAGTGTTTAATGGGATTGAGGGTTTAGGGTTTTCTAGGATTGAGGGTTAAGGATTTATTTGGGGGACTAAGGGTGTGAGGATTTGATGGGGATAGGGTTTAAGGTTCTTTAGGGCTGTGGGATTCTGATTTTTTTGGGTTTAGGGTTGATTGTTTTTTTGGTATGATTGATGAGTGGTTTTTATGGAATGATGATTTACCGTTTATTAGGGATGAGGGATTAGTGTTTTTTGGGTCCTAGGTTATAGGATTAATTGGGTTTATTGGTTTCAGGTTTTTTGGGATGAGGTTCTGGTATGTTTTTTGGTTGATAATTCTTTTTCATTCGTGGGTTTAAGGTTTTTGGTGGAAAATGCTTTTGGGTTTTCAGGGGTGATGTTTTAGGGTGTTTTGGGATTGAGAGTTTAGTGTTTTTTTTGGCACTAAGGGTTTAAGTTATTTTATAATTTTTGAAGGTTTAGGGTATTCTGGGCTTGTGGGATTATGCTATTATGTGTCTGAGGATTAACTGTTTTTGGGCGATAAAGGATTATGGTTTCTGGCGATGAGGGTTGACAGTTTTTTTAATGATGGTCAAGGATTTATTGGGACCTAGGGTGTATGTTTTTTGGGAATGAGTTTACTATTATTGAGGGATGAGGTTAATTTGTTTTTGATGGGTTCGGCAGGGGGGGTTTGTCAAGGGTTTAGTGATCATTAATGTTGAAGGTTAAGGGTTTTTGTTATGAGAACTGAGGATTTTTTGGCCATGGTTTTAGGGATTTTTGTGATGGGTTTTTTGGATTTTATGGATGATTTTTTATTGATTAATGGTGATGTGTTGATTTTGTTTTTTGGGAGGAGTTATTATTGCTTATTGGGATGATGATTAGCATTTTTAATGGGATAAATGTTGATGGTTTTGTCCTGGTTGAGGGTTAATGGGATCTTAGGGTGAATGGTTGAGGTATTTTAGGATAGATGGTCTATAATTATTGAACATTAGGGTTTTTTATTTTTGTGGGATGATCTTTTAGGTTGTTATTTAGGATGAGTGTTGATGGTTATTAATGGAAGATGAATGATGGTTTTTTAGGATGAGGGTTTAGGGTTTTTTGAGGATGAGGGGTCATAGTTTTTTCATGACACTTTTTATTGGTTTATTGTGTTTGAGTCTAAAGATATTTTGGGGGGAGAGGGTTTATGGATATATGGGATGAGGGTTGGGTTTTTCTTTGGGATTTAGGGTTTATGGTTTTCATGGGATAATGGTTTAGGGTGTTATGGTGATGAGGGATAATGTTTATTTTTTTATGATGGATTAAGAGTTTTTAAGGGTGATGGTATAAGGTTTTTTGGGAATGAGGGATTGGGGTACTTGGGTAGGATTATTGTCTTATATTAGGAATAGTTATCTTTTTTTTGTTAGAAAAGGGTTTTGGGTTATTAGGGGAGAATTTTTATGGATTATTTAGGATTAGGTTTTAGGGATTTTGGTGTTGATGGTTTATGGTTATCTAGGGAAGATGAATCACGATTTTTTTTGAGATAATTTATTAAGGATTTATTTGGAGATTAGGGATCAGTTTTTTATTTATTTGATAGTTTAGGGTGATTTGTTTATAAGGCATTAGGATTTTTTCGGGAGGAGGAATTGTGTTTTTTTGGGTTGAGGGTTCATGTTTCTCGTGTTGAGGGTATTTTGTAATTTGGTGCTATTTGTTCTTAGTTTTTTTATGGCCAAGGGTCTGGTATTTTTTTCTTGAGTGTTTGTGGTTTTTTGGGATATTTCATTAAGGAAATTTTCTATATTTGGGTAATGTTATTCAGGTTCTACATGTTTAGGGGTTAGTTTTTTAATGAGGTTTTTGGGGTTTATGGGGTGGAGAGGAGAGGTTTTTTTGGGTCGGTGATTTTTGGGGTTTTTTTGTGGATGAGGGATTAGAGTATTATAAGGATGTGGCTTAACATAGTTTAGGGATTAGGATTCGGTTTCATAGGAATAAGTGTTTATGGTATTTTTGGGATTGTGGGTTTATGGTTTTTTTATGGATATATTTTGATTGTGTTAATTTCATGTATTCTAATACTGGGTGTTCAGTGTTGTTTGGGAGTGAGGTTTTATGATTTTTGTGGATGATGGTTTGTTAATTTATTGGATGAAGATTTACGGTTTCTAGGGGGTTGGGTTTGGTGTTAGTTTTGGGATAATGGTTCATGACTATTTGTAGATGAAATTTTTAGGATTTTTGAGGATGGGGGTTTGATTATTTTTGGTGTAGAGTGTTGAGGTTTTTTGGGGCTATGATTTTACGTTATTTTTCAGATAAGATTATTATTTTATTTGTGCCAAGTCTTTGTAGTCTCTTTGACTGAAGGTTTATGATTGTTTTCTGGATGAGTTTTATATGGTTTTTAGGTTTTAGAGTTTTGGTTTTATCGTGGATAATATATTTTTTTTTGGGGTTGAAGGTTTAAAGATTTCTTGGTTTGAGTGTTTAATTTTTTTGGGATGGGACTTTTGGGTTTTTATCCAATAGATTTATGTATTATTGGGGTTGAGGGATTATGGTTTTATTAGGAACAAGGGACTTTTAGTTGTTTTTGGGATTAGGGTTTCTTGTGGGGATTGTTTAGGGATTTAGATGGTGATGGTTAAGTGTTTTTGGGATGAAGATTAGTGCTATTTTTAACATTTAGGGTTTTTTTGTGCTGGGGGTTTTTGTATTTTTTATGGATGAGTGTTTTCATTTGTTGGGGTCTATGGGTTTATGCTTTCTAGGGGAAATGAATTATATTAATTAAGGAAAAAGTATAAGGATATTATAGGACTTATGGTATAGTGTTTTATGAGATTTTGGGTTTAGGGTTTTCTAGGACTGATGGTTTTGGGTATTTTTGGGAAAATGATGTAAGGATTTTAGGGGGAGAGGGTTTAGGGATATTTAGGGCTAAGTGATTATGTTTTTTTTGGGATGAGGGTTGATGGTTTATTGGGATGATATATGCAGGTGGTTTTTGGAAAGACGACTTACTATTTATTAATGATTAGGGATTACTATTGTTTCGGTCCTTGGTTATTGGATTTTTATGGGGCTGAAGGTTTTTGGTTTTTTGGATGTGGTTTTGGGGTGTTTTAGGTTGAGTGTTTATGGTTTTTTGGAACAGATGGTTTATAGTTTTTTGGGGAATAGTTCATTTGGGTTTAGAGGGATGATGTTTTATGGTTTTTCATGATTGAGATTTTAGAGTTTATTGGAACTGAGGGTTTATGGTTTTTTATTCTTATTGAGGGTTTTGGGTATTCTTTAGCTATGGGTTTAGGGTATAATGTGGGTGAGTTATGAATGGTCTGGAGATGAAGTTTTAGGGTTTATAACGATAAGGGTCTAGGGATTTTTGGAAGATGGATAAGGATTTGTTGGGGATTTGAGTATACGTTTTTTTGGGGAAAGGGTTTAGTGTTATATAGGGATAAGTGTCTTGGTTTTTGTTGTGATTGGGGGTGGGGGTGGGTTTATTGTGGTCAAGGGTTTAGGGATTATTACTATTGGGGGTTAACAGTTTCTGAGTTAATCATTGAGGTTTTTTTATGCACAAGGGGTTAGGGTATTTGTGGTTGTATTTATGGATTTTTGGCTGAGTTTTTAGTCATTTTTTGGGATGTGTGTTTTTTTATTTGGGATGAGGGATTATGGTTTTCTTGTATGTGGGTTTGCAATTTTTTAGGGATAAATGTTGAGGTTTTTGTTGTGGCTGAGGGTTAATGGGTTATTAGTAATACATGTTGAGGTATTTTTGGATAGGGGGAAATGTTTTTTGGACATTAGAGTTGTATAGTTCTTGGTCATGATCATTTAGGTTGTTTTTAGCAGGAGTTTTGATGATTATTAATTTATGAAGGATGATGGTTTTTTATAATGAGGGTTTAGTTTTTTTTAGGATGAGGGGTCATGGTTTTTTCTGGGAAAGTTGTTATGGGTATATTGAGTTTGAAGCTATATATATTTTTGGGGTAGTGGGTTCATGGTTAGTTTGGGTTGGGGGTTTGTTTGTTTGGGTTTTATGGATTATTGATTTCATAGGATGTGGGTTTAGGGTTTTATGGTGATGAGGTTGAATGTTTAATTTTTAAGTTGGATAAGAATTTCTTTAAGGCTAATGGTATAGGGTTTTTTTGGGGATGTGGGATTAGGTACTTTGGGTAAGATAATAGGGTTATTTATATAAGTGTATTAATGTTTTTTTAAGATGAGGTTTTAGGGTGTTTAGGTTTGAATTATTAAGGTTTTTATAGGATTAGGATTTAGGGATTTTCTTGTTGAGGGTTTATTATTATATGAGGATGACAGATCAATTTTTTATGGGATAATGTTTTTGGGTTTCTTTAGAGTCGGGGACTAATTTTTCTATATTGATGGTTCATGGTTATTTTTTTCTAAGGGATTAGGTTTTTTTGGGATGAGGATTATTTTTTTTTGGGTAGAGGGTTCGATGTTTTTTAGGGCATATGGATGATGGTTTTTTCTAGTTGTGGGTTAATGGGGTTTTGGAGATGATTAGGTCTGGTTTTTTTTGTGGATGAAGGTTTATGATTTTATGGTGATTTGGTTTCAAGGTATTTTGGGGAATAGTGTGTAGGGTTTTTTAGGGATCATTTTTGATGGATTTTTTATTCTGATTCTTTATGATTTCTTGGGATAATGGTTCCAGGTACATTTTCCACAATGATCATGGTTCTTTTGGGCTAGTCATGTAGGGTATTTTTGGGTTCCTGGTTATTTTTTTTGTCATAGTTTATAAGGATTTATACAGATTAGGGTTATGGTTTATTCATGTTTTAGTGTCCATGTTTTTCTGGGATAATGATATATAGTGTTTTGGGGATGAGGGTTTAGGATTTTTTTGGTCTTACTATGTAATAGTTTTTTGGGACTCTAGGTTTATGAAATTTTTCGGATGAGGGTTATGGGGGTTTAGGGTTATTGGTTTGCAGTTTGTTGGTATTAATGATTTTTTTTGGATGAGGATTTATTGGTTTGTGGATGTGGATTTAGTTATTGTTAGGTATTATAGTTTATGGTGTTTTTTGTTAAGGCTATATGCATATTTGGGGCAGAGGGTTTTGTGTGTTTTTTCCGATCAGGGATTGGGGTTTTATGGGGATAAGGGATATTGTTTTTGTAGTTGTTGAATTAGGGTTTATGATGTATAATGGTTAGGGTGTTAATGATAAGGGATTACAGTTTTTTTTGGAAGTGGGTTTGGGGTTTTTTGGGAGCTAAGTGTTTGTGAATTTTTAGTGTTGAGGGTTTTCTTTTTTATGAAAATAAATTATGGTTTTATTGGTCTGATTGTTAATTTTTTACACGATGAGGATTTAGTTGTTTTTTTTGGGATGAGGGTTTAGATTTTAATAAGGCCAATGGTTTTTGGTATTTTGGGGAAGAATGTTCAAGGATTTTGAGGTCGATGGTTTAGGGTTTCTCAGGGAGGAGGGTTCATGATTTTTCTGGGATGAGGTTACCAGATTTTTTTGGGATTCGGTTCTAGTTTTTTTTTGGATGTGGGTTTAGGGATTTTTGGTGCATAAGCTTCTTGAAGCATTGGGTTTGATGGTTGAATTTTTTGGGGTGTTGATTTTTTGGATTTTTTTTCATATTTGGGTTCAAGTTTTTAATGGCTGATACATCTGTGTATATCAAGGCAAATTTTTTGGGGATATTTGGGGATGTTGGATTAGTGTTTTTGTAGACTTGAATATTTTTTGTGGATTTGGGTTGTTATTTTTTTGGGATTATGTTTGTATGTATTTTTGGGATGAGGATTCAGTTATTATTTTGTAATAGAGTTCATGATATTTTAGGGATGTTGGTTTATGGTTTTACTAGGATGAGAAATCAGTTCTTTTTAGGGATTATGTTTTAGGATTTTTGAGGGATGATGGTTTAGGTTTTATTGGGTATGAGTATTATGGGTTTTTTTGGGGGTTAGAGTTTAGGGTTTTATGTACTGAGGGTTTTGTTTTTTTTCAGTTTAGTTTTCATTGGGTTATGGGGATGATGGTTTATGATTTTTTTGGGTATTATGATTCAATTTTTTTGGCTACTATTCTAGGTTGTTTTCTTCTGAGGATTTATAATTTATTCGGGATAAGGTTTCATGGTTTTTTTGGATAATAGGGTTTAGGTGTTTTTTGGATGGAGGTTCACTATTTTTTTTTTGATGACGGTTCACTGTTTTTTTTTTGTCTGAGGGTTAATGGTGTTTTGTGGGAAATGATTAATGTTTCATTGTGGTTGAGGGAGTTGGTTTTTTTGGATGATTGTTCAATGTTTTCTGGGGATGAGGGTTCACCATTTTGAGGGGGAATTTTTTACAGGGTTATCTGGGGATGAGAGTTCCATTTTATTAGATGTTCGGAATAGGGGTTTTTTGGATATGGGTTTATGTTTTATTGGGGAAGAGGTTTCTAGGTTTTTTTGGATGATGGTTCATTTTTTGTACATTAGGTTATAGGGTTTTTTGGGGATGAAGGTTATAGATATTTTAGGTTTGAGGATTATAAGTTTTTATATTTGATAGTTAATGTATTTATGGGAAAAAGAATTTAGAAGTTTATTTTTTTTGGGTGTTCATAGTTTTGGAGATGAGGTCTCCAATTTTTTAGGTCAGAGTGTTTAAGGTTTCATATGGTTATGATTTTTTTTTCAGGAGGTGATGAGTCTATGTTTTTTTGGGTGCAGGGGTTCATGTTTTTTTTGTGAAGAGGATTATGTGTATTTTTGGGAATGAGGGTTATTAATATTTTTAGGGATCAGGGTTTTTTATTTCTAATGGTTCATTTTTCATAGGAATTTGTGTTTTTAATTTCTTCTAATATAATAATTTGAGTATTTTTTAAAGAGTGTTTAGGGATTCTTATGGCTGAGGGTTTTGGGGTTCTAAGTGATAAGGGTACAATGTTACATTGGAATGATGGTTTTTGGGTTCTTATGGATGTGGGTACACTATTTCGTGGGTATGAGGGTTTATATTTAATTTGGGGTGAGGTTTTAAGGTTTATTCAAGAAGATGATTTAGGATTTCTTATGGATGCGCTTTTAGGGTTACATGGGTGTGAGTGTTAAGGGATTATTTGGACCGATAATATAGGGTTTCATAAAACTATTGTTTTAGTATTTGATTGAGATAATGGTTTTGGGATTCATGGGGCTGAGGGTTTAGGGTTTCTTAGGTCTATGTGATTAGGTTTTATTTGGGATAAGGGTTTAGGGTTTCCTTGGGAAAATGTATAGGTTATCTTGGGGATGATTGTTTAGGGATTGAATTTGGTATCAGATATTGGGTTTCCTATTATTTTGGGTTTACAGTTTCATCGAGATGCAGGTATAAGGTTTCATGAGCCTATGTGATTAGAGTTTCATTGGGATTTGTGATTAGGGTAACTTAGTGAACATTTTTTTGGTATTGTGGTGTCTAGATCTCTAGGGATTAATGGGTATGAGTTTATAGGGATTCTTGGAACTGAGGGTTTAGGGTTTTTACTAATGAGGGTTTAGAGTTTCATGGGGTTCAGGATTTAGGGTTTCATGAGGTTATGTGTTCAGAATTTCATGGGGCTATGAGTTTAGTGTTTCATGGGGGTGAGGGTTTTGGGATACATGGGCCCAATGGTTTAGGTTTTCTAGGGGATGAGGGTTTAGTGTTTATTGAGAATATGATTTAGTGTTTCATGCAGAATTAGGATTAGGGATTATTGTCCATGATAATGCAGTGCTTCATGGGGTTGAGAGCCTGGGGTTTCCAAGGGACGATTGTTCAGGTTTTTATGAGGCTAATTGTATATGGTTTCGTAGTTATAAGGTTTATGGTTTCCTATTGATGAGGGTTTATAGATTCATTGGGATAATGGTCTAGGGTTTGTGGGATGAGGGTCTATGATTTCACTGTATAGAGGGTTTATGGTTTTTTTGGGATTCAAGTTTATGTTTTATTGGGTCTGATGGACTCAAGATTAGTGGGGATGAGGGTTGAGTATTTATTTGGGATAATGGTATATGTTTTCATGAAGTAGTGGTTGTTGTATTATCTTGGGAAACATAGCTATGTTTTCTAATGTATTAGGGACTACTGCTTTGTGAAGGGAGGCTTAGGTTTTTTGGGTCATGGGGCTGGTGGTTGAGGTATTTTTTGGGATATTATTTATGGTTTTTTATTGGTGGGGGTTTAGTGTTGAGGGTTTATGTTTTTTAGGGATGTGTGTCTATTATTCTAAGGTGTTTAGGATTTATGAATTTTTATCTCATTGGGATTAGATATTTTGGGGGATTATGGTTGATGGTTTTTTCCAGATGAGGGTTTAGGGTTTTTTTGGTGTGGAGGGTTTGGTGTTTTTATAGAGCTGGGGGTTTAGGGTATTTGTCGTTGAGTGTTTGTGGGGTTTTGGGGATGAAGGATTCTTTTATTATATAGTTGATGGTTTTGTGTTTTTAGGATGTGGTTTTCTTTTCAATTGTTGTTGGGGTCTTAGTTTTTTTATGTGCTTTTATGGTTTTTTGGTTGAGGGTTTATATATTTCTTGGGATATGTGACTATATTTTATTGGGTCCAAAGACTTAGAGTTTTTTATAGATGATGGTTAAGGGTTATTTGGTGTTTAGGGTTTATGTAATTTTGTGGATTTTGGTTTAGGGGTTTTTGTGCTTTAGGGTTAAAGGGTATTCAGGTCTGAGGGTTTAATTTTTTTTTGGATTGTGGGTTTAGATGATTTTGAGGATGAGGGATCAGGAGGATTTGGTTTGAGGGTGTATCTGTATTTGGGGTTGTTTTTGTTGGGGTTTTGGGTGTTTTCAGTTAATTAGTTTTGGGGGATGAGGGTTTACATATTTTGGGGGAAGTGGTTTTAGGTTTTTATTGGTTATGAGGCTTTAGGATTTCTAATGGTTTACGGGCTATGATTTTATAGGGATGAGGGTTTAAGATGTATCACATGACAAACCTAACCATTATTTCAAATTAATGGATTATTTATAAAATAATATACATTTAATAACACCTAAAATATTGATAATTATAGTTTATTTTGGAATTATGAACATTAAATATAATTTTGAACATAAAATACAATGACATTTTTGATTACTCCATTACGATGCCTTAAAAATTATGATCCATTTTAAAATTTTGTTGGATAACCTATGGGGAAACATATTAAAGGGGTGATATATAAAAACATGTAGTGGAATAAACATGGAATAAAAAGAAGAGAATATTAAATTTCACACAATATGAAATTAAAAAGGGCGTAACAATAGTATGAATCACAATCAAGACGGTTAGACTTTATATATCAAGATAATCCATACATGGTAAATGTTTAAAAAACATAAAACAATGAATCATAAACATAGGTCAATGGTAAATAGTCCAACACATCATGATATACAACATCCAATAAGGAAATTAGGTTCAATCCCTATCTTATCATGGAATATCATGATTCAAAAAATTACTATTTCATTTGGAGTGCTTTCTTGGAACATCCATCATATTCAATTCATTGTCATTATTATGTGTGCCACATGGATCCCAAACCACTAACTCATTCATCATCATAATTAATTACACCATTATGTAGTCTATAATAAATATATGTAAGTCTCCAATAAGAAATTATATGTTCTTAAATGCAAAAAAACATTATAGGAAATCAGTATCTTATTCACCACAAAATTGTTTTGTCTTGGAAGACCGTAGTGAAATTTTTGGAACATAATGACGTCATATGAGGATTCATAAAAATGTGATGATGATATATAATGGTATCTAATAACATAAAAATAAAATTTGAGGTTACATATACATTTAAAATAATATTCTAGCATTATAAGATTATAAATAGAATGTACAAGGTAATAAAGAAACATGAATAGAGAATAGAACCATTACGAAATTTCGACATGGTAACAAATGTACATAAAGGGCCATAAATGAACTAATGAGAGTAAATGGAAGATATAATTATTTATATATAAATTCTACAGTATTGGGAATATATATGAACATTTCACAAAATATTTAAAAGGGAATTTAGATACATAACAAAAAATTAGATGTGTTTGCTAAAAAGTGGAGAGTGGGAGATCCTTGATGAAAATTTGACATAGTAATGGCCTCTATAGAGGTCAATATGTGAGGGGATAAATTTAATGTCATTTAAATAAAAAAAATATGTAACTAATTTGTTTATTATAAATTAATTATAATATAAAATGTTGAAATTAAAATTACTAATTTCAAAGAAGGATTTTGAATTGAAAGGAGGAGAGGAAGGTTCCTTACATTAGTGTGTGACTTCAAATGCATTGGAGTGAATTCCTTATTGTTTGGGGGAACCTTGGTAGTTTTTTAGAGATTTTAAGTATGTGGATGGATGTTTTATAATGATTTTTGAGTGAATAACAATGGGATATTAGGTATATCTATATAAGAAAAGATGAGTATTTATTTATTATTTAAGTTTTAGAATATACATAATAAAATATCCAATACAAAAAACCATCCCATGGTTTTTCACTTGGTTTCATCCCAATGGGATTTTATTATTATTTTATAAGGATTAATTAATAACATATGAAAATAATGTCCTTGCTTATGGGGAGGAGAATCAAACTCTTAATGAAATTAATTTAAAACCATATAATATTTTAAATGTCTTGGTGATTTAATAATTTATTTACAAAATAAAAAAAATAAAATTAAAAAATAAAATTTTATATATATAACAAATATTTGGTTTGGATCCCATTTATAGTTGTTATTATATCACTTTTGGGCCATTATGGTGTCACAAACCACCAAGTATATTATATGATATTAATTTTACCTAGAAAATTGGATTGAAAAAAATTATGAAAAATTCCATGATGCATAATTTTGAAATTATTTTTCAAAAAAAAATTCATTTTTTCTAAATAATTGCAAAAATATCATAATTTTCAATTTTAAAATTAATTTATCAGTTATTAAAAAATGATTGGGTTTTATTGACAATAACAGTTTTCGAACCCTTTTAAAAATTAATGTTGACATCATAAAAACTAAATGATAATTTAGATTTTATTAAAACAATATTCATATTCAAATAATATTTATTCCAAAAATAAAATTATTTAAATATACCTTAATTTAATTTTAATATTATCCATAAATATATGATTTTCACTATTGTGTCAAAAAATTATAATTTCATAGTTATATGATTAAAATAAATTCATTATTCTATAAAAAATATTGTACATATTCATATATAAATGTTATTAATACATAACCATTTAATAAAACATTAAATTCCCTAATAGTATGGTGCATGATGGTGGGACTTTCATGGGGTGGTTCAGTGAATATTAATGTGGCAATGATCTCGATGAGATTTAAATTCTATCATAAATAATATCTATTATGTCTAAGCTATTGTATCTCATCTTGGGCATCGTCATGGAAAATAAAAGAAATGTTTTCTCACCCAGATGCAATGGTAAACCATATGCATAGGGTATGATCCTACTGGTTGGGGCCACCACATTATTTTCTTAAGGAAAATAGATTTGTAAAAATCTTATTTTTATGTTAGTCATGTTATCACTATTCATTGGTTATATCATCAATGATAAATATCCCTAACAATTATTTAAAGACGATAAATAAAAATAAGTGAATGTTTTTTATATAACAATATTACATAATAGGACAATTATTTAAAATATGGAAATTTGATTTATAATAGTTTGGGTCAATACAATCTTCTGCAATCATGACATTTCATCCTTAAAATTTTTTTCCTACACTAAAATAGATGATTGTAACTCTACTTAAATAATTCTTCTAGTTCCCTAGTCACTACTTCAAACATGTAGTTTCTCCAAATCATTTTAACATGGTGAATTTAAATATTTTCTAGAACATTTTCCATATGATCTAAAATTGTTTCAAGATACTCATCATAGGAAGGGACATTATCCAACGGTACTATCCATAGATTGAGTATATGTGAGGGTTATGATAAGTACTTTATCAAGAGTGATACATGAAATACATCATAAATTTGAGATATGTTTGGTGGGAGTTCTAGTCAGTAAGCCACCACTATGATCTGGTCAGGGATCTCAAATGTACTGATGAATTTTGGACTATTCATTCACTTTTTCCCAAATATCATTACATATTTCCCAGAAGATATGGGGAGGAAAACCATGTCCCCATCATCAAAATTAAGGTGTCACCGACGATTTTCAGAATAGATCGTCAATCTCATTTGGGTATCCTTGATTTACATATTAATGGTCTTACCCATGTCCACTACATTGTCAACCTCGTCAGGAATATAGTTGTTATATTTTCCCAACATCATCCCATCATGAAATTGATCTACACCTCTTCCTATAAAGGGCACTATGTTGATCCATTTTCCTACTTGAGTTAAAACTATTCTTGATTGAGAACTGAATATGTGAAATATATTATCCCCATCCTTTATTAATTTCCATAAATATTCTCCCAACATTTCATTCTTTGTATATACAATATGCTCATATTGGCCATAAATTAGTGGATAATTGTCCATACGGAACATCAACTCACTATTTAGAGAATGTTGGAATCATTTCAAAAACATGGTGGTGAATCTTGAATATTGATCAGATACAGTTGATAGTGGTACCCCACGTAGCTTACCACATCTATTATGTAAATATTTTCTAGTTTATCCTATGATATGTCCCCTCAAATTATGTTAATGTTATCATTAATTGTATGAATATCCACATAAACACATTTATCATTGGATCCCCTATATGTATTCATATTTCTGATGATGAAGTCCAAGGTGATGTTCTCCCTTTTCCATTTGGGTATAGGTAAAGGTTTCATTATCCCCATGTATTTTCTACGTTATTCTTTCATTTTATAACATTCAAGACATATTTATGTATACTTCGTGATATCCATCTTCTATATTTTCCCACTAATATAATTTTCAGAGATGTTGATATATATTTTTTATTCCTAGGTGGATGTAAAATGTTGACCTATGTTAATCATTAAATAGATCCTTCATTAAATAAGGATTTTATTGTACATGTAGTCATTAACAAAATCTCACAAATCATTATTCAGTAACATTGACTCTCATGAGTTATCTTCAATTACAGTATTTACATTCTTCTAAATTCCATAATATTCCATATGAGCATATCATAACCCATCTAGAAAGGATAATTGAAATTATGATGGTATATATTATAAATTTGAATGATTACACATATAATTTGTAATATAATATGATGGAATAGTGTGAATGTGATTGGAATTGAAAAATACACTAACTAGTTTTGTTGATTTTTTTGGAAAATATAATTTCTTACTGATAGTTTTAAGAAATGTTTTTGTTGTGGAATTTATATTTTTTGATTAGTAGATAAATATTTTGAAGGGTACAGTTGGGTGTTTGATCATTTATTTATATATAAGGATGTTACAAAATACATGGAGAAACTAAATTGATGGTTTTGGGTGGATTAAATGAATTTATTGAGATTAATTAGAGTTAGAACCATTATGATCACATTATATGTTTTCAAGAATGCATTGGAGGATGAATTGAAAACGAAGACCTCAGGGAACCAGTTCTACAGAACTCTATTATATATATATATATATATAATTTTTTAAAGGTATTTCATATAAAATATATATTTTTATGGATAATTTAGAAGTACATGATACTTGATAAACTAAAACATAACACTATAAAAATACTAAGGGGAAATCCAACCCTTTTTAACATGTGTCTTGAATGTGCTATAAATTTCATAGGTATGGTAATTTACCGAAAAATTTCCTAAAAATTGAATTATTACAATAAAATAGATTGAGTAGATTGAATAAGAAATCGGAGAGGGGATCATGGTGTTGAGGAATATGAAAAAAAAAAATTTTTTTATAAAAGTTGATGTGGGTAAAATAATTTTTCTATGAATATTTTTGCAATATATAATCTTCCCTTAAGAATATAAATGATAAATTTCATTCTAATCATAGTTCCCTTAAATTAACAAGTAGGAAATTTATATATTGATATTACGAGTTTAAAACATCAATAACAAAAATTGAAAAATTGATTCCTTCATCCTATAATTAAACTCAACCATAAAAAATGCTATGGTTGGACAACGAGGGATCTATTCAAGTAAAACATTGGTTCTAATTTCATTTTCCATTAGTATGGAATATGTTGATGAGGTATTGAGTGATTTAATTCCTTTGTATTCTTATAAATTATTGTCAGTATGGACATGGAAGATTGATACTGAAGTGAAATAAGACAGCGGTAAGATAACATATTATTTCTTAACTAGGTAGAATAATAATCACTTTCTCTTTTGATGACATCCATTTTCATTATTTAAAATTTTCTATATAATATCCAAAATGATTCTTCTTCATCAAAAAATATGTAGTAAATATATAAATACTCATGATAAATCATATTTTTGTGTATTGATGATGGAGAAGTCATTACATTAGGAGAAGAGTCATCCACTTCAATTTTAACATTCATTGATCGATAAATATCATGATGCTTCTCATGGTGATCATTGATCTGGATTACTACACATTAGAAGAATCTAACTCAAAATTTATCTTCCTCGGGGTATATAATTTCCCAATAAACCAACATATCAGTCTAATAATTATGAATCAATTGAATTATATAAGAAGGTAGATGAATTAATGGATCAAGGAAACTTAAGACCAAGCATGACCATGTGTTCTGTTCCAATAGAATTGGTTTTGATGAAAGATAGTTGATATCGTATATCAATTTTTAGTATATCTATCAATAAAATTTAAAACAAATGGTGTACTTTTTGTGTGTTTGGTCAATCAATTAAACCATTAACATTCTCTAATTGAATTTATGTGATACATTAGTAATGTTAGGAAACAATTTTTAGGTAATTTTTTTGTTTAACATGATGATATATTTATTTATGTTAATGATATAGATATCCATGATAATATTATTTGGAAGGTATTTGGAATTCATCTGGATCAAGTGATATATGAAAATATGGAAAATATGGAGTTACTCATTATACAAGTGATTTTTATATTGACATGTCATATCCAATGAAATAATAAATGTGGATAAATGATATTTAGGAGTTGTATTGTATTGGAAAACATAAGAATACATCCAATAAGTAATTATTTATTATGTTTTTGAATATTTTTTTCATTTGATTGTTTTCCAATATTAGTACTATTTTGGAACCCATAATTGAATATTTGGAAAATGGGAAATTTGACTGGTCAAAGGTAGAAAATGATGAAGTTGATATAAATTACAAAAATTTATGTGAATCACCAATTTAAGAATATCCTAATTTTGATCAATTCACTAAATAAGAGTGTGATGCAAGAGGTGTTGGGATTGACTATGTTCTCATAAAAATAATTATCACATTGAATATTCTAGGTGGAAATATAATGATTCATGGTGGAATTAAAACACATATTAAAAGTAATTTTATGTGATTGTAGGATCCAGATGTCATGGGACTGATTATTTGAGGCCAATATAGTTTTTTATTCATTATGGACACAATGAATTTTAATTTATCAATTGTAAACTAATGTTGAGTTTGAATCATGTTATGCTATTTTATTTCCTATAATTATTCTCCTTCGTGTTAAAATAATAGAATGTTTATGATAACCTGGGGGTAGATTATTCTTCCCAATGTTACAAATTAAACACCCTTTTAGACGCTTCAATTATTGGATTTCATATTATGATAGAGGATTATCATCATGGTATATAATTAAATTCTATTTTAGTAAAATTTCATATTTAATTTTGGTGGATTATTTAGTTCATGAGGTGGTTCTCTTCAAAATAAACATGTTGTGTGTTCGAAAGGAAAATTATAAGAACATGGAAATCTGGAACAACATAATTGATGAATATTTGGTAGTTTTATTAGCATAAAAATAGAGATATTAATGGGTAATATCAACAAAATATATATTCTATCATATATCCATGAAATTCATTCAAGACTCTAGAATTCTCATCGATAAAAGAGTAATTTCAAGAGTAGTTTATTCTCTCAATTAAAGACTATAGAGAATCCATGGGATGATACCAACATGGATTTCATCATGGATTTACCAAACCAATATAATAATTTATTTTCCCAAATAATTTTTTTCTTTCTTTCAATTCCTTGAATCATTTTTCTTATATAGAAACTAAATTACTCATCCATTTTTTGTGTAAATTATGGGGGAAATTCACTATGAGGCATCTCTTCTAATCATTCCATGACCCCCAAACATAAAGTAAAATTGATATTTCCATGTGCACTTTAGATAAAAATATTAAAATTTTAGTGAAAAAGAATATGAGTGATCGAGATTTATAACATTCATAACATGAATTTGAAAACAATATAGTACCATGTTCTACCTCTTGATATTCTCCATTTAATGTGGTTTATTAACTCAAATTAATCAATACTATTTAATTTATATCTTCTACCATTTATTTTTTGTAGACCATTTATGTGTAGAATACGGAATAATAGATGATGAATCTTAATTAGGCTATTGATAATCAAATTTATAAGTCTATTGAATCATATATCAGGTGAGATAACATGCTTGATATTCATGACATTTTTCATTAGGGAGACAATTTATGGAATCACCTCCACAAGGAGATATTTCCAAACAAAACATATTGAATGCTGGAACCCTGATCTTAAGTTCCATTCAATTTACATAAATTTTTGGTAAATATTTCCCAAAAAAATGATTTAATTAATGTTTTTAGTTACATTGATGTGATATTCAACGTTGGGGATTAATTTACACATATTAGTGGAGACAATTTATTAGTTTGGGGGATAATACTCTCCTACCCATAAGGTATTATGTATTATATATTAATACCATGGGGAAAATTTTCATATTTATATGAATTTTATGAACATTTTTTTCAAATTAGAACAACCCACACTTTTTGGAATCCTACAAAATGTTGGGACACGACATTCCTATTTAGTGTGCAAAATGAAATTTCCACAAAGAAAGAAAACCGAATTTTCTATATCACATTAACATGGAAGTATAAAATTGAATAAAGAATCATTAATATGGAATCTCATTACATTAATTAGTGTGGTCATTAATAAGAATGTGATAGTTGATTTTTACTATTTTTTATCTATTGAGTGCCGCCAATAATGTAATTTTATTTGGAACATTACTCTTACATAAATTTTCTATATAAATTTGGATAAAACATTTTAATTGATATTCATAAAACCTATAAATTTTGAACTTAATATGAAACATTCATTCATTAAAATCTTCAATTTTTCATGAAATGGTAATAACTAAACATTTCTAGTGATATTACATTTAAAATTGGAGAAACCATGAATGATGGTGTTTCATTAAAGAGTTGTTCATTCATCTAATTTTAAATTTTTACCATCTTGGAAAACCAATTTCAGGATTCCAGTGATGCATTAGAGGTTTTATGGTTTTTATTAGATGATTGTTTCGGGATTTTTGGGATGAGGTTTTATGGGTTTTTTGAGATTATGGATTAAGGTTTTTTGTGGAATTGGGTTTACGCATTAATGGGAAATGAGATTATGGTTTTTTGGGATGGGTGTATAGGTTTTTTGGGTTATGATATATGATTATTTTGTGGTAGAGGTGTGAGGGTTTTTTTTTTTGGGATGAGGGTCTATGGTTTTTGGGGTTGGGTGTTTATTCATTATTTTTAGACTGTGGTTTTAGGGTTTTTTGTTGACTGTCATATAGGTTATTTTAGGGATGATAAATAACGGTGTTTTTGTGACTAGGTGTTTATGTTTTATTTGGTCTAGGGGCCATTGATTTTTGGGGGGCTAAGGGTATAGTGTTCTTTGGTGATGATGGAGTAGGATTTGAAAGGGAAGAGGGTATAGGTGTTGTTGGGGCTGAGGGACTATGTATTTTTTGGATATTGGGTTTAGGTTATTTTGGAGGTATTTTCTCATGGTTTATATAGAATGAGGATCTATACTTTTTTAGGTATTCGGCTCTCGATATTTATTAGTCTATAGGTATATGTGTTTATGAGGATATGTTTATATGGTTTTTTTGAGGATTAGGGTCTATGGTATCTTGGCGGATGGTGTAAATGGTATTGTTAGATCAGGGTATAGGGGTTTCTAGGGATGCCGAACATTGTTTCTTTGGGGCTGTTGGACAATGGGTTTTCTGGAATGAGGGACTAGTGTTTTGGGGATAATGGGTTAAGATTTTTTGTTGCGAAGGGTATATGGTTTTTAAGATTATGTTTTAGATTTTTTTGTGACTTTGGGTCTTCAATTATTTAGCATAGGGTTCCAGGGTTATCTTAGGGATAAGAGTCTAGCGTTTTTTTGGGAGATTATTCTAGGGTTTTTGGGCATGAGGTTCTAGGGTTTTTCATAGAAAAGTGTGTAGTTTTTTGGGGGGATGTAATACTAGGATTTTTTTTGTGTTGTCGGTCTAGTGTTTTTTAGGTATATGGGTATAAGTGTATTGAGGATAAGTGTTTATTAATTTTTAGGTCCCAGGGTTTTGGGATTTTTGAGGATGTGGTTTTTGAGTTTTTTGGGGATATGTGTGTAGGGTTTTTTGGGGGGAGAGGGTGAATGATTTCCTAGGGAGGTGAGTCCTTTTTTTTGGGGATGTGGGTAAATGTTCTATTGGTGATGTGGGTATCATGTTTTTTAGGGATTACCGTCTAGTAATTTATGGTGCTGAGAATCTATTATTATTTGGGGCAGAGTATCTAGGGTTTTATACATTGTGGGGTATGTGTTTTGGTAATAGGGGTCTAGGATTTTCCATTGGAAAAGAGCCTATTTTTTTGGGGATAAGGGAATCAGTTTCTTGATGTATATTGATCTTTTTTTTGGTGTGGAGGGTCTGGGTTTTATTAGTGATGAGGGTCTTAGTGTTTCTTGGGATACATGAGTGTGGTTTTTGGGGCTCATGTTCTTAGTCTTTTTTGGTACTTGGGGGCTAGTATTTTTTTTGTATGAGGACCTCGTTTTTTTGGGATTGAGGGTATATATTTTTTACAGGATGAGGTTCTAGTGTTTTATACATATGAGGTTATTGGTGTTTGGGGGGAGGCTTATTTAGGTTTTTTTTGGTAAGAGGAGATATATTTTATTAGGGATTATGGTTTAGGGGTTTTTTAGAATTATCAGTTAGGTTTATTTGGGTCCGAGGTTCAAGAGATTTTTTGGTTTTTAGGGATTAGATATTTATGGGCTGCTGGGTTTAGTTTTAGGGGGGATGAATGATTATGGTTTTTTATGCCTATGTCTTTAGGGTCGTTGTGGCCATGTGATATGAATTTTTGGGGCTAAAAGATTATGGAATTTTTGAGTTGATGGTTTTTCTTTTTTCTGGGGATGAATGTTTGGGGATTTTAGAGGATTAGTGTGTAGTGTTTCTGGGGTTTATGGATTAGTGTTTAGGGTATTTTTGATTGAGGGTTCAATGTTTTTTCGGGGTGAGGGTTTTGGTTTTTTTGAACATAGGGTTTCGTTTTTTGGGGGAATATGCATCAGAGTATATTTGGGACGAGGGTTTAGGGTATTTTTTAGATGGTGTAATTTTTTAGATATTTGTATGTTGGTTTTTGGGAAAGAGGGTTTTTTGGGTTTTGTGGATGATAGTGTATGTTTTTTCGTATAGAATCTAGGGTTTTTTGGGGATAACTATCATGTGTTTTGGGTATGAGGGTATATTATTTTTTTGGGTCTAAGGTTGAAGGGTTAGTTTGGGATACCCATATAAGTATATTTTGGGATGATGTTTTGGGTTTTGGGAGGATGATAGTGTAGCTTTTTTGGGGATGAGTTCTAGGGAATTTTTTGGATGGGGGTATATTATTTTTTGGAGATGAGGGTCTAAGGATCCTTTTGGATGATGTTCTATATGTTCTTGGCATTAACGGTAAAGGGATTCTTGTGTATGAGGGTGATGAGTTTTTTGGGGATGAGAATATCATGTTTTGTTGAAAATGATGGAGTATGGTTTTTTACGGATGAGTTTAAAATGGTTTTTTGGGGATGAGGTTCTAGGGTTATTTGTGATGAGGGTCTACTATTTTTTGGTTAAATTTCCTAAGCGTTTTTTTCTATCATGGTCAACAATTTTTTATGGTCCAGAATCTAAATTTTTAAGGTTGTGGGTATTATGTAATTTTATAACGGCCATTAAGGTATCTTTGTGGATGAGAGTCCATGTCTTTTTTGGGAATGCGGGACTAAGTTTATCAGAATCTATGAGTCTATGATTTTTTAGGTACGATGGTTTATGTTTTATTCATTATGATATACTTGTTTTTTGTGGGTCTAAGAGTCTAGAGGTTATAAGGGAAGAGAATATAGGGTTTGTTTGGTGTTGAGGGTCTAGTATTCATTATTAATAAGGGTTTTGAGTTTTTTTGGGATCCATATTTAGGGTTTTTATGATATTAGATTTTCAGTTTATTTGGTGGTTGAAGGTCGAGGTTTTTTGAGCCAATGGTCTAGGGTAAATTAGAGGAGATGGTATGAGAATTGTTTGGGATTTGTGTCAATTTTTTTGGGGCAAATGGTCAATGTTTATTTCTATTTTGTGTATATGGATTATTGGGGACAAACGTGTCTGGGTTGTGGGGACAAGGGTCATGGGTTTTATTCGGGATTATGTATTTTTTTATTTAGGGCTTTGGGTTTTGGTTTTTCTAGGCCTGATGTTATAATTCTTTTGGGAAGAATGTATCTAATTTTTTTGAGTATGAGGGTCTACAATTTTAGGTGGTGAGTGTGTTTGTTTTTTTTTGGATAGGAGGTTCTAGAGTAATTTGGGTATGACTGACTATGGTTTTTTGTTGTTGAGGGTTAAATGGTTTTTGGGACTGAGGGTCTTTGGTAATTTCATGATGAGGATCTTGGTTCTTCTGGTGTAGAGGAAGTATGGTTTTTAGTTCTAAGGGTCATTGATTACATTAGGGATGAGGAACTATGTTATTTTGGGGAAGAGGATATAGGGTTTTTTCTTGAAGAGGGTTTAGGATTCTTTATGTGTGAGGTTCTAGGGGTTTTTTTGTATGATGGTCTAGCAATTTTTTGGTCCATCATTCTGTGGTTTTTGGGGTTGAGGGTTAATTGATTTATGAGGATAAGGGTTTAGGGATATTTAATTATGATTTATTAGCATTCTCAACGGAATATGGTTTAAGGCTTTTTGGGGATGTGGGTTTTTTTATTTTTAATGGATGAGGGATTGGGGTTTTTTAGGACGATGGTTAGTGATTTTTCTAGGATTTTTTTTTTTGGGTTTTTTCAACTGAGGGTTTAGATTTTTTTAAAGGCTGGTGGATTTTTTTAAGGGATTGATGATTCGGTTTTTCTGGGTATATTCATTTAAATTTTTTTTGGATATATGCGTAGGTTTTTTTGGGAAGAGGTTTTAGTGTTTTTTGGGGAAGAGGGTCTAGGGGATTATATTATGCGGTTGGATGGTTTTTAGGGTTATTTGTGTAGGAATATTTACAGTAATGTGTTTAGGGTATTTTAGAGATGAGGGATGGGGGATTTTGTGGTAGAGTGACTTGGGTTTTTTGGGGATAAGGGTTTATGATTTTTTGGGTGTAGGGATTTTGTGGATGATGGTTTGGGAGATTTTGTGGATAAGGGATTGGAATTATTTAGGGGATTATTGTTTGGGGATTGTTTCAAACTGAGGGTTTAGGGTTTTATTGGGATGATATCTTGCAGTTATTTTGGGGATTAGGGTTTAGGATTATTTATGGGATAATGGTTTATGATTATTTTAGGATGAAGGTTTAGGTTATTATGGTATCGACGGTCTATATTTTTTCTGCTGAGGATTTAGTTTTTTTGTATTTTTGGGGTATTTGGTTTCTAGAGAAGTGGTTTTACGGTTTTTTTGGGTTGATTGTTTATGTATTTTTGGGGATCAATGTTAAAGGGGTTTTTTGGGTTTAGGGTATTATATTTTTTTGGTAGATGGTATAGTGGTTTTTAGGGTAGCATGTTTATGGTAATTTGGAAATATTTTGTTAGGGTTTTGGGGGAATGTGATTTTAGAGTTAATTAGAGACAAGGGTTTATGTTTTATCTAGATGAGGGTTTTTATGAGGGATTTTTGGGGAAGTGGGTTTTGGGTGGGTTAGTGGTTTTTTGGGGATGATGGTTTGAGGTTTATTGCATCTAAGGTTAGTGGGTTTTAGTGTTTAGGGTTTTAGTGTTTACATGATATTGGATGGGGTTTTTGGGGATGATGTTTTAGGTTTTTTCGGATGAGGGATTAATTATTCATATTTTGTGGTTATTTAGTTTTTTGATTCTATGGTATTATGATATTATGGGGGTAGGGTTCTATGGTTATGTTATGGTGACGACCTATATTTTTTGGCCTAAGGGTTTAGTGTATTTTATGATGGTTTAAGGGTTTTGTGATCTCTATTTTTTATGGATGATGGTTTATAGTTTTGTAGGATGAAGGTTTAGTGTATTTTAGGCCGAAAGTTTTTCAGTTTTCTGGGTATGAGTGTTATGGTTTTTAGGATTTCATGGTTTATGGTTTTTTGGGCATTGAAATCAAGATTTTTAAGGATGAGTGTTTACTATTTTTTATGACAGAGGGTTTAGGGTATTTAGGGGCTATTGGTTCAGTGTATTTTGGGAATAAGGTTTTAGTATTTTTTGGGGCAAAGGGTTAAGGGTTTTTTCAAGGTGGATGGTTTACCATTTTTAGGATTTTTCTATTTAGTTTTTTTGGATTTGGGTTTTTGAATTTTTGGGTAGAATGTTTTTTGTTTGTTTTCAGTAAAGGTTTTATAGATTTTTCGTGATAAAGGGTAAATGTTTTTTAAGGAAAAGGGTTTATTGTTTATTGGGTTATATTACTTTATATTTTTTGTGTTTTATGGTTTAGGATGTATTGCATCTGAAGGATTATTCTTTTTTAGGGCTGTGTTTTTAGATTTTTTTTGGTGATATGGGTCAAAATAATTGGGGATGGGGGTTTAAAAAATTTATGGATTCTGGAGTATGGGTTTTTTTGGACCGAGGGTTTTTTTATTATTGATGTAGGTCTATAGAGGGTTAGTTATTTTGGTGTTGACATTTGGGGGTGTTCGTTAATGGGTGTTGGGGGTTTTTGTGGGGAAAAAATTGTTTTCGTTTGGATAATGGATTATAGTTATTTTTGGATGAGGGTTGTGGTTTTTTTGGATAGCATGCTTGGGGTTGTTTAGGGATATGTTTTGGGTGTTTTGGGTAAAAGGTTGGGGTTTTTAGATTTTAGGGTTAGGGGTTTTTAGGGGATGTGTGTCAATGGTTTTTTATTGTTGGGAGATTATTGTTTTTAGAGAACAAATTTTTTAGTATTTGGGGATGGTGGTTTAGGTTTTTTTAGGGATGCAGGTTCCATCTTTTAGAGGGATATGGGTTTGTTTTTTTATCTGGTTGGTTCGGATTTTTTTGAGGGATTCTATTTTTTGGGGAAAAGGGGTTATATTTGATTTGGGAAAATGGATTAGATTATATTTTGAATAAGGAGACCGGTTTTTTAGGTATGATAGTTTATGTTTCATTTGGGTGAATGTTTTTGGACTTTTTGGGTTCATCGTTAAGAAATTTGGTGATAGAAGTTTTAATGGATGAGTTTTTATTTTTTTGGGATGAGGGATAGTGGTTTTGTTGGGAATAAGGGTTTCTTGTTTTTTGGGGTAAGGATTGGTGGTTTGGGGGGTTGAGTGTTGGGGGTGGCGATGAGGGTATTGTTTTTATTTGTGAAGGTTTTTTTGGTTCATTAAGGTTTAGGGTTGAGGTATTTTATGGATTAATGTTAGGGGTTTTTGTTTATGAGGGTTATGTCCCTTTTGGGGGTGAGTTTTTGGGTGTTCGGTTCAGTGATTATGTTTTTTTAGGGATGAGTGTTGTTCGTATTTTGAGGTTGAGTGTTGGGTGTTTATTGTTCATATGTTTTTGTCGATTTTGGGGATGTTTCTTTATTTTTTTTCATGAGGGTTGAGGTTTTATTGGTTCTAGGATTTAAGGGGTTTTTGTGGTTGAAAGAGGTGTGTTTTTTACGGATGTGTGTTTAGGGTATTTTGGTGCTGGGTGTTTATGTTTTTTCAATAGAGAATATGGTATTTTTGGGATGAGGGTATAGAGATTTATTGGTAATAGGATTTAGGTTTTTCTGGGATGAGTGTTTTGGGATTTTGGGGAGGGAGGTTTTGGTTTTTTTAGGTATACTTATTTATGATTATTTAGTGATGAGGTTTCAAAATTTGGTGGGGGGGATGTTTAAGGATTTTTTTGGCTGAGGGTTTAGGATTATCATGGGGAAGAGTGTTTAGGGTTTTGATTTGGCATGGGGGTTTATGGTTTTTTACGATGACATTTTAGTAATTTTTTTATTTGAGAGTTTATAAAATATTAGTGTATTCTGGGATAACGTTCTAGGGTTTTGGGGGTGAAGATTATTTAGGTTTTCTTGGTGGATAGGGTTTAGGAATTTTGGGCCTGAGAGTTTAGGGATATTTATTAATGATGATTTCTGTGTTTTTGGGATTAATATTTATATTTTTATTTGTAAGAAGGTTTAGGTTTTTATGTGGATGTGTATTTAGGGATTTTCAGGGAATGATTGTTTAGTCATTTTTTGGGATGGGGGTTATAATTTTTTCGGGATAGGGATTGTTGAAATTTTTGGCCAGGGGATGGTTTTTTTGGGGCTATAGGATTTATTTTATTGGGGGATGATGATTGTGGGGTTTCTAGGGAATATTTTTTGAGGGTTTTGTGTAGAGTGTTTGGCTTTATTTTGGGCTAAGGTATGAAGTTTTTTTGGGGTGAGTGTTGAAGGTTTTTTGAGTTAGATTTGTGGAATTTTTATGGGGATAAGGATTGAGGGGGTTAGGGAATATTATTTTGGATTTGTATTTCGGTTTATGGTTTTTAAGGGGATATGGGTTTAGTGTTTTTTTGGCTGATGTCAGAGTGTTTGTTGTTGAATAATGATATGTGTTTTGATGTGTTAGGTTAGTGGGGTTATTGTGGCTATGAGTTGGTGGTAATTTGGGGATGAGGGTTTTGGTTTTTGGGTAGAGTGATGGTGGGGTTTTGTGTTATAGGGTTTTGGGATTATTGAATTTTAGAGTTGGGGTATTTTAAATATGAGGGATATGGGTTTTTTTAATGAGGATTTAGAGACTTCTAGCGCTAAATTTTGTAGTTTTCTAGAGGCAAGATCTTAGTGGAGTTTTGAGGAATATGGTTTTTGGTTTATGGTCTGAGGGTTTAGGGGTTATTGGGTATGATAGTTGATGTTTTTTGTGGGTAAATTTGGAGTGTATTTTTTGGTGGTTTAGAGTTTTCTAGGGTTGGCGTATCAGGATTTTCATAACTATGGTTTTAGGGTTTTTTGTGCTTAGATTGTATTACTTTTAATATTGGAGGGTTTAGGTATTTTAGGTCTTAGTGAAGAGGGTTTTTTGGATGATGCTTGAGGGTATTTTGGGGATAGAGGTTTGGGGTTTTTGTGTCTAAGGTATAAGGATTTTCGGAACTAAGGGTATAGGGTTTCTTAATGCTGGGAATTTAGGTTTTTAGGGATAAGGGTTTATTATTTTTTGTGGATGAGGGTTTCAGGTTTTTTGTGGTAGTGGGTAGTGGTTTCTTTGGGGATGTGGGATGTTATTTTCATGGGGATCAAGGTGAAAGGTGTTTTTTGGATTAAAATTTGGGGATTTTTGTGATTATTGTTCCCATTTATTGGGAATATTATTTAGTGTTTTGTGGGGTTGAGGGTTGAGTGTGTATTGGGGAAAAGGGATTATGGGTTTTTGTTGATGAGAGTATAATGTTTTTAGTGATGAGGTTAAAGTGTTTTTTGGGGGATGATGGTCTTGAATTTTTTTTGATTAAGGGATTAATGTTTATGGGGATGATTGTTGATTTTTTGGGGATGATGTTTTTGTTTTTCTGGGTTATGTGTTTAATGTTTAATGTGGATAACAATTTCTGTATTCTGGGAGATGAGGTTTTTGAATTTTTGGGGGCTGAGTATTTATGGTTTTTTGGTAGATGGGCGTCAAGTGTTTTGGGGGACATTGATTTAGTGTTACATATGGATGTGGGTGGATTCCTTTTGGGGCTGAAGGTTGAGTGTATATTGGGGAAATATAGTTTATAGTTTCTTTGAATTTAGGGTAGAAGGGAATTAGGGATGGGGGTTTATTTTTTTAGAGATTGGGGTTGCGGTTTTTTGGGGGATGGGGGTTGAAAATTATTTTGGATTAGGAGTTAACAATTTTTTAGGATGAAGGATTATTATTTTTTGGGGATACGGGTTTGTGGTTTCTGGGCCTAAAGGATTAGTGAATTTTGGGTTTATGGTTTCAAATTTGTTTGGGGGATGGGTTAATTATTTTTTAGGTATTAATGATAATGGTATTTTGGGATGAGGATTGAAATTATTTTGGGGCTATGGTATTGTGATTTTTTTGGGGCGATTCATTGAGGTTTTTTTGGTCTACGATTTTATGTTTTTGGGAATGATGATTTTTTATTTTTTTGGTTCAATGAGATTAATTTTATTGGGCATGAGGGATGATGGTTCTCTTTGGTGAGGGTTGACTATTTATTTTGGGATGAGAATTGATAATTTTCATGGATTGTGGTTTACCATTTTTTAGAGATATGTGTCTAGTGTTTTTTGATTCAATGTGTTGAGAGTTTTTGGGAGGTGATGGTTTAGGGATTATTGGGGATGCGAGTTGAAGGGATTTGGTGGCGGAGGGTTGACTGTATTCTAGGGAATATGGTATAGTAATTTTTTTGCAAGTTGACGAATTTTTAGGTCTTATTTTTTACTGTTTTTTTATGAATAGGGTTTGTGGTTTCTCTGTCTATGAGAATAGGGATATATGGGGGTGAGAGTTTTGTGTTTTCTAGGGATGTTGGTTGAAGGGGTTTACTTGGGTTTATGGGTTCATGTTTTTTTGTAGTTTAGGGTTTTAATATAGTGATATTTAAATGAATGTTTTTGATAATGGTTTATGTATTTTTGGAGATGAAAATTCATGGTTTTTTATGGCTGAGTCTTCATGATTACTCAGAAAGAGTTTTATGGTTTTTTGGGGATGTGGGTTCATTTTATTGGGGGATGTGTGTAAATTATTTCTAGAGTTGAGGGTTCATTGTTTAATTTGGATGAGGGTTATGAGAATTATTTTGATGATGTTTCCAAGTATTTTGGGGATGAGTGTTGAGGGTTTATATGGAGGAGGAATTAGGGATTATTGGTGATATGGGTTCATGAATTTTTACAACTATGGGTTCCTTGTTTTTTTTTGGAAGATGGATCGCGATGTTTAGTGGTAGATTGTTCATTTTTTTGGTGTTTGTGGTTCATGGATTTTGTGGAAGGTTTATTAGCATATTTTTGGGCTAAGGGTCTACATTTTATGGGGTCGAGGGTTCTTATTTCTCTTGAGATGAGGGTTCATGGTTTTTTAGGATTGAGGGTTCATGGGTTGTTGGTTGATTGAACATGTTTTGTTATGTCTGAGGCTTATAGTAATATTGGGGATATGGGTTTGGGGTTTTGGGGTACGAGTGTTGAATGTTTTTTGGGGAACGGGTTCAATGAATTTTAGAAATGACTTTTATTTGTTTTCTTGACTGAGGAATATAGGTTTTTACGGGAAAATGTTTTAGGTTTTTTGGGGCTGAGACTTATGTATTATTTGAGGATTCAGTTTTAGGGTTATTGGGGCTAATTTTTTGTGATATATTGGGGATGGGGGTTCTGGTATTATTGGTCCAAGGTTATATGTGTTTTGGATATAAGGTGTCAATGTTTTTTTGGATGAGGTTTTAGGGAATCATGGGCATAAGGGATAATATGTGTTTAGGATAGAGGGTTAATGGTTTTCCAGGGATGGATGTTTAGGGTTTTTTGGGCTATGTGTTTAGGTTTTTTCTGGGGATTAGTGTATATTATTTTATGGAATGCAAGGTTAATGGTTTTTTTGAGTATGGGAGATTATGGATTCATATGGTTGTTTTTTATGGTAAATTGGGGATGAGGGGAGTGGTGTTTTGTGGACAAGTGTTTATTGTTATTGAGTTATGAGTATTTATAGTACATTGGGGTTGGTGTTTTAGTTTTAATTAGGGATTGTGGTTTATTTTATTTTAGGGATTAAATTTTAGATTTTTTGGGTAGAGGATTGATGCTTATTTTGGTTCTGAGGGTTAGGTTTTCATAGGGATGATGATTTAGGTTTTTTGGGGTTATGTGTTTATATTTTTGAGGGGTTGATAGGTTTTTTAGTCATAGGTTTTATAGAATTTTCAAGAATATGTTTGAATGTTTGTTGGGGATGCTGGATTATGGATTTTTGGGGTGATGGGTTGACAGTTTTTTAGGGAAGTGAATTTTGAGCCGTTTTTTGGGGATGAGGGTTGAGTGTTTTTTAAAGATAACGGTTTAGGGTTCTTTAGATGAGGGTTGGGGGTTATTATTCTTGAGGGTTCACCATTTTTATTTGTATATGAATCATGATGATGATATTGACTTGATGGAATGTAAAAAGAAATATTTGTATTTTCCAATGATTCATATAAAAATAAATAGACTAAACGATGAAATTGAATCCCATATCATTTCATTAAATGGCCCAAACCCATGGTGCATGAATGAAATTTAAAAAATAGATTATTATCACTCTTATTATTTCTAAAATGAAATTAATGAATCACAAGACACAATGATGAATTAATTTTTAAATTCCATTCCAAAATAAATATTCTAGAAGGGAAAATTTTGACTCCAACATTAAATCCAATGATCTCGGTAATAAAAGATAATTGTTGTGTGAAATGGGTGGAAAGTCATGTTCTACACATCCATAATGTCAATAAAATCCATTTTTTATTTTCAATTTAATGGGAAATTCTTTGTATATCATTTATGGAATTAGAGTACTTGACACATCACTTATTTATCATATCTTGTAAATAAATATCCACAACATGGAACTTTATTATATTAATAATTGTATGAGTGAAATTATATTTTTTTTCTCTTGATTATCTTATTATTGTTCCAAATATTCCCTTTATTTTTGTTCATTATAACTGTGTAGGTAAATATATTAGATCAGGTATATAAGATCACAAGCTTCTAATTCTATTCCCTAGCATATGTTCATTGTTGTGTTGATTTTCAATCACATCCATCACTTGATTGTGTTGTCATAGAAATAGGAATCACTTTGTTGGAATTGGTTGACTACATTCATATAATATAAATAACCATTATCTGAAACATAGACCCACAATATATCCACTATCCCTTACCCTATTCCATGATGATCTAGGCACCCTAGGAATCTTGCGTTAGTTATTATCAAGCTCTAGTTGATTAAGAAGAAAAATATGTCCTCATTTACATTTATTTTATCCAATACCATTATTATCATTCCATATTGTACACCAATTCAAAAAAACCTAAAACCTCCATTTAGTTGAAAACAACAATAATTTTCCTATGTTGTGAAATCATGAAATAATATCACATTAAGATAATTAATCATACAAATTCTTATAAAATATTATTTTATATTTGTGATCTTAACTAAAAATAAAAAAAAATCAATCATCTCATCATATTGTGCTTTTAAAAATGACACAGATTATTTCATTGGTATATTTTTAAAAACTATATTTTTCTACTTTGTTTTGATCATCTTATTCAATATAAAATTAATCAAAAATATTATTTCGGTTATTTTAAAAAAAATTATAATTTATTTTTAATCACTTCAGGTTGTACATTAGTAGCACATTCCACTTCCATATATCAAATTCCCAATAATTTTACTTCATCAACATATCATATTTTTTCCCATATTCTTATTATTTTTTATTTCAAAAAAAATCAATGATAACCGCATTTAATACAACCATACACCATTTCTAACATCTTAAATATATTTTCTACCATCTTATCATGGATTAATATTTTATAATACCCTTTCAATGAATCTTTTTATGTTTAAACATCCCCTATCACTATCATAATTTGGCATCGATTTGTTGAATGCGATGACCCCAAAATGGGCAGTTTATTTTATATGATCTTGGGATTTTAAATATGTGTCATGTGTGTAAATAAATATGGGAAACGATATTGAGTGTGTATCAAAATGTCTATTAGTGTGTACATATTTGGTGCATGAGTATGTATCTTTGTGTGTGGTTGTATAGATGTTCTAAGTATCATTGTGTATCTATGAGAGTGTGAGGGTGTACATTTTGCGTGTGTGATTGTGTATACTTATATGTGTTTTATTAATTTTTTTCATGAGTATACATATATATTCTTGTGTCTATGACTATTCATGTATCTTTGTATTTGTTTCTACACATTTGTGTTTTAGTTTTTTACTAATTAAGGTATAATTTCATGTGAAGAGAGTTCATCATGTTGTCGATGAAGGAAGATGATGTAGATTTCTTCCACTAAAAGATACACAACTCTAAATGAATGATTGGGTGGGATATTTTGAGAATCTATTTTATAGGATGATGGAGGTGCTACATGTTTGGATAAAAACCTGGAGAATCATGATTTCCTGAGAGGGATTCATGTTAACTCATAGAATACATTGACACCACATCACCCCATAATAATATAGTATTTTTTGGAGAACATTGATGATGATTTCAATAATGTACCAAAAATAATGATTCAGTTCGAACAATATATCAGATTCCAATGGAGACCAAATTAATATGTCATCCATGTTGGTATTAAGGTGATGTTATCGTCTTTTCAAGAAAATAGGTATCCATAAAAATAGTTGGAGTGTGAGATATGGACAGAGAAAGTGTTTTCATGTTACACATATTTTTTATATTAAATTGTGAAGAATTTACCCCATAGGATATTAGGATAATGACTTAATTTTTTGTGATAAAATCTAAATGGAGAGGGATACATAAACCATACATACAGTAATAGTTGGGATGACATGATGTTTTCACATATTAAATCTATTTTTTCCATAAAACTATGATAGATATCAAATAAATAACTTTAAAAATATCACTATATATATTAAGTGTGTTTATGAATGCTACAAGGGGAAAAAACGTCCCTGATATAGTAAAACATTATATATGTTCCATATGCACCATTGAATTGTTTTTAAATGGTCTCAATCAGGATATTGTGGATCATGTAGATATGTCCCATCATGTGGAGATAGAAAATGTGATCCACCACGCCACCAATGTTAATAAACATATCAAATTAAGGGAAACATGGGGAAACCAACAACACCTTTCACAATATAAGATAATTTGATGATGTGTATTTTAGAATCATCAAATCTAAAATAGGTGGTAGATCAAAAATGATGCAAGATAATTCTTCAACATATAAACCTAGTAATATGGATATCAAAATAAGGAATTACGACAATGAATTCTACAACTACTATAGAAGGGGTCACAATTCTCTCAGATTACCACACTGGAACACCATGTCAATAAAAATATTATTGATAATGGGACATTGATAGAGAGAGATATGAGGAATAGGTATAGGATTCTTCAAAATCTGTTAATGTATTATTTTTTGAAGGATGTGAGATTATCATCAAGTGTATGATTTTGAGAGATCAAATGATTTCCAATGAAAATTATAAAAGTGATAACATTATTCATACCTAATTATATATTAATTGTAAGTTATTCATTTCAATCATTTATATAAGTAGAAGTATAAATGTAGTGAGCATCGTGTCAGTGGAAATTCTAGGACACCTATATTTCTAAAAATTATATCCTTACCATTTTATGTTATTGAATGATTATGGAGTGTTGATTCATAGAATGTGGGTGATGGTATTTCTATCCAATGTTAAATATGTGTATGAGATATTTTTTACCATTATTTTAATTAATACATTCTATTTTTGGTTGTGTTGATAGTGGAAGTATGATCGACATGTGATAGATTATGGATTCCAAAACATTCACCCATTTTTGTGCATAGGGTAACATGAAAAACCTATTTGTATTACCATTAAATAAATATTCAAAGATCAAAAATTGATATATAATATAGAAATTGGGGATTGGGAAATGAAGGGATAAAATGATAAATGAGGGAAGGAAGGATGATGTGGGAATGAAAAAACAAATGACACTGAGTTTGAAGAAAAATCACCATAGAAAACGATAAGTCAATGAGTAAAAAATGTGAAGAATAAAGACAAGTATGAGGTTATAGATTCTTTTATTTCATGGAATACCTCCATGTATTTGTATATAATGTGGGAACAATAATCCCTAACCACATAACACCATCATTTTTAAATGTTGTGTCATATTTATATCAATTGTATGATGGCTTCATTCTTGAGGAGGTTAAAACATGTTTTTATCCTAATATAGAGGTAAAATAAATTAAAATATCCATTAACAATATAATTATCCTGATGTTTTGGAAGGACTGTCATCTACATGTGTATTTTTCTTAAAAAGTGAAGAATGTTATAAAATAAAATTTTATCGATATGGAACCCCTTTTGTATTTATCCTCTTTTCCTCTATTGATCATTTTTTTTTCATTTTCATGATAGTAAAAATTTTGAAGGAAATTAACTTTTTAAGAAACACCATGAGAAACAAACGTAACTAGAGAATATTGAAATAAAATGGATGTAAATGACCAAGATACTTGGAGAAGTAAAATATATAATTATTAATATGATTGATTAGACTATAAAATTGTATTATGTGAGCATTATTATTTTCAAAGGCCATGGTTCAAATCATTAATCCTAATTGGGGCCAATGTTTTAATTTTTTTAGGGAGGAAGGGTTATGGTATTTTAGGGGAAGATAATTTACGCTATTTTGGTGATGATGGTTTAGGTTATTTAAGTAATGTGTTTAGGAATTGTTTAGGCCGATGGTGAACAGTTTTATTGTTCTGTTAGTATTATGGGTTTTTTGGGCTGAAAGTTTAGTTTTATTATTTGGTACATGGTATAGGATTTCACTGTGTTTTTTGTTTAGGGTTTCTCGGTTCCAAGGGATTAGGTTTTTTTGGGATGCTGTTTTATTACGATTTGGGGTTAATGGTATTGGATTTATTTTCATGAGAGTTTTTAGGGATTATTAGTTTTGGGGGTTTAGTGTTTTTTGGTGCTGAGGGATTTGGGTTTTTTAGAACTAATGGTTTTGGGTTTTTGGGGGATGAGGGGTTAGGGTTCCTTTCTTATAAGGTTTTTGGGTTTTTTAGGGATGATTTTACAAGGAATTATGGAGTTAATGATTTATGTTTATAAGGATGAGGGTTTGGAGTATTTTGGTTGTGATTTTGTGGTTTTTGGGGCGTTAGTTTATGTTTTTGTGAGGAAAATAGAATAGATATTTTTGGCGGTTGAGTGTTTACTATTTTTTGTGCCTGAAGTATTAGGTATTTTAGGGAATATATTTTTGGGATTCTGTGATTGAGTGTTTTATATTTCATGGGGATGATTTTTTTTTGGTTTTTTAGTGATGATGGTTTGATGATTTTTGGCGCTGAAGGATTTAGATTTTTTGTGGTTGAGTGTTAGTAGATAAACCCTTATCATCAAAATATATTGACACATCAAAACAATAATAACCAAAAGCCATGATGCTAAAAAAACATAACACCACATCCCAAAAAACAATAAACCCTATTACCAAAACATCCAAAATCCATAGCCCCATAAAACGTAATATCATTATTCTCAAATAAAACTAAACACTATTCCCAAGAAAATTGAACACACCTAGCCCCAAAAAAACCTAAACCTTCATTTGTAAAAAATTATAGACCCTCATCCCCAAAAAAACATAAAACCGCATACCAAAAAAAACCTAAACACCTAACACCAAAAAACCCTAAACCATTTGTAGAAGGGAACCCTAAAACCACATCCCTAAAAACCCTTAAAAATAACCCACAAAAATCCTAGAATATATTCAAAAGAAACCCTAATTCTATACCCCCTATAATCCTTTGTATCCCCAAATACCCAAAACCATCCTCTACAAAAAAAATAATCATTTTCCAAAAAAATCCAAAACACATATCCACAAAATTCCCTAAATCCTCTCGTAAAACACCCTAAACCCTAAAACCTATGAATCCATAATAAATCAATACTGATAAAAATTATTCCCATAACCCCCAATCCAAAATTTATTTATTTTAAAAGCCCTAAAACATAATCCCAAATAACTATAAATCCCCATCCCAAAATCCCTATGGCCTCCAACACAAAAAACCCTAATCCAAACACCCATAATTACCTCTGCCCTAATGCTAAAAAAATAAACCCTTATCCCCAAAATACACTATACCCTCATTCCTATAAAACCCTAAAGTGTCATCAATAGAAACCCCTTAAAAATGTCCCCCAAAAAATCCTAAACACTCATCCCAAAAAAACACAAACCCTCAGACACAAAACACCCTAAAACCACTTCCCTATAAAATTCTAAACCACCTATCCAAACAATCGAAAAACCCATGGCCACAATAAACCCTAAAAACTAATCCCCAATAAACCCTAAACCCATACAATAAAATATTTAATCCCTCATATCCAAAAAATAAAAAAAATGAAAAAAAAATTCATATACACTTTTCCCAAAAAATAATCCCACTACACCAAAAACCCATAAATTATCAGCCCCAAAATACATTAAACCGTTGTTCCCAAAATACCAAAATCCCTTATCTACAAAATACCATTCACTCTCAGTCACAAAACCCAAATTCATAATCAACAAAACAACCTAAAACCTCAATATAAAACCATAAAACACGTGTCACCAAAAAAACCCTAAACCCTACACCACTAAAAACCCAAAACTCTCACCCTTAATAAATATTATAACATCATCCTCAAAACACACTAAAAACTCAACTGTAGAAAACTGTAATCCTTGATCTGCCAAACACATGAAACCCTCATCCCAAAAAAACATAAACCCTAAACAAAAAAAATTCAAAAACCCCATCCCTAAAAAACCATAGACTCCAAACCACAAAAACCAAAAATCGACACATTTAAAAATACCTAAACCAGTATTGCCAAAAAAACAGTAAACCCATCTCCCAAAAAAAAACTAAGCCCACAGAAAAGTAAAATCAAAACACTATGAAAAAAATCCAAAATCTATGACTCATTAAACCCTACATCATTAGACCCAAAAAAACCATTGACCCTAATCCAAAAAAAGCATAATCCCTCCTACCCAAAATCTCTAATCCCTAAACACTAAAAATATTGAATCCACAATAACAAAAAACCCTAAACCCTAAACCACGCAAAAACATAATCCTTGATCCCCCAAAACATAGAAGATCCAAAATATTTTAGCCCAAAAAATTCATAGACCCTCAACCATTAAACCTCATCCAAAAAAATACACATTCCCCCTACCAAAAAAATCACTTTATCATCATCCTCCCAAAACCCTAAACCCTCATCCCAAATAAAAAAATAAAAGTCATCCCAAACCCCATAAAATTCAATCTCCAAATACCCCAAAACCCTCGTCCCCAAAAACAATTAAATACATATACAATAACCATATCCATGAGTTGCTAAAACAAAACAAATCAAACATACCCATAAATCATAAAACAAACGTACCCAAACACAGAAATACCCCAATCCCCAAAAAACCCACATCATTCATCCCCAGAAAACCCTGAAACCTATCTCTAAAAAACATTAGTACCTCATCCCACAAAACCATAAAGTGTAATCCCCAAATACATTAAACATACATAACCACATGAACCGAGAACACCATACACAAAAACCAAAACCCTAATCTTTTTATAAACCCTTATACCACATTCCCAAAGAACCCTAAAACTACATCCCTATAAAAAGTAAAACCTCATCTCCAAATAACCCAAGACCCCAATCCAAAAAAAACCATCCACGTCAAAACATATCAAATCCACATACTCATGTAAACCTAAGCCTACATCCATAAATCCCAAAACCATTATCCCCAAAATAAACTATACGATCAACCCCAAGTAACCATGAATCCCGATTCTACAAAAACCCTATTCCTCATCTCAAAAAATCCCAAAATCTATAGACCCAAATAACCCTAAACCATGATTTTTATGAAATTGTAAATCATTGACCCAAAAAACCCCAAACCCTGATCCCAAATACCTGAATCCGACATCCCCTTTAAAAACAAAAATACTCAGTTCCAAAAAAATACTAAAAACACATCACTAAAACTACCCCAAAACCTCCATAAACTAAAAAATCCTTAACCTTATGCACTTTATAACCCTAAACCCTAGGTTCAATAAAATCCTAAACCCTCATTCCCCCAAATAACAAAACAACAACCCCAAAAAACCATAAAACATATGTCCAAAAAAACAATATTACCACATCCACAAAAAAACCCTAAACCCTTGGCCCCAATAGTCCCAAAACCCTCAAAACAATAATACCTTAAACCATCATACCCAAAATATATCAAACACATATCCTGATAAAATCTAGACACTATGAAAAAAAATCCATAAAATATCATTTTAAAAAAACCCTAATCCCTCATCCAAAAAAACCTCAAACCCTTAGCCCCAAAAATCCTCGAAACCTCAGCACAAAAAAAACCTCTACACATAACATAAAAAAAACTAAACCCCCATCCTCAAAATAACATAATTCCCCAACACCCCAAAATTCAAATCCCTTATCCCAAAAAGAAACATAAACATCAATCCCTAAAATATTATAGAATCTCAACCCCAAAAAACACTAAACCATCTGTTAAAAAAACTCCAAAACCATGAGGTCCAAAAAAATAAACCTTAAACACTAAGTACCAAAAATCACTAAACCCTCGACCACATGAAAACTCTTAAACCCTAATCAAAAAATTATCCTAAAGTATTATCATGAAAATACACTAAAAATCATCCTAGCAACCCAAAACCCCTCCACCATAGAAAACATTAAAATACCTTTCCAAAAAAACATTAAACCATCCGCAAAAATATATACCTAAACCCGTAACCTCAAAAAAACATAAAACATAAACCTAAAAAAACAATAAAACATTATCCTTAAATAAATATACACCATTTTCCCTAAAAAAATTATGCACCAAAAAAACAATATACACTCAGCACAAAAAAAACCCAAAAACTCTACCCCCAAATTCCCTACACTCTCAACCCCACCAAAAAAACTAATCCCTCAGTTAAAAAAACCCAAAACGCTTCTCCATAAAAAAATATAAACCCACATGAAAAATATTCCTAGAAACTAAACAATGAAATATTCTAAAACATATTCTTGAAAACAATAATGCCTCATTCCCAAAAAACCCCAATCCCACATCCCCAAAAGTGTATAAACTTATTCTAAAAATAATAATGAAACCATAGCCCCCACAATCTATAAAACTTCATCCAAAAAAATCATACTCTATCCGCCCAAAAAAACCATATTCCATAATCCCATAATTCCAGTGAACCCCCTATCGTTGAAAAAACTAAACAACCATTTCCATAAGCCCCTAAATGTAACGCCCCGACCCCAGTTACCCAGAGTCGGTGCATTATTACATAACATTGGCATGATCACAAGAAAGATCAAATCTCGAAAGACCGATTGGTTTAGTAGCCTTGGAAACACTAGATATATTCATAAGTTTTACATTACATCATAAAATGAAAAACTACTACAACAACATAATGTCTCCATAATCCACACTACTATCCCCTCATAATATCCCTGCAGGTCATTCATAATTTACTTCTTCACATCCTGGGAAAAAAATAAAACATAGAAAAGGGGTGAGCTCAAATGCCCAGTAAGGATAACAATATAGCGGAAACTTTCATAAATAAGAATAAACATTTAAGGCAATGCATTACTAAAACAAAAGCCTTTTAAAATTGAACTTCAACATGGTATGGCAAAAGTAAAATGAAATAATTCCATTTACTTATTCACATGGATATTCTACTAATCGAATAATCACATGCAAAAATCAATAACCACTTTCATAATGTTGGAATGCATAATGCCAGACTATCATAACCACATAGCCAAGGCCTCGTGCCAAGACTACAAATAAGATTTTGTCAAGGCCATGTGCCAAGACACTAGTTTGTCTCATGAGACCTACCGATGCATCGAGGAGCTATAGCGGGCTCCACCCGTCACTTATTAAGTCCAATGCATTCCCATATGAAAAGGTTTAAACATAACATAAACATTCGTATTAAAACAAGCATACGAAATGTCAATACTTTCACAATAAACTATGAATGGTATAAAAATAGCACATCCACAGTCAAACATATCACAAAACCTTCAATACAATATAGAAGTTTTGTATCATAATAAATCAACTTCAAATAATCTTAAAATCCATCAAAGGATGTTGACATAGATGAAATCAAAATTCTTTTTAAAGAAATATCTCCTTTTATTTTGAAATCATTTAAGATCCATATAAAATAAAACATTTTCTTTGAAAATATTCTTATAAGCTTGTAAGGAAAGCTTTGAAGATTTTATAACGGCGTAAAATAACCGCACCCGCCGTATAAGTTAAAAAAACATTCTTACCTCAATTCTGTCGAAAAGGTTAAAAAGGACCTTGTTTTGAAAACGACGGAATGATTCCTTTATAAACCTCTTATAAAAAGTCAAACAAGGGTATAAATGACTTTAACCCATATTCTTGTAAATAGTAAAAATGTTTTGAAATACATTTCGAAGAAACATGGATGTGGATGATAAAGAGATCCCAGTAGATTATTACGTATAATACAACCTCGGATAATGAAGAGATTGTGAAATAACCCTTACCTTGTACTTTTCCTTGGTTGTGGTAGGTTAACCTCCTGTATAATGGTGAAATAATTGTTATTAAATTATACAAGATTCATATACATTAATATGATATCATATATGATCTTTTAATATTGATTTGATAATAATATCTTAGTATTATCGTTGTTTCGGGTGTTAACTTACTTGTTTTCTTTCATATGTTTTGTTACGTAAGACATGTTTGTAAAGGATAGGTTGTATATTATTCATATCCAGAATGATATCAAGTCCTTAAACATCATTTTTAAATCATAAAATGATAATTACGCTTTAATGGTTACGATGGAGAATGAATCTCATCGCGTTCGTGGAGACGGTAGTCCGTACGTACGCACGAGCGACAATATCATTCTTTTGATATTAAAATAATATATAAATGGATGGTATATCATATATACAGAATCATTAACATGTTATATTTATTATTTACATGAGTTACACATCATTATTATACCCATCCAAATAATATTATATTGAATAACAATTACACCACGACGTGGAGACGGTAAGCCGTACATACGCACGTATGGTGACATGTTATTCAAAGGGTGGATAGAATACTGAATATGATTGTACCATATTTATAATAACATCACAGTATATGTGAGATACTGGAGTTATTATTTCAGAATGGTAAGAACAAAGGAAGAAGAAGTGGAAGAAGAAATGAACTTAGAAAAGGGTGGTGAAATCATTACCTCTTCTTCGGGTTCTTCCTTTTGATTTGATCAAAAGGGCTCCTTAGGTTGGCTTTCTGATCAAACTAAGGCCTCTAGGTTGTATCGAGGGATGTTGGGAGAGTATTTGGGCAGAGTTTGGCCGAACCAAAAGGCTTTGAAGGTGTGAATAAATGAGAAGGAGGAGTGCCCTTTTATAAGAGGGGCGAGGGGCACCTTTGGAAAAGCTAGAAATATTAATTTATAATAAATTCATATTCGGTTTCTAAAGGCTCCAAAGTTGACTATTCAAATGATGAGGTGGGGATAGGTCGAAAGAAGCTCATCCAATAGAATTTAGACAGGTTTGGGTACTTATATTAACCTTATCTTTAAGTATTAACTCTAAGTTAATTAGTTTCACTTTTACAATGTCTCTTTGTATTTTATATATTATGGTTAATAAACTTACTATATACATCCAAGAGACCCCCGAGTGGTCCATTAATGATTAACCTATCATGATATAAGTCTCTTGGCCGAACCTTAGATTTTTAGGAATTTAATATCAATTAATAATATAATATTTGTTTTAAGAATTCTTTTATGACAATTTTGACACTATTCATTAGTTGATTTTTTTGAAACTAATAACAGATTTATTACTTCGAAAAAAGTCAATTAAATCAATCCTAATATATCATATTATCCTAGAAAATTAGTTTAATTCATTAAAAGTTTCATATTATATTTATTTGGGTATTTATAATATCACTTATTTTAATTTTTCACTATTATAGTAATTACTGCATCATCATTGTGTCATAAATAAAATAAATTATTTAATGTCTAAAAATTATAAGTAAAATATCATTATGTAGTAAATCTTTTTAGCTTTCTAATGAATATTTATAATCGAAAATCCAACATGTATAACCCTATGTAAAAATTGTTCTTCTAAAAGATGTAAGCTTATGCCATTTTTATTTTTATTTTAACTTTATTAATATAAAGTGTCCCTACCACATACAAGTGGCTCCAAGGGGTCCCCAAATTGACCCAAGGATGCCCATGGTCGGGTATGTGTCCACCAATAAGTTTAGGACACGTTTTAGGGTAATTTTGTATTATTATAATATTATTTTTTAACCCTTATTTACCGGATTTACCCTTTAACCATGGTAAATAAAATATTTACCACAGTAACTATTCAAAATGTCTAAAAATAAAAGTTACCTATTTACACAATTTGAACATCCTGATTCCAAATATGGAATCCATTTTCCTAAATTCAAAACACAGAAGTGGCAGAAATTAATTTAAAATTAATTCCCGCTGTTAAAACAAAAAGCGTGTTTTTAAGAGATAATAACTATCAAAAGATTGACACTTGTTTATGTTCGGTTTAATTGTAAAATTATGTCCAATGACCAAAATTATATTAAATGGTAAAAATATATTCTAAATATACTTTAAAACCACTCAAATTCATAATTTATCACTAGTAATTAATTTGATTAAAAAAGTTGTTTTTAATTAAAATTTAGTAATTTTCACTATTCATCAAAATATGAAAGTTATCCGAAATGTACAAAATTTCACCCTAGGCTAAATTCGATATTCCGAATCCAAAAATGAAGTCCATTTTCAAATATAAAATATATATAATTTCAAAAAGTAGGTATTACTATTCATAACAGCTAGTTTGATTAGTTATGGTGTGTTAGAACTCGGTGTTGCGTACAACACACGCTATCACATTATTCGAAGGGAAACATACCGTAGAAGCTTGGGGTGTTACATTCTCCCCTACTTCAAATAATTGCGTCCTCGCAATTTCTAGGGTATTACTGCATAAAAAGACTCGGGTGGTTCTTCATCATAAGTTCCTCGGGTTCCCACGTTGCCTCTTCCATCTTATGATTTCTCCACAAAACTTTTACCAGACGCGTCGTCCGGTTTCTCAGTACTTGTTCTCTTGTATCAAGAATCCTGACGGGCTCTTCACAATAAGACAGATCCGGTTCCAGTTCTAATTCCTCATAGGTGAGTACATGCGTTGGGTCAGGCATGTATTTTCTCAACAGAGATACGTGGAACACATCGTGAACTTTGGAGAGACTTGGCGGCATTGCCAATCGGTAAGCTACAGCCCCAATTCGTTCTAGAATTTCGAAAGGTCCGATGTACCTGTGACTCAATTTACCTTTCTTACCAAAACGTATGACTCCCTTCCACGGAGATACCTTCATGAAAACATGATCACCGACTTGAAATTCCAAATCCTTCCTTCGATTATCGGCATAGCTCTTCTGCCTACTTTGAGATGCTTTGATGTGATTTTGGATTACTTTCACCTTTTCCACCGTTTCCTCCACCAGTTCTGGGCCTACAAGTTTTCTTTCACCAACGTCATCCCAACAGGTTGGTGTACGACATCTCTTTCCGTATAACGCTTCATATGGTGCCATCTGAATACTCGAATGGAAGCTATTGTTATAGGAAAATTCTACCAGAGGTAAATATTGATCCCACATACCCTGAAAATCAAGTGAGCAAGATCTCAACATGTCTTCTAAGGTTTGAATAGTCCGTTCTGATTGTCCGTCTGTCTGAGGGTGGTAAGCAGTGCTCAAATGAAGTTCAGTATCCAGGGATTTCTGAAGACTTTTCCAGAATCTTGAAGTAAAACGGGGATCACGATCAGAAACAATCGATAGGGGTACACCATGAAGTCTCACAACTTCATTAATGTATAGTCTTGCTAGACGTTCCAGGGGTAGATCTTCTCTTATAGCAAGAAAATGTGCTGACTTGGTAAGACGATCAACAATAACCCATATTGCATCGTTCCTTCTAGAAGTCTTTGGTAGCCCCATGACAAAGTCCATCGTAATATTGTCCCATTTCCACTCCCGTATGGGAAGAGGTTGCATGACTCTTCCAGGCTGTTGCCTTCCAGCTTTCACTTGTTGACAAACCATACATCTTGATACAAAATCAGCAATCTCCCTCTTCATGTTGTCCCACCAAAAATGTTCCTTCAAATCTCTATACATTTTGGTGCTCCCAGGGTGTATAGAGGAATTGGAACTATGAGCATCATCCAGCAATTCCCTTTTTAGATCAGGTATATTGGGAACACAAAGTCTCTTTCCAAATTTCAAAGTTCCATCTTCATACACAAAGTCTCTCAATATCCCATCATTCACAGCTTTAATCTTCTTCTGAAATTCTTCATCATCGGTCTGAGAACTCTTAATCCTTTCTAGTAAAGATGGTTTGGCAACCATTTGAAAAAGCATTGATGTTTCACCTTCCCTGGTTATTCCCATGTCCATCTTCACTAGATCCATGAAAATTGGATCCCTTTCAATTCTCATCATGTTCAAAACTCCATGGTCTTTTCTGCTCAAAGCATCTGCCACCTTGTTTGCCTTCCCCGGGTGGTAGTGTATCATTCAATCATAATCCTTGAGTAATTCAAGCCATCTCCTTTGCCTCATGTTGAGTTATTTTTGTGAGAAAATATACTTCAAACTCTTGTGATCAGTATAAATCTCACATTTTTCACCATAGAGGTAGTGCCTCCATATCTTCAAAGCAAAGATCACAGCTGCTAACTCAAGATCATGAGTAGGATAGTTTTGTTCATGAATTTTCAACTGTCGTGATGCATAGGCAATAACTCTATCATTCTGCATAAGGACACAGCCAAGTCCTTTCTTTGATGCATCACTATAAATAACGAACCCATCATTCCCCGATGGTAGAGTCAATATAGGAGCATTGACTAATCTTCTCTTCAGTTCTTCGAAACATTCTTCACACTCTTTTGTCCAAACAAATTTAACCCCTTTACGTGTGAGCTTCGTTAATGGGTTTGCCAATCGGGCAAAATTCTGGACGAAACGTCGATAATAACCTGCCAAACCAATAAAACTACGTACCTCAGTTATACTCGTAGGTGCTGGCCATTCTTGGATTGCCTTGGTCTTAGAAGGATCAACAGAGATTCCATCTTTAGAGACAATATGTCCAAGAAAAGAAATCTCCTGAAGCCAGAATTCACACTTGCTAAACTTTCCATATAATTCATGCCTCCTCAGAGACTTCAAGATAATGCGCAAGTGATTTTCATGATCTTCATAGGTTTTGGAGTATACCAATATATCATCAATAAATACTACCACAAATTCATCGAGATACTCCTTGAAAACTCTATTCATCAGATCCATGAATACAGAGGGTGCATTGGTCAATCCAAACGGCATTACAGTAAACTCGTAATGCCCGTACCTGGTTCGAAATGCTGTTTTCGGAATTTCTTCCTTCTTCACACACAACTGATGGTATCCAGATCGAAGGTCAATCTTTGAAAAGTATTGAGCTCCATGCAGTTGGTCAAATAAATCATCAATACGAGGTAGGGGATACTTGTTCTTTATCGTTATAGCATTGATCTCCCTGTAGTCAATACATAACCTCATAGATCCATCTTTCTTTTTAACAAAAAGAACAGGGGCTCCCCATGGAGAAACACTAGGGCGAATAAATCCCTTATTACTCAATTCCTCTAGTTGTTTCTTTAGTTCGACTAACTCTACAGTGGCCATTCTATAAGGGGTCTTCGATATAGGCCTTGATCCAGGAATCAAATCAATGGAAAACTCAACTTCTCGTTCTGGAGGATGTCCAGGTAAATCTTCCGGAAATACATCTACAAATTCTTTCACAACAGGTACACCCTCTATTTGAACATTCCTTTCCTCACCGATAGTTACTTCATTCTCTTCCTCCCCAATAATTGAATTAAGTTGAGCTACTGGGGGTGGGTCTAAATAAGAATTAGGTGGTGACGATTCTGCTCTAAAAATAAGGTGTTCCTTATCATTATCATCGAGAATCGTAACCTCTTTCTTCTTACAATAAATCTTCGCATCATAGTCCGAAATCCAGTCCATACCGAGGATTATATCAAACTCAATCATAGGTATGACGATGAAATCAGCAGATAAAGAAAATTTATGTGCTCTAATGGGGACTGATTCACAAAACTTTGTTGCAACGATACTTCCCTTAGGAGTTTTAACTGACAACTCCCTTGTTAAATCAAATTGGAAATATCTAATTTTCTTAGCAAACTGGGAAGATATGAAACAATGCGATGATCCAGAATCAAATAATGCATTTGCTAAACTTGAGGAAACCATTAAATTACCTGCCACCACGTCTTTCGGAGTTTCTACCTCAGCAGTAGTGATAGCATAAGCCTGGCCTTGATCCCTTGGCCTTTTCTGAGGTAAGTTCTCCTGACGCTTGGACATGCATTTGCATAATGCCCCATCTCCCTGCAATTGTAGCACTGAACATTGGTAGCTTCCTTCTTCCCCTTGCAATCATGAGCTTGGTGGCCTTTTTCACCACACTTGTAACAGACTCCCATTCCCTTCAGGCAAGCACCGGGGTGTTTCTTCCCGCACTTACCACAAGATGGATATTCAACCTTTCCCTTCTTCCCCTTATTTCCATTCCCAGATTGATCAGCAGGTCTCTTCTTCTCTTGCTTTGCTTTAAAGTCATAAGACTTAGAGAATTCCTTTTCGGTCTTGATAGCACATGAGACAATGTCTTCGTACGATGAAAAGGATTGTGAGACTAATGCTCGACGGAGAAATGGTTTTAACCCATCAAAGAAACGATCAATCTTACTTCTTGGGTTGCAAATATAATCACCAGCGTACCTCGCTAACCTTGTAAAGTTAGCCTCATACTTTGTGACATTATCATCCTCCTTTTGTCTCAGACTCAGAAATTGCCTTTCCATATCTGCTCGATGGTCGCGAGGAAAGTATTTTTCTAAAAACAGATCTTTGAACTCCCTCCATTCCATGTTTGATACTTCATCATCTTCCTTCATGTTTTGAATCAATGACCACCATTGATCAGCATCTCCAGTGAGGCGGTAAACTGCCATGGTAACTTTTTCCCTTTCACTACTCCCCAAAGCCTGAAATATTTTCTCTAGGGAAAATATCCATTGCTCAGCTACTAAGGGATTTGTACTCCCATTGAACGTTGGTGGTTGTTGTCTCATGAATCGATCTAACATTGATCCTCCACGCTGCGGATCAGGGTGCTCCATACGGGTAAGGTTATTATTCATAACCTGAGTAAGTTGTCCCAGTATGGTGATTAGCTGATCGGCACCAGTTGCATCACCAGCCCCACTATAATTATCTTGAGCAGGAGGGCAATCCCTACATGGAGTGCGCGCATTGATACGGTTTCCATTTCTTCCACTAGGCGCCATTTCTAAACAATGGCATAAACTAGATCAGTTTATGAATCAAAATACATAATCCCATACTTATAAAACACTTAACATAAATTGAACTATTTATGGATATAATCCATAATCATAAAAATGTTTTTCTTTGAGGAAGTATATACTCATAAACCCTTCATAATGATTTGTAAAGATAATGAGAGTTATCCTAAGCATATCCCCCGGGAGTGTCGTAACCAAGAGTGCAGCAAGGCCCGTTGTCGTGCACCAGTTCCCGTTCGAGTCTAGCTCAAAGCGGTGTTTTCAGGTTTTACCCCTAGGTACATCTGTGCCAGAGCCGCCTCTACCTGCTCGTATCCAGACAGGGATGTATTGCTCGGAAAACTCACAAAATCTCTACAATACCAAAATTCTAGGAAGTTCTTCTATACTAATCCTCAAAGTTCATCTTAGGTCTACGTGCTCTAATCAGAGTTTATCTAAATCTAGCTTCCAAGGTTTGTACTAAACTTTCTCTGATACCAACTGTAACGCCCCGACCCCAGTTACCCAGAGTCGGTGCATTATTACATAACATTGGCATGATCACAAGAAAGATCAAATCTCGAAAGACCGATTGGTTTAGTAGCCTTGGAAACACTAGATATATTCATAAGTTTTACATTACATCATAAAATGAAAAACTACTACAACAACATAATGTCTCCATAATCCACACTACTATCCCCTCATAATATCCCTGCAGGTCATTCATAATTTACTTCTTCACGTCCTGGGGAAAAAATAAAACATAGAAAAGGGGTGAGCTCAAATGCCCAGTAAGGATAACAATATAGCGGAAACTTTCATAAATAAGAATAAACATTTAAGGCAATGCATTACTAAAACAAAAGCCTTTTAAAATTGAACTTCAACATGGTATGGAAAAAGTAAAATGAAATAATGCCATTTACTTATTCACATGGATATTCTACTAATCGAATAATCACATGCAAAAATCAATAACCACTTTCATAATGTTGGAATGCATAATGCCAGACTATCATAACCACATAGCCAAGGCCTCGTGCCAAGACTACAAATAAGATTTTGTCAAGGCCTTGTGCCAAGACACTAGTTTGTCTCATGAGACCTACCGATGCATCGAGGAGCTATAGCGGGCTCCACCCGTCACTTATTAAGTCCAATGCATTCCCATATGAAAAGGTTTAAACATAACATAAACATTCGTATTAAAACTAGCATACGAAATGTCAATACTTTCACAATAAACTATGAATGGTATAAAAATAGCACATCCACAGTCAAACATATCACAAAACCTTCAATACAATATAGAAGTTTTGTATCATAATAAATCAACTTCAAATAATCTTAAAATCCATCAAAGGATGTTGACATAGATGAAATCAAAATTCTTTTTAAAGAAATATCTCCTTTTATTTTGAAATCATTTAAGATCCATATAAAATAAAACATTTTCTTTGAAAATATTCTTATAAGCTTGTAAGGAAAGCATTGAAGATTTTATAACGGCGTAAAATAACCGCACCCGCCGTATAAGTTAAAAAAACATTCTTACCTCAATTCTGTCGAAAAGGTTAAAAAGGACCTTGTTTTGAAAACGACGGAATGATTCCTTTATAAACCTCTTATAAAAAGTCAAACAAGGGTATAAATGACTTTAACCCATATTCTTGTAAATAGTAAAAATGTTTTGAAATACATTTCGAAGAAACATGGATGTGGATGATAAAGAGATCCCAGTAGATTATTCCGTATAATACAACCTCGGATAATGAAGAGATTGTGAAATAACCCTTACCTTGTACTTTTCCTTGGTTGTGGTAGGTTAACCTCCTGTATAATGGTGAAATAATTGTTATTAAATTATACAAGAATCATATACATTAATATGATATCATATATGATCTTTTAATATTGATTTGATAATAATATCTTAGTATTATCGTTGTTTCGGGTGTTAACTTACTTGTTTTCTTTCATATGTTTTGTTACGTAAGAAATGTTTGTAAAGGATAGGTTGTATATTATTCATATCCAGAATGATATCAAGTCCTTAAACATCATTTTTAAATCATAAAATGATAATTACGCTTTAATGGTTACGATGGAGAATGAATCTCATCGCGTTCGTGGAGACGGTAGTCCGTACGTACGCACGAGCGACAATATCATTCTTTTGATATTAAAATAATATATAAATGGATGGTATATCATATATACAGAATCATTAACATGTTATATTTATTATTTACATGAGTTACACATCATTATTATACCCATCCAAATAATATTATATTGAATAACAATTACACCACGACGTGGAGACGGTAAGCCGTACGTACGCACGTATGGTGACATGTTATTCAAAGGGTGGATAGAATACTGAATATGATTGTACCATATTTATAATAACATCACAGTATATGTGAGATACTGGAGTTATTATTTCAGAATGGTAAGAACAAAGGAAGAAGAAGTGGAAGAAGAAATGAACTTAGAAAAGGGTGGTGAAATCATTACCTCTTCTTCGGGTTCTTCCTTTTGATTTGATCAAAAGGGCTCCTTAGGTTGTCTTTATGATCAAACTAAGGCCTCTAGGTTGTATTTAGGGATGTTGGGAGAGTATTTGGGCAGAGTTTGGCCGAACCAAAAGGCTTTGAAGGTGTGAAGAAATGAGAAGGAGGAGTGCCCTTTTATAAGAGGGGTGAGGGGCACCTTTGGAAAAGCTAGAAATATTAATTTATAAAAAATTCATATTCGGTTTCTAAAGGCTCCAAAGTTGACTATTCAAATGATGAGGTGGGGATAGGTCGAAAGAAACTCATCCAATAGAATTTAGACAGGTTTGGGTACTTATATTAACCTTATCTTTAAGTATTAACTCTAAGTTAATTAGTTTCACTTTTACAATGTCTCTTTGTATTTTATATATTATGGTTAATAAACTTACTATATACATCCAAGAGACCCCCAAGTGGTCCATTAATGATTAACCTATCATGATATAAGTCTCTTGGCCGAACCTTAGATTTTTAGGAATTTAATATCAATTAATAATATAATATTTGTTTTAAGAATTCTTTTATGTCAATTTTGACACTATTCATTAGTTGATTTTTTTGAAACTCATAACAGATTTATTACTTAGAACAAAGTCAATTAAATCAATCCTAATATATCATATTATCCTAGAAAATTAGTTTAATTCATTAAAAGTTTCATATTATATTTATTTGGGTATTTATAATATCACTTATTTTAATTTTTCACTATTATAGTAATTACTGCATCATCATTGTGTCATAAATAAAATAAATTATTTAATGTCTAAAAATTATAAGTAAAATATCATTATGTAAGAAATCTTTTTAGCTTTCTAATGAATATTTATAATCGAAAATCCAACATGTATAACCCTATGTAAAAAGTGTTCTTCTAAAATATGTAAGCTTATGCCATTTTTATTTTTATTTTAACTTTATTAATATAAAGTGTCCCTACCACATACAAGTGGCTCCAAGGGGTCCCCAAATTGACCCAAGGATGCCCATGGTCGGGTATGTGTCCACCAATAAGGTTAGGACACGTTTTAGGGTAATTTTGTATTATTATAATATTATTTTTTAACCCTTATTTACCGGATTTACCCTTTAACCATGGTAAATAAAATATTTACCACAGTAACTATTCAAAATGTCTAAAAATAAAAGTTACCTATTTACACAATTTGAACATCCTGATTCCAAATATGGAATCCATTTTCCTAAATTCAAAACACAGAAGTGGCAGAAATTAATTTAAAATTAATTCCCGCTGTTAAAACAAAAAGCGTGTTTTTAAGAGATAATAACTATCAAAAGATTGACACTTGTTTATGTTCGGTTTAATTGTAAAATTATGTCCAATGACCAAAATTATATTAAATGGTAAAAATATATTCTAAATATACTTTAAAACCACTCAAATTCATAATTTATCACTAGTAATTAATTTGATTAAAAAAGTTGTTTTTAATTAAAATTTAGTAATTTTCACTATTCATCAAAATATGAAAGTTATCCGAAATGTACCAAAATTTCACCCTAGGCTAAATTCGATATTCCGAATCCAAAAATGAAGTCCATTTTCAAATATAAAATATATATAATTTCAAAAAGTAGGTATTACTATTCATAACGGCTAGTTTGATTAGTTATGGTGTGTTAGAACTCGGTGTTGCGTACAACACACGCTATCACATTATTCGAAGGGAAACGTACCGTAGAAGCTTGGGGTGTTACACTAAATCATCATCCCCCAAAAATCCTAATATCTCTTCCAAAAAAACCTAAATCATCATTATAAAAAACAATGAAACCATTATCCCAAAAAACCCTAAAACATCACATCCAATCATTAATGAACCATCATCCACATGAAACCCTACACACATAGCCCATTAAACAAAAACTCATTAGAAAAAAATACCAAAAAATATTCCCTAAACACACTTAACCCTTATCCCAAAAAACCCAAAACCCTCATGCCTGAAAATCCCTAAACGTCGAACCCAATAAAAACCTATAAATTAGCCCCAAGACATGCATGCCAACAACAATAGAAACCCTTAAACTCTTATCCTCCAAAAAACTATAAACACTCTTCCTAAGAAAACACAGAACCATCATCCCAAAAAATTAACACAAAACCCCCATAAAAAAATCCATAAAAACTTTTCCCAAAAAAACCAAAAACCACCCAGCCAAAAAACCCAAAAACAATCATTCCGAAATCCCGAAACCCTTATTCCAAAAAAAACAAAACCCATTTCCTCAAAACCCAAAAAAATTGATCCATGAAATTCTAAAATCCCACAAATTCCCAAAAAACCAAATCCCTCATCCATAATAAACCCCAAACACCATGCCTCAAAATACCTAGACCCTCATTACTAAGAACCCTAATAATAAAGCACCAAAATAAATTAATCCTTTTTTTAAACCAATAAACCCTTAGACCTAGTATAACCTAAAACCTCATATAAAATAATCTGAAAACCCTCACCTGCAAAAATCATTAATCCCTAAATACCAAAAAATCCATAAAACCACAACCCCAATACTCCTAAAATCCCATACCCAAAACCCCTATTATTTCATCACCAAAATCCTGAATCCATCATAACCAAAAAACAATAATCTCTCATTTCTATGAATCCCAAAACCCTCAGACCCAGAAATCACTAATCCCTCAACCCAATAGTCTCTAAAATGTCATGAATAAAAACATCGATACCATTTGCCCCAAAAAACATTAAACCCACTACAAAATAATCCATAAAATGAAAACCAAAAAAATAATAAACCATCATTCCAAACTAATTTTAAAACTTATTTACAAAAATCCTTAAGCATACATTAATAAAATTCCCTAAACAATTAGAGGAAAAAACCCTAAAACCTCGACCCCATAAAAAGTTAACTCCACAACATGGACAACACACAACACACTACACCCTCAACCCCAACTATACATAATCCATCTCCCATAAAACCTCAAAACATTCTTACAAAATAAACTAATCCCTCAACTGTATTAACAACTAAACCATTATTCAAAAAAATTCTAAAGCCTAATGACTAAATATCCAAAGCCATCGTCACCAAGGAAACAGTAAATACTTTTCCCCAAAAAACCCTATTCATTTCAACATAAAAGTATAAACACTTGTCCCAAAAAAACTAAAACTTGGTGACCAAAAAAACCCTAACCCTTCATCCCCCAAAAGAATCTATGGCCTCACCCGCAACACCCCTAATCCATACACCCAAAAATAACCTAAACCCTCATTCACAAAAAACCTGGTCCCTCATCTATAAAAATCCCTAAACCCTCAGCCATATAAAATCATAAAAAAATACCGAAAATCAAATATACCCATATAGTAAAAATCCTTTCAACTCTGCCCCAAAAAAACCTAATCCATCATATACAAACAAACACTAAACCCTAATCCCCAAAAAACACTAAACCTTTATCCCCTTGAAACGATCAACACTCATCCCTACACCACCCTACGACCTCACACTCAAAACCCCCTTAACCATCATCCATTATTCCCCTTAACCCTATGCCCATGAAAATCCTAAGATGTTGTCCCCCTAAACCTCTATACCCATAGCCACTAAATTCCCTGAATCCTAAACCCCAAAAAACCCCATACCGTTAGTTGATAAAACCATAACCCTTATCCTATGAAAAATCTAAACCCTTAGCCCATAAAACCCCTTTAATCCTTTGTCCCAAAACAATCCTCAACCCTCATACCCAAAAAAATAATAACCCCACTACCAAAATAATCCATAAAAACTCAACCCCAATAAACACTAAAACCCTGGTCTGAATAATACCTATACCCTTATCTCCAAAAAACCTAACCCCTTAGGAAGAAAAAACCCTATACCATATTACAAATATATCCCTGTACACTCATCCTCAAAAAATATTAACCCCACACCATAAAAAATACCTAAATACTTACCCTCAAATATCCCGATTCACTCATCCCAAAAAAACCCAAAACACTCAGCCACATAAATCTCAAAAATCTCTTCCACAAAACCCCTAAACCATCACCTCCAAAATTCTTGAGCCCTCGGAACAAAAAAAATAAAAACCTAATTCCCTAAAAACCCCAAAACCCCCACCCCAAATACAATTAATCCATTTTCTCAAAAAGACACTAAACACTCTGCCACAAAAAATCCTTTAACCATCATCCCCATAAATCCTAAAATCTAATCGAAAAAAACCACATATTCTCATTTCTCATCCCCATAAACACAGTTCCCAAAAATATCCCTAAAACCTCACCCCAATTTACCCTAAAACATCATCAAAAAAATCATAAACCCTAAACACCAAATAATCCTTATCCCATAGCCCCTAAAATCCATAATCATTGATCCAAAAAAACATTAACCCTCAGCCCCAAAATCATTAATCCATAATCCCAAAAAAAACTATACTCTTATACACAAAAAACCAAATCCAAAACCCCAAAAATAACATAAAGCATCCACTCCAAACAAATCCATAAGCCAATTCATCAAAAAAACATTAACAAAAACTAAAAAACATAAATCAAAATCCCCATAAAACAACCAAATACTCTGTACCAAAAAAAAATCTGTCAACGGGAGAAAACCATAAGACATTATTCCAAAAATTCCCTAGACCCCCAACACCATAAAACCCTAATAATTAATGCTATAAAACATCTAACACCCATAAATAAATAGATAACCCCATCCCAAAAAACCCTAAATGATTATCCTCAATGGAATCTGTACCCACATCAAATAACCTTAAACCCTCACATCTAAAAAACCATAACCCTCACCCCAAAAAACAGTGAAACTTCCAAACATAAATATCTTTAAAATACTACTCAGAAAACGTAAATTGTTATCCCCCAAAACCCCTATAGCCATATCCACAAAAACCGTAAATCTGTATCCCCAAAAAACACTAAAATATCAATCTTAAATAACATTAAACCATCATGGACAAAAACCTTAAACCCTTGGATCCAAAAATACTAACCCCTCATCACAAAAAAACCCTAATCCCTTTTCTGAAAAAAACACTAAACCCACAACCCCATAGAAAACAATAATAATTCAACCTAAAAAATACATAAACCATTATCCCTCAAAAAACCTAACCATTAATCCTCAAAATAATTTAATTCTTCACCCCCACCAAAAAACCCTACACCCTCATCCGCAATAAACCATAAACACATAGGTTAAAACCCTACACACTTATCCCAAATATAACCTAATCATTAATCAATATTAAAAATAATACCTCACCCATGAACAAAAATACAACTAAATCCATTGTCCCACAAAACCCTAAATCCAAGTCTCCAAAATAACATCAAACTCTCTACAACCAAATTCACTAAACGATCATCCTTTAAATAAAATAATAAAATTAACCCCAAATACCACTAGACCCTCATCCCCCAACACCCATATACTATCGTCCACAAAAAAAAACACTAATCCAAATAACACCAACCACTATGCTGAAAAAAACACTAATGTGTCACCCACAAAAACCCTCAGTCCCCCATCCCGATAAACCAACAAACAATTATCCATAAAACCCCATAAAAACATTATCCATAATACCCCAAAATAGACGTTCGAAAAACCCATAAAACATTGAACCATAATGAATCCTAACGCCCCCTGAGACCCAAAACACTCAGCCATAAAAAAAACCAAAACACTCATCCCCAAAAATCCAAAAACCCAGAACCCCCCAAAACCCAAAAACCACATAACCCCTAATAATGAAACTCATGGCCCAAAAAAACACTAAACACCCAGCTCCATAATCCAATATACCCTCATCCCCAAAAACCCTAAACCCCCATTCACAAAAAATACTTAACTCTCATTCCCTAAAGGTTCAAAATCATCACCCCAAAAAACTATAAACCCATATCACCCAAAAAAATTAGACCCTAGTCCCCACAAAAATTACCCCTAACACCAAAAAAAACTGTTAACACTAAGAAACATAAACCCAAAACCCCCATCCCCAAAAAAACATAATTTGTATCCCCAAAAAAGTATACAAATTTATCTCTAAATATCCCTAAACAATCATCCCCTAAAGAACCTAAACCATCATTCCAAAACATATAAATCCTCTAGTGCCAAATTATCCTACACCATGAGATCTAAAATCCCTAATCCTTTCCCCCAAAAACCTAAAAACCCATAGCACCAAAAACTTTAAACAGAATTACCCAAAACAAGAAACAACTTTCTTGAAAAAACCTTAACCACCATACCCAATACTCTTAAACCCTCAATCCCAAAACCCAAAAAAATAAAAAAAAATTCCAATACAAAACAAAAATACCCTGTTCCCAAAAAAATAATAAACCCATTGATAAAAAAACCATTAAAACATGAACCCCCAAAACCCTAAACCCTATTAAAAAAACAAAAAACCCTCAGACCTAAATAACCCAACAACGAGATTCCTATACACCCATAATAACTCAACACCTCATAGATGTAAATAGTCATCCCCCAAAGATGACAAAAACCCTTCCCCAAAATCCCTAAACCCTCATCCTCATAATCCATAAACACTTTTCCCCAAAATTCTATATCCCTCATGAAAAAGACAACTAAACCCTCATAAAAAAAGTCACATAAACCCTTTTCCTGAATAACCCCTAAACCTAAGGTCTTTAAAAACACTAAAACATCAAACCCCAATTAACTATAAACCCTTATCCATAAAAGCCTAAATTATATTACCCAATATACCTAAACCCACTACCCCCAAAACAACTAAACCGACATCCCAAGCAATAATAAAAACTCACATATCATATTCCCTAAAACCAAATCAACAAAAACCCTATTCCCTCATCTTTAAATAAACCTTCTCCCTCGTCCCAAAAAATAACTAAAACTACTGCCCCAAAAAGACTTAATCGATTATAAAAAATCTCTAAACACTCATCGCCATTCAATCTAAACCCAAATCCAATGTAGACCCAATCCCTTCGCAAAAGAAATTCTTAAACTCGCATCCCTACAATGTTATAAAAAATCATAAACAAAAATCCCTAAATCACCATAACAAAAACCCCTAAACCCTCATCCCTAAGAACATTGAAACCCCCATCCCTAGAAATCCAAAATCCCACACTCCGAAACACACCAAAAACGCATCCCTAAAAAACTCCAATTACGCATCCCCAAGATACCCTACACTGTTAAAACCAAAGACCCTAGAAGCCCATCACCAAAAAACCCTAAATGAAAAATCCTAAAAATCCCTAAACCTTGATCCTTGAAACACCCTCATCAATATTCCATAGACACCCCAAAACCAGCAATCTAAAAAAACAATAAATCTCATTCCCAAAACCCCTAAAACCCCAATCCTAGAAAACACTATACCCTATTACATAAGAAACCACAAGACCCCCATCACCAAATAGCCCTAAACACCAATCCCACATAACACCTAAATCTACATCCATAAAACCAAAAACACATCACCCTATAAATCGCCTAGATTCTGAGTTCCAAAATACCCCGAATCCTAATTCCTCAAAAGACCATAAACCCAATGCCCCAAAAAACCATAAACATGTAGCCTCCAAATTCCATAAACCCTCAGTCCAAAAAAAAACATAAACCGTCAATTGTAAAAAACACTAAACCCTAATCCCTATCAAACCATTAACCCTCATCCCCAAATATACCTAAACCATAATCCCCAATAATATTTATTCCCTCATCTCAAAAAACCCTAAACCCCAATCATAATAAATTAATAAGCCCTTATCCAAAAAAATCTAAAACCCACCTCCATGAAAACCCCAAACCCTAAAACCCCCCTAAACCCTAAGCACCAAGAAAACATAATCCCTCTCCCCTAATCCACCCTAAATGACTCCCACTAATCCCCAAAACCCTCATCCCCCCAAAACCCTGAACAATCATCCTTAAAAACACTAAAACCTCCTACAAAAAAACCCTAAACAATCATCCATAAAAAAAATCACTCATCTATAAATATTTGTAAAAACTAATCCCTATAAAAACCTATACCAACAGCCCTAAAAACCCCTATGTAGTCAGAAACAAAAACACTAAAAAAACAGCCCCATGAAACACTAAATATTCTTCCACAAATAACCTAAACCTCCTCCCCCAAGACACCAAACCCATTGTTACCAAAAATTCATTGTCCATATCCCTAAAAAAAATGTATTCCCTCATCCAAGAAACCCCTAGGTCCTTATCAATGGAAAACCCAAATATCTTTTCCACAATAAATCAAAAAACATCATCCCCAATGAATAAAAAATTCCTTTACAAAAAATTCTTTAGAACCTGTACCATAGACACCACTAAACCCATAGTCCCCTAAAACCCTTTTCTGTAATCGCCAAAAACACACTACACCGTTATGAACAAAATACTCGAAACCCTAATCGCTAAAAAACACTAAACTAACAGCCCCAAAAACATCTAAACCCTCATCCCCAAATTCAATAAATAGTAATCCCCAAAAAATTATAGAAATTCATCCAATAATATCCCTAATACCATAATCCAAAGTTAACCTAAACTCTCATACCCAAAATAACCATAAACCCACATCCACAAAAAATTAAAATCCATCTCTCTTATAAATCCTAATCTTTCATCCCTAAAAACCAAAAAACTTCTTCCCCTTAAAAAACGTCAACCTCATCCCGAAACCCATATACCCTCTTCCCCAAATAATTTTAAACCATCTATGATAAAAAAACAAAAACCCTCATCTACAAAAACCCTAAATTTGTAGACCCAATGAATCCTAATTCCTCTGAATCCAAAACCCATGAACCCTCAGCCCAAAATATCAAAAAAACTCATCCCCAAAAAACAATAATCACCCAACTGTAAAATCCCTAAACCGTTTACCCATAAAACAGTATAAGAAGACATCCAAAAAATACAAAACCCCCATCCCCAAAAAACCCCTATACCCTCAAACCAATGAAACCTAACCACATGTCCCCAGAAATCCCTATACCTCCATCAAAAATATCACTACTCCTAAATCCCCCAAAAAACAATAGACCATCATCCAAAAAAAACATAAATTTAATAAAAAAAATCCATAAAATCGTTGGCTCAAAAAACCCCAAAACCCCATCCATAAATACCATAATCCCTCATATTCTAAAACAACATATAGTCACCACTTAAAAACCCAAACCCCGAATCTAAAAAACCATAAAACACACCCACATACACCCATAAACCCTTAGTCACAAAAAAAACTAAAACCTCATCCCTAAAAATTGATAAACAATCAGAGGAAAAAAACCCCAAACCCTTTTCCCCAAATAAAACTAAACTCACATTCCCAAAAACCCATTACTAATTTTAAAAAACTCGAAACTCTCAACCACAAAAAAACCACAACACCATCATCCAAAAACATTTATGAGGCCTTGATGCCAAAAAAACCAAACCCCACATCTTAAAAAAATCCATAAACTTTCACCACCCATAAATTTATTACCCTTAGTACTAGAAACCATAAACCCTTGGCTACCCAAAACAGTCATTGTATAAAAAACACTAAACCCTCAATCAAAAATACATAATCCCTTAGAAACATATATCCCTAAACCCATGTACTGAAAATCCCACAACCCTTATCCTCAACACAGAATAATCCTAAACCCTCATCTCCAAAAAAACAAAAAACCATTTCCACAAAAAAAACTTAAAATCATATTCCTTGAAAAAACATATATCCCTCAACCAAAAAAACCGTTAATCCTCATCAAAAAAACCCCCTAAATCCTCTACACCAATTAACCCTAATCCCTGACCCAAATAATCCCAAAATATTTTCCAGAATAAACATGAGACCCTCACCCCAAAAATCGGTCATCGATCATCCCCCAAAACCCCCTGTCCCTCATCTCTAAAAAACCCTATAACATGAGCCCTAAAAATACATAAACCCTAGTCCCCCAAAAAATCCTAAAAACTCAATTTCCAAAACACCTAATCCTTCATCCCCCAAAAAACAATACACTCGTCAACAAAACACCATAAACCATAATTATCAAAAAATTATAATCCTCCAACACTAATATAACCAAAACACTGATCCCTATAAACCACTAAATCGTCATCCCCAAATACCCATAAAACCATCGCCGCAAAAAATTAAAAACTATAATCCACAAAAATACATAACCCCTCATCCCCTAAAAGGCACTTAAACCTCATCCACAAACAACCCTTGACCCATATCCCTAAATAAATAGAAACCCTCATCCTAATGAATCCATAAATATTCATCCTACATAATCAAAAAAACCTTATCCCTAAAAAAAATAAAGGATAAAACCAAAAAATCCAAAAAACCTTACCCTATAATCCTAAAACCCTCATTCCTAGAAAAAACATATCCATCACTACAATCAATCCAAATACCCATAGCTTAAATTCCATAAAACATCTTCCCCCAAATTCCATAAATCATTGTCCCCATAAACCCTTTAAACTATCACACCCCAATACCATCATCCCATAAAAACCCAAACCCATGGACCAAAACCCGCAAACCATTATTCTCAATGATCCTTAACCATCATCAATAAAATGAAATAAACATTAATCCCCAAAAAACTTGAAACACCCAATGAAAAAATATAGCAACCCGGAACTAGTTATTCTTATATTTTATATCTTTATATATGAATATTCATGACATTATACAACACATTAATGGGGACCATAATAGTTTAGAATCCTTGGAAACATAGAAGGCCATCATCTATCCTGGTGAGAGATCATCAATGTATACAGTAATGACATTCTCATTATATACTCCTACATAAAAGCATTATTCATATAATGTAGAAGGGAAACATAAAAATTTGTGGAATGAGAAGTTCATGATGGGTAAATAAGGTAAATATGTAAGAATAACATGAGAATAAGGGTATGAGAAGATAAGAAACACATATAAAAATAATACACTACAAATAAATGATCATAATCATGATACATGGAATAAATATTCGTTGATCATAAGACATAAATCATAATATAATAAAGTAGCATGATCCATGACAACATATTGTTTACCTAATTCATCAAATTGTGGCATTGACATTAGATAATAACATTTTTTCATGTGAAAATAGAAAACCGTTCACTCATTGTGTAGAGGAAATGAAAATATGCCATCACATAAACTTATTGACATGAAACCAATTCCATGAATTTCAATATGGAAATCCAAGACAGGTCCATTCATAACATTCTGAACATATGATCAGGTTCGTGCATAACATTGTGAACATATTATTAGGATCAAGCATAACATTCTGAACATTAAATTAGGTTCACCCATAACATTTTAAACACATAATAAGGTTCACACATTAAATTTTGAACACGTAATAAGGGTAAGACATATATTTGTGAACATTTAATCAGGTGAAATCATAAAATTGTGATCATGCAATTAGGTATACGCATAACATTGTTATCAAATAAAAGAGTTCACTTGTTACACTATGAACATGTGGCCATATTCACACATTACATTTTAAAATTTTAATCATGTAAATGCTCATCATTATGATCATACAATAAGGTAAACACATAAAATTTTTAACATGTAATAGGGTTCACATATTAAATTTTAAACATGTAATCATGTCCTCTCATAACATTGTGATCACAAAATAATGTTCACACATAAAATTATGAACATGTAATCATCTTCACGAATATGATTGTCAGCACATAATATAGTTCACACATAACATATTAATCATTTAATGATTTTCATGCATAATATTATGAAAATGTAATCAGGTCCATAAATAACATTTTTATCAAATATTAATGTTTTTAAGTAATGTTGTTTTCATGTTATAATGTTCACACATTACATTTTGAACATGTAATTAGGTTCACACATAACATCGTGTAAACATAATAATGTTCAAAAATAAAATTTTCAATATGTAATAATGTTCACTCATAACATTGTGAAAATTTAATTAGGTTCATCTAGAACATTGTGAACATGTAATCAAGTTCATATATCAATAATATACTAATAAGTTATCCATCAATACCCAATATATTTTAGGGAGATATAGTTCCCCCCATCACATAATAGAAATCATACCCTGTTTTAAAGAAGTATCATAAACACACTTCATATCCTAACCCATGAAATGAAATGGGTATCATAAACAATTTATTATATCATAAAATGTGAAAGAATATATTTTTTAAAATCATTTCATCATACCATAACTCGTGAAAGGATGTTGGTTTCTTATGAAATATAACCTAGCAAACCATGTGGAAGAGAACCAGGTTCCATAAAAAACATATTATCCAAAAAAGTAACTATTAAAGGAAACATTAATACAGGAAAAAATTGTATCATATCCCCATTAATTAATAAACAATATCGACGGATATAATCTTATATATAGAATTATTTTGAATGATCCCGTAGAGGATTTCATAAAGAAAACAACGATAATTTAAAATATCATTTTAATACATAATACAATTTCAAAATAATTTACTTTTACATTTTTTGAGAAAATATATATGAGTTTTATAAATAATTTAATATATTTCTATGGAAATATATGATTTATTATTTGAAAAAAATACGATATTCAATATATCATTTTGAAATTAATTTTCCTAGAAAATGGATTTGAAAGCATATAAAGAATGTTTTGAAAATAAAATAAAGAATGTTTTTAAAATAAAATAAAACATATTTTAAAAAAAAATTAACTCATATTATTGGAGAATATTCTATGAAAACAATGAAATTATAGAATTTTATGAATTAATTTTCTCAAAAGATAACCATTTATATTTTAATGGAATATTATATAAAATAACAGTCATGTCGGTGGGTAATTTTTAGCATGTCATATTGAACATTTCATTTTCATGTAAAATGTTTATAAAATTACCTTGATCAGAAAAGTAAAAAACTTATCCACTGAGAAGATTCATTTCTTAAAAATACAAAATTTGTATTAATTTTTTAAATTAATTTTATTCAGTTATAAAAATTCTGAAAATATTTTAAAAAAATAATGGATTTGGATGAAAAACGATTTTTATCTAAAGAGATTAATAAGGATGGGGGTTATTACAAAAATTATTCATTATTTTATGTACCAATTACTAGAAATTTAGTATTTTCAGTTTATGATATCATTAACAAATCGAGGATAAGAAACTTCGTATGAGTTCTTGATATTTAGATCATGAAATTTCATCTATTAAGACATGTTCACAGAAAAATTCTCCAAATGATGATATTGTAATATAATATCATAACAAATTTGGTCACTTACATTGAATCATAAACTCCATGATAAAATATTGATGAAAACAAATATACTATATCATGAGGATAAATAAATTCATGATATTACATGTATAATTTACTTTATATACTACTTTGGAAATAATATATGCGCATAACACAATATGAACCACAATGAAGAAAAATTGAGACAAAAAATGTATTTTTAATTGAGTAACTTTTGAATCATAAGACTCATGAAGGAATATCATAAATAGATACATAATTTATCAGAAAATTGATTTTATTCTTTATAAATAATTCCCTAGGCAATTATATTATCAAAATAGAAATAAACATTCTGTGATTATTTTATGTGTCTCATGAAAGTAATAACTCAGACGAAATTCCCTTTACTTATGCCTAGAATCCCTTCATACGTGCCCAAACCTACTATATGATAAATCAATGTTTATTATAAATCTATCATAGATCCATAATCATAAATATTCTACCATATATTATTTACATGTTAATTATTTTAGCCTCTTTTAAAAAAATTCATGTTAATTTCATTTTTGGGTAACAAACACAATGTTTTTTATTTGTCTTTTCATTTGTTAGAGATTTTGTTATCCTACATAAATGATTGTTTCATTATCAATATAATAATAACCATGGTACATATTTCATATATATATAAAAATATATTTATTTAGAAAAATAATTAATAGAGAGAAATTTGTAATGAAATACACCATTAATGGAGATGGTAGGCTTCTCTAATGACTGAACAGTACATCCATTTTTGTCATCTTAAAAAAAAGAAAAATAATATATATATATATATATATCTTATCATTATTTTGAGATTATTATTTCATATATATCATATATTTTTATTCTTCCAAATTTTAATAAATTACATTTATTGAATAAATGAATCACATCGCTATGAGAAATCTGTATTCCACACACCCACAAACAACATTATAATATTTATAAAATATGAAAATAATGAATTCATGTATTATATAATAGTCCATACAAATAGAGATATAATAAATATAATAAAAAAAGAAAAAAATTGTAAATCCATCATTATTATCAACAATGGATGGATGTAATGGAAGAACGAAGTACATCGGTTCACAAGGAAACAATCCGTCATACACTCAAATGATGATAGATGTTAAATAGTTTATTAAATATATAATATATTAATTTCATTTAATTAATTCAAGTAAATATGTTTAATTAATTTATTGATTGAAAACATGTTTTATAAAAATATTTTTCCATAATATTATTCACTATATTTTCCATAGGGGTTTATTTTTATTTTATGTCAAATACTCACTAATGATTTCATATTATATACATTTTTAAAATATCTATTTCATAGTTTACTTAGTCCTATTATTATCCTACATTCATTTTTATAACTTAAATTTATAATGTAATATAATATCAAAATTATTAAAGTTTGATTTAAACTCAATGTTTCATATAACATTAAATTTATTTCACTCACAAAATTTATCTCAGCCACTAATGGTTTAAAACATTGTTGTTAATTTAATAGAATCCCATATTTGAAGAAATTAATATTAACCACTCTACAAAAATTTAATTTTGGAAACATAGATATTACCAAATGTAACCCATAAAATGGTTTTCACATTGTATATCATTTATGGAAGCTGAAAACATATACATAGAAGCGAATACTGCCATAGAAATACATATGGGGAGTGATAGATAATATTGATCTATATAAGTGGCTGAGATGGAGAAGGTTAATGATCACAATGTCATAAACCATAGAGGTGTTAATATGGTCATTAATAATATCTAATATTATGATAATAAGATAAATTTTAACATCGTGATTTTTATCTTAATGATCAATAATTTTCTTTAGAATATAAATTTAACTGATTCCATCACATTTCACAAGAACAATATCACACGTTAGTTAATATTTTATCAATTTCAACTTCAAAATTACCATAAGAAGTGAAATTGAAATTTGAATGCATAAATCACTAATATTTCAATAATTCCATAAATGGAATGATAATTCATTTAATCTATATTTATTTATCATTAAAATAAAATGGTTATCACATGATTTCCAATATTCATAAATACTAATATGGTGAGATAATACATCAATATCTAAAACCTCATCTGAATAATAACCTAAACCATTTAAAAAATGGTCAACATTTTAACCCATCCAAATGATGGAAATGTGAAACATTGTAAAGAAGGTAACTAAATTTATTAAAATCATCATATCATTGATCCGCAAAATATCATAATGTAGCTCTGTATTTTCACTTGCAGTCATCATGATTTATCTTAAATCATTGTAGCAACAGAAATATCTATAAAACCATATTGAAAATGCACACATTTACAAACTCCTTGAATAAAACCATATCTTATAGAATATACTCAACAAATCCATATATTTTTTGAACTCTATTAGTGATAATAAAAACCAATATTTCCATAATAATAATAATAATTTCCAAGGTAATAAACCATTTCCAATGTTCTTATTCATTCCCATCAACCCTTTTTCTGATATAAACGCAATTTTTTCTATATCAGGAAAACATTAGTGATTACCTTCCAAAAATCAAGATATCAACTATCAATTACCTCACATTTATATTTCATCATCACCATTCGATTTATTTTTTTTAAATCCTTAATGAAACAAATATACATCAGGATTCATATAATTTTATTGGACTTCCAATACATTTACAATGCAATTATCTGACTTTACTCTTAAAAAATTACTTAGGACTCATCAACTTATTCCTTAAGACCCCTTTCCTAGAAGATGAAATATGAATCATATCTTATGATTCCTCAACAAAAATTTAATCTTGTCTCATTCATTTTATGTATATTGAACTGTTACAATATAACATGCCTTTCACATGTCATTTGAGGTATATTCATAATCAGTAGTATAACCAATTATTTTACCACCTACATTATTCTCTTTATGATATTATTAATAACAAAACTGATTTTCATAATTAAACGATACTTTCAACATTTTATGGATTCAATGTTGACCCAATTCCTTCATGTTCCTCCTATTGAATAAAACCAAAACGTGTAGTATGAGAAATGATATTTATAATGGTAAATTAGAGAGTTCAACAAATAAATTAGGAGTTAATAATCATGGAATATTATTTATAATCTATGAAAATATATGTTTATCCTAGGACATTCACATTCATTATCTACTTAAATCTTATGTGATGGTTCTTATTGATTTTTTGAATTTAAAAATCATACCACATGGTAGTGTCAAACTATGTGTGATAAACGGCCCACTAGCAAGAACTTGATATATATCATGTATATCTTAGTATATATGTGTCATGTTAAATATTTTTACATATGTTATAGAGAAAATAAACATGATGTATACATATAGGGATTAAATTTATTTTATGCCACTCTCTTAGTCCATCAACAAAATTCGAGGACAATTTTGTAATCATTTACTCATCCTTAGACTTATAATTAGATACATCTGTAGAAATATCAATAGAAATACTTTTAGTTATCTCACTAATTTTTTTCTCAACGTAGTTTATAATTGTTGACTATAACATTACCTTGATACCAACTATAGTGAACCAGATCCTATAATATATTGATATTACAACATTTAAGATGAATATCATTCAATTTTACAAACACACGCTGGAGGAATTTAAAATTTTAGTGACATTGTAAATATGGAACACAATATTGTAATCTTGTGAAGTATCTTCAATTTGTTTAGTAATGATCTTCCCCCATTGTACTGAAAATTAAATCCTTTCATCATAATTTTTGAAGTGGAAACATAAGAATGGTTGATCTCATATGGACAATAATGGTTAAAAAGAGACATACATATGTGTTACAAGAGAATAAGTGTTTGAAACATGAGAATAACATTTTTAAAAAAATCCATACATATCAATTATCATAATATTTAATCATTTAATAGTGATTAGTTGTTCTATAAACTTGAATAATAGGATAATAAAATAACATGAACCATAAATGCTTAAAATGTTATAAGACATGGAATTTCTGGCATACACTCCAGTGTATTACATTATGAACATGTATTCATAAATAATGTTTCACATAATAAGTTAAGGATATGAAATATTTTCTTCACATAATTTTATAGACATTCAACTAATTCCAAACATATCATTATGGACATGAAATACAAGTCCATAAATAAAATTATGAACCTGTAATCAGGTTCATTCATAACAATTTTCACTTGTAACCATGTTCATAAATAACATTGGGAACAAATAAGGAGGTTCCCTCATAGAATTTTCAACATGTTATAAGGTTCACACAAAACATTAAGAACAGATAATAAGGATGACACATAATACTATGAACACATAACCAGATTCATGCATAATAATTATGAACATATAATCAAGATCACATATTACATTCTGAAGACACAATACGTTTCACACATAAAATTGTATACTTATAATAAGGTTTGAAGAAATATTGAACCTGTAATAAGGTCTAAAAATAATATTATGATCAAGTAATAAGGTTCACACATAACATTGTGGACATGTAATAAGGTTCACACATATCATTGTAAACATTTCATCAGGTTCAAAAAAGCATTGTGAATATGTAATAAGGCTCACACACAATATTGTGAAAATGTAATAGGATTCACACTTTACATTGTGAACATGTAATAATGATCACACATAACAATATGAACATGTAATAAGGTTCACACATAACATTGTGAACACATAATCAGGTATACGCATAATATTGTGAATACTTAATTAGGTTCACACATAACATTATTATGACATAATAAAGATCAAACATAACCTTGTCAACATGTAATACGGTTCACAAATTACAATTTTAACCATTAATCATGTTCACACATTAAATTTTTATCGTAAAATAAGGTTTTCAAATAATCTTGTAAACACATAATAAGGTTCATACGTAATATTTTGAGATTGTATTCATGCTCACAAGTAACATTTTGAACATGTAATCAGTTTCAATCATAACATATGTACTCATGAGTTATACATCATTACTATATGAGTTTGAGGGATATGTAGGTCCCACCTAAATCATAATGAAAATCAAACACATGTCTATCACAAGATCATAAACATTCATCATATCATACCCCATAAAATTGCAGGGGTATCATAAAAATATCATCATATCATCACCGGAAGTAATGATATAAGTCACAAAATCATTACATTGTAGCATAAAATATTAATGGAAGATGGATTCATATTCATTTAATCATGGTATTTCCCATGGAATAGATACATGATTCATAAACACTTGTCATCCAAAACATATAACATTAGATGAAGGACTAGAAATGGTTCCCATTAGAGCATAGCAAAAACACTCTTTATAACGTAAATAACAAAACCTACATCCCCAAAAAACCCTAAACTCTATTCTCCAAAAATATCTAAACAGTCACCCCAAAAAATAATCTGAAACCCTTATCCACAAATCCCACGAATCATCATCACAAAAATACTTATACCATTATCCCCATAAACCCATAAATCCTAAATCCCGGAAACTCTAACACATTAATCCTTACAAACCCCTATAACATAATCCTGATAAAACCCTAAAACCACATGCCCACAATCCCCTATACCCTCATACCCAATCCCACTAAACTCACTACCCAAAAAAACACAGAATTCATTGGCCCATAAAAATGTTAAACCTCATCCCTAATAATTCATAAACCCTAGGATAAAAAAAAACATAAACCATATTCCCTAAAAACCCTAAATCTGTAGACAATGAAACACGAAATAATAAACCCCAAATAACAAAAAAACCTGCATCCCCAAAATACCCTAAACCCCCACCCCTAAAATACCTAAATCCACTTCCCAAAAAGCCCCTAAACTGACATCTCAAAAAATGAAACTCTCTTTCTTAAATACAATTAATACCTCTACATCAATAATCATTAAATGCTCTGAAAAAAAACCCAATCCCCCATTCCCAAAAACACATAAATCATCACCCCCTAAATACCTAAATTCACATCCCAAAACAAATTTACAAACTATTCCCAAAAAAAATCATAAATCATCTACACAAAAAACCCATCAAACATAATCCATGAAAAATTATTAACCCTTTCCCCCATAACCCCATTTTTACCACAACCCCCCAAAAACCCAAAACCATTATCCTCATAATAATCCTAAACACTCATCCCTACAAATCGAGAAATCGCCTTCACAGAAAAACCACTAAACCCATATACACAAAAAACCATAAACCCTCAGCACCAAAATACCATATATTATTATCCCCAAAACCTTGAAATATCATACCGAAGAATCCCTAATCCCTTTACCCTATAAAAAATAAATCCTCAAGATAAAATATCCCATAAACATAATCCCAAAAACCAAAAACATTCATTATTAAAAAAAGAAAAACCTTAATCCCCAAACGAACAATGAAACCTCATCCCCAAAAAACAATTAATCATTATACAAAAAACAAAAACAAAAAGGCCCAAAAAACATGTATCACACATCCTACAAGCCCAGAAAACCTCAGAACCCAAAAATCATAAACCATCATCCCAAAATTATCCTAAAACCTCATCCCCAAGAAACCCAAAACTCCCAACCACAAAAAACCCCAAAATGCATAGTCCCAGAAAAACCCTAAACCATATGTCCTAATAACATAAAACCTTCATATCTAATAATCCCTAAACCCTCTAACCAAAAAAATCCTAAAAACTATTCCCTAAATACCCATATACCCTCAAAACCAAAAAAAACTCAACCTAATATCCTAGAAACCAAAAAGACGCAACCCCAAGAAAACATGAAACCCTCATTGCCAAAAAACTGTAACCCCTTAGTCCCAAAAGAAACTAATTCCTCTACCACAAAAAAACCCAAATCTGACATCCCAAAAAACACCAATCATTTCACCATTAAAAATAAAAAACCCTAATCCCTAAATTACCCAATTCTTCCATCCACTAAAAACCCTAATCCCTCATACCGAAATATCATATAACCCTCAATACCAAAACAACAAATATACAAGACCCAAAAAATCACTAAACCATTAGCACAAACCGAAACTCTAAACACTCCTCCCTAAAAACCCTAAATCAATACCCCAAAAAATTATAATCCCAAATCTATAAAAAACACTAAACCCAGATCCCTAAAAATCACTAAACCATCATTCTATAAAACCCCAACATCCTCGTCCCAAATAACCTCAAACCCTCATAAAAAAAACTCGTAAACCATCGTCCCAAAAGTAATCATAAACCTTCAACCCTAAATTAACCTATTCCCTCAACCCCAAAAATCCCTAATCCACAACACCAAAAAAATCTTATATCATCCTCCCCAATAAACACTAATCCCTCTGTAGTAATGAAATTCCTAAACCTTAAAAATAGTAAAATCTCATACCCATCAAACCATAGACCGTGAGAACAAGAAATTCATAGACACACAATCCCAATTGTAATTGACACTCTACTCCAAAAAAATCACTCTGGCCCACAAAAAAATAAACCTCGATCCATAAAAACCCCATAACCCTATACCCCATAAAACCCTCAACCATCAATAATAAAAAATCATCATTCCTGACCCCAAAATACCATCAACATCCCACCCTAAATAATCCATTATACACAAAAATCCCTCATCCCTAAGGCTCAAAAAACCATAACCCCTCAGTCCTAAGAAACCAAAAATCATCATCCCCAAATCCCACAACTATCATTCCAAAAAACAAATCACTCGCCTAAAAAAATTGTCAACCATAATCCCACGAAACCATTATCCCTCATCCAAAAAAGTCCCAATGCCCTTAGAATAAAAAAACCTCATCCACCATCCAAAAAAATCCTGCAAACCACATTCTAAAAAGACCGTCATCCATCAATCTAAATAACACCTCAACCCTCATCACAAAAAACCCAATACCTCAGTCTAAAAAATATCAACCCACAACCCCAGGAAACCCTCAACCACCTCCCCAAAAATTCTCTACCCTTGTCCACAAAAAACCCCCAACCCTCATCCCCAAAAAACCATCAACCATAATCCACAAAATACCCATCATCCCTTAATCCAAAAAAACCTCATCCCCTAGAACCAATAAACCATCAACACTCATCCCCAATTAACCCTAAATATTGATCCCCAAAAAAACCCTCAAACATTATTCCCAAAATCGCTTCAAATTTGAGCCAGAAAATATCATAAAACCTCTGACCACAAAAAGTCTTCATCTGTCAACCTTATAAAACATTCATCACTTATTCTAAAAACTGGCTGAAACTGTAGTTGGGGAAATCCTCAACTATCATCCTAAAAAACACACATCCATCAACACCAAAAAATAAATAACCCACGTCACCAAAAAACACACATCCATGGACAAATATCATAAATCCTCACCGACAAAAAACCCCAATCCCTCATACTCAAAACCCCTCCAAGTCATGGCCCATAAAAACCCAATACCATCCACAACAAAAACCTCCTCCCCTATCCACAAAAACCCTAAATCCTAAGTCATAAGAAAACAAACACACTCTCCACAAAATGAATTTGGATGCACTGGGTAGTCAATTATTAACATTATAGGGAGGTATGAACCCCAAAAAACCCTCACACCTACACCCCAAAACAACATAAACCCTCACCCTTAAGAATCAGTAAACCCTCATCTAGAAAAAACCCCTAATACCTAATCCCCCCAAAAACCTAACTTTTTTCAAAAAACACAAAACCTTCAACCCAAAAAATAGTAAACCCTCATCCCCTAAATACCCCCAAACCTCATCCCCAATAAAACTATAAACCCTTATATAATAAAATACTTAAACCCTCATCCCAAAAAGTGTATAACCCTTAACACCAAAAAAACATTAACACTCCTCCCAAAATTATTATAAACCCATAATCCTAAATATCCTTAACACTTATCCTCAATAAAACCTAAACACTCATCCCCCAAAAATCCTAAAAACCCAATCGTATAATTACTTATACCCCACCATAAAATACCCTAAATCCTGATCCCCAAAAACCATAAACCGTCATCTCCAAAAATCCCTAAAACATTAGCCCCAAAAAACCATATAACCCTTAGTCTATATAAATAATAAACCCTCAACCACTAAAACCCCTCATCCCTATACATCAAAAAACCCAAAACCCTCCTCACCAAAAAACAATAAACCTTCATCAAAAAAAATCCCTAATAACACATTGCAAAATACCCCAATTGTCATCAAAGAAAACCATAATCCCACTCCCCTAATAAAAACTAAACCCTAATAATGAAAAAACCCCTCCCCTAAAAAAATATCCTTTATTAAAAAATTCAATCCTCCACACCAAGAATCCAGTACCCCTGAATCCAAAATAAACCCACAACCTTTATTAGAATAAAACCTATACACATAGAAACCAAAATCCACCAAACCCTTGTCCCAAAAAATCATCATCCCTCATACCCAAAATAATATAAACCCTACCCCCAAAATACCCTCAACTGTTATCCCTAAAAATACCTAAACACCCAACCCAAAAAACCTCAATCCATATCCCGAAAAAATAGCAAACATCTGCCCGAAAAAACCCTCAAACATCATCCCCAAAAAACAATCAACTGTTATAAAAAAACATCAATCCCTAGTCCAAGAAAAATATAAACCATCATACCCAAAAAACATTCCACACATATCCCCGAAATCCCTCAACCCACACCCCAAAAGAACCTCACCCCTCATTAGTAATAAAACCTTCATCCAGTAGAAACAAAAACTCATGCCCCTCAACCCAAAAAAAAACCGACCCTCTAAATCAAAAAAAGTCAACAATTATCCTCAAAAAACACTATACCCATGAACGTATGAAACCCAACACCCTTGGACCAAAAAAAAACCATTACAAAAATTTCTTAAAACCCCAAAAAAATAATAATAAACACTAATCCATAATCCATAAAACCCTAAATCCTAATAAACATAAATGAAATAAAACCTCAAGCCCATAAAACCCTAATTCTAAGGCCTCCAAAAACCCTAAACCCTCATTCCCAAAAAATACCGTCATCCCTGACCACCAAAAATCACTATAACCTCTTCCCAAAAATTCCATAACCCCAAAAATCATTAATAACAATCCACCAATAACCCTAAACCCACATCCACCGAAAACCAAAAATCCTCAACCACAAAAATCCTTTAACCCTAAAACCCATAAAACATTCAACCTTCAGACCGAAAAACCACTACCCAAATCCCTAAAAAACACTAGACCACCTGTTTCAAAAAACTGTAAAATTTCATCCCAAAATAACCACATCCCTCATCTCCAAAAACAAATCAACACCCAGACACTAAAAAACCTCAAACATTATCCCAACGAAACCTTATCCCTCACCCAAAAAACCATCATCCCAATGAAACCCCGAACACATATACCCAAAAAACCATAAACACCCTTACACAAAAAACCAAATATAAACATACCCAAAATACACTCAACCATCAATCCCAAAAAACCATTAATGCCTTTCCCCAAATCCCATCAACTATAAGACCCGAAAAAACCACATATCTCTGCCCCAAAAAACCCACAAACTCCACCCATCATAAACATATTCCTCAGCCCCAATAAAATCCTCAAAACTTAGCATCCAATTAAACACTATCATCTCCCCTAGAAAAAATAATCGTACAGCCCCAAAACCCATTAACCCTTATCCCCCAAAACACATCAATCCTCATCCCAAAAAAATATTAAACTTTCATTCCTAATAACCTTAATCCACCATCACCAAAAATCACTCAACACATAGCTCCAATAACCTTAATCCATAATCCCCCAAAAAAACTCTAACCATAATCTCCAAAAAACATTAAATCATCTGCCTTAAAAAAACCTAATCCGTCATCCCCCCAAAAACCTAAACCTTAATCCCAAAAAAGAAATATCTCTAAACACCTAGACCCTCATACACTAATAAAAATCAACATGGTTTCCCAAAAAAAATATAATTGACCCAAAAAAATACATAAACAATCCACTCCATATAAACAATTCCCTCAGCTATAAAAACCATTATACATTATAGAAAAAACCCTCAACCACATTCCCAAGTAAACCAAAACCTATATAACCAATATTCCTTAAACACTGACCCCATGATACAACCAAGCTTCATACAAAAAAACCCTCAACCCTCATCCCAAAAAACCAGAAACCCATTACATAGAAAAAACCCTGAACCCTCATCACAAAAATCCCTGAACCCTCATCCCCAAAACAACCTCAAACCTAATCCCAAAAAAACCATAAACCCTAATCCCCAATAAATCCCTCAACCTATATCCGAAAATAAAAAAAATATTGTAGCCCCAAAACCCATAACATATGTCCCAAAATACCCCAACCATCACAAAAAAAGTACAACCTTCATATACAAAAACCCAAAACACATTTCAATAAAAAAACACCATTAATTATCCCAAAAAACCCCACATCACACTACACCCAAAAAATCATAGCCTTAAACTCCCAAAAAACCCTAAAACCATATCTCAATGAATCCTTTAACCTAGAACCCCAATATACACTCAACCCATATCCATAAAAAACCATTAACCCAAATCCCCAAAAAAAATAATCCATCCTCCAAAATAACCCTAAACTGTCAACCCCAAAAAACCCTTAAACCACAATCTACAAACACCCAACCCTTAGTATAAAAATACACTCAACACTCATCAAATAACTATTACTAAACCGAAACCTACAAAAAAAAATTCCCATCATAATGAAATCCTAAACCCTCCAAATAATTCCCCAACCCTCAACATTAACAAACACTCAACACTCATATATAAAAACCCGTAACCCATATCCACAAAAAACCATGTTCTATATTCTAAAAAAATGTTAACCCAAATCCCAAAAATAACTCTCAACTCTTATTCAAACCATCAACCATGATCTTGAGAAAACCACACAATTTCATCCCCAAAAATACCAAAACACTCATCTCCAAAAAAACCTCAATCCTAAGCCACAAAAGATAAATATCATCAACTCCATAAAACCAGTAGCCCTTAGCACTAATGAATCACTAAATTTACATCCCAAAAAATCCACATCCCTTACACCCAAAAAAACCATAACAATCATCACCAAAAAACTTGAAAAAATAATCCTAAAAAACATCCACCCTTAGCAACAAAAAAACCTCAACCCTCAGCCCCCAAAAAAATAAACAATCATCCTTAAAAACACTCAAACATCATTCCCAACAAAACCATAAACCTCCATTACTAAAATAAGCTAACCCTTACCCTGATGAACCAAAAAAAACATAGCCTAAATCAAACATAAACCCTCACCCAACAAAAACCTGAACCCTCATCCCAAAAATATCCTCATCACTTAGACCCAAAATACCTAAACCCTCACCCACAAAAACACAAAAAAATTATCCCCAAATAACCATCAACCCTTGTATAAAAATGTCACTTGATCCCAAACCTAAACAACCATTCTACCTCAACCTAAAAAAATTCATCATCATTCAACCTCAATAAACATCTACCCTCATAAAAAAATTACCCCAAACCCTCATTACTAATAAAACTCAACCCAAATGACCAAAAAATAGTAACTCCTTTGGACAAAACCCCAAACCCATATACACAATAACACTTATAGCACTTCCCAAAAATCCTACACCCTATACATCCACAGAAACATAACACTCAGCCCCAAAAAAACTCTGATCCCAAAATAACCCAGAACCCATGGCCCTAAACACCATCAACTGTCTGCCATAATAGAAAAGTTGAACACATCCAAAAAAACTCAAGACTCAGTTTCAAAATAATCTAAAATATCATCCCCAAAAAACCTCAACACTCTTCCCAGATAATAATTTCCCTTTATCCAAAAAATACACTAAATTCCATCCCAAAAAACCATCATCTTCAAAAAAATCATCAACCCTAAGCATTAAAAAGAAACTCAACCCTTATCCTCCCAAAAAAAATAAACCCACATCCACCAAAAATCCTCACCTAATAGTAAAAAATATGTCCTCATCCCCCAGTCCTAAAAAAACATGTATCACTTTTCAAAAAATAACCATTAACTGTATTCCAAAAAAACAATCAACCCTCATAAACAAATGTATCAAACATGTTCCCAAAATAACCTCAACCATCCACCCCAAAAATAACAAACCACTCAGACCTAATAATCCAAAAACCTCCATCCCAAAGAAATCCCTGCCCCATATACACAAAATACCCTAATCACTCAGCCTAATAAAAGTCGACCCTCAGTACCAAAAGACACATAACCCTAAACCCTAAAAAACCCCAAACCTAATGCACAAAAAACCATCCACCCTCAAGGCAGACACAAAAAAACACTCCTCCCTTATCCCCAAAACCCTAATCTATATTCCCCAAAAGAATCAGAAAACATATAAAAATATAACAGTAATCCCATTATTCCAAAAACACATTGAACCCTCAATCATAAAATAATTATAATAACTCATCCCAAAAAAATCTCCCACCCTATGGCCACAAAACTATATACCATTAACGCTATAAAACCCATAATCCTAATCACAAAAAATAACTCATGCCTCATCTCAATAAAAACCTCAATACTCAACCCATATAAACCATATACCATCATCCCCAAAAACCCTAAATCATCAATATAAAACCAACCCCTCAACACCCAAAAACCCTATACCCTCATCCTTAAAAATCTATAGACACTAATACCAACACAACCCTCATCACCTAGAGAAAAATCCATCAATCATTTCCCCCATATATATCCTAAATCCTCTCCCCCCCCCAAAATATCCCTCAACCACAACACTCATCCCAAAAAACCCATCAACCATTAACAAAAAAACCCAAAATTATCATACACCAAAATCAATAAACCCTCATCAGAAAAAATTCCCCAACCCTCAACCCCAAATAACCATAATCCCCATACCAAAAAAACTATCATCCTTTATCATCCAAATAACCATAATCTCATCACCCAAAATATCCCTAAACAATATCCCCAAAAATTTGTATTCCCTCATTCCATAAAAATCCTCAACCCTCATCACCAAAAAACCCTCAACCCTCAACCCACATACAAAAATAAGAGAAAATATTTTTCCCCAAGAAAACACTAAACCCTTATGGTCAAAAATCCGACAAACATTAGATCCAAATAACAACAAACCCTCATCCCAAAAAGTCTCTCAAATTTGATCCCTTGAAAACCATCATCGCTCAGAAAAAAACTCGAATACTATATAACCAAAAATCCCTAATCAGTAATCGTTAGGATAATCTTGAATCCTCATCGCCAAAAAACCATTAACATGAATCCCCATACCCATCAATCCTCATCCCTAGAAAATAATAAACCCTCAACCCAGAAAGGAAATTTCACCCCCCCAAAACCCCAAACCCTCATCCCCAAATATTCCTCAACTCCAAAAAACCATGAAACTCATCCAAATAAACCCTCAGTCCTAATAAAATATCATCCCCAAAAAACCATCAACCACCACCACTATAAACCCACACCCTCCACCCAATAATACCCTCAACTCTCATAACCAAATAACCCTGAAACCTCATCCTCAACAAAAACTGAAACCCACTACCCAATTATCCCTCAATCCCAATCCAAAATAAAACTCTAAAACCTACACCCCCAAGAACCTTACCCTAAAATCTCTAAATAACAATAAACATCTAGCACCAAAAATCATAAAACCCACTACCCCAAAATACACTAATCCCACAACCCCAAAAAACATTCAACCCTCAGAATAGTATTTCCCCAAACCATCATCATGCAAAACCAAAAAAAAGAGAGGAAAAAATGTTGAAACATAAACTTTAAAAAACAAAAATCTGTCACCCAATAAAACACTAGACCCTCAAGACAAAAAAACTAATACTAAAAATTCCATAAGAAAACCCTCTACTCTTATCCCCAAAAAATACTAAAAACTCGCCCTTAAAATACAAATACCCTCAAGCCCAAAAAAACAAAAATAGTTTATCCCCAAAAAACCTTCAAAACTCAACCAAAAAACACCTGCATCCCTTAGCCACAAAAAACTCAACACCAACCATAAAAAACATGAAACCCTAATCCACAAAAACTACCCAAAAAATAGTAAACCATCACCCCCCCCACGGAAAAACAACCCTAATCCAAAAAACCATGATTCTTTCACAAAAAAAGCTCAACACTGTGAACTAATAAACCCTGAACCAACATCCCCAAAAAACCCTTAACACACCACCCAAAAACATTAATAAATCATTAAAAATATCATAATCCATCATCCACAAAACCACTACACCAACATCCTTAAAACCCTATAAACACTCATCAACAAAACGACTTCCTATCTTAGCACTATAAATACCTAAAACATCATCCAAAAAAACCCTCATCCCTCAACACCAAATAACCATCAACCCTTTTTCCCAAAAACAATAATATATCATCCAAAAAAACTACAAACCTAAGACATAAAAAATGATAAATCGTAAGCTCCAAACTACCTGAACCCCCATCCAAATAAAAACCTTTAAAACCTAGAAAGAATAAACCAAGACCCCTCATACCTAAAAATCCATCATCATTATACACCCAAAAACCCTAACACTAATACCAAAAAACCATAAAACAATATCCCCAAATAACTATGTACCCTAATCCAACATAAATATCTCCTTCTTCGGTCATAAAAAATACATGAACACTCATAAAAAACCATTTACCCTTAGTAAAAAAAACACCCAAACCCTGGGCCAAATAACCCCTCAATCCTCACCCACAAGAAAACCTAAAGACTTTTCACTAAAATAATCTAAATACATATCCCCAAAAATTGAAGCAACCATCCCCCAGAAACCCAAAACAATTAGCAATAAAAATACCAGAAAACTAATACCGAAAAAAATATAAACCATTAGGCCAAAAAAACCATAAAACCTTGTCTCCATTTAGACATAAACCACCCATCACCAGGAATGGAATCCTTAAAACAAAAAAACAACATAGGGTCATCCTAGAGAATCCCAGAAAACCATATCCACAAAAATCATTCACTCACAACCCCCAAAACCCCCATCCTGTATGCCAAATAAAACAAAGAACCAAAACTCTCAAAAAAGATTATATCCTCCGCCCAAAAATATCTTGAGCCCTCACCTCTTAACAACCTTAAATCCTCATCCCAAAAAAACCATAAAACATAAACCCTAATAAATCCAAAACTCTCTGAACCAAAAAACATGAATCTATCTCCCCAAAAAATCGTAAACCATCATCCTCCAAAATCATGAAACCTGTAGTCCCAAAAAACCATAACACCTCAAAGCCAAAAAATATTAAAACCTCATACTCCAAAAAACCTAAACCATACACACACAAAAATCCTAGAACCTCCACCCCAAAAAATTCCCATCTCTTCCACCCCAAAAAAACATAATCCATATTAACTAAAAAACCATATACACTTATCCATAAAAAACAAAAACCCCTATCACCAAAAAACCCTACCCTTGGGCTCAAAAAACCTTAAATCTTCATCCCCTAAAATCCATAACCCCTTTTCACAAAAAATATATAAACCCACAGACCCAATATATCTTTAATCCCCCAAAACCATGAATTCTCAAACAAAAAAAAACTCTCAACCCTCATCCAAAATAAAACTCTCAACCCTCATCCCACAAAAATAGGCAACCCTAACACCCAAAACCCTCACTCCTCGGCCAAAAAATAAATCAACAAAAAAACCCTCAACTCTCAATAACAAATGATTCATCTTGTATCCCCAATAAACAACACTAAACCCCAATAAAGAATCAACCTTGATCCCAAAAAATCCATCAACCCTCAACCCATGAAAATCCTCCATCCACAGTAACATAAACCACTCTACCGTCATAGTATGAAAAGACTCGACCTTAAACCCCCAAACCCCTCAACCAATATACTTAAAAAATCTCAACCCTCATCCACCCAAAAAACCATCAACACCCATCCCAAAAATAAAACCAACCCACAACCTCATAAAAACCTCAACCATCAGCCCAATAATATTTCCAACCCTCAAACTAATGAATCACTAAAACCCTCATCCCCCAAAACCCCTCATACTTCAGGATCAAAATATCATAATCAAAAAGCCCCAAAACCCAAAAACCACCATCCACCAAAGGCCTCCAGTCTCATCCTCAATAAAAAATCATATCTTATCCCCAATGAAAATTAATACCTAATCCTAGAAAACATTCAACACTCATTGGACAATAAACATGAACCATCATTATCAAAAAAAACCTAACGCCAATAAAAAATACCCTAATACCTATGATGAATAAGTCACTATACCCTCATATAATAAACATATAACCCTTTTCCCTAAAAAACGAATCCCATATCACCCATACACCCTCAATGCTCATACCCAAAAATCATAATTCCCAAATCCCAAAAAATTCCTAAGCCCACTATCCCAAATTTAGTTGAAGAAATTGGGGTGGCCTGATATAAACAACATAGGGCATCATATACCCCAAAAAACCTTCAAAACTCATCCCAAAAAATCCATAACCACTCATCCAAAAAAAGTACCTAAACCCTCATTCCAAAAAAATATTCAACAATATGCCCCAAAAAACCTAAATACATTTTAAAAAATAACCCTCAACCCTCTTCCCTAAAAAACAATAGGCCCTCTAAACAAAAAACCCTATGTCCTCATCTCTAAAAAGGTTTAATCCCTCATCCCAAAAAACACTCTACCCTCATCCATATGTATCCTTGAACCCTCAGCCCCCAAACCCTTAATCATTAGTCCTAATAAACCCCCATCCATCTGCCACAAAATTCTGTGAGGCACAAATGGATTCTTGATGATGATTTCATATGGTGGAACATGAAGGATAGGATTAGGGGATAAGTTTCAGGTAATGTTTCTGGATAGTGGTTTCATGTATTCACCAAAAAACATAAGCAGAATGGCCTACTACATATATAGAATACATAAGGGAGGGATGAGATAAAATATAAATATAAAACTCAAATGGGATGTTGCTTTAAATTTATAGATTTTTTTATATTTGATCACCAATCAAATATATAGAGAAATAAGGTAATTGTGCACTAGATATAAAAAATATATTATCTTATTTGTAAAAAATTGAAACTTGTGAATCATAGAACCACTAAATACTATACAGATATAGGTGTTACAATGATTGGATTGTCAAACATTCCATCAACTCAATGATTAACACATTGGAATAACATCAAATATCAATGAGGTCATTGTATACCATTACATTGATTTGTAGTTAATTATGGAAAATGTTATTTCTTTTATCATTCTCCTTGTACATCCATATAGAACATAAAACCTGACATGTTATGATAATATAACCTTCTCTCAGAATGACTCTATTATATTTTTTGGTAAATCATCCAATCCTTAATCTTAGCTATCATAATTGGACTCCCATTATATATATATATGTTGATGGTCATGGTGTGCTCATTTAAGACATCAATTGTAATGTGACCCATTACATCATAGTTGAGACATCGAATATCCCAATTCCTCATTTGTTTATCCTCAATGGTTGGTTTTGAATTTTGAAGAATTACCATTTTCATTCACAATAAACAACCTCAATTTGATATTTTTATTGTATTTAATGTCTTATTGGATTGTATCATGTATCTCTATATGTGGAAACATCAACAATTGATCTGAAAACTCTTGATAATCTTGTGTAAAGACTATATCATGGTTTCCCCAAGATCTTAATCAATGATTTCTTTAATCATAAACATTTTAGTATTTAAATTGTAATATTAAAAACCCTTATTCCAATGGGTGATCCTCTGATGTTTTCTTTGAAGATCTATTGTGTTATGGAACAAACAACTTTGGCATGGAAGAAATCATGCCATCCACACTATTGATGAGACACCTATTATATATATCCTTACACATTTCATTAAATATACCAAAAATAATATATAGAAAATTCACATCAATTATGTTTTTAATTTTTCTCCATAGTATATGTGTTACCTAAAGATACATTATTGGTATCCATATCCCACTATAACCATACTTAAATATCAAACATTTCTTAAAAAGATGGATATTTTACCTTAATTCATTCAAAGATGTAAACATCATATTGTCTCCATTATACACTTTTATGTTGTTGGAGCATCCTCCTAAATTGTGCGAAATCATCAAAATGATGATCATGGTTTCTCATCTCCTCCCGAATAATGTGGGTATGATGTGGTTTAGGGTTGTTACATTGATTATTTTGGATCATTCTCAGGAGGGGATGATTCTCCATGTTTTTTATCCAATCATGTAGAAACTCAAACATCATATAAATAATATTCAAAAAATTTCTCACCAATAAATTCATTTGGATTTTTTTGAATGATTGTGCTTGAGATCTACAACATCTTATTTCAACACTAGAATGAGTGATTATTTCCCCACAATATTTTTTATGATAAATTACACAAAAATAAATACACATTGGTAGAAACAAAAACAATTATACACACACCATCACACGAATGAATATACACACAGTCAGATATGTGATGATTCAGACAAAAATATACAATGATAAAAAATCCAAAACCCATTATATGAAGACACACAAAAAATATTTAAATATTCACACACTCAAGGATATATACACACTCACAGAGAGATAAGATATTAAAACCATTGAACATAATTTTAATCACTAACATGAACAATATGTACACACTAATAGCAAAAGGGTACACACTCATGAATTTTTATTCATTATTTCACTCCATTATTAACAATCAATTCAAATCCTAATATCCTATGAAATCAATTACCTTGTTTGGGGTGATCACATGATACCAATTGTTCCTAAGCCATGATTTCATTTGGGTATGGTCTATCAATTCCTATTTTTGTTTTAAAGGGTAAATATGTTAATGAGTGGAAATTAGGGTAGAAATATTGTTAATTGGTAAATAATAGGTTAAACTTTGAAAAAGATTGATGGATGTAATAAAAAGGTTTCCCCTGGTTGTGTACAATAAGAATTTTTTTTAATAATATGATCCAAATATGAAACATTTATGATGAAAAATGATGGAGAATGATATTTATGGAAATAGAAAGTGCTAATAATGTAAATCAAGAATATATGAAGTAGTAATATGCTTATTTTTATGTAAAATATCCCTAAAAATGTTTTTACTTAGTTTGTTCATTTAATACATGATTAACATATTTTAAGGCAACATTTTATAAAATCTCTCAATGAAATAATGTTCTAACTTTGGAATATGAAAAAATATGATTTGAATGAATTTAATTTAATTTTTATTTATTTCTTGTACAAATTACATATAATGAATAAAATATGGAACTAATATGGATGAATAATTGGCTCAATGTAAAAGAAATTAAAGCGTGCATAAAATTGGAAAATTCTAGATGTTTTCAAATAAAAATAGATTTTTATGTTTTTTTATAGTGGGTTATAAATATAAGAATATTATAATTTTAATGGATAAATGTGTCGTGAATTATGGGAAAGATAACTACTGTGTCAACCGGAAAACTAATACTAAATGATGGATGATGCTCTGGGTGGACCAATCTTCATAGTGTAAGGCGGCAGATAAAGGATGGAGTTCAAGACAATGTTTCACATAATAGGTATGGTTGGTGGGTCCATGTAGTCAACCAAATCTATAAAGAAATTTATATACTAATTTGACAACAAAATCAAGGGAGGGATGTGATGACCAATCCAAAAAACAATAATAATGGGTTATGCCTCCAAATTAGTGTAATTTTTACATATGTCCACTGAGCTAATATAATAACTGATTGTGAAATAATGAAATGGAGTAACTGGAATAATCAGAATCATCATCACAAAATGGATAGATAAAATTCACAATCCCCCTATTAAAATATTGAATTAAATAAATGTTTCATGTGGGTGGCTATTTATAACCAAGCTATGATACCATAGTCAACGGTAAATTAAGAAATTATAATAAAGGCTATAAATGAATTTTCCCCTACAAATCTAAAATTATAAATTCTAATGAATACTTTTTGAAAAAGTTCCACATGTATTTCGAAATATATTCCATTGTATTTTACATTGAGTTCATGCCCACTGGATTTAATGTTGGTGTCTAGTGATGAACATCTAGAATCATCATGTTGCAATAAATTCAAGAAATCTATGAAAACAAGTATCTTAGGTTTCATGAATCTTATTTTCGATTAAATAAGAGTGATAATAACCTTATATTACTCTTACATTTATGAAAATTCGTTTTCTATCTTTCAATGCATCGAGATGGGATCCCTGTATTACAAAATGTCTCCTTAATCTTCATTACAACATTGGTACTTATAACTCATTCTCATCACATTCCACCATGTCAATGTAATATATCAATTTATTATCAAAAACGTTCCTCAACCCACACCCACAAAAATGCTCAAACAATTTTCATTGAAAAACCTAAACCCTCATCCCTAGAAATCCATAATCCCCAGTTCCACAAATACCCTAAAAACCTAGCCCCATAAAACCCTCAAATCCCAGTCAAGAAAACACCAAACCTCATCCTCAAAAAAATAATAAAACCATTACAATCTATTCCATTATATCCTAATCCATCATCTATAAACAACCCTCAACCCTCATCCACAAAAAACATTAAATTCATATCCCTAAATGTCCTTGAATTCAAATCCCTAAAAAATAATAAACCCAATTCCCCTTAAATCCTTCTTCCCCAACCCCACAAAACCTTCATCCCATGGTACCAAAAAACACTCATCCCGCATCTCGAAACTACCCAAAACATTCATCAATAAGAAAACCTAAACCCTTATCCCCAAATAACATTCATCCAAAATCCACAAAAAAACCCTCATCCTTCATCCCCTAAAAAAAGGAATCCATATATCCTAACAAACTATAAACCATCTTAGCTGAAAAAAACAAAACCCTCATCCACTTAAAAACATCATCCCATTTGCCAAAAAAAACCATAAACCCCAATCGCCAAATAACTCCAAACCCACATCCCAAAAAAAACGATCAAACCCTATCCAAAAAAACTCATCCCTAACCCCCAACAAACCCTCATACATGAGACACAAAAAACCAATAAACCCTCTACCAAAAAAAACCTAAATCTCCATCCACAAAAGAATCATCCACCCTCATCCCCCAAAAATGCTTAACCATCATACCCAAAAAACCTCAACCCTCAACCTCATTAAATTCCCAACAAACAGAACTGAGAAATAATAAACTAAAGGACCACAAAAACCCTCAACCCTCATCCCCAAGAAACTATCATCCATAAAATACACAAATTATGCATCCCCAATAAACTATAAACACTCAATACCAAAAATTAATTTACCACCCGCTCCAACACCCTAAACCCCGGCACATAATTACCATCAACCCTCACCCCCATGAGTTCACCGAGCCCAAGTCCCAAATGTCACTAAACCATGTTCTATAAAAACCATCATCCCTCAACCCCTAATAACCCTTAACCATCATCTTCAAAAGAGCCTCTACACATAGACAAAAATAAAACTCATCCCTTATCCAAAAAAACCCAATCCCTTATCCCCAAATAACACACCTACCATAGCCCCAAAAATAGTCAACCATTTTCACTAAAAATCCCTATCCCCTCATCTAAACCATACACTATACCATATACACCATAAAACTCTCAACACATAACCCCAAAAATCACAAACCCCTCTTCATAATAAAACCAAAATTCTCAACCCCAAAGAACATTAAACAAACTCCATGAAATACAATAAACATTCAACCAAACAAATATTGAACCCTTAAACCCAAAAAACATTAAAAACTCATCCCACAAACCCATAAACTCTCAGAACACAAAAAATATCATCCCTCATCCCTAAAAACCCATAATCCCTCATCACTAAAAAATACAATCACAGAACCCCAAAAAAATCAATACTCATCCCCAAAAAAACATTAACATTATGCCCCAAAAAAACCTTATGAAATAGCTATAAAACATCCAAAACCCTCATCCCAAAAAACAATAAACCATCAACCCCATTAAAATCTAAACTCTCAGACCCAAAACCAAAAAAGATAACCACAAAAAATCCAGATCCATAGTTCCTAAAAACACCATTGAAAGTCATCTAAAAAAATTCTAATACCTTGTCCCCAAAAACCCTCAATGCATAGCCCTAAAATACAAAAAAGATACTCCCCAAAAAACATCAACTCAAAACACTAGAAAACCTTAAACATTCACCCAAAACAATAATCACCACTCAGCCCCATAAAACCCTCAACACACATCCACAAATCCACTCAACCCTTATCCTATAAAATCTTTCTACCCTCATACCCAAGAAGGAAACAACTCAAATCCCCAAAAACCCTCAGCCATCATCAAAATAAGACAACCCTCTGCACAAACAAATAATCAATAGAATTCCCAAAAATTCCATCAATCCTCATTCCTTAACCCCCCCCAACCATGATCCCCAGCCTATGAAATCCACAAAACCCATCCCCAAAACCATTCATCCCTCTAACCAAATAATCCTCAATCCCTATCCCAAAAATAGTAAATCCTTTTCCCTAAAAAACACCAAACCCACAAACCCAATTATCGCACAATTTTCAACACTAAAAAACCCTAATCCATATTCCTAGAAAACCCACAACCCATATCCCCCCAAAACCCTAAACCCTTAGCCACAAAAAAACATGAACCGTTATACCCTAAAAACAATGAACCCTCATCACCAAAGGTACCTCAACCCTCACCCCAAAAAATAATTCCTAATCCCTCTCCATGCGAAACTAAAAAATATCATACCTAAAAAAACCCTAACCCACAACCTCAAAAAAACCTTAACCCAAAGCCTCAAAAATCCTAAACCCTCAGCCAAAATAACACATACCCCTCATCACTAAAAAACCATAAATCCTCATCCCTAATAAAATATATACCCTGTTATCAAAATGAGAAAACACACATAACCCCATGTTCAAAGAAACCCAACACCAGTAGCCCCGAATACCATAAACCTTTGACCTCCAAAAAAACTACAGACCCTTGACCCCAAAAATCATTCAACCGAGAGTCCAAAAAATTAAAAATACCATAACCCAACAAAATTAATAACACTCAAACCCAAGAAAACCCCATAATCCAAAATACTAAAAACCCCTATATACTTATCCCTAAAACAACAAAACGTTCATCCCAAAAATACCATCAAGACTTATCCACAAATGTTCACAACCCTATTCCACAAAGAACCCTCTACACCTATCCAAAAAAATCTACACACATCTAAAAAATACATAAATATTCATCCCAATTAACCATCAATCTTTATCCAAAAAAACCCTCAAACCATAGACTAAAAAACCCTTCAACCCTTATACCTATATGTCCCCAAACCTCACCATCAAATAACCCTAATACCAAATCCCTAAAAAACCATAATCCCTCATCACAAAAAAACACTAAACCCCTAACCCTAAATTTTTTAAACGTTCAACCCTAATAAACCAAAAACCTTAATCCCCAGAAACCATACACCCTCCCCCCAACAAAAGTTAAACCCTTATCCCAAAATTACCATCAACCATCAGTCTCGAAAACCCTCCTCCATCGGCCCAAAAAAACCCCTACCCTCATTCGAAAAGATACCTCTACCCTCTGCCCAATAATACCCATCAAGCTTCATTCCCAAAAAAATTGTAATCCCAAAAAAAAACCCAACATACTCATCAAAAAATACCCTTATCCCCAAAACCCTTAAAACCATCATTCCTAAAATAATAATCATTACTCATCCCAAAAATTTCTTAATCCCTCCAGAGAGATAAATACTAAACCCATAGCACCAAAAACACTAATAACTAAACTCTAAAAAACCCTAAACCCCTCTTACCCATAAACCATAGAACATTATCCTTAAAAAATACAGAACCCTTATCGCAATAAATCTGAATCCCTCATCCAAAAAAACTATCACAACATTGTGAAAAAAAACCCTTGACCATTATATCCATCATACCCTTAAGCCACATCCAAAAAATCCCATCATCCCACAACCCTCAACTCCAAAAAACCATAAAACATAAAACCCATAAAATCATCAACCCTCAAAATAAAAAAACCCAAAAACCACATCCGAAAAAACACTCACCCAACATTCCCAAAAATCCCTCTATCCATTGTCCCAAAAAAAACATGAACCCATAGACTAAAAAAACCATAATCCCTAAAAACCCTCAACCCTCATCCAAAAATGAACATGAAAACAATGAAAAAAATCATCCTCATACCGAAAAAACTCTAATCCCCCAAGCCCAAAAACCCAAAATCCTAGGTCTGAAAAAACCCCTGAACACTAAGCCCAAAAAATAACTAAACCATCATGCCCCAAAACACCTCAACTCTCATAAAAAAACCATAACCCTCACTCCCGAAAATACATCAACCCCCATTCACAAATATCCCTGAACTATTAGTGCCAAAAATAACCCGTAACCGTAATACCTAAAAACACTAATACATCATTCAAAAAATTTCCACATTCCTCAGCCCCAAAAATACCTCAATCTCAAAAAAAAAACTTACAATAGTGACACAAAATAAACCCTCATCCCCTAGTCCCAAAAAACCATAACCTAACATCCCCTAGAATCCTAAAGGTTGGTCCACAAAAATAATTATACCTCAGGCCCAAAAAAACCTAAACTATAAATACAATAAAATACATACCATATTCTAAATAACATTAAACCATTGCCCTATCAATTGATTCTGGGATATAAATACACTAAACCATTCAATCGAAAAAAATGATTAATCTTACGGCCACTCCCTTAAAAAACTAAACCCTTGAACCAAAAAACCCTAAAACTACATTCCCATAAACCCTTAACCCTATTCATCATAAACCCTAAACCATGATCTCCAAAAAATGTTAACCCTCAACCATAGGAAATACAATTCCACAAAACCCAAAAACACCATAATCCCCCAGCCCCAATAAACCCTCAACACTCTGCCCAAAAAAACCCTCAACCATTGGAATCCAAAAAAACCTAAACCCTCATCCCGAAAAACCATAAATCCCCAGCCCAAAAAAAATGTTAACCTTCATCCCTAATAATGTCAACCCTCATCCCAATAAAAAACATCTATCCAAAACTATAAAAACCCCTCAAAAAACAACTTCTAAAACACACAAACCCTCAACACCAAAGAAACTCAACCATAATCCCAAAATAATATATATACTCGGACCCAAGTAAAGATCACATATTTTCCCTTTAAAACCCCGAAAACATAACACCTAAAATCTCTAAACTCGTAGCCCTAAAAAAATCATCGCTTAGCCTAATAAATATTCAACCCATAAACCTCATAATAAAGGACCATAAATATTCATCCCCAAAAAATCATACACCCTCTTCCCTTAAAAACATCAATATTTAGTCAAAAATAATCCTCGACACCCATACCCAAAAAAACACTAAACCCTCATTCAAAAAAACCCTAAACATTCATCCATAAAAATGCCATCCATAATCAACAAAAACCCAAAACCCTCTATGATAAATTACACATAAACCCCAACCCCAAAAAGTCATCTATACCCATCCCTAAAAAATCATCAACCCTCATCGAAAAATAATTGTAAGCCCTATGTTCGAAAATAACCTAAGCACTAATCCCCAAAAATACCTCAACCCATATCCTAAAAAAAACTCTAAAAAGTCATCCCATTAAAGATATCAAACCTCATCGCAAAATAAATGTAAACACGTATCCCAAATTCAAACCTAAACCCTTATCATCAAAATACCCTCAACCTTAATCCCCCCAAAACCATCAATCCATTTCCAAAATAATATCATAAACCCCCAACACCAAAAAACCCTCAAAATGAAACATCAATAAACCCCCGACACTCATCCCCAAAATACCCAAAAACCACTACACAAAACCCCCTATATCCTCATCCCTAAAAACCCTCAAACCTCAACCCGTAGCCCAAAATTTTACTCAATACTCATCTTAGAATAAAACAAAAATGTCAAGACCCAGAATCCCTCAATCCTAATCCCCACAAAACTCAAATCCTTATCCCAAAAAACAATATATTCAGATCCCCAAAAAACTATACCCCCAGCATAATAAAATAAATAAACCATTTTCCACAAAAATCTGAAACACAAATCCCAAAGAAACCATATAACCGCATCATCAAAACATATTTCTCTCTCATCCCCCAAAACCCAAAACCCTAGTCCACAAAAAATTTAAACCATCATCACAAATAAAACCTAAACACCCATCACCTAAAAAACCTAAAACATAATCCCTAGAAAAACCTAATACATCATCCCCAAAAAAGCCTAAACCCATATTTACAATAAACCATAAATCTCCTGCTGAAAACAACCCTAACCCCACTTCCCCCAAAAACTCTAATCTCAAACCCCCCAAAAAAAATCAAAACCCTCATCCCTCAAAAAACATAAAATCTATACTAGAAAAAACACTAAAACATCATCCCTAGATAGTTACATTCTCTCTTCCATAAAATATCATAAACCCTTAATCCCAAATAATAATATACACTTAGCCAAAAACCCCAAACCATCATCGCCAAAAGATGATATACTTTCATACCCAATGAAACCCTTAAGCCTTAGCCCCAAAATAACAAACAATATTCCAACGATACCAAACAACCACACAAATAAGAACTGAAAAACATTCCAAAAAACACCCCTAACCCCTCGACCCCTAAAATACCTACACTATCAATCCCAAAAAATTATACACCCACATACACTAAAATACATGAACTCTCAACAAAAAACAACTAGACCTATTTTCCCAATAAACTCAAAACCCAAAATAAAAAAAATGAAATCCCTTATCCCAAAAATTATAAAACCCTCATAAAAAACACAATACCCTAATCCACAAATAAATATTCCCTAATCACCAAAAAACCATAAATGACTATCCCTAAAAAAACAATGAACCCTCAGAACTAAAATACCATATATCCTCTGTGAAAATAAAACAAAAACATAGCACAAAAAAACCCTTAAAACGCACACACAAAACTCTAATACTCACAAAAAAAATTAAAAACTAATCCCTAAAAATCCCTAAACCCTTATCCAAAAAACAGTAAACCCTTATAACAAGAAAATCCAAAACCCTCTACACCAAAAAAAATAAAAAATCAACACAAATAACTATAATATCATCCCAAAAAACCCTAAAATCTCATCCCCAAAATAATATAATCCCATATCCCATAAATCTATATTTCCTCATCTCTAAAAATGGTAACACATAGCCCCAAAAACCCAAAACCCTTATCCCCCACATATCATAAACCGCCACCCCCCAAAACCCCTATAATAATATACCCAAAAAAACACTAAATCACACTCCCAAAACCATGTAATTTTCCACCCCTGAATAACCCTAAACCCTCATACCTAAAAATCCATTAACACTTATCCCAAAACAACTCTCAACCTTCTACACCAAAAAAAACAAAAACCCCAAACCCTAAAAAACCAAATACTGATAAAACAATTTTATACCCTTACCCCCCATAACATTCCCTTTGTCACAAAGAATCCTCAACCATAATTACAATGAATCCTCAATCCATCAGCCTAAAAATCCATTAACCCACATACCCCAAATTATGTAAACACTCAGCCCGAAAAACCATAAACAATGTACCCCAGAATAAACTAAAAACAAGTTCAAAAGAAACCTAAATAACTAAAAACAAGAAAACCCTAGCACCTAATAAAAATAAACCCGAATCACTCAGAAAATACCCTAAACCCACATACCAAATAAACCCTTTGTCATATAACCCAAAAAACAATAATCCATCAACCAAAAAAATATCCACGAAAAACCCTAAACCCTAAACCTCCAAAAATCATAAACCCTCATCCCCCAGAAATCCATCCAAAAATTTCCAAAAAATACCCTCAAACCTCTACCCCCAAAAAACTAACACATTCAGAATATAAATTCCAACAACCCTCATCACCAAAAAACCATCAACCCCAAACTCAAAAAATCTTCATGCCTCAAACATAAAAACCATAAACCCAATTGAACCTCAATCATCGACCCTGAAAAAACCTTATCCCTCAACAATAAAAAACTATAATCCTTTCTCCAAATTAATTCCTCAACCCTTATACCCAAAAATTCCATAATTCTAATGCCCAAAAACCATCAACTGACTCCCATAATTAAATCCCACAACCATCAACCCCCAAAAATTCCCAAACCTCATCCCCAAAAAACACTCAACCCTCATCCCCAAAAAAATCAATACTCAACACTAAAATCACTCATCCCACAGCACCAAAAAACCATCATCCCTAATCTATAAAAAAACCCCACCCACATGAAGACCTCAACCCTTATCCCCAATAAGGAATCATCATGTGGCCTTGAAAACCATCAACCATAATCCTGAACAAAACATGACCCTTTTGCCCAAAAAACAAACAACCCTCACCCCAATGAAACTATTTTAACATAACCACTAAAAATAATCAAACACCTACCCCAAATAATCATTTTCCATTAGGATTAAAAAATCCTCGGTATCGATCCCCAAAAAACATATAACCCTTTTTGTCAAGAAACAATGAAACCTCATCTAAAAACCCTAAATACTCATCACCTAAATACCTTCAACCCCCAACTCTCATCCCTAAAAAACCCTTATCCATAATCCCCAAAACCCCAAAACCCTTATCCCCCAATATCCCCCAACACAAAGCCCATGAAAACTATCAACCATAATCCCCAATTAACTATAAACTATCATCCACAAAAATCATGTTCCACAAAACAAATCTCAATAATCAGCTCCAGAAAATCCTTTAACCCTCATCCCCAAAAAACCCTATACTCTCAGCCCCAAAATTATGTGGGAAGCATGATGTTGATTAATTTTCTCAATTGTGAAAAACAGATGAAGGATGATTTTAGGGATAAGTTTATATTTATTGTTTTTAATGCTCGTCCAACTAGTCATCAAAAACTATAAAATGTGTGACATACTACATTGACAATGCACTCCTTGGAGGGATGTGGTAGAAAATCCATAATTAATGGAATTTGGTTGGGCATGGAATGAAGGGAATTGTACTTATGGTTCAATGATTTATATTTAGACCCACAAGGAAATAATACAAAAGGAGACTATGAATAATAGAAACAATTCGCACTAAATAGATAGAAAAAAAGAATAATATCTCAACTAAAATCATGAAATAATTTATTATACAATGTGGTGGCTACTTATATCTAATGGGTGATAGATATTCAATTGTCCAATATAGTAAATTTATACAGTCTATAACAACCTATTCAATTTAATATCACATAGATAAAGGCTAACAATGAAATTTTTTAAAATTAACACATGGCTACCCACCCTATACCACTATATATGAATTCTATTACATATCCCAAATACAATTTATTGGATTCCATGTACATTCTTCTAGAATATCTATATTGTAAAGGCATCTAAAAGTTAGTTCCACCATGTGGTTTGGGATTTATTCATGAAATATGGGTGTGATAACCAACCCATTTGATACTACCATTCACCCCACTTGGGTTAGGTCCTTTTAATGCAGTAAAATTGTCACACATTTTTACTTATAGTCTCATCAACCTTCCTAATATAACTGGTCCTCACATCTATTTCTCTATAGATGACATCTTCTTAATTCCATCCATTTGATTGATATCATCCTCAAAATATTTAAAAGGATCCATCTTAGTCTATTAATAATTTAAATAAAAATATGTATAATTTTTAGAAATGTTGAATTATAAAATGACATATTAATCACTTTTCAATGTGATCATGTAATCAATCATATCATGCACTAAGTATGATTTATCATGATGTGTATTGATCTTTGATGTTTTTCTTTTTAATCATATCCATATTCATTTATTTCTCATGGCATTTATTAACATATCATTTTCCATACACAATTATACATTATTAAATTGAAATTATACTTTATCAATTTATGTAAGGGGATAAATCCAAAAGAATATCTACATGGATAAAATTGAATTATAATGTGATGTCACCTTTTATATTAAAACTCAACATGTCGAAGACACCCCTTCCAATCATTTGGAAACATGATGTTGTTAATAGATCCTTGAATTTAATCTATCTCTCTAATACGTGGAAAACATGGATAATCATCCTAAAAACTAACAACATCATACATTATTCACAAATATTAGACAATAATTTACAATGAAGTGGATATGTAGTTAGTTTTTATCATCACATCTTCATACATTAGTCCTTCTTCGTTTCCACGAAATCCAAATTTATGTAACCTATCTCTTTTCTTTCATCATCACATTTTTTCTCAAAATAACATCTCTTATATCTCTTAATTTTTTATTAATCTCTATATTTGTTCTTCTCCCATTCTAACTACATCCCCCATTATATTGTATTTCATGGTCCCTCTTCTTATCGTCATCAATAATTATAATCTTTTATATTAAAATATTCTTCTTCAAAAAAAAATTTGGTCACAATGATGATGGTTATAGGTTCCCCTCAGATTATAAAAGTGTTATATTTTAGAAAAGCATCACGTGTCACCAATAAGTCATGCTTACACAACTGATCCAATAACAATTTAAATGTATCCACATGATGAACATCATAAGAAACCCTATCGTTTAATTTACCAATGGATAACAATAAATTCATATATTTGGTATCCTTCAACTATGAATTATTCATCCACTGAATATGATAATGATATTTATTCTTGAAATTTTGGAGTTCTGAATTCTCCATCAACATGATTTCTTCCACATTGGAACAAAATCCTCCATCGAGGATGACACTTCATAGATTCCCATTGATTGTGAATTAGGTATGGGAATTTTTATCACTAATTTTCATCTTTCTGGACTCCATCTGATCACTCAAAAACCCCATTTATTTAGAATATAACTATCTTTGACAAATTATTTAATATTTTTTTTTCTGGGAACCATCACCTCATCCTCAGATCTCTATACATCGATCACCCACTTCTTTTTAGTTTTTTATGGTCATGTCGGAGTAGTTTAGTCATTCACTTGCATTGTGATCCCTTTTATTTAAATTTGAAACATTGAATTTCATGAATCCTTATATGTTTATCCTCCAAAGTAGATTTTTAATGTCGAAGAATTACATTGTCACATTTTCTATTATCCAACACTCGTGGATTTTAGGATTCAGTAATATCATTCATTAAATTTTCATGTAGAATTAATGTTGTAGTGGGTCCAACTGAATGTTTTATTTTACCTTAGTTATTTTAATGACATTTCAGAAATATTTTGAAATCTTACTCCCTTGGGAGAATCATTGATATATTTTTCAAAATCATAATAACTGTGTGAGAAAACACACTACATTCAGATGGAAAAATTCATGTAGTCTCACATGTTGATCAGTAATATTATATATCTATAAGTATTAGATTTCATTTGATCATGCCTAAATAATTAATAATCTGATAAATAAATTGAATAAATTTTGACAATTTTCTCCACATAATATGCATGACATGAATAAAAATTATTGATCTTTATCTCCCATCCAAATATTCTTCTGGATTTATAATTCCATGATCATATGGAACCTTCCCCATCATACCTTGAAGGATTTCATCATCATGTCATATAATATACTATAATGTAGGATAATGTAAGAACCTCCTACTTTTGGGGACATCCATGAATGTAATTTAAAATATATCTATAAAATACTCCATCATGTGGGGGTGTCATGGAGTCAGAGAAAACCACATGTTATGTTGGATCATCTATGGGACATGTTGGTTTTTTAGTTTTTCAATTCACCCAATAATAACATCCGTCATCCATTCTTGATGCATCACAAAATGGCTCACCACAGATTGAATTTGGAGTCGTGTAGCTTCTGATGTGACAAATATACTCTAACATCCATTATCGATAGAATAATATTTTTTTTATTAGATAATTTATTCAATTATATGTAAAAAAACAAACACACATTTGGATTAACTTAAAAAATTATATTAAAGAACTCACACATGAAATGATACACAAAAACTAACACATGCAACGATACACATACACACATGGACACACACAGTCACCCATTGTACCCAGATTTGAAAATAAGAAGTAAAATTCATGAAAACAAAGTCAATCAATAACTTACAGAAGATGTACATACACACACAAACAATTATACACACTCAAATGGATAATATTTATATACTCATGTGGATAATGACACATAATAATTTTTTTTTATTTCATGCCACATTTTACAACCAATTTAAATCCAAATCTCTTATGAAATCAATAAACTTGATTATGGAAATAACATGAATTTAATCCTTCCCAAATCATGATTTTCACGGGGGATGGTTTAACAGAACCGATTTTAGTGTTTAAGTGTTAAAAATGGTATTGATTATAAAAATAGTGTATAAATTTTTGATAGAAGGTTGAAATGATGGATATATGTAGTAAAGGTGTTCCTTCCTTATTTTTATTGATAGGAAAACAAAAAAATGTAATTTAAAAATGATATGTAGTTGAACTAAAATGATGGAGAAATTGATGTACTGAAATAGAATCCTCTAATAATTTAAATATTGAATAGAGAAATAATTAATATATTATTTTATGTGAAATATAATCAAAAGGAATTCTGCATAGAATGATAATTAGATAAAATATGAACATAGAGTAAAAAACTTTTGTTTAATATATTAATGAAACAATTTTCCTTATTTTGTATATAATAAATGATTTGTTGAGTGTAATAAAATTTAGTCCTTATAAAAAACACATAAATAGATTCAAATGATAATGGAATATGGTTGAAAAATTTGGTTAATGTAATAATATTTCAGTTGTTCACATCATAGGCCAGTTGGGGAAGTCATCAATGAAAATGGGTTTTTATAGTTTCATGAATGGGTCAATATTATTGATAGATTATACGATTAATGGATAAATGAAATCTAACATAGAGGATATATTCCAATGAATTAAACTACAGCATTGATACCAACTAAATAGTTATTCCAGGGGTTTCCAAATCTTCATTGTGTAGGGTGGAGGATAATGGATGGGGTTCAGGGCTATGTGTCAAATGACTAGTATGGATAATGTGTGAATACATTAAGGAATGCTATAATTAATGTTACCTACTAGATAGATAAGACACTAAATGGAAGGATCTAAAAGAAAATCTACACCACGAAACACATTGGTTTATTCATGTAACTGGTGTCGTTGGGATCATGGATGAAAAATATAGTATATATACCAATGAAAATGAAGGAATAATATAAATGATAATAATCGTATCATTCCTTACAGAATAGAGTGGAAAAATAGTATTATCGCTATTACAATATTTAAATATATACATGTTCAATGGTGTTGTAAATTTATATCCTTGGGTTGATAAAATATTATTGGTTTTAATATCATAAATTCACAAATGAAATTCTTAAATTGTCCCCATAATGTCAAAAGGATAATATATAAGAATGAATATTAGGAAAAATAGCACATTATATTCCAACCATGGCCCACTAGATTTGAATATGAGTTCATAGGCCACCATATTTGACTTTGGATTCCAAAGATGTCCTTTAAAAATTTCCATGTGGTATATTCTTACAATAATCATTAAAAAAATTGTATTTTACTTCTTAGATATCATTTGGGATTCAATATTTATTTATAATAAACATATTTTCCACTTCAATGCATGAACGTTAGGTTTGGTCCTTTTAGTGTTGCGATATAGGATCCCATTGATACTTTTTGTCTATTTAAATTTCCTTGTAATATTGGGAATAAATAATCCATCTCCTGTGAAGAAATCAAGTCAATGAAATGTATTGGTTTCCTATCACAAAAAACCCAACACCAACGACCCCAAAATATGCTCCGCACACAGGAACAAAATCCCTAAACCATTATCCCCTAAAGAAGATCAATCCTAATCCCAGTGATCAGAAACCATAGTCCGAAAAATCCTGATTATTTAGCTCCATGAATCCCATAACCCTCAATTCCAAAAAACCCTAATAAGTAAACTCAAAATTTATCTAAATCATTATGCCCAAAGCCCATAAACCTATAACATGAATATTACTAATCCCTTTTCCCTAAAATATTCTAAACCCTCATCCCCATGAAAACATTAAGACTAAGCCCCATGAAACCTAAAACCATCATCCCCAAAAAACTGTCAACCCTCATCCCCATAAAACACTAATCCCTAGACCCAAAAAGGCCCTAATACCTTATCCCCATAAAACCATTAAAACTCTCCCAAAAAAAAACAATACCTTGAGAACCAAAAAAAACCCTATTCCATTATCCCCCAAAACACCCCAACCATAATCCAAAAAAGAAACCATCAACCATTATCCATGAAACCCCTTATCCATCAACTCCAAATATATCTAAAACCATATCCCCAAGGAGAAAGAATCCCTTAACCCCAATGAAGTATAAGATTATGTCCCCAAATTAAAAAATCATTAGAACTAAAAAAACCAAAAACCCTCTTCCCAAGTGATTAAATTTCCTCCGAAAAACCACAAAAACACACCCCATGAAACCATAAACCATCATCGCAAAAAAAAAACCCTATACTCAAAATATCATAAAACCTTATCCCAAACCAACATTAGCCCTTAACTCCAATAGACATTGAAAACTTTTCCCTTAAAAACACAATTCCATTATTCCCAATAAATCCTCATCCCTCATGACCAAGAATAAAAGAAACCCTATCCTCCTAATCCCAAATCCATCAGTCTCAATAAATAATGAACCCTGAGACCTAAAAAACCATGAACCATTAGACTTAGAAAACCATGATCCCTCATCCCTAAAATACCATAAGCCATCAACACCCAAGATTTCTAAAAATTCAGCCCCAAATAATCCAGAACCGCCATCCCAAGAAAATAGGAACTTTCATGCCAAGAAAAACATGAACCCATAGCCACACAAAATCATTAATCCCTCGACAATAAAAAACACTGAATCGTCATCAAAAAACCCTTGAACCCTAAGCTGCAAAACACCAAAACCCTTATCCCCACAAAAATGAACCCTCATCTACAACAAAAACTAATCCCTTATCTCCAAAAAAACACTTATCTATTTATCCCAAAAAATCATGAAACCTCCACCAAAAAAACCATCAACACTCAACTATAAAAAACCATCAACCCTCATCCCCAAAAAACCTTGAACCCTTATCCCTAAATAACCGTCAATCCAAATCCCCAAAAAACTATCAACACCAAAAATCCATAAACTCTTAACCCCAAAAAACCTCATCCATCATCCCCAAAATAACGTCAACCCTCAATTAAAAAACCCTCAACACTCACCCCCAAAAAACCATCATCCTAAGTCCCAAAAAAATCATAACCATAAGAAATGGAAAATCATAATGTCACAACCCCAAAAATCATAATCACTGAGTCCAAAAAACTATAAACCCATTGAAATAAAAACCCATCAACCCTCATCCACCATATACTTTAAATCCTCATCTCGAAATAATCCATAACACTAATCACAAATAAAACATCAAACTTTATACCCAGAACCCTAATCCCTCAGTCCAAAAAATCACTCAACCATCATCCTAAAAAAACATCAAACCTCATCAGTAAAAAACCCTGAACAATAATCCTCGAAAACCCACAAACCTAATCCCTAAAATAACCTCAAACCATATCTACAAAACACTATTGACCATCAAAACCAAAAAAACCATCAACATAATCGAAAAAATATAAACTCTTAGTCCCAAAAAATATAAATAGTCAGCCCTAAAAAACCCTAATCCCTCGGCCAAAAAATCCCTAAACCCTCATCACCATAAATACCAAAACCCTTACTATAATAATAATTCAAACATCACCACCAAAACCCATCAATCTTCTGCCCCAAAAACAACTAAACACCCATGCCTATGAAATCCTCTACCCTCATTCCTAGAAAACAATCAACCCCCTATCCAATGAAAACAGTAACCAACATCAAAAAATAACCATCAATTCTTAATACATATACCCCAAATACACCAAAATAATAATTATTAATCTGTCACTCCCTGAAGACACTGAACTCAAATCCTATGAGTACCCTAAAATATCATCACTAATAACAACAATTACACAAGCCCAAAAAATTCTATATGCTCAGCCCAAAAAATCAAAGAAACATTAGACCCAAAATATCCAGACCCATCACCCAAAAAATAAATGAACATTCATCTCTAAAAATCCATGAACCATCTACCCAAAACAAGATACACTTATCCCAAAAACACATTGAAACTTCATCCCCAATAATTCAGGATCATTTATCTTCAAAAAATACATATCCTTCACCCTAAAACCATTTATCCCTTATCCACAAAATACACTAAAACCTCATCCAAAAATCACCATGATCCCATTACCCCCAAAAAATGAATTTTGAGAGTGATAAATCCTCGAACCCTCTACTGAGGATAAACCTGAAACCTCGACATCATAAAATAATGAACCACCAACAACAAAAACCCATTAACCATCATCCTAGTAAAAAACATAACACTCAAACCCATAAAACCGTGATCCTCCATCCCAAAAAAACAATACCTCATGACCAAAAAATACTGAATCATGTATCCCTAAAAACTTGAACCCTTTTCCCCAAAAACACAATAACCCACAGAAAAAAACCCTCACCTAGTAGCCAAAAAAACTATGAACCCTCATCCAAAAAAATACTTTAACCCTCAACACTATAAACCACCAATACCAAAGACCCAATAAACCATGTACCAATTACTTTAAAAAAAACCCTCAACCCCCATCCATAATAACCCTCAACCCATAGTCTCAGATAACCATAGTCCTTCATCCAACAAAAACACTCAACCCTTTGTCCCCTAAAAAATCCTAAACCATTTACCCCAAAAACATAAAACATCATCCACTAAAAAAATAAACCCTAATAAAAAAACCTAAAACCCTCAATCTAAAAAAACTCAAATATCATCCAGAAAAAACTATAAAACACCATCCCCAAAAATCACTTAATCCTCACAGCCAAAAAACCCTCAACGCTCATCCACAAAAAAACATAAGCCCTCAGCAAAAAAATTACTCCACATATCCCCTAATAACTTATAAATATTCATCCCCAAAAACCGGCAACCATCATCCCAAAAAATTATCATCACTAAAATAAACAAAACATCATCCCTCGAAACCAAAAATTTATAAAAACATGTCCACAAAAACCCGCATCCCCTATACCGAAATATCCATTAATTATCAGCACCCAAAAACACCAATCCCTCATCCCAAAGAATACTATAAAGATAAAACCCCAATAAACAGTAAACCCTCATCCCCATGTAACCATGCATGAACGTCTACAAAATAAACTAATCCGCAAAAAAACTCAAACATCATCCCAAAAAACAAATAAAAACTTATCCCTAAATTAACCTAAAAATGTATTCCTAAAAACCCAAAACTATCAGTCTTGATAGACCATCAACCATCATCCCCTAGGAATCCTCAACCCTCTTCCCAAAAAACTATCATACATCATACCACCAAAACCCAAAAACCTCATCCCCAATATACCATCAGCCCTAAAAAACAATGATTTTTTTATCCTCATCCATAAAAAATAAACCATATTACCTAAATAAACCTTAACCCCCATTCCATAAAACCCCGACATCCTCAGCCCAAAAAACCATCAACTAGAAGCCAAAAAAACCGCAACCCTCAGACTCAAGAAATTCTTAAAACCTCATAATGGGAACCCTAAATTATATTCTCTAATAAACCTTATACCCTCGTCCCAATGATAACCTAAACCACCAACCCCATAAATTTCTCAATCATTTTCTATAAAACCATAATCCATCAACCCTCATCTCTAGAAAATCTATCAACCATAATCCATGAAATACCCTCTATACCTAACCCCGATAAAAACAAAGAACTAATCCTCAAAAAACAATGAAAACTAGAATAAAAAACCATAATCAGTGTTTTAATAAAAACTCTAGACCATGAGAATCAAAAAATATCAACCTTTAGCTCTAATAAAACCCTAATTCCTGAAACAAAAATATACAATAAACCTGTACCCCCAAAAAATTGTAATCCATCAGTACATGAAGACACACAAATCTGATCCAGAAAAAAACTAAAACCAAATCCATGAAAAAACATCAAGCAACATCACAAAAATACCCTTAGTGATCAACTAGAAAAAGAACTCTATAATAAGCCCCAACAATTCCAAAAACTCCATCATCTCAATAACCTAATCCTTCATCCCCCAAAACCCAAAATCATCATCCCCAAAAACCAAAACCCAGGCTTATAAATACCCTAAATTCTCTTCCACAAAATAAACTAATCCCTCATCCCAAAAAACAATGAACCCACTGCTCTAAAAAAACGTGAACCCCCTCAATCATCGCCAAAAAATCCAAAACCCAACATCGGGAAAACCCCTCAACCCTTAGCGCAAAAAACACACTCATCACTCAACCATAATCCCTAGAACCCTCAAACCTCATCCCAAAAAAAACCTCAACCCTAGGCATAAAAAACCCTTAAACTCCACTATAAGTAAAACCCCCAACAGTCTGCCTAAAAAATCCCTCAAACTATATCACAAAAAAAACCAACCCATAGCCACAAAAACACCTTAACACTTCGTTAAAAACATTTAGTACTTATCCCCAAAAAAATCTCTTCAACCTTATCCCAAAAAAAACTCTAAATCTCCAACCACCCAAAAAACCCTCATTCCTTATCATGAAATTCCCTCAACACATATCCACACAATATCACCACCCCTGAGACCTAAAAAACGATCAGCACTATGCCCAAAAAACCCTCAACCCTCTGCTCCAAAAATCCATCATCCAAAAAAAACCACAACCCTTAGACCCAAAAACCTTGTACCTCATCCCCAATAAACACAATACCATAATACACCCCAATCTCTCAATCTTAATCCCTAAAATACCCAAAAACATCCTCTTAAAATAATTGTAATCCTTTAACCCCAAAAAAACATCATCCCTAACTCCCTCAAAACCCTCAACCCTATCCCCACAAAAAAACCCCATCCTCTAGCACCAAAAAACCCCAAACCATCTTCCCAAAAAACCCAAAATACTAAACAATAAAAATACCCTCAACAATTTTTCCCTAAAAACCCTCGATCTAAATACCAAATAAAACCAAAAACAGAAATCCCAAAAAATAGTAACATCTAATTCCCAAAAAACCATAAACCACAAGACATAAAAATACATAATACTTTATCCCAAAAAACCCAAAACAATTGGGCAAAAAAATTAAAAACACTCTTCACTAATAAAATTAACCCACACACCCCAAAAAACATCAACATTAATACAGAGAAACCCTATTCCCTCTTCCCCCAAAATCACTAAACCCTAAAACAAAATGAAAATTGAAGGCTCTGCCCAATGATCCCTTAACCATGAGCCCTAAAGAAAATTCATCCCCCATCACCAAAAAACAATTAACCCTCAATCAAAAAATTCATAGAACCTCAATAAAAAAACCCCTAAACCCAAAGCCCCAAAATATGAAATCAGCGATCAATGAAAAAACCTATACCCTAATGACCAAATAACCAAAAATAATAATCCCCAAAAAACCCTCAATGTTAAGAACCAAAATACAGTCATCCCCTATAAAATTCCTAAACCCACATCCCCAAAACACCCTAAAACGTAGCACATAATATCCAAAAACCTCATACCCAATCACACTGAACACACACACAAAGAAACATAGCACACACCCCAAAAAATTCCAACCAACAAACCCATAAAATATTAAACCCTTATCCCTAAAAAACTATGAATCGTCACCACAATATAACCCCAAATCCTATAACCCATGAAACCCTAAATCATCTACACCGAAAAACACTAAATCCCCACCAATAATAAATTCTAAACACTCATTCACAAAGAATATAGAATCTTGAACCACAAAATATCCTAAAACCTCATCCCCAAAAAAAACTAAACATTAAGTCTCCAAAAACCATACACCCTCTTCTGCAAATAATACTGAACCCTCATCCCCCAAATACACAAAAACTCCAAGAAGAAAAAACCATGAACACTCATCCCCAAAAAATTGAAAATATATCAACAAAAAAACACTAAAAAATGAACCCCCAAGAATGCAAGACCCTCAGACCCAAAAAAACATGGACCTTCATCCCAATAAATCATTCAACCCTCTTCCCTAAATAACTCAGGACATTTACAGATAGAAAAGAATAATCACCCATCCCAAATAAATCAAGAACAATCAACCCCAAAAACTATAAACCATTATCAACAATAAAACATGGAATCCTCATCCCATAAAAACATGAATCCATCATCCCTAAATAAAAACCCTAATTCTTCAACCAAAAAACGCAAAAAATACCTCTCAAAAATACCACGAACCATTATCTCAAAAGAAGATAAACAATTAGGTATTAAAACACATTAACCTTAATCCCAAAAATACCCTAAACCATCGACCCAAATAAACCATAACATCAATCTTGAAAAAACATTTAACACTCTTCCCTAAAAATCTATCAACCCTCTTCGAAAAAAACCCTCAACACTCACCATGAAAAAACCCTCATCCCTCAGCACAAAACCCCAACACATTAACCATTTAATAAAACATAAGATATATCCCCAAATAACCCCAAACCATCATCCCAAAAAACCCCAATCCCCCCAATCCCCCCAGAAACCATATACCCTCAATTCCAAAAAAACATAAACACTCAAATAATAAAATCATTATCCTTAAACCCCAAAAAACCCAAATCCCTCATTCCCATGAAACCATAAACCCTCCTCCCAAAAAAACCATCATCCCTCAACCCCAAAACACATTAATCCATAATTCCCAAAAATATATATTCCCTTAACACCCATAAACCCTAAACCCTCATAACTAGAAAATTCTTAACCCGCAAACATAAAAACTAACAACCCACACCCCTAATAAATCATAGACCATAAATCCAAAAAATCACTAATCTCAAATCTCAAATAAAACCTTCAACCCTCAACAAAAAAGCATCAACCATATTCCCCAAAAAACACTCAGCCCTCATAGAAAAAATGCCATCCCTCATTCCCAAATAAACCCTACTTCCACGGACCGAAATCCCACAACCCTTGGCCCATGAAACCCTAATCCATGTACCCCTTCTTCAAAAAACCATCTACCCTCTTCCCTAATATCCCTTCAACCATCAGTTTCAAAATCACATTGACCCCCATCACCAAGATGCATTAATCATCAAGACCAAATACCCTTCAACACTCTCCTAAAAAACAATCAACCATCAACCCCTAAAAACCCCAACCTCCATAGAAAAAACCCTCAACCCTTATCAAAGAAACCCAAAACCCTATCTACAAAATAAGCTCAACCCACAACTAGAAGAAACCCCCCATACAGAACTCCAAAAATCCACCAGTACATATCCCCAAAAAACTCGAAACCCAGATCCACAAAAATCCATAATCATTCTTCACTAAAAAACACTCAAACCTCATCCCCAAAATCCTCTTAACCATCAGACCCAAAAATCCCTCAACACTAAGAAAAAAACCCCTAAAACCTCTTCCCCAATAAACCCTAAACACTCTTCACTAAAATACCATTAACCCTCTATCCACAAAATACCCTAAACTCTCATCACCAAAAAAACTCAATCCATCAACCTCCATAAACCTAATCCCCTAGTACAAAAAAATCAAAAACTCTCACATCAAACACCCTAAACACTCATCCCAAAGATACCCTATACTCTCACTATAAAATCACTCAACCCTAATCATTAAAATATGAATACTTTAATAATAAAAATAATCTAAACCCATTGATCCAAAGAACCATAAAAACAAACCAACAATAAAATAAAAAACAATCATCCTTAAAAAACCCAAGACACTCATCCCCATATAAATATAAACACTCTCCCAGATTAAATGATAAATATATTCATAGAAAACCCTAAACCATCATATTTAATACACCTAAAACCTGATCCCCCTAAAATTATAATTCTTTATCCCCACAACCTAAAAACACATAGTCCCCAATAGAACCTAAAACATCATCCCATAAAACAGTACAAGATCACTGAAATAACCCTTCACCATAATCCCCAAAACCTCCTTGACCCACGTCCCAAAAATTTATAATTCCTGATCCTAAAAAAAATAGTATGCCCTCTCCCCTACAAGACCCAAAACCCTCATCCACAAATATCCATATCCCTCGACCCACAAAAACCCAACATATACATTCCTAAATAGACCTATCCCTTATCCCCCAAAACCACTAAACACTACTCCTTAAAAAACACATAACCCTCATCCAAAAAATACATAATCCACCAGCCCCAAAAACCCATAACAACTCACCCACAAAATGCCATAACCACTCAACATGAAAACCCCTAAATCCTCATTATAGAAAAAACCTAAATAATAACATTTAAAATACTATAAATCCTCATCCAGTGAAACACGAAAAACCTCATCCCCAAACTCCTCTAAACCCCCTTCCCTAGGAACGAACTATATTTTTATCCATAACAATACCATTAATCCACCACAAATAGAAAAACCTAAATCCTCAGCCCTACATATTCATAAACACACATCCACATAAATCAATATAACCTAATCCCTCCGAAACCCGAAATTGTCAACCCCATATAAACACAAAACCCTCATCCATAAAAAATCCAAATCCATCATACTATAAAAACAATAAACAATCAACCCTAAAAAAACAAAAACCCTCAAGAATAAAAGTCCATAAACCCTCATCCTAGAAACCCTAAAGTATAAGATCAAAATAAATACAAACCCTTATCCCAAAAAACCTGAATCCCTCAACCCCCAAAACACTTAAAATTTATCCCACGAAAATATTAAGCCCTTGTTCCTAGAAAACTCTAAATTCTTGAACCTATAAATCCATAATCATTCATACATATTACACAATAATCCATCATCCATGGGAAACTATAAATACTAATCCCTCAAAAACCCTATAACCGCATCCCTAGAAATCCCTAAACCATAATATCTATATTACCCTTAACCATAATGAACTGGGAATCCTTAACCCTCACCAAAGATAACCATAAAACCACATAAACGTAAAATAATAAGCCCTCATCCTTAGGATACCCAAAACTCTCATTACCAAAAAGTCACTAATCCCTCAGCCCAAGAAAACCATAATCAATCAACCTCATAAAGCTGAAAATACTTAGTACTATAAACTTCTAAACCATCATACCCAAAAAAATTGAAAACTACCATCCCATAACACCCTAAACCCCATCCTCAAAAAATTCTAAACAATCATACTGATAAAACCCTAAACCCTTATCCTAATAAAACCCCGATCCTCAATCCTGAGAATACTCTACACCCTTATCCCATTATAATAGTAATCCCTCAACCCAAGGAAACCCTAAACATTCATTCCAACAAAAAATAAACCCCCATCGATTGAAAACACCTATCCCCTGTACCAAGAAAACCCTAATACATCATCCCCAATAAAACATCTAGCATTATCTAAAAAACCCTACCACCCCACTAAAAACCATAAAATATACATCCTTAAAAACCATAAACCATGTTCCCCAAAAAACAATAAATTTGCATCCCCCAAAAAACATAAACATCATTAAAAAACCCTAAACAATGTGTCCAAAATACCATAAACCCTCTACCACATAAACTATATACCCATAGAAACAAAAACCCTAAATCCATCCATCCAAAAAAGGTAAAATCCTTATACCCAAAAAAACAGTAAACCATTAACCAAAAAAACCCCTAAACCCTATTTATAAAAACAATCCATCAGCTACAAAAACTTTTATTTGCATTTCCATTAAATTCAATAATTCCATTTCTACAAAAAACAATATAATCTTGCCCCCAAATGATACTAAATATTCAACCCCACAAATAACCAAAACCCTCATACCCAAAAACCCCCAAACCCTCATCCCTAAGAAAATGTATTAATGCATCCCACAACAATTCCTAAATCCTCTGTCAAAAAAATCCCAAACCCATCAGCCCCATAAGGAACACTAAACCATCGTCCCAAAATTAGAAAAACACTTCTCCCCAAAAGTCCCTAAACCCATATCTCTAGATTTTTGTAAACTCACATCCCCAAAAAAATCCTCATCACATAAACCCCAATAACCCTAAAACCAAACCCAAAAAAACCCTCTACCCTAATCCCAAAAAAACCCACCACCCTAATCCTAAAAAAATACTAAACCCTCGACCCCAATTAACCCTCATCCCTCAACCCTAATAAAATCCTCTACCGGCAACCATGAGAAACAAACAACTCATACCCACAACACCATTATTCCCTAAACCCTCATACATAAATAATAAATAACACTAAACCCAAAATTTCTCAACCCATAGCCCCAAAACACCCTCATCCATAATCTCCAATAATATCTCTCACCACTTCCCGCAAAGACTGCAGGTCCTTTTCCCCATGAATCTCAGAAATTCCTCCCCAAAAATTCCCTCAGTCCTTATTACCAAAAATCCATTAACATTCATCCCCAAAATACACTCTACCATCAGTCCCAACAATCTAAAGGACCTTAATCACAATAACCCCTACCCTCAACCCCAAAAAATCTCATCCATCAAAAATAAAATAGATTCAACCCTCATACCAAAAAAACAGGAAATAATATTCACAAAAAATATTTTCACCAAAAACACAAAATAACCATGAACTCTTAAGCCCAAAGAACCCTAAACCAAATACCCCTAAAACCATCGAAATGTTCAATGTAAATTCATTATACCTCATCGTCAATAACTCTATACCATATTGCCATAAAAATCTAAAAATAAACCCCAAAATCGATTAAATATCATCACAAAAAAATCCTCATACCTCATCCCCGAAAAATAAAATTCTAAAAGAAAAAAAACAACAAACCATAACCCCAAAAACCCATTAAACCTCATCCCTAATAATAAAAAAAACCTCATCCTAAAAAAACATAGCAAGATTAATCCCAATAAACCATCAACCGATATCCCAAAAATCGATACAAAATAAACCCCAAAAATTCAACAACAATTAGACCAAAACCCCAACAATCCTTTTCTCAATAAAAATTCAAGCCTCATTCCTCATACCAAATAAACTATCAACCATCACCCCTGAAAAAAACAAATTCGTCATACCCAAAAAATCAACATGTCTAGTCTCCAAAACAACATCAACCATCAACCCCAAAAAAAACCATAACCTCAAAAAGACCTCAACCCCCAGTATTAACAATCACGAAACTGTCATATCCAAAATACCACTTAACCCTCATCCCCAAATAATCATAAAATCATAACACAAAAAACGTTAACTCTCATCCCTAAAAGACCTTCAATCCTCAGTCCCAAATTTGAAAAAATCGATAACCCTAAAAATCCATAATCCCAAAAAACTAAAAAACCTAAACAATGGGTCCCAAATAACCCATATTCATATTCCTCAAAATCCCTAAACCCTTATCAATAAGTAATCCTAAAACATTATCCCTCAAAACCCTAATCCCTATTACTCTGGAAACACTATTCCATTAGTACAAAAAACCCAAAACACTCAATCATAGAAAACAATAAACCCTTACCACATAAAGGCCATAAATACACATCCCAAAAATATTCTAAATTCTCATCCCTAATATATTATAAACTTTCAACCCCAAAAAACTCTTTTTCCCAAAAAATTGAAATGATCCGTGCCCAAATAACCATACATCCACAACCCTAAAAACATAAACCCTGATCCCTAAATAAAAATAATCCTGAGCCCAAAAAATTACTAATCTGTCATCCCCAAAACACAAAAACCCTCATCCCCCAAAATCCCTAAACAGTCATCCATGACAGAACACTAAAACCTCATCCATATGAAAACTTTACCATTACCTAAAAAAATAAAACCTTAATCGAGAAAAATTCGTAAACACACATCCCCTTAAAAGTCACCCTATAGCCCCAAAAACCCTCAACATTCATCCCCAAAAAACCATAATCATCATCCCAAAAAACTGTAAATCCCCAAATCCTACACGCAGTGGATCCTCATCCCCAGAAAACAATCATCCCTTATTCCGAAAATTTACTCAATACCTCATCCCCAATATATCTTCAACCCTTATCCCAAAAAAAACATCAACCCTCATCCCAAAAACACATCAAAACCAATGTCCCCTAAAATGCTAAACCTTCTGACCGTAAAAACCCACAACCCTATGAAACAAAAAATATCTACCATCATCACTATGGAACCACAACCCACGTACAAATAAATAACTCCACACTCATCCCCAAAATTTCCCTCAACCCTTTGCCCCAAAATATCCACAACCCTCATCCCCAAAAATCTCCTTAACCTCATCCCAAGAACCCATTAGCCCTTAGCCAAAACAATTCATCAAACCTTATCTCCAAATAACCCACACACCGCATACCAAATAAAATGAAACCTCCTCCCAAAAAATACATCAATCATGTTCTCAAAAATACCATCAACACTTAGCCCCAAAAAAACATTTAAATAGTATCCCCAAAAAACCCTCAACCATTAGCAAATAATAAATATCAACCCTTACTCATAAAACTCATCATCCCTTCACACCAAAAAACTCTAAACCCTAATCTCCAGAAAATCCAAAACCCTTAAAAAAAATTTCACTCATACCTCAGCCCTAGAAAACAATAAACCGTCAACCCCAAAATCCAAACCATATTAACTAAAAATACACATACCTAATCCCTAGAAAGCCCTCTACCCTATACCCACTAAACCCAAATCTATGACCCATGAAACCCCCATACCATAGAACTAACAAAAAATCTACCATCATTAGTAAAAATTCCTCAACACTAAACCCCAAAACACCCATCCCACATCCAACTACTCCAGAAAACTCTCTTCCCCAAGACACCATTAACCGTTAGCCCAAGAATATACCCCAACCCTTAGATCCAAATAGTACTCAACCCTAATTCCTATATACACCACAGACCTCAACCAAAAAAATCATTCAACCCCTACACGTTGAAAATAATCAACCCCAATCCAGCAAAATTCCTCAACCAACATCCCCAAAAAACATTCCAACCCCATCCCTCCAAAACCCTCATCCATAAGACCCAAAAAACATTTAATAGACCACCACAAAAAACCTTGAACCCTCATCCAAAAAAGACGATAAACCATTGACATAAAAAAATGAACCTCTCATCCTGATGAAACGCGAATTTTTCATCCATAAAAAACCCTAAAACCTCAACACTATTATATGTCAAACCCTCAATCCCAAAAAACCAAATCAAAATGAAACAAAAAACAACTGAACAATTTGTAGAAAAAATCCCCAATCAGTCAACCTAGAAAACCATGTTTCCTCAGTTATAAAATACCTAAACCCTTAGCCATAAAATAACACTAAACCATCATCCCAAAAAAAACCCTATATCCCTATCCCTAAAAACCCAAATAATTCATCCCAGAAGACGGCCCTAATCCATCAGGATGAAAAATCTCTAATCCATCACCACAAAAACAAAATTCCCATTGTTTTATAAAATCTGAATCAATAATCCCAAGAAACCCTAAATCCTCATCCCAAAATATACTAAACCCTCATCCCCAATAAAGTGTTATAGAATCAACCCCAATAATCCTTGAACCCTCATTCTGAAAAACCCTATAATATAGATCCCTTAAAAACACTCAACATGTATCATCAAAAAAACGTAAACCCTCCCCCCAATAAACTCTTCAAATATAAATCCCAAAAAACTCTCATCCCTGATGCCAACAAAATCTCAAGACTTATCCATACGAAAAAATAAACACTCTACAAAAAAACACCCATCCATCATCCAAAAAAACCCTCAAACATACTCACCAAAAATCCATAAACAATCATCCCAAAAAACCTATATTAACGTCCTCAAAAAAGTTTAAACTATCAATCATAAAATCCACATCCTTTAGTCCCAATAATAACTCTATCCTCATACCAAAAAACACTAAACTATTATCCTTAAAAAACTATAAACTCCATACCAAGAGGACCCTGAATACTTATACTAAAAACACCCAAACCCTCATCCCAAAAGAATTCTCAACCTACACACCCTGAAAATCCACTAACATTAGCCCCCATGAACCATAAACCCATAGATAAAAAGAACATCAACCCTTATCACCAAAAAACCCTCAACACTAAGCCCCAAAAATGAAAAAATTCGCATCACCAAATAACCCAATTTCCTCATCCTCCAAAAAATCTTATTACTCTTCTACAAAAGAATCTCAACCCTCATCCCCAATATATATTAACCCCTTATACACAATGAACCATAAACTTTCTCCATAGAAAAGACTAAACCATAAAAAAAAATAACACTAGCCCACCAAAACCCACAATCCCTCAAACCAAAAAATCATTATAATGTCTCCCCACCAAAAAACATTTACCCTCATCCAACAACAAACCCTTACCATAATCCCCGAAAAATTCTAATCCATCATCCCCAACAACATTAATCCCTCATCCCCTAAAAACAGAAACCTTTTTCACCAAAACAACATAAACATTAATGCCAAAGAAACCCACAAACCATCATTCCTAAAAAAACCTAAACACTCATCCCAAAAAAACTACAAACCGTCATGATGAAAATACCCTAATCCCTAATACCCAAATAATATTAACCCCCATCTATGAAACACGTAAATCATAAATCATATTAACCAATAAACATAAACACTTGGCAACAAAACACTAACAAACTACACCAAATATCATTAAATATCATTAAAAAAATACTAAATTGTTACCCACAATAAACCATGAACCATTAACATAATATAAACTATACTCTCAGCATTGAAAATACATTAACCCTAAGCACTAATAACCCATCAACACTAAACCCTAAAAAATTTCACTATCGACTTTAAATCCTCGTAAACCCTCATCCCAATGAATTATAAACCCTCATACCCAAAAATCCCAAAACCCTAAGGCTATAAAAACCCCATACCCTCACTCAAAATTAATCCCTAAACACTCATTCCCAAAAAACTCAAAACCATTAACCCAAACAAACAATCAACCCTCAACCACTAAAAAAATCAAACCTCAGCCCCCAAAATCAATAAAATACAACCGTAGGTACTTTTCCAATAGTTTTATTACCCATGGTATAAAACTATTCTGATGATTCACAATGAAACATTGGTAAAATAAATATTTAACCCTCTATACCAATGGAGAAAACTTAAATGTTGGTATACCCCTTTTCAAATAGTTATAAACTATTGGGATTTTTCTACACTGATGGTTGGAACTGTTGGATTTGGACTTTCCCAATGGTTTAGAATCATTGTAATATCACTATACCAATAGTTAAAAATGATATATCTGTATCATTAAATTATAACCACCATATACCTATGAATCACTATACAATGTTTGTATAGTAATTTCCCAAAAAAAACAATAGAGAATAATCTAGAGTACCATTGGTATAGGACCCATCCTATACCATTTTGTTTGAATCATTTGTATATCCCTCATTTATAAAAAATAATAAAAAATCCAAACATAGATCCATGAGAAACCCAAAACCCATTCCCCTCAAAAGCCACAACACTCAGTGGAAAAAATTATCAACCATCATCCCTAAAAACTATCGACCATCATCCCCACAAAATACACTAAACCCTCTTCGCAAAATTCCATCAATAATAATCCATACAAAAAATATAACCTTATCCCACAAATCCCATTAACACCCATCACCAAAAAATCTCAAACACCAACCCCTACAACCCAATTACGCTAAACATCAAAAAATCCCACACCCCATATACAAAAAAATCCGTAAACCAGAAATATGATAAAAATATAAACACTCAGCCTCAGTAAACATTAAAACCAAAACCCATGAAACATTATACACTATTACCCAAGAAACTATATTATCATCCCCAAAAATCCCTCAACCCTAATCCACAAAAATTCGTCAAACCACATCCATAAAAAAAATAAAAACTCAACCCTAAAAACCCTAATCCCTTATCCAAAAAACCCAAATCCCTATTCAAAAAAAACCCTTAACCCTCAACCACCAAATAAATTAATCTAGATACCAAAAAACCTAAATACTCAACTATGAAATATCCATCAACCCTCATCCCTAAAAACCCTACAACGTCAAAACAAAAAATACCCTCAGTTATCAATACAGGATTACCGTAAACCCTCGTCCTCAAAAAACCCTCATACCCACCCCAAAAAACTCTAATTCATCACAACTAAAACAACTTGAACCCACAACCTCAAAAAATCCTAAACCCCAAAACTAAGAGTCCCTCAACTCTCACCCCAAAATCCCATAATCCCCCATCCTATGAAAACCATAAAAAAATCATACCCATAAAAAAACACTCAGCTGCAAGAAAATAGTAAATCCTTTGTCCCAAAAATGCTAAGCCTTCATCCCCCAAAAATGCTAAACACTCATCCCGAAAAAACTCTAAACCCTAAACCCCAAAAAACCCTAAAATCTCAACTCCAAAATTCCTTATACCCAAAACATAAAAAACCATAAACAATCTTCCCCCAAAAAACCTGAAAACCGCATCCCCAAAATCCCTAAACCCTCAACCATTCAATAAAAATAATCCCTAATCCCAAAAACCTCTCAACCCCAACCACAAAAAATCCCTCATCCCGTACCCCTATAATCCTAAATTTGAAGCCACAAAAAAACCTAATCCCACATCAAAAAAATAACCTTAACCCTTTGCAAAAAACATGATGAAGTCTTTGGATGAAAATAATGTATACCCTTAGACCCAATGAAATCATAAAACCTCATCATCAAAACACTAAATTCTCAAAACAAAACAGCCTCAATACTAAAAAAACAATCAAAATTCATCTAGAAAAATACTCAATCCTCATACCCAAAAAATCATACACCATCATCCCCAAAAACCCATCCACCCATATCCCCAAAAATTTATTTACCAGTAGCCCAAAAATACCATAAACCCATAGCCCCAAAAAATCCTAAATACTCGTCCCCAAAAACCTATAATTGATATTCCCAAAAAAAATCCCACAATTAAAAATCTATAGAACATATTCAAAAAAATTCGTTCACCCTAAACCCACAGGAAAACACCACTCCCCACCCCATGAAAACACTCAACACTAATCCCCTAAAACAATTGAAACACTAAACCTAAAAAAAACTAAACTCTAATCTCCAAAAAAATATAAAAACTAATTACAAAAAAACATAAAACCTCAGAATCATTAAATGATAAAAAATTATCATCAAATAACCATGAACCTGTATCCCATATAACCCAAAACCTTCAGCGACAAAAACCATTCTCATCCAAAAAAACTCCCAACCCTATGCCCCAAAAATTCATAAACCCTCTGTAACAAAAAACCATCAACATTCATCCCCATGAAACATTCCATAGTCAAACACATAAAAAACGTTACCGAATTAATAAAAAAACCTCAAGAATTTGGCCACAAAAGACTAAAACCTCATTAACAATGAATCCACAATCCATAGCGTGAAAAAATCATAAAAAACATCACTAAATGACCCTGAACCCTCAACCCTCACAAACCAGAAACCCTAAACACAAAAAAACCATAAACCCTCACACATGAAACTCCTAAACACATCTCTCCAAAAATACCTAAATCCTTCTCCCAAAAACAACATAATTCATTATCCCAAAAATTACTTAAATCCCCATTACCAAAAAACAATCTACCCTAATCTCCAACAAACATTCAACCCTCATCGAGGAAAAAACCTAAACCCTCATCCGAAAAAATCATCAAACATCATCCCAAAAACAATTCATCCACAAAAAACACTAAACCCTTGTCAAATAGAACCACTAAGCCTTAATCAATAAAAAAACAAAATATATTTCCCCCAAACCTCTAAACTCTCAGACCCAAAAAATACTCTACCCTTAGCCCCAATAAAACCCATGATCATTATCCCCACAAAATCACTAAATCCCCATCCATAAAAACCCTAAAACCTCATCCCCAAAAAACCATAAATCCTCATCCATAAAAAACCATAAAACATATGAAAAACTCTTTAAACACCCATCCCAAAAACAAAAATAACCTTCAAATAAAAATATCCCACAACCCTCAGCCCAAATAAACACTAATTCATAAAAAACTAAAATTTAACAGCCGTCGCCGACAAAAAACTATAAAAATGCATCCCCAAAAAACACTCAACACATATCCCCAAAAAACACTCAACCCATATCCCCAAAGAAACATTGACCTTATGTCCAAAAAACAATTATCCATTAACATCAAAATAACTTCAACCCTCTGGCCCAAATGAAAATAAATACTCAACCCCAGAAAAATCAAAACCCTCATCCCAACAACACCCTAAACCCTCAACCCAAAAAAATAGTAAACCCTTATACCCAAAAGAACCCTAACCCTTTTACCAAAAAACTTTCAACCATCAGCCCTTAAAAACACTGAACAGTTGGTCCCAAGAAGCCATCAACCCTAATGCATAAAATATCCCTAACCCATCAAACCTAAAATAAGCTACACCATCATCCCCAAAAAACCATAAACCCACTAAATCCCCAAACCCTCAGACATAATGTACCCTGCAGCCCCAACCCCAAAAATAACACTTACCCATGATCCCCCAGGAACCCTCAACCCTCATTCCCATAAAACCCTCAACCATGATCCCCAAAAAACCCTCATCATTCATTAAAAAAACCCTAATCTCTCATCCATAGGAACCCCAAGAACTAATCCCCAAAACAAATTATGACTTAAGCCATAAAATCCTAATCTAAATTACCCAAAAATCCTTAAACTTATAACCCTAATGATAATATAATCCCTCAACCGCAATCCCATCAACTCTCATACTTAAAAAACCATTAATAGTCAGCACTAAAAAACACTAAGACCTCATAAGAAACACTTAACTTACAAAAAATCGTCTGATCATTATATACCATTACACCATAATCCTTTTGCCAAAATAATGTTCAATCCTCATCCATAAATAAACTTATACTGTCATCCCCAAGAAAACATAATTTATAAGCCCAAAAAAGTAACTTAACCTTGATCCCACCAAATCCCAAATCCATCATCCCTAAAAAACCTTAAACGCTTAGACCTAAAAATCCCTCAGTATTTAGCCACATAAAACTCTCAATCCTTATTCCCAAAAATCCATCAACCCTCATCTCCAAAACCCTCATTTCCACTGAAAACTCATCGCTTATCCTCAGAAATATCAAATCCCATAGGGAAAAACCCAAGGCCTTACAAAAAAATCCCTATACAATCACCACCAAACAAATAAACCCACAGTTCAAAATAACCCTAAATCCTCATAAATAACCTAAAACCTCTAAATACAACCACCCCCAATAAAACCATTAACAATGACACCCATAATAACATAAACCTACATAACCAAAAATCCCTATACACTCAGAAACGAAATATTCTCATCCATTGTCCCTAAAAAACCATAAACCATTAAACCAAAAAAGCATCAAACCTTAGTCCCAAAAAACCCCAATCCCCCAATACCCAAAAAGACCATAATGCCTCAACCCAAGAAAACCCATAACCCCAGCCCTAAAAAATTCATTACACTCTACATATATAGAACCCTAAACCAGCATCCCTATTAATTTCACATCCCTCATACATAAAAAATACTCAACCATTATACCAAAAAACAAGCAGTCAAACATTATCCCCAGAAAACAAAAATTCCCCACCAATTAAAAAACCAAACCCCAGCCCCACCAAAGCTAACGATAAGCCACAAAACCAATAACCCTCTACCCCTGAAAACCCTAAAACCATATCCAAAATATAAACTAAACCCTCACCCACAAAAAACATCAACCCTCACCCCCAAAAAACTATCAAAACTCAATCCCTAAATTCCATTTACCCTCAGGCCGAAACGATGCCCAACGATCATTCCTACAATATCCTAAACCCTTAACCCCCAAAACAAATTAAACACTGATCCTAAAAAATTATAAACCCTTATCACCATAAAATCCTAAACCCTCAATCCAATAACCTCTAAAAACTCATCCCCAAAAAATCCACAACACTCAACTTCGAATACCCTCAAAAATCATCCCCGAATATGACTAATCAATTAGAGCCAAAATCCATCAACCCTCATCCCCTAAAAATCATAAACATCATCATGAAAAGTTCTATACCTGGTGCCCCAGAAATCCCATAAATAGATAGACCAAAAAATCCCTCAAAAATAATCACCAAAAAACCATTATCCCAATGAACCAAAAAGCTTCAACCCTTAGCCCAAAAAAACTCTCAAAAAAACACCCCAAAGAACCTAAATACATAACCCAAAAAAACACTAAACCTCTTTCACCAAAATCACATAAATACTCACCACCAAAAAGTCTAAAACATCATCCCATAATAAAACTCATCACACACCCCTAACAAACCCTAAACACCTATCTAAAAACACGATTAATCATTATCCCTAAAAATCATAAAACCTAATCTCACAAAAACCACTAACATAGAGAGCCAAAAAACCATATGCCCTTATACCTACATAATTCCTTAACCCTCAGGACCAATAAACTATGAAACATCTCTCCAATAAATCATCAAATCGAATGCCTAAGAAACCCCAAAATCGTAGCCCTAAACAACCCTAAACCATCAAGGAGAAAAAAACCTGAACATTAAACCCCCATTATCATTTAACCTATAGTCCCAAAAAACAAAAAATACTGCTTATACAAAAACCCCAATTCCATAAAACCAAATAACCAAAAATCTTCCACCCTAGAAAATATCAATCCAAAAACACCTTGAAGCACAATTCAAAAAATACCCAAAACCCACAAAATCAAAAAACCAAATACTGTTTGCACCAAAAAAACCTTGAAAATTCATCCTAATAAAACATCAACCAACATCCACAAAAAAACCAAACCCTTAGACACAAAAATCCATAATCCCTCAACCATAAAAAAACTGAACCCTCATCCCCAAAAAACATTACAATTATATAAAAAACCTGTAAACCACCATATCCCTCATTAGTAAATAAACAATAACCCTCATAACTAAAACCCATGATCCCCGTGTGTATAAAAAACACAGAACTCTCAGCCCCAAAACCCCATGATCCCTAATCCAAATAAACCCTAGAACACTAATCCCAAAAATCGTTGAACCCTTAAACCCAAAATACCTGAAACCCCAAACACAAAAAACCTAAAATACTTATACTAAATAATACATAAACCCTAATATCCCAAAAATCCAAAAAAATAATACATGACGAATCGTAAACCTTGAGGCAATAAAATCCTTAAATCATCATCCCCAATAATCATAAACTCTTACCCAGAAAAAAAACCCTAAATGCTTTTCCCACAAAATCCATAAGCCATAATGACACAAAAACCTTATGTCCTCACCCATGAAAACCGTAAACTCAAATCCATCAAAATAATCAAAATAATTAGTCCCAATAATCACTAAATCCTGATCACCGGAAAATCCTTGAACCCTCATCTCCACAAAACACTAATCCCCCTAACCCATTTTACCCTTTAAACTTCATCCCTATGAATCCATGAAAATTTATTCCATAAAATTCTATAACTACATATATAAATAACCTTAATCCCTTATCCCAAAAAACCCTAATCACTAAAAAATTAAAAAACACTAAACAATTCACCATAAAAACACCAACCCTCATCCCCCCAAAACCCTAAAAACTCAACACTTATAAAACCCTAAACCCTCAGCCGCTAAATAATCTGAAACCCTTAACCCTTTAAAACCAAACCCCTAATTCCAAAAAACAAAACCCAACATCTTAAAATAATCTTAAAAACCCAACAAAAAAAACCCTACACCCTTATCCCCATCCAACCCTAACCCCTGAGTACCAAAAAAATCCCAATCACTCATTCCCAAAAATCCCAAGACCCTAACCAATTAAAATTTATTTAACATCAATTCCAAATAATCCAAAACACACATCCAAAAAAATAAACCATCAACCTAAAAAATACATAAACCCTAAAACCCTAAATACCTATAAAAACACAACCCAAAACAACCAAAAATCAAAAACACTCATCCCAAAAAAAACACTAAATCCTAATCCATAAATACTCTAAACCCTATGCCCTAAAAATCCCTAAACCTTATGCAAAACAAATCTCGTGACCCTCATCCCCAAAAAACCATAAACCCTCATCCCCAAAAAATAGAAATCCCATATCACTAAAAAACGATATTCCTTATCCCTAAAATACCCTGTACTCTAAACCCCCAAAATTCATAAACCCCTCATCCCAAAATTTCAAATACACCAAGACAAAAAATTCCATAAACACTCTTCCCCATAAAACTATAAATCATAATCCCAAAAAAACCCAATCCCTCAGTAGAACAAAAACTAAACACTCAACCCAAAAAACCCATAAACCTTAATCCTCAATAAACACTAAATATTATACCCCCCAAAAATACTAATTAATTAGCATAAAAACCCCTAAACCCTTATCTTACAAAACTGTAAACCCTCATCCCAAAAAATCCATAATCCCATATCCGTAAAATACACTAAAACTTCATCAAAAGAAAACGATATACACAAATCCCCCCAAAAAATGTATCCATAAGATAGAAAAATCCCTAACCTCTCATCCCCAAAAACCCAATATACTTACACCCATAAAACCCTAAATCCTCACCACCAAAATACTGTAAACCATCATCCCCAAAAACCCTAAACCATCATCCCCATAAACCAATAAACCGACATCTCCAAAAATCCCTAATCATTCATCACCAAAAATACCTAAACCCTCATTCATAATAAATTATAAATTGTCTTCCAAAAAACCTAAACTCATTTCTATAATAAACCCTAAACCCTTGTCAATAAAATTTATAATCCCTAAGCCCCCATAAACCCAAAACGCACATCCCTAAGAAACCCTATACCCTCTAACTAAAAAAAACCTAAAACCATAAACAAAACACTATACACTCTTCCCCAAATACCACTAAATTGATAACCCTGAAAAACCAAAATCAGCTACCCCAAATATTCTATAAACTGTTAGTTTGAAAAAAACCTCTTCACACAACCCCAAAACCCTAACCCCTAATCCCAAAAAACCATAAACCCTTATCCCCAGAAAACAATAAACAATAAACCCAAAACCTCTAAACAATTATTCAAAAAATATAATAAACCCTTATCCCCAAATATAACTACACCCTCGGACCTGAAAAATATGTACATACATTTCCAAAAAATTGTAAAACCTAATCTATTAAAAAAACATAAACCCTCATCCCAAAAGTTCCCTAAACACTATGTCCCCAAAACCGGTAAACCCTTATCCCCTAAATACCCAAAACCTTATTCATAATAATATCTAAATCCTAAACCACATAATCCCTAAACTCTTACCACCAAAACTCCAAAACTCTTATAAAAAAAACAATAAACCCTCAACCAAAACACATCAAAACCACATACTCCAAAAACTTGAACAATCATCCCGAAAAACTGTAAAACGACAGAACAAATAAATCCTAACCCATCATCCCCAAGAAACCATAATAAATCCTTCCAAAAAATCATAAACCCTAAAGAAACATAAATCATAATCCTAAATAAAAAAAATTATAACCAAAACTCCCCCAAACCCTAAACCCTCATCCCAAAAAACCTAGACCCTCATATCCAATAAACCATTTACCCTCATCCAAAAAAACCATTTATCACTCATAAAAAATACACCAAAGCCACAACTACAAAAACCCCTAACCCTTTCCCCCCAAAAACTAAACTGCAAGCCAAAAAACACAATAAGCCATCAACCCCTAAAAATATAAAAACCTCAAACCCAATAAACTAAAAAACATCATTCACAAAAGTACCCCTAAAACCTCAGCACCAAAGACACCGAACCATGAACCTGAAAAAAACTAAAACATACACCCAAAAAATATTAAACTCTTAGTCCCAAGATACCATAAACCTTCATCCCCAAAAATACATAAAACACCAGCACCAAAAAAACTTAAAACCACTCCCCAAAAAAGCAACCCATTATGCCAAAAAACAGTAAACCCTCACCCCACAAAAAAAAACTCTCAGCCCCAAAAATAACCCAAAAACACCATAAAAAATCTTATATGATCGTCCCAAATAACCCTAAAGAATATTTCCAAAATACAATACACTCATATCCCTACAAAATAGTAAACCCATAACCCATAAAAAACACTAAATCCTCAACCACAAAAAATCCCCAAACGTGCATCTGCAAAAAATTAAAAACCTCTTATTGATGAAAACCCAAAACACCATCCACCAAAATCCATTTACCATCCACCAAAACATCATAAACCCTCAACCCAAATAATAGAAATAATTATCATAAAAATCACTAAACCATGAGCCTCAAAAACCTTCAACCTCGGTCATATAAAACGACTATCCCTCATCCACAAAAACCATAAAACCATAGACAACAAAAAAACTAATCCTTTATCCATAAAAACATAAAATAACATCCCCAAAAAACACTAAACCCTCATCCACCAAAAAAATTTCTAAACTATCTCCCTAAAAAACCATACACCCTCTACCTCAAAAAATCCAAAAACCTCATCCCCCAAAATACCATAACCCCTCAAACAAAAAAATAATAATAAATACTCAACCTTATAAATCCATAACCCAAAACACAAAAAATCCCAAAACATTCATCCCTAATAATCCCTATACCCCCGGAACCAAAATAAATCATAACCCCTTATGTCCAAAATACCATAATTCCAAAACCTCAAAAAAAACCCAACAAACCTAGCCAAAATAAGTACATGAATACATACGCTTAAAAACATTACATTTTCAATAAAAAACCATAATCATATATCCCCGAAAAAACATATCCCAGATCCCTAAAATATCACAAACATCCACCCTCAAAAAAATATTAAACCATAAACCCAAAAAAACAATAAAATCTCATCCACAAAAAACACTAAATACACATCCCGAAAATAACCCTAAAAACTCATCCCTAAAAACTCTAAATCCTCACCCCCAATAAACGATAATTATTATTCCCCCTAAACACTAAACCCTCCACACCAATATACTTTAAACCCCCATCAACAAAAAATCTAAATCCATCATCCCTAACAGACCCTAAACCCCCATACCCAAAAATCCTTAAACCCCCAACATTGAAAAACCATAAACCACCACACCAAACAACCCTAATACGTTATCCACATTGAAAACTAAACCCTCTACCAAAGAAAAAACTAAACTATTATCCATAGAAAACCCTATACCCACATATAAAGAAAAAACAAAAAACCCTCAGACCCAAAAAATCATAAACCCTCATCCTCAATAAAGAATAAACCCTCACCCCTAAAAACATAAACCCTCAACCCATAAAAACCAAAAACCAAAAACCTAAAAATCAATGAACCCACATACCTAATAAAAACTATTACTAAAACACTGAAAATCACTAAACTCTCAGTCCCAAAATACCATAAATATTTAGCCACCAAAACCCTAAAACATCATCTCTAAAAAACATTAAACCCACATCCCTAAAATAACCTCAAAACTCATCCAAAAAAATTCTAAACCATCCTCCCCCAAAAAACCTGAAACACTCAACACCAAAATACCCTAAAATCGTATTCCAAAAAACGATTAACTCATATCCCCAAAAAAATTAAACAACATTTCACCGATTAACCTGAAACCCATATGACTATAAAATCTAATCCATCATCCAAAAAAATCCATGTACCCACTTCCTCAATAAATCATAATCCATTATCACTGAATTACCTTAAACCCCCAAACCCAAATTCCTTAACCCTGATCCCCAAAAACCCTTAATTCCTCATTCCATGAAATCCATAAACCTTAAACCCAAATGAATATCTGACCCTCATCCCATAATAATTCTACAGCATAGGCCACACAAAACCATATAAACCCATCCCTAGAAAAATCATAAACACCCAACCTCAAAGAACACCAAACCATCGTCCTCATAAAACACCAAACCATCATCCCCGATAACACCTAAACCCAATGCTGAAAAAAATAAACCCTTAGTCGAAAAAATAATTAAACCCTTATTCCCAAAATTCATATAAACTAAACCCCCAAAAAATTATACCCACTACACAAAATAACACTAATCACTCTACCTTAAAAACCTAAAACCCTAGTCCTCAAAAACCCCATACACTACGTCCCAAAAATCACTAAACCCACTAACCCAGAATATGCCAAACCGTAATCCTAAAAAAACCCAAACTCTAATCACAAAATAACCTAAAACCCTCTGCCTATAAATGACCAAATTCCTCATCCCCTATAATCCCATAATCCGCAATCCCTAAAAAACCCTAAACCCTCATCCAGAAAAAAACATAATATCTCACCCGCAAAAAATTATATTCATTCAACACATAAAAAACCAATATCCAAGGGCCCAAAAATACCATGACCCACATCCACAAAACTAAATGAAACATCAATACCCAAGACCCAATCAACCCTTAACCCTTTCCATAAAAAATAATGCTATCTCAACCCCCAATATAAATAAATCATCATTCAAAAAATTGCTATAACACTAAACATTAATATTCCCTAAACCCTTATCCCTAAAAAACCCCTAGACCCTCATCCACAAAAGACACTAAATCCTTAACTGACAAAAATACTTCAACACTTATCTGCCAAAAATAGAAAACCATAGGCCTCAAAAACCCCAAAACCAAAAGCATCAAAATAACCTAACCCTCAGTATAAAAACCCATAAACACCCAGCCTAAAAAATCCATAAAACCCCATAACCAAAATACCCTAAAACTTCATCCTATAATACCATAAACCATCCTCCCCACCAAAAAATATTCCAACATCCCGAAAAATCCATAACTCTTCGTCCCTAAAAAACCATACATCCTCACCCCCATGAAACCCTAAATCCTCAGACCTAAAAAACACTACACCCTCATTGCCAAAAAACCATTAACCGTAATTCCCATTAAAAAATAAACCTTCATCCCCAAAAATACCCAAAATATTCAATCCCAATGACACATAATCCCTCATCCACATAAAATTATAAATACTCTACCCCAAAAACACTTAATTCCTTTTTCCATAAAAACCATAAACACTCATCACTAAAAAACACTTAAGACCAAGACCTAAAATACCCTAAAATTTAATCCCAGGTTAGTAATATACAATGAAATCCAAAATTACCTAAACCAACTATCCTAAAAAACACCATACCCTCATCCATAATAAAACCCTAAATTATCAACCATAAAAAAACACAAATGACGGCCCTGAAAAAGAGTTAACTATTATCCAAAAAACCCTCACACTCTTTCCCAAAACACTATAAAATATTATCCCCAAAATCAATAAACCCTTACCACTGAAAAAACATACAAAACTATCCAGGAAGTCCCTAAAACTATATTCCAAAAAATCATGAATCCCTCACGAATGAAGAACCAAGTAGCCTCATGCCCATATAATAGTTATCACTCATTTCCAATAATCTTGAGACCCTACTCTATAAAAAACCTTAAACCATCAAACCTAAAATTACCATAACACTATCTCCCCAAAAATACTGAACCATGTCCCCCAAAAACACTCATTAAACTCATTATACAATAAACCCTTGGTCTAAAAAACCACTAAACCCAGAACCACAAAACCAAAAAACCTTATCCTCAAAATATAATAATACCTCAAACCTAAAACATAAAACACTCATCCCCAAAAAACCTAAACCATTGTCATTGAATAACCATTAAAACCCACCACCAAAAAAACCTAAACCTCACCACCATCAAACCCTAATATCTATTCCCAAAAATCCCAAATACCTCACAGAAAAAATGCTAAACCCTTGGACCAGCAAACTAATCCACATCACCAATTAACCCTAAACACCATCCCCAATAAAATCTAACCACTTAACTCAAATAAATAGTAAATCCTAATCACTAAAATACCATAATCCCTCATCAACAAAAAAAATCCTTCCATGCCAAAAAGACCCAACAACTCTCCAAACAAACCCTAAACCCCAAGCCTCAAAAAACTATAAAACATCAGGCATAGAAAATTAAAAACTCATCCCTAAAAAACTGTACCCAATCTGTCTGAAAAATTCTTAAATTTATAGAAAAAAAACAATAAACCCTCATCTCCAAAAAACAGTGAACCCTAATCCCAAAAAAAGGTAATCACTCGGCTAACAAAATCATGCACCATAAACCCCAAATAACCATAAAATCACATCCATAAAAATCACTAAATCATATTACCAAAAAACCCTAAACACTTTACATAAAAAACAGAAATCCTCATCTCCAAAACCATAATCCCTCATCCCCAAAAAAATACGAACCCCTCCCCCAAAAAAACACTATACCCAAAGCCCAAAAATTCACCATCCTTCATCCCAAAATAACATAAAACCCTCAATCCCCAAAAACTCAAAACCCTAAATCCAAGAAAACCCCTAAATCCAAAACCCCAATAATTTCTTAAAAAATCATACCCAACAAAAAAATAACCCCATTCCCAAAGAAAACCTAAATCATCACCATTAAATTTCCATTAACCATCATCCAAAAATACCATAAAAACACTACTACAAAAAAACCAAACACTCAATCTGAAATTCAGTAAACCCTGATCCCTAAACAAACCTACACAATGATTCATAGGAAACCATAGAACCTATTCCCAAAAAAAAACCATGGCCCCAGAAAATCCAAATTATAGTTCACCAAAAATATGCTAAAATGAAATTCCTAATAAAACATAAAATGTCCCCACATAAAACCCTAACCCATTAGCCAAAAAAACATCGTAAACCCTAGACCCAAAAAATCCTAAATACTTAGCCTGAAAAAACCAATAACCCAAAACATGAATAAACCATAAACCCTAATCCCTAAAAAATCCTAAACCCTCTGCGATAAAAAACACTAAACCCTCAGAAAAAATAAATCCTAATCCATTATCTCAAAAAAAAACATAAATCAGTAGCCCCAGAAAAACCCGAAAATCCTAGCCTAAAAAACATTATTCCTAAGGCCCAAAAGACCCTAAACCCTAAATACCAAAGAACCAACAAATCTATATTTCAAAAAACCCCAGAACCTACCCCCCCCAGATGCATCGTGAACAAACCATAAAACCTCACCATAAAAATCTCTAAACCTTTGTTCAAAAAACATAATCAGAAACTCCAAAAAAACCCTAAACCCCCATCCTAAAAACACACTAAACCCATAGCCCCAAATAACATATTCTCCCACCCCCCAAAACACTTATCCATCCATACCATAATATCCTAAATGCAGAGAAATAAAAAATTCCTAAATCAACATCGGTAAAAGACCCTAAATGAAACCCCAAAAATCCTTAAATCCCTCGTATTGAAATCCTCTATCCCACCAGAACCAAAAAAACCTAAAACATATCCCTAAAAAACTAAACACCCTCTATCATAAAAAACCCTAATATCTTATCTGTTTATTACCATAGAAACTCATCCATAAGAAAAAATAAACCATTTGTCCTAAAACTATGATTAAAATAATCCAAAAAAATACAAAGCCCCATGACCAAAAAAATCGTAATCCCACATCCTGTAAAAACCCAAAACCATAATCCCAAAGAAAACATGAACTCACATCACTAAAACACTATAAACACTCAGCCTTGATAAAACCTATTGGACCACTCATAAAAAAATTAAATGATCATACCCAAAAAAAAACCTAAACCCTCATCCCCCCCCCCAAAAACAACTATACAGTCATCCCTAAAAAACCCAAAAACCTCATCATAGAAAAGCCTAAAAATTCATCCCCCAAAATAAATAAACACTAGGCCCCCAAAAACCCAAAATTGACATTCCAAAAAACAGAAAACCTATATAACCAAAAAACGATAATCGCTATACACAAAAAAATCTAAACCACTTGCCCAAAAAAATTTCCAACCCTCATTCCCAGAAATCCCCAATTCCCACATCACCTAAAAACTATTAATCCATCATCAAAAAAATCATTTACCCTCAACCATGAAACCCTAAATCTGGATCACCATAAAAACCTAAAAAATAGAAAAAATTACCTAAACCCCCCACATGAAAAAAGTATACATCATCCCTATAAAATACTAATCCCTAAACCACAGAAAACCATTACACCTGGCCCCAATAAAACAATAATCCCTTCGAGTAAAAAAATTGTAAACCAGCAATCCAAAAAACGAAAATCCATCATCACCAATAAACCCCACGCCCTCTACTAAAAAATAAAAAAACCATAGCCCCAAAAATCCTTAAATTCTAATCCCCCAAAATCCCTACAGCCTAATCCAAAAAAAACAAAAAACAAAATGCCCTAAAAACACTAAACACATAGCCCAAACAACTCTAAACCCTATTCCTCAAAAAACCAATCCTAGAAGACCAAAAAAAACAAAAGCCTCTACCCTAAATTACAATAAAACCATCATCCCTAAACACCATAAACCCAAATAGAAAAAGAACCACAAACACTTTTCCCAAGAAAACCTGAACACTCATCCCCAAAACCTAACTCCCCATCCCAAAAAACCCAAATTCCTCATCGCAAAAAACCCAAAACCCTCATAGAAAAAAACATTGGAACCTTCATCACCAAAAAAACTGAAAACCCTTATCCTTAATATACCTAGATCCTCATCCTCAAAACCTCAAAACACTATAGCCTGAAAGAACAAGAACCATCAATACAAAAAATTGTAGACCTCAATAAACCATAAACCATCAACCTAAAAAAACTAAAATTGCATTCCCAAAAAATCCTAATAACTCCATCACAAAAAACCATAAGCCCACATTTTCAAAAACCCAAAAAACTTAGCACTAAAATCCATAAAAATCTATCCTCAAATTACCCTAAACCCTAATCCCCAAAAAAATTGTTACCCCTAAATCTCAAAATGAATCTAACCCCTCATATCATTAAATATAAAAACCCATTTCCTTAACAACCCAAAACAATAAATCCTAAAAAAAAGAAATCCCACATTCCTTAAAAAAATAAATCATCATCCAACAAAAAACAATAATACCCCCGTCCTGAAAAACACCATACTGTGATTAAAAAAATATAAACCATCATCAACAATGAACAGTAAAACCTAATCACCACAAAATTATAATCCCTCGTCCCAAAAATACTGAAATACTCTGGCCAAAAAACAATAATAAATAAAACCAAAATATCATAAACCCTCATACATAAAAAAATCCATCATCCATAAATAAAATAAAAACCAAAGCCCCAAAATAACCCTACTCTATCAACCCATAAAATTTTAAATGCTTATACCCAAAAGTTAAATCCCTCATTCAATAGTAAACAATAACCCCTTAGCCCAAAAAACCGCATAACCATTATCCACCAAAACACATACCCTCATGAATAAAGAACCCTAAAGCATAAACCTATTTAAACCCTCAGGCCTCATCCACCTAAAAAACCTAGCCCACATACCCAGATAAACCATAAACCCTTTTCCTAAAAAAACCAAAAACATCATCCCCAAAATAAAATAAAACAAAACACATAAAAAATATCCCTTAATCTAGAAAACCATAACCTTCAACCCAAAATACACTTTAACCCCTCTAAGCATAAAAAATATAAACCCTCATCTTGAATAGACCAAAAACCATCATCCATAAAAAAACCCTAAACCTTAAAAAACCGTAAATACATTGCCACCAAAATCCAAAAATATTCATCCAAAAAATCCCTAAACCCTCACCCAAAAAAAAAAATATCGTAGCCCAAAATATCCCTAAATCATCTTTCACAAAAAATCCTAATCCCTATGAACTGAAAATTTTTTAAACCACTTCTCCAAAAACCGTAAACCCTGTCAACCAAAATCTAAATCCCTCTCCCACTAAATCAAAATCGACTATAATCCACAAAAAATCCAATCCCTCAGCCACAACAAAATATTAATCCCTCAGCCACAAAAAATTCTAAACCCTTATCCCAAAAAACCCAATCCTTTTTCCAAAATGTCTCTAAACCCTTACCTACCAAAAAGACCCTAAAACCTCAGCCCCCAAAAAACACTAAAACCTCATCCCCTAAACCATAAAAAATGTTAATACCTCACCTGAAAAAAAACTTAATACATCCCAAAATGGAATACATAAATAACCATTGCTAAGAATAGTCAACCATCAATCCCAAAACACCTAAACCCTAATCCACATAAAACCCTAAAACTGAACCCCCAAAAAACTGAATCCCACAATCCCAAAAATCTATAATCCCTCAACCCCCACAAACCATTAATACTCATCACAAAAAACCCCTAATAGTTCATCCTGAAGAAGACACAAACACTATTCACCAAAAAGAACCAAAAACCCCATCCCCGAAAACCTAAAACTATCATTACTAAAGAAACCATAATCCCTCAGCCCAAAAAAAATAATCCTCAGACCCAAAAAACAAAAAATAACTTCAAAAAAATTACCTAAACCATCAACCCCAGAAAAATAATAAACACAAAACTATAAAAAACCTGAACCAACAACCCCAAAAATCACTAAACCCAATGCCCAAAAAATCCTTAAATTCCTACCCCCTTAATGCCCAGCCCTAAAATACCCTAAACCCACACCACTAATGACCAAAAACATCATCATAAAATAATATAAAACCTCACCCCTAAGATACCATAATTATTCCTCCCCAAAAAACCCTATACCCTCCTCCCCTATAAACAGTATACGGGCGGAACCAAAAATTCATAATCCGTCATCCCTAAAAATCTATAAACCCTTTACCCCATAAAACAGTAAATCGTCTTCCCAAAAAATCCTAAACACAAATCCATAGATATTTTTATACCCTTAAACCCATATAAACCAAATCTATCATCCAAAAAATCCTAAACCCTCATCCCCAGATAACCCTAAACCCACTAACTGAGAAAAACCTAAACACTAATCTCCATAAAACACTAAAACCTATGAAAAAGTAATCTCAAAACTATTAAACCATGAAAATCCTAAAACATCATACCCAGGAAACCCAAAACCATCATATGTAGAATGACATAAATCAACAAACCTATAAAACATTAAACCTTATCCCCAAAACCCACAAACCATCAGCCTCATAAAACCCTAATCCTACAGCCAAAAATACTAAACAATCATCCCCAAATAACCCTAAACCCCCTTCCCTGATAAATTATGTACCCTCTTCCATATAAAACCCAAAACCTTATACACCAAAAAACCTCACAACCACAAACAAATCCCACACCCCAATCCCACAAAACCCTAAAACTCAATCATAGAAAACCCAAAATCCTAAACCATACAAAACCCAAAACCCACATTCATCTAATCCCCTAATACTCATTCACTATAAAAAATTAAACCCTCTTTTATATAAACAAACCATCCCAAATCCCCAAAAAATCTTAATCCCTCGACCAAGAAATCCATAAATAATCACCCCCAAAAAACCCTAAAAACATATCCCCATAAAACCTAAATCCCTTACTCCCAAAAACACATAAAAAATCATAAAACAACCTAAAAACATATACCTAAAATCCCCTAAAACCACGGACCAAAAATACTAAAGTGTGATCCCAAAATACACCTGAAACCCAAAACTGAAAACCCCTAAACTCTGCACCACAAAAACCCTTACCTTGTCTTCCACATCATCCCTTAAAAGGGGGTTTATGATAATAATAATAAAATTTAATTTGCAATCATTTCCACTAAGACATCATCCCCAAAGTAACCTTAAACTCATATCCCTATTTAACCCATAACAACCATCAATGAAATATCCAAAACCATCAACCAGAAAAAAAAAATAAACCATATCACAGAAAAATTAATGTCTTCTCATCATTAAATCATCTAAACCATAATCCCTCAAAATCATTAAACCCTAAATAACCTGAAAACGTACACCCAAGGCCTCAATAACCCATAAAATATCATCATAATAAAACTGTAAACCCTCCATCCCATAGAAACCATAATCCCACACCAAAAAAAATCTAACACCACAACCCCAATGAACCAAAAACCAAAAACCCTAAAAACATTCTAGCTAAAAAACCATTATCACCCAGCCCCAAACAAACATAACCCATTATCCCAAAAAAAATATAAACTCATAGCCCAAAAAATCCTATATCCAAATCCCCAAAAAACCACAAACCCAAAGCCCAAAACCACTAAAACATCAACCCCAACAAACCATAATACAATAGATCTAGAAAACCCGAAACCATTCGGTAAGGATGAAAACCAACCACAAAATATCTAAACCCTCATTCCTAAAAACCCATAAACCATTGGCCCAAAACTAAATTAAAACATTTTTAATAGAAAACCCAAAACCCTCCCCCCAAAAAAACCACTATCCCCAATCCACGAAAAATCGTAATCCCTCTCCAATAAAAACTCACAATCCCCAATCCCAGAAACATCTAAAACCACATCCCCAAGAAATAAAAAAAACCCACCCTAAAAAACAACCTAAACCCTATACCCCATAAAACCCTGAACCCATGGTTTCACATGATACTATTAAATCAACAAGAAAAATACCTAAACACTCAATCCCAAATAAATTTATAATACCCCTACCTAGAATTTCTGAAAATCCCCATCCCCAAAAACTAGATTACAATAGCATAAAAAATCCAAAACCCTGATCAACATTAAATTCTAATCCCATGATCCAAATAAATCGTAAACCCTTATCCCTAAGAACTCTAAACCATCATACCAAAAAACCATATACCCTCATCCATAAAAACAAATAAATAATGATCCCAAAAGACCTAATCCCTGATCCCCAAGAAATGATAAACTCATAGGCCTCTAAACCCTAATCTCTCAAAAAAACATTACCCCACACCCCCCAAGACACTATATCATTAGCCCAAAAACACCAAAACCCCTCTTCCGAAACCCCCTATAAACTCATAAATAATGAAACCCAAAGCACTAGAAATTCACTATACTCACAACCTCGAAACAAAATAAAACATAACCCCCTAAAAAATAATCCATCTTCCATAAAAAACGATAAATCCTTAACCCAAAAAAACCCCAAACACAATCCTTTGAAAAACACACAAACCATATGCTTAAAGAATCCATAAATCTACATCCTAAAAAACATAAACCATAATAATCATGAAATACATTTCCCTCATAAAAACCCCAAGCCCTCATCCAAAAAATCCCTAAACACTAATCCCAAGAAAATCTAACCAATCAATCGAAATGATCCCCTAAACCCTCATCCCTAAAAATCTTTAAAACATTACACCCAGACATCCCAAACCCATCATCCTCAAAAAAATATACAACCTCATACCAAAAAACCCTGAAACACTTAGACCCCATAAATCATATGCACATAGCTCTAAAAACCTATAAACCCTAAAAAACCGTAATCTGCATACCAAAAACCCAAAACTGTAAACCCCCATCCATAAAAACACAAATAACTTCCCCAAAATAACTCAAACCCACTCCCCATAGAGAAATAAACTCTCAAACCAAAAAAAAAACAAAAAACCCTCATCCCTAAAAAACCAAAAACCCTCAACCCCCAAAAAAATGAAACCCTCACCCCTAAAAACACTATACCCCTGCCCCCCAAAAACGAAAACCCTTATCCCCAAAAAAATCCAAACCCCTAGCCATAAAAAAATTGGAATCATTCAGTGATAGGTAAATCAAAACCCCCATCCCCTCAAATCCATAAACTCTCATCCCCAAATAAAACCTTACCCCTTAACACCAAAAAATAAAAAACCCACAACATTAAAAAACACAATACCAACAACCCCAATAAACCATAACCCCTCATACATGAAAATCTCTAAACCAATAGTCCAAAATACTATAAACCCATAGCCTAAAAAACAAAAAACTCTATTAACAAAAAAAAGGAACCATCATCCCCTAAAAAACACAAATATGTCCTCCTAAAAAAATCCTACACCTGTTTCTCCATAAAACCTCAAACCCTCTTTCTTAAAAATTCCAAAAATTAAATCCACAATACACATGTAACCTATTCCTCAAAAATCATGAAACCATATACCAAAAAAACTCCGACCCTGATCCACCAAAACCACGAATCATCATCTCAATATCCATTATTCATCATAGTCAAAAAACCTTAAAACCTCATCCCAATGAAACATGAATCCATGAGAATCATAATAAAAAAAACCAAAAAAAATCCCCCATATGATCATCCATAAAACATCTCCAACCATCATCCCAATAAATCAAAAATCCCTAATCCCCAATAATCCATAGACCTACATCCCCAAAAATCTGCAAACACTCGGCCCAAAAAATCCCTAAACCCTCATCCCAAAAAACATTAAACCCTCAATCCAAAAAAAAAATATCCTAATCACCACATAATCCGAAACAATCATAGTAAAAAACTAGAAACATATATACCCAATACTCCAATTCCTTCGGCCTCAAAAAAAAATAAATTTTATTCCCTATAAAACAACAGATCATCATCCCCCAAGAAGACTAAACCCGCAGCCCCAAAAAACAAAATTATTTAAACCCAAAAAAACCAAAGCCACCATCACAATAAAATACCAAACCCTCATCCACAAAAAACTCAAAATCCATAAACTTATAAAATCATGAAATCATATCCATAAAAATCCCTGAACCCTAAATCCTAAAAAACCTAAAATCTAAAGACACATATAACCCAAAAACATCATCCTAAAATAACTGGAAACCCTCATACATAAAAATTCATCCAACAATATACCGAATATATCCCAATACACTCATCAAAAAAACCCAAATCCCTCTTCCAAATGATATTCAAAACCATCATCACACAAAACTCTTAAAAAATAGCCCAAAAAATCCAAAAACACTGCCAGAAACACCAAAACATTAATCCCTAAAAAACACCAAAAACCTCAGCTCAAATATAGTCCTTACCCGCAACCATGAAAAACCATAAGCAATTATCCCAAAAAACCACAAAACCCTCATCCCAAAAATAACTGTACACTTATCCCAATTAGAACTAAACCCATATCCCTAAAATACTATAAACCCTCATCCCCATGAATCCCAAAGTATTAGGCCCCAGAAAACATGAAACCATCATCCAGAAATATTGCAAACCATAATCCCTAAAAATACACTAAACCCTTAGTCCCCAAATACCCAATCCATCATTCCCAAAAAATCCTAAAACCTTAATTAAAAACCCCAATGCCACAAGAAATAACTAATAACTCATCCCAAAAAAACCACATACCATCCACCCCAAAAATACCATAAAACATATTCCTGAAAAAACATCTAAGACATCGACCCAAAAATAGCCAAAAACCTCAGCCCAAATTATCCATAATCCATCAGTCCCATAAAACACAAATCCATCAGACCCAAAAAACCCAATTCATTAAGACCTCAAAAAATAAAATAATCTACAAGAATTCTGAAACCTGAAATCCAATATATAAAAAAAATTCCTCCAATAATATCTATTCCCTAATTTTCAAAAAATTGTTTACCCCATCTCTATAAAACCCTACACCCTATTCTCTAAAATCCCCAATCCCTTATCCCTAAAAAAACCATGAAACAATTTCCCATTAAATAATAAACCCCAAAGCCTAAACTCCTTAATCCCTCATAAAAAAACACCAAAACCCAAAACACCAAATATACATAAAACATAAAGAAAAACAAACAATAATATATATTCCAAAAAAACCAAGATCCTCATCCCCAAAACTACCCCACACATTCATCCCCAAAATTCAAAAAATTTGACCCCCTAAAATCCTAAAGATGCATCTCCCAAAAAACGTAAATCATCATATCCAAAAAACCAAAACCACATCACCAAGAAACCCTATATTCATAGTGACAATATTCCCAAATTAATTACACCAAAACCCCTAAACCCTCATCCCATGAAAATAATTTGATCCGCCGCCCCAAAAAACCCAAAAACCTCCTACTGAATAAAAATCAAAACCCTTTAAAAATACATTAAAACTAGTACCATAGAAATCCAAAAACCCCAACACTAAAACATCCTAAATCTGTATCCTTAAATAACCATAATCCATTATCATCACATTATACCTAAACAATCAACCCCATAAAACCCCAACTCATCATCCCCAGAAAACTCCTAAATTTTCATACCCAAAAAAACCCAAACCTCATCCCAATAATATCATAAACCTTCAATATCATAAAAATACAAGATAATTAGCCCAAAATAATAAAAAACATGAATCCTAGTAAAACCATAACCATAGCCATAATAAACTATAAATCCTCACCCCAAAAAACTTCCATTATCCCTAAAAAACCAAAAATCATCATCCCCAAGAAACACTAAATACATTTCCCCAAAAACCATAAAACATCTGTCAAAATAAAACTCGAGTCCCTCAGCACAATGAACAACAAAATATGTATTCCTAGAAAACCATAAACACTCATCCCTAACCCCTAGACCAAAATAATCTCAAAACCATCATCATCAAACAACCCTAAACCCAATGCCCAAAAAAACCCGAAACCATAAACCCCAAAAACAGCTTAATCGTCTGCCCCACAAAAACCCTAAACCATCCTAGAAAATAATTACTAAACCCGCATCCCCAAAAATACATCAAACCTATTCCACAAAAAATATAATAAAACATTGGAAGAAATCAATAACATTCATCCCTAAAAATCATGTTCTCTCTGGGCCATAAAACCTTAAACATGTACTCCTATAATCCATAAACTCTCATCACAAAAATCGTAAACACATATCCCACAAAACAAATAAACTCTAATCCCTAAATAGCCCATATCCTTGTCCAAATTACCCTTAACCGTAAATCATAGTGACACTAAACCCTTTTCTATAGAAAACTCCATACCATTAGTCCCAGATAACCCTAAACCATAGGATAATGAATAACGTAATCCATCATTCCTAAGAAACCCTAGTCCCTCATCTCAAAAAAAACCCTATACCCATATCCCCAAAAAATTGTATCCCTCATCCCCAAAAGTCTAAAAAACTCATAACTATTAATACATAACCCCTGATCCACAATGATCAAAAAAATCCCTAACCTTCAATCCTAGAAAAAACTAAAATCCTCATCCTTACATAATAATAAACCCAAAGAACCAAAAAAAATAATCCCTTAGCCCATAAAACTGTAAATCCACATACACTAAAAAAACTAAACCCTCATCACCAAAAAACCAAAAACCATTAGCGCAAAAAAACATCATCCCTCTAAAACAAAAAACCCTCATATATCATCTTCCAATACTCTAAACCCTCTACCCAGAATTTCAATAAAACATTATACCCAATATATCAGCAAAAATAACCATAACTATCATCCATCAAACCTATAAATCACTACACTCATAAAACCCTAATCCATCAGGCCCAAAAACATAAATTCCATCCCCAGAGAAACCATAAACAAAAATTACCAAACAAACTCAAAACACTCATCCAAAAAAAATCTAATCCCTCATCACAAAAAATGCATAAAACGTTATCCTCTATTTTTCTTACACGTTGTCCTAAAATTCCCTAAACCGTCATCAACAAAAACCCCTATACCCTAATAACCAATATAACCTGAATCCATAGTACAAAAAATCCCAAACACAATTAACTAAATAAAACTACTCACTTCACCCAATAAACCAAAAACAATGATTCCCAAAAACCCATAAACCCATGGCCCTAAGAAAATCCATAACCTTCTGAACTAAAAAACTTGTAAAAAATCGACCTTAAAAAAACTCCTAAACCTTTACCTGCCAAGAAAATAAACTCTCATCCAAAAAAAACCATAAAAACTCACACACAAATAACTATAAAACCTAATCAACCAAAAACAATAACCACTTGGCCACAAATTACCATAAACTCTACACTGAACAAACTCCAAAACACTCAGCCAAAAAGAAATCCTAAAACAAAATCCAATAAAAATAATTAATCCTCATCCTTAAAAAATCATAAACATTAATCCCAATAAAACCCTAAAACCTTCAACCAATTAAATAATAAAAACCCATTAAAAATAAAATCCTAAATACTCAACCCAAAAAATCCATCATCCCAAAATAAATTAATACCTATATACCTAAAAACCCCTAAACCTTCGGCTCCGAAAACCTATTAACTCACAGCCAAAAAACCTAACCCCAAATACCCAAAAAACCCCAAACCCTCACCCAACAAAAAAATACACATAGTTCCCCCATTATACCATAAATTGTTATGTAAAAAATTATAAACCCTTTTCTCCATAAACCTCAGTACCCATTACCCCATATATTTCAAAACACTACAAACCCAATAACCTCACCCCAGAAATCCATGTACCCTAATCCCCAAAAAGCCCTAATCCCTCATTCCTAAAAAATAGAAAAATGTCATCCGCAAAAAACCATAATTTCTCATCCCTCAAAAAAACCCTAAGCCCTCATCCCAATCAAAACCCTGTACCCTAATCCACAAAACCCTATATAATAATCCCAGAGAACCCAAAACTGTTATCCCAAAAAAATCTCAAACACTCAACAAAATCAATGTCAAAACCCTTATCCCAAAAAAATAACATCCTCCCCTAAAACCTTAAAAATTAATCCTATTAAAACACCAAACCCTCAGACCCAAACAATTCAAAACCCTCATCCAAGGAAAAACCAAATCCTTTGAACTCAGAAAAACCTAAACCATCAAATCTATAAAACCCAAAACCCTTCTCCCCAAAACAGATATTCCATTAGTTGTACTAAACCTTAATCCATCCTCACCAAAACACTATAAACCCTCAAACATATATAATCATGAACCCTCCACACCAGAAAACCCAAAACAGTCGTCCAAAAAACCCTCAACCCTAAAACCCACAAAACCAAAAACTCTCAGTGTCGAAAATCCCTATTGACTCAGTCCCAATATAACCTAAACCCTATAAAACAAAAAACAGTAATCCCTAATACCAAAAAACCATGATCCCTCATCCATAATAAACACTAATCCAAAAACCCCAATAACCACTAAGACAACATCCCCAAAATACTCAAGATCCTCATTATAAAAAAATCATATACACTCAGCCCAAAATAATCCTAAAATCCCATACCACAAAAACCCCTAGAAAACCATCCCAATAAATCCCTAATACCACATACCCATTAGTCTTATAACTCATCCCCATAAAACCATAAACCCTCACATAAAATATACATAATCCCTCAGACACGAAGAAAAAAAACCATTGGCCTAAAAACCCCTACACCCTAAGCCCCCACCCCCCATAAAAGACCAAAACCATCGTTCCCAAAATACACTAAACCCTCATACATAGAAAATAAAATACACTCATTTGCAAAAAAACAATAACCATCAATCCAATGAAAAACCTAATCCCTCATCTCCAAAAAACCATAAACACTCGGCTCTAAGAAACCGAAAACACTTGGACATAAATAACCCTAATCCATTAGCCCCCAAAACCCTAAACACTCATCCTCATAAAGCCATATTCCATTAAACCCAAAACCCTTAAATCCTCATTCCTGAAATCCCTAAACCTTCATTTCCCTAAAAACCTAAGCCAATAGCCCTAAAAAACCGTGAACCCGCAGTCCCAAAAATACCTTAACCATTGACCCCCAAAAAAGCAAAACAATAATCCCCCAAAAAATCTATACCCTCCACCGCATAAAACCTTGCACCAACATCCCTTAAAAAAATACTCATTTAGCACCAAAAAAATTTAAAACATAATCACCAAAATACCAAAAAAACTCACCCCCAAAAAACATTAAACCCATTTCCTCAAGAACCATAAAATCTTTGACACAAAAATACCAAAACCCTCGTCCATAAAACAACATATATAACTTCCCCAAATATCCCAAATCACACTACACAAAATTTCTTAATATTTCAACATCAAAACCCAAATCCATCACACCCCAATAAACTAAACACCTAACCCAAACAAACCTTATACCCCAACACTAATAACTAAAAAATATTCCACCAAAATACCTAAATTGTCACCCACAAATAAAAAATAACCCCTTATCCTAAAAAACATTAAATCCGCATCCCAAAATAAACCAAATTACTCAACCCCCAGAAACCCTAAGATATCATCCCAAAAAAACCCTAAATCCAAATCCCTAAAAATCCCCAAACCCTCATATAAAAAAACTATAATCACATATCCCCAAAATATGATAAAGCCTTATCCTGAAAAAAAATTCCCATATCCTAAAAAAACACTTAACCTTATACCCCATAAAAATATAATCCTTCATCCCAAATATTTCATAAAACCATCAGCACACAAAACCCCTATATAATCCATTACTAATTTCTAAGCACCCATGGGAAGATATTGACATTAATTTCATTATGGATTTACATAGACTCATAAATAATTGTTTTTCAATGAGATATTTTATCTTTTTTAATTCCTTGTAGTATATTTTGAATGGAGACACTAAATTTCTATTCCATTTCAGAGGATTTTATGGGGTAAATTTTTAATAATGATTATTTTCAAAACATCCCATCAACATAAAGTTGAGGTGAAAACATATGTTTTGTTTCATACTTGAAGAATTAATAGGAGAACATGGGTGAATAATAGTAAGATGTATTGGTACTTATAGATAGAAAAAAGAGGAATTTTCATACAACTGATTCCCATTTGATAGAATAATAATTTCTCCATTTGATGTGGTATATGAAATTATTACTGTCACTTCAATAAAAATGTGTTGTTTTCCACATGTTAACTGGGTGGAAATTTATATTGTGAATAATGAAAACATAATTCAGAAGAATTATGAATTAATTAATGATAAAATATGCAAGTAAAAAAATAATATAAATTGAGAGATAAAGAAAAAATAGAAGAAGGTCTTTATCCAACATTGATACAAAATGTTGTGTAACCTTCACAGTAATAGATTTTCATTCAAATAGAATTGTGAGCTAGAACCATTAGAAAAATGTGCATTCAATTTACTTTAATGAGTGTGAAAAAATTACAAGAAGATTGATTTTCCCCATTATTTTGGTGGTGTTTCTAAAAAGAAAAACATTAGTTAATTATTTCAATATATTGAATAAGTAAATTTCATAAAATTGGGGGCCAATCCACTCCAACATAGAGGGAATAATGTAGACCATATTCAACAAAATGAGAATACATTTTTTTCTTTGAATTAATTTAAAATAAAATGTTATTAGAATTGGACTATCCCACACATTCTATCATACATCATAATGGTTGGCCACAACACACATATTTGGGACCCAAAATGAAATATCCCTATTGAAATTGATGTAAATTCATCGAATCAAGTTAAGGTGGAAGGAAAACATATATAAGAGTATAATTATGAATAAAAATCAATAAATTAGTTATTGGGTCACTATTTTTCATGAGAAAGTGGATTCTGTTCTTTTTATATGACCTTTGTGGGCACTATGACTTATAATTTTATTTGAGTTATTATGATCACTTTATTTGTTTCATTATAATTTATTTCAAATCAATTTAAATTTTAACACTTGAATCCAATTAATTTTGATTATTTCAATGAAAAAGGTTTTGATAGGCATTTTCCCATTGATTATAATGGGTTGTGCATCTCTATTGATGTCGACATGTCTTTTAATCTTAGTGAAACCATGTGGGGTGGATTTTTAATTAAGCATTAGTCCTACGACTACATTTTATATTCCATCTTTACTTAAATTATTCATTATTCAATGGATGGATCCAAAGGATTATGGTTTTTTGGGGAAGTGGGATTCCATTTTTTATCGATGAGGGATGATGGTTGTTTGGTGATGCTGTTTTATGATATTTGGGGATGAGGGTTTGAGGCTTTTATGGCTGAGAGCTTAGGATTTTTTGGTCTTGGGTGATTTTTTTTTGGTTTGAGGTTTTACGGTATTTTAGGAAATATATTTTGAGTTTTATTTGGGATCAGGGTTTTGTGTTTTTTGAATATTGGGGTTTAGGGTTTTTTATGTATGAGGGTTAGTGGATATTTAACGATGGGGGATTAGGTTCTTTGGGGATGTAGGTCTAGGGGGTTTTTGGGGATGAGGGTCATAGGATTTTTTGGGGTAAGTTAGTTATGTTATTTTGGGATGACCTATTAGTGTTTTTTTGACTGTTGAGATTAGGGAGTTTTTTTTTGGAATGAGTGTTAGGGATTTTTCATGGTTAGTTTATGTTTTTTTTGAGGATGATACATGTGTTTTATTGGGTATGAAGGTCTTGGGATTTCATAGGATAATGGTATAGGGTTTTTTTTCTAAGATTCTAGTGTTTTTGTGAAAGTGTGTAATGGATTGTTTAGTGGTGAGGGTATAGGATTTTTTTCTAATGATCTTCAAGGGTATTTAAAGGATGAGGGTTCATTGTATTTCTGGGTAGATGGTCTAGTGTTATTTTCTGTTGAGTGTTTGGGTTTTTTTTGGTTTTTTTTTGGTTGATCATTTTTTGGTTTTGATGTTATATGGTTTTCATTGGCTGAGTATTTAGGTTTTGTAGGGATTAGTTCTAGGATTTTCTAGGGATATTTGTATATGTTTTGTTTCGGGGCTGAGGGTCTCATATTTCTGGGGGTATAAGAGTCTTGTGTTTTTTGGGGATGAGGGTCTAGTGTTTTCTCGAAAAGGGTTAATGGGTTTTTTTCTAATCTAGAACTATGGTATTTTAGTATGTTGGTCTATTTTTTTGGGGTGGATTAGGTAATAGGGTTTTTTGGGGATGTGGGACTCAATTATTTTACAGATTAGTGTCTTTGTTTTTCATGTGAAAAGGGTATAATTTATTTTGGGGTTGAGGGTATAATGTTTTTTTATTCTAATGGTCCATGTTTGTTTGGGATGGTGGTTTAGGTTTTGTTGTGGATGGGGGTCTACTATTTTTTTGGTGGTTAAGGGTCTAGGTTTTTTTGGAGGAAACATGATTATGGTTCTTTTGGGACTCTCGACATAGGTTTTTTTGGGTCAATGGGTCTTGGAATTAATTAGGGAAAATGGAAATCATTTTCTTTAAATTAGAGTTTAGAATATTTGGGGATGATGGATTGTGGTTATTTGGGGATTAATGATGAGATATTTTGGGTGCCTATGGATTTATAGTCATTTGGGGTTGAGGAGTTATGGTTTTTCAGGGATATGAGTTTAGGGTTTCTTGGGAAGTGGGCATTTGGTATGTTGCATCCAAGAGAAAAGGGTTTCTCTTGGTAGAGAGAATATGATTTTTGGGGATACTGAATTATATTTTTATGTATGAGGATTTCCATTTTTTAGGCTATGGTCTTGGTGATTTTTTGGGACGATGGGTTAAGGTAATTTTTGAGGAGGGGTTTTTTTTTGTTGCAGAGTGTTTAGAGGGTTTTTTTGGGATAAAGGATTATTTTAGTTTAGTGATGAGGGATTACAGTTTTTTGGGGATGAGGGTTTATGTAGTTTGGTAGCATATGGTTTATGTTTTTTTGTTGAAGAGTGTTTATTTTATTTTTTCCAATGGTTTAGTGTTTTTTTGGTTGATGGTTGAGGGGTTTTCGGACTGAGTGTTTATGTTTTCATGAAGCATAGTGTATATTTTTTTGGAGCTAAGGGTTTATAGTTTTTTTGGTGCGGAGGGATTAGGGAGTAATCGGAATAAGTGACTTTGGTATTTTGGGATGAGCACTAACCATTTTCAGTGTATGAATTTATAGGGTTTTTTAAATATGGGGGTTTAGTGATTCTTTTCGATTACAAATTTAGGTTTTTTTAAGATGATGGTTTACAATTTTTTAGAGATGAGGGTATAGTGATTTATGAGGATGACTGTTTAGGGTTTTATATGACTATAGGTTTAGGGTCTTTTGGGGGATGCGGGTTTAGGGTATTTTAGGGCTATGTTTTTAGTGTTTTTTGATGTGGTATAATGTATTTTAAGGATGATGGTTATATATTTTTGGTGTTGAGGTTTTGGGTTTTTTTTAATTTGAGGTTTAAGTGTTTTTTTTGGTAGCATGTTTGGTGTTTTAATAGGTAGTAGGTCTTGGGGTTTTTTGGTGCTGAGGTTTAGTATTTTTTCGGTTGTTCATATAGGGTTTAAGTGTTTTTTGTTTTTAGGACGGGTATAGAGATTTAGGGGGCTGAGGGTTTTATGTTGATGGGATGTTTTGAAATAATCATAATTGAAAATATACCCCATAAAATCCTATGAAATGGAATATAAATTTTGTGTCTTTATTCAAAAAATAATATAAGGAATTACAATAAGGTACAACATCTCATTGGAAAAAAATCTTGATGAGTCTTTGAAATTCCATAATAAAATTGATGTCAGTAACTTCCCATGGGTTCTCAGAAATAAGTAATGGCTTGTATAAACAGGTATTGAAATGACTCATATCTCAATAATATGTTCCATATCTCTAAAGGGTTTCATGGGAACCTGATTGAATCTTTGTGTAGAATATATTATATTTTAGTATGTCTGAGGTTTTTGGATTTAAAAATGTCTTTAAATTCATCCTTCATGAGTATCACAGAATGAAAAGTACCAATAATTACCCATTGGTAGGTACAATTTTTTCCTGCTAAAGATAAATCCCATAATTCATAGAATAGTATGGGGAAAATAAATATATAAATTTGGTTGAAATATAATTAGTCTCCATATAATTATGATAATATCCTTTTATAATATATAATCCATGAGTCCAGGAATCTTGATTGGTATGTATTGAAATCCATCAGTATAATGTATCTTCAATCAGGGTAACTTTCCTCTTCTTTTATTTTAAATAAATTGAGAATGACTTCAATAATTTTACCCAATTTCTATTCCTCAGGATCATCAAATGTTGAAAGTTGTTAAATCTCAATTAAATATGGTAATTATAGAGAAAATATAGATTTGGTGTCAAATAAGGAGACCAATGATCTTGGAATCTAACAATCACATAAAATACCTTGTTATATGTGTTATAATAACATATTTAATAATTCAAATTATAACTGAAATATGCAATGAGAATATTTCATTGGATAAAGTATTGCAAATCCAAAATACACTTACATCACACTCCACAAAATGAATATCAAAATCAGGTATTTCAAAAATTGATGATTCGTATAACATTTTCAAAATGATTTCAAATTACTCATTTTGTACCTTTATCCACTTCAATTCCCCATTTTTCTTACATTATTTGATTTTTAAAATTATTGTGCTAATAATGGAATTAATGTGACATTAAAAATATGTCAATCCACGAAATATACACACTTTTTAGACGTGTTCTAGTTGTATTAAAGACTTTATTTGTTATACCACTGATTAATTCACCATGGTTCCTTCTTTGGACACAACAAAACATTAAAACACATAATGTAATGAAAGGAAAATAATATTTTCTAGCATTCCATAAGGTTTTTGTTCTCACGGAATGCCAAATAACATCCAAATATGATCTTTATGGATCTCCACATTCTTACTATAAATAAAAATATATTATAGAGAAGTTAAAAAATTAATAATAAATGGTTTCAAAAATTCATTCATGAATCGAAAAAATGTACTCTAAATATATGGTTGGAAAAAGGGAAAGAACAACAACTAAAAAAAATCACAATTATTTTTTAGTGGCATTTTCTAGTCATCCCCTTCAATCATTCAAATGTAAATGTATCCAATCTGATAGATTATCCTTTCAAAACATTGATGACACCTGTAATTCATTGAGAATATCATCATGTATTGGAATGGAATAAAACTAATTTTTATTATTATTGATTGTTTTACTATAAATGTAGATGTTAAATGTACCATAATTATTCAGCACCACTAATGTTGGAATATAACACATGTTGATGAATGGCCTTATAAAGACTGAACCCATAAATTTATAAAATTTATATTGAAAAACTTTGATTCCAAAAGATTACACTACGGTTCTACATTTTAGGTAATTACCCACATTATACAATATCTACATAGTGTTAAATTCATCAGAAGTGTCTCAATCCACCAAGAAGATCATTAGTAAAATCATCCTAATATTACTCAATCAAAGAACATGATAATTAATGGTTATTAAACTTGTCATCAATGAATAATTTTTCCCTCATCCATAATGTAAAAACATGATTTTATTGATTTGATTCCCCACATGATCTTAATTTATAAATATTTTACCTTTGGAATCTTCTAGAAAAGTTTTTCATGAAGAATCTATGATGACTTCATAGGATAAATTGTAATGTCCATTTCCCCTAATTAGAAGCAATATTTTTTAATCATCTAATTATATTTCAATTACCTATAAAAATGCCGAGGCAATCCAAACATAAGTGACAAGGATCCATTGGAATCAAATCGCACATTTCCTCATGATTATAGTTCATACAAATGGAAATTAAAATAAGAACCATTTTATTGACTTATACATATTATCCATTTGTTCAACAATTTTAGTTACAATAAAAATCAATGATTTTTAGTTGGAAGCCTCAATTTAGGCACAATTTTTTTTATTGAAATAATTATATAACCCCACCACCCCACACCTATCTAAAAATACCCCCAAACCCTTACTAATAATATCCTAGTCACCAACCCTATATTCCCCCACTAAATTGACCCTACTCATCAATGATCCTAACCCTAAACAGTTACCCACCAACCTCTCTGAAAGTCACAACAGAATACGGACCCCTAAGACCATCCCTAAACATACCCCTAACAGCTAGTCCTACAAATATCACTATGAAATTACCTAAAACAAACACTTCCATTTAAACCATGTCCTAATTATACACCCCCACTAATCCGACACTATACCACTCATACTACACTCACCCCAACCTCATCCATAAAATTACCCTCTTCCATAGCCATAAACCTACCACTCCCAAAACCTGAGCAATAAACCTACAAACACAACTCATCCATAAACCTACCCCCCCCCCAATCCATATCCCAAAACCTACCCCAATCATTGTAATAAATGTATCCCCCACTAATCCAACGCCCATACCATAGCCCAAATCATACCCCTAAACCCATTCACATACACTCGGTAAAAGGTCACCCCCCCCACCTATACCATAAAACTACCCACCTACAACCCCTATATCCAAAAACCTACTCCCATACCTAGAACAAAACACCCAGCACCACCCAGTAGTTGTCATCCTATGACTCCATCCTACCATCAGGCCTAGACCTAAACCAACCCACCTCCCCTCCCATCCTAGCCCATGCCTAAACCTACCTCCTGGCCATTTATCCTAATCCTATCACTCTAATCTATCCTATAACCGGCCACAAATACCATATCACTAATCGTATCCATTTTCCATCCCCTAAAACCTACCCTAATCCTACACCTCCACTCCCCTAGAACTACCCCACTAACCCTTCCCTAAAACATTTCTATAAACTTTCTCACCTACCCCCAACCATATACCTATAACCCACCTCCAATCCTAATCCAAGCCACCCCTCAACCCATAACATAATCCTAAAACCTTCCACCCCCACGAAGCATAACCCTATCCCCAATCCTAAACCCACCATCATCCCTCAACCTCCCCCAGTTAACCCTACCATAAACCAACCCCAACCCTATATCTATACTTACACACATACCCCCATACCTAAACCCTCCCCCATACCAATCAATAAAACCCAACCCCCAGTCCAAATGTTTTCCCCAAACTACCCCATATGGAATGAACCCTTAGCCTAACCCCTTCCCCCACCCTAAACGTACCCCCACAACCCTCCCATACCTAATATTACCTCATCATCCCAACCCTAAACATCACCCATGACCTCAACCCATAACCCTAATTCGAAAACCAACTATAATCCCACCCAAATACATTCTCCAAAACACCCCCTTGGCCCCATACATAACCCTACGCCCACTGGAATCCTCCTTAATCCTACCCCCACAAGTCCATGTTCTAAACAAGCCCCCATGTACGATAATCGAACCCCATAAACCTACCCCCTATCCTCAACCCAAAACCAATCCCCCAACCCTAGACCCAACCCAACCAATAAACCTACCTCCTATACCTCACTCTAAACCTACCACAACACCCTCCTGAAACTATACCAAAACATACCACTAAACCCGACACCACTAGTAATAAAACCCCCAACCCCCCGAACCATAACCCTAAACGAAGCCTTTAAATGAGAACTAAACCTATATTTATCTCCATCCCCAACCCTTAGCCTACCCCAACCCTAGACCCCTACCCTCATTCTAATCCTACACCAATGACCCAATCCTAGTTCGACCACCCATCTCCATTAATAAACCAACCCCACACCCACCCTCAACCTTTCACATATCCACTTTCCCTTGCCCTAAACACTCACACCTCATCCCTGAAACCAAATCCTAACCCCTCACATGGACCCAAACCTAATCATAAACCTCGAATGCCAGTTTTTACTCCACTTAAACATACTCTTGGTCCCAATCAAAATTATACTACCATATCCCAACACTCTCTACCCCTTCCATTACAACAAAGCAGTCCCCCATCCCATGGACATAAACCTACCACCTGTACCCTTCCCCAATCCTATCCCGACCCCACAACTCAACCAAAGTTGCGAACACATAACCATAATCATATTCCATATCCCCTAAAATAGAAATATCCCTCTGGGCCCAATCCTTAATCCTACACCATTCCCTTAGCCCCTCCACCCAAAACCCACCCCCTGAACTGGGAACATAACAATCCATCCAACACTATTCCAAATCCTACCCCTTATCCCTTTACCTAAACCCATACCACCTACCCCCATTCCCCAACCAAAAACCCCATCTACCCTCTAATCAACCCCATCCCAAATCCTAATTCCTCATCCCCGGACCTAATTCTACACCCTTAGCCATAGCCCTCAACCTACCCCATGGCCCTACTTAAATACCTACACCCAAACCCATGCCTTAAAGATACCCCTCCCAACACGTATACCTAATACATCATCTTAGAAAGCACCCTAACATACCCTCTCACCTGGTATAACATACTCTTTGACCTAATCCTACTCCTCATACAAACCCACAAATCCATCCCATCATCCACATCCATAAACATCCTCTCTGACCCTAACCCTAAACATACCCCAAACCATAGACGCAAACCCACCCACCATCCCAACCTCTCATTCTATAAACCTATCCCCCATGCATATCCCTATTGCACTAATCTAGAACCATTCCCGCCATAAACCATATTATCCCCACAATCTACATCCATAAAACTACACCCCATGGCCCCTTTCCCTTAAAATAACCACTCACCTCAAACCAAAACATATACCCTGACCCTAGACCTAAACATAAACCATATCCACCCTCTGACCGAAGCCTTAATTGTACCCCCATTTCCACCCACCATAGGTCCCAGTCCAAAACATACCATTAGGCCCCTAGACCTCCCCCCTAATCCTACACCCACAACCTAAATGTACACCTCATCCCTTGCCCTAAATGTACACCTCGACCAAAAACCTTCCATATGAACCATAGTAATTCCCCATCCCTATAAAATAATACCAAACCTTTCCCTAATTCTAATAACCCCACCCAGGAACCTACCTCTAAACCTACCATAAATAAATAGATCCATCCATATCCATAAACATACTTCTAGCTATGGACCCACAACCAATCCTACCCAAAGACCCTAGCTGTGAACCTAAATACCCCACCCTTACTAGACATATATCAATTCCTACACCCATGACCCAAGTCCCATACCATCTCTTTCACAAACTCCCCCACCCTAATCCTATAACTACCCCCAACATCCCTAACCATAGACCTTGACATATCCCTGACCATATCCCAAATCATAACAAAATCCCAGAGCCCCACCCTATGCCTACGTCCACATGTTACCCCATTCCTCTCCCCACACCCAGCTAACACTCTCCCTAACACCCCAACCTCCCCTTGACTTAATACATAAACCTAACCCCCACCCATGCACGATGAGATATAGCCTTAGACCCAACCCTATACCTACCCAACCCCTAGCCTAACCCCACACATGACCCTGACCCCAACCCAAATTCTAACACACCCATCCCTCAACCTAACACACCCACCGACATCCATATACATAATACTACGACTCCTACCATAACCAAAACCCACTACCATCCATGAACCTAACATTAGCCCCAACCAAATACTTAAACCAAACACCCCCACCATTCATAGAATCCTTCCCTAAAGCAATCTACCCTCCATGACCATCTCCATAAAACCACATAGAACCACCCCACACTAACACCTGACTGTTTCCTCAAACTAACCACCCATTCTAGTTATGATAATTTTCCTCATCCTTAGACAAAAAAAATACCCCACAATTGGCACCCAGAAACCCCCATCCTCATCATTTATACACAACCCCCATGATTTGAAATTAAGTCGAATCCCATGGCCCCATATGTTATAATACCCCCATCCCCTATACCTAAACCCAACTCGAGAACATGTCCCAAACCTACCACCTCCCCATTCCCTATACTTTCCCTCTAAACCTACTCCCCTGGACTCTGTCTCTAAACTATCAATTCTGACCATGGCCCATAAACTGTGGTTTCCCCTAGCAAAAATTCTACAACTAGAATAACAAAAAACCCACCCCAAATCCCTATCTATATACCCATAAACACACACACTCCAGGTATCCCCAAAATATACAAGGAATATCCATATCCAAACCCATGTACCAATAACTAAACCCCGCCTCCCTGAACCTATCCATAAATAAACCACCACGACTACTCTCCCTAAACTATTTTTCCGCCCTTATCACTGGACATACCCCAGTCCCCATCCCTAAATCAACCCCCTCAGCCATTATCACTAAATCTTATCTCCAGTAAAAAATTTAAAACCAACCCCTCACCCAAAATCCTACAACCCATCCCCTATCACTAGCCTACTAACCTGATACCTAGCCCCAGCCCAAGATATAATCCCACCATCGACCCCTATCACCATTCCTAACCACAGACCAACCCCAAACCCTATACCAAAACAAATCCCTATCCTCATCCCTAATAACTAATTCTAGAAAAAAATACCCCAACCCTATATCCTACCATGTACACAACCCCTATCCCCATCCATGCCCTATAAATACCCCAATGGCCTCATGACCTAAATTGACTCCCACCCCACCCATGTCTGTAACCCTAATCATACACCTACTCATAGCCCCAAACCCAACCCTACATCTACTTGATACCATGATATAACCAACATTACCATGACCTAAACAATGTAATATTCCATATCACATACCCCACCCCAAAACATAGCCCCCAGTCCTAGACCTACACCTACCCCCAAATCATACAACACCACCCCAAACCTAGACTTAAAACTACCCCCGACACAAGAAAATGAAACTACCATAACCCCAAAAACATCCCTTAGGAAAAAACCAATCCTATACCACTATCCATATACGGACACCTACCCATAACGCAATTAATAACCAACACTCCAATCCATAAACTGAACCTCTATCCCTAGCCCAAAAACCCACCACACCCCTCAAACTTATCCCCTACCCAAACACATATCCCTTTCCCCTGCCCCCAACTTATTATCCCCCTCCCAGCTAACAACATAACCATTACCCTAATGAAAACAATATTCATTATAATGTCATCTCATGAGTCTCCCCTAACGCTACCCCTCCCCTGTCCCATCTCTAATGCTTCACCCAATACCTAGAACAAGCGCAACCCCTAATTTAATCCCAACTAGTACATCCAAAAAATAATTCCACCTCCCCCCTCTCCCATATCCCCAACCCCATTAACATATCCCTATCTCTATCCCTAGAACTGCCCCTAGTAAAATCCCCTACCCCGATCCTCATCCCCATCCCCATCAATAATACTACCCCAGACACAAACCCATTCCAAAACCAACCCCCTCCTTTTCCAAAGCACAAAAAATACATCACATAACCATTCGACAACATCCCTAAAATTAACCCCCTATCCTTGAACATAAAACTACCCCTAACCCTATCCCTAGTACCCCACCCCACCCCTTAGTCCCCATACTGCAACCTAACCCCATCCCAATTCCCTACCTCCATAAACCAACAACACATCCCCATTTCCTCTAAGACGCAACCCTAATCTTACCCCTTGGGCCCTAGCTCTAACACTACCCTGAAACCTTCCACCATTAACCTCTCTCTATACTTCCCCCACCTCTAGCTCCAATCCATCCCCCACCCTTGACCACCCCCACCCAGCCCTAAACATACCTAACAAACAACGGAACTAATCTATCCCTAACCTCTGGCACTATACGAATCCTCAGCCCAAACCTCCCCCACCCCCATATCCCATATCCCTACACCCTTCGAAACATACCCCCACCACCATACCTTATCTTGATACACCCATCCCCAACCCTTAACCTAATACTCAACCAACTAGACCTTATACAAACCAAAACCCCTCCCAGACTACAACCCTAAACTAGACCTCATCGCTATGTCCCTCGAACATCTGTACAACACACCCCCTACCCTTTCCATCAACCAACCCCCATAACCATTCCCTAGTCCAACCCCTTCGCGACCCCAGCCCTAAACATACCGCAAACCCCTATAATATGCACAACCACCCAACCTACCCACCAATAAAACCTACCCCATACTCGAAAATTTCCCTAATCCTGACCCTATGACCCTTCCTTAAATATACAAATTAATTGTATCCCTAAAATATCACCTTGTCATACCCCTTAATATAGCCCCTAGACCTTAGACATTCCCCCTAATTCTACTCCCACATTCACATCCCTAAACCTACCAACAATCCCATTCCCTAGCACAACCCATATACTCCCACGAACTTCATCCCTAACACCCACACCACCATCTTCCTCAGCACTACCCCCTAGATACAAAAACATACCACCCCAATACTATCACCCCCTACACATATCAAAAAATAATCAAAGACCCCATAAAAATACATACTCCACGCCCCAAGACCTACCCTACAAACCATCCCCGTCCCCTAGCCCTAGAACAAAAACTATTCCTACCCATCATCCCTCACCATAACCCCCACCATGACCCTGGTGCTAAATTTTCTCTCACTTGCGACCCTGGCCCAAATCCATACACCCATCCTAAACATACACCACCATCCCCATCTTTACACCTCCCTAGAAATACCCCCACCCTTGACCTAAAATCTTGAAATTTATTCGTAATACATAAACATACCCCGACCAAATCCCTACCCCCACAAACCTTGCCCTAAATCTTATCCCCCCACCCCATGAACCCTAAACATAACCCAAAAAAATACCCATATAGTAGACTCAACACCAAAAAATTCCATAACCCACCCCAACCCATCCCCTAGACCATTATCAATTTCATCCCCCACCCCAACCCCCTATATTCCAACACCCAACCCAAGAAAAATCTAACTATCATTTAACCCAATCCACATTCTTATAACTAACCTAAAAATAACCCGATCCCCTAGACAATTTCCCCTCCTAGAAAAGAACAGACCCCCAAAACCTAGTTCAACCATCATCCATTCCCCATGTGGTGGAAAAAATCCAAATCCAACCCCTCTTGGAAACTATCCAAAAACCTGCACCCCAGAAAAATAGATTTACTCACTTAACCCATTCCCTAATTGAACTCCAACAACCCCTCTCCCAAGTAAAACCCCTAATATGACCCCAACAAAAACAACCCCCCCCCCACCACCACCACATGATCATACCCATAAACTGATATCCTCTACCCCTATCACTACCCTCTAAACCCCCCATCCCAATCCCTTTGTGTTTCACAACACCTTATCCTACCGAACCCCCATGAACACACCGTAAAACTATTCCCCAAGACCCTATCCATAATCCTATCAAGTAGATCCTAGACCTATCCCCATCCACAATCCAAAACCAATCTTCAACCCCAACCCAATACCACCCTCAACATATCAGTGGCCCCCATCCCACACTACACCGAACCCCCCCCCCCAATCGTAGCGATCCCACAAATCATAGCACTAACAGAACCCCAAAACCAACCCCCTCCTATAGAACGTAGCTATACATCCTACCCGCATACATAAAACACAACACTAAACCTACCCCCACCCTACCCCAGCCCCATCCCTCGACCTACAAAACCACCCAAGCCCTTGCCCTATCACCTACCCTGAATTCCATATCTATAAACCTACCCCTTCAAAAAATATTTCACACCCTCAAACCCATCCCGATTCATCCAGACATCTACCAAGAATAAATAATTTACCCTTAACATAATACATCCCTACCTATTAGGTTGACTAGGTTGAATACCCTAAGAGGGGGCAGGGGTGAATTAGGGTATGAATGATTAAATCATTCTCCCCTTTGGATCTTGTTTTTTTGTTAGAAAAAACTCAATTATTTCCATATCATGTAAAGATATTAATAGACAGGAAATAATTCGAAGGACACAACAATTTTTACTTGGTTCACCATCACATGGCTACGTTCAAGGAACATACAATAGGGATATGCCGATGTACCTAATTCACTAAGGCTCACTGCTAATAATGAGTACAGTGTTCGAGATAGAATTATAATACCTAGTCTCACTACATTTACAAGAATTAGGGTATTCTAACATAATTCCCAAGAGAAACTCCCTATGCCTCATTCTTTGGATTACTGCCGGTGGAAAAGGTCACCATCATCCTCTTCCATTACTCACTTCTCTTGGAAACGAATTCATGCAGATTTTATTGACTTTTTGGTCAAACCACATTTATTGACATGTAGTTACCATAATTTTCATGAATTCCTACATCTTAAAAAATTTGTAGATGCTCCTTTTATGATTCTTTTTCACCCGTAGATGAATTACACCTTGATGAGTACTGCTAGATACTGGAAAATAATTTCGCAAACTGATTTAATGAATTTTTATGGTTCCCTTAGTGAACCCCAAACTACCTTGTTCCTCTGAATACTACTTGTGGCTTCTGTAAAATTCTATCTCTATTGAGTACTGTTGCCTTAGTTCTTCCTTTGTAAACAACCCTTAGTTTGTGAACTGTTCTCTTTTCACAGACTACCTTCGTTTGCACATACCAGAGATCATCCTCTGCGTATTGCTTGCAGAATTTTCTCTCTCGCATACCAGGTATTCCTACACCACATACCGAGTTTACTCTTTTCACTTACTTCTTATTCATTTTTTTGGGTTAACAATCACTGCAAACACCTTAGACATAATTACTTCTGTAGAAACCACTTTCAGAATTCGCCAAATTCCCAGAGCATTAGAATGTTCTCTAATGATACATTATCTAACATACAATCTTTGTGAATAAATATTCTTATATAAGAAATGATATAAATATTATCTTCTAATCAAAGATTTACCAAATATTTGATTTGGTACAAACTCAACTAAATACTGATCCTCCAAACATTGTGAACCACACCCGTTCCATGAAAATTTTTTCCATACAGTCTGCGTACTACCTTTTACCCTACGTCGTTGATCTCTTTTTTCAATGACATGACATTCATGTACCACATAACCATCTATGTATCTTTCCCAGTACTATGCATACTATTATCATTATATGGTATGTGACCCATGAATTGGGGTATGCGGATCTCATCCATTGCCAATTATCTCCAAATTTCTACATATCGTCCACTCCTATGATGAAATCCTTCTATTTCCAACACCAAAATATTTTCTTCAGAAAAGTCTAACCATTCTCATTTGTGATCACTTGGCTTTGTCAAAAAACACCATCAGACCCAAAACAAACCTAGGGGACACCTTGAGGGGTTTATTCCCAACACTACCCTGACACCTAAACCTAGCATTAAATTATACCCATTACTGCCCCTCCCATATACATTTCCATCGACCATTTCCCTAAAACTACCCACCCCTCCTCCCCATACCCATTTGTAGACCTACATCCTAACCCTATCCCTAAACCTACACCCAGTGCCATCCCAATATCTACATACGCCCAAGCCCTGAACCTACTACTCGGAATCCATCCTGGAACTAACAACCTAGCCATAAACCAACCTTTATGCCCAACACTAAACCTACCCTTTTCGATAACACTAATCCTACCCCCACATTGACCAAAGCCCTACACATCTCGTAGCCTTACACCCATCCCTATATGAACCCCTTTACCCCGACCCCAACCCTATCCCAAAAAGTACTCAATACCAATTATCTAAAACTACATCTATCCTATTACCCTAAAACAATCAACATCCCAACACTCACCCCTAGAAGAAGGCCCTATATAACCCCACACATCCCCATCTCTGACCCCTACCCAAAACCAACCCCTAGCCCATGCACCAAGGCCTACCCCCAGTCATAATCCTCTCCCCTAATCCCTATCTCAAGATAATAAAACCTCCCTAAGCCATATCCATACCATAATCTAGTTCCCAACTAATTGCAAAATATTTGAATATAAATGTGAAAAATATTTACAATTTTATTCAACATAAAAAATTAATGTGTGATACTAAAAATGGTAAAAATACAATAAAAATAAATTTAGAGGCAATATTTAGGAGAATAACAAATTATAATACATTAATATAATTATAAACTATTTTGGAATTCACGATTATAAAATGAATGGAAATAACTTATTATAACAATTATGGAACTATACATCATAAAAAAATTGGTGTCTGTGTATTCCATAAATGGATAATTCAAATTATGAAACAATGATGAAATAATTTGACGAGTAATGAACCATTTGAAAACAAAAAAAATTGAATTTATCCCCCCTATGTTATGATACTCACACAAATAACAAATTTATTGATGAACCCTAATGATAAAAATTAGAGAATTTTATTCACACAAAAAATTGTGTATCGTATTAAAATTTTGAAAAAGGGTTTCATTAGGATAATTCTACCTTAAGATAAAATCATATATTTATATGTTGTTTAGTTATTTAATATGATAATAAATATTAACATAAGTAATTATTACATGTAACAACCCATAAAAAAAGTTAACATTGTCTACCATAATAAAAAACATGGAAATACCCACAACATCAGTTCTAATAGAATGATACACGAATGATAATTGATGATATGGTTAAACCAAATTAAATCTCTAATATAATAAAAATATTTATATGTTTCAATTATTTTAATGTTATCTCATAAAATAAAACATTTGAAGAGGCTTGAAAATTTATAGATAATAACATTTAGGAAAACAAAAATGTTCTAGGACACCTTAAAATCCTTTATCATTAAATGGATTACTATTTCTAAAAATATGTCACACTAAATTAATATCAAAATGGTAGTTTGTCCTATTCCCATATTATATCTAAATGTAAAAAAATATAAATTTTGCTTCCAATATTTGTTGGTATCATGGTGTCCAAATAGTAGGAAATTTATGTAATCCATTGACGTTACCTTATCAATATCCATGTCATTCAATTGAATAAATAAAAAACTGTTCCTACAGGGAGCCTAAACATGAAAATGGATTAATATTTTTAATAATATTTTTATTTATAAGAATACCCATAATATTTTTCAACTCAATATGATTCTACTTTTACCTTCAATATTTTAGTAAATTATAATAGTGTAAAATATGACATCTTCTTAGCAGAATTGGGTGACCCCAAACCAATACATGTTGTATACTTAAATAAGTTCAGTAAGACTATGTGTAAAGGTAGTTTTTATATAAATTTTTTAAATTAACTATTCACAAGATACATCAATTAACTAGAATAAAAATATATTTTTAAGTCATTTAATGCATTAACATAGATGCAAATGGTATTGTAAAATAATATACAAAACCCCCAAAAGGATTTGTAAAACAGATGTTGTTGTTAATTTATGAGTGATCTTTTAAAATAGAATTTATTAATTATGATTTTACACCAAATATAAAAAACAAATAAATTTGGTATTATGATACAATAGAGAATAAAATTTATAAAATCAGATGAGATTAATATAGTTAAAATTAAAAATCAATAAATGAGAAAAAAACATGATCCACTCCTCTATATTTTCCTACATAAAAACTCAACAAATTGTAATAAATTATTAAGATAATAACAAACCTGTGTAACACATGAATCCTTGTAAAATTTAATGACAAAACAAAGGAATGTGACACATCGTCTATGTATAGTCAAATATCCATAATGAATTCATTAATTTCAACAAAATATACAATACATGATTATAAATTTAAATAATATACTGATAATCATGGATACAGATTAAAGAACCATCATCAAGGACATTTTTTCATCAGTCATTCATATTTTTTCTCAGTATGATTGTAATTACTACTCATCGAGTGATTTGAAAAATGTGTACAATAACGTGAACACCTTATTCAATGTGATATTCAATTGTAACTATATCATCATTTCAATATATACTGATACAATTATCTATAGGATCCATAGAGACCATAATGGGGTTCATGTAATGTTCATGCTTCTTCTTATTAATAACATTGACTAATATATATTACAATAAATTTTAGAGAATTTAGAAATATGAGATAATGATTTATATTGTTTTAGAGTTCTCATTAATACTTAAATATTTCTTATAGAGATGATATAGATATTGGGTAATAGAATGATATGATCAAAGTCATATTTCATGTAATATGTTTATTCAATAATAACATTAATGATGTTGGCATTGTTGATCTATAGAAATTGGATGGTACATATCTAGGGATAACCATGGAAGATGGATGGGGAGGCAAAGATGTAGATTGTGTGTCTTCTACAGAAAAAGAGTGATTGACACGGGGAACATGATCTTGAATTCATGACTTGTTATAAGATGAAATAAGTGATTATTTTAATTTTAAATATGGTATGTTTGATAGTGTGTTGGGGGTTAGGACAATGTATTTTCATTTGAAGATAGATGTTGGAACCCTATTTGAAAGAAACAAGGTGGTGGTTCAGCATGAAAAGTCAATTTATTACATAATAATTTTATATTGTTAGTTTCACATTTGTTCAAATAAATTTTAATGTTTTACCATAATTTTAAATAATGGGAATTTTAAAATTAAAAATAAAAGGGTTATTATTGCATATTTTTTATCAAAGTTATTGTATTATGTTTGAAAGATATATATTTAATTATGAATTAAAAAAATTGATTTTTATTGTATCATTCAACATTATTTAAATTTTTATAGTTTAATGATATATTTTATGATATTCATTTTTTGATGTTTTCATTTGATAGTAGTGGAAATTTGTGAAATTTTTATCAGTAATTTTGGTTAAATGATAAAAATAATCTTTTACCTTGTAATTTATGACTCTTGAGATAAAACCATAAGCAATTTAGATTCATGTGATTGTTAACCAATGATTATTATCATATTTATAATTATTATAATTATTTTGATTTCATGTAATGTTGTGGACTAAAAGTATTTTAAAAATTTTATTCAATATTCAATTTTCCCATTTCATTCAAAGATTCATATTCCTTGTTGTTACCTTCCCACATCCACTCATATCTTCAAGAATCCACATTTCTCCCCCATTTCCATCATCTACACTACCTCTCTACTTCTCCATATCCCACCTCCAATACCCCATTGTTTTCTCTTTAAAATAAAATCACATTTCCCCACATCATCTTCCAACCACATTCCCGTCAATCCTAAATCCTCCGTTATGTCCTTTGATTTTTACCAATAGGTATTCTCATTTATGAATTATATTTCCTCACTCAACAATAAGAATATTTACATCATGAAATTATTTTTCATCACAAAATCATTTTATTTATAGTATTATGTTTTTTAATTAACTCTAATTTTCACAATTCTGATTACCTAAAATATATGATTTCTTATATCCTATTTTCGATGTTCATTCAATGAATAAGATTACATACATGAACACTATTATATATTCCTATAAAAAATCTGCCATATTATTTCCTTCATTGAACCTATTTTATCAGCATAGATCCCACTATGTAATTTACACTATAAGGATGTTTTCTATGAATCACCTAAATCATGGTTTATGGTTTGATTGTGTTATGTTTTTGAGGATATTGATGACCTATATTTTTCTAAAAATTTATTGTATTTTCATATCCTTGCATGTTTAATTTGATGGAACCACTCTTATGGTAATTGTTGGTATTCACTTCATTTATAACACCCTCTTCCATCAACGTCGATACTGAAAATTATTTTTCTTCAATGTGGTAAAAATTTATATGTTCTTAAATGAATTATTTTTTAATTTTATAGCAAAAAACCAATACTAATGGTAGAAAATTATGTTTCCGTGATCTTATTTCAATTAATTTATCTTATATTATAATATGGATTGCAATGGTTTATTTCATTCTTATAAACTTATACTAGTTTTTCATTATTTATATTATAACACCATTAAATTCATATACTCAATGCATATTATAGTTCTTTTATAAACAATCTATAGGTTTATTAAATTATCATTTCATATATTTTATATGAATAAATCATATCAATTATATAAATTTTAATAATTTATTTTTCTAGAATTCTAAACATTTAAATTATTACCTGGTTCACATTTCCAACCTATATACCATTCAAATTTACTTCTGAGAAAAAATAAAAATATGAAATAAGTTTTCATATTAATATTCAATTTGAAATGTTAATTTAATTTCCATACTTCATTATATGTTAAAAAAAATTAATTTCATGGTTGTTTTGTACCTCTATTGACATTAGGATTTTGTTTATGGGGTCCATTTGATAACATTGATTTTTCATCATTAAGAATTCAATCCAAAGAGATAAAAAAATATTTTTTTAAAAAAAAGTGATAAGAAAATATAAAAATTCCCAAAAACAATTGAAATACCCATGTAGTAATAAAATAATTGTTATATAAAACTAAAAAAATATGAATTTTTAATTTTTGTTACTAATGATTTTTTTCTAGAAAAATGGATATGATGATATTTAATGGTATTAAAATTAGAATCTAAATTTTGAATAACATATTTTCAAACTAGAATATGTTATTTTCAATTATCTACTATATCCATGAATTTTAATGAAAACTCATTATCATTTTTACAATATAACATTTTTGAATTCTAAATGAAATATTTTTTATCATTTTATAAACTATAATTTAGTTTCTAGAAAACATTATTTATATGCATAAATAAATATTATTAAGTCAGTAAGTAATAATACATTAAAATATGTAATAGTCATAAACATAATATTATTCATGTTATAAAACATATTGAATATGTAAATATATAATACATAATCAGTGTTATGAATTTCCCTTTTGTTGGGGGTATATAACACACATACTCATACTTGTTATTTAATAATTTTCAAAATTTAATATTATGTTTATTAAAATTGAATCTATATATTATAAATAATTAAAATCCATATTACATTATTTTATATTTATAATAATTATATCTAGTTTTTGAAAATTAATTCTTAATATGTAATATGACTTTTATTATTATTATAAATTCAAAACTATATTATCTATATTTTTTAAACACTCTTCCTATCTACAAATCAATAAATATACTAAATGACGTAACCCCATTTACATGTGTCACCTACACCTTAATTCCTTTACAACTTATTTTTTCAATCTATATTCTATTTTCCCCTGAATCATCATTCTGACTGTATCCTCCATGCCTCCCATATTAGATTCACATGTTTATTTATATTTTGAATTCCTTTGGTTGTCTTATTTTTTTGTTAAATGTTATAAATTTATAATCTCTCATGCAATAACAACACCCCATCACCGACAACATAATATCTATTGTGATCAGCTATTTTATTTTGATATCAATATATTATTATAGTATTTAGAATTTCCATTAATTTAATTTAATTATTATTTAAAAATTTATTTCACATGTATTATTTTTTGATTAAATAATCCATAATGAGTTATCATAAAACTGAATCTTAATTTTTTTTTAATTTTATGAATTTTTGATTAATCTTGTAATTTTTATAGAAGATAATGTAGTCTTATGTTTTATTTAAATTTTTTAAATATATGAATTATTATTAAAATATTATTTATGATTAATTGACTTTATTGAATGTAGATTTTAATTTTCATCATTATTATTTTTATAATCATTTATTAACACTATAGTAACAAATATATACAACATACATATTCAAAAAAAATTACATGTTTTAGAACATATTTCAAATATTACCTATGGTAAGGATTTATTTTTTATTTTCCAATTAATCCTATGTGATATATAATATACCAAATATTATTTCTCAATATCATTTCATCCCATTTTCATGATACAATTTTTCATTTTTAATATATTATCATTGAATTAGTGAATTTCTTATAGTGTACAAAATATATACAATTTCCCTTTATATTTTTCCATATTATGTATGAATAGTCAGTATGACAATATTGAATATCCTTTATCTATTATAATATGATTCTATATATGTTTAATGAACATTAAATATATTCATATTTACCATAATATTTTAATTATCTGCATTTATTTCATTCATATATATAATAATTCCTTTTATTCTTGTATAATGAGTGTTTTTAAAAAATATTCATATATACATTTGAAGATTCCATCAAAATTTTATATTTAGATTAAATTTATTTTCATCCTTTAAACATTGAAATAGATTACTTTTATATAAGGTTGAATATATAAATATGAATTCACTTTGTACCAGATCATTCTAAATATATTAAACATGAATTCTTATTCCAAATAAACTTATATGGAAGCAGTAGTTCAAAGAAGATTAATATAATTATAAAATAAATCTATTTATATTATAGGTTCCTACCTATAAAAGAGTTTTTTTATTTTAAATAAGTTTGTTACTTTACATAGAAATACTACTAATATAGTAATATGGTATATCAACTACTTCATTTTCTATACACTTATCTGATGAGTTGTTTCATATCATTCATATGCAAGTATTATCATCTTTTAACGTGCCTTGTAAATGTATTTTATATTTATATTACTATGAATATCATTAAATAGTGTATTTTTTTGAATCTTTCACTTGAAATTCATTAAAATATATAACATTATATTATCATTGGTATAGACTTCCTTAATCAATGATTTATTCATTAGATAATGATCTTCCTTGATAATAGATTTTATGAAAATAATTAGAGGACTAATACAAAAGATAATATGAATTTTTAAAATATTGAATACAAATGATTTTAAATAATATTTGTCAAATATATATTTCTAATTATTACGTAGAAAATTATAATTTATTATATTTCGATATTCATTTTATAATATCTTAATGAATGTATTTTCAATGTTATTACAAACATAATTGATGTCACAACTATGATGCATGATACATGACAATGATATTTAACATTAGAAATTTTTAAAATATCTTACATTAGAGGATACCTTCCCTCCATAGCTATCATTATTGTTACATTTTCTTAATAGATAATATTTATTCATCCATACGAATATTACATAATATTTTTGAGTTATTTTTTGGGAAATTCAACTCGACTATTTCAAAAGAAATCAATTCACATTATGATCTACAAAAAAATTATTCATATCCATTAAATACACAGTAATTTAAAATGTCTCATCTGGTACAACTTCCCATAAATCAGATACATATAACTCTATATCAGGTATTCTACAATTTAATAAGAAGGTAAAATTTGGAAAAATTGTAATATAAAATGGCCACATTAATTTTTGATAGAACTATATGATATTAATTCTTATATTTGTCATTATATTTACAATATTTGATATATAAATAAAATTAATGTAGACATATTTCATTATTTTGATTAACTGTGTTGATTTCTTTTTTAAATACAAACATCATACTATTTAATTTTTCCCATCCACATAAATTTTTATTATTCCATTACCAATATATAATAACATCTATATTAATATGTGAATACGTTTACACATAAATGATTCAATTATAAAATCTATTTCCTCATATTTTCATTAAAATACTTCAAATAACCTAGAAATGTCACATGAATTAGTAGATGCAAAATTTACAGCAATGAATTGATGCGTTCAATGTTAAATATATAGTCCATGAGTTTTTACAAAATTTATCTGTTATTTAAATATTCTTATCCTTTTAAATAAATTGTTGAAAAATTTATTAAACTATATAATTTTACCAAACGCATTTACCCATATCATTTTATTTATCCCTCTAATCACCATCTGTATAATTTTATCCATCCATATACTCCACAACCATTTGATTTTTCCACGACATGATATGTCACTCCCCATAAATATCTATTTCTACCTATGTGAACCCAACCCAATCATTTTATTCTCCATGTCTTCCAGTATATCAAAACTATACTGTTATACGTTCCTTGGTAATTTTTTTCATAGAACACTTTCTCTGTAATGTTTTGATTTTTTTTCTAATCAAATTTTTTTCTCTAAATTGTAATTATTGTTTTGATTTCAATAATTATTTCGGGATACTAGATGTTTTGTATGAATTTAGAATACTCTTTTTGTTCAATCATAGATAAAACAATTAAATAAAATATTATTTCTTATTTTTTTTCCACTGTATTAATAAAAAATCATATTTTACATCATTCATTACATTTATACAATAAATCAGCATTACGTAAATTAATAAATTATAAATTCCAATCAAAAAATAATTTCTAAATGAATAATAGAATTTTATCTTATTCCATTTAATTTCATCAACATCCAAATATGGAATATCATTACTTATACACTATGATCATATTTTCAATATACATTCAAGGTAGTTATGTTATGCTACTATACATGTAATATAAAATTTGACACTATTTGAATTATTTATTATTATATATTATACCCTTCTCTCCAAAATAAAAATCACATTTTATTGGTATTAAATTTTATATTTTCATTAATGTAATAATGTAATAATTTGTGAAATAACCCATTCATATTTCACATAATTATTCTCATTATTTTAGATTGTTTTATTGATCTTATTGATGTTGTCATCTATTTATGTTATCCATGTATAATATTTTGTTCTCTATGTGTGCATATTCTAGTGATGGCATTATCCACTAAATATTAAAGGATCCCTAATTTTTTTTTCTTGAATTCATTATGTAATAAAATCTATCTAGCTCTTATTTAATATGAAATATAAAAAATTTATTCTATCATTTTTTTATGATGAACCAACAATCTATCTAAGTCTTTAAAAAACCAAGATATATCTGGAAAAATTTTTGATTTGATATTTAAAAAGCTAAATGGTCCAGACTCGTCCAAGTCTAAAGATGATGTTATGGACTATTCGTATCATTCTCATATAAAAAAATTTATGATTTAGAATATTTCAACTCATTGGTAGTTATTCACATTAAAAATCCTTTTAACATTCCTTGTAGTGATAAAATGATAACATCATTGATTTTATGTTGTGATGGACTTAGGTTAATTATGTTATTGAAATATAGATAAGGATAAATGTGTCATATTCCTCAACATCTAGGAAAAAAATCAGATATTTTTGTTTTTTAAAATCTGTAATGAATGTAATTTTGATTATATTAGTTTAAATATTGAAAATGTAATATGAGAAACATCATCCCATTTTAAAAACTAAATACGACATTGGGTAACTTTTATATTCATGTTCTCTTTGTAACAAGTTGGATCTCATTGGGATTATAGTGGAGATTTTAATTTAACCATTAAAATAATTTATAAAAAATTTTATTACTTTTTTTGTGAATCCATCAATTTCACATTATCATGGGAAACTATAGACACATATTCACTTTAAATTGAGTGAACCTTCTATTTTAAAACTGAATTATAATTTGTGAGTTCATTACTTATAAACTCTTATGAAACACTGGTATTCCCCTAATGAATGATCATCCAAAATCAATCCCCCTTAATATCCAATTATGTGGTACAAAAGTTAAATATCAATTCGAAAACATCTTTTTCTATGATTTTATGTGGTGCCATATCATTATTTGAAGTCATAACCTATATTATTAATATATATTTATCTTAATTTTTCTTCATTTTAGTTATTCATGATTAAGTGATTCTATTTTAATATTGCTCATGAAAGCACGTGTTTTTTATGTTTAAATGACATGGAGTAACTCCAAATCTCTATGGGTTTCTATACTAACATATTGATAATTTTCCCTTATTTTGGAAAAAAAATTCAAAGAGGATTAGTTAGTGAATTATATTTCCCATGAATATTTAATTAGACAAGGACCAATTTTTACACATCATTTGGTACTTCAAATGATTTAAATTTACATGTCAAAAACTCCATTTGTATAAATTATGAAATCCATGAGGTTGATTAGATAGAAATTAATTACCAATAAACAATACACTTAAAAAAATCTATATATTTGGTCATTCATTCTCCCAACTTGGAATATAATGATAGAAACTACATTCCTATAAACACAATACATAATTAATGATTATAAATTTATTTAGTTTTTTCAATTTGTTCTTAAGACAAGTGTTATCTTCCTTATGTATCAAACCCACATCTACAAAAAATGTGAATTATTATTCAACTCCAATATTTTTTCTTAATAACAAAAAAATCATAACATGATATAAATAAATGTTTAGTGAGGACTATCATCATCATGCAGTTTTAATTTTTTACAAGAAATTTATAGTTATCAATTACTTCGCTTCTATATTTATATAATATAGAAAATAGATTCCAATAACTACATTCTTTATTTATATCAAATGTTACAAATTCTACAAGTATAAATGATTAATTATTATCAAAGTGACATTATTCTATTAAAAAAAGATTTAAGTGAAACTATTTCCAAATAATTATTGATATATTACTATATTATTTTTTATAAATGATTTCAAACATTGACTACTAATGTTGTTTATTCTCAAATAAAATTCACATCTTTTCACAACAAAAATAATGTCCTCAAATTATTTCGGTAATTTATTTTTTATAATTAATGATATATTATTTAAATAGGTGATTCTAATGATATCCCCAAGATATAGGTTATAAACAATATTATTACTTCAGTATTTTTTATAGGTAACTTATATTCAAAAAAAATCATTATAACTAAAACGTTAAAACATTCAATTATCTCTCTAGAAAATTTAATCATGTAATTTATAAATCACATATCTATAGTAAAATGTGGATCTTCAGTTGAATGTGTTCAATTATAGAATGTATATTTTTTAAATAACATATTTTCAATAAATGTTTTGAAATAGATTCAAAATATTACATAAGTCTCATTTACCATCAAATCATTTTAATTTAAAAAACATTCATCCATGTATTATGGGACTAATTAGTTCATTTAATATTATTTTAATATTTTAAATTTGAAACTGAAATTTCTATGTTGTTTTTATGATATATTTTAAACATAATTCAATAAAATTATTTTCAATTGTCAATTAGTATCGTAAATGAATAGGAAAATAGATTATGATTTTAATGAAAACATAAAAATGTCTCTCTACTGTATGATATAATTTAAATGTTTTGATCCATATTGATTTATATTTGTTTCCAAATGACATCCAATTGAGACATTATATAACATATTTTGTTATTAATATATTTTATTGAATTATAAAATAGAAAATAACCCATTTCTATATTCATTTTACATGGATATTGTACTTCTCTAAATTTATTCATATCATTGTTCACATATTCACAAAGAATCCTATCACTAGATATTCTTTCATGAATATTCTTATTGATTTCTCTAGAATTCCTGTCACTATAGTAAGATCCCCTATGAGTGTTTTTTAGTACAACATGATGTCCTATTTAAATAATATTATAAAAATTTTACTCAATCGATTATGTGGTTTCATGTAATTATTACTAAAATAAATATATTAATATTGTATATTATTATTATTTTAGTTAGGAAAATTTGGTTGATTTCATGATTGGTATTGTGCATTAAAAATTTTTTAACATGTTTTTTCATCAAATGTTTAGAAAATTTATAGTTCCTCTATGAATCACATTGTTGTTATGAATAATTCATGTGTGAATAGAAATGTTGAGACATGAACTCAATAGATCAGATTACATTGTGTCACTCATTTATTAAATGTTTAAATGACAATATTTTATATAAAGAAATATATTTGTTTAAAATTACTCTATTTCATTAAAATATTACAATTAAAACCTAATATTAGGTTATGTTTTTATACTACACATTTACTAATTATTTCGCAATTTATAATTATAATCCCATATAGACGGTCTGTTCTAACAAAAATATCCATCATAACTAAAATCATTAATTGATCATTGTCATATGTTTACCCAAATTTGTAGAAAAATAATCTTGGTAATTTTATATTACTTATCTATATATTTCATGATAAAAAATTATTATCTATTAGAGCTATTATCTGACATAAAAATGACATTTTTCAAATGATAATTTCACTCTACACTGACACATTTACACAATTTAATTACTAATGCATGATTTTTATTACCACAATCCCTGATTATATTATTGATTTTATTAAATTATATTCAATTATTAAAATGTAATCTTATGTCTATTTAATGAATTGATTCACTGAAATATTATATTTCCAATTTTTTACTATAGTTTTAGATGTTCTTTTCATTCATATAAATAACTCAATTTATGTTGTTAAAGTTGCAAATAAGGATTAAGTTGAGAAGGAAAATTATTTTTCTAGGCTTGTATTTCCAGAAAGAGGAACTGAGGTCTCCTGTATTATCTTTACTTCATTATATTTTTGGATAATCTTCATGGACATGGAGAATGTAAAAAAAAGAACAGTAACCCTTCATTATAAATAAGTAATTTGTAATAATATCACATTATATTTATCATATAATTTATTTTCAATTATTATTTTCATTCAAAACATGGGGAATAAAATGAGAACGAGAATTCTAATGGAAAAATTGAAGTTGTACTAATGTTGAAAGGATACTAGACCAAGAAGACAAATGAAAGATGGGACCAGACTACTCATTCTAGATAAAAGAATCCATTATAACATTATCCACGAGTGTTAATTATATTCCAATATTCATATTCAATAAGTTTATTTAAGGGTTTCTATATTTCTTCATAACACACACATTTGAATAATTAATTTTATGTTGAATTCTTACATGTTTTTCATATATATATACATATAAAAATTTGAAATTGATATTCCATCACTAGATATTGAATTATCCTATTTTTACGAATTATGAAATATAATAGTTTTTTTCATAATAAATGATTCAGGTTTATATTAATAATTTTTCGGTTCTTTTCAACAGAGTGATGTAGTTCCATTGATGTCATGGAAAATGTCATTAACTTCCCTTCGTGTGGTCTTCATACTTTAATTTAATTTTTACATTTTATTTCCAACTCATTCTTCTGAATTTATTATAAATTATTTCACCTTTACCATTTGTTTATTTATTCCATTTACTTGATTTTTTCTCTAAATTGTTTAAATTTTTTATATTTTAATGTTTCAAATTTATTTTTTTGTTTAGGAAATTTTTTTAATAAGTCAAAATATCCAACATATTTATGTCTAACAATGACAATTTTATTTGGTGAGAAAAATATTTTCCTTGAATATTCAAAAATATGAATATTCCAGATTCGTAAAATCATTTGAATTTACAATTTCACACACACATTATATTCATTCATTCAATTCTCACTTTTAATGATTTCATGTTAATTTAAAAATTACATAGTCAAATAAATATTTTATATCCCTAGTGTCTTCAATTAAAAAAATATATTTTATATTTTATATGTATCAGTATATAAAATATTCTACAACATGCATATAGTATATATACAACAGGAATACAAGGATTAAAATTTAATAAAAGTGTATGCATACACTATGAATACAATTTTTGAAATGACATGCAATTTTACATATATAATATAAATTGTACAATATGTACAATTGAAAAATCCCATGTTTCCCATCCATCTTTCTTATTCATATATTAAGAAATTGTCATCTTCATACCATGTATAGTATATGTTTCTTAAAATATGCATAAATTGTATATTGCTTGTAATAATAATGTAAATAACACTTTAATAGATTCAAAAGAACCATATTTATTACAGTATTCCTAATAATTGAGTTTTTGTAATCATATTCCCACATTAATGTTAATCTTTTCACGCCTACATAAACATTCATCGTTTAACCAATTTAAATCTATATGAATATTTCTGTACATTTCTACAAAAAAATAAATTAGTGAAATTACAATAGTATGAAGGATTATATAGATATAAATCACACTATATACTATATGAGATTACTATATTCATCACAAATGCATATAACATAAAATAAATTTTATTTGTGAAGATTTCATTATTTAATTTTCACTATATCATCTTTTTCTCATAATATTAAATCTCTACCAATATTTTTTATAAAATGTTATTTTTTATTGTTTTATAACTGTGAAAATGATAGAGTGAGGGATACTAGTGTATAATATGTGATGGATGACTTTCAATGGAAATTTTAAAATGTAATAATGTTATATAATTTTTTCTATTAAGATAAATTGCAAATAAAATATATAATATACAAACCAATAAAGATAAAAAAATATAAATACAATATGTCGATGGAGAATGCTCGAGATCATCAATTTTTTGTCATCTTAAATTAATAAATAATAGTTTAGAAATATTTTTGGAATGAATTTTATGTACATATAGAATCTCAATGATTTTTATTTAACCATAAATGTTGTTTAAAATAAATATTTTAATCATCAGAAAAAATATGGAAATGAAACTTTTATCATATTATAAGATGATATTATGGAGAGAGATACCCATATTTGTTAAATACGAAGGATGTGTGTTTTTTTATTAATGCTAAAAAAGGAAAAAAATACATTTTACAAATATGATATCCAAAATAAATTAACACACAACACATTTCTTATCGATCATTATTATACAATATCCTATAACATAAAAAATATTGAAGAATAAAATTTATCAAAAAAATTAAAGTAAAAATATTACAATAAAAAGATTATGTCTAAAAACACAAAATTAAAATATTAAAGATAAACACAATGAAAAAACCACATATTATATTTTACCAATATAATCATAAGAAAATTACATTGCAAAATTATTTAATTTGCATTATAATGTAATTTTAGTTCATAAATTACATGAAATGAAAAAACTATTACATTGTTTAAAAATTAATTAATAAAAAAATTACATCTATTTAAAAAAGAAAACTCCTATAATATTTTTAATCCAATATATTGAATCTAATATAAAATTATTTACCTATAATGAAAATAATTTTTTAGTAACATTACATAAATAATAATATAAATAATAATTTCAATGTTATATAACCCATGATAAATATTAATTAATGATTTTTATCAAATGAAAATTTTGAGTATACAGATCTATATGGGAATCATATTGAATAGTGGATGATTACTAAGGATAAAAAATTATTGAAAGGTCATTTCCCTATAATTTTCCATAATTTGGGATTATCTATTTTGTTATGACCCCAACAAAGATGATTTCTCATTTGTTAATATGTGTTAACAATATGAATTCCTAATTTCTATCCCACTATGAAATACATGCACCAGATTGATAAATGAATAATTACTAAAGATTGAAAATGATTGGATGATAATTTTCCTATGTTTAACCACCAATCCATACTCATATATTTGGTTTTGATCCCTCAATGCATGATATGTTATTTTAATAAAATTATGATGGTGAAATTTTCTATTGGATCATACATCCCTATCTGAGCATGAAATTGTTGCTCGAAAATTCCATATATTAAAAATATAACCATGGTTTTATTTTTCTCCCAAAATGATGTTGATTTTTGTTTTTCACCATAGGATGTGAGATATGTCATTTCATTAATACTAAAATAGTAAAATTATAATATTTAGAATTTTATGAAATTAGATCATCTGATTAAATATCAATTGATTCCTATAGATCAATAATGAAATGAGGTCATTTTACAAGGATATAATGTCATCATGATTTCATTTTCTCTATATTGACCCATTTATGGAAGATATATCATTTCAAAATAATGACAGAGTTTATATGCTGCTCTTGATCATACATATTAATCCAAAACTTATATTAATTTTCACTCAGTTCATATAGTTAAATTTTTCCCAAGAATCATAATAGTATGATTTCATGAAAATAAGAACTTATTTGATATTTTTTGAACTATTTTAGGTGATATGTTACATTAATCACATCTATAAAAGGAAATGTCACATTTGATCATTTCAGTCAATTTACTTTTTAGATTGGCATGTTGTTGAGTTCAATTTATCATAATTTACATGAAGTTATTTATTATAATGTTCCACAACAATACAATCATCTTTTCTCCATTGCAACCCCAAAATAGGTGATTTTTCATTTATTAGTACGTGTTAACAATATGAAACCATAATTTTCATCATACAAGGAATTCTTGGCATCCAATTTTTGCACATATGATTCCTATAAAATCAAAAGGTACTTGAATGATCATTTTCAACAATATTACATCAATCAAAAGTCATCTGCCCATTTTTTTACCTCATTATGGGTGGAATTTTATATTAATATTAATGGAATGATTAAATTGTAAATAGGATCATACTTTTATGTCTAGGAATCAGATGTATACAAGTATAATTTTTAATTACCGATAATTATTTGTGGATCATATATATTTTTTTCCTGTTACTATGATCTAATTTTCATGGTTATGATCACTTTTAAGGTACTATAAAATTTAATAAAAATAATAATTTCAATAAGAACATTCGATCATACTGACCAATTTAGGTATAAGATAGATGTGAACCTGATTCCTGTGGATCTAAAATGAATTTATGATCATTTTCCAAATTTATTTATCAAAATAAAATAATGTTTATACATTTGACCGATAAAATTGTTAATTTCCATTTCATAATAAGTTTATAAATTTCTGAAAAATATTTCCATCATACCATGAATTATTTATATCATATTGATACTTCATTGATTAATATATATCATTATTTTCATAAGGATCATTGTCATGACTTTTAATGTCAATGTAAGGTTTTTTTCTTGGTTTCAATCCCATTAAGAGAGGTATTTAATCATAAAAACAATACAATGGTGAATGTAACCTTTGGAAAATACTGATAAACCTAATAATCAGGAATATATTCAGCATATTCCTAATCATAATAAATTTCAGAATGTTTATTCTCCTATGTTTCCATGAAAATATAAAGTAATTTTCCTAATTATGATCTATTTGAAGATATTTTTTATTTTAAAAACAATGTGTAGGTTAAATGACTCATTATATAATGTTTATAAAACCATCATGTTCCGTATAAATTTTTAAAAAATTAATTTTATTGGGAATCACATATTTATGTTTTCTGCAAGTAGTCTAATATCATGTACTATTTCCACACATTTATAAAAATATATAATTATTTCGCTGAATAAGTTGTGTGTATAAAATAATTTTAGTATTGTTGATGTATTTGAAATAATCTAATAAATATTTTAAATTAATGTGAGATTATATTATGAAATAACCCTTGGAAGAAGATATATTATTAATGGAATGTGCCACTATCATAAATATTCAATTGTAATATCCACAATCATCATAATTAATTTATTTTAGACCATGTAGAATCATTTATAAAAATAAGTAAATTATTTTGATATATAAATATTATTATATATACAATAATATAAAACCATGTGTAGTAATCCATCGGCTTCTTATACTCACTCACTGACCTCATACAATTATTTTATCAATATTGAAATAACTCACTATCATAAAAATTTTATAATTATAAAATATATATAAAACATATAATTTTCCACTATACTATAAAATAATGGTTTTATGGAATTAAAATTTCATTATATACATCATTTGTGGACGAATTCTTGGAACTAAATGCATTGGATCTAAAAAATAATTATATTGAATATCCAAATTATCTATATTTATTATTTTGTGCTTACTATGCAAAAAAAGGAATATGTCAGGGAAATATAATATTTAATATTATTTGACTATATAGTTTTTCACATATATTATAAATATATAGATTATATCATATATTATATACAATTCAAACAATGTGGATTATTCCCATATTTTTTCCTTCAAAATTACTGTGATATTAAATAGTCCAGATTTCAATTATAATGGTTTACCCATTAAATAATTGTTTTTTAGATAGCTATATAAAATATTAATAGTTATTAATTTTATTTAACATAATAGATCAATTATTTGGAATAAAATTTATTAAAATTTATTTCATGTATAAAAACAAAGGCTAGATTCTCGGACATTAATTCCAGAAAATTTCATTTATACCCTACAGAAAAAATATGTCTATAATAACATTTACATGCATTTTTCATATTAAATGTAATCCATATTGACATATTCTAAAATTATATCCTTAAGAACATATTATGAAATGAAATTATGTAGTGTAATTGGTGTTGGTAAATGTATTCCCAGAAGTTACATTTGATCAATTAGTCGATCTACTTTATTATTTGTACTGACTATCTATTTTTCCTTCTATCTCATCATCTATAATGACATGCCTATTTTCAATACATATTTCATCATTTTTTAAAATAAATTTTTTAAATAATGGTATACCATATTAAAATAATTCATATTTAAAATATATTAACGATAATTCAATGAATTTTCATTTATGGTAACATCCAGATTACTTAGGGGAATAGTCTTCTCAATGCCTGACTCATGAGCTACATGAATTCTATCACTCACATGATCTTTTCAAAGGTGGTTTTTTTGTAATATTTATCATTATATATTATATAGTTCACCACTATCAATATAGTTATGGTCGGTTGATGAAATATATATATCATAGTCAAAGTCACCCTATAGAATTTTATCATATGAACTTTATTACCAGTCATTTGAGTTTCATTTAGTAAAAATTGTAATGGGAAAATCATTTAACTTTTATAGAATTCAGGTGATGTTAATGGCTATCCTCAATCCTATTGTGTTATGTAATTTCATATATCAGATTTGGTTATATTTCTAGTTTACATTAACACATTTGAAAATACTTGTCTATTAAAATTGAATTGAATATTATTTATTTTCTATCATATTCTTTTTATTTTATGTCATTCATTTTCACATTTCACACCCTATGAATTTTCATAGTGATAAAATAATCATGGAGACAGTCTAAAACATACACCTATAACATGGCCATATTGGACTATCCACTTAAAAGCTATAATATGAATTTGTTCCTCTAGAATAATCAATGCTGATATTTATTTCTATAAGTTTTATAAAAAATACAATTAGTTGAGGATATTTTTATATAATTGTATTATAAATTAGATAAAATTATTTGCATGACATACATAATGAATATTCAAATACAATTTTTGTGTTTTCATCTACTATTTGTACATTTCTAGTTACAATTGGATTCTCCCATAACCTATAAGGTATGATTAATGTGGCCTTGAATTTTGATTCATCAATCTGTATATAAACAAAAGAAAAATAGTTATTCTATTGTTTCATTCCACATTTAATTATTTCTATATATTTTATATAGATAATATTTTCCATGATAACCATACCTTATACTTATTTTACGATTGGGGTAAGATGATTTAAATTCATGTTATTTATTATCTTCATACCAATGTTGATTTATAAAATAATCATTTTTAATAAAAATAAATTATATAAATAATAAAAAATAAAATATTAAAAATTAAAATGAACCTATAATGATTCTTCCTCATGCTGATAAATGAATTAATTCCATGTTTCTATATGATCAGGCAGTTATAGATTGATTGTGGGTGGGCATTAATTTTCCTGAACATCAATGACATTTTGCAGGGTTAGAAGATTTCGAAAGTATATATGATCCTTTCTAAAGATAATTTTATAAGAATTTATTACATACTTATTCTAAAATAAACATACTCTCTAAGAGACAATTAAAATAAAATTAACCTATTAATATATTACTTTTCATTAAAATGCGGAAAGTATATTATAAAATTTCATAAACTATTCCAAGATTATTTACATCAGTGGAAGAATATATTATTTAATATATCTATATCAATTACCAAATGCATTCGAGTTGTGACCCAAATGTAAATAATGAATATTCACTTATTAGGGTCAACAGGTTGTCTACCATGATTCTATCGAACCTAATAGTTTTTTTTCTTCCTTCTTTGAAATTGTTATTATCACAAGGGAGATACACTGATCAATTTACTTAATGATATGTCTTGGTTAATAATTTAACATTTTCAATAAAAACATTATTTTAAAATATATTGATGGATGAAATATTAGAATAGGTTTAAATGTACATTTTTATTTAAAAATCAGGATTGAAACAAATCTATAACAACATTCCAAGAATAATTAAATAAAAATCAAGAAATTTTTTCGTAATCCCTCATGTTCGTAAGTATATGCCTATAGGATCCAAATATTAATTAAAAAATCATTAGGGATAAATGTGAGTTCAAAGATTTCCAAGGCTTATGGTTCTATTATAATCAATCAAAAACACCATTAGAGATATCATGTTGAATTTTATTTAGTTCATCATTCATGATCAATCATTTCTAGGGAGTCAGACTCATACCATAATTGTCCACATCAAACACTAATTAGATAGGTTCACATGTTATTTTTATCAATAAATCAATCAGTCCTGGTGAAGTCATTAATTTCAAATAAATTAATAGTTCAAATTTCCAATTCATGTCTCAACACAACAATTAAATTTCTAAAACAAATCAAAGGTTTTCATCATGTACATGGGTTTAAAAATAATTATTAATTTCATCCATTTTACTCAATGAATATCATGAAATAATTCCACATTTGAATCCATATTTATTTATATTCTCCAAATATATCAATGAATTTGAATGGGGGTATATTTCATAGATCCATGGTTGTCAATAACAATCATCAAATCCACTCATCTCGAGGAAATTATTTTAAAATAAATATAAAGACAAGAAATATAATCATGGTGTTATGTTTATAGAACAACCTACCTATAGTCACGTGATAAATCAATCTCACTGAATGATAATATCCAATGATGATTAAATGTTCAGGATGATCAGTGAGGAGTCCCTAGAATTATAATCCATAAAATAAATGTCTATAATCACCAAAAACATGAGGATTCATCAAAATAAATGTATGAGTGTATAAAATAAATGATTATTCCATGCAAAAGAGAGATCACTTACTATAGGGAGATCAATCTCATCCACTAAGTGGTAGAGATGAAATGAATTAGCCCAATCATTTCTATATTGGAGAGGGAAGTGAAAAAAAGCCCAATGGTGTTCCATTAAAAGTGAAATGGACTACCCTCATAAATAAATATAGTGTAATTTTTCAAGAAATAGCTTAATTTATAATATGAATCAAACGAAACTACAACATTAATGGTTTTATATTTTTTACCTAAACTAAACTATAACATAATTGATTGGGTTTTATGTATATAAATAGAAAAAAAAGCATGGTTAACATTTTTTTCGGTAAAAATAAAACACAAAATAATTGTTCTCACCCATATGTTTTGGTTTGAGATGTTATATTTACATTTTGGGTTTATGTATTTAATTTTCTATAGATATCATGTTGTTAGAATTTTTTTATGAATGTGATATTTTTTATAATTTGTTTATAATGGATGGTAGATTTTTCTTTTAGATGTCCATTGACAATATATCAAGGATGTTTAATAGTTATAGTGTGGCTGATTGATGAGATACCAGTATTTTGAAAATTTATATATTTTTTTAATTATCATTTTCCCATTATTTTAGATTAATCACTATGTTGTTGATTATTTTTTTGAAAATTTGAATTAATTTGTTGGGTGGAATAAAACTCTTGAATTAATGATTTATTACTGTATTGATTTATTATGAATTAAAATTATGAAATTAATATTTAATTTTTTTAGAGACAACTTATTTTGATGTTTTATGTTTTCATAATATCTAGAAAAAATATTATAAATTAATTAATGTATAAATTATCATGTTTATTCAATTTTCAATTCCATACATTAATTCTTTGAAACATTTATTTATTTTTAATGAATGCATTTGTTTTTATTTAATTATTTTATTTTGTTTTGATTCTAATTTAGACAATATCAATAAAGGATATTTTTTCAACAATTTCAGATGTGAGGATAAAAGAAATTCTAAATGAATAAGAATCTAAATGACTCATGGTAGATCAAGTGAAAACATGAATGAATCATGATCACATCACCAACAATTAGAGAAAAAAATACAACTGACCATATCTAGAACCCCAACCTATAACATGAAGATCTCACAATAAATCAATTGACCATATAACCCTTAATCCCATTTTGAACATCAACTGACTATAAGAAACTCATCACCTGAGAACCAGAAAATATCCATGCAACAAAAAGGACCCTCCAACAAATTACCTCAAGATTATTCAGACACTCCTTCCCTCAACATACAACATAAGTAAAAAATTACGCATTTAGCCTCTATGACCAAACATACCTACCAAACATATGATGGAAATAAAATTGCAGTAAAGGAAAATGTCAACCTAACTCCCACATTATAGCCTATAATCCTATTATTCATCCTTGGAGAAGCACAAATACATACAACATAAAGGAATACTAGTTACTATTATGTCATTTATATATCTACCACCCATTTTGTGGTCACTCCACCCATCATACCTTAGAAAATATACAAAAATATGAAAATGGTCTTCTTTATAAATAATCTATAGTTGTAGTTGGTGAATTTAATATAGGAAGAACTCACCTACCATTAATTCAACATCTAAAACATACCACGATAATCATCCCCGAGATTTGAACCCTTTAATATTTCTTGGGGATGAACCACCAAACAGTAAAAAATTAATTGGTCATGCCCCTTTCTAAATTTTATGTTTCATAAAAAAACATTGACCCCCTATTTAATAGCACCAAACCTAATTGTGTTTATCACCCATGAACAAAATTGAAATCTTCATTATAGTAGCACAACCATGCCATCATCCTTCAATGAACATGAATACATATAGGTTTGGAAACCTATAATAAATACTACTGGTATAAGAGTTGACTGACAATGTTTGTGTGTAATCCCTAAAAAAATTATTTCAAAATTCAAAGTGATTGAAGGAATAGATGCACTGAATGGATATATAATTTTAATTAGTGACTATCCATAATAGTTTGAAAATTATGGTTCAATGTTTTCTTGATGAGATAGGAATTTCCAAAATATTCTGATTAATGATTTTCTGTCTTGAATTTCAGCCATGTGTTAATCAATATCTAAGGAGGCATAGATTCAACACACTATTATGGTTTCAAGCTTGTTTAATAGTGAATACTATGTGTTTGACATAATGACTACAATATATTTTCCTAATTAAAGGATATTCCACTATGAAAATGAAAATGATATTTGTTTGGAGTTGTGTTAATGTTTTATTTATTTTATGTTTAAGGTGAATAGACCCAAAACAAATTGAAGGATTTAGTTCAATATTAATTCTATGATGTTTTCCCAGAATCCCATTACCATAATAATGAGTAAATAATATCAAACCCATTATATCTAAACACAATAAAGTTAAACCCACCCAAAACATGTTTTCCATAACTAGAATTGAGTCAAATATTACACTATATGAAGATCTCATGATTGTTAATTTTACCAAGTTCAACATATATAAATTCTTATAAGATCTATTTAACTTGAAATAAACATAAAAAATCAATCTGTAGTCATACAAAAAATTAATGAAACTTTTTTGATATAAGAAACACCTAAGGAGAAACATTCAATTTGTTGTAGCATGTACAATATCGAACTATATAAAATCCATCATATATAATTCCCATTCATCATATAATATTCATAGATAAATCAAATACATTGTTAAATTTAAATCATATTTTCAAATGGATCCTTAAAATATAGTCTCAAAACCATCCAATAAATTATTAATTATATGTATTTTATATAGATATTTTTACACTTCATCGATTGCAATGATTAATAATTATTTTTTGAATTGAAACATATAGAGGAACTACTATATTATTATTTTACATTTCATGGTGTTATTAATCTAGCCTAAAATGGTAATTTTAGTAAAATCAATTCTAAAAATCTCTTTGTCCATAAGTCATATTCTATAGTGGGATTTCACGACATTAATTCAATCAATATTATATAGTTTCATGTTATCAAAATAAATATCTTCCTTAAAAATATATCACTATGTATAAAAACCATCTGAATAAAATTTTATTTTTTATGTACCCATTCATAATGATAATATAACATTTTATGGTTTACATCCATTGATAATGTATAGGACCGCATAGATTAATCTATCTAACCAAGTTAACCATCATGTTAACCAATATATCAATGATTGAAAATTATAATTAAATTTCATATTCAGTAATTATGATATTAAATACCATCCTATAGATGGAAACTTTTTCATGTATAAAAATACACTATATTTTGATTTGAAAAAGAATCAATGCTTTGTTTACTTGAGTCAAACATTTTTTGTTATAATGAAACTTAAAGATACATGAATTATATATTTCATTATAAAAAAAATCATTGGATTCTTTTCCTATTAACATCAAATTTTTCTTTGAGTTAATTTTCATGATATATGATAAATAAAACTCTAGAACCATTATGTTATTCATAGTGATTCAAAACTAATATCATTATTTCATGGAAATAGTTTAAGCTTCGTTTGGAAGAAAATTTTATCTTTGACCCATTAATGGCTCAACCCATTCCCTGGCCAAAATTTTATTCATGTTAAACCATTTCATAATTAAATATGTCATTACCTTTTAGAATTTATTAACATGAAAATAACACCATTGTATAATATTTTTACGTGAATGAAATCAAGAATTTTTATGGAATACAAACATTTCAATTATGATAATTCCAAAAAAAACTGATCACATTTTCCAACATCATATTAAATGATTTTTTGATGATGTTTTACAGATAAAAGGGATGAAATCCCTTAATTTATAGAAACATTGACCCAAAATTAATGTAGATGGCATTATACCATGTACTGTATGCCATTCAAAATATTTCATCCATGATTGGTATTTATATATCCATTGATTTTTTTATTTCCTATGATCCTTTTAATTTAGAGTTTGTTATCCAAATTGAGTGTGAAACTTTAAAAATTTGAAGAACATAATATTTAATTAATACCATATTCATAAACATTTCCATTATTTGAAATCCCATTTATCATCACATATAATATTCAATTAAGGATAACTCTTCATATATATATGCATAAAAAATATAACATATGAATAACACATCAAATCTAGATCATTGACCGTAGGAGCCAAAAAATATTTCATAACCATACAAACTTGTTTGAGGCTATATATAAGTAGTTTCAATATAGTTTATTTCTATTTCTTGTACAATCGTACATAGATGTTATAATTAACCATCTTTACTTACCTTGTATTGTGATAAAAATAATGTAAACCAAACGGATTCACTCCATCTAAAGATATAACAAGACATAATATTATAGGGCCATTTCCAAATTCAGGATACTCATGATCAATCAGCGTCCACTAAGAGTACTCAGCTAGGTGATGTAGTCTCCCATAATGAATTCATGCATCTTCATGCCAAATCATTTTTCTAGATGTATCCTCACATTCATATGTCTATCCAAATAAAATATGGATTGTAATGTAAGGTAGAAAATTTAATTGACTTTATTCATCTTTCATGTATTGATCCACTCCTCACAAAGGTTATTTATTAAGGTGATTGACTATCCATTATATAATATATATTTTCATCTGGATAGGAATGTATTCATTCAGTTCTCAGTCCATTGAACACATCATTTAGTTACTGTTAAATATTGGAAAAATAATCTCATTTTCTATGTGTATGTTATCATTCATGAGATCATGTATTTATGTAATTCTTATGTAAATCCATCTGCCTCAAATATTTATAGATTATACCTATTTTGTGATAGTTTAAATGATCTTCAAACAGTTCTAAACTAATTTATCCTGAGTAATAACAATGTAGACAAGGAAAAATAATTTTAGAAGTGTCATATGAATGCTTTGTAAAAAACATGACGATCTCTTAAAATGTATCCTCATTAAGCAGTTCATATGAACAATATATATCTAATTTTTATTAATATCCATCTTATTTTGTTTAATAATATTCATATTTTATAATAATATAAATAAATATTCTGATTTTATGAATATCATGTATCATTTTTTATATATTGAACTTACATAAAGAATAACATTAAAAAAGAATAGTTATATATTTAAATACATACATATATAAATTATTTAAATGGGTATACATAAAATGTATGTTTTATAATATAATGTAAAATATATAAATATAACATTTTATATGTTTAGAATTAATTAATTCTACTACAATGTTATCAATTTATTTCCTCATGGGGTGTAGGTAACATTCTACACAATACAAGGATATAATTTTATGGATTGTTCGTAAATGTATATGGATATAAATATAGTTTATACTAATTTTCATATTTAAATTATAAAAATATTTATATACAAAGATACAAACATATACACACATGAATATATAAATACTCTAAAAGACATAAAGAAATGTATATATACTTATATTCAAATATATATATATATATATATATAATTGAACATAACTATATATATATATATATATTGCTGAAAAAAGTTATATGTCATATCATGTTTCTAAAAAAACAATTAATCATTCTAATTTACCATTCTGATTTAGAATATAGTTACTAGCATACCAAAACCATAACCCAATGAATTGTCTTATATCTATTAATATTTATTTGGCCAATATGTTTTTATAACATTAGGAAAATTTATTTCATATCTAAAAATTACACATGAATGTAATTTTTCAATTAATGATAGAAACTGTTTTCATTCCATTGATCATTTTTAAATTTTTTAATTAATATAAAATAATAATTTTATTAATTATTCTATAGGAAATGTATTCTTATGGTATATTCATTGAAGTAAGTGACCAATTTTATAGATTTAAAATCATTATTTTCAGGGGTACACAAACACGCTTGAAAAAAATAAACCCACATTTGAGTGCCGCCTTATTTTTTTCTATTCACCAATTTTGATTAATATTGTTCCATTCAGATCATTCAATGGAAAAATCTCATTAGGAAACTTTATCCACCAATACATTAATCTTCATCCCAGTTGGTGAAAAAGGGTCAAGAATTCCCTTATGTCCCTATCAAGACCAGCTTAGGTATTGATATACAAACTAATTTATGTTGTATCATGAAAAAATAATATTGAATGAGGCTGAGAAACATTCCTTGATGTTGATATGAATTTTAGGAATTTATCGGGGATTTATGGTAGGATTAATAGGTCATACATGTTAGTTTATGTGTGAGTTCATTCCCTTCCCGTATTATTTAATTCTTAAATTCACCATTGGTTTTTGGGAAAAATGACTTTGGGGAATGAATTTATCTGATCCTTGACTTTTCCCAAACATGTTTATAGTATTTTAAAATCCTGTAAATATGAATTCTATCTAATGGACTTTAGATTCCTATATGTTTTGAATGATATGTCTATCCTAGTATCCATTATGATTTTATTTTTCATCCCTGTAATGTTGCATTTAATAATTCATCAATGAATATTATTATGCAGAATGCATGACTGAGATCGTAATAAAACATTGAATGAATACCCATTTGTTGATTAAAACCTCATTGATAATGAGGCGCATGTGGTTTGAGAATTGGGATGAGTAGTTTCACCTATTCTCAATCAGGATACAATGGTGGAATATTAAATGGATGAAATAAAAGAGATTTCATAGGATTTCAATGTAAAAAAACACTAGAATTACATTTCCCAATAGTTCCTAATGAGGAAGTGTTTTTTTGAAAATGATTGTGTTTTTTTGAGTTCGTAGAAACTATACACTCAGTAATGGTGAAATTTGATGCCTTAAAGCATAAATTAACTAAAAATATGTTGTTGGATTATATAATTACACAAAATATAAATGAAGGATTGGAGTGGAAATACATTAGATATATTTTCATTGTATATATATATCTAAATTCTATGTTTTTTGGAAAATACTATGAAGTAACAATGCCTCCTAGAATGAGATAGGTGTGTGACCTAGTATGGAATCTGTGTTTTATGTTGTTCAGTTTTAATTTGAGGATTGGAAAATTGAGAATATTGAGTCCTAGAGGATCAATATGGGTCTTTTTGAAAATATCTCTTCTCGAGGTTTCATGGTGATGTTGACATCTTATACAGATTTATAGATTGTGCGTTAAAAGATGATAATGACATGAATTTTATGTAAGGGTCGAATAGGGTTCATGAAAATCATAGTCAATGTTAAATTTGATTCAATAATAGAATGTAAAAACATTATGAGTGTAATGCAAGATCATTATAGAAGGCATAATCCAGACGTTTTGTTGTGTAGGAAAGATTCCCATTGACTGACACATTATATAGAATGGTCATGCATTCGAAGTGAATATTTTGTGAGCCAGTAAATATCCGTGGTTCAGGTAGTTACTCAGGAAACCTACATATGTTCTATTATCCCATATTTTCCCAAAATAGTTGTATAGTCTCATTGGTACTTATTTTAACATTGATACATTCATACTCATTAAGAAGAAATGGGTTTTTGACATAGGAACCTAGAAATAACCTTCTTCACAATATGGATGTGTTTCCATTGGAAATAGATGTGGGTCCAACGATTGTGAGAGGTACCATCATTATTGGTTAATTTTTTGTGACTATTTTTGATACTGTTCTATTCTATTATTACATACGGACTCATGTCCTTAACTTATTAAAACATACTATGGATCTTATGATGTATGGGATTGATATTTATACACCCTTTAGAATGAAGATAGAACATGTTCATTGATTCCCTACATTTTTATTATCATTATATAAAAGAAATGTCATCAAATATCTTTTGGATCTCAATATATATCCCCCTGATTTCATTATTATAATGGATTGGATGATTTCCCATAAAACTAAAATTTATTTCTATCTTCAAGGGGCCTACTTTACTACACATGATGGGGTGTTCCATATTGTTTCATGGATAATGTGACTTGATAATGATTCAATATTGACTTTTTAATTTTTTGTCTTGTTAGGTGATACATATGATAACATTTGATCTAGAGCATGAATATTTTAATAATTACCTACCACTTGTGGTCACTGAATATCACGACGTGTTTATATATTATTTTATAGATTTCCATTAGTTAAAGAGGTATAATTCTCTATTGACTTGGTACGGGGTAACCATCCGATCTATATTCTCTCTAACCATATGAATCTAGTTAAATTAAATTATTTAAAGACTCTTTTAGATGACTAGTTTGAGAAAGGATTCATTTTCTTGAGTGTGTCACATTAAGTAGCGCCTATTCATTTTAAAAATAATTCTCATGGGATTCTATTCTGGTGGGTATATAATGGAAAAATAATTCATGTTTTGATATTGAAAAAATATGTTTTCCATAAAAAATGATGATTTTTTAAATAGTTGAAAGTGTTGAATTTATTCTTGAATATTGAATGAAATTTTTGTTAACACCGATTGAGATTCAAAAAATCTGAAATCCCAAAGATCATCTTTAAGAGTAGGTATGACCATAATGAGTACCTTGTTATGAATTTTAGTATATCCAATTATCTTTTATTTTTATGGAACTAATTAATAGTATATTACCTATGTATATTTATTCATTCATGGGAGTATTTCTGGATAATAAGATAGATTACTATATGATTTAGGGGGACCATGTGAATTATTGAATTTATGTTTCTGAAATGTTGATAGACCTCAAAATTTATAAAAATATATAGAAATGTTATTTATGTATTCAATAGGGGATTTACTTGGGTCACAATGTTGTGTAACATGGTATTTTATTGGATAAAATGTGTTTATGGATTTTATAATACGGTAATAAACTTGTACGGTTTTGTAGATTCAAATCATCTTGGGTTTAGTGGGGTATTATCACTAGTCTATGAAGGATTTCTCAATATTATATTCTCTATTAACCACCCTCACTCAAACATGAGTGACCTTCATTTGAGAGAATAAATGCATGAAATATATTAATGATTTGCAGTTCCTTTTGATATCATCCCTAGAGTTTAATCTTTTAGTAGATGGGTAGGTCTATGTGATCTTTTTGACTCATTCTTCTTGGCTTGTGGATGAATTCTCATTCAAGGTTTTCACATAGTGGACTAGAGTTTATAATATATTTATCCACACAAAAAGAACTATACTACTCATGAACATCATGTTATAACAATGATTCTTTATCTTAAGAGTAGGTATAATTAAAATTTCATAGATGGTTTTACCATTTATTCCATTAACAAAATCCCGATTTATATCTTCCCTCCTAATGATTTAGATCATTTTAAATGTAAATAATTATAGTACCTGATTTTCTGTGATTTGAATAAAACATAAACCCCCAGTAAGAAGAAAATTATTTATATGTTCTTGAGAATGAAAATTTCAACCCATTCGCCGAATGAGTCATTAGAAGTGTGGAATATGATGGCTCTCTCTTCACTTATGCATTTAGAATTTTGGAGGGATGTGACTGAAGCTGTTCTATAATGATTTTAGATGACCTCATCTCTTCTCTAGTTTATTCATTGGGCTCAATTACTTGATGAAGAGTTTCATTTAATTAGGGACACTCTTTATGTGGGGACCAACAATTGTTGGTCATTATAAGAGTAGGGTTCATATTCCCTTATGATCCAAATCACTAAAATGGGTTGAATCAATTATTACTTTTTCATTTTAAAAATTGTTCCAAATAAATTCTAATGAAAACTATCTTAACATATAATAACATGTTTGAATTATGATACACTCAAATATCAATATCATGTTTAGCTTTCTTATTCAACAAATAAAGTGTAGGAGCTTTACATGATATTTACATGGTTTAGTAAAAATTGATACTCCATTCCTTGTTAGCTAGTTCCTCCAACATTGATTACATTACTAACATTATTCCAGAATACAAAACCCGGAGAAGAACACATGTATACAACCTAATAGTAAACAATTTTATATAGTATGTTATAACTCTAAAATATTAGTATCACATCAACTTCCTCCACATTTGGTTATACACACTAGTGGAAAATACATTTCAATAACTACTTATAATCCCCATCTAAATGATTATTTTAATTATTATTTTCCTATCAATTTCAGAAATAGTGTCCAATCATCCCAAAATAGATCAATCATATTCATATGTTATTGGTCCTAAAACATACTCCAGATCAATTAGAAAATTTTAATATTTACAATTTCAACATTCAAGAATTTCATTTAGACAATAATTCTATAGAAAAAGTTTGTAAATTATCCATTCATCCAATATCCTCTATCTAATGGTCTGCATCTAATTCACCTCCATTCTATTGCTCAATATTATTTTCTTCAAAACTCATCTTCTCAATGTGCTTAAAAAACTTATACTAAGTAACATGATCAATTTTGATCTGTCTATTTTTCCTTATTATGATACCTGAACCATTATATATTAGAGTCCACCTCAGTAAAATAGTCCCAACATTTATTAGTCTGATATTATGAAGATAACTTGGTTCCAAATCCACATTGTACGTAAACCATAACACACTTCTATCTTTTCACAAACATGAAATGTCACAAAGTAATAATGTATTGTTCGCTATATTATTCGTCTACCAATAATATAAAATTATGGAAAACATATTTGTTTTACCTATCTCTCAAATTAAAAAAAAACCAATTTTATCAGTTAACTGAATCATTATCTTCATTGCTTTAACTCTTCCTGACTATTCTTAATCCTTCTGAAATATTCAAGAACATTTACAATCCTTATCCTTCATGAATATAGTGACTTTTCATTAATATAATTATGAAATTCATATTATACTTTTATTGTTAAATGTGATTTTCCTTCATTCTTTAAATATTATATGATGTAATTTCTTATATAAAATTAGGTTGATGAACCAACAATTGGAAATCCCATATGATATATCTATTCATAAAATCATATAAAATTTTTCCACTATTTTTTTTCTTATTGACCAAATTGAAAAATAATAATAAACAAATAAAATTATTTGTCTTGTTTTCAATGAAAAAATAATATGGTTAACTACATTTTGGAAACTTCTAAAGACATTGATTACTTGAAAATTCTAAATATAGTATAAACTTCATCATTTCTAACAGATTATTTTTTTAGAGTATCTTCTCTATCTAAATTAGATACTATATCTATGTGTATCATTCTTCATCTATGAATCATTTTTTTAAAATTTTATTATATTTTTCGGTTGTTTTCATGAAATCCCAGGTAACTTCATTCCATCATTATCTTATACCTTATCACCTAGAAAAAAATATATTATATTTTATAAAAAAAATCACCAAAACTATAGTTAATTTTATAGATATCATATAATGAAGCCTCCACCCACAGTTATGCATCCATTTTCCATTTTATAGCATGTTATGGGGGATGATTTACCATTGGTGTTCTAAATTTGGTGAATGCTTCCAACAATATCCAATTGATGATCATCATTCAAAACTCTACTTATTCTAGGTTAACATAAATGATATATATATGATGTTTAGCATGTTAATTTCTATCCTCTATTATATCACTAAAGATCATCAGGTGAATCTCTGCACCTGATGGGAATTATATTTCATACTGAGAAGGATGTATTTCATTATGTGATCTGCGGTTTCATGTTGTGTGTGATGAACATGGATTGGAATTCTATGCCCACAACCACCGGTCTAAAATAATTTTTTCTTCTTATTTCTTCGAAATCAATTATCTTTAGGGTTTCAATGATACGTGAGAACAAGATGAATGGAATGGAATAATCTAACATTAGGTTATAATTTTAAGTTTTTTATATCACTTATCATTATTCATTCATCATTTTCCATCTCATGAAACATTTCAACTTTATCACTAATCTAATTCGATTATTCTAACAAAAACCATGCTCGGCGGATATTCTACATTATACAGATGAATTGAAGACCAATGGTTCCTTTCATTAAAACCTTAATGAACATCCAACTATCATATTTCAAAATACTCTTGTGTTTGGTGTTGTTAATCATGATAACATATATCCTGAAAATATAATTTTTTTCACATTCTCTCAAAAATTTATAAATACCCTACAACAACTTTATATATCTACTTCCATAATCCACAAATATTGATTCATTGAAAATAAATACTACTGAAATAAAACATAGGCCTAACAATCCCCCCATTACATATGTTGTCAATACCAAAATAATAAATGAATCAATTTCATCATCCACATGTCAACACAACACATTGTTCCCCATATGGTGATTTCATTCTCCCATAAATATATTCCCCCCTTATTGGTAATCAAATTCAATGTGTACATTTAAGTATGTATTATTGTTTCTCATTATCATGATTATATTATTAAAGAGAAAAATAGTATCAGATGATTTTCTTAACAAAAATTTTTTAACTAAAAAACTCTACCACTATGTGGGTGAACCATATATAGAATACAATAGTGAAAAATAAAAATTTTCAATAATTTCTATAAAAAAAATTATGTTACAATATACTTATACATCTTCCAACATTTTTGTGTTATGGATACTCAAAAAAAATTTTGTTCAAGAAAATACATAATAATAATATAAAACATATTAAATGATTTAAAGTATAAAAACACAATTTTACCAGTTGCTATTTTTTTCATCATTAAATATTACTTTTAATAAAATACTAATATTCATTCATCAACATCATATTTTCTCCCCCTTAGTGGTAGAAATCCATTAATAATCGTGGTATGAAAAAAGATCCTTGATTGACATCTTTTAATACGATAAATGATTAATAGGTCACATTCAATTTCCCTTACCTACTCTCCTTCAATTCATTATAACCTATTGAACATAATCATTTATATTGTGAAAAAGGTGAAGGATCATTAATTTTATAGAATCAATGTTAAACCCCACCTAGAACAAGCCCCCCTTAAACCTAACCCTTGTTCCCTATGACCTAAACCCCCTCCATCAACACCTATGAACCTAGACCCAAACAAAACCACATACTATTTCCCGCAATCTCTATCCAACCCTCCTACTCTAATCACAATCTTTAACATACCACACACACTAACCATCCCCACAACCGTACCCCACATCTCCACACCCACCCATCCACCCCACCTAACCCAAAAATATCACCCCCACCACAACCCAACCCCATCCTCACCACCATCATACCATCCCCCCTCCAGCCGACCCCCATACTACACGTACCCCTCACCAATCCCCAGCCACACAACACAGAAAACCTAGTATGTATCCCATTATACACCACCCATACCCATATAATCCCCCAACAACCCACTTCCACACCAACCCCCTCAAATCATTACATTTTCCATGAATGTTTATTTCAATTCTGATATTATGGGTCATTTTGGACAAATCCATAACCATAAAACTAATCGTATTATGATAGAATAGTGATTTTTATTTATAAAATGAAATAGTTTGTAGTTTTCATCATATTTTTAATCTTCTTTAATGATTGATATGAGTGACATCCCTATTTATATTCTTGACATGAACCCCCATTTTGGCTGAATGAAATTCCTATTTTCATTTTGTTAAGGTGGTGATTCATATCATTTTTTCTTCTCCTGTTAGTTATTACATCCTTCTTTTATAACATTGTTCTCATGTACACCCCATCATTTGTTTCAAAATATATTTTAATTGATTATAAATGGATGATTTGGATTCAATTTGAGGTATATGTGGTTTTTTACTTGAATAAATTTGGCAATATATGATGATATTTTTAAAATACACTTGGATTAAAATGTAAAAAATTGCATTTAAAACGCATATGTATTATTTAGAGAGATTCAATGAAATTATTTTTGAGATATGTGAAATTAAAAGTTATAATTTTGAGTTGATTTAATAAAAAATATGAATCATTTAATGAAAAAATACATTAATATGTTCTTATTGTTCCTTTGTTAATTCTATTAGTATTTCAATGAAAATTTTATATAGGATATTTGAAATGGTTGTTAAATTATTATTTAAAAAACATAATATGGGTTTTCACAAAATATTTTATCTTTGTAATATGTTTTGGTATATTTAAAACCCTTCATCAAATGGATTATCTCACATTATGCCTTTTAAACTGAAAATGAATTTATATAAATAACTAATTTTTATTGATATATGTTTTGATTGTGAAATATTATTATATATATTATAAAATTTATATATTTGTAAAAATAAATATTTTTCTTATATATATTGATATTGGTTGATAGATAATTATCTCATTTGATGAATCCATCCAAAAATAGAATAAATTATGATATGTGTCTTATTGGAATATTAAATAATTATTATTATAATTGTTATTCATATAATAAATTTTATTCAAATCAACTAACTAGATGTCGATGAGATAATAATTTGTTTCAAATTTTATGACAATATGTATGTTTTGATGAAGAATATCAACTCAGTAATATATGCTCATACAATAGGTTTATCAATTTATATTTTGTTAAAAATTAATATTATTGAATAAAATAAGATGGGTATGGATTGAAAATGGATGGAAACAAATCATATAAAAATGATTATATTGATGGGGTTATGGAATAAAACATATTTCAAAAACAATCATTCATATAAAACTTCTAAAATCCATTTTTATGAATGATATATTTTTATTAAAGACTAATTAATCCATAGGAGTTGGATGAAATCATCATCTATCTTGGAATAGATCAATGCTATAAATAATGGACTACACACATGGAAGATTTTGAATTTGATAGTGAATGGGAAGACATTTCATTTTATGGATTATCTAATAAGATTACAGGTGTGAATTTTGATAATGATCATATGAAGGATGTGATTACATGTCTAAAAGATAACGAAGATCATATGGATGAAATTAAAAAACTATTTATAGATTATAATATTTATTTTCCAACGAATATTTAGGAGATAAAGTGCTATGAAAAAGACATCATTGAATTTTTGTTATACTAAATATACATCATTTTCAGACAATATAATGATACATAATATAAAATATTTTAGTGGATGGAGTGAAGAAAAATTTACTAAACTACTTTTTCAATTCGATGAAATCCTATTGAAATATAGTGAGATTCCATAATGAATATATAACACTAAACAAATTCTATGTTTAATTGTTATGATCTCCGAATGAAAATATACATGTACAGTTGAATATATATTGTTTCTAAAGGACCATCTGTCATGTAAAAATTGTAATAAGTATTTAATTTCTTTTTAATATAATGTCTAATTATTTCATTAAAATTATATATGGTTATTTTCAATCATTCCAAGGTTTCATCGCCTATATAGAAGTGAGAAAACATCAAAGAAATTTTCATGTAATTCATATAATAAATTCAATATGAGAATCATCATCACACTTCTAACCCTCCTTATTCAAGGAAATATATTCACGATTATCATGAATTTTAAAATTTTCCAAGAAACAATTATCATGCACTATAAAATAATGGAATAAATGTTATTTCTATACAAATTAACACAAATATTACCTATTCAAATAATCTTATAAATTATAACATTTTACCATTTTTATGAATGATTGAATAATACATTATATCTTCTACATTTTTCATAGAACTAAAATAAACAGATAATAACATTTTTTTTCAACAATGATCGAAGAACTATAATTATATTTTGATTCATGTGTTGTGTTGTATACTAATTTTAAAAATGATTTTTTCACATTAATAGTCATGTTGTATGGGATGATAATTTCCATTATTACTTATGAATTTTCTCTAGGAAATGTTATTAAAAAAATTCAGGGTTTCCCATTTAGGAATAATGTATACACTCAGTAATGTTGAAACATTCATTATGTGCTATGTTTCTAGAACACATTTTTTTACTAAAATTATACAATTACCTATATTGGAGAACACCATTACATTATAATTCAAAATAAGTTACAACAACATTTCCACTAGATGGTTATAAATCATTTGATAATGTAAAAGATATGGTCCCCATATTGTTAAACCTTTTCAAAAAAACCATATAAATACCAGATGAAAAATGGGACTGTTTTGTTTTTAAATTACCATACAAGAAATGATTCTACAATAGAAATTTTTATTAATGTTGTGTAGATTAAAAATATATATGTTATAGTGTCATTAAAACGTTACTAAATTCACCAAAAAAAAATAATATGACATTAAGGCTAGGTTGGCTAGGATTGAAATGGGATTAAGGGAAGATCTTAAACTATTAAAGGGTGATATTAAAACTTTTCTTCCTCTGAAAACATAATATCGTTCAATCCAATAGATATTTTAGTTTCACAATATCCTAAATGATTTGACGACTCCAAAGCGCTTCCCATAAAATATCAAAATATTATTTTGAATGAATTCTTCAATATAAAAAGGCCTAAAATCACATGACCATCACGAATTAATTAAAGAATTAATATATCTACATTTATGTTTCATTTTGTCAAAAAAAATTAAATCATACAATAACCTACATAAGTACCAGTTTAAATGATATATAGTGTAATGGTATTGAAATGATTAAGTTTCCCACAATAGAAAATAAAATTACCATTACTATAAGAATATTGTAGAAGTTCATACAATTATAAGTCATTGATTTTTTTTTTTACTTTGTTTTTCACATTATTTTTTACTTTTGTTGAGGGATCTGGATATGTGTTCCTATAAATTATAGATGTATATGACCCATTAAATAATATTTGAATATTTTTAAACGATGCATCAAAAATAAAAGTCATATATAAATACTTATTAAAGAGTGCTATATTGATGAGGAAGCGGTGAAAATCTTATAGCCATAAACTATGGATGGAAATGGGTTATAACCATGTTTCTTGTTTTATTGATTTATTGTTAAATTCTAATGAATATAGATAATTTTTACTCATCGCTTAATTAATTGTTAAATTGTTTACATAAGAATGTCTGGATATAGAAGTCATCCATCCTTTTTGATTTAATGTTTTGATTGAAATTGTGAAATGATTAACCATGCCATACCATTATTTTAATTGAAGAATTTTATTTATTGGACCTATTATAACACATATAGTGTAACATAAAATGCTATTTAGTTCAAATCTAACCATTTCCATTGGGAATTTTTATATTATGTCTTGTCTGATTTAGGGAAATGGAAATAGCTACATAGAGGTCCTAGATGAGCTTGAGCATGATACCTTGGGTGATGGTGGAGACCAATAGAATTTTGATTCAATAGATTCATGGTTATTTATAATTTATCCATAATGAATTTTGAGTCATATTTTGGGTGATGTAATACATTGGGTCTTTCTCTAATCTGGTGATAATCTATTCTTCTTGAATATTTACCAAAATGATTATACTCTATTTTATCATTCACTACTGAATATTAATTGTTTGTCTTGGGATCAAACCATACCATCTTACCATTTTTGGATTCTATTTTACTAGTTACTTGCCTATGGGGATCGATTATTCCCTTCAGGCTATGTCATGTCTGTATCGGGTATCAGTTTACAATAGTATTTCGGATGATCAAGACACAATTACTTCCAATGAGGTTAGGTATAATTATATTACATTGATATGTTGTTTAAGAATTCATATTGACTCATAGATATGATTTTTAGTTTATAAGGGGTAGTTTATGTCTGATTCCATATATAATACTCATTATAGAAATTACTATATCATCAAGGGTGTATGTGAAAGTTGAATTGAGGAATGAATAGATCGTATCCAACCCCTTTCCCATTCATGATCATTGTATAGTGGAATCCCGAAAATTTAAATTGCATTCCATTGTATTCATGTTCATATATTTCATACCTAAATTTATTATCTTAGTATCTTTTCTGATGTTTTTATGATACCTAGTGTATAAGTGAAGTACCAGGCTACAACAATAGATGTTTAAATAGAATGAAAGTAGGTGGTACCGCAAAAAAATGCCATAGTAATGCTCTAGTTGATTAGAAGCATGATTAGATTTTTGTTCATGTGGAACAATAATTCGGATTTGTAGCAACTAAAATTCATTTTAGGATCCAATGGTGGAATAAAATCTGATTAAATGAGAAAACATGATCCAAAGTTTCTTCAGAATAAACTAGTAGTATGAAAAGATTCATATGATCCCCAAGAGGTAAAGGATTGGTTGAAAAATATTGAGCTCTTTTTTTTCTTGGAAACTACAGTTTCAATAATTTTTAAATATATTACCTTTTAGAATAATGGACCAAGCGTGAATTGGGGGATTAAATGGTTATTGAAAGGAAACCAAAAATATTAGAGTGAAAATAATTTTGAGATCATTTCAGCAAAAAAAATCAATAAAGATTCTATAGTTTTGGGTATGTCTATAGAAATTATTAGCTTCAAACAAAGTGATATAATTGTGTCATAGAATGAAAAATTATTTTCTAATGTTATTCAGTTTTATCCAATGGTATTAAAAATTGCTAAGATGAAGTATTCGTGTTTTGATATGGGAATTCTTGCTAATATCGTACATTATTTTTTCATGTGTATGATCACATCTTATGAATATGTTCTTGATATATAATAGTGGTATATACATTACAGGTAAGGCATGATAGGGCTAATGAGAGTTCTCATAAATATCAATGACAGTTTTATTGGTTCCTTAGAAGGAAATAGTAACCATGATGAGTCTTCTAGCGTATCATGATAGAATAAATCATCCAAACCTTTTGCAGTGTCTAGATGTGGATCTTTGACTTACACTCACTGTGGATTGGGAAGGAATTAGAAGCATGATTGTGTTAATACATGAAAGATCATTATTTTTTGAGCTATTTCAGGGTAAATGTACAAGTTATGTCATTTTTCCAAAATAATTTAATATTATCATATTTTTTTGAAGGAATTAATTTTCAACCAAATAATTCAAGAAATTATGGGTTCTAACCACATGCATCTTGACTGAAATGACTTCCCAGAGTGAAATAGTTTCTAGAAAAAGCTGATGCAGGTATATCGATACTAAGGTACAATCACTTTTGATTCCACATTAGTGAATTTTTTATTTGATTTTAGTTTATCTTATTCATCCATGTAGACTCGTGTAGTGAACCCATTAATCCATCTGATAGATCTTATGACTTATGTGATGGGTATTTCTGTGCCCCTTGGAATGAATAGAGAACATGGTCTTTGGTTCCCCACATGATTCTTCTCTTTATAAGAGATCAAGATGAAGTATGATATTTGGTTCCCAACATGAATCCCATAGATGATGTTATTATAATGGATTGGGTGATATACCATATATACCAATTTGATTTCTATTTCTCTAGGTGTCATGTACTTCCCCCGATGGTGTCTGTCATGTTTTTACAAAGTGAATTTTACACAATATCATATTGAAATAAATCTCCCCTATTAGAGTCCAAAAATTTGATATTTATGTTTATTTTTGATCTAATGAAATTTTATTTGAGTGTTTTTCTACATCCAGTGGTCATTGATATTCTTGTTGGGTTTCTATTTTATTTTTTTTGGCATCCTAATGGTAAGAATGCTATAGTTCTATATTTTATTGGTACTAGGTACCAACAACATTTATATTTCCTCATACCATACTGATAATATTGAAATAAACGTGTTAGATAACAACTTTTCAGATTTGGTGGTAATTGACTTCATTCCATCAATTATGTCTCATTGGGTGATGCAAAAATTTTTTTTGAAATGAAATGTGATGGGACTCAAAACATTTTGTTGATAACTAAAAAAATAAATTTCCTTATCATTAAAAAATATTTTTCCCTTCGAAATTTGATTTTTATGACTGGTTGGATGCAGAAAATTGGTCCCTAAAGATTGAACATTGGATTGTTATTCACCATCAAATAACCATTGAATATTATGTCCCAAATTCCTCCTTCATTAGTAGTTCTGTCCACTATGAGTACAATTATTTTTCTTTTTGTCTAACCAATGTTAATTAATATATTATGGAAATGATGAATAGGATAATCCATCATTATCTTTATTTATCCATTGGGTTATTTTTGGATGATATAATTGATTACACTATTCTCAAGGAGGACAATTTATGATATCTGATATTTTTTTCTAGAAATTATTAGGGACAAAAAAATTGAAGAGAGGCTATAGAAATGTGAATTTTTTATTCTAAAACTGATGTTCTTGGAACAAATTTTCATGTAACATGGTATTTCAATTGATCTTGTGAATATGATGTTTATTTTGAAGTTGAAGAAAATCAATAATGTATCTTGATTCAGTGTTTAATGGTTTTGGTATGTTATTTCCACTGATTTTCAATGATATATTAATGCTTGGTTCTTTAATCAAAATCATCACAAATAATGATGAGATTTTATTTTCATATTTGAAATTAAAAAATTTATTCAATAACTTGAATCAACCATGGAAATGATCCGCATCATTTCACTCTTCAAAAGGATGAGTAGTTCTATGTGGTCTTCTGTGACACATCTGGATTTGGTTTGCTGTTTTTTCTCAAATAGGGTTATAATATAGCAGAATATGCTTCCTGATATTTCTACATACATGAGAATAATAGTCATTCTAATGAACAATGACTCAAATATATGATTCATTCTCTTATGAGTTGGTAGTATTACCTTTTTAGACAAATGTTAATCATTTAGTCAAATCGAAATAAGTTAACATATATCTCTTATAACAATGATTTGAATATCAGTTACAGGAAATTGGTGGTGTACCTATTATATTTTTATTTTTGACATTAAATACACCCCTAGTGTGTCGAATGTTTTCTCTAATGTCTTCAAAAAATTATAACTTGGTCTATGAAATAATTTTGAAAAATTAGAATCTGAATTTTCCCTTCACCCAAATAAATTTAGGAGTTAGGAATTATGATACTACTATTTTTATGGTATCAATTTAGATGGAGACCTATTTAATAAGGATAATTCATAGGGGGGAACTAGCTTAATGATGTGTTTCATTGAATTAGGAACACTATTTTTATGGTTGATACCATCGATGAGTGGTCATTATTATTTTTGGGTATCCTATGTTTTCAGAACTGTAGCATCATACCTTTTACCATGGGAAATGATTTGATGGAAGAATTCCATTGTTCATAGGGTGAGGGACCACAGGAACCATGAAGACGTTTAATGACATGTAGTGATGATTCTATTTTCTATGTATGAGATAAGACATCACTGATTTTGGCAACAATTTCATTACTAATCATCACATCATTTATAAGCATAAAAATCCATCAATATTTCTGCAAACCCATCCAGTGTCATCCTTGAAATGTGATAGTATCTAAATTGATTTCATGGATAAAATTTTATATATTGTAGGGAGAATAATTTTATATTGGTTGTGACTAATCGACATACCAATTGGGGTCAAATAAACCACTTTTATTATATACCCAATGTTGATGACCTGGGAAGAATTTATATACATAAAACTGTTGTATTCCCTATGATCCATCTATTATATTTTTTTATATGGATCTACATAAAAAAATACTATATATGGAGAGTCCACATGGATGTATTGTGATCCATGTTTATTTTGATAATGACATATTATATGAATAAGTATCGAAAAATAGAACAATTAATATTGATTCTTGATGATGTAAATTTGGGTTATGTTCTCAATTTTGTTGGAGAATGAGATAAGTAATTGGTTGTGGTTGATAATTCCTATTACAATAGTAATATTTATTACATCATGAAACAACCAATTGAGGTCTCTTATATCTACCAATTCATGTATCCTCTATGTTGGGAAGAACATTTTGAGACTAGCCTTGTTGGACCTAGTTTGGTCCATGAGGGATGGAAAAGAGTGAGATTTTTATTGAAATATTGTCGATGAATCAATGACTATATAAATCCTATATTGATAATCAACCATTACCATTGTATTTTTCTATTATTGACTATATAGTTTTTGTGTCATAACCTATCTAGGTGCCTTGTGGATTTAAATATAGAGAAATAATGCTCTAAGATATGTGAGACCACTTGATTCATTTTTTAGGATTAGAGTGATGTCTTAGAAATTGAGATATCCACCTCATTTGACATTGATTCATAATGTGGTCCATGTATAATATCTTAGATTGTATCTCTCTATCCAATATTATATCTTGATCTGTGAGAACATTGATGTGAAACATCATTTTTCCATGACTGATCACCTGGAATGGATTATTGATTTCAAGATGAATTTCATTTATGTGAATTCTATATTGCATGTTTGGGTTTTATGGAAACATTGTTCTTATTCTTGATTGACATAAGATGATGACGTACTGATGAAAAATTTGTATCCTCTTCATTTTTTCATGGAGTCTTCTTGAAAGAATTTAAAAGGAAATAATGCATTTATGATGATGATTATTATAAAATCTTATAAATATATATTATGTAGTTTTATCCTTTTCAAATCATAAACATTATGTTTATTTTTTCATGTTATTTTTATGGAAATTGTATTTTTTTGGTGATTTTGGTGCAATATATAGTTGGAAAATGGCCAGGGAAAACCATATGGGTTGTCCCATAAAACTGCGTTCCCTATTTATAAGATTCAGAAGTGGGGAAATGGTTATCCAAAAGACACAAAATTATACCCAATCATGTAGATAAGGATATTGGGGGTCACATGGTTGGAATATTATCTGTCAAACCATTTTATCAAATCGCATACTGATATCTAGTGTAATAGGATGGAGAACATGTATGTCACATGGTTTTTCTAACCATGAATCCTGACTACAAGACAATCTCCTGATGCCAAATAATGATTCTCTTTTGGTTCAAAATGAGATGAACAATCTTGGAAAAAATGAAAAAAAAATATTTAAAGTCCTAAAAATCATAATAAATATCACAAAATCACATTAATAAATAATAAAAAACTTATAATTGAAAAAAATATGACCCTTTATCTTTTAAAGAATCTCTAGTGAGATTTTTCTCTTCTCAAAAATAATTCCTCTCAGATCATTCTATCAATGGATGAAATTGATATATCTTTAGTTAGTGATTTCTCTTTGATTTAGAATCCTCATTAATTCGAATAACTACTTCTTTGATAGCGCTGAATCATCTAGTATAATGTTATTATAAATCTATATTTTATATATTTTAATTATAGGTATTAAATTTATTTTTTCCTCGCCTTCGACTAATCATTAGTGGTTCCTGTTTTAGGTGATCAATTGATCATAGGACTAACATTTGGATATTCTATAATTATTTTCCATAAACATGAAGCCTTGAATTTTTTACATGATTTTAAATGTATTTTGAAATTATTTCTATGAATTAATTACATTGTATATTTTATTTCAGATGTATTAAATTTCATAAATAATATTTACTTTCAAAACAATTGAAAAAATTGGTGAATTTTGAGAATGATGAATTCACCAAATAATTAATTTGGGGAATTGATATTATTATAATAATTGAGAAAAATTATTTAAATTCAATAACATTTCTAAAGAAATAAACATGATGGAAACATGGGGTTTGTTTTATAAATTATAATGACATGATGAAAAATGAAATTTCCATTTTCAAAAGTAAGTAGATTTTAAATTAGTGAATCACTATTCATTTAATGACTTATTTATAAAATGAACATGAAATATATGGTATTTTTGGGGTATCGGGGCACAAAATATAGTTAATTTACTACCTATTAATGGATTCTTGCAGAAAAATATTAAAAATCTAATTTTGGAATGATTTCCCCAATAGACTTTATTGGTCATCTCCATGGCCTGACCCTTAGGTTAGTGTGCATATATATTGAGTTGTTATGAATAAAATAGTAGTGAGAGCTACCTAGTGATGAAACAAATGATACCCAAGGATTATGGTCATGTTTCTTGTCTTTTAATTTTCTGATACACTCTAGTGATTATAGGACTAATTCACATATTCCATTATAATTATCACAAACTACTTATTTAGGAAAATTATATTGTAACTTCCTTATATATATTTTGAAATATTGTTTTTTTTGTAAATATTAAATGATTAACTATCCATTATCATTATATAAATTCAATCATATATGTTTTTTGTATTGGAATTGCTTATGGAACATTTTGTGTAACATGTAGGATTGTTTATCTAAAACCCTAACATTTCTTTTGGGAATTTTTATTTTATGTTATTCGACATCGTTAAAATTGGGTAGTACCTTTTTGTGGTGGTGGATGTACTTGATAATGGGTCCTTGGGATGTAGTTGTGACTGATGCAGTTGTGATACATATGTTGCATAAGGAGTCTGAGTTTTTTCATGATGGGTGTTGTGTAATCTTTTTGATGAGTTATTACATTTTTTATTTTTATCTAATTTTTATGGTACAATTATATCCTTGATGATTTTTCGTAATATAGATAACACTATATTTCATATTACAGTACTATATATTGACCTCTTATTCATGGAATGAAATTGTCACCACTAAACATTTGATGAAGCACAGGAACTAGTCCCTAGACCATGGTGAATGGAAACACCCTTTGAAAATATTAAGACTGCCTCAGTTATTAGTGTAAACTTGTATTTGGTTTTTTTCATGACAGTCTAGACTATCTTAAGTACCCTATATAATGTAATCTCTTGGTATGGCCTGATGAGTCTCCCATACATGAGTGGCATTGATTCTATTCTTAAATATGTAATGATTGTTTCTTTTGATATTCTATTTATAGTGAAGAGAATTTTTTGTTTTTGACAATGGCGGGGTTGGAGGACATGCATCCTTATATTAATGTCACATCATGGTGGTTGGATGCATGATGGTCTAAATTAAAACATTATGGTCTCAAATCTCATAATGTATCAGCATGTGTGTTATTAAAAGGAGGAACTATAAGGATTAAGAAAAAAAGTTTACATTTCATTCATTAGAATGGGATGTAGTGATTTGATTTAATATCTTTAGAGTAAAATCACTCAATTTTCATATTTTATGTTAGAATATAGTCAATAAAATGTCTGATCGTACTTTTTATGTTTTTATATGTTTTTTATAGGAAGTAAATATTTTTGAGGAATTTTATGTGTTGTTTGTCTTCTACTTTTTGTGATTTTTAGTGATTCAAATGTAATTAAAATACTTTTTTATTTAGTGGTCTTTGGAGGATATGTGTATAATTATTCTTTGGATTTATGTTTTCTATTGTAGAAATTAATTTTATTGATTTATTTATATAACTCGGTGATTCGATGTTTCATGTTTTCACGTACATGTTAGCTCTCTTGCATTAGAGGTATCGGTGGTACCTGTTTTTATCACTGAAGAAGTAATTAGTTAATTTTAAATTGATGTTAATATAATCCTACATTAATTTATGGAGTTGTGTATTATTTTTTAGTGAATGTATTTATACAATTTATTGTAGATCAAACATCATTGATAGTGATTTCAAGGGAAAAACAGGTTAATAGATCTAATTGCAGAATCTATGATCGATGATATATTTAATGGTGTTTTGGTGTTGTTTTGTTTTTTTTAATTTTTTTAATGTTGTAGTTTTTTATATCTGTTTTAGTTTTTTGGTTGTTCTGAATAAACAATAAAGTGGAAATTTGATAATTAATAAAACTGACTAGAGAGAATCCTGAAATTTTATTTTTATTTTTTAAATTTATACAAGATCATCAAAAAAGTGAAATAACATTAAACCTTACCTATCATAAAAAACATTTATTCATTAATGGTGATAAGGATAAATATAGAAAGGGGGTTTGGAACATAGATTCATAGCAAGGGTTGATCCAAAAATTTAAAATTCTTTTTTTAAATTGTTGTGATTTATATTTATAGGTGATATTTAGTAGGAAGCTAAATTTAACAAAAATAAATTAGTTTCAATTCAATAAAAAAATAATCCACAAGAAAAAAACATTTTGATTCAATTTATTTATAATTGCATTTTTGTTTGCTTTCGGAATTTTCCCACACCACATAAATTTTTTTTTCTAATCCAAAACCATAATCCTAACACATAAAAATATACATTATACGTATACATCACCCATAAAATATAAAATTAAATTTTATCCTTATATGTAACATGTAATCATAAACTCTATACCCTCTACAAAATACTAAACCTTAAACATAACAACAACCCAAACACTATCCCCATCCATTAAACATTTCTTGACCAAAAAATATTCATAAACCCAAACTATTCTCTAGACATAAACTTCATCCCCACATCACTCACAAATCATGAACAGTAAACCTATAACCCCAAAATACAAACCCATCCCCTACATAACACCTAAACATAACCCTCTATCATAAGTATAGACCTATAACTATATCACCCATAAACCCTATGCATAAACCCCATGTAAACATATATATAAGACAATGTAAAATGAAACAAAAAAACTAAAAATAAACACTAATAATATTCCCCAACACATGACCAAAATGATAATCCACCATATATCTAAACTCTAACCCTCTCCATAACCCCTAAATAGAAAAACACAACCGTAAATACATATAAAAATCAACCTCATCCTTAAACCCAAAACATATCCCCAACCTAATCATAATGATAACAAAACATAAATATAAAAAAACTACCTTATACGAAACACTAAAATACAAATATCACCTAAACAAAATTCTAAACATACACACAAAACCTAAATTATATATCAAACCCCCCAATAAAATAACATAACCCTCTAACCTAAAATTAAATTCAAACCCTAATGAAATACTCCAACCACTCTACCTCACTGTAAACCCTATTCCTAACACTCATCCACCCCAACCCAAAACCAAACCATTAAACATAACCACATTACCAAATACTATACCTAAATTATAAACTAAACAGTTAAAAAAAACTTTAACATACTACCTCACAATTAAATCATAATCCCTAAATAACCCCAAAAAGAAAACCTAAATACAACCCCTAAATATAACCCCTAAAACCTAAAACATATGCTAAACTTCTAAATATAAACAGTTACTAGCCACCACACACATAATGGAAAAAAATAAATATACACAATAAACCAAACATCTAAATATAACCTCTACCATAATGACATTACCTTTAACCCTAATCCTAATACAACCACCAAAACATAAACCTAAATTATTACCCTTATTCTTACCCCTAATCATAAAAGGTTTAACCTAAATTAAAAAATAACACTTCCCCTCACCAATACATTAATCATAACCCCCACCAAAATAAATAGATAACCATTTATAGATCCTCATTAGTAGTGTAAAAAACCCCCTAAAATTAACCCTACCACATAAACATAATTCTAAACCTATACTATAAAAATAAACATTAACTATAATCACCAAATTCATAAATATAACCTAGAATATGAAAATTAAATCTAAAATCTATACAAAAACTCTAATATATCTACCTCACTCTAAACCCAAAACATAACAATAATCCTCCCCATCCCCAATAAAATAGCTTAATCATAACCACATAACATGAAACAAAACATACACTACCAAATAAACTCTTATATATAACCTATAATATCCTACCTCACTCTTAAACCCTAAAACTAAACAATGCATGACCTCAGCCCTAATAATTCCTCAACCCTTGTGGATCATTTACCACTCGATACATAGCCATACCCCCAAAACCTACCATCGATCCCAACCGTAATACTACCCTGTCCGTAGCCACTAACCTACCTCCTTACCCCAAACCATATCCCTAGCACTAATAACCCTATACTAAATCACACACCAAGACATAACCAATGTCCTAATCCTATGCTTATATCCAAAACCCAATAATCCTACACCATGTCCCCAACAATCAACCTACCCCCAACCCAATACCAAAAAAGAAACCCTTGGTCCCTATCCCTTCCCCACCCCAAAACCACCAACCATGACACTAAACGTACCCCATGACATAGACATAGACCTACCCTACCCACAACCATCCTTCTAACCTCAGTCTCATCTAGACCCCTACCAATTCAACCCTAGACCCAACACTACCCCTAATCCCATACATAAAAAACCCAAACCTAGCCAAAATCCTACCCCTAGCCTTTGTTCGTAGCCCGATCCCAAGCTCCACCAACTTACCCCAAACCACAACCAACCCCCAGTCCCAACCCTAGAATGACCAGCCACCTATAGCCCCAACAGCCCCCCCATCTCCTTCCCTCCACCAAACCCCATCCCTATAACTAACCCACACCAACATCGAAATGAGAACTACAAATACACTAATTACATGGATTAACCTACTTTTTAACATATCCCTAATCCTACCTATGGACACTAACCCAAACCCCTTACCATAACCTCAATCATGTCCCAAAAAAGCCTTCCCAACACTAGAGTCTTATAAAACACCCTAACCTCTAATCATAAACCCATCCAGAAATCCCTAGATCGCAACAATAGAACATCCCCTTTCCACACGCCCTAGACACTCCCCAACCCCATCCCACCACCTAGGTACCCGGACCTAGTACTCACCATATCCCATTGTCCAGATCCTTAATCATAACAAAGAACCATGTTTAAAAAATACCTCTAACTATGCCCTATCTAACCCATGACCCCGTTAACTATCATGAACCCATTACTAAACCTACCCATGGCCCTGACCCAAATCCTACTCCTTTAAACCAGTCATAGACCTACACAAGTACCCACCATAGACCAACCGCTAAATTTCTCGAGCCCTGATCGTCCCCTAATCATATAACAAATCATTACCACTATAGCTATCACTAACCAACTAAACCTACACCCATGAAACAAATCATATACACACCACCATTACTATCCCTAAAACCAACTCTAGCCATAATAGTTTCCCCAGGAATATCCCCACGATCCCATACCTATATATTCAACATAATCGACCCCAATATCTACACCCCCACGCCATAGTAATATTAATACCTCAGTCTTAGCCCCAAACAACCCCCCACAACATTATTTATATACCTATACTTAGACCTATATCTAACCACATCACTTCTCATATACATCACCATACCCCTACCCTTTCCCAAAACTTCCCCTACCCATCCCTAAACATACCCCAGAACATTAATGAAAATGATACCCCTGACCCATCGACTTGGACCCATCCATACACCTTCCCCCAACCCCATTCATCATCTAATCCATCTACAAACACCACATCCCTATCCCTAAACCAACCAATCATCTCATATGCTATGCCCCAGCCCTACCCCCCACCTAAATCCCCATCCTAAAACATACCACCTAAGACCAAACCCTTAGCCTACCCCAACCCCAGTTCTACACTTCTCCCTCCATCATTACCATATACCTTTCCATAAACATACATTCATTCACATTCAAAATCCCTAGACCAAAACCATCAAGCTTCCCCTAAACCAACCGCCATGAACTGATTTGTAACCTATCCCCATTCCAAGAACAATTCAAACCCATCGACAATATCCCCTCTCCTAACACCTTGACAAATCCCTAAACATCCCAAAGAACTGATACATAAACATATCCCATATACAAAGTCCAAAACCAACACATAGAAACTAGCCCAACCCCAAACCATATCTCTCCCCCTAGACCTACCTCGTCCACAAAGATTTATTTAGCTCTAGTCCCAAATCCTACTACCTGGACCCAACCCCAGACCTACCCTGGTTCTAGGCCTCTACCTATCCCCAACCCGATCCATAAACTGACTCTAATACCAGCTCTAATCCCCCAGACCCAACCCTCCCCCCAAACCCCATCCCTAAACCTAAACCTACCCCAGAAAAACGACACATTAACTTCTGATAATACAATCCAGAGATTTATACCCATTACTAAACATACACCTCAATAATAGAAATTATCCAACCCACCCATCCTCAATACATACAGTATAACCCATACGATACAAATTCCTAGCCTCATTTAACATACCATCAATTCCAAAAAACCCTACTCCATAACCATATCATTAATTTTACCACAATTAAACATACCCCTTATCCTCTATAATAAAATAAATACACCCACCTACCCATGGCTCCCAAAAATTCCCCTACCCCTATCTCTTAAACCAACCCTGTACCTAGCCCCATTCCTACCCTTGAATTCATCACTCCCCCCCAAAACAATCACACATCCTTAGACACATCCCTAACCTTAACCACTCCCACATTCTCTAAGCCTACCCACCCATCTCAAATCCCATACACACATCCACATAATGAAATGTACCTACTCATCCCCACTATACATACACCCATCCGATATCCCTACCCCTAGGACAATGCTTTAATCATAACCACAATAAACCTACCCATTCCCCCATTCTTAAACCTACTACCGAAAACAACCCCAATACCTATACATACTAATCTAACACACTTATAAACAAAACCTACCCCCCCCTAAAAAAATATCCTCATCTTCCCCAGAACTAAACCTATCCCCTACCTCATCCCTACCCCCAATACACCATTACTAAACATCCCCCAATCATAGTCTTAAACATGATCGCCTAAACCTAGCACCAATCCTCCATCCTGACACAAACACTTATACAAAGAACCTACACCCACCATATCCCTTAAACAACCACCCCAACATATTTCCACCCCAAAACTCATGATCCCTATTTCTAGCCATATCCCTATCCCGACAACCATGATCTAAACCTACCCCTTATCCCAACCATAAAGATTCCCTGGAAACATCCCTAAACCTACTCCCCTACCCCAACCCTAAACATACCACTGAACCATGATAGAAATATCCCCCATACCCAATCCCTAAGATTACCCTAGAATTATTAATTAAACCTACCATAAACCCCATCCCAAAACCGACCTCCCACTAAACCTTAAACTACATCCAGTCCTAAACTAACAACTCTTACCTACCACTGGCCAGAACAATACTAAAACCTACCCCTCCCCACCATACCTACCCCTATCCCACCAAAATGTACCCACCTCCCCACCAATCAAAACTAGTATACCCAACCATAATCCTACCACCAACCCCATCTCTAAACATACCACATGACCCTCACCCAAAATATTCCATTCGACCCTAGCCATAAACACACACCATAAACCCAACACTAAACCTCCCCAAAACACATCGACCTACACCACCTAATATAACATATTACACTTATCCCCAAACATATACCATGTTCCTATCCCTATACTACAAAAAACAAACCCCCTAAACCACCATCCCTTAGGCCTTTCCCGAGTGCCGAACTATATCACCAACCATACCCCAATGCTTATCCCAAATCATATAACTAAGATTACAATCGTACCCACACAATACATACCCCCTAAAAAATTTTCCCCGAGAACTAATCCTGAATATAATCCCACAACCTGCAACTATACATACCCCCTGGCCACACCCCTAAACTTATCTATTGGTTCTAGAATTACCCTCACCCCTCAAACATAACCCTAATCCTACCCACTATCCCTAGACATATACCTCCGCCAAACCCATCCCTAATCCTACCCCTTGACCCCTTCCACAAACCTACCCATATGCCTAATCCCTAATACTACCAAGAACCTAGTAATAAAACATTCCCCAACAATAGACATGATCCTACCCTTGGCATGACACCATTCCTAATCCTACAACCTAACCCCATCCCTAATATTATTATTTTGACCATATCCATAATCCTACCCAAGCCTGCCCCTCGACCTTCTCACATCCCAATTCCCCTCGGTCCCAGACCAAAAACTATCCCCTGCCCCCTTCCCTAAACCTACTCTTTGTCACCATCATAATACCTACCCCTATTCATATCCCAAAACCTACCCTCATCCCTAGTCTAATCCTCCCAAACCATATCCCTAAAAATACCATAATCTTGACACCAATCCTAATCCAACCCCCTTAGACGCATCCCAAAAATTCTCACCCTTGGTTTTAGCCTAAACATTAAACTAACCCCTATCCCTATCCTCAAATCTAATCATACCACAACACCTAGCCATATAACCATCCCCAATCCTACCGCACCCCAACCCCCATTCCCTACCCCAACCCAAATCCTACCCCCATTCTCAACCGAATCCCTATCAATAGAACTACCACCAGCCCCAATCAGGAATCCAATAATCCTACCCATTTACCAAAACGTACCCATAAATCTACCCTTACATGAAACTATATTTCCATAGAAACCCCACCCCATGTCCTATTTTAAACCCCACACACAACCCTTGACCTAAGCACCCCATCCATTCACTAATCCTACCATGGACCCATCTATAAATTCATACCCTTTCTCTAGATTTATTCCTACCCCTTCCATTACCCCTATCCCTTAAAATACCATCAGGACAAACCCCTCAAACTATCCCCCACACCCATACAAAAACATTCCACATATTCTGATCCCTAATCCTACCCTGACTGTATCCTTAAACCCCTTAGAACAATCTTTTAACCTCACCGAAAACATACACTAAACCTATACACATACCATCCAATGTCCTCAACCTACCCTTTCCCCTAATATAAACACACCGTTGGGCAGACCCATTTCCCTACCCCCTACATTTCCTAAAAACCTCCTACCGTTTTCCATTGCACCAACCAAAATCCTACACCAACCCTATCCCTTTTCCCAACTTAAAAACTACCCCTCACCCATAGTTACATATCTAATCCTATCACAAAGGCTACTAAACCTACCCAAATCTAGCTCCCTCTCAGCAGACGACTTAAAACTACCCATATGGTATCTCTAATCCTTTCCCTGCTCATACCCCAATCCAACCCTTCCCCCACCACAAATACTATATCTAATAATAACACCATCCCAAGACCTAAAATATCCCCTAGATATAAACCTAAACCCCTTCTACAAGTCTATAATTCATCCCACCACCAAACTCCTAACTCCAATGAAAATCCTACACCTCCCACCAGGACCAAACTCACCACTATCAATTCCCCCCATCTATAGAAATAACACTAACATACCCAACCATAGATGTTCTATCCCCATGTCCATAAAACAAAACCTTTTCTATCTTAGGACATATCACTATCCCCTCCACCACACCCATATATTTCTCTGACCTTCCTAGCATGAGCAGTGTCCATAATATCCTCAACCCTAACCATATCTCTAACACTAGTAAACCTACCCCTCCCACCATTATATCCCCAATCCTACCCATGACCAAACACCAAACCCTCAATCCATACACCTACCCCCAACCCTAGTTACAATACTAATCCCAACTCAAGACATTCCTCTTGGCCCAATACAACCCTAATTTCAAGACATATCGGCCTCAGGCCTTAGAACAAAAACTATACCAACCTTATCCCAAATCATACATCCAGTCCTAATCCTAAACATATCACATAACCCATCACTTAAAATAAGCACGTCCCCATCCCTAAAACTACAACCCCTTCCACAGGTGTTTTGTATTTTTAGGATTTGGGATTAGGGTTTTTGGGCCTAATGGTTTGTTGTTTTAAAGTGTATCGGGTTTAGGTATTATTGTGGATGAGGGTTCTGGATTTTGTGGGGTTAAATGATGAATGATTTTTATTGAGGAGGGTTGAGGGTTTTTTTTGTGTGTATAGAGTTTATGATATTATTGGGTCTAAGGGTAAATTGTATTTTGGGAGGTAGGGTATACATTTTTTTTCTAGACGAGGGATAATGGATTATTTAGATATGAATGGAGTGGATGAAATTTACATGATGGAATATTCATATAGGGAGTTGTAAGGCCCGCAATTAAAGGAATATTAAATAGACTAAAATATGCAATATGATCCCATCACACTGCTATAAATCTCCCAAAACCAATGTGAAAGCATGAAATTGGAATATAGGATTATTATAATTTTTATAGACACAAATAATAGATTCATGATACCCAATCTACATAGATTCTTGAGTTTTTAGAATCCATGTACACATGGAGGCTCAAAAAAGTGAATCCTTAGGTACCATTCTCCAATACATTAGGCCTAAAACATAATTTTCTGACCAGTGGTTTGTGGGGTAGATGGGCGAGTGATACTTTTCTAAAATATATATATCATGGTTATAATTTTTTATTTAATGAGAAATGGAAGGATCATAATTTATGAATTTCGGGAATTAGACCATTTACAACTGAATAACCTCTTGGATTAAAATATACACACCCATTGAAATTTTATTTCATTCAGTATTGTAATAAAGATGTTATGTTTGGTTTTCTTCCATTATTTCAGGAATGTTCTAATTCTTCCTACCTTCTCATGTTCATTATTTCCATGTCAGTATTTCTATTAAATCGGTGACCCATGATCACATATCCCCTAGTTTCATTCCACAACCAAATTGAATTAGTTTGTGGATCAGGAATCACATATATCCCATGTGTGTGTTATCTATGTAGATGGTTATTCTCCATATAATGTTGGATAACTAATTTCACCCACAATACATACCGATCATATGAAACTTCTCCCTAAAACACATCCTTGATCTTATACCCTACACCAAGATTTTCAAAACAACTTTTTCATCTCATATAACTGAGGTATTATATCATTGGATGAAGTGGTAGGCATTTATCCCCTCATATGAATTTTTTTCCATAAGAGTATGATCTATGAATTGAATATTAATAGTGGAGAGAAATATTAAAAAATAGTATTTAGTGTGTATCATTATGTGTGTGTGTGTACTCATTTTTTTATTGTGTGTGACTATGTATATGTTGTGTGTTGGATTTCTACATTTGTATGTATGAGTGGGTACATATTTTTCCTCGTGTGTGTAAGTATGTATTTTTTGTGTGAGTATGTATCATCTTGATTATGGGTATTTGTCTATTCTCACATTTTTGAGTAGATGTGTATCATTGTTTGTGTTCACCAATGTGTTTTTTGTTGTGGATCATGGGATAATTTCATGGGAAGGGAATTTCCCAAGATATTGATCAAGTAAGATGATGTATTTCTCCCACAATGGAATCTACATGACTGCAAATGAAATATTTGGCTAGACATGATGAACCATGACATTCTCTCAAGAATAATCAACCATCCATGCGGATGATCCGTGATGAACCATGACATTCTCTCAAGACACATCAATGATAAACATGTTGTATTAGATGGATACCTTTGATAATTGTTTTATGGATGTAATATATAGGATAAAAATATTCCAAGAACAAATAGGAGGACAAATAGATACAGTATAATAATGAAATAAATGGTGGTATTAAGGTGAGGGTCCTGTCATTTTAATGAAATAATGATGACAAATAATTTTTTTTGTGGATGATTCTGGTCATGAAATTTTTTTCATGTCATGAATATTTTTATACGAATAAAGTCAAACATACCTCCGTTGAATTGTCTAATTATACATTAATTCCTTGGTATTAGATAAAAAATGTGATCTTTTGATATGGTCGATATTCCCTCATAACATTGGATAACATGATGTTATCCCTGAGAATTTCAATTTTCCCCTCATACAATAATAGATATCATCACAACAAACATTAGTGGCGCAAACAATTTAATAAGTGTGTTTATGATTACAAAAACATTATGAAATTTGATATAATATAAGAAAAATTGAGGAGGTTCTAGATGTAACCATGTCATGTTTTTTACATGGGATAATTGTAGATATTTTTAATCATTTGGAGATATACAATCATGTTGATATAGAATACAAGCTCCACCAAGTCACCAAAGTTGAGAAAAAATTTAAATTTTCTTCTACATTACGACTCCCACTACCCATTTGAATACATGGAAAATGTTAGTTATTTATATTATAGAATCATCCATGTCAAAAGTGGATCCTAATAAAAAAGTAAAAAGGTAATTATTGAACCTAAATACCATTATTTAGATGATAATAGAAAAAGAAATCATGGAATTTGATGTTAAAAATAATAAAGGAGGATTAACATTGAATGTTATTTCTCATACTGGGTCTCCATAACAATACAATTAATGGAAATGGTAGACTGAAAAAAGGAGCTCGAAGGAAGTAGTGGGGGATTCCTCATAAATTAGATATTGATATTCCACCGTATAAGGTGAGTTTATCACAAAGTGGTGGCTTTTGAGACGTAAAAGGATGTCCAATGAGGAGGATAAAATGGAGAACAATTTCTTTTCCAGATAAAAAGTAAATGGGAGGGTATGTAGTTTGGTAATTGATCACAGATGTTGTAGAAATATGGTGATAGATTAGTAGGTGGGGGTGTTGTGGATTCTAACATTGAAGCAACTACATCATTTCTGACACTAGTGGTTTGATGAATGTGGATAGATGAAGGTTACCAAACATGTGAAGGTATTGTTGACCATTATTAAATATGTGATTGATTTATTCTATGAAGATATTCATATGATGGAACTGAATTTTCTACTAGGTCGACCATGGTAGTATGATCCATGTGTTACTCCAGATGATTTTCTATACGATCAAACTTTTGTACTCTAGGGGAACCAGTAACCCTCCTCCTGATGCCTCTCAAAAAATTGAACATCACATTTTGAGAGAGTGAAAGTCAAGTGAAGATGAAATGAATATTGGAAATCCAAAAGGAGGGAATAATGGAAGAGGTTATATAGAGTGTAAGAATGATATCATATTTAATGATAAATGACAATACAATAGTTATGATATTGAGTTGAATAATGGGATGATCATAGACATGTGAGATGTTAAGGATGCTTTGATTACATGCAAAAAATTCAATGTAACTATGTACAAAGAGGAAATGATAAATTCTTACAACATAACACCTTATTTTTAATATATAGGTGAAATTTTTTCTTAGGTGTATGGTGACGTCATTATTTCATAGGATACTCCATGTATTCTACCAATTTTTGTGTTAATAGAAATTCGAATATCTATTGAAAAAATCACAAGAATAATGTTTTGGAATGATTTCTTACACTATGTAAATATTTCTTATAAAAGGGGAGATCACCGTATAATGAAATTTTATTCATTAGTAACTCCTTATAGATTTAGCCACCAAACCTCTATTATTCATGATTCACTACATATAAAGGAATGTAAATTTAAAGAAGGAAAATGAAATAATAAGAAACACCATGACAAATAAAAAAAGATAATGATGTTTCAAATTAAATATAATTAAAATATCTAGATATATAGAGATGGACTATGAATAATTCATGAGATTATTGTTTAAAAAAAAATCCAATTTCAGGTTTTTTAAAATTTTATTTTTAATTTATATTATTTTAATCCTTTATTATATTAATATTCAAATGACTATGTTTCAATGAATAATCCTTTTGAAAAGGGAGTGGATGATAGGAAACTAATGGATGATATTGAATTGATGGATTGTGTGATGATGGAGTTTCATGTCCCAAAGATTTATAGAAGATTAATGAGATATAAAGTGGTAGAAAGGTCCCAACTAGAGACATTAAATGGACCAAACCCATGTGTATTGATTGAATACTTGCACACATGGAGATTTTATATGGGAACCTTTTTTCAGCATATTCTTGTTTGATTTTATAGAGACAGAAAGTCAATTATTGTGGTCTATTTATTGAAAGTATTATGTTAAATTTTGAAAATGTATTTGGTATACTATTTCATTATTTATTTTAGAGGAAAAGTTGGGTATATACTTTTGGAAATTTGGGAATTAGACCCATGACTATTACATCACCCCTTAGTAATAAATAACATCCCATGGAACATTTATTGCATCCATAACTATAATAGGGATATTATTATTTTAATATTTATCTTGAAATGATTAATATTATTAATACCCTTTCACATGTCAATTATTACCTTGTTCATATATATATTAGTTCAGTGATCCAAGATCACAAAACCCTCATTTATATGTGTCACAGAAAATGTGTTTTTTGTTTATTTTCCATCACATATTGGTATTCAGTGTGTTTCCAATGTAGTATTTATTTCTCCTAATAGCTTTGGTTAAAATAGAATAACACATAATGGTTGTTCATAAATACATATAATATAAAATGGTAAAAATTATTATAGAAATTTAAATAATTACCATAACATGAGGGAAACATAGTTATAAAATATCAAACAAATAATAAAGAAACAAACCAATTTAAGAGAAGTTGGAAAGAACCAATACCGTAGAAAGAGTTATCTAATATCCATGGCTCTTTCATATCACAATAATATGTAAGTGTACAAATAGTCTCTTGATGTAGTCTACCTTCAAATCAATAATTTAATAAAAAGATAACTAACAAGAAATAACAAAACATGAGAAGTAACAAAAAAGAAAAAGAAACATATGGTGAACAGAAAACACACAATGTAAATTATGATGGTGAGTAAATTGATCTATTTGAATTGAAAACACTCACCATTGGTATAAACAATCAATTTATAAAATAAAGAACATTTTTTATTTTCAACATTTACAAAACAAACTATATTGGTGAAAACCAACATTGAAAAAATATCTCACCATGAGGTTCTTATAATGGGGATATCATGAGAATCCAACATAGGGTATATCGTAGTACATTAATATCATAGAGAATACTAAAGATGGAGAGTAGGTTCTCACAATGTAGAATAATCAAAAATTAAAAAATGTAGAAATATTAGTTTAATTAAAAAATTGAGATCCATAATATTAGAACAACAAAAGAACAAATAGATAGAAATATTGAGATAAACCAGCTAAAATATTAAACCTGCGGAAACTCAATTATCTTTCTAGACACCATATATGGTTAAATATTTGAAGAAGATGGGAAAATGGGGACCGGGATAGCATGAGAATAAAAAATAATATAGAATAATAGCAATAATGGAAAATCATAAAGGATGAATAAATGTTCAAAAATCCTTTGTAGAAATAAGAGTAGAAGGGCATTGGGGAAAGGCTCACTTGATGGTAGATGAGGCAGAAGCTGAAGGGGATAGGAAAAGGACATGCATGATAGAAAAAATTTGCGTGAATGTAGTTGAAAAAATATCAGAAAAAAGAGACGATAAGAAAGAAGATCCAATGTCTTGAACTATATATTAGGGTATTTTTTTGGGCTATATCATAACAAATGTGATGTAGATGAGTGGTATATAAGAAAAGATGCATAGAAGAGCTGACATAACAGAAACTAAAAAAACACACTTCCTACTTGAAACCTTATCCCAATCCATCCAAGAACACTACACATGCCAACATGCTCATATCATCATCCATGACCAGATATAGTTTTATTAAATTATCAATAGATAGACCTGACACTGGGTAGACAATCCAACCCCTTAAATATGTTGCTGAGGTTCTATTGGAAGGGGATTTCACATATTCCTATTTTATATATAAAAATGAAAAATTTAAATTAAAAACATACACATGTAATAAAAAAATATAATTAATTTTTATAATAAATTGTATTTTTTGAAAAATAAATTAAGTTAAATGTTGTTACATTGTAATTTATTAATAAAAAATGATATATCAAATAGTTAATAACCAAATACAGTCATTTTAGGGCAATGAGTTTAGGAATTTTTGTGGCTAATGGTTTATTGTTTATTTTATAAGGGTATAAGGTTTTGGTGGGTTCATGATTTTTTTAGGGACGATTGTTTAGGGTTTTTTGGGGATGTGGGTCTTAGGATTCATGGGGCAGTGGATTTAAGGTTCATAGGTGAAGATGGTATAGGGTTTTTTGTGGTGATGATGGTAGTCAATTTATTAGGACGAGGGTATAGGGTTATTTTGGGGTTGAGCAATTTAGGTTTTTTGGATCCAAGGGTTTATGAATTTTTTGGAATGAGGGTTTAGGGTAGTTTAGGGTAGAGGGTTTAGTGTATATGGGTATGCAGGCTTCATATTTTTTTTGGAGGGATTCAGGTTTTGGGGTTTTGGGGATGTGTGTTTAGATATTTTTGGGAAGGCGTTTTGTGGGGTCTTGGGGATGGGGATTTGGAATTTTTGGGAGTGAGGTTTTAATGATTTTATGGATTTATGTTTTAGGTGTTATAGGGTTATTTAAGGCTAAGGCTATATAATTTTTAGATTGGAGGGTTTAAAGTATTTTAGGACTGATAGTTTTCTATTTTTTGGTACTAAGGGATTACTGTTTTTTGGGCTATGGGTATAATGGTTTTTTTGGATGGAGGATTATGGTTTTTGGGTGATGAGGCGTTATTTTTTTTCGGGGATGAATTTTTATGAGTTTTCAAAGATTTGGGTTTAGTTGTATTTTGGATGTTTTATGTTTTTATAGTGATGAGTGTTTTTGGTTATTTTATGGATGAGTGTTTATGGAATATTATGGTAAGGGTTTGATTATTTTTTGCAGATGGTTTTGGGAGTTTAATGGATTAGGGATTATGGATTTTTTGAGATGAGGGAATGGTGTTTTTAGGGATGATGGTTTAGGGTTTTTTGGGGTTGGAGGATGGGTTTCTTTTTTGTTATTTGGGGATAAGGGTTGAGGGTGTTTTTGTGATAAGGGTTTGTGTTTTTTTATTTCCAATATAATATGGTTTTTTTTCTAATCAGGGATTATTGTTTTTCATGGCTGAGGTTGGAGGATTTTTTAGCTATAAGGGATGAGGGATTTATAGGCCTGGAATTTTAATATTTAATTGTGGAGTGGGTTTGGGGACTTTTTGGGATTAGGATTGAGGGATTTTCTGGGTGAGGGATATGGGTTTTTTGGGTTTGGGGTTACGAGTTTCTAGGGGGTGAGTGTTTAGGGTATTTTAGGGGTGAGGGTGTAGGATTTTTTTAGGGTTATTGGATTATGGTTTTTTAGTGTTATGTTTTTATGGTATTTTGGGGCCAAGGGTTTTGGGAATTTTGGTGCAGAGGGTTTATAGTTCTTTTTGGAAAATTCGATCTTGTTTTTTTAGGAATGAGGTTTCTTGTTTTTTTTGTCATATTGTGTTTAGGGATATTTAGGGATGATTGATCATTTTTTTCATTTTTGTATTTATATTTTGTTTTAGTCATGATGGTTAATTGTTTTTCATGAATTATATTTAATTATTTTATTGGGTAAGAGATTTAGGAGTATTTTGGGCCAAGGTTTTGAGATTTTTATGAAAGATGGTTTCAGGTTTTTTTTTGTGTTTAGGGTTTATGTTTTTCTCATGTTTAGGTTTTATGGGTTTCCAGAGAAGGGTTTAGGGTTTTGAGGACATAAGGTATGTTTTTTTAGGGCTCAGGGTTTAGGGTTATTTTTGGGCAGAGGGTTTCGGATTTTTGTGGAAATGATTTTTGGTTTTTTGGTGGATAATGGTTTATGGTTATTAGGTTAATGTATAATTGGCTTTAGGAAGGAGGGTATATGATTTTTGGGTATGAGGGTTTAATGTTATTTTGGGTATGATCATTTAGAGTTTTAGGTTCTTGTGGGATTAAAGATTTTTAAACAGTGGGTTTATGTTTTTTTGGGCTGAGTGGTTATGGTTTATTGGTGCTGATTGATTAGGGTTTTTTGGGATTTAGAGTTTAAGGGTTCTGTGTATGTGGTTTTCTAGTTATTTGGGGTATAATTTTTATGATTTTATTGTGATAAGGGGTTAGGGTTTTAGGTTGTTGAGGGATTTAGCATTTGTTTCTACTTTTAATGGTTATTTTTGGGCTGAGTGTGTATGGCCTATTGAGGATCAGGGCATTGTGTTTTTTCTTTTTTAGGTTTTATGATTTTATATGGATGAGGTTTTTTGTTTTTTGGGTAATGTTTTTATGATTTTTTGGGAATGAGGGTTAATAGAATTCTTCATCTATGGGATTATTTTTTGGGAAGAGGGTTTAGGAATTTTTTTGATAAGGGTTGAGGATTGATAGGGGGTGTTGGTTTTTTTAGTGGATGAATATTTTGTGTTTTAAGTGGAGAGAGTTGAATGTTTTTTTGTATGAGGGTTTATTTTTTTTGGGACTAAATTTTTATGTTATTTTTTGGAATTAGGTTTTTTTGTTCATAGGTATGTGGTTTTATGGGGATTATTGCATGAATGTAGAGGGTTTTTTTGGGTATGAGTGTCAAGGTTTTTATCTATATCAGGTTATAAGGTTTTCTAAGGATGGGGGGTTATTGTTTTTTGGGTTGTTTTTTAGTGTTTTTTTGTTCAATGGGTTTTAGTGTTTTTTAGGTTGATGGTTGATGGTATTTGCGGGATGAGGGTTGAGGGTTTATTATGCAAATTTCTGAGGGTTTTTTATATGAGTGTAGATGGTTTACATTTTTCTCTAGTGATGTATTACGGTTTTTCGGGGATGAGGGTATGGGGTTTTTTAGGGAATGGGATTTTCTATTTTTTTTGAGTTGTTTGATTCAGGTTTATTAGGACTGTGGTTGAGGGTTTTTTAGTGAATATTTTTTTATTATTTGGATTATAGTGTTGAATTTTTAATTAGGGTGTGGAGTTACTGTATTTTAGGGATTGGGATTTAGGGGTTTTCGATTCTATGGATGAGGTTTGAGGTATTTTTGGGGTAATGGTTTTGGTTTTGGGTGTTTAGGGATGAGTGATTTTTTGGTTGTGGGTATAGGGGTTTTTGGATGTTTTTTAATTGGTTTTTTTGTGTTTGAGGGTTTAAGGTTTTTAGGAAATTGTTATGATTTTATCGGTTAGATTTAATTCTCTGAACCCAGTTTCCCAGAGTCGGTGCATTATTTTAATACATTTTCATGATTACAAGGAATCATGTCTTGAAGGACCTATTAGTTTATAATTAATGAAAAATAGATTACATACATGAATGTTATGTTACACATTATAACATACAATACAACATAGATAGATTTTTTAGAATGCCAATTTTCCCTTAGCATAACCCTACATCTCAATCATAAAATACTTTTTGGGATCCATGGAAAATAAAACATAACAAAAGGGGTGTGATCAGATGCTCAGTAAGGGTAAATAATTTAGCGGAAGATATAAACCATTATCGAAAGATGTGTAATAAAAAAACATTATTTTAATCATAAACATGATCATAATATGGCCAAATTAAATTAAAAATTTCCATATAAACATGCACATGGATATTCTAATAGTAGAATAATTAGATGTAACAAATAATTTCATTATGAGGGAATGCATAATGCCAGAAATTATGAAACATCCTATCAAGGCCTTGGTTAAGTCATCTAGAAATGATTTATTCCTCGACCAAAACCATATATCATATTCGGAAATGCCTCGGGCAATTACATGTCTAATTGTATCATGATACCTTCTGATGAATCGAGGAGCTATAGCGAGCTGCACCCGTCACATACTATGTCCAATACATTCCTCATATGTAATTTTTTTAACATAACACAAACATTCATATTAAAACTATGATACGAAATTTCAATACATTATCTATAAACTATGAATGGTATAAAATAACACATCCACTATCAAACATATCTCAAAAACTACAATATAATATGGAATACTTTTATCTTGATAAATCAACCTCCATCAAGAATAATATCTAGTATAGGATGTTGACATAGTTGAAAATGATCAGTAATAAGATTTGAGATAAATACCCATTTTTCATGAAATCATTTTAAATTATCAAATTTATAATGGAATTAATTGAAAATATTTTTTTGAACCAATGTTTCCCATACCACATTGGATCTTTGAAAATAATTTTCATTTCAAAACATTCATGTCCATATAAATAAATCTTTAAAATCATTTTGAAAACATGGGCATTAATTAAAAGGTGATAGAATGATAAAATTTTAAAACATTTAAAATGATGATCTAGTTAAATAGGCCCTCCCATAAAACCATAAGTGACTCCTTTTGAAAACATTTTTATGAAATATGGTTATCAATGTTAAGTATGTTCCAGAAAATAGTTACACATAAACAATCTCAGATAATATTGAGATTGAGGACATAACGCTTACCTTGCACTTTCCATAGGTTGAGGTTACGTTTAACATCCTATATAATGACCATTGTATGTTATTAGATTATAACAGAACCATATTAATATTTATTATATCATACATTATTCATTTATTATGTTATTATAACCATTTAATAATTTTTTCCATGTTAAATTATCATTTCGGGTAATAATCTCTTTCATTATCATACGTATTTTAACTTGTTAGTCTTGATCATATCATTTAGATCATGATTTAAATAAATCCAGAATGTAAAACATTATTCATATATCATATATATTTATATTATAAATATGTATAATAGATAGATATAGGAAATAAAAATACACCGTTTATGGAGACCATAGGTGGTACGTACGCATAAACATTGTTTCTGTTTTAATATCGTATTGAATGGAAGTAAATGATTGAGCTAAATGTAAATATATATATATAAATATATATATATCCAGTAGTATTATTATGTCATATTTTACATACTTATTAACAATATATATTTTCATAATCATCATTGAATGGTGAACGGGGAAATGAAACCCATCACGTCGTGGAGACGATAATCTATACGTACGCACGAGAGAAAATATCATTATTTTGATGATAAAATCGTCTAAAATTGGATGTTATATTATATATATAGAATTATTACCATGTTATATTTATTATTGACATCATTTATACTCATTATTCTATCCATCCAAATAATGAAGTGTTTGAATAACAAACTACACCACGATGTGGAGACGGTAAGCCGTACGTATGCACGTATGGTAACTTTTTCATTTATAGGATGGATAGAATAAAAAATATTGATGTACCATATTTATAATAACATATAAGTATTTAATGGGTATTTGAGTTATTTATTTTTATGGAAACAACAAATAATGAGGAAGTGGATGAAAAAAAGAACTTGAAAGAGGGTGGTGAAATTATTACCTCTTCTTCCGGTGTATCCTTTTGATTTGAAGAAAATGTCTCCTTAGGTTTTATTTATGCTCAAGGGAATGCATTTAGGATTAAGTGAAGGATGTTTGGAGGATATTTTGGATGTGTTTGGCCGATACTAATGGCTTTGGAGGTGTGATTTGAAGAAAATACAAGTGCTCTTTTATAAGAGATGTGAGAGTCATTTTAGGAAATTCATGAAATATTATATTATAATAAAATCATTTTCCATTATTAATGGATCCAAAAGGATTCAGTTTTAATATAAGGTGGTTTTGGGACTAAATAAACTCCAAAAATTGGCTTTATATAGGTTTTGGTTACCATATTTACATTATATTTTAGATTTAACTCTTAGTTAAATAGTTTGAAATTTTCCATGTCACTTTGTATTTTTATATTATACGGTTAATATACATACTAAAAAATTCCAAAAAAACCCCATGTGGTTAATTAATAAAATATATAATATATTATATGTAATTTTTCCTATACATATATTTTTAAGACTATTATATCATTTAATAATATATTATTTGTTTTAGAAACTCATTTTAGTCAATTTTGACACTATTTGGTATTTAAATTTTGTGAAATTCATAACATCATGATTACTTAGAAATAAATTTATCTAATCAATAATAACATGTAATATCCTCTTATAAAATTAGTGTATGAAATAAAAACATTAAATTATATTTATTTTTATATTTATAATATCATTTATTTGATTATATCATTAATAAGGATAATACTGCATCATTATGGGTCATGTATAAATATATTTATTTTATTACTAAGAATTATAAATAAAATATCATGATGTAGAAAATATTTTTATATTTATATTGACTATTTATATTCTCATAGATCAATTATATAACCTCAAATAAATTTCTTTTTACTATAAGATGTTTGCTTTTGTTATTTTTGTCTTTGCATTAGATTATTTAATATAAAATTTCATTATCACACTCATGTGGCTCCAAGGGATCCCAAAATAGACCTAATGATGCTAATGATCAGACATTAATCATCCAATAGGATTTGGACACATGTTAGGGTAATTTAGTATTATTATAATATTAATTTTTTACCTTTATTTACTGGATTTACCATTTAACCATGGTAAATAAAAAATTTACCAAACTAATTATTCATAATGTCTAAAAATAAAAGTTATATATTTAGACAATTTTGTCATCCTGATTCGAAATATGGAATATATTTTTTCAAATTCAAAACACATAAGTTTAATTAATTAATTAAAAATTAATTTTTGTTTTCGATACGAAAAAGTGGGGTTTGGGAAATAATAATTATCAATAGATCAGCACTTGATTATGGCCAATTTCAAAGTGTAATTTCTTCAAATTACCAGTATTGGATTAAATGGTAATAATATAACCTAATTATAATTTAAACCACTCAATTATATAATTTAACACTATGTATATTTCTATTAAAAAAGTTGTTTTTAAATCAAATTTAGTATTATTCACTATTCATCAAAATATGAAAGTTATCATAAAAGATCAAAAAACATATCCAAACTATGTATTTATAACCACTTCTAAAGTATAATTTAATTTCAATAAAGTTAATATATAAAAGTGTCAAATATTTGATTTAAAAATGGTTCTCCATTAAAAGGCGGAAAACCTGCATTTTTTGAAGGATACTTCTTTTATTTTAAAATTTTAGTTTTTTTATATTAAGTATAAGAAACAAAAAATATGATTGTTAATATTATATAGTATATATATATAAAACAAATTGTGGTTAATAGTATTCATAACTTCTTTTTGAACGGTTAGTTAGGTATGTTAGGGTGCACTTGATCTTGGGGTTGTGTGTAGTGCAAGCTATTGATTTACATTAAAGAGATAATGTACTATGAAATATTGGCGCATTACAGAAGAGGATTAGTGTTTTCTTGGGGGTGAGATTTTATTTTGGGTTGTGGGTTTATGTTTTCTTGGGGATTATTTTTTTTCCACTTGGGGCTAATTATTTTAGGCTTTGGGGTGATGGTTATAGGATTTCATGAGGATGAGGTTTTTTGGTGTTTTTTGGTAATGAGTGTATATTGATTTTTATTTATGATGTTTTTGTCATTTTTGGGTGACTGTTTATTGTTTCTAGGGTTGACGGTTTATGTTTTTTTGGGTTAAGGGGTTCTTGGTTTTTTGGGCCTTAGGGATGTGATTTTTTTTGGGGATGGGGGTTGCGGGTCTTTATGGTGCCATGGTTCGTGTGATTTCAAGGATGAGTGTATAATATTTTTTAGGTAAGGGTTTAAGGATTATTTTGTTATAGATTTTATTGTTTTTTTATGATGGATTATGTGTTTTTGGGATAAGCGTTTAAGGTTTTTCTGTGCTAGAGGATTTGGGTTTTTTTGGGATAGGGTTAATTTTATATTAGTGTGGCTGGCTGGATGTTTTTTTGAGGATATGGGTGTATGGTTTTGGGGTTTTTGTAAGATATTTTGTAGGAGATGAGGGTTTGGGATTTTTGGGGACAGAGGGTTGTGGATTTTCTAGGTCTATATGTCTTGTTTTGTTTTGCTGAGGGTTGAGAATTTTTGGGGATGTGGGTTTATGGTTTTTTATGTTGAGGGTGGAGGGGTTTTAAAGGATGATGGTTGGATGTTTTCTGGGACTGACGGTTGGGTGCTTTTTTGGGTAATGAGTTGAGGTTTTTTTAAGGATGAGAGTTTATAGTTTTATATGGTTTAGTGATGGGGTTTTTTAAGACTAATGGTTGATGATATTTTTGGACAATTGATGAGTGGTTTATTGTGGGTGATGGATTAGTGTTACATTGGATGAGATTTAATGGTTATTTGGGCACGAGATAGATTTATTTTTGTGTATATATAAAGATTATTTTTTCGGGCTAAGGGTTTTTATTATTTTTGGGTTGTGAGATGATTCTTTATTGGGATTTTTGTTTATATGTTTTGCGTCATTGATTAAATTTTTTATGTGATGATGGTTGGATATTTTTTATTGTTTAAGGTTAAGGGTTTTTTGGGGATGGATGTTGAGGGTTTTTAGGGACAAAGGGATGCCAATTTTTCAGGGTGAGGGTTCTATAGTTTTTTGGATATGAGGATTGATGGTTTCATGGGATTGACTGTTGAAGGGTTTTTTGGGTTGATTGATGTGGTTTTTTGAGGATAATAGTTGAGGTTTTTTTGCGGTTAAGGTTTTTTTTATAAATGGATTGTATTTTTTAGGCATTGGGATGAGGGGTTTTTTAGGGTGACTATTTTGGTTTTTTTAGTTCTAAGGGTTTAGGGTTTTAAATGGAGGGGTCTGATAGTTTTATATGCTTGAGGGTTGCTAGTTTTTTGGGGGTAAAGGTTGAGGATTTTTTAGGGATAACGTTTTATGTTATTTTGGGATTGTGGGTTGATGTATTTGTGGGTATTTGTGTTGGAGGTATTTTGGGGGGGATAAGTGATGCAAATATTTTAGAGATGAGTATTGAGGGTTTTTTGGGCTAAGGGTTGATTGTTTTTTTGTGAATGAGGTATCATGTATTTTAATGGACGATGGTTTAGGTACATTTAGGGATGATGGATTGTCGTTTTATGGGGATATGAGTATAGGTTAATTTTGGTGGTTTAGGGTTTTATGGTTTTTTGGTGATGATGGATTGGGTTTTTTGTAGGTTGGTGTACTGTATTATGGCTAAGTATTAATGGTTTTTTGTGGCTGACTATTTGGGGTCATTTAGGACTAATGGTTTTTTGGATGTGGGTTTGGGGTTTTATAGGGATGTGGATTTTTCATTTTTGGGGATTATGTTTTTAAGGTTTTTTTGTGGTTATGTGTTAAGGGGGTTTTGGGAAAGCGTGATTATTGATTTTATTGGTTGTGGGTTTTCTGTTTTCTATAGTTCAGTTTTTTTGGGTTTTGTGGGGATGTGGGATTGTCTTTTTTTAGGGATGAGGGTTTGAGGTTTTTATGGATGTGGGATTAGTGATTTTTTGGGCATAGATTTTTGGGATTTTAGGGATGAAGAATGTAGTTTATTTTGCATGATTGAATGGGGTTTTTTTCATATGTCGGTAAGGGGGTTTTTAGAGATGAGGGTTTTGGGTTTTTATGGATAGAGGGTTGAGAGTTTTTTTGGATAAAATAAATGAGGCGATTTATTGGATGTGGGTGAATGTTTGTTTTGGGAAAACGTATGAGGTCTTTTTAGGGTTGACGGTTAGAGTTTTTTTGCGGGTTATGGGTTGATTGTTATCTATGTTTTAGGATTGGTTAATATTTAGGGAAGTCGATTGAGTGATTTTTTTGTTTGATGGTTTAATATGTAAGGACTGAGTTTTTGGGGTTTTTTTGGGTAGTGGTTTATTGGGTTTTGTGGATGAGCTTTATGGTTTTTAATAGGGACATGGGTTTACAATTTTTTGGGGGTTGAATGTTTATGATTTATTGGGGATATAGATTTAGTGTGTTGGTGGACTAATTTCTAGGGGTTTATGGTGATATGGTTTTTGTGTATTATTGGGTTTAGGGTTAATTGGTTTTTGGGTCTTAATATTTTTTTATTGAGGGTGAGGGGTTGGTGTTTTCTATGATTTGTATTTCTGGATAATTGGGGGTGAGGACGTGGGGAGTTTTTGGCTGTGTGTATGTGGTTTTTATGTAATAGGGTTTATTGTTTTTTGGGGATGGAGGATTGAGGTTTTTTGGAGGCTGTGGCTATCATGTTTTTTTGGGGACGAGGGATTACTATTTATATGTATATAAGGTGATATTCTATTTTGGGGCTGAGGGTTTAGGATATTTTGGGGATTCGTGAAAAGGGTTTTTTGTGATAAGGATTAGGGGATTCTTGGGGATGAGGTAATCTATTTTTTGAGGGGATAATGGTTTAGGTCTCATTAGGATTGAGGGTTTGTGGTTTCTGGGAATGAGGATTTAAGGTTTTTTTGGATTTTAGATTAGGGTTTCTTGGGTTGTAGGTTTAGGGTTTTTTGTGATGAGGTTTTCTTTGGATAATGGTTAAGGGTTTTTCTCATTTATGGGGGTATGGTTTTTTGGGGATGAGGATTTGGAATTTTTTAGTTGAGGATTTAGTGTTTTTTGGGAATGAGGGTCTATGTTTTTTTTTGAGAATTAGGGTTTTCAATTTTATTAGGATGAGGGTTTATGGTTTTTTGGTGTGAGGAATTATGGTTTTTATGGAAGCATGTTTTGGGTTTTTAGTTTGTGGATGGTATTGATGTTTTTGTGGTAGAGGGATTTGCTGTATTGGAAGAGGTTTTAGTGTTTGATGATCCAATTGTTCAGTGTTATGTGAGTAGTGGGATTGGATGTTTAAGGGTGTTGAGGGTATAGGTTTATTTAGGATTGGGGTTCTGGGTTTGGGGGAATGATTTTTTTTTTATGGTTGAGGGTTTACGGTTTTTTAGTGTCGGGTTTCTGGGGAATTTTAATGCAGAGGGTTTTTTGTATTATGGTGATGGGGGTTGTTTCTTTTTTGATGATTTTATTGTTGTTACGAGTACTGATGGATTTTTTTTGGAGGAATTTTTAGTGTTGAAGATTTATGGGTTATTTTGGGGATGAGTGATTAGTGTTTTCTATCTTTGGTGGATTATTTTTTTCTAAAGAATAAGGTTTATGATTTTTCATAGATGAGAGTCTAGGTGTTTTGGGGGAAAATGGTTCAGATTTTTTGTTGGGATGATGGGATTTGTGTTTTGGGGGTTGAGGTTTTATGTTTTTTGGGGTTGAGTGTTTGGGATTTTTTGTGGTGAGGTTTTTGTGTTTTTTCGGGATAAGGGTATATGGTTTTTTGTGATGAGGGTTTTGGATTTTTTGATGCTATGGGATTAGTTTTATTGTACATGTGGTTTTATTTATTCATTTGTGTTAGGGATTTATGATTATTGGTGATGGGGGTGTTGGGTTTTATGGGTATAGGTATTGGCTTTTTTTGGGTTCAAGGGTTTTGAAGCTTGTGGTTTCATGGGTTTATCATTTTTTTGGGGTTGAGGGTTATAGATTTTATTGGTTTGTTTTTTGGGATGTGGTTTTGTGGTTTATTTGTTGCGGGTTTTTGGGTTTTTTTTGCTGCGAGATTAGTTCTATTAGTTCTACATGAATGGGGACTAATGTTATTTTTGAATTAGGTTTTATAAGGATTATGGTTTATATTATTTTGTTTCTTTGGGTTTAGGGTTTTATTGGGATGTGGGTTTTGAGTTTTTTAGGGTTGCGTGTTAATGGTTTTCTTGGGATTAGGGTTTAGGGGTTCATAGGCCTTTGGGGTTTGGTTTTTCTAGGGATGAGGATTTCATGTTTTCTAAGGATGAGGGTTTAAATTGTTTAAGGTATGTGTTTTTAGTCTTTAATATGGATGAGGGTTTTGGGTTTATTGGGGTTAATGTGTTAAATTTTTCTGGGGATGAGGGTTTAACATTTTCCAGGGATGAGGGTTTATGAATATATTGTGATGTGGGTTTTGGGTTTTCATGGGATGTGGGTTTGGGGTTTTATGGCGATGATTTTTTTCATCTTTATAGGGTAGGGGGTTTATGTATTTCTAGTGGATTGGGTTTTCAATTTTTTCGGGATAAGGATTTATAGATTAATAGGACTAGGGGTTTGGTGATTTATTGAGATAAAGTGATAGGGTAATATAGGGATGAGGCTTTATGGAATATGGGTATTAGGGATTTTATGATATATTTGGATTAGGGATTATTTTTTTCCTGGACTCAGTGTTTAGTCTATTCAAGGGATAAGTATTTAGGTTTTTTTCTGGTGTGGGGAAAATATTCTCTCGGGCAAAGGGTTTATGGTTTTTGATACATATGATTTAGAATTTTCAATGGATGAGGGTTTGTGGATTTCAAGGGTTGATGGACTATATATTCCTACGAATGAATGCTTAGGGTTTTCTAAGGATGAGGTTTTAGGGATTTATAGGGAAAGGATTGTACATTTATCTATGGATGATATTATCATTTTTCCAAAGGATGATGGTTTATAGTATTTAGGGGATGAGGGCTTAGGGATTTCACACGCTGATGTTTTTTGGGTTTTTATGACTGAGGTTGTCATTTTTTCTATCTATATGGGCATAGGGGTTGGTAGGGATGATGTTTTTAGGGTTTTCTGGGGATGAGGTTACATGTTTCGTCAGTCCATTCATTTAGTCGTATATGTGGGGGATAAGGTTTCATGGTTTTTTATGATTATGGTTTAGTTTTTTCATGGTTTATATGCTTAAGGTTTTCAAGGGATTTGAGCTTCAGGTATTCTTGGGATGGGTTTTCAGGTTTTCTAGGGTTGAGAGTTTTTTTTCTATGGTTGAGTGTTTTGGGTTTTCTGTGACTATGTTTTTATGGTTATCTCATGACGAGGGTTTAGGATTTTCTAGGATTGAGTCATTTGGGATTTTTTCAGATTGTGGTTTAATGGTTTCTGAGGATGAGGGTTCATTGATTATTAGGGAAAATTATTTATGGATTTTTGGGGATATATCCTCAGGTTTATATTGGTATTAGTGGATGGGAGTTTCTAGGACAAAGAGTTTATCGTTTTTTGTGGCATATGGACTAGTTTTTTTAGGTAAGTGTGTTTAGGGTTATATAGGGATGAATTTTTAGACTTTCGTGGTGGATAAGTTTTTGTTGTATTTTTGTGGTTGAGGGTTTTGGTTTTATTGGTTTTTTTGGGTTTTTGAGGTTTTGGGATATTGGGTTTAGGGTGTCCTACAGTTGAGTTATTATGGCCTTCTATGGATTAGGATTTTGGGTTTTTTTGGGGCTAAGGGTTTTGTATTTTCAAGGGGTGAGTTTTTCAGTTTACTAGTGTAAAGGGTTTATGATTATCATATACTGAGGGTATGGGGTTTTATATGGATAGGGGTTTAGGATTTTTATGGTTGAGGTTTTATGAGATTCAAGGGATGAGGGGATAGGGAATTTGGATTATTTGTTGGAGATATCTACGAATGAGGGGTAAGATTTTATGGGGATTCTAGTTTACTATTTTTTATGGGTAATTTATTTGTATTTTTTAGGTATATGGTTATATGTATTTATGGGGATTATTTTTAATGGTTTTCATTGGAGGGAAAATAATGTTTTTCTGGGATAGAGGGTTTAGGATTTTATAGGGAAGAGGGTTCAGATTTTTGTTGGTCCAAGAATTTATTGATTTCTGGAGCTATATATTTAGGTAATTACTGTGCAAGTCGTTTAGTGTCTCTGGGGGATAAAGGTTCATGAATTTATGGGGATAAGGTTTGGATATTTTTTTTGAGATTGTTGTTTAGTTTTTTAAAGGGATGTGGGTGACAGTTTTTTGGGGTTGAGGCTTTTAGTTTCTCTATGCTGATGATTTAGGATTTTTGGGGATTGGGGTGTTTTATTTATTGGGGTTGAATGTTTAGGGTTTTATAGGTCCTATGGTTTAGGTATTTATAGGTATGAGGGTTCATGTTTTTCTAGGGAAGAGTCTTCAAGTGTATTGGGGACAATGGTTCATGGTTTTTTTTGTGATATGGTCTCATGGTTTTCTGGGGAAGTGGTATTATGATTTTTTGGGGATGGGGTTTTAGGGCTTTTTTGGGATATTTATTTTTTTTATTTTGCGCCCATGGTATATGTATTTTTGGTTATAATTGTTTGGTGTTTTTTTATCTGACGGTTTTGTTTATTTCAGGGAAGTTGATTCAGGGTATTTTGGGGTAGAGGGTTCCAACATATATAGGGAGTGTGTTTTTTATTTTTTTGGCTGATGATTCTGGGATTTCCAAGGATGAGGGTTTAGTATTTTTTTGGCATTGTGGGTTTACAATTTTCATCAACTGAGGTTTTTTAGTTGTTTGGTAATGAGGGTTTTGTGTTTTAAGTAGATAATGGTTTTTGATTTTTTTGGGATATTAGTTTTTGATTTTTATGTAATGGGGGTTGAGGGATTTTTAAGGCTGTATGTTTAATTTTTTTTTGGGGTTTGATGATTAATAGTATTTTGGGGTGTTTTTGGTTTTTGGTTTTATAGGGATAAGGTTTTTTTCAATGAGGGATTAGTGATTTTTGGTTATGTTTTGGGGTTTTTAGGGAATGTAGTTCAATGCTGTATTGGGTTCAGGTTTCACGGTATTTTTGGGGAAGAGGGTGGAGGGTTTTTTTGGGACAAGGGTTGAGAGTTTTTAGAGATTATGGTTGATGGGTTTTTGTGGATGAGGGTGAGGTAATTTATGGGTTGAAGATTTAGGGGATTTGGTACTAGGGGTTGATGAATTTTTTGGACTCAAGGTTTATGGGATTTTTATGGCTATGGGTTTTATGTTTTTTGTGCTGAGGGTGGATGATATTTTGGGACTGACGGAGTTGGGTTTTTTGGGTTTGATAATGAGGGTTTTAGGTGTGTTTTATTAGGTCTTGTTTGAGTTGAGTGAAAAGGTGTTATTAGGGTGAGGGTTTTGTTCTTTTTTTATCCAAGGGATTAGATTATATAGGGACTGAGGGATTACAGTTTTTTGGGATAATTTTTCAGAGTTTTTGGGGATGACGGTCAAGAGTTATTTAGGGTTTTCTATTTTGGTTTTTTTGGGATTGACGAATGGGTTCTTTTTGGGATGACTGTTGATGGTTTTTGGGGGTTGATTTTTCATTGTTTTTTGTAGATGACGGTTCACAGTTTTATTGGGATGAACATTCAATATTTTTTGGTGTTGATGGTTGTTTGTATTTTAAGGATGATGTTTTATGGTTATTTGAGGTTGCATGTTGTGTATTTTTTGGGTTAGAAGGATTAGAGTTATTTTTGGTGATTAATAATTTATTTTTTGGGGTAGTGGGTTATGGAATTATTTTCTAACGATATATGTTTTTTGGTGATAAGGGTTTAAGTAATTTTTGGGGATAAGGGTTGATTGTTTTTAAGGTTTGAGGGTTAAGGTTATTTTTGGGATTATGGTTCACGGTTTTTAGGGTTTTAGGATTGTTGGTTTTCCGGGGGTTAAGGTTTCATGGTATTTAGTTCTATTTTTTTATTGTTTCATGGGGACGAGGGCTCATTGTTTTTTGGGGATTAGGTTTTAGGTTTTTTTATGGATGAGGGAACATGGTTTTTTGGGGGCAAGGGATCTTAATTTTTTCTAGATTGGGGTTTTTCAGGAATGCGTATTGGGATTATTTTTTTGGATGAGTGTTCATGTTTTATTAGTTCTAAGGGTTTAGAATTTTTTGGGGGATAAGGTTTCAATGATTTTTGGGATTCAGGGTTTAATGAATTTTTGGGCTTGGGGTGATTATTTTATCAATTTCACCTCTATCTCTAAACAATGCAAGTTGAGTGAGCTCTTCTCATACTCATATTATATAAACATTCATTCTAAATTATCAATTATCATTATAATGTATTCTTTATGAAAATTTCTTAATTAATTCAATGAAATTAATGTTAGTTTACCTTGTAAACTTTGTCTTCTAGTTCAACATCTTTGACAACCCTAGAATATTTGTACAATTTTTCAAATGAATAGAATGCTTCTAAAAATAAAATATCAATGAATTATTTCCCAAAAATAATGTATTTCAATTATTCTCCATCTTCATTAAGTTTTTCATTGTAATGTGATATTGTTTCTACTTTTTTTAGTTGTTTTGTCGGAGTGTTGGACATGCCATCCCTTTTCTCTAATGCCTCTTCAATGGAATGAAATTATTCATCTAGCTTAGATTTTTTATCTTTTCAAACATTTATAAATATAGAAATATGTCTTTCCACATCCTATGAAAACACAGTAGATGTTATTTTATTGATTAATTAAAATCATAAATTGATCTATCATCATTATATCTTGACCATGCTTCATCAGAAGAGTTATAATAGAAATAATTATTACATGTTGTACCATCCATATTACCATCATTATAAGATTTATCCCCATCAGAAGTGATATTATGCATCATATGACTTGCCTATTTATTATTCTTATTATTCTATTTCTTGTATGAAATATCTATTTGATGTTTTATAATCATTTCCTAAAATCTGTGCTTCATAAATACTCCATTGGGTCATTTATAGGTGACCTTTTATCTGATACCAATTCATGTTCGCAGATTAATGTGAATCACTAAGAGGGGGATGGGTTTAATTTGTGATCCCTTTAATATTTTTACAAGCTTATTCTATTAAATTAAACCATATTGGTTGGTTAAAGACTAAATCCACTCTTCTTTTTTATCTCAGCATTACCTCGAAAGATGCTATAAATATAAATTCAATGAACAAAAGGATTTATAAAATTATTTTAAAAGACCTACTCCTTCTTGTGTTGGTTTTTCTCCTAAATATATATTCTCCGCTATAATGGAATGAAAAATTACAATGGTCGATACAGAGTCATATTGTATCTCTCTGGAGTCCTGGAGGATGTTCTTTATATTTCGTCTCACAGTGTTACTAGAGTCTCACTGGCCTGCTCCAAAGTCTCACTAAAGCCTTCTACTCTTATGTCTCACAGGGTACTCCTTGATCTAGAGTCACATGAGATTCTACCTCTATTTTAAGGTATTTATTAACTATAGATATATATTACGCTCTTCCCCTAATGATCTTTCTGAGTCAAAAATTTCTTTTTACCACATCCGTAATATTGAACAGCTTCTGGTAAAGTCTTTTGGCCTTGATAAATAATTCTGATCACTTATTCTAATCAATATTCATTGCAACAATGATCAATAAATTCTTTCTTCTTATAATGAAGACCCAACCTAATTAATTTTTGTGAAAATTGTGCACATAATATATTCATGAATAAAAATATGGAAGAATAATCATGGGTAATACTATCTTTGTCAATATTCTTGATTTCTCTAATATTTTCATCTTCATTATAGGATCTTCTGTAAATCTTCCCGGATACGGTCTTAATTCAAATCTACATCGTTAATGGATTTCATGTAATAAAATGTTCTTTTACTTTGGTATCTCACATAATTAATCTTCATTCCTGGGTTTCATGGACATCAATACTTCTATAATTGGATGTCTCAATTTCTTATCACACATGTGAATGGGAATACATGAATTCATGAAATCTTTCCTTTCACCTAGAAAACCCAAAACCCTTTTATCCTTCCCTTTATTCCTGAATCCTTCTTCATAAGTGCACTCAAATTCATGAATATTTTTTTCTTTTTATATTGTGTGTCATGAATTATCTTATGCATTTACATTCATCATACCAGAATTGGTGTTGCCTTTTGTGCAATTGAGTTCCTCTTGTCTTCTTCTCACAAGTGAGTGTATGTTTGCATGAACAACTCCTCCTCATGAGCCCGTGTCTTCGTAAATCTGTAGAATTCCTGTATCTTCCTAGTGAATGGAATCCATGAATTTTCTATACACATGGGAATTGAAATACTTCTTCGTGAAACCTGGGTGGTTCAGGGATCTTCTATCCCAATTCACAACAAGGGTGTAGTGGAACCCAATTAGTACCAATGAGATCACCTTCATGGGACAGAGTGATGATTTCTGAAAACGAAAAGCGTGATTGAGGTACTTCTTCTTAGAGAGGGTGCATATTTTCTACTTCTCGAAACACTTCATGGGTGCCTAGAATTTTTTAAAGTCATGTGGATATTTACTCATCCTGTGAGAAAAAGAAATTGAATATTCTCTATTTTTTAGAAACATGGGTACTCGGATATTTGATTGATATCAACCTCATTCTTCATGGGGCTCCCCCTTTTAAAGGATTAAGTCATATCTCTTTTATCCAATCAAATTACATGGGATTCACTATGATGATATATTCATTTAATTATCGAGATCTTCTATATTGAAATAAAGAAAATATGGATAAATATATGGCGTGAATCATTGGATATTTCATTGGAATGATTAATCCTTTTTTGGTATGGTCCTCTTGTACATGTGTCTTTGAACAAAAGTAATTAATCTCTTCGAATGTTGAGTGAGTCCATAGAATTTTAATTTTTTTCATGGACTACATGGGTTCTTAATGTTTCATTACATGCATGAAAATGTAATTTCATGAATGTTTTTGTGACATCCATGCATTTCTTATGCATGAGGTTAGATCGAAAATGGTGTTCATAGTTCTATCAAGGAGGTTTGGTTGTAGCTTCGGTCGTGCAGTGGTGTCAGGTGGTTGGGTGGTAGAAGAAAACAACGTTGTTTATCATCATCCATTAGATCATCTAAAATAAGATACTAATTTCATGGATTAGATCATGTGATGTGGGATGAGACATGAGGAAATTATTTCACATGGGATCTGATGGACATCATGGATAACATCCATCTTTTTAAAACCATGACCAATATCCCCATTTCCATGTCCCATATAGATTTGGAAACATGGAAATCATTCTATTTAGGTACCAAGCGGCCTTGACCGATCACCATATTTCTCTTCCTCCCTCCACTATACTGCCCCATACTATCTTCTATGTTGGCATGCTCTGTGCCAACCCTTCACTTCCTGCCACCATGTCCCCTTGCATGGTGGCACACTTCGCTGGCTCAAGATCCTCTATGGGCATGCTCTTATGTAGCCCATGCATTCTTGACTACAACATGTCCGCAAGTTGGTTGGTTGGGGATATGCTCAGCTTCCCACTCTATGGTGCGAGCCACTTTTGTGGATGGCTAGTTGGAGGTCCAAAGTGTATATTTTTTTATAATCCCAATTATAAAAACAAATGTATACATAAAATATAATTCAAAATAAAATTAAATACACATAGAATTCCAACTATTTCATCCTCAACCATCATCCTTCTTCTTCTTCTCCACTTTTTGGTAAACCTATTAAGCATTTACTAACATCACACATATCTCAAGCACTTCATCAAATACAAAAATAATTGTATGGATCTTCCAAACTCAACAAGTCATTCGGTATTTCGTGGACTTCTACAAATGTTGTAACAATTTTTCTTCTATTGAATCTTGTATAGAAACATAGGACCAGTTCAATCAATCATTTGAATTTAAAACATGGAGAATTTCCCATGCCTGGAATCCAATGCTATGAATCTATAACAATACTATAGTCATAATTTTCAATCTATAATCATCATCATATTGATAGTAATGAGATATTCCCATCTCATTGAACACCATTTCTAACCAAAAATTATTTATAGTACTTGTAAACTAATTTAATTTATAATCAATGTGGGATCTCCACTATGTCTATAACACTACTTCTAGAATTACCACATCAATCATCATTACACCATCAATCATTCCATTTAAATACACATATTTACACAATATTGACTAAATATAAAACACTTTTATTAATAGTTTGATGAGTCTTCTAGATTAGGATTATTTGGATAATTTTTTATTGTTATCTATGTTGATGTTGATTTAATTGTTTTGTGTCTGATGGTTAATATTTTTTAGTGCTGAGGGATTTGTGTTATATGGTGATGAGGGTTTATTATTTTCATGTCTGAGGTTTTAGGGTTTGTAGGTGTTAAGTTTTTATGGTTTTCTGTGAATATGGGTTCAAGGAATTTGGGGACATAGGGTTTATGATTTTTGTGGCTAAGGGTATATGGGTTTTTTTCATAGGGTTTAATGTAATAGAGGCTATGGTTTTGGGTGTTTTTGTGTCTGACAGTTTATTGTCTTTTGAAGAAAGGTTTTAGAAATTTTTTGTGGTGGTGGGTTTGTGGTTTTTCAGATATGAGAGTTTAGTTTTATTAGGGAGTTAGGGTTTAGGGTTTACTGGGATTATGGATTATGGATTCTTTAGTTATGGGTTTTTATGGTTTTTGTGGTTTCCAATTTAGTGTTTTCGGTTTCTTAGGGTTTAATGTCTTTTTTGATAGATCCATTAGGGTTTTTTTGGTTCAGATTGATTATATTTATTATATCTAATAGATTATTATTTTTTGGTTTTGAGTGTTTATGAGTTTTTGGGATAATGGTTTTGATTTTTTGGTGGATTGGGGGCTTAATTTTTTTAAGGATGAGATTTCAGGGTTTTCTTTATTGATGAGGGATTAATATTATCTTGAGATGATATTTATGGGGTATTTGGGGAGGATGGTTTTGGTTTTCACTTTGTATTAGGGTTTATGGTTTTTTGTGGATGACAGTTGAAAATTTTTCATGTATAATTTGTTTCTAATTTTTTTCTCAAATGGATTTGGGTTTTCTGTTATTATGGTTTAGCATTTTTTAGGGATGATGGATAAGGGTTTTTTAGGGATGGGGGATTAGGGTTTTTCTATCTGGGGGTTTACGGAATTTTGGGAATAAGAATATAGGCTTTTTTTGGGAATGATGGTTTATAGTATTTGGAGGTGATGGATTAAGGATTTATGGTGCTGAGGTATTAATGATTTAAGGCTCTAAGGGTATATTGTTTTTGTGGATGAGGGTTAATCAAAATTGTGGATGAGGGATTTGGGATATTTGGGGTAGGTGGATGAGGGGTTTTCATATATGAGGGGATAGCTCATTTAGGGATGATGGTTTATGGATTTTTTTATGGAAAATGTTTAATTATATTTATGGTAGATGGTATAGGATTTTTTTGGGGATGAGTGGTTAGGGATTCACAGTGATTATGAAATAGGGATTTTAGGGTTTGAGTGTTTTCAGTTTTTTTCTATTTAGTGTTTAGTATTTTTTTGGGGATTAGTATTAGGTGTTTTTTGGGAATGAGGTTATGGGGTTTTTTGGATGTCTTATAGGGTTTTTTGGGATGATGGTTTAGGATTTTTTTGGGGGTAGTGGGATAATGTTTTATAGAGATATGGGTTATGGGTTTTTTGGGGTTAGGAATTGGGGTTTATGGGAATTATGTTTCCTGGATTTTTAGGGCCAATGATTTTTTTTATTTGGGGAATGGTGTATAGTGATTTCATGGATGAGGGTTTTGGGGTTTTATGATGAGGATTTGTTGGATCATTGAAATGAGGGTTTTTCTATTCTGGGGGTGTAGGGATTAGGTTTTTCCTCGTATGATGGTTTAGGGGTTTTTTGGGAAATATGATTAGGGTTTTTTTGGATGAGGGATTAGTTTTTATTGTGACTGAGTGTTTAATATTTTTTGGGGCATAGGATTCCTGTTTTTTGGGGATGAGTGTTATGGGTATTTTAGGGCTGAGGGTTTAGGTTATTTTGGGAGGACGGTTGTTATTTTTTATGTAATCAGGTTTAAGGGTTTTTATGGAATGAGGGTATAGTGGTTTTTTGGGATGATGGTTTAGAGTTTGATTGTCTCAAGGTTTATAGTTTATTGGCTCATATGGTATTGGAATTTGGGAATAGAGTTTTTATGTTTTTTTATTGAGTGTTTTGGGTTTTTGGGTGAAGAGATGTAGCATTTCTCTTGAATGAGGGTTCAGGGTTTATCCGGACTGAGAAATTAGGGGTTTAGTGATGAGTTTGTGTTTTTTTGGTTCCAGGTGTTTATGGAGATTTGGGGCTCTAGGTTTATGTGTTTTTTGGGATGAGGACTTATGTATTTTTTTGTTTGAGGGTTTACGGATTTTTACAGTTTCATGTTGATGGATATTACGTCCTTTGGGTTTAGGTTTTTTTACAATAGTTTAATTTTATGGGTGTTTGAGGGATTAAAATTTCATTAGTCATGAAATTTGTTTTTTTTGTTGAGGGCTGAGGGATTTTTTATATGCGGATTGAGGGTTTATAGGGATGAGTGTTTATGGGTTTTTAGGCTAATGGTTTTGATTTTTTTTGGAATTTTTGTTCATTTTTTTGGGGATGATTGTTTATGATCTATTTTTAATTTGGGTAGAATATTTTTTTGCGATGATGGATTAGGTTTTTTGGAATCGTGTGTAAAGGGTCCTTTATTAATGAGGGTTTATAGTTTTTTGGGGCTACATGATTAGGGTATTTGGGGGCTACAAGATTAGTGGATTCATGGTTTATGGTTTATTGGTTTTTTAATGTGAGGGTTTATTATTTGGGGGGATAATGGTTTAGGGATATTTTGGATGGGTGGTTTAGTTTATTTAGTTCCAGGATTTTATTATTTTTAGGATCAAGGGATTAATGTTTTTTGGGTCTGATGGTTTACATTTTTTGGGGTTTTAGTTTTTATTGTTTTTTATGGATTGTGGTATATATTTTTATATCGAATGGAATATAATTTTTGGGGGATAGGGGTTTGTGGCTTTTTTTACTAATGGTTTAGGGTTTTATAGGGATGAGGGATTATAGTTTTATGGGGATTATGTTTTATTTTATTCTATCGATGAGGATTTAGGGAATTTTTGGATGAAGATTCAGGATTTTGTGGGGGATGATAATTTATGATTTATTAAAGATGAAGGGTTATGGTTTTTGGGGTTTGGTGGTTTTTGGTTTTTTTGGTTTGATTGTTTAGGTGTTTTTTGGGATTAGTTTTTAGGTTTTTTCTTGGATGAGTTGTTAGTGCTTTTTCATTATGAGGGTTGAGTGTTTTTTTGTGGATGAGGGTTGAGGGTTGAACTGTTTGGGGGATATGATTTTATAGTTTTATTGGTACTAGGGTTATTGTTTTATTTGGTTTGATGGTTTGTCATTTTTGGAGATTAATGTTTATTATCGTATTTTCTATGTGTTTCTTTATTTTTAGGGTCGAGGGTTGACGGTTTTTGAGGATAATGGTTGAGGCTGTTTTTGGGAAAGGCATTTATGGTTTTCAGTGTTAAAGGATAATAATTTTTGGTGGATAATTGTTTATATCTTCTGGGTGATGAGGGTTCAGTGATTTTTGGGTCTGCAATTTTAGGGTTTCATGGGCTATATCGTTTGGGGTTAAACCTGTCCAAGGGTTTATGGTTTTTGTTGGGATAATGGTTCATGAATTTTGGGGAAGAAGGATTAATATTAATTTTTTTGAGGGTTTAAGGTTTTTTGGGTGGAGTATTAAATTTTTTATGAGGATCACGGATGTGTGTTTTTTAGGTTTGAGGGTTTAGGGTTTTATTTGGCTGTGGGAGTAAGGTTTTTGGGACTGAGAGTGTAGGGTTTGGGGATTAGGGTTCAGTGTATTTTGGGAAGATTGATTATGATTTTTTGGGGATGAGTGTTGAGTGTTTTTTCTGGGGTGAGGGTATATAATTTTTTGGTGCTAAAGGTTTTGGTTTTTTGGGGCTCTATGTTTATGGATATATTGGTTGACGATATATGGATATTAAGGGCTGATGGTATAATGACTTTTTTAGTATGATGGATTAGTTTTTTCATCATGTTGTGGGGTTTGGGATTTTTTGGTATATGTAGTGAATATTATTAGGGATAATGGTCTTATAGGTTTTTTGGGATGAGGGATTAATGTTTCTTAAGTAATATTAATTAAGGTTTTTTTGGGTTAGAGGGATGACGTTTTTTCGGAGTTCAGGGTTGAGGGTTATTTTGGAATGTGTGTTGGGTAATTTTGGGGTCTGAGGGTTTATTTTTTTCAATAGATAATGGTTGAGGGTTATTTAAGAATGAATGTTTAGTAATTTTTTGTGCTGAGGGTTTATAGTTTTCAACAACTGTGGTTTGAGGGTTTTTGGATTAGGGTTTATTGTATCGTGGGGTGAGGTTTGGGGTTTTTTGTGTGTATAAGGGTTGAGTTTCTTTGTGTTTGGGGTTGAGGGTTTTTTTGGGAATGTGGTATATTATTTTTTAGGGATTATGATGGAGGTATTTTTAGGTATGATTGTTTATGGGTTTTTTTTCATAGAGGATTCAGTTTTTTTGGGTTGAGGGGTATGGTTTTTTGAGTTGAATTTTTTGGATTTATTATGGATAAGGTTTTTTATGGGCTTTGGATGAGTATTTTTGTAGAAAAGGGTTGATGTTTTTTTTTGTTGTTTGTTGGAGATTTTTTGGGGAAGAATGTTGAGGGGTTTATGGTATTATGGTATAGGGTTATTTGGGATTGATGGTCTAGGATTATTTAGGGGAGAGTGGTTGAGGATTTTTTTGGAATGAGGTTTTAAGGGTGTTTATGGATGAGGGTAATGAAAAATTTGGTGATGTTAGTTGATGATTTTTTGGGACCGGGGTTTAGGGTTTTATCATAATGAGGTTTGAGGGTTTTGGGGGGATAGTGTTGAGGGTGTTGTTTGGCTATGGGTTTTCAATTTTTGGGAATGATGGTTGATGGTTTTCTGGGGATGATATTTTATGGTTGATGGATTTATTGGGATAAGGGTATTGTGGGTTTTATGGGTGAGGGTTTAGGGTTTTTTTGTGGATGATGTTTTTGGGTTTTTTAGGTCCTAGTGTTTATGGTATTTTTGGACTGACTGTTTATGGTATTCAATGCTGATGGTTTTGGATTTTTTGGAAAATAGGGTTTAGGATTTTATTTGGGAGGGGTCTTTCCATTTTATGGGGAAAATGGATTGGGGTTTTATGATGAAAAAAATTTATGTTGTTTTTGTGATAAGGGTTTGGGTTTTCAGTGAGGGTTTCATGATTTTTTTCGGAAGATGGTTTGAGTTTATTTGTTGCTGATATTTTTTGGATTTCATAGATAATGTATTATTGATTTTTATAGGTAATGTTTTGTGTTTTTATATGATGAATTTTTCGGTTTTTGAGAACATAATTTTTTGGGTTATTTTGGTCTAACTATTTAGGGTTTTATTGGATTGATGGTTTTGTTATTTGTTAGGTACGAATTTGGGGTTTTGTGAGGATAATGGTTTGTGGTTTTCTGGGTCTCAGGGATTCTGTTTTTTGGGCATAATGGTTTTGGGTTTTTTGGGGATGGGGGATTAAGGGTATTTGGGTTTGAGGATTTGGTCACTTCTGTGGGAAGTGGTATACGGTTTTTGGGAGAGATTTTTAGTTTTTATATAGGTTTAGGGTTTGGGTTTTTTTAGAAATGGGGATATTTTGTTTTTGGTCCTTTTGGTAGAGAGTTTTTTATAAGAGTTGATGTTATTTTGGTGTTTTGAATGATGTTGTGTTTGTGATGAGGGTTGAGGGTTTTTTGGGGTTAGTGGTTTTATTTGGAAGAGGGTTGATTTTATTTTTGGAAAATGGATTTAGAATTTTTGGGGGTCATTATTTAGGGTATTTTGGGATGAGGGTTTAGGGTTTTTCAAGTATGAGTTTTTTTAAATTTTTTGGGATGATGGAATGGGGTTTTATAGGGATGAGGGTTTATGATTTCATCGTTATTTGGGTATATAGTTCTTTCTTTTTGATGATTTCAGTTTTTTATGGTTGAATTCTTATTATTTTTGTGGAATAGGGTTTATTATTTTATTGGGTGATGGTTTAGGGTTATTTGTGTTAATTGAATAGGGATTTTTTTTAGGCTGAGGTCTACTTTTTTGTGGTGGTTTATTTTTTTAGGGATGATGGATTGGGGTTTTTTGGGGATGAGTAGTTAGAGATTTTTTTTGAAGGACTGCATGATGTTTTATTGGGTATAGGTTTTATATTTTAATGTCATTATGCTTTTAAATTTAACGGGGTTGGGGATTTGGGATTCTTGGGTGGCTGAGTGTGTGGGGTTTTCTTTGGCTGAGGGTTTTCCGTACTTTCGGACTAACAGATAAGTGATTGTTGGGGATGAGGGGTCACTCTTTTTGTGGCTCTGGGTTTCAGTGTTTTTTTGGCAATGTGTTTATGAATTTTGTAGATAGATAGTTTATGTTTTTTTGGGTATTAAGGGTTATTTGGGGGGGGGGTATATGATTACTATTTTATTTGGAACAAGGGTATGGGGTTTTAGGGGATTATGGTATAATGTTCATTATTGGATGAGAGATTACTGTTTTTTTGGATTGAAATTATGGGTTTTCTATTGATAAGGTTGTATAGTTTTTTAGGGATGTCGGTATAGGATTTCTGGGGCCATCGGGTTTTGTGTTTTTATGGATGTGGTTATAGGCTTTAATGGGGATGCGGGTTTAGTATTTATTTTTGTCATGGGTTTGGGGTATTTAGATGCAAAATGGTCAATGGTTGTTTGTGCTGAGGGTATAATATTTTTGAGGATATAGGCTTGGGGTTTTTTAATTTTGAGGGTATTTATTTCTTTGGCAAAGGGTATACATTATGTGGATTAGGTTATATGAATTTCCTAGGGAAGAGGTTTTAGGGATTTTTCCTAGCTGTTTTAAATTAGTTGGGGCTAACAATTTTTGGTGTTTTGGTGATGAGGGTTTATAGTTTAGGGTGATGATATATTAGGGTTATAACCATTAGGTTACAAGGATATTTGGAAATAAGGATATATGGATTTTTTGGGATGATGGTTTATGATGTTTTGGCTATTAGAGTTTATATGTTTTTTGGATGATGGATTAGGGTTGTCTTGGTTATGAGGGTTTATGGTTTTTTGGAGATGAGGTTTTGTTTTTTGGGGATGTGGGTTTATGTTTTTTTGTTGATGATGGTTTAATGTATCTTGTGTTGACTATTTATGTTTTTTGGTGCCTAATAGTTTTAAATTTTCTTGGGATTAGAAATTATATTTTATCAATTTAATGGTTTTTTCTATTCTAGGGATGAGTGTTTATAGTTTCATGAGGATGAGGGTTCAGGTTTTTTGGGGATTTGTGTTTTTTGTTTTCTAGGGATTAGGTTTTATGGTTTTGTGGGATGACATTTTTTTGGTGTTGTGGATTTTTGATTTTATGGTAACGAGTTTATAGTTTTTTCATGAGAATTTTGGTGTCAGTTTTTTTAGGGTTGAGGATTTTTGGGTTTGGGGGCTAAGAATTTATAGTATTTATGGGATGTGGGTTTAGGGTTTTTTGGGGACTAGTGTTTTTATGATATTTTTCAGTTTGATTATAGATTTCTGGGGATGAGGGTTTAGGGTTTTTTATTAATGAGGGTTTATGTATTTTTACGATGTGTTAGTGTTTTTTGATACTGAGGGTTTGGGTTTATTCTTTGATGAGGGTTTCAGGTTTTTAATTGTTGAGGATTTTGCATTTCGGTTGTAAGGGTAAAGGGTTTTATAGGGTTATTGTTTAAGAGTTTCTAGAGATAAGGGTTCAGGGATTTTTTTGGGGGTCAGGTAATATGTTTTTTGAGGGATTAGGGATTATTAATTTCTAGGCATGGGGTGTACTATGTTTTTATGCTAAGGATTTGGGGATTGTTTTTTCAGATGGTTAATAGTTTTTTAGGGAGGTGGATTTTATGGTTTTAGGGTATAAGGGTTTAGGGATTTCTTGTGCATATAGTTTTGGGTATATTAGGGGATTTTTTGTTATGGTTTGGTAGGGTTTGGGGATTTATGGTTTTTTGTAGCTGGGGATTTGTGATGCTCTAGGGACAAGGGATTTGGGTTTTGTAGGATTGAGTGATTTGAGATTTAGGGGAATGGTTATTCTAGGTTTTATAAGGTTGAGGTTATATAGTTTTATGGGTCTAAGGGTTTAGTGTTTTGTGGGACTAAGTGGTTAAGGTTCACTATGGATGAGGGTTTTGGATTTTCTGGGGTTGGGATTTGGGGATTTACGGTGATGAGTTTTTATGTTTTTTTGGGGTTTATGGTTTGAGGTTTTCAAGGACATAGGAATAATTATTTCATAGGGAATATAGTCTATCGTTTTCAGGGGGTGATGCTTTATGGTTTTCATGGGATTTGGGTTTAGAGTTTTTGAGAGCAGGAGGTTTATATTTTTATAAAGAGGAAATTTTAGGTTTTTCTATGGATGAAGATTTGGGGCTTACCAGGATTGAGAGTTTGGAGTTTTCTATTGATGATGGTTTATGGGTTTAAATGGATGAGTGTTTTTGGTTTCCCTATGATGAGGGGATAGGGTTTTTTATGGACTATGGTTTAGGGTTTTCTAGGAATGAGGGTCTATGGTCTTATCCTGGTGACAGTTCTAGGTTTTCTAAGGAATATGGTTTATGTTTTTTGAGAATGAGGTTTACTGTTTCATGGGGATAAGGTTTAATATCATTATGGGTATGAGGATTATGATTTCCCTGTAATAATGTTTTATGGATTTTGTGGGATTATGGTTTATGGATTTCCAAGGTAGGCAGTTTAGGCTTTTCATTGTATAAGGGTTTAATGTTTTCATAAGATAAGGGATTATAATTTTATTTAGGATACGGTTCATGGTATTATGGGGATGAGGGTATCTATTTTTAATGTGTGATGGTATTGGGTTATCTATGGATGAGGTTTTTGTGTTTTATATGGGCTATTTTTTTGAGTTTTCTTGGGTTTAGTCATCATGGAATTTTTGAGCTGATGTTTAGGGTTATTTTAAGATAATGGTTGAGGGTTTTCTAGTGCTGAGTGTTTAGAATATTATTGTTTTGATGATTCAGGGTTTTCTATGCTGAATAGTATATTTTTTCTATGGATAAGGTTTATTTTTTTTGTTAGAGATTTTAGGGTTGTCTTTTGATGAGGGTTTTTAGTTTAATAGGGCTGGGGGTTTTTTATAGATCGGAGTGTATAAGAATTTCTAGTGATGATACATTGTTTTTTTTGGGTTGAATATATTTTGATTCTTGATTATGGTGGTCTATGATTTTTTGCAGCTCATGGATTTATGTTTAATAAGGGTGAGGATTTTGGGTTTTGGGGGATGATGGTCTAGGGTTTTTATAGGAGGAGGGCTCAGTTTTTCAGGGGATTAAAAATAATGTTTTTTAGGTATGGGTATTCAATGGTTTTTTGGGATGAGAGTTCAAGGGTTCATGGAGATAAGGTGATAGGTATTTTTCGGGAATGGTATTAATAGTTATTTGGGTATAGAATTTAGTTTTTTATGGGGCTATGTTTATGGGAATTTATTTGACATAGGGGTTTATGTTCTTGGGGGGATGAGGGTTCAGGTTTTTTTATGGACTTTGGGTCTCACATTTTCTTGGGTTGAGGGTTCAAGTTATTTTGGGAATGAGTATTCTGGAGTTCTTTTTAGGATGTTGGTCTTAGATATTATCTAGCTGATATTTCATGGTTTTTAGGGATGAGGTTTTATGGTTTTTTTGAGATAAGGGATTATGGTTTTTTGAGGGATACATGTATAATTATTTTTTTGGAATGTGTGTTTATGTTAAATCAGTGGTGAGTGTATTGGTTTTATTGGGGAAGAGAGTTCAATATTTATTATGACTTTGTGTTTGGGGTTTTTTTTCAGATGGGGGTTGATTCTTTTTTGGGATTTGGGTTTATCATATTTTGGGGATGAGCGTTATCGTGTTTTTTTGGATGATGTTTATGGAGATTTTGGTGTTTTTAGATGATAGTTTTTCAAGAAAAGGGTTAATACGTTTTTGAGGGATATTTTTTTGGAAAGGGTTGAGGGTTTTTGGGGGTGAGTGTTTAGGGATTATTCGTTTTAATGGTAATGATATTTTTGGGGTATGGGTAATGGGTATTGAGGGGTTTAAGGACTTGATTTTTTTGTTCCTAAGGGTGATGGTGTTTTTAGGATGTGGGATTATTATTTTTTGGGGATTAGTGTTGATTTTTTTGGGGTAGAGAGTTTAGAATTTTTTTTTGGTCATGTGGGTGGATGGTTTTTTAGGGATCAATGTTGAGGGATTTTTTTGGATTAGACATTTGGTGTGTTTTTTGAATTAGGGATACAGGTTATTGGGGAAGATTTTTTAAGGTTTTTTTAGGATGAGGGTCCATGGTATATTTTGAATGAATTTTTTTGGGGTTTTGGGATTAGGGATTTTTTTTGGTTGAGGGTCTAGGGTGTTTTGGAATACGGGTTTAGTGTTTTTTTGGGAAGAGCTTTGAGGGATTATGGGGATGTGTGTTAAAGTATTTTTTGATATGTGGATAATGTATTTTTTTTGGGTGATTGTTGATTGTTTTTTGGGTTTTGGGTTCAAGGTATATTTTAGGATAAGGGTTCATAGTTTGTAGGGGAAGGGTTTGGGGGGGTTTGGGTATAAGGGTACATGTATTTTTGAGGCTAATATTTTAGGGTTATTTGGGGGATAAGAGTTTATGGTTTTTTTTTGGGAAAATGATCTATGGTTTTCTGGGGATGAGTGTTTAGAACTTTTTTCGGCAAACCATTGGGGGTTTGTTCTGATCAGGGTTTGTTTATTTTTTGAGGATAATGTTATATAGTTATTTTTAAGAGTGTTAATGTGGTTTTGAGGATATTTTTTTGTGTTTTTTGTTCATAAGGATTTATGGCTTCTTTGGGATGTAGATTAAGGATTTTTTGGATCTCACAGTTTACGGTTTTTTTTTGGATGAGGGTTTGCGGTTGTTTTGGGATGAGTGTTATGTTTTTTTGGGGTAGTGTGTACAAGGATTTTGTAGTTATGGGTATAATATTTGTTTGCATATTGGGGTTTATGGTTTATTATGGGTGAGTACTAGTTTTTGTGTGTGTGTAAGGGGTTTAGATTATTCATTGATGGGGGTTGAATATATATATGTGATGCAGGTTTTTCTATTTTTTCTAAGGGTTTAGAATATTATATGGTTGAGAATCTAGATTTTTTTGGGGATGAGGTTTTAGGATGTTTTGGAAATTAATGTTTATGATTTTTTGAGGCTGTTTTATATGCATTTTTTATAACGATTTAGGGGTTTTTGGTGTTTATGTTAGATGAATTTGTTTGTATGAGGGATTAGGGTTATTTGATGATGGGGGTTTGTCGATTTTTTGGGATGATGGGTAATATTAATGGGGGTGAGGTTTGAGGTTTTAGTGGGGATTTATTTGATGATTTCTTTGGGTATGAGAGTTGTGGGTTTCTGTTGGGATAAGGGTCTTGGGTTTTTGTTGTTTTAGGCGATTAGAGTTATGGGGGTTGAGGGTTTAGTCTATTTTTAGGGAAAGGTGATTATAATTTTTTTGGATTAATGTATAGGGATACATGGTCCTTTGAGTTTATTTTTTCTTGATTATTTTATAGGTTTATTTAGTGTTTTGTTTTTTAGGATTTTGTGGATGAGGGTTTTGGTTTTTTGGGGAAGCGTTTTTAGGGTTTTTTGGGATGGAGGGTTTATAGTTTTTGGAGGATGAGTGTTTAGGGTTTTTTTAGATTTTGGGATTGGGTTTTCTAGGGATGAAGGATTATGTTTTTTGGGGGGTAAGGGTTTAGGGATTTTTGGGAATATGGTTTAGATTTTTTTATATGTGTTTATGGTTTCATTAGGATGAGGGTATATAGATTTTTGGGGAGGTGTGTATAGGGTTTTGCGGAAGTTGGTATACTTTTGTTTCGGGATATGGTTTTAGGATTTTCTCACACTAAGGGTGTATGGTTTTTTGGGATGATTATTTATCATTTCATGGGAAACATTGTTTAGGATATTTTGTGGAAAATTTTTAATTGTTTTTTGAGGATGACATGTCATGGTTTTTTATGGTGAGTGTTTTGTTATGTATGGGGATGAGGGTTTACGATCTTTTATGGCATAAAGATTAAGGAATTTTGGGGATAATGGTTAAGGATTGTAATGGTGAGTGTTTAGGATATTTAAGGCTATGGGATTAGTTTTTTTGGGTCTGAGGTTTTAAGGGTTTTTATGAAATAGAGATTCTGGTTTTTTTAGGGATGTAGTTTTAGTGTTTTTTTGGAGATAAAGGTATATGGTTACTTGGGGTTTAGAGTTTAAGGATTTTTTGGGTTGAGGGTTTAGAATTTCATGAGGATGATGGGTTAAGGAATTTTTTCACTAATGTATTAGGGGATTTGGGACTAAGGGTATAGTTTTATTGGAGATGAGGGATAAGGATTTTTTGGGATGAGGGTTTATGATTTTTTACGGATGGAGGATTATGGATATTGTTGAATATGTTATAGGGTTTGTTATGAATGAGTTTTTATAAATACTTGGGGATGTGGGTTTATTATTTTTTGGGATGAGGGTTGATTATTTATTAGGTATTATGGTATAGGGGTATTTGGGATGAAGGATTAGGGTTTTGGGGGATGAGGGATTAGTGTTTTTTGGTCTATCGAATATATGTTTTATGGGTATGGGGGTTTATGTTTCTTTATGGTACGAGTTTTGAGTTTTTTTTGGAATAGGGGTTATGGTTTATTGGGTTTAGGATTAAAGGTCTTTTTGGGACTAAGAGTGATGGTTTTTTTAAAAGAACGTATAGGGTTATTATGTGTGAGGTATTATGGTTTTGTTGGATTAGTGATTAATCTTTTGTGGGTTTTTGGGTTTCCTTTGTTTCCTATTGAAGGATTTTAATTATTTGGGTTGTGGGATTAGAGTTTCGGGTTGTTGAGAGTTTTGGGTTTTCTAGGTCTGCGGGTGTTGGGTTTTTTTACTGTAAATGGTTTTGGTATTTCTGGGGATGAGGGTTTTGAGTGTTTTTTAGATTCGGTATAATGTTTCATGGGGATGAGGGTTTTTGGGTTTTTGGGGATGAGTTTATATTTTTTTGGGGTTGAGGGATTAGAGTTTTTTTGGGTGTGGTTTTAGGTTTTTTGGGTCTAAGTGTTTATGGTTTTTTGGGTATTAGGGTTTATGGAATTTTGGGGATGAAGTATTTGGATTTTATGGGGATTTTGATTTAGTTATTTTTCGTTATGGGTGATTAGGGGTTTTTATGGAATGTGTTTTTCAGGGTTTTTTGGGGCTTTGAGTGTAGGGTTTTGTGATAAGCATCATGATTTATGAATATTAGGGATGGTGTTTATTGGGGATGGGGTTTAAGGGGTTTATGATGATGAGGGTTGTGGGTTTAATGGGGATTAGGTCTTAGGGATCATGGTGATGATAGTCATGGTTTTTTTGGGGAAGAGGGTTTTTGTTTTGTTATTGATACTGGTTTAGGGTTATTTTGTGACTATATGTATTGATATTTTATAGGAGAGACGTTAAGGTTTTTTGGAAATAACGTATTATATTTTTTTAAGTGTTAGGGTCTATTATTTATAAGGGATGAGGGTTTATATTTTTGGATAAAAATTTTGGTGAATTCTATGGTTTAGTGTTGAAGGTTTTTTTGTCTAAGGGTTGGGGTTTTATGAAGGTGAGTGATTCTAGTATTTTTTGGGTAGGGTTTATGGGATTTTAATGAGAAGTGGGCTAGGTGTATTTTCTAGATGATAATATTATGTTTTTTTAGGATTGGGGTTGGTATTTTTTTTGGTTGAGGGTTGGGCGTTTTTTGGGACTAAGTTTTGTGGTTTATGTGGATGATGGTTTTTAATTTTATTGGGCATGTGGGTTTCATATTATTTGGGGATGTGGGTTGGGGAATTTTTGGGGTTTGAGGTTGGGGGTGTTTTGGGTGATGATGGCTTTAGGTGTTGTTTGGATTATGGTTTAAGGTTTTGAGAGATGATGGATTCCAGATTTTTTTATGGTTTTTTGGGTGATGAGATGTGGAGTTTTTTGGGAATGTGGCTTGGGTGTTTTTTTTGGATGATTTTGGAGGGTTTTTTTGGGATGATGTTTGGGAATTTTTTGTTATGTATGGATGGGTGTTTTGGTTTTGAGGATTGGTGTTTTTTTGTAGATTAGGGTTGAATTTTTTGCACGGTCGAGGGTTGTGGTTTTTTGGGGGATGGAGTTATTTGTTTTATTAGAAATGAGGGTAAGAGGTTTTGGGGGATATGTGATTGGATATTTTTGGGATGAGTTTCATTTTTTACTTTGGGATGAGGGTTTAGGTTTAATTAGGGATGACAGTTGATGTTATTTTGGATTGAGGATTGAGGGTTTCACATTTCTTGTTGGATAAGGGTTTATGATTTTTTAGGATAATGATTTTTAGTTTTTGTAGGAGTGATAGGTTAGGTTTTTTTAGGGTAATGATTTATGTATTTTTAGGATTTCAGTATAGGGATTTTGGGGGACATTATTTAGGGTTTTCATGGGCTCTAGGTTTTGGGGTTTTTTGGGATAATGGTTTTGGAGTTTATGGGTGTTTTGGTTTTTCGGTTTTTTGGGATTCATGGTTTATGTTTTTTTAAACATTAAGGTTCTTAGGTCTGAGGGTTTATGTTTTTTCTAGTATGAGGGTGTAAGGTTTTTGGTTAATTGTTTAGTTTTCATTGGTATATCGGGTATATGATTTTTGGGGAGTTAGGGTTTTGGATTTTTTAAGGGTAATTGTTATATGGTTTTTTGGGGATGTGGTTTTAAGGATTTTATTGTCTTGTTGTTTAGGCTTTTTATTGATTTATTTTTATGGTTTATTGGTGAAAAGTTTATAGTGACTTATGGTGATGCGGGTATAGGGTATTTTTGGTACGACGGATTACAGTTTTTTGGACTAAGGGTTTTTTTTATTCAGTTGGGTGTTGTTGGTTTATTTTAGGACTAAGGGTTTAGGGTTTATTGGGCTTGTGGGTTTAGGGTTTCTTAGGGATGAGGTTTTAGGGGTTTTTGGAATGGTTTTTGGGTTTATTATTGATGAGGGTTTAAGATTTTTTAGGCTAAGGGATTAGGAAATTTTTTTTCTAAGGATTTAAATTTTTTGGGAAAGATGGGTTGGTGATGTTTTGTTCTCAATTTGTAGTTTTTTTTATTCATAGGGTGTATTCAATTTTTATGGATGAAATTAGTTTTTATTTTGAGGAAATGGAAGAGGGTATCAGGGGTATGTTTTCGGTGTTAGGGTTGAATGTTTTCCAGTGATGAGGATTCATGGTTTTCTAGGTATGAGGGTTGAGTTATTTTTTGGCTGAGGGACTACATTATTATGGGGATGTGGGGTGAGGATTATTAATGGATGAGGGTTTAGGGTTTTCATGAATAATAGTTTAGATATTTTTTATGGGTTATGATTTTTTATGTTTAGAATCTGGGGTTTTTTGTGTTTAGGGGTTGTGATTTTTATTTATTTGTGGTATATGGGTTTCATTGGGAAGAGGGTTTAGGTTTTTTTGGGTTAGTTGTTTTAGGATTAATCAGGGTTGAGAGTTTATTCAGTTTTGGGAAAAACAGTTTAGTGATTTTTAGGTCTATTGTCGTATGGTGTTTTTTCACAGGGGCTTTAGGGTTTTTTAGGGAGAGGAGTTTTGGTTTTTTGAACTATGTTTTATGTTTTTTTGAATATTATGTTTTTTGGTTTCTTTGTGAGGGATTACTGTTTTATTGGGGATGATTTTTCTGGTTGGGACTTAGTGTTTAAGGTTTATTGGGATTGAGGGATTTGAGTTGTGTGGCGCTTTGGTTTTAGGTATTATTTGGGGTTGAGGTTTTAGTGTTTTCTGGAAATTTGGGTTTAGTTTTTTTATGTATGGGGATTAAGGGTTTTTTATGGATGATGGTTGAGAGGTTTAAGGGATTATGGTTTGGGGTTTTGGGAATCTAGGATGAGGGTTTATTAGGGATATTTGTAATGGTTTTTTAGGGTTAAGGTTCATGGTTTTTTAGCTTAGGGTATAGGGTGTATTCGTGATGTGGGTTTAGGATATTTTTGGGATAATGGTTTAGGGGTTTGGGTTTAATTTTTTGGAGTTTTGGGGATGAGGGTTTAGGAGTTTTTAGGCAAATGGTTTTGGTGTTTGAGGGATATTTTTAGTTGGGTTTTTGGGGGTCTGATGGATTGTGTTTTTTATGATGAAGGAGTATGGTTATTTTGGTAGTGTGTTTAGTGTTTGGTTTGGTTGAGGGTTTAGGTTTTCTTTGGGATGAGTATTTAGGGTTTCTAGTATGGGAGGTTTGTTATTTTCTAGCAATAATATATTAGTATTTTTGTTTCTCTAGGTTTAGTGTTTTTTGTGCACGAGGGTTTAGTATTTTTTGGGAAGAGAGTTTTATAATTTTTCAGGATGATGGTTGTGGGTTTTTTTTATTATAATGTGGGTTTTTGTTTATTTAGGGATTATAGTTTTAGTTTTTTTAGGGATAATGGGTTTTTTTATATGTGTGTTTTATAGTTTTTTGGGCTCTAGATTTATGTTTTTTGGTTCTAGGGGATAGTGTTTTTTTGGATCAGGGTGATAAAATATTTGGGGTTGGGTTTATAGTGGTTTTTGAATATGAGGGTTTAGGGTTTCATTTGGTTTGATGGATTAGTGGGTTATCTAGATGATGGTTTTGGTGGTATTGGGGTTGAGGGTTTTGTTGTGTTTTGGGGATATGGTTTTCAGGTTTTTTTGGGCTATTAATTTATGGGATCTTTAGGATTAGGTTCAATGATTTTTTGATTCTAATGGTTTTGGGGATTTAGGGATGAACACTTAATGGATTGCAAGATAGATTTTTTATTTTTCTCTTGGATGGTGTTTTATTGTCTTCATGGGAAAAGGATTAGGTAATATATTAGGAATGAGGGTTTAGGGGATTATATTGATGAGGGATTATGGTTTTGGGGGCTGTGGGTTTAGGTATTTATTGGGTGAACAATTTATGGTTTATCACCCGTATGTATTTTGGATTTTTTTCTGAAGAGGATTTTTGGTTTTTAGGGGAAGATGAAAATTAGTTTTGTCGGGCTGCGTCTTTATTGCTTTATTCAACTGAGGGTTCATATTTTATTGGGGTAGATGGTTTAGTTATTTAAGGGGATGGTGGTTTATGTTTTTTTAGCTATGTTGTATTATGGTTTTTTTACATTATGGTTTATGGATTTTTGTTGTTGAGGGGTTAGGGGTATGTGGGATGAGGGATTATAGTTATTTGGAACATATGGATTAAGGTTTTTTGGGGTTACATGTTCATATTTTTTGTTCTGTTTAGGATTATTGGTTTTTTGGGAATAATGCTTTATTGTTTTTTGGGTGTGAGGGTTTATATTTATTTGGGTGGGATGATGGTTTATGGTTTTCTATTGAAGTGGGATTAGGGCGTTTTGGTGCTGATGGTATATAATTTTTTTGTGGTATGTTTTTAGGGTTTTTCTAGCATTGATGGTCTAATATTTAATGAGTCATATGGGTTATGGGTCTGGGGGGAGTGTTATAGGTTTTTTTGGAAGAGGTATTAATGTTATTTGTGGATGAGGGTTTATGGTTTATGGGATTTAAAGTCGATGGTATAGGTTTTCTTTGGATAAGTGTCTACAATTTATTCGGTATGAGGGTTCAAAAAATTATGGAGATTATAGTTTATGGATTCTATTGTGTTTTGTGTTTATGGATTTTTTATAATGAGTATTCAGATATTTTAGCCGATGGGAGTGTATGTTTTTTTAGGATGGTAATTTATGGTTTTTTATGATGAGGTATTTGGATTTTCAAGGATTATTGTTTAAGGGTTTTGGAGGTAAGTGTTTAGTGTTTTTAGGGCCGATGGTTTTTGGTTTTTATAGAGTGAGGTTTAGGTTTTTTTGGGGATGTGGTTTTTGGGTCTGATGATTTATTATTTTTTAGGGATGAGGGTTTATGATATATTATTGATATGGATTTAGGATTTCATGGGGATTAGTTTGTAAGCTGTTTTTGGAAATGTGGGTTTTAGTTATTTGGGGGTATTGGATCTTGGGTTTATTAGGGATGATGAGTTAGGGGTTATGGGGGATATAGGTTTACGGTATTGGGGATGATTGTTTTTTGGGTTTTTGGGGTTGAGGATATTGAGTTTTCTAGGGCTGTTAGTTGAGGGTTCTTTGGGCAATACAATTTAGGTTTTTTTTGTTTTGAGGGTTTTTTTATTGTTATAAGGTATAGGGATTTTGGTGATTAGGGTTTTCAGTTTTTTATTCTATGGTTTTTCTTTCATTTGGGTGAGGGTTTAATGTGTTTTGGGGATATGGTTTTGGATTTTTTGGGTCATAGAATTTAGGTTTTTATGGAATAGTTTATTATGGTTTTGGGGATGAGAATTTTGTGGTTTCTAAGGATGAGGGTTTAGAGGTTTTATGGGATTAGGTTTCAGGGTATTTTTGTTAATGATGGATTAGGATTATTTGGGGTCGAATGTTTACTTTTTTTAGGGAGGAGATTGAATGGTTTTTTGGGGCAGAGGATTTAGGATTTTTTGGCTGATGGTTGAAATTTTTAATGGCTATGGGATTTGGGGTTTTGGGGATGTTGGATTTTTTGGATTAGTGTTTAGCGTCTTTTTGGGGATGAACAATTAGAATAATGTGTAGATGACAGTTTAGGGTATTTTGGTACTTAAGGTATAATAATTTATGGGGTGATGGTTTAGAGTGTTTTGTGGCTGAGGGATTAGAGGATTTTGGGATGATGATATTTATTTTTTTGAGCATTAAGTGTTAATTTTTTATTTTGGAATATAGTGCTAACGGTTTTGGAGGATGATAAATTAGGGTTTTCTTTTATTCGGATGGCTTTGTGTTCATTTTGGGTGAGTGTTTATGATATTTTTATACTATGGGATTAAGTGTTTTTTTGTTGAATGTATAGGGGTTTATGATGTTGATTGTCTTGGTTTTTTGGTAGATGTGTTTTTAGGGGATTTTTGGAATTGGTTTTATAGGTGTTGGGGGATAGGTGTTAGTGTATATTGGGGATGATGTTTTTTGGGTTTCTGCGGCTGGGGGGTTGGGGTTTTTTTTTGGGATTTAGGATTTTAGATTCTTATGGATGAGGGTATTGGTTTATTTAGGGTAGTGAGATTCACAGGTTTTGGGGATGATAGTTTAGTGGATTTGGGAGGTGAGGGTTTATAGTTTTTTTTGTGTTGATGATTTTTTATGGATGAAGGATTATGGTTTTTCTGGTACTAAGTGTTTTTGGGGTTTTGGGGATATGTGTATTAGGGTCTTTAGTGATGATGTTTTATGGTTTTGTTTTCACTATTGGCTTAATGGAATTTTAGGGATGAGGTATTATAGTATTTTATAGATGGGAGTTATGTGTTTTTTGGGGGTGAATGATTTTGGGATTTTTGTGATAAATTTTTCGGGGTTTTCAGGGATGAAGGTTTATGTTTTATCGATGATGAGGGTTTATGGTTTTTTTGGTAATTGGTTCATCATTTTTGGAGTCTGATGGTTTGGGGTTCTTTTTGGTGGTCAGTTTAAGGGTTCTTATAGAAGTGGGTTTAGAGGATTTTGGGTGTGATGTTTTTGGATTTTCGGGGTGTAATGGTTTTCATGATTCTAGTGTTGTGGGATTATTGGTTTGCGGATGGGGGTTTAGGATTTTTTTGATGATGATTTTAGTTTTTTAGGGACAGATATTCAGCTGATTGGGTGATGAGATTTTAGGTTTTTCTTTACTTTTTGGGATTATCTTTTTTTGAATTTTGTCGGTATAGGGTTTTAGGGATACAGGTTTAGGGATTTTGGGGAAGAAGTTATATGGTTTATTGGGATTGAGGTAAATGGTTTATTGGGTCTAGGGGTTTAGGTTCTTTTGGTTCTAATGTTCAAGATTTTTGGGGGTGTTGTTCATGGTGTTTTAGGATTTGTTTTTATTGTTAATTTGGACGATGATATAAATTTTTTTTGCAAGGGTTTTGGAGTTTTATAAAGATTTTTTATTTGGTGTCTTAGTATGGGGGTTATGGTTTTTTTGGTGTTGAGGTTTGACGTGTTTTTGGTTGATACTTTTTGGGGTTCTTATGGACTAATGTTTTTTTGAGATGAGGGTTTGTAGATCATTGGGGATGTGGTTTTTATTTTTGTTGGAATTGTGGGTTAAGGATTTTTTTGGACCTGAGGGTTTATTTCTTTTTTCAGATGAGGGTTTTTTATTGATTTGGGATAATTTTTTTAGGATTCTTGTTTTCATTGGTTTAGGGGTTTTAAGGATGAGGTATTAGTTATTTTTGGAGATTGGGGATTATGTGATGTATATGGATGGGGGTTTAGTGGGTTTTTGTGGATTATAGATTATTGTTTTTTGAAAAAATATTCTGGTTTCCTAGGGATTGAGGGTAGAGGGTTTTTTCAGAGTAAGGGTTTTGTTTTTTTTTGGTTGAGTGTTCAGTGATTTTTTTAATTAGGGTTTATGTTTTATTCAGATTGAGGGTTTTGGGATTTTGGGGTTTAGGGATTACGATTCATGTGACTGATGGATTAATGTTTTTTTGGGGAAAAGGGTTTTGTTTTAGGAGGGATGAGATTTATTCTTTCATTAAGATGAGAGTTTAGGGTAAATTGGGTCATAGATTTTAGGGATTTTAGGATGTGTATTATGGGGTATTTGGGTTTGGGAGATATGGGGTTTTTTAGGTAAGAGAATTTTGGTTTTAGGGATAAGGGATTAGTTTTTTTTAGGATGAGTGTTTTTTTATTTTTAGGGATTATGCTGTAGTGTTTCTTGGGGATGAGGGTGTAGTATTATTTGGGTGTAAATATATACAACTATTTTGGTGTGTGGTTTTAGTTTTTTTTTGAGAAGATATTTTATTTTTATTTGGGGAATAGAGTGTAATGTTTATTTTGGATAAGGGATTAGGTTTTTTAGGTATGGGGATTTATTATTTTTTTGGTCGAGGGTTTATGGATTTTATTATGAGGGTTATAGGGTTTTGGGGCTAAAGATTTTTGGATTTTTGCTTGTAGGGTTTATATAGTTTTTGGAATGAGGGTTTGGGGACTTTTGGGGGTGGGATTTTTTTGTTTTATGAGGATGTGAGTTTAGTGTTTTTTTAGATAAAGGATTACGGTTTTCTACAGGGTTGAATTTGGATTTTTTTCAACTGATTGTTTTTGGTTTCTCATAGATTAGGGATTTGGGTTTTTAGGGTAGTGGGTTTATGGTTTTTTGGAATAGATTGCTTAGTGTTTTTTGGGGATTAGGTTTTATGGTTTTTTGTGTATCAGATTTTTTGGGATTTTCAGTATGAGGGTTTGGGTTTTTAGGAAATAATGTTATAGGGGTTTTTGTTAGTGTGGGTTAAGGATTTTTTTTATCATGGTAATTTCCTTCTTAGCCTCTGAGATTAGCAATTTTTGTGGTAATGTTTAAGGTTTTTATGTGGAAATGAATTTTTTGTTTTTTCCTGATGATGGTTTCTGTATTTTTTGTTATGAGATTCTATAGTTTTTTTGGGATGGGGTTTTAATGTTTCATATGGATGGGTGATTTGGTGTTTTTAGGGATGTGGGTTTATGGTTTTTTTGGGGATAAGAGATTATTTTGTTTGGGTAGAGGTTTTAGGGGTTATGTTTGAGACTGAGGGATTATAGTTTTTTTGTAGTTGATGGTTTTAGTTTTTTTGGGGATTAGGGGTTATATTTTTTTGGATGATTTTTTAGGTGTTTTTTCATTTGATGGTTTAGGTTTTGGTGGTTGTGGTTTTAGGGGTTTTGGTCATGAGGCTTTCATGTTTTTTGAGGATGTGGGTAAATAGTTTTCTAGGAATGTGGGATTACAGTTTTTATGGATGGTTGATTAGTGTTTTTTTGTCATTGAGGGTATAAAGATTTTTGGGGTGGAGGGATTTTTGTTTTTTGGGTCATAGTGTTTATGGTTTTGGGGATGGGTAATTATTTTGTTTTGGGGCAGAAAATATATTATTTTTTTGGGGATAAGGGTTAAAATATTTTTAGGGCATATGGTTAATGGGTTTTTGGTTGAGGGTTTAGGGATATTTTTTGGATCTGAATTTATGTTTTTTTGGCTTATATATTAGTGTTTATTTGGATAAGAATTAAGGATTTTTTTAAGGGATTATAGTTTTTCATGGAAAGAGGTTTAGTATTATTTTTATGGATGAGTGTTTAGGGGTTTTTGGGTTTGGGAGGTTAATTTTTTGGGGATGAGGTATTTTTGTTTTCCATGGCAATGTGACTATTGTATTTTGGGACGATGTTTAATATTTTATTTGGGCTAAGGGTTTAGTGTTTTTTGGGATGTGTGTATGTGATAGTCTATCACTATGGTTGATATGGACTACATTTAACCCATATAGAATACTTTTGGGCATGTTAAGAAACTTAATCCAAATTTTTATTTTAAATCAACCCTCATATTTTGAAATTCAATATAATGTTTGGCAACCAGACACATTTTTGGTACTCAATATATCTATAAACATGTTAAAGAAGAATTTTTATTGAATCTCATAAAACAGGTGGTAGAACATATTGAAAATAATCATTTAGAAATAATATCACTACTTTTGTTATTGAGTACATCAACTAGCATTTCAATTTTTGTACACTTTTTTTGTGATCGTCGAGTGCCCCTATTGTTTTTAATACTATTTGAGTTATTACAGTCACATTAATGTTTTTATTTATAATTTATATTCTCATCATATTAATTGATTTACATGAACCCAAGTAATTCATGGGTTTATGTGTTGATGCGTTTCATAGGGATGAGGGTTAAGGGTTCCATAGGGCTTCAGATTTTTATTTCAGGGGACTAATATTTTACGGATTCATAAGGGTGAGGGTATATGGTTTCAAGGGGATGAGGGTTTTGGGATTCATGGAGATAATGGTTTTGGGTCTCTTGGGGACTTGGGATTAGGTATTGTTGGTTATGTGGGTTAATGGGTTCCTAAAAAATAGGGTGTTCAGTTTCTTAGGAATGTGGGTATTTAGATTATTTGGGCTAAGGGTTTAGGGGTTCATGAGGATTTGGGATTAGGGTTTTTTAGGGATGTGGTCCATGTTTTTTTGGGTATAATGGTTTAGGGTTTTCGAGATATGAGGTATTTCATTAGTTGAGGGTTTATGATTTGTTGGGGGTGGAGGTATGAGTATTTTGGGATGAGGGATTTGGGTATTCTATTTAATGGGGGTTTGGGTTATTGTTTTGATGAGGTTTTAGGTTTTTTTTGTGGAAGTGGGACTTGGATTTTTTTGGGATGATGTTTTAGTGTATTTTGAGGAATGGTGTTTATGGGATATTAGGAAAGAGAGTTTAGGATTTCTTCGGATGTGGGATTTGTGTTTTGTGTGGCTGAGGAATCATATATTTTCATTATTTGGGTTAAAGGTTTTTTGAGGTTGCAAGCTTGAGATTTTGTTTCACATAGTGTTTATGGTTTTTTGTGGAAGTGGGTTTCAGGTTTTTTGGGATAAGGTTTTATGGTTTTCAGGGATGAGGTTTTAGGTTTTATTTGTCTTGAGGGTCTGTGGTTTATGTGTGTGGAGGGTATAAGATTTTCTGGAGCCCTGCTGTAAGTAATTTACGAGGAACTAGTTTTAGGATTTTATGGGAATAATGGTTTTCGATTTTTTGGGGCTGAGTGTATGGAATTTTTTTGGATGACAGTTTAAGGGTTTTGGGGATATGTTATAGTGTTTTGGGGGATTGGGGTTTAGTGGATTTTGTGGATAATTGTTTAAATGTTATGGGGGATGGGGGATTAGGGGTTTTAGGAGAAGTTGGTTTGTTTGTTTTAGGAATGGGTGTTTTATGTTTTTTTACGCTAATGGATCTAGAGTTTTAGTTTAAGGGTATAGGGTTTTATTTGTCTTAGGGGTTAGTGTTTATTGGGGATGTTAAATTTATTGTTGATTAGGGATTACGTATTTCATTGGATGAGGATTTAGGTTTTTGTGGTTGAAGGATTAGGGATTTTTGGAGTTCGTTTAATGGGTCGTGGGGATGTTGATTTAAGGATTTTTAATGGTGAGGATTTTGGGTTTTTTGGATGAGGGTTTTAGGATTATTGGGCGTGTTGGTTTTTGAGTTTTAGTGATGATGGTGTAGGGTATATTGCAGATGTGGGTATTTATTTATTTTGGGATGAGGGTTTAATATATTATTGTGAAAATTGTTTATGAGAATTTAGGACTAATAATTTTTAGTTTTTTTGGTGTGGAAGTATAAATTATTGGGGGGGAGGATGGTTTTGGATTTTTTCCCTAAGGGTATATAGTTTTTGGGGATAATTATTTTGGGGTTTCTATTACAGATGTTTTAGTGTTTCTTGTTGATGGGGATTTAAGGTTTTTGCTACTAAAAATTTAGGGTTTCTAGGGATAATGGTTAACGTTATTTTGGGGATTCATTTTTATGTTATTTTGTGGGGTGAGGGTTTATGGTTTTTTGGGATGATGGTTATGTATTTGATGGGATGAGGGGTTTGGGTTTTCATTGATTGTGGGTATTGAGTTAATGAGGGCCAAGGGTTTATGTTTTTTTTTGGGAAAGAGGCTCAATAATTTTATGGGGATGAGGGTTTTTGGTTATTTAGAGTATCTGATTAATTAATTTGGGGACTATAGATTTTGGGGATTTGTGGATGAGGTTTTAAAATTGTTTGGGGATGATTGTTCAGGGTTTTTTAGGGCGAAGGTTTATGGGTGTTTTGAGGATATGGATTTTGTTTTTTTTTGTGGATAATGATATATGGTATTTTTTATGAGGGTATAATTTTTTTAGGGATGATCGTTTAGGGTCTTTTGTGACGAGGGATTAGGTTTCAATGGATCGTAGTGTTTATGGATTTTCAGGGATATGGTATTGTGTTTTTTGGAGGATAATCATTTATGTGTGTTTGGAGATTATGGATGAGGGGTTATAGATTTTATTGTTTTGTGAATTTTATGATGATCATTTAGGGTTTTCTTGTGATGAGGGCATAATGGTTTTTTTGCGGATGATGATATATGGATATTTGGGTATGTGTGTTTATGTTTTTTAAGGGAGAAGGGTTTAGTGTTTTTTGGGGCTCAAGATTTATTTATTTTTGGTGAAAATTATTTATATCTTACGCATGGTTAGGGTTTTGTGTTTTTAGAGGATTATGGTTTAGGGGTTTTGGGCGTGAGGTATTACTGTTTTCAGCAATAGGGCTTTAGGCTATTTGTGGTTGGTGATTTTGGGTTTTGTGGTGATAAGGGATTAGTTTTTTTATAACGATTTAGGATTTTTTTTGGGGGATAAGAGTTTATGTTTTTTGGGGGATGGGTTTATAGTGCCTTTTTTAGGATTGGATTTTCGGTTTTTTAGGATGACTGATTATGTTTTTTTCATTAGGTTTTATAGTATTTTGTGTATGAGGATTAAGGATTTTTGGATAAGGGTCTAGGTTTTTTCAGCTAATGGTGTTTTCTGGAAATTCTGGGGATGTTATTTTATAATTTTTTAGTGATGGGATGTTTTTTATTTTTTGGAACTATGGGTATTGGGGTTTTATTTTTGATGGTTTGGTGTTTATTTAGAGGGAAATTTTTTTTCTTTTAAGGGTGAGGACATGCGGTTTCTACTAGAATAGGTTTTTGTGTTTTTAGGGCTCAGGGTTTAGTGTTTTTTGGGACTAATGATTATGGTTTTTTTGGGTTGTGTGTTTATGTTTATTTTTTGTTGAGGGTTTACTATTTTTTAGGGAAGTGAGTTTATCGGTTTTTTTGGAAGAATGTTTAGGGTTCCTTGGGTGTGATGGTTTTATATTTATTGGGTATGAGGGTTTAGAGGTTTTGGGGATAATGGTTTATTAGGGTTTCTGGATGAAAATTTAGGGATCATGCATTCAAGGATTTTGTGTTTTTGGGCATTAGGATTTAAGGTTATTTGGTGCTGAGGGTTTAGGGTTTTTTTGAGGTTGTGGGTAAAAATTTTTCTACTGCTAATTGTTTAGTTATTTGGGGGGATAAGGGTTTAGTGTTTTTGTGTATGAGGGATTATTTTTTATTAGGGATGACGATTTATTCAATTTTCTGGTTTAGGTTATATTGTTTTTTGAGGATGAGTGTTTATGATATTTTTGGGATGATTTTTTGGTTTTCTAATTTAATAGGTTTTAGGGTTTGTTGGGAATGTGGTCATAAATGGTTTGGGGATGATGGTTTAGGTTTTTTAGGGGATGATTATATTGCGGAATTAGGGGAGATTGTTTAATATTATTTTGGGGCAAGGGATTAGTTTTTTCTTGGGTTAAGGTTTTATTTTATTATAGGATTTATTAGTTTTTTCGGTTTGGTAATTTGTATATTTTTAGTGTTTACTATTTATGGATTTTTGGGGATAACGGTTTTGGTATTATTGGGGATGAGGGTTTATGGTTTTATGGGGCTGAGGGGGTTTTGGGGATGAGGGGTTAGGGTTTCTTGAGTTTGAGGTTTTGTGATATTTTGGGGATGTGGGATTTTGGTTTTTTGGGAATGAGGGTTTAGGTTTTTTTGGCTACACGATTTGTGATTTTTGGGAATGAGGGTTTTGGTGTATTGGGGATGACGGTTTTGTGGTTTTGGTTGTTTAGGGATTGAGTTTTTTTGGTTTTGAGTATTTTTTGATTTTTGGGGATGAGAGATTTCTATTTTATGAATTTTAGAGTTATCAAAAATTTTGGGTGAGGGTTTTGGGTTTTCAGGGGTGAGGGATTTGGGGATTTTTGTTCTAATTGTTTAGTGGTTTTGAGGTATATGGGTTTAGTTTTTCTTGGGGTAGAGGGTTTAGTTTTTTTAGGAAAAGGATTCAAGGATTTTATGGGATATAATATTATGGATTTTCATGGTTAAGGGTTCATGGTTTTTTTTTATGTCAGTTTATGGTTTTTAGGGATGATTGTTTATAGTTTTGGGGGTTTAGGGTTTTCATGGAATGAGGGTTTATGAGTTTTGGGATAAGGGTTACGAGGTTTCAGGGGATGAGGGTCCATTTTTTGGGCCACAAGGGTTTATGTATATTTGGATAGTGTGTTTCGGGGGTCATTGGGTAGAGGGTTTTGGGTATTGATGGTTTTGAGGGTCTATGTGTTTTTATAATGAGGTTTTAGGGTATTCATACGATGATGGTTAAGTGTTTTTTGGGGATTAGGATTTACGGTTTTTTGGGGATGGGTTTTTTTTTGTTTTTAGGGATGATTGTATATGGGTTTGGGGGGATGGGGCTTTATGAGGCATATAGGATGATGTGGATGGTGTTTTGGGGATGTAGGTGTTTGGGATATTGTGACTGAGGTTTTTGGGGTTTCGGTGTTACGTGTTTTGAGGGTTATAGATCTAATGTTTTATTAGTAATTGGGATAGAGGGTTAATTGAGTTTATTGGTGTGGGTTTTGGGTATTAGTATGAGGGTTTGTTATTAATTGTGGATTTCAGCATTGATTTTTTTTTGTGTGTTCATGATGTTTTTAGAGAAAAGGGTTTAGGTTTTTTTGGTGATAAAGGTTTAGGATTATTTTTAATGATGGATTATGATTTAATGAGGTTGAGGGTTTACGATTTTCACATATAAGGGTTTATAAATTTTTGGTCCTAAGGGTTTATTGTTTTTTTGGATAAAGGGTATAGTGTTTTTTTGGGGATAAGGGTTTAGTAATTTTTTGTGATTAAATTTATTATTATTTTGGGGTGAGGGTTCAAGGATTATTAAGAATGAGGGTTTTAGGGTTTTTTAATGATGATTGTTGTGGGGTGTTTGTGGAATTGTTTTTAGACGTTTTGGTGGTTGTGTGCTTAGTATTTATATGGCCTGAGGGTTTAGGGGTTTTTCGGTGCTAAGAGTATAAGGGTACTTTTGAGAAGAGGATTTATGTTTTTTTTCTATGTTGTTTGGATTTTGGGAGATGAGTGTTTAGTTATTTTTGGGGAAGAGGGTTTATTAATTTTTTGGTATAATATTATAGGGGTTCAAGGTTCTTAGGTTCTTGTTTTTTGTGGGGATGTTGTTTTACGAGTGTATGGGGTGGTGAGTTAGGGATTTTTGTAGTAGAGGGTTCACAATATCTCCGATCTGGTGGGTTAGTGGTTTTGTGGTTGCGTTTTTAGGGTTTTTGTGGATGAGGGTTTGGTGTTTTTTGAGGTAGATTAAATAAGGGTTTTTTTGAAGCAGAGGGTTTATATTTTTTTAGTATTGGGCTGAGTTTTATGGGTATGAGGGATTCAATATTTTTTGGAATGGGTTTATTCTTTTTCATGCTGATGGTTTTTGTTTTTTTGGGGGGGTGGGGGTTAAGGGTTTACAGTTTTTTTGGGATGGGTGCTTATGGTTTTTCGTGGATGAGGTAATTGGGTTTGGGAGGTTAAGGTTATAGTGTTGTTTGGATATGTGTGTTTAGGTTTTTTTTGGTTTTGTGGGATTAGGGTTTTTTGGTGCTGAGGGTTTAATGTTTATTGATATTTAGGATTCAATGCTTTTTGGTAATTTATTTAATGTAATTTTGTGGTTGTTGGAATAGTGGCTTCTTCTGATGAGGGTTTATAGGTTTTTTTATATGAATTTTTATGATTATTGGGGTATTTGGGCTTAGGGATTTTTTTAGATTGAGGTTTTTAGTTATTTTTTGTTGACAACATAGGATTATTTAGGGCTATGGGTTTAGTTATTATTAGGGATTAGGGTTGATGATTTTTTTTGATATGGTTTTAGTTTTCTGGGGAATAGGGTTAATGGTTTTTTTAAGATAAGGGATTAGTTTTTTTCGACTATTGGAGTTATTTTTTTTTGGGTATGTGGTTTAAGGGTTTCTTTGGTGGTGATGGTTTAGTTTTTTAGAGGCTAATCGTTAGGATCTTTTATGGGTTCATGGTTTGGGGTTATTTCATGTATATTGATTTATGGTTCTTTGGGCCTAAGGGTGATGTTATTTAGGGGAATATGGATTATGGTAATTTTTTTGAGGGTTTATGGTTTTTTTGGGGTGGTCGGTTTTGTATTTTTAAAGAATAGGGTTTATGGTTTTTTCGGATGACATTTTAAGGTTCTTTTATGTGTCACAGTTTTGGGTTATATAGGGATGATAGTATAGGGTTTTATTGGTTTAATGATTTTAGGTTATGATGATGATGAGGGTTTTAGGGTGATTATTGGGATGAGATTTAATAATTTTTTTGAATTATTCTTTTATCTTTTTAAGGGTGGGGGTTCAGAGTTTTCTTGGGATGAGGGTTTAGTGTTTTTTAGATGGTGAACTGTGGTTTTTTGGAGCTTAGGGTTTAGGGTTTTTTATTGTACTGGGATTAGTGTTTTCTGGGTTGATGTTTTAGGGGTTTTTGGGGATTATTATTTAGAGGTCAGTGGGGTTGATGTTATCAGTTTTTTTATAATGAGGATTTAGGTTTTTATTCCTCAGGGTTTTGGGTTTTTTTGGGTGGGGGGAAGGGTCAGGGGGTTTTTGTTGGGATAGTTTCGGGTTTTTTTAGATGGGGATTTATGGTTTTTTTGGGGATGTGGTTTTAGTGTTTTTGGGGGTTTAGGGTTCATTGATTTTATATTAGGATATATTGATTTGGTGTTTTAGGATATTGGGTTTTTAGGTTGAGTGTTTAGGGTTTCTAGAGATGAGGACTCATGTTATTTTGTTGCTATGTTTGTTTTCTTTTAGAAGCAATGGTTCAGCATTTAAAGGAGATGAATTTTTATGGTTGTTTAATTATGAGGTTTTCATGGGTTTGGGGGATGAGGGATTAAGGACTTTTCGAGGTGAGGGTTTGTGATTTTTTGTGCCTAAGAGGCTATGCTTTTTTGTGTTGTGGGATTAGATTTATATAATGGTAAGGGTATATGGATTTTGGGTGATGACATAGTTTGGTTTTTGGGGATGAGGATTTATTTATTTTTGTGCTCATAATTTTGTGTTTTCTAGTGCTTCTCAATTAGGATTTTTTGGGGATGAGGGTTTAGGTTTTTTGGGATCAATGTTTAGGGACTTTTGGGGATGTGGGTTTATCTTTATTTGGGTCTCCTGGTTGAGGGTTTTTTCGGATTATGGATTACATTTTTTTGATAGGGGCCTATGGTTTCTATAGAATATGTGTTTAGTGGATATGGGGATAATGTATTATTTTTTGTGGGTAAGGGTTTAGTGGTTTTTCGTGTTGAGTGTTTAGGTGTTCTGAAAATGATGTTTTAGAGTTTTTTCACACTTTGTTATTATGTATTTATTTTGGATTAGGATTTTTGATTTATTAGAATAGAGTTTCCTTTTGGGGTTGAGGGTTAATTGGATTTATGGTTTAGTTTTTTAGGGGCCTAATGATTTATGTTTTTTTGGAGATGATGATTTGGGGTTTTTGTACGTAGGGTTTAGGTTATTTAGGGGATGATCATTTATTCATTCTTCCATTGTGTGTTTAGGGTTTTATGGTGATGAACGTTTATGGTGTTTTAGTGGAGATGGTTTAGTGTTTTTTCGGTATAATGGAAATAAATTTGGAAATGAAAAAGTGGGAAAAATAATTTATTTTATATGGTAATTTTCAGGAGAATTTAACTACAAATAAAATTATTACTATAAAGGAGAATTAGGAGATTTAAATCAAAATTTAAGAGGAATAAAATCGTGGTTGAGAATATAAAAATGAATAACATGATGTGAAAGAAGATGATGTGGGAAAAATAATTTTTCTATAAAGTGTTTTGAGAGATGAAATTCTTCCTCAAGAAGATCAATGAAAAATATTGGAACATAATAATTGCATCATAAGTCAAATAGAATGGAGGGTGATTATTCCATTGGATTCTAGTATATTTTTTTATGATGGTCTTTTATTTATCATGGGATTTAAAATACAATCGGTTTAAGATATATATTCTTTATGATTTGGGAATGATAATATTATAGTTTCCCTATTGAATCAATCTCTTATTCATCAATTAAAATTTTCTATAAGAGATTCCAATAGTTTCCAATTTATCAATAATGCTATAGTGGATAGACAAATCAATAAAAATTGATTTTTATTTTCTTTTCATGATGGATAGTAATCCCATGGGGAGAATATTATTCACCATCCTCTTTTCCATTCCATGATTTTGGAATATCATCATTGTCTTCATAATGATCCTTTAGGATGATTATCACCTTATGAAGACATCAAATGCATGACAGATCTCTAACTAGGTGTGTAATTCCATAATGAACTAGTAAATTAGTTTAACACTAAGGAATCAGAGGAAATGATGAAGAAATTTGATGAATTATTGCATTAATCCTTTATAAGGACATCTATGCGACCTTGTTTTATTCCAATGATATTAGTTCCAATGAAAGATGATATGTACCCCTTGTACATTGAATGTAGAACAGTCAATACTATTACCATAAAAAATTCTATTACTTGTCAACAACTCTATGATTTTATCTAACAAAATAAATTTGGAATCAATATTTTTGATTGTATATAATAAATGTGGATACCAGTAGATTAAAATGAAGGAAATTAATGAATGGAAAATGCAATTTAAATAAAAACGATGATTTTTTATTGGTTGATAATTCCATTCAGCTTCTAAAATTCTCTTATTATATTCATGTTACTCATTAATTATGTTCTAAAAACAATTATTAATTAATATGTTAATATTTATCTTTTTGATATTTTTATTTATTGAAACGATGTTCCGATTCATGTGTATCATCTTCAGAATGTATTATGAAATTTAGTGGAAAATTTGTTAAATGGAATGATGGAAAGTGCTTGTTCATTTCAATTAATATGGTGTTTTTTGGGATATGTTCCCCCAAATAATGAATCATTGTGGACCAATAAAATGTGTAATAAATAAAATATCAATAACCACTTGAATCCATCCTAGATGTACCATGTTCGTCTAGTTTGTAATTTGAATATGTCCTCATTGTTTACAATTTCAACTATATCATTGACAACATCATTGAATTAGAGAAAAATCTGAAATTTTTGTGGTCATAGGTGGTAAATTATTTATTTGAAATCAATATAAAATGGTTGTGTGAAGAACTTATATTTCATTTTTTTAACTAGTTATTGATGTGTATTGAGATTCATGATTAGTTTTCATTAGCGCAGTTCTCATCCAATGAATGTTGATGATTTATTATTTTAGTTAAATGTTGAATAAAGAAAGGAGTAATTTCAGCACATATAACATGTAATTTTATACAATTATTAGTGACTATGATTACTGGTCTAATTATTTGAGATCAAAATATGTTTTTATTTATTATAAGCATCATTCAAAAATCTTTATCAATGGTAAATACAAGATGAGTTTGTGACATGAAATGTGGGTGGAATTTCTGAAATCATTCTCATATTTTTCAATGTAATACAATTTTCAAAATAACATAGTGTATGATGATATATCTCGATGGTATACATCACATAAAATTCAAAATTCTATAATTCAATGATTTTATCTTCAAAATTCCATTATTATAATTATAACAATTTTAAATATAGGATAATCCATTGTAAAATATTATTTTGAGAGGATTATTCTGATCATGGTGGCTTTCTCTTCAAGAGAAACATATTTTGTAATCAAATGGGTATACACAGGGGTCATCTCATCCATCAGAGTCATGATGGTGGACATTAAATTCAATTATGCATCCAAAAAAATTGTAGATTCTAAAGGATCATTTGTACTATATAATTTTAATATTATATTTCTATGGAATTATTTTAGATGCAAGAAATTTAAAATGGAATGAATCATATCATATTTTTTTATACATTCTATAACTTATTCTTGATCATTAATTGGAATATCTTGGGATGGAATTATATATATCATTAACAAATAATCGAAGATAATTTTTTTTCAATTATATTTTTACCATCATTTGATTCCTCACGGTATTGTTTCATATGGAAACACTAAATATCTCATTCATTTTTCTTGGATATTATTCTATAAATTTTGTATCAATAATCCTTTCATTTCTTCCCCCCACACTGTCTATAATGGGACAAATAATGATGAGTATGAAAATAGAAAAAAAAATTATACTAACATTTTTAATGAAATTATGATATATTTGATTTTATGGATTTAATATGTTGAAATTGCATACACCATATCTCTATCTTATAATACATGATGTTATCCATTTGAAGTAGATTATGGAATCAATGAAATCAATATAATTTTTTTTACTTTCATCATGGTTTTTAGTAGAATATTCTTAACGATCAGAAGACAAAGCTGATAATCAAGCTTCATGGATAAATTCAGGCTCCAATATAAAAGTCTAATAATGAGTATAAGAGTTAAGATAACAAGAAGTAAGAGGATATTAATTTACAACAGACATTCATTTTATGTACTCAAATTGATAAGAATATATTTACATCCAATTGAATGGGATATAAGGAACCATTATATGATGTTTAATTAATGTTAAGTTAACTTGTGGGAATGAATTCCTAAACATTAAATATAATTGATAATTTTTTATTCATTTATGCAACATTAAACATTGGGTATTTATGTGATTTATGCTTTTGGGGGATATGGGAATAGGGTTTTATAAGTTGTAGGTTATATGGTTTTATAGGTATGGGGGCCTAGATTTTTACAGGAATTAGTATTTATAGTTTTCTGGGGCGAAGGGATTAGGATTATTTTAGGTGAGGGTTTCAGGTTTTCACAGGATGTGCATTTTAGGTTATCAAAGGATGTGGTATTATTGTTTTTTGGGAAAATTGTTTTGGGTTTTTTGGGGCCTATAGTTTTGGATATTTTTGCGAGAGTGATTATGTTTTTCTAGGGATGGTGTTTTATGTTTTATTTTGGATGATGGTTATGTTTTTTCGGGTGATGTGGGTGTAACGATTTCAAGGTTTAAGTGTTTAGGTATTTCTGGTGCTGAGGTTTTAGAGTTTCATTGGGCCCATATTTTTGGGTTTTCTATGGATAATTATTTCTTTATTTTATAGGGATTATGTTTTAGATTTATAGGGGCTAAGTGTCATGGAATATCATGGGTTGAGGTTTTATGTTTTTTTGGATGAGGGTTATTGGTTTTTTATGACGAGTGTTTAGATTATTATGGGTAGGAGAGTTTAATGTTTTTATGGGTGGTGGTTTTATGTTATTCTGGTTACAACAGTTTTGGGTTTTATATGGTTCATGGTTTATGGTTTTCTAGGGTTTTGGTTTTAGGGTTTTTCTATGGTTATGTGTTTATAGTTTTCTAGGGATGATTACTTAGGGATTTTGGGGATATTGTTTTATTTTATTAAGGGGCGTAGGGTTTAGGGATTTATATAGATAAGGGTTTAGTATTTTCTTGGTATGAGGATATATTATTTTATAGGGATGTTGTAATTTATTTTTCTTGTGTTAAAACTATTTTTTGTTTTCCAATGATTAGGGTTTGATGTAATCTAGGGAGTGTGTTTTATATTATTCTAAGAGTGTGGTTTTTTTGTAATAAAGGGATGAAATTTTAGTTTTTTACTGGGATGAGGGTATAAGTTTTTCAAGGGTTTATGAAATGGGATATTCTTGAATTTCCATTTATCTTTTCCTGTGTTTAGGTTTTACAGGTTTTTGGGAATGTGGGTTTATGGATTTTTTCAGATTGTAGATTTATGATTTTTTTGGAATGGTGGTTTGGATATTTTTGGGAAGATGATTTATACTTTTTCTATGGATAAGAGTTTAGGGATTTCATATGATGTGGGTTTAGGTATTCATAAGAGAAGGGTTTAGGGAATTATGGGGGTGATAATTTAAGGATTTATGGGGATGTGGTTTTGGGTTATCAGGGGTGAGGGTTAGGGTTATTTGGTGGGGTTTGGTATATTGTTTAGTTATTTTGGTATATGAATTATGAAAATTTTAGTGCTATGGGGTTTTCCTTTTATAAGTATGGGGGTTATATTTTTTGTTAGTGAGGTTTTTTATTATTATTTTTAGGCCATAGGGATTAGGGTATTTGTGGTTGATAACATATGGGTTCATAGAGATAACATTAATAGTTTCATAGGGTAGAGTGTTTTTTTCTTTGGGAATATGGATTTTTGATTTATTTGTTAAGAGTTTAATGTTTTGATGATATTAATATAATGTTTTTTAGGATGGGTTTTGGTTGTTTTTTAGGATGTCAGTTTATAGTTTCTTTGTGAAAAGGGTTTAGGTATTTTTTTTGAGGTATTAATGATTTTTCTGGATGGTGATTAAGAGTGTCTTGATGTAGAGGGATTATGTTTTATATTGATGAGGGCATAGGGTTGTAGGGGGATATTATTTTTTGTCTTTTTAGGGATAAGGGTTATTGGTATTTTTGGGTTATGGTTTTTAGGTTTCTTGCGGGATTGAGATTTTGTGGTTTCTGTGGATATGGTTTAATGGTTTAATGGATATGAGGGTCTACATTTTATTTTTGAAAAATGTTTAGGGTTATTTTTATTTCAGTGTTTGGGGTTTTTTTGGCTGACATATTTGGGTTTTTTGTTTATAAGGGATTGGTGTTTTTTTAGGGGCGACGATTGGGTTGTATTTGGGTAATATTGTTTCAATTATTTTGGGTTTGGGTTTTAGGGATTTAAATGGAAGAGAAATTATGGTTTCATTGGGTTGATGGATTTTTCCTTCCATGTGAATAGGAATAAGTTATTCTGATGCTGAGGGTTTAATGTTTTCTATGGTTGGGGGTTTAGTGATTTTTTGGTTATAAGTGTTTAGGGGTTTTAGTGGATAAGAGTTTATGGTTTTATATAGTTGAGGGTTTATGGTTTTCTTCAGATGACGGATTAGATATTTTAAACTGATCAAGATTTAGTCTATTTCGGTGATGAGGGTTTTCACTATTGTGTTGATGGGTATTTGGGTTTTTATTAGGTGAGAGAATATGGATTCTAGGGATAATGGTTTATTTTTTTTTGGGATGAGGGTTTAGTTTTTACCTTTATTTAGAATTTTGGGTTTCCAAGGCTATAGTTTTAGGTATTTCTATGGAATTTGGATAATGGGTTTCAAATGATGTGTGATTAGGGTTTATTGGGGATGGAGAGTTCTGGGATTTGATTGATAAGGGTTTAGGTATTTCTACTGATAATGTTATCAGGTTTTTAGGGCTTTGAGGTTAGGTTTTTTTTGTTGTTGTGTGTTTAGGTTTTTCAATGATGACGGGTTCAGTGGTTTTGGGGGGTGATGTTTTTTTTATTTTCATGGTCTTATTTTTTAGGTTATTCTTGGAATACAAGAATATGTTTTTTTATGTGTGAGATACTCTACTATTAATTTTAAGGTTTTATTGGGTTAATGGTTAATTTGTTTATCGGACTATGTTTTTTGGGTTTTCATGTTATGTGTGGTTTGTATATTCTATGTATAAGGGTTTAGGGAATTCTACGGCTAAGGGTTTACTATTTTTTAGAGCTTAGGGTTTAGGGTTTTCTTGTACAGAGGTTTTAGGTATTATGTGGAATATGCTTTAGGTTTTTATGGGGATGAGGATGTAGGGTTTTCTATGGATGTGGGTATAGAGGTTTTTGGGAATGAGGGTGTATGTTTTCTAGGGCTATGCATTCAGGGTTATATGGGGATGAGTGTTTTGGTTTTCTTAGGTATATGGTTTAGGATTTTCTTATGAAAAGGCATGAGGATATTTTAGTGTCTTTGATTTAGGTATTTAAGGTTTTGAGGGAATAGGGTATTATAAGTCTATGTTTTTAGGGTTTTTAGGTTCTAGGGGTTTATGTTTTTAGTTTCATGAGGGTTTAAAATTTTCATAGGTTGGGGGTCGATGGTTTTCTTTGGATTTGGGATTTGGTTATCTTAGGCCTGAGGGTTCTTAGTTAATTGGGTGAGTGTTTATTGTTTTCTACGGATGAGGGTTTTGGAGTTTCATGAGATTGGGTATTAGGGTATTTTAGTGATGAGGGACTAGGTTTTTCTAGGTTTAGGGTTGATTATTTTATGGGGATAAGGGCCTATGTGTTTATTTGCATGACTGTTCAGGGGTGTTATCACATGTAGGGTTTAGGATATTCATGGGAAGGGGGTAAAGGGTTTTCATGGGATGAGAGTTTTTTGTTTTGTTGGCCGTGTGGGTTTATGGTTCTATAGGGATGAGGGTTTTTTTTCTATAGATGAGTTCATAGGGTATCATTTTGGATAGAGGTTTTGGGTATTTCAGAGATGGAGGAATAGGGTTTTCCAGAGATGTGGGTTTTGGGATTTATGGGTATGAGGGTTGATGGAATTTTAGGGGAGATTGTTTAGGATTTTATTGGGATGGGGGATTAGGGATTTATAGGGATGGGTTTTATTGATTTACCCGGAAAAGTGATTATGGTTTTCAGGGGAAATGTGTTTAGAGTTTCTTGATGCTATGTTTTTATGGTTTTGTGGTGATTAGGGTTAAGCTGTTGATAGGGAATAGTGTTTAGTGATTTATAGGGATATGGTATTAAGGTTTTATGCTCCCATGTGTTTAGGGTATTCTGAGGCTGATTGTTTTTTCTATTCTAGAGTTGAGGGTTTAAAATTTTATGGGGATGATGGATATGGGTATATTGGATTCTGGTTTTAGGGTTTGATGGGGTAGATTGTTTAGGTATTTTTTGGGTGAGGGTTATGGATTGAAAGGGGTTATGTGTTTATGGTTTTCCATTGAGGACTGTTTATGGTTCACTAGGGATAAGTATATTGGTATTTAAGGAATGAGAGTTTAGTTTTACATGTGGACGAGGTTTTTGGCTTCTAATTGTAATATTGATTAGGTTTTCCTTTTGATTAGATTTAGGGGTTTATGGGGCTTAGGGATTAGTGTTTTTTAAGGATTAGGGTTTATGTTTCACTACATATGAGAGTTTATGGTTTTCAAAGGATGAGATTTTACAGTTTTATAGATATAAGGGTACATTTTTTGAAGGACTAAGTGGTTAAGGTTATATGGGAATGAGAGATTATTGTTTAATAGGGGTGAGGAAATGTGTTTTCATTTACTTAAGGTTTAGTGTTTCTTATAATGATTGGTTAGTGTTTTCAAGTGTCGATTTATTATTTTTTAGGGATTTTTGGGGATGAGGGTTTAGGGTATTGTGGTGAGGTGGGTTTATGGATTTTTGGGGATGAGGGTTACTGTGTTTTTAAGGTAAAGGTTTAGTGTTTTGGGGGAATATGTTTTAGTGTTTTTTGAAAAATGGTTTAGGTGTACATTAAGAATATTATTTATGATTTTTTGGTTTCTGGTGATTAGGGATTTAGGGGGTTATCTAATCAGATTTTGGGAGTTGAGGGTTTATGGAATATGTTTACTAGTGTTTTTGGTATTTTGGTGTGATTGTTTTTTAGTTCCTTTGTGATGATGATTTATGGATTTATGGGTTTGATGGTATAGAATTTTAGGGTGCACTGGGATTAAATTTATCTTGGATTGAGGGTTTAGGGTTTTATGGGGATGTTGGTTTTGGGTTGTATATTTCTAAGTATGTCATATTTCTGTTTTTTAGGGATGAGTATTTAGGTTTTACTAGGGTACTTGGTTTAGCATTTTCTACTGATTAGGGATTAGTGTTTTCTAAGATTTAGGGCCTAGGGTTACCTGGTGATGAGTGGTTATGGTTTTCAGAGCTGAGGGTTTTGGTTTTTTAGGGATGATGATATATGGTTATTAAGGGAAGAGTTTTTAGGGGTTTTTAGGGATAACGTATTATTGTTTTATGGGTCTACCAGTTTTATTTTTCAAGGGATTTGGGTTTTTTGTTTTCTAGGGATAAGTTTTTAGGTTATTCTGTGGAAGAGAGTCCTTGTTTATTGGGGCAGAGTGTTTTGGGTTTTCCAATATTGGGATATCATGTTTTTCATGGGAGGAGTTTATAGGGTTTTTGTGGACATAAGGTTAAGTTGTATTTAGGGAAGAGGGTTTAGAGTATTTAAGGATATGGGTTTTGGGATTTTCACGGGATGATTATTTATGTTGGTTAGGAGAATAGGTTTTTGGGGTTTATGTGGGTAAGAGTTAATGGTTATTTTGGTGTTGTGGGTGTAGGGTTTTCAATAACTAATAGATAAGGTATTTCTATTGTTCGGGGTTTTGGGATTTCAAGGGTTGGTGATTTGGGATATTCAGGGGATGAGGGATTATTCATTTCTAGGAATAAGTGTGTTGGGGTTTTTGGGATGTTGGTTTTCTTGGGAAGCGAGTTTAGTGTTATATGTGACGTGGGTTTTGGGATTTATAGGGAATATAGTATATGGTTATAATGAGTATAAGGGTTTATGATTTTACAGGGATATAGGTTTATGGTTTTCTAGGATTTAGGGTTTATTATTTTTGGGGATGATGATTTACTATTTTCTATGTATAACGGTTTGGGGATTTCTAGGGACGATGGTTTTGGGTATTCTATGTATAAAGGATCATGGATTTATTATGATGAGGGTTTAGGGTTTTTTATGTGTGAGATTTTAATGTTTTATATGGTTGGAGGTTTAGTGTTTTTTCATGTTGAGGGTTTAAAATTTTCAATAGTTGAGTGTTTAGGGTTTCCATTCGCTGAGTGCTTGGTGATTTCTAGGTTTTAGTGTTTAGTGTTTTCAAGGGCTGAAGGTTTAGGGTTTTCTTGTGATGAGGTTTTCATTTTTCTGGGGCTAATGGAATATTTTTTTCTACAGTGGAGAGTTACAGTTCTCTAGTGATGTGGGTTGAGGGGTTTCAAGGGATGTACATTAAGGATTTTTTTTGCATAGGATTATGTTCTTTCTAGGGATGAGGGGGTATGATTTTTGGGGTGGAATATGGTTTGGGTATTTGGTATTATGGTTTAGGGTTATTGGAGATGAGTATTTAGGGTTATATTGGAGTGAGAGTTTTGGGTTTTAGGGATATGATTATTTAGGGGTGGTCTGCGGCTGAGGGTTTCGGGATTAGTGGGGCAGATGGTTTTGATGTTTTTGTTGATGAGGTCATAGTGTTTTTAGGGGTTGATCGTTTATGGTTTTTTGGGACTAAAGGTTAATGGTTTTATTGGTTAGTGTTTAGGATTATTTGATATTGAGAATATTGGGTTATGGGGAATGTGAACTCATTTTTTTTGTGGATTATAGTTTTGGGTTCTCTAGGGATGATGGTTTAGGGTTTTATGGGTTTGATGGTTTAGGGTTTTTTATGGATGAGGTACTACATCTCTCTAGGGGTGATGGTAAAGAGTTTTTGGGTAATTGGTGGTTAGGTTTTTCTAGTGCTGATGTTTTAGTATTTTCAGTTACATAGAGATTATGTTTTTCAAGTGATGTAGGTTTAGAGTTTTATTGTACTAATAGTTTATTTTTTTAATGGGTTGATGGTTTAGGGTTTTTTTGGAGAAAATGTTTTTGGGTTTTTTAGGGGAGTTGTTTTTGTGTTATTTGGGATAAAGGGTTAGGGTTTTCTGTAGATGTGGTTTTAGATTTTTCCCAAGATGATAATTTTGTTTTTTATGGGGATGATAGTATATGATTTTATAAGTTTTAGGTTTTATTTTTTTGGGGGGAATAGGGTTTCTTGTTTCATGGTGTAGAGTGTTTTCTTTTTCTTACGAATTAGTGTTTAATATTTCATAGGGATCAATGCATGGGGTATATGGGTCCAAGGGATTTTGGTTTTTTTGGAGCTCGTGGTTTACAAAATTTTAATGCTAACGGTTTAAGTTTTTTGGGGATTAGGGTATTGAATTTTTGTAGATTAGGGTATAGTGTTTTTTCCACATATGGTTTACGGATGATTAGGGAAAAGGGTTTAGTGTTTTTTAACAATGTGGGTATAAGATTTTTTTGGGGTGAATGATTTATGTTTTTTTATTGATGTGGATAAATATTTTTGTGTTGTTTTTGGGTGTTTTTTGATGATGGTTAATGTTTCTTTGGAGATGAGTGTTTAGGTTTTACAAGATGTCTGTATAGGTTTTTCTAGGGTGAGGATTTATGGTTTTTTATCCCAAGGGTTTGGTTTTAAATAGGAAGAGGTTTTTGGATTTTTTAGGTGATGATTGTTTAGTGTTAGGATGTGATGAAGAATAATGTTTTTTTACTCATTTTCTTGTGTTTTTATGGATGAGGGTTTATGGTTTAATGTGGGTGTGGGTTTAGAGTTTTCAGTAGATGTGGGATTAGGGTATTTTGTGGAATATGGTTTTTGTCTTTTCATGGGATGAGGTTATATGGTTTTATAGGGATGAGGGTTAATGTTTTTATGTGGAATATGGTTTAGGGTTTTTGTGTTGATAGAATAGGGTTTTCTTAGGATATGCATTTATGTTTTCTAAGGAATGATGTTTTATAGATTTTTTAGGCTGAGGGTTTTGGGTGTTTTGATATTAGGGTATTGGGAATTTTGGGGATGCTGTTTTAGTGTTTTCTAGGAATAAGGGTTGAGGTTTTTCTAGTGCGCAGGGTTTATGTTTATCTAGGGCTTGTCATTTTGGATTATCTAGGTCTTATGGTATAACTGTTATAGGGGATGGGGTATAAATTTTGTATAGGTTTTAGGGTTCAGGGTATTTTGGGGCTTATGGTTTATAGTTTTCTAGGGTTGTGATTTTAGGATTATTAGTGGCTATGTTTTTACTGTTTTTTGGGCCACGGGTTCAATGTTTTCTATTGATGAGAGTTTATGGATTGTCGTTAAATTGGTTCAGGTTTTTATGTCTATTAGGGTTTAGGGTTTTCTGTGAATGATTATATATAATTTTCATGTGATGATGGTATAGGGTTTTCTAAGAAATAGTGTGCATGGCTTTCTATGGGTGATGATTTATGATATTTTAGGGATGGGGTTAATTATATTTGGGATTAATGGTTTATGGTATTTTGGGATAAATATTTTAATATTTTCATATGTTTTAGCACTTTATTAGAAAAATGATACAAATAAATAAATTAATACTTATTAGTATCCCACTATTTTATCAAAATCCAATAGCCCTCACCATTGACATCGGAATATTCTATTTCCTGAATATGCTAGTGGAAAGGATCCATATTTCCCTTCGAATTAACCGAACTAGATTTGTTCATGACAATTGAAGGGTTTTAGGTAGGCATTCTAATTGCCTACTGAATTAACTCACAGCTCCATGATCCGCTGAGTGGACTCCCCAATCCTGAAATCCTTTTATTTTGCATTTCCTTAACCTTTTCCTCTTTCCCACACCAAGTCATGTTGTGGCAGTCATACCTTGATGTGAACAAAGTTAATTCAACCAATAAACTTGAATTAGAATTCCCTTATAATTTAAAGCACCCCAACTACGGTTGGTCAAGCACTTTGAACTATGGTTAAATTCTAACCAAGATTATGGAAGGCTATACCGAATTAATATTTTTTTGAGGGATTTTATCCTTATACGTAAATTTCCATTTTATTATCTTTGATTACATGGATATTAGCATTAAGAGGGATATACATAAGTGATTAACCATGTCGAAGATAATATTTACGTATAAACCGGTCTTATTTTAGTTCTATCTTGCATGATTCTTATATACATTAATTGTGTGATCATGAAAACACACCCACAATAAATCAACCATGCAACTAACATAAATAAAATAAATGGTATGATCATGAGCTTGCTCTATTGGTTGGTTTATCTAGCGATTGATAAACTAACCCAAGAGCTAGGGGAGAAACACCTTGAACCTTGGGGTTCGTCTTTACAACATTCCACATTTCCACCTTTGTATCTCCATGGATTGGCTTCACATCGGCTCCTGACTTGATTCGCCTCCACTAGCTTGGGAGCTCCATCCATTACATATGCATTAATCTTACACGCAGGTGAGGGGTAAAAAGGGAGGTTTTACATAAAATATTCCTTGGGCACGCTGACCCTACATATTAAAGAGGAGATGGCTCACAAGCCATCAAATTTAATTTAAATAAAGAAATTTAAAGAAACCTTTCACATACAAAGGTCTCAGTCTAGCTCGTGACCATCCATTCATGCAACGATATCTACACATAAATAAAACTAGAATACAATTCTTCAATCATTCATGTTTAAGATAAATCACTCTCGAATCAATTTATTATCTTTAATCAGTCAATCTGTTTTTCTTAAACGCTTTTCTAAATTTTATTGAGATTCTCATCCATCTTAATTTTAAACAAATATATTCATTTAAAATTATCCTTGTATGTAACTTGTACCTTGGAGGAAACCCAGTGAATTCCCATTCATTTAGCCGATGTTAAATTAAACACACATATATAAAACACATATCACGTGTTGTGCCTCATCTTTATGTCTGCACTATGGTACACGTCTCAAGGGTTTGTATAATATAATAATTAAATTTTAATAAATATGCGTAATTTGGTTGAGTACACGACATGTAGTTCCGACTACATGGTGTGTAATTTTCTTCACCGTCCATCCAAAGTACACGCCCGAGGACTTGGCGTGATAATGTACATCGTAAATTTTCTCAGTACATGGCGTGTTCAGTGGACACACGCCATGTAGTTTCCGCATTACACAGTTTCCATCTGGGAAAGCCGTGTACAGGGTAAAGGGCCCAACCTGAACTTGAAGGGACTACACGCCGTGTTTAGTTGGACCACATGACGTGTAATCCAAAAATCGTGTGCCACCTGTTTATAGTCAACAATCGTTGTCATAAATGACCTCAATACACGGACTGATTTGGAGGATCAGTCAATGCATTGATCCTTGACTACACGACGTGTACATCCGAATACACACCATGTATTCTGGTGTGGTACGGCCAGAAACAGCTGGCTCCTCTGGATGAGTCCCTATATTTTATTTTAATCAAAATTAAATGAGAAAATCGTTTCTGTGAGGTGAACAATAAATGAGGGAGGAGGAACGGATCTCGATATTCGGATTTCGAAAACAATTAAACTTGAATTGAAACAACTAAATTATTAAATGTGTAAAACATAAACAAAAAAATAAAAAATTATAATCAACAATATGACCCCTCTGATACCACTTGTAGGTTTCGGGCATAGTGGAAGTGTGTTGGTAGGTATGCCCAACTTTTATTTTAATGTTAAACAACGTTCAATCCGTGATTCATCACGATATAAAATGTCGAATCTTCGGAATAGAACAAATAACAAAAAGAAAAGAAGAGTCCTGGAACCCTAGAGTTAGGATCATCATATGTTGATTATAATTAATTTAATTAATTCTTAAGAATTAACTCGATGGAATTATTCCATCGTTGATGTCTCTGGTCACGATCCTGTGATCCGTCGTTGCGTCATAGAATCCTAATGCAGGATTCCTCTAGCAGTGATCCACACGTGCTCCACGTATCTTCAAACATCCCCAAAGGGACCTCTGGGTGCTAGCACGAAAGAAAATTCACTTGTGATGTATGTCTTCAATCACCTTGATCCGATGGCAGATCTTGCATTTGTAACTTGAACGAATTCATGGTGGAAAGGGAATTATATCTTGACTTGAGAGTGTTTCTAAATCCGTTGTGCACAACCAAAAATGGATAACCCTATTGAGAATAATGTAATTGGGATTTATTATACTTAGAATAAAAAATGAATTAATTTCCCATAAGAATTTAATCATTTCATTTTATTCATAGTAATACCCCATGTCTTAGTAATGACAGTTGACCATCATTATTACATTGCATGCATCCAATGTATTATATTTAATATCATTTAATTAAATAAACAATATTTTCTCATGAATCCAGAAAAACAAACGACAAGGCATGAATATATAAATATACACGGTGTGTAATTTTATTTATCAGTTTTATTTATTTTTTCCACCACATTTATTAGACCTTGAGTAATGGATATTTATTTGTTAAATAAATGTATCTGCATTACTCGCTAATAAATATATATTATTTCAACCACAATATATTCTCTTGACCAACTATTATCGAAATAAATGCGATCAGACATCCTTGAATAATTATTAAAACACAATCGGGAATAATAATTATTCAACTTGTTAGATTAATATTTAACTGAGATACATGGACAAACTTAGTGTGTGACCCTGTAGGCCTCTTTCTCAGTGGAATTAGACGATGCCTTCCTAAAGACCAAGGATGGTGTCTAACAACATGCCATGGAACCCATAGTGAAAGAAGTTAATGCCGCAATGTCATGTCACCTCGTACGAATGCTTACAGTGTAATATAATACCTTTGTCTCGATATCTCTAATCAAGCGGGTTTCATGCTAGTGCCATCAACCCATGTGCTCAATTATTCTTTCTTTGACATCTCGGAATTGAACTCGCCCATACCTTACCATGTCCATAGATTTATGTAGGCTATATCAATTCCATCAAAGGGCCTGATATATCTACATCCATTATAGAATAGATGGGAAAAATCCTTCCTCACATTATCTATTAATGTAATATTATTCATGACGCACCCAACGTATCCTACCTCGCCGTGAATAGTGTTTCATCACCGTTTCCATCAATACATCTATTTGTGCATGTTGTAATACTCATTAATAATAATCTTAAAGTCTAATGAACCATACACACGTCCGTAGATAGGAACATCCAATGACACTATGAAATGTGGATTCCCTACTGGCGGGTCTCGTTCTCATAATATCCACCGGGATATTACCAAGGGCACACAGCATGAGAAGGTGCATCAATGTTTAATGAGTCCTCACCCCTAATGACCTGTATTATTTGTACCCTTCAATTAATATCATCCTTCTATAGAATATACATTCAAGAATAGTGTTATGGAACTTCCGAGCTCTCATCATAGAAGGGATCCGCTATGACCCTTTAATGCAACAGCTATCCATAGAACATTATCACATGCATTGTCATGAAGAAGAACAATCAAGATGTGATAAAGATAATATTAATGAATAAAGTACAAATTTTTTTGTTCTAGGCCACCAACTCCAACATACATAAGGGAGTCTTTTGGATGTAATGTAATATCCAATGGGTTAGGAACTCAATGATAAATCCTTGGGAATTAGCATATAAAGGATTATGGAGAATTTCAAAAAAAAATAATTTTTTAGAATATGTCATTTGGAAATTATGGATAAATGTATGAATCACTTTATGGAATTTATTTTATTAGAAAGTTGACTATTTTATCTCCCCTTAGAAATAAATTTTATCCCTCATGGGGTTTATATTACATACAATATTATAATAAATAACTTTTTATTTGTTATATCCATCATTGTATGTATTATCATTCACATCACTGTCATGATTTATTTGTCTAGGTTGTTGGTAAGGATCCTTATAGTGTTGGTTCAATACATTAACCAACTATCAATACCAATCATCCTGCACTTATCTGAAACCACATAATTCATCGAAATACCTAATACATGAACTTTGATCCACCCTGTGAGTCTCAGGTCAGTTTGGGACAAAGTTTTTTGGGTATTCTTGGAAAAGGGTTTTGTTGTTTTAGGGACTGAGTGCCGAGGGACATGGGTTTTCTAAGATGAAGGGTTAATGATTTTTTGGGGCTGATATTTTAGATCTATTTCATGGTGAATGATGAGAGTTTTTTATGTATAATAGTTTACGTTTTTATTAGATGAGGTTTTAGGGTTTTTTGGGGCTGAGGGATGATGTTTTTCTATTGCTAGGGGTTGTGGGTTTTTTGGTGCTGAGGTTGAGGGTTTATTGGGGATTATGGTTAAGGTTATTTTAGAGACTAGGTAATAGGGTATATTTCAAATGAGGGTTTAGGGGATTTTTGAGGATCATGGTTGTTGATAGTTTTGGGGATGTCGTTCAAGGATTTGTCAGGATGGGGGCTCACAGTTTTATAGGCACACGTGTTGAATTTTATTCACAGAGTGTATAACGGTTTTTTTTGGGATGATGGCTGACATTTTTGGGGGATGAGAGATGATTTGGGTGTGAGGTTTGAGGGTTTTATTTAATTCAGGATTTATTGTTTTTGGGGGATTAATATTAATGATTTTTTGGGAATACTGTTGTGCATTTTTTGGGGATTATGGTTGATGTTTTTTGGGGTATTGTTGTTAATGGATTTTTCATCTCAGGGGATGACTATTTTATAGGGATAATGTTTTAGTTTTTTTATATTATGCGGAATTTTGTTTTTTAGAAATTTAGGGTTGAGGTTTATTTTTGATTAAGGATTGAGGGATTTTCGGTGCTAACGGTTGACAGATTTTGGGGATGATGGTAGAATGTTTTTTTCTGGGGGAAGGGTATAGAGTTTTTTTTTCAATGCATTTAGGTTTGTTTTTGTGTATATGGTTTTGTAGTTTTAATGGTGTTGTTGTTATGGATTTCTCATGGGAGATGTATTATAGTATTTTGGGGAATAAGTTTAGTTTTTTATGGTTAGATTATATAAGGATTGTTGAAGATATGGTTGTAGTGATTTCCAGAGATGATGATTAATGTATTTCATAGATGAGAATTTAGTATTTTTTGCCTCTATGTGTTTAGGGTTTTTTCTATAAGTTTATGGTATTTTTGGGATGGTGTTTCAAGGTTTTGCAGGATAGGGGTATAGGAATATTTTGGGACTAAGTGTTTTCGGTTTTCTCGGATGATGGTGTGGGGATTTTTTGGGATGATTATTTAGGGATTTTTGGCAATGAGGGTTTAGGGTTTAGTGTTTCTATTTCAGAGATTTTATGGTTATTTGTTTTTAAAGTATTTGGGTTTTAGGGATGCAATTTTATGTATATTTGGGGGTGAGAGATTAGCTTTTATTGGGGGTGAGAGTCTATAATTTTTTATCTTTTAGTGATTTAGGTATTATTGGAAATGGTTTTATGGTAATTTAAGGATGGAGGTTAATGATATTTTTGGGGATGACAGTTTTTGGTTTTTTTCATTAGGTTTTATGGTTTTTTTAACAAAAGAGTTTATGGGTTTCGGGGGATAACAAATTTGGTTTTTGGTGATGAGGGATTATTATTAAATTGGGCAATTTTTTTTACCTTTTTTTGGGGTCTATGTATCTATGGTTTTTGGGGATATGAGTTTATTGTATTTTGGGGATGTGGGATTAGATTATATTTTTAAATGTGGGTATTATATTATTTTAGGTTATGAGGGTTTATTGTTTCTTTTTTCTCAGGGTTTAGGGAGTATTATGGTTGAGGGTTTTGGGTTTAGGTTTTTTTGTGATGTGTGTTTGTGGTTTTTTTAGTAAGGGTTTAAGTGATTATGGTGTTGTGAGACTAGGTTTTTTGGGGATGAGGGTTTGAGGTTTATTAAATTGAGGGATTAGGGATTTTTTGGTATATGGGATCAGGGTTTTTTAGGAATTAGGGTTTGGGGTTTTTTTGGGACATATGGTTTATAGTATTTGTCAGTTGAGGTTTAATGATTATTTGGGGTTGAGAATTTTTTTTGGGGGGGGGGGGTTAAGGTTTAGTGTTTTAGGGATAATGGTATAGGTATTTTTTCAGTAGAGGGTTTATTGGATTGGGGGGATTAGGGTTTATTAATTTTATTCTTTTTTGTGGATGAGGGTATATGGTTTTTAAGATGTATGGATTATAATTTTTAGGGTATTAAAGTTTTGTTATTTTTTGGGATTCTGATTTATTTTTTTTAGCATGGGCGATTAAAGATTTGTAGTGGATGAGGGTTTAGTATTTTTCAGGGTTGAGGGGTTATTTTTTGAAGGATAAGTGTTTAGGAAGTTTTTGGGGTTTGGGGTTTGGGGTTTTTATAGGCTGAGTGTTAATGGTTTTTTTGAACTAAGGGTTTACAATTTTTTTGTGTTAAGAGTTGAATATGTTTGGTGCTAAGTGTTGAGTGTTTTTTGGTGTGAGGGTTGACGGTTTTCAAGGGAAATGGGTTGAATGTTTTTTTAGGTATCATGATTAAGTGTGTTTGGGGGATGGGGGTTGAGTTTTTTTGGAGAATAAGGTAGTGTGTTTTTAGGGCTAATCATTGAGAGATTTTAGGGGATGAGTTGCCTGGTTTATTGGGGTTTTCAGTTTCAATATTCTTTTGGATGATGGCTGATAATTGTTTTACTAATGAGGTTTGAGGGAATTTTGGGAATTAGTATTTATGTTTTATTATCATATGGGATGAGGTATTAGGTTAATTTTGGGGCTGAGGGTGGATTTTTTTATTTGTGGTGGTTTGATGGATTTTTGGTGTTGAGATTTTAAGGTTTTATAGACTATGGGTTGATGGTTATTTGGGGATGATAGTTGATTGTTTTCTGAGTATGACAATTGATGGTTTCTTGGGGGATAAGGGAAGAGGGTTATTTGGGGTTTTGTGTTTAGATAATTTTAACAATGTGTTGTGGAATATTTGGGACTGAGGGGTATGGGTTTCCTTGGACTGAGGGTTTAGAAGTTTTGTGGATAATGATTGTGGGGTTTTGGGGGCTAAGAGATTAGGGTTTTTGGGGTTGGGATTATTTTGGAGGTGAGGGATTACGGTATTTTTCGTTTCATGTTTTAGTTCTTTTTTGTGCTTAGGGATGTGGTTTTATTAATTTCATTGGATGATGGGTTTTTATGGCTATGATTTGAAGAATTTTTGTATGTGGGTTAGAATTGATTATGTGTGTTGTGGGTTTATCATTTTTTTTGAATGATGGTCTAGGTATTTTTTATTTGATGAGGGTTTATTCGTTTTTAGAGGAAAATGGTTATGGGAATTTGGATGTGTGTTTATGATTTTTTAGGGATGATGGTTTTTGTATTTTTGGGGCTGATGGGTTAGTGTTTTTTGTCGATTTGGGTACAAGGTTTTTTGGCGTCAGGGATTAAGGATTTTTTGGAATGGATAATTAATGTTTCTATATGTATCATTGATTAGGGATTTGTTTAGTGGGTTTACTTTTTTTAGGGAAATTGAATTTTTTATGCTGATGCTTTATGGATTAATTGTGGAAAGGGTATGTGTTTTTTTATGGCTATGGGATGAGGGTTTTCAAGTGTTTTGGGTTTTGTGTTTTTTGGGTATGAGTGTTTTGGTATTTTATTTTATGGGTCACTATGGTTTCCTAGGGATAATGGTTTATGTTGTATTGGGACAAGATTGTAAGGGTTTCTAGGCTAAATGTTTTGGACTTTTTTTATAATATTTTAGGGTTTTTTGGGTTACTGGTTTTAGGTTTTATGGGGGCTATGAGATTAAATGTTTTTAGAGTGGAGGGTTCAAGGTTTTATGTGCCGAAGGTATTATGGTTTTAGGGGTAGTGGGTTTAGGGTTTTCTATGGATGAGGTATTTGATATTTTTTGGGATGAGGATTATGTTTTTGGGGGGAAAATGTTTTAGGTGTTTGGGGGGGGGGGGTTTAGGTATATTATTGATGGGGTTTAGGGATATTTATGATGAGGGTTAGGGTTTATTAACGCTGAGGTATTATAGTATTTGTGTGTAGAAGGATTAGATTATTTTGGTATGGGGGTTTAAGATATTTTATATCAAATTTATTATGGTTTTTTGGGGGCTGAGGGTATTTTGGATGAGGGATTAGGCTTTTTGTGGGTTGTGGATTTGTGGTTTTTGGGGATGTGGATTTAGGGATTTTTTGGGATAATTTGTTTTTGGTTTTTTGTGGCTGAGGTTTTAGTTATATTTTGGGTTGAGTAATTATATTTAATTGTGGATTATGTTTTAGGGTTTTGGGGATGACAGTTTAGGATTTTTTAGGGTCTGAGTGTTTAGGGTTTCGTGCTTCTGAGTGTTTAGTATTTTTTAGTGCTAATGGTTTTGTTTTTCTTTGTTTGAGTGTGATGGGTTTTTTTGAGGATCATGTAGTTGGTCTCATTGGGGATAATGGTTTAGGATTTTTGGTGGATGAGGTATTAGGTTATATTTTTGATGAGGGTTTATGGTTTTTTACATTATTGTGTTTTTAGTTTCATGGGGTGATGGGTTATGGCTTTTCCTAGCTGTGCATTGAGGAATTTTTTTGTGTTTGTGGAAGTAGGGATGTTCTGGTTCGAGGGTTTAGTGTTTTTTGGGCATAAGGTTTATGTTTTCTGGGGTTGAGGTTATATGTTATTATTAATTATAAGGGGATGTGTTTTTTTGGGCTTAAGTATTGTAATTTTTGATGGATGATGTTTTTATTGTTTTTTTTAGGGTTGAGTTTTTTTTATGATGGTGTTGTGTTTTCTATTTTATAGTTAATATTGTTTTTTTATTCAGGTATTATGGTTTTTGGTTATAAGGGTTTAGGTTGTACCAAAGATGATGTTATAAAGTTTTTTTAGGGTTTCGTTGATAATTTTATGGTCATATGGTCTAGGGGATTCTGAGGGTAAGGATTATGGTTTTTGGTTTTTTAGGCCTATTGGTTTATGGAATTTTGGGAAGATTATTTAGGGTTTTAGAGGGTGAAAAATTATAATTTATTGGAGATGAGTGTTTATGGTTTAAGGGTTTGGGGGTTTAAGGTTTTTTTGGAGATGTTTGTATTTGGTTTTTTGTTGATGAAGGTTTCGTGCTTCTTGGTCCAGAGTGTTTCAGGATTTTTGGTGATGTGGGATTATGTTTTTTTTGGGTTGTGGGACTATTGGTTTTTTGAAGTGGGTTTAGGGTTATTGGTATTTAGGGTTTATGGGGTTTTAGGGACTATGGTTTAGGTGTTTCAGTGGTTAGGGGTTTAATGTCATTTGGGGATGATGTATTATGGTTTTTTAGGGAAGGGGCTGTAGGGATTTCAATGGAAGTCGTTTTATGGTTTTTTTTGGGATATATAGTTTCTTGTTTTCGTGGGCTAAGGTTTTAGGAATATTTGGGGCTAATGGTTAACAATTTTTTGTTAATGGGTGTTAATGGAATAATTTTCGTGGGGGATTAGTGTTTTTCTGGGTTAGGAGATTAGGGTTTTTTCTTAGGGTTTATGGTTTTTTTGGAGATAATGGTTAATTTGTTTTTGGGTCTATGTGTTTAGGATATTTGTGGAATTAGGGTACAATGTTATTGGGTTAATATGATTTATGATTATTTAGGGACGAGGGTTTAGAATTATGTGGGGATGAGGGTATAGTGTTTTTTAGCAATGGTTTTTGTGGGTTTTTTGGGGATGCTTGTTTAGGGATTTTTGGGACTATGTTTTGAAGTTTCTTGAGGATGATGATTTAGAGTTTTTTAGGGTTAGGGATTTTGGGTTTTTTGAGTCTATGGGTTTTGGGATTTTTTGGGAGGAGGTTTTATGGTATTTGGGCATAGGGATTATGGTTTTTGGTGAAGAGGGATTAGAGATTTTTTTGTGGATGATTGCCTTGGTGTTTTGGGTGAGAAGGGATTAAGGTTTCTGGGGATGAAATTTTAGGGAGTTTAAGGAAAGTGAGTTTTGATAATCAAAGAAGAGGGTTTAATATATTTTAGGGATATGTGTTTAGGGAATTTGGTGCTAAGGGTTTATGGTTTTTGGGGTTAAGTGTGTATGATTTTTTTTGGAGTTGGGGGTTTATGGATTTTTATGATGAGTGTTTTGTGTATTTTGGGACCACTATTTTATGTTTTATTGGACTAAAGGTTTATGTCTTTCTTGTGTTAGGGGGTTTTTAGTTTTTTGGGCCTATAGAGTTATGATTTAATAAGGTTGATCATTGGCGGTTTTTTGTTGGTATGGAAATATAAATTTTTTAGGGTAAAGGGAATAATGTTTTTTCGGCTGAGTGTTTAGGTTTTATATGTATGAAGATATACTAACTTATTTGGGATGAGGGTTTTGGGTTTTTTGGACATGTTTTTCAATGTTTTCGGGGACGATAGTTTATGATTTTTTAGGGATGATGTTTTACGTTGTTTTCTGGAATGAGATTTGTTGGATTTTTGGGAATAATTGATGGGTGTATTTTTGGGTCATAGTGTTGATGTTTTTTTGGGATGTGTGTTTAGGGTTCTTTTATGGTTTTCTGTGGCAGAGTAATTAGGTTGTTTGGGGGCCAATTATTTTGGTATTTTTGGGAATGGGGTTTTTCATTTTTAGGCTAAATGGTTTAATCTTATGTAAGGGTTACAATTTACGATTTCATGGGGTGATGGTTTAGTATTTTTGGGGGATGAATATTAAATTTTTTTTTGGGATAAGGATTTAGAATTTTTGGGGAAGATGGTATATGATCATTTAGGAGAATGAATTTATTGTTTTAAATGGATGAGGGGTTCTGTTTATTGGTCCAGATGCTCTAGTTTTTCTGTGGAATGGGTGTTTAGGGTTTTTTGGTAGTGAGGATTTAGGGATTCTTGTGTCTATGTGTTCAGTTATTATTTGTCACAATAGTTTAGGTATTTTGGGTGTATATGGATTTTGATTTTATTGGGGATAATAATTTATCCGGATTTGGTCTTGATGGTTCAGGGTACTTTCAAGATGAGGGTTTATGTATTTTTTGGGATTATTTTTTAATTTTTATTTGGGATGACGGTATATTGTTTTTTTGGGACTGTGAGATTATTGTTTTTTTGGATGAGTGTATTTTCATTTTTTGGGATGAGGTACTGGTGTTTATTTCAAGAATGTGTTTATGTTTTTATGGGGTTGAAGGATTAGGTTTTTTGGGGTCGTAGGGTTGAGTGTCTTTTCGTGTTGAGGGTTTAGGTTTTTTATTTATGAGGGTGGATATTTTTTTCAATGGGATGATATTTTTATGTGGATTATGGCATATGATTACCTATTGATATGGTTTTAGGATATTTTAGGGTTGATGTTTGAGGGTTTTATTGTGGGACAAGTGTCTGGTTTTATTTGAGGAGATGGTTGGTATGTTTTTGGGGCTGATGGTTTAGGATTTTGGGATTCTGTTTGTTGTGGGTTTTTTTTGGGATGAGGATCAAGAGTTTTCTAGGGATGTCAGTTCAGGGTTTTTAGGGCAGATTGTTGTGGTTTATTTGGGAATGACTGTTTAAGGGTTTTTACGAGAAAAAATAGATGGTTTTTTGGGGGTGTGTGGATTATTTTTTATAGATGATGTAATAATTTTTATGGGGGATTTAAATTAATGTTATTTTGTGTCTTAGGGTTGAGGGTTTATAGATGAAGTGTTTTGAGGGTTATTTTTTGGGATGCAGTTTTAGGGTTTTGGGATAAGAGGTTTGAGGGTTTTATAGGCAATAGAATTGATGGTTTTTTTGGGGCTAGGGGTTGAGGGGTTTTTAGGACAGCGGGTTGAGGATTTTTTTGGGGATGAGGTATTTGGATTTACTAGGATTTAGGTTTGTGTGGTTCTGGGTATCAAGGGTTCATGGCCTTTTATATATGAGGCTTAACAGTGTATTATAGATGATGTCTATGGTTTATTTTGTTCTGATTATTGGGGTTTATTGGTGATTATGAAAATTTGGGGCTGATGGTTATAGTTTTTTTGGCTGGGAGATCAGTTTTTTTATGCTGAGAGTTATGGTTTTATTTGGGTTATAGGTTTGATATTGTTTTGTGGCTAAGGATTTAGTTTATTTGGGACTAAGTGTTTAAAAAATTATTATTCATAGGGTTTAGGTTTTTTGGTTGTTCAAGATTGATGTTTTTTTGGGATGTGAGTTAACCATTTTTTTAGCTATGGTGGAGGGTGTTTTAGGGTTGAGGAATGTTTAGGGTTGAGGTAAAATGGTTATTTTCACCAATAGTATATAATTATTTAGGAATTATGGTTGAGGTTTTTATTGGGATATGGGTTTAGTTTTTTATGGATAGTGTGATTATATATCTTTACGATTGACTTTTTTCATATAAGGATTTAATGTTTATTGGGGATGAAGATTTATGATTTTAATTGGTTTTTTAGGGTTCTTTTGGGAAGAGGGATTTGTGTTATTTTCAGATGATGGTTTTAGGTTTTGGGGGTATTATCGATTATGGTATTTTGGGGATAAAGGTTTATTTTATTTTAGATCCCAGTGTTAATGGTGATTTTGGAATCAGTGTTTATGTGTATTTGGGGTTGCGGGTTCTGCATTTTCTTGGGATGATTTATACATATTTTTAATATTGAGGGTATTTTTTATTATGCGATAATGGGTTTATGATTTTTTTGGAATAGGTTTTTGGGATTTCTGGGGGTTGACTGTTTATGGTTTATTGGGCTTGATGGATTAGTGTTTTTTGTGGGTGAGGGATAAGAATATATCGGGGAATACAGAAATGGTTTTTTTGTGAAAATTGATTAGGCTTTTAGGGGGGTGTTATGTTAGGGTTTTTTAGGGATGTGGTATTATGTGTTTTAGTGCTACGGGTTTAGGAATTTTAGTTTGGGAGGGTTTTGGGTTTTTTATCAATATTTTTATTGTTTTATGGGACTGGAGGATTAGTTTTTTTTAACTATGATTTATGATTTTTTTTGGTAGATAATAGTTAAGGGTTATTTGGGGATGAGTGTTTAATATTTATTGGGACTGGTAGTTTTTGGTTTCATTGGGATGCAGGACTAGGGTTTTTCAGGTTGAAGGATTTTGGATTTTTGGGAATTCAGTTTATGTTATTTTGGAATGACGTTTTATTGTAATTTGGAATTTTGTGTTTAGTGTTTTTTGGGGATGGGGTTTTATGATTTTTTAGTGATATTTGTTTGGGGATTTTTGGGGTTAATGTTTTGGTTATTATTAAGGATGAGGTTTTAGTGTTTTTGTGGTGAACGGTTTTGGATTTCATGGCGGTAAGGGTTTAGGTTTGTTCGGACGGAGGTTTTAGGTTTCTTGGTGATGAGGGTTTGGGTATTTTCGGAATGAAGGTTCATCGGTATCTAAAACACATGGTATATGGTTTATTTGGGATGAGGTTTTAGTAGTTCATAGAGATTACTATGGATGGTTTAAGGGGATTTGGTTTTTTTATTTATAAGGGTTTGAAATTTTTAGGGATGATTTTTTTGTGGTTTAGGGAGAAGGTTTTTATGGGATCTATGTTTGTGGCTCATTGTGGTTGTGGCTTGAGGTTATTTTTGGGCTTACGGTTGTCTGTTTTGGGGGATGGGGTTAGGGTTTTTTTGAGAAATTGGATGATAGTTTTTTTGGGGATTAGTGTTTCGAATTTATTTTGGGTATGCGATTTTATTGTTCTTTGGGGATGATGGTGTATAATTTTTCGAGGATTTAGGTTGATGATTTTTTGTTCATGCGGGTCGATGGCATTTTTTGGATATGGGTTTAGTGTGTTTTGGGCTTCAATTTTAGGGTTTTTACTATGGTTTTAGGATTTATTGGGGAGATGGATGGGGGTTTCTTTGGGGTCAAGGGATTAGGGTATAATGTGGATGAGTGTTTAGGGATCCCGAATGATAGGTGTTTTGGATTTTTTGGGCAGTAGGGTTTAAATTTTTTAGTGGATAAGGATTGAATGTTTTACAATGTATTGTGTTTTGGGTATTGTAGGACTAATTTTTTAGGGGTTTGTTGGGGTCTATGGGTGCATGTTTTTTCAGGCTAAGTGCTAATGTTTTTTTGGGAATGAGTATTGGGGATTTTTTGGGTTAAATGTTGTGTTTTTTTGGGGATGAGGGTTGTGTGGTTTTTTCTGAAAGGGATGAGGTTTTTTAGTAATGATGTATGAAAATTTATTAAGATGAGGGTTAATCTTATTTTGTGATGTTGATTAAGGGTTTTATTTTGGGATTAGTGTTTGGGAATTTTTGGGGGTTAGGGTTTATTGTTTATTGGGGATGAGGTTTGAGGGGTTTTTTAGGTATATGGTTGAAAATTTCATAGGGATTTTGGTTGAGGTTTTGTGGGGAAATGTGTTTATTGTTTTTTGGGGATGTTGGTGATGGGTTTTTAGGGATGATGTTTTTGGGATTTATGGGTCTAGGTTTGACGAGGATTTTTCATAGAGCGTTGGGGATTTGTTAGGAATGATGGATTAGAGTTTTGGGTTATGGGGTTTTGGGTTATTTTATGTATGATGGTTTTTTGTGGCTGGGGGTTTAGAGTTTTTTCGGCTGATAGTTTAGGGTTTTTAGGGATAAGTGTTCTGGGGTTTTTGGAGATGAAATATTTGGGAGATCTGGGTATGAGGGATAATATTTAAATGGTATGTATGGTTTATTGTTTTTTGGAGGACTATTTATTGTTTTTTAGGGTTTTGGGTATTGACTTCTTGGTCAATTGAGGGAATATGTATTTTTGGGGGATAAGGGATTTAGTTGTTCTTGGTGGTTGACTGAATATGGTTTATTTTGGTTGAGGGATCAGGGTTTTTCTGGGATGAGAATTTAGATTATTTTTTGGAGTATGGTTTAGCGTTTTGAGTGAAATGTGATTTGAGTGTTTAGGGTCCCATTATTTATTGTTTTCTATGGCTATGTACTTCTGGATTTTTGTGGATTAGTTTATAAGTATATTTTGGGCTAAGGGACAATGTTTTTTTGGAAGTGGTTTTAATGATTTTTTGGGATAAGTGATTAGTTTTTTTAGGAAAGATAGTTTAGGGTTGTTGGGATTGATATATTAAGGATTGTTTTTGAATGGGGGTTTTAGGGGATCATAGGGTGGATATTTTTGTTTCATTTGGGGCTGGGGGTTTATAGTTTTATGGGGTTAAGGGTATAAAATTTTTTGGTAACGAGGTTATGTGTTTTTTAGGATTGTAGGATTAGGTTTCATTGGGACTGAGTGTTTATAGTTTTTTTTGTCATAGTGTAAATGGTTTATTTGGGGATATGGGTGTATGGAATTTTGGGAATGCGGTATTTTGGTTTTCAGGGATGAGGGTGTAGGTTTTATTTGGGATATGTGTAAGCCATTCTTGTAGATTATGGTATAGTGTTTTTTCGGGTTTTTGGTTTTTGGTTTTTGGGTTTGAGGGTCAATGGTTTTCTTAGGGATGTGGTTTTAGTGTTTTTAGGGTCTGAGGGTTAACGAATTCTTTAGGGATGAGTGTTTAGTGTTTTTTGGAGTAAGGATTTGAGGGTATTTCGGGAATATTGTTTTTTGAGACTAAGGTTTTAGGTTTTTTGGGGATAATGAGCATTATTGTTTTATTAGGGCTGGTGGATCTGTGTTTTTGGTGTTGGAGGATCATTGTTTGATTAGGATGATGGATAAGGGTTTATTTGGGGATAATAGTTGAGATTTTTTGGGGGATGATAGTTGAGGGTCTTTTTAAGTAAAGTGGTTGATTTTTTTATGAGGATGAGAGTTGAGGGTTATTTGTTACACAGTGTTAATGGCCTTAAGGGGTTTAGTCTGGAAGATTTTGTAGAGTCAATGATTGAATGTTTTTAGGGATTATGGTTGAGTGATATTTGGATCCATGTTTTGAGGTGGTTTATAGTCTGTCTGGTTAGGGTTTGTTTAGGTTGAGGGTTTTGATTTTTTACTAAGAGTTTAATGATTTTATAGGCCCGTGATGATCATTATTTTTGGATTGAGGGATTTTTTTGGGATGAGGGTGGATGGTTTTTTGGATATGAGGGTTTATCATTTTTGGGAATATGAGAATATGTTTTTTTGGGGAATAAGGAATAGTATTTTTGTGGGATTATTGTGGAGATTTTTTTGGCTAATGGCTTAGGGTATATGAGGGATTATGGATTAGAGTTTTATTATGGGATCCGGGTTTATTTTTAGGCTAGTGTTTGAGGGAATCATGTGGCTGAGTGTTTAGGTATTTTTGGCAAGGAGTTTTAGGTTTTTTCAAGGATGAAGGAATATTTGTATTTAGTTATGGGGGGGGGTATATTATTTCTTGATGTGGATTCAGTGTTTCTTGGGATTTTGGGTTAGGTTTTTGTTTGAGGTTGTGGATTTAATGTTTATTGAGGGTATGTACTCATTTTTCTTGGATTTATGTGTTGTGTTTATTTTGGGAATGAGTGTTTTTTGGGGTGAGGGACAAGATTTTTGGATGATGGTGTTCATGATTTTTTACTACTAAGGGTCTAGTGTTCTTCATGTGTGAGGGTATACGTTTACTTGACGCTAACGTTCACTGGTTTTTTAGGGATGAGGGTCTAGGTTTTTTCGAGGATGAGGATATAAGAATATTAGGGATGGGGGTTTTAGGTATTCTTGAGGTTTAGGGTCTATTGTTGTATGGTAACGAGTGTCTAGGTGTTTTTAGGATGAGTATATACAGTATTTGGTATGTTTTACTGTGTTTTTAGGGGATTTGGGACAATGGTTTTTTATTACTGTTTGATGAGGGTATTTTATAGTCATGGGCCTATGGTTGTTTGGGGATGAGTATCTACGTTCTTTTGGAGATAAGGGTCTAGGTTTATGGGGGGATTATATTCTAGGGATTTTTTTGGAATTAAGATTTAGGGTTTTCTGGGGATAATGGTCTAGGGTTTTTGGTGATTGATGGTCTATTTATTTTTGGACATATATTCATGTTTCTTTGGGATTAGTGTCTTCAATTTTTTGAGATTGAGGATTTATGGTTTTTATGTATGAAATATTAAGTTTTTTGTGATGGGACTTAAGTTTTTTAGTGAGGAAATGGTTTTTGGGTTACTTTCAGTGTAGGTTTTATAGTATCCTAGTAATGGGGGTGTTAGTTTTTTTAGTTCTAAGGATTTCATTTTTTTTTTGGAATGAGGTTTTAGGATTTTGAAAGGATGAATTTTTAGGTATTTTTCTCAATGGGTTTAGGGTCTTTTGGTGGATGATGGTATAAGATTCATTAGTGCTAATTGTTTTGGGTTTTTTGGAATTACAGTTTAATTAATTTTTGGGATGATAGTTTTTGGGTTATGGGGGATGAGAATTTTTTTGGGATTGAGGATTTAAGGTAATAATTGATGAGGGTTTAGGGGTTGCAAAGTATGAGTATTTTGTTTTTTTATGGAAATAGTTTTCTTGTGTTCTTTTGAGATTAGGGTCTTAGGTTATTGGGGGGTGATAATTTAGGATTATTTGGGGATGAAGGTATAGGGTTTCTTTGGGATGAGGGTTATGTATATTTAAGGACATGGGTGTATGTATTTTTTCGAGTCATGTTATTATTATTTTTTGGGATGAGCATGTAATGTTTTTTGGTGTTGATGTTATAGATTTTCTATAATGTTGAGGTTATACTGATTGTTTGGGAGAGGATTTATGTTTATGTGCGGATTTAGTTTTATGGGTTTTGGGATGAATGATTAGTTTTTTTGGGGTGTTTCAGGTATATGGGTTTTTTCATATTGAGGTTTTAGTGAATTTTGAGGATGAGGGCATAGGGTTTTTGTGGATATTATTATTTAGGTTTTTTTTTGGTTTTAGGATTTACCGTTATATTGGGGATGATGATTTACCATTTTAGGGGATTTGGTTTTTTGTTTTTGGGGGAGGAGGGTTTTTGGTTCGTTGGGGTTTCATGATTAGTATGTTTTTGGGTATATGATTTAGTGATTTTTGGGTCGAGTTTTTAGGGATCTTGGTGGTTATGATTTTTTTGAACATTGTTTTTATGGTTTTTATATGGTTGTGGGATTGGGTTTTTTTTCAAATGATGTTTTTGTGCTCATAAGGATAAGGGTTTAATGGTTTTGGGGATTATGTTTTAGTGTTTTTCATTACATGGGATTTATTTATGTTGTTTTTGAGGGTTTAGAATGTTTTTAGGATTGTGGGTTTTTCATTTTTGGGATAGGGTGTATGAGTTTTTTGGTACAATCGTTTAGGGGATTAGCGGTTTAGGGTTTATATGCCTTTAAATATGGGGGTTTATTGATTTTTGGGGTTGGAGGTTTAGTCGTTTTAAGGGTAATGTGGTTATGGATTTTTGGTATGATGTTTTATGGTATTATTAGTTTAGGGTTTAGTTTATCCATGATTAAAAGAATATATTTTTGTTTTCTGATGGGTGTTTTAGGGTTTTGGGGCTGAGGGGTTTTATGTTTCTGTGCCTAATTGTTTATGGAATTTTTGTTCTGATGGTTTACATGTATAGGGATGAGGGTTTAAGGGTTGAATGGGATGAGGGTTTTGGTTTATGTTTGGGGTTGAGGGTTTAGGGATTTTTGAGGATGATGGTTAAAATATTTATAGGGAAGTTTATTTAGGTATCTTGGTGACAATGATTTAGTGTTTTGTAGGATATATGGTTTAGATTTTTTTGGAATGTGGCATTATAGATTTTAGTGTCTAATGTTTTGATTTATTTGGGGATGGGGGTTTATGGTGGTTCATGGATGAGGGTTTAGTGTGTTTTGAGGATAAGTGTCTAGGGGTTTTTGGATGATGGATTATTGTTATTTGAGGTTGAAGTATTGGTGGTAATGTTTATATTCCATGATGGATTTGTGTTTTGGTGTCTCATGATAGAGGTTTAGGGTATTTTGTTGTAGTTTTATTGGGATATTGGGGAAATGTGGTTAGTGTATCTTCAGAAAGGGTGTATATGGATTTTCGGGTATGGTTTATTTGACATTTTTTATGGATGAAGTGTTGGGGTTTTTTTTGTTATGTTGTATTAGTTTTTTATGGTGATGGTGTTCTATGGTTTTGGGGATGATGAATTAATGTTTTTTTACTTGTGGTTTAGAGTAATTTGTTGATGATTTTTTTGGTGATGAGGGATTAGGATTTAATGGGGCTGAGAGATTTGGGTTTTTTCGAGGATGATGGCATATTGGTTTTTCGGTATGAGGGTTCAAGAAATTTTCTGGATTACAATATAGGGTATATTTGTAGAGAGTTTTTATGGGATTTGAGTATAAGGATTCCATGCTATTTGGGGATGAAGTTTTAGTTCTACTTGGGGATGATGGTTAATTGTTTATATTGGATATAGGTTTTGGAGTTTTGAGGTTGAGGGTTTAGTGGTTTTGGTTATGGTGGTTTTTCATGATTAAGTCTGATAGATTAGGGGTTTTGGAGTGTGATATGAGGTTATTTGGGGTTGATGGATTTTGGTATTTGTTGATTAGGGTGTTGGGGTATTTTTGGAATCAAGTAGAGGGTTTTGGGGCCTGAGGGTTAACCAGTTTTGAAATTGAGAGTTTTTGGGATTTTGGGATTTCGGATAATGGGTAATTGGGTTTAGGGATTACTATTTTATGTGGTGAAAGAATTTGGGATTTTTTTGGTTGAGGGTATAGGGGTTTTGGGGGATGAGTGTTTAGGGGTTTAAGGGGTTGATGGTTTAGAGTTTTGGGAATGAGCGTTTATGGTATGTTGGTGACTAGTGTTGAGGTGTTTTGGTGGATGTGGGTTTACAATTGTTGGGGATAAGTGTTATGGGATTTTTGGGGATGAGAGTATAAATTATTCTGGCTGTGGTTTTTATCGGTTATTTTAGTCTATGGGATTAGTGTTATTTTGGACTCATCATTTTTGGTTTTATTGCGGAAATGGGTTTTGTATTTTCGGAGTATTATGATATTAGTGTTTTTCGGGATGAGGATTTAGGGTTCAAATGGGATATACGGTTAGGAGATATAATTTAGGAATTTTTGGGGTCAATGGTTCACGGTTTTGAGGAGTAAAATTTATGGTTTTTTGAGAATGAAATGTTAGGGGATTATGGGGAAGTCTTTGTAAGTATTTTGGTGATGGGATTTTAGGGTCTTTTGGGGAGGAGGTTAAGGGTTTTATGTAGGTTAGGGTTTTAGTTTTTTTATAAAATGGAGGTGTAGTGTTTTGTAAAGATATATATTTTGGTTTTATATGGGATAATTCTAATTGGTTTCTTATAGGGTGGGGTTTTATAGACTTTGCAGATAAGGGTTTTGGGTTATTAGAGAATAGGGTTTAGTAATTTTCGAGGATCAGGTATTAGTTTTTTGGGTAGAAGGTATATTGATATTTAGGTATGAATGTATTTGTATTTTTCAGGATTATGGTTTTAGGATTTCAAGGGATTTATTTTGAGGGTTATTTGGGGTTTATGGTTTATGGTTTTGAGGATGAGTGTTTAGTGATTTTTGCAGATTAGAGATTAAGGTTTTCTAAGGCTGGGGGTTTAGTGTTATTTTTGTGATGCTATTTTAATGTTTATTTGAGGATAGGGCGTTAAGGTTTGTTGAGGATGATATATGATTATTTTTTTAGCAGAGTCTGTATAGTTTGTTAGGTCTGAGAGTTCAGGTTTGTCCGGTAAAGTAGGCTTAATTTTTTTTGGATGTTGGATTTGGTTTTTTTTAGGGTGTGGGTTTAAGGTTTTTTGGGGTTTAGGGATTATTGTATTTGGGGGTGGATGGTATTATACATTTTGGGGTTGAGGTTTTAGGTGATATTTTGGATCATGTTGATATCATAATGATTCAACAAATGTATATTTCTGTTGGGGTTGGTAATAATCTTAAATTGATATTCTAATTATATTTTCGTAAAAATTTTGGAATCTAAACAAATGGTGGGACACAATACCTTTATTTTTGGCCAAATTGACATATCCACGTTTACATGATATAAATTTTTACACCATGTTAATGATTATTAGATTGATGGATAAAAGAATCATTATTATGGAGTTTCGATATCATTCTGTATGGTGTATTTAATTAGTGTGGGAAAGTGGTTCATGTAATTTTTATATTAATATTTAGTTCCCTAATTCCTAGTACTTTTATTTTGGTAATATTCCTCACTTTATTTTCTATATATTATATATTTTCACTTCTATTAAATGTTAATACTTAAATACTATGAATATTAAAGCTTTACCTGAAACAATCCTAGTTTTGAATAATCTTGTTGATTAGAATTGTCGTTTCTTCTCCATTACCTATGACTTAGTCTTAAAAATGGGGAAACTATAGATGGTGCAGTTAGTGTTAATCATTTTTCATTCAGCTATATTTCTATGTTCCATATTCACATGCTTGTTTCATGGTTCTGGTGATGCATCTATTTGATATCTGAGCTCTGATTCCTAAGAATATGTTATATTACATTCGTCTTATTAGTTTATAGAATAAAATATCTCTATCATTTCTAAAAATATTTGATTTTTTACTCCTAATTTGGCAAGGGTAATTTATCATGCATAACCACAATTGGAAATTAATCAATCTTGTGAGTTTATTTCACAATTATTGGCATCACTATGACATGAATCCCCTCTATAATAAATACTTCCCCAATGTCTATTGCCCCAAAATAGGTGTATTCTCGAACCATTTTATTTATATAATTCATATGGAAATGATAACATTTATTTAAATGTGGGTATATGTTGAAATTATTTTATCAGTATATTGAAAGATGATTGAATATCAAAATACTATATTTTTATTAGATTATGAATCCAATATAATTTCTATAATGGATTTTATAAAATCATCGATCCTTCAAATTTATGAATTTTTTCACTAAGAAGATGTGGAAGGTATAAAATATGGTATTTAATGATCATTCATGTCTATGGTGGTAGAATCTAAAGAAATATTTCGAATATGATGGGAGAGAAAAAATATGATCAAGGGAGAAGATGAAAATATTTTTATGTAGGTGATTTCGGCATGATAATTATATACAAGGGATACAATTTTGAATTCATATATTACTAAAAAGTAGATAAATATGATGAAGAGTAAATTTTGGATTATAATAATTTTATAATGTGAATCGATGTTCTAGAACACAAGTATAAAATTATATCAGGATTTTTTTCATGGTTTATATATGAAATCTCACATTCATTGGAGTTATAACAATTATGATCAATTTATGATGTAATCATGATAGAAATTATGGGTGTATAGACAAACTATTCCTCAATGGAAATAAATCCCATGAACTAAAATATTGTTGAGTATTTTTATAAGATTCTTTATTCTAAGAAATCTATTGACTATGATAAGAAATTCGATGGAAAAACACTCAAAATTAAGGAAAAGAGAATGTTATGGAAGAAGAAAAATTATAATCTAACTCCTTTGAATAAGGGAATAAAAAGTGGTTAAAGATTAATGCATAGGGTCATTATTAGGAATATATCCCTAAAAATCTCATTATTACTATATATGGGATTGAAGTGATTGAAAAGGAAATTAAATCATATGAACAAGGAGGAGGAAAATATGAAAACAAATATCATGTTGTGGAAGAAACTGATGTTGGACATAAACATGTTCTACAAAGAGTTTTTCATGATCACATATTACCTCAATTAGTCAATGTGAAAACATGTTATAAATTCATTTTCCATAAATCAGTGAATATTTATATTTATTATCAATTTTTGGAGTTGTATAAATGATTATTCAAAAATAATAGTTGTAAAATTGAGTATTATAACTCATAATCATCCATGATGATACAAACTACAATGGTAAAACAATGGGAGATCACATCATCTAATGAAAATGGATTGGTTTCATTACACCAAATTCAGAACTAATTTTATTATTTATTGAGAAATGTTATTACTAAAGATTCATGTAAGGTGTTTTTGGGAATTCTATAGTAATTTTATAGGGACGTATAATTTTATTAGCGGAAAATCATATTCATTTAGATATGGTGAAATGATTTTATCATATTTTCATTTAAATCCATCATAGATACATTCTGAATGACTTTTTTCTAGAGTATAAAAAATCAAATCTTTTAAAAATAATTTTCATTTAGTGAAATAAATCCATTAATAAAATCATTTTTTATTAACTTTTATTGGAAAAATTTAATCATTAGAATAATATTCATCACCATATGTTATCCAATTATATAAATCTAGAATACCGTGATGTTTTAGGTAATGATCATCCAGGTGTATTTCTACCATTTATTGTCTTTGGAAATTATATTGAACATATTTCAGGTGTGAAATTTTATAGAAAATAAATATATCCGTAAAATTATATTTAATAAATGGAACTACAAAAGAAATTGGATGAAATGATGGATCAATGGTTTATAATTCCAAGAATATTCATATGTTCAGTTTTATAATTAGTATTTCTGAAAAAGTATTGTAAATATATCATGTTCATTGATTGCATACATATCAATAATATTACCATTAAATATAGGTATTTAATTCCATGAATCGATGATATACATTATGAATTAAATTGTTCGTCAATTTATTAAATGGTTTATCTCCATTGTTTATACAACAATATTTGAATGAATGATATGAGGGATAAAAAATCAAAAACCAATGGAAGAATTTTTGAGTGGTTGTTATTTCCATTTGGCCTCTAAAAATCTATTATTATAATCATAAAAATCGTGAATAATGTTCAAAGAAAATATATTTGTAATTTTTTTCTATTTTTTTTTGGATAATATTGTGAATTATTGTAAGGATCTCAAGAGCTAGGTGGATGATCTATATCAAGTATTTCGGTTTCTGTAGGGAAACAATTCTATAGAAATATCAAAAAGTGATTGTTATATTAAATTCTTTTGGTTATTTGTGGTAATTATTGTTGAAAAAGAATTAATCCTCATGGACCAATCATAGGTGGAATCAATCAACTCATGGACATAATTTTTATCCATCACATATGTAATGAGTTTTCTTGGTTTTAAACCTTTTATCCTCCCATTTATTCATGTTGAAATTCAATCAGGGTAACCATCAATGAAAAAATGAATAATTAGTAACATTACTACTCAAATTAAGGAAATTTTGCATTTCATATCACCCTGAAAAGTTAATTTGAAACAATATTTTTGAGAATTTTGGATAATCAAGAATCCTTTTATGTTGAGTGTCTTGCAAGTGTTGTTGGGAGCAGAACTATTATCATCTAAAAAAATCATCCCATTAAATATTAATGTGATAATATTTATGATTCAAATAGGAATTGCAGAAACCATTATAATGATTTTTATTTATTTTTAGAGCCCAAGATTATTGTTCTCATTATTAGAACCCAAAGTAGTTCGGTTTTCATTCTGATCATCAAGAATTGATACTTTTAAATGGACAACTCCAGATATGTCAGATGCATGGATTGTAGATATAATTATTTCAATCATTAATATTTGTATAATAATACAACAATATGTAAGATAAACTAGTTTAAGATTATTAATGTAAATTTCATACATTACATTCAAATCATGATGATCAAATTCTTAGTTTATGGATTATGAAGGATGATTATCTGAATTTTATGGTGTTAAATTCTATTTAATCAAATTTCAAAATTTATTATTGAAGGAATATTCTATGCCTTATGTGTTTCTCATCAAGATAAATATTTTATGTGTTCAAAGAGTAATTACTGGGAATTTCTATTTTCGGAGACTTGTGAACGAGGATTTTTTTCAATTTGGAATCCAAATAACCATGTAGATAATAAAGGAATGTTTCTAATTTATAAATATATAATATTATGTCGAATTTTTTTTGTATTTGAGATATATAAAATAGAAATTATTCACTACATGGTTGGTTCATACACTCCATTGCCTATTCCATACCATCCATGGGAATATCTTAGAATTGATTTTATTATGAATTTCCCAAAAATTCATTGACATTTTATCAATGAAATTGTAAAAATTTATGTAATTCATCAAAACATTTCTTCTGATAGTGACACTAAATTAATCATCCATTTTATTAGAAATATAGGGGTAAAATTCAGTATGAAGCTTCTTCTAATCACTAACAATCACCACAAAATAGAATGGAAAATCGATGATACCAATCGCACAATTGGAACTATTATGAGAACATTATAATATTTTAATATGAGATATTTTTATTAATAGCTTGAAAAATAAGAATTTCTATAAAACGGTTCTCCATGCGCTACCACTCATCATTCTTCATTTGATGTGGTTTATGGAATAAATCCAATAACTCTTATAAAATTGGTTTCATTGAGTCATGATTATTAGGGAATATTGATTCATATGATAATTCAATGTATTATAATAATATTTATGAATTTATTGGGTCTCAAATAGTGATTTCTAATGAATTATATAAGCGGTGAGAAAAAATAATTTGAAGTTGGATATTTTCCAACATGGAGATAAAACTTTCTTCACCATCACAAGCAGAAATTTCCATCCAAAAGGAATATAATTCCAACATTATTAGTTGAAAATCCATTCAATTTCCATAAAAAGTGAGAAATAATACATAAAATATCAATATTTCTTATTATTTTGGTGGTCTTTATGAATTTTTCAACATTGGGGATTTATTTCAATACATTAATGAATATTATTCCATTCATTTCAGGAAAAATCATCTCTAACATGGAGAGAATTATTGAATCATATTGGGCCAATGGATATTAGTTTTTGTTTTTATAATAATTTTAAGAATTATTTTCATTAAAATTGGAAAATCACACACATTATGGAATCCAAAAAATTGATAGCCCAAAACACACATACTTGGTGTAAAATAAAAATATAAAATTTTATAAAGAAGTAAATTCATAACAACACATTAATGAGAATATATATTATAGAGGAATGATTCATTAAGAAGGAATAATAATACATTGGTTCGTATGTTCATTAATTGGCATGGAAAATTGGTTTTTGTTCTTTTTTATATGACCATGGGTGACATAATGTATTTTAATCCAATTTGGGCCATTAATATAAATTTACTTCTTACAAATAATTCATTTTCAAACATTTTAATTTTTACAATTGATTCCTTTGAATTTCGAAAATTTTGTTCAGGTTTTTTACATTAGGCCATTCATTTTATTTTAATTGGTGGTGCATTTTAATTATTAGAGGCTTTTTATTTAATCATGGATAGATCATGGTGGGTGTAGTTTCATTTAATCCTTTTCCATTTAATTATGTTTTAGTGGTCAATATTCACTTACTCATTTCATGTTTCCTATGTTAAAATAATTATTAAGTAGTGGGTTTATGTTTTTTTGGGCGGACGGTGCACAATGTATTTTTTGGGATGTGGGTCTATGGTTTCTTGGGGAAAATTGTTTCGATTTTTCTATAGATGAAGGTTTATATATATTCAGATCTGAGGATTTAGGTATATTTTTTGGATAAGGGGTAGGTTTATTTGGGGTTCACAGATTAGGATTTTTCTTGGGATGTCATTTTTATGTTTTTTGGGGTTGAGGGTGTGTTTTTTGTTGCTAAATAATTCTTTTTTTAATGATTTTTAGGATTTTAAGGTCATAGGGTTTAGGATTCATTGGTTATGAGGGTTTAGGGAGTCATTCGAATCAGTTATTAGTGATAATTTGGATCGAGGGTAAAGGGTTTTTGCAGCTGAGGATTTAGTGTTTTTTAGTGTTGGAGTTTAGTTGTTTTTTAGCTGTGGGTGTAGAGTGGTTATCCTATAATTTCATAGGATTTTTTTGGATGGGTGTCTGGGGAAATTTAGGGATGAGGGTCTGGGGGTTTTTGGGGTAGAGTGTCTTGGCATTGGGGGTTGAGGGTCTAGGGGTATTGATTCAATGGATCATTGTATTTGGGGATGATGGTCTAGGCTTTTTTGGGGATTATGTTCTGGGAATTTTTTTAGGATAATGGTCTCATAATTTTTATTGTATAGGGTTTAGGTTTATTGGCGCTATGGGATTGGGGTATTATAGGGTTGATGGATTGGTTTTTATTTAGTCTAAGTGTATAGTATTTTTTGAGACTGATGATGTAGGGTTTCATGATGATGATGATCTATTGTTATTTGTACATGTGGGACAGGGGTTATGTGAGGATGATGTTATGGGGTTCTGTTAGAATTATTTTGCTTGGTTTTTTTGGGTTTTATGGTCTTCTTTTATTTACAAATTTGTGTCTCAGATTTTTTGGAGTTGAGGGTCATGGAATTTATTGAGAAATGGTCTAGAGTTTCTAGGCTCTTATTGTATGGTGTTTTTGGGTATTATGTTCTAGGTATTTTTTGGGCTGCGGGGCAATGCATATTAGATGCTAAGGGTCAATGGTTTTATGGTGTTGTGAGCTTCTATTTTATCATGTTGAGGGTCTATGGTTTTCTGGGGATGATGAGCTATGAATTTTTTGGTGCTGAGGGACTAGGTATTTTTGGTGTTGAGGGTGTAGTGTTTTTCTTTGCCGACGGGCTAGAGATTTTTAGGATGAGGGTTTAGTGTTTTAAGTAATTAGAGAAATATAATTTATGAGGCCTAAGGTCAATGATTTTTTTGGGATGAGGTTCTAGTGTTTATTGGGGATGATGGTCATGGAATTTTTGGAGGTGATGGAGACGTATTTTTATTGGAATGAGTTTTAGGGATTTTTTGGGGATGACGGTTGATGGTTTTTTTGGTTTGAGAGTTGAGGAATTTTTTTAGGTGATCATTTTGAAATTTTTTAAGGATTTCGGAATATTTTTTAGGGATGTCAGTATAGGGTTATTTGGGGTTGAGTGTTGTAGGTTTATGGTTTTGGGTTTAAAGGATTTACAGTTGATTATGAGATAGTTTAGAGTTTTTGTAGGTATGTGTTTTTTTATTTTTATGTCTGTGATTTTAATGCAAGTTAGGGATGTGTGTTTCATGTTTATTTTGGTTTGATGGTTTCATGGATAATTGGGATGAGTGTTTATGGTTTATTAGGGCTCTCGGTATTGGGTTATTCTTCGATGAGGTTTTATGACATTTTGGGGATGAGGATTTTGTTTTTTCTGATGGATTAGGAATTTTTGGGGATGAGAGTAAAGGATTTATCATTTTTTTGGGAGGAAATGGATTTTTTTTATGGTGATCATGGTTGAAGATTTTTGGTGCTAAGGGTTTCAAGATATTTAAATAATGGGTTGAGGGTTATTTAGGGATAATGGTAAGGTTTTTTGGGATATGTGTTTAAGGTTTTTTGGATGTGGGTTTCATGTTTTTTTTCTTTGATGTATGAAGTTTTTTGGGGCTAATGATTTAGGGACTTTTCAGCAAAGGGTTTATGGTTTTGTATGTTTCTAATATAATTTTGTTTTGGGGTCTATGAGATTTTATTATTTTTGGGAAACAAGGTATTTGGTTTTTTCGTGATTTGGGTGTCCAGATTTTTTATGATGATGGTTTATGGTTTTCTAGGTTATGATGTCAATTGTTTTTAGGGATCGAGGTTTTGAATATTTGGGTTTGGGGTTCAATTTCATTTGGGAAATAATGGTCCTAGTAGTTTTGGGTGTGGGGGTCTCGAGATTCTAGGGATGATGTACTTTTGTTTTTTGTAGATACGGTCAAGTATTTTTTCTATATGAAGAAATAAGATAGTTTTGTAGAGGGTTTATGTTTTATTGGGTATAAGTTTCTAGGTTTTTTTTCTACAGATCTATGGTTTCATGAGGATGAGGGTATATGTTTTTTTGTTTTTGAGGATCTAGGTTATTTATTTGATAAGGATATCGATTTATCGAGGAATGCAGTTTTATGGGTATTTTTTGTTTTGAGGGTTTAGGTTTTTTCGGGATGTGGGTTTATGTTTTTTTTCCTGCTGGTGTATGGTTATATAGGGATGTGTTTATAGTTTATTTTGGGATGTGTATTTTGGTTTTTTTGATGAATGTGGAATATGGTTTTTGGGGGTAGATTGTTCATGGTTTTTTGAGAATTGGTATTTTGTTATTTTTAGGGATTAGTGTTTGCAGTATTTTAGAGTTGAGTGTTGGGTTTTTTATGTTGGTGGGTTTATGGATTTTTTGGGCGTGAAATATTGGTCTTAGGATTCTGGTTTTCGGGATTTTGGGGGTTATAGTATTTTGTATTTTGGGACAAAGTGTTTGCAGATTTATAGGATTAGAATTTGTGTTTTTTGGGGTTTAGGGTGTGGGGTTTTTTGGAATTTAATTATTGTTGTTTTTTGGGGTTATGTTTTTGGGTTTTTTAAGGATATTGGTTTTAGTTATTTCATTAGACACAGGTTTATGGTTTTTTGGGTTGGATGTTTTCAGAATTTTTTGGGACAGAGGGTTTGTGGTTTTTTTGGGGAAGAAGGTTTACTTTTATTAGGGTTGTGGTATTATTATTATTACGGATTAGGGAATATGGTTATTTGGCTAGGAATTTTGGGTTTTTGGGGGGTGTGGTTTTAGGGATTTGTGGGGAATGTGATTATTTTTTCGGGTCTATGTATTTAGTGTTTTCTTGTTGATGACATGGAGATTTTTTGGGGATGATGGGTTAGGTTTTAGGCGGGCTGAGAGTTAAATGTTTTTTATGATGAGGTTTTGGTTTTTTTAGGGTTGATGGTTTGGGGTGTTATTTTGTAGGTTTTTTTATAGATTTTGGGGGATGATGGTTAGGTGTTTTTTAGAGATGATGTTGTAGCGAATTTGGGGGTTGAAGGATTATGGGTTTTTTAAATAGAGTGTTTAGAATTTTTGGGGTTGTTTGTATGTTTTTTTGGGACTATAGGTTTATAATTATTTTTAGTTTATGGTTTTAGTGGATTTTGGGGGTGAGGGTTTAGGTTTTTTGGATATGGGAGATTAGAATATTTTGTGCATAAGGGTTATGGTTTTAATATAGCATAAGTTCTTGGGTTTTTTGGGGATGAGTGTTTAGGTTTTTAGGGTACGAGGGTCCTATGTTTTTATATGGATAATGGCATATGATTTTTGGTGATGTTAGTGTAAGTATTTTTATGGATGATGGTTTGGGGTTTTTTTGGAATGGAATTTGTTATGGGTATTATGGGTGGTGGTGTTTTTGATTTATTTGGTAAGGGATTTTCGTTTTTTTGGCCAGTGGTATTAGGTTTTCATAGGGATAATTTTATATTTTTATTTGAGATATGGGATTAGCATTTTTTAGTTGATGAGGGATTAATTCATTTTTGGGATTTGGGTTTGGGGTGTTTTCGGGATGATGTTTTTGGGATTTATTAGATTGATTGTTTTTATTTTTTAGGGATGAGAGTTTAGGGTTTTTTTTGAATGTGGGTTTACATTTTTTTGGTTCTAATTGTATAGTATTTTTAGGCTGATGGAATATGGTTATTTAGGGATAAAATTCAGGATTATTATATGACGAGTGTTTAGGTTTTTTGGTCTCTCAGTGTGTGTATTTTTTCATGGATGTGTATTTTTTGGGTTTGGGGATGAGTGAATCCGGTTTCTTATGATGAGGGTTTGGTGTTTCCTTGTGGATGAGTGATTAGGGAAAATTGGGGAAAAGGGTTTACTATTTCATGGAACTAAATCTATATGGATTTGTGGCCGAAAGAATTATGTTTTTATGGTATGAGGTTTTTATGATTTTATGGTGTTTTTCGATTGTGGATATTTATGATTTTATGGCCAAGTGTTTCTAGTTTTTAATGTATGATGGTTTAGGGATTATGGGGATAATGGTTTGTGGTTTTTTAGTGCGAGGAATTTATGGTTTTTTGTGTTGATAGTTTCTAGATTATTTGGATACATGGTTTGGGGATTGTTTTTGGAATGAGTGTTTGGATTCTTGTGGGGATGAGGGTTATTACATTTTGGGGATGATGTTTTTGTGTTTTTGGGAATAGGGTTTTGGGTTTCTTCGGACTAATGGTTTAGTATTTTTCAATTAGAGTATTGGGTATTTTGTGTATAAAGGTTCGATGGTTTTTATGGTTTTTGTTTTGAGGGATTATGGTTGTTGGGGATAATTTTATTCATTTTCATAAAAATATGGTGTATGTGTTTTTGGGGGATGAGGGTTTATGATTTTATGGGTAAGGGTTTTCAAGCTTAAGGGGGTAAAGGATTTATGTTATTGTTGTGGATGTGGGTTTAGTTTTTCTTGGGAATGAGGGTTTAGGGTTTTTTGATTATGATTGTTTTCAGTTATTAGTTTTGGGGGTATATGGATTTTTGGGGGATGATGGTATGTGTTTTATGGGGCTGATGGTTTGGAGTTTTCTCCTACAGAGGGACATGGTTTTTTGAGTGTTACATTTTGGTGTTTTTTTGGGGATGTGGTTTCTATGCTTTTTTGGGGTATGGTTTTAGAGTCATTTAGGGATAAGGTTTTTTTGGTTTTTTATATATTGTGTCTGTGAATTTTGGGTGATGGGGATTCAGTTTTTTTGGGTTTAGTTTTTGGGTTTTTTGGAACTAATCTAGTAGGGTCTTTAGGGGGATGAGGGTTTTGTTTTCTTTTGGTAATGGGGTATGATGATTACGGTTTATTGTTCTTTTATCCCCTTGGGTATGGGTTCTTTTGGGAGTGAGTGGTTATGGTTTCTTGGGGTAGGGGTTTTGTGTTTTTTACGGTTAGGATTAGGGTTTTGGGGTAGTGGGTTTTGTGTTTTTTGGGTCTCATTGTTTGAGTATTTTTTGTGGATGAGGGTTTAGGGTTATTTAGTTTATGTTATTGAGTTTATTTTGTATCGAGAGTGTTATGTTCATTAGTGAAAAGGGTTTCAGGTTTTTGGATTTGGGATTTGGGGTTTCTTGAGGCTACTGGTTTTGATTTTTAATTTATGATGGTTTGGTAGTTTTTTGGATTATATTATGGTTTTTTCAATGAATAGGATTTAAAATTTATTAATAACTAGGATTAATAGTTTTTCATGGTTGGGTGTTTTTGGTTTTTGTCACCAGATGGTTTAGTGTTTCAGGAATTAGTATTTAGTGTTTTATATAACAAGGATTTTTGGGTTTTTATGTGTGTTTCAGGATATTTTTTTTCAAATGGTTTATGTTATATTGGGAATTGGATTTTTAATTTTTAGGGATATGTGTTTTGGGTTTATTAGGACTAACATTTTAGGTTTTTTATTAGGGTTTGGATTTTTTTTTGTTGTTTTGGGTTATGGTTTTTTATGGTTGGGGTTTTGGTGTATATTGTGGATATGATTCTTGGGTTTTTTCTGGTTTTTGGGGTTGTTGTATGGGTGGTTGAGTGTGTGGGGGTTGTTGTGTAAGAGGGTTTGTGGTTTTTTGGGGGGATTATGGTTCATGGTTTATTTTTGGGATATGTGTTTGGTGTTTTTTGGGGATAAGTGTTTGCATTTATTATCATATGGGGGGTTTATATTTTATTGTGCTAATAGTTTGGGGTTTTTTGGTGATAAGTGTTTCTTGTTTGTCTGTAGTTTTTTTTTGGTTCTGGGGGTTTATACTTTTTTGGGTGATACTTCTTGGGGAATTATGTTTGTGGGGATTTCGGATTATTGGGTCTGAGAGTTTTAAATTATTTTGGCGGAAAATGTTTTTGGTTATCTAAGATTCATGGTTTTTGGTTTTTGGTGACGAGGGATTATGGTTTTTTATGGTAGATGGATTATTGTTATGTGGGGCTATCTGTTTTTGGTGTTTTTAGTGATGAGGGTTTTAGATTTTTTTGGGATGAGAGAAGAGGTATTTTAGTGCTGAGGGATTAATTTTTTGTTGGGGCTCATGTTTGATGGTTTGTTGGGGATGAAGAATGATATTATTCGGGGATGTGGATGTAATGTTTTTTGGCTTTCCAGGATTGGCGTTTTTGTTGATAAGGGTTGAGTTGTTTTGGGTTTAGGGTTTTCCATTTTTTAGGGCATATTTTTAGGGGTTTTTAGGGATGAGGGTTGATAGTTTTGGGAGGCTAAGTTTATTGGTTTTTTAGTAATATGTGATAATATTATTTGGGGGATGAGGTGTTTTTTATTTTTGGTGATGGAGGATTAATTATTTTTGGATGTTTGGGGTTGAGGATTTTATTGGAGGTGAGGGTTTATGGTTTTTTGACAATGTTTTTAACATTTTTGTGGCTGAAGGATGACAGTATTTTTTCGAGGAGGGTTTAATGTTTTTTATGTGTAAATTTTGAAGTTATTTTAGGATGAGTGGTGAGGGTTTTTTGGGATTGAGGGTTCATCCATTTTAGGAGATGAGTAATGAGGGTTTTTTGGGGATGTGGGTTCATGAAATTTTAAGGGTAAGGGTTGTTTGTTTTTGGAAGGTGAGATTATAGGGAATTAGGGATTTGTTATGAGGATTTTTTAGGATGGTGGGATTAATTATTTTTGGGATTGATGGTTTAGGATTTTTTTTTTTGGTTGGGGGTTGATTTTTTTTGGGTAGAGGGTTGATAGTTAATAGTGGTTAGGGTTGATGGTTTTTTAGGGCTATGTGATGTGGGGTTATTTGGGGTTTAGAATTGATGGGATTAATAGGATGAGGGTTGAGTGTTTTTTGGGGTTATGGGTTTAGTGGTTTGAGGACGATGTTTAACGGTTTTTTATGATATGGTATTAGGTTTCGTATGGAATATGAGTGACTTTTCTGGGTTTGAGGGTGTAGTGTTTTAGGCGGGATCATGGTTTGTTGTTTTTTGGGACCGATTGTTAAAGAGTTTTCATGGTTTGTTGTTATTGGTATTTTGGGGATGAGGGTAGACTATTCATTTGGGTTGTTTGTTTTTGTTTCATTGTGGATGTTGGAAGGTAGATTTTTTGGGATAAGGTATTAATGCTTTTTAAAGAATATGGTTTTGGATTATATGGTGATGATGCTTGAGGTTTTTTTGTGGATGAGTATTGACAGTGTTTTGAGGAAATGGGATAAGTGATATTATGGGCCTAGGGTTTATGGTTTTTAAGGATGCTAGTTTAGTGTTTACATGAAGCTAAGGGATCAACATTTGTATTTTTGGTTGATAGTTACGGGTATTTTGGGGTCTTAGTGTTCAGGGTTTTTGGGGGGCTCAGGGTTGATGGTTTTCTAAGTAGAGGGTTTTGATTTTTTTGTGGATGATATTTTAGGGGTTTGGGGGGCTAAGGGTAGTGGTATTTTTTTGGGACATGGGTTGAGTTTATTAGGTTTTTTGTGTTTCTATTTTTTAGGCCGAGGTTTGAGGTTTTTTTTCCCTATAGTTTACAGTTCATTATGAATGTGTGTTGGGGTTTTTTGTTGATGATAAATTATGATTATTTCAGCAGAAGATTTTCTGTTATTTTAGGGAAGTTAGTTTATTGTTTTTTGTGGGGTTGGAGGTTTATGGTTTTCATGTGATGATGGTATAATATTTTTTGGGTATTTTTTAGGAATTTTTTTAGAAGAGGGTTTAGGGATTAGAATTCTATGGGGAGAGGGTTTATGGTTTTTTTGGGATGCTTATTTATTTAGTTTGTGGGATGAGGGTTTGTAATTTATAGTTTATGGGGTATTGTATTTTTTAGGAATGATGGTATACGGTTTTCTGGGGATGGGGTTTTATTTTTATGGGGGGGGGGGTTATTTCTTTTTTGTGTTTGGGGATGAGGGTTTAATTTTTTTTTTTGGTTTGAGGGATTTGTATTTTTTGGTATAGGGTTAATTTTGGGATGTTGTTTCTTGGGTTTTTGTTTTTTAAGATCGAGGGATTGCAATTTTTTAAAGTTGAGGATTTATAATTTCCTTCCCTAATGGTTACTATTTTTTTGGTGTTTAGAGTTTAATTTTTTGGAGGATTATTCCTTAAGGTTGTTTGGGGCCATGGGTACTATGTTTTTTGGGGTTGAGTGTTGACGGTTTTTTTAGAGTTGAGGGGTGAGGGTTTTTTTGGGATGCGGGTTCTGCGTTTTTTGGGGTTGATGGTAGAGGGTTTATTGGAGTTCAATGTTGAGGATGTAATTGGGGTTTAGTGTTTATAGTATTTTTGGTATGGGAGTTTCGGGTTTTTTTGTTCGGGGGTTTAGTGTTATTTATAGAAGAGCATTGAGGGATTCATGGGGATAATGGATAAGGATTTGTTGGGGTTTATGGTTGGGCATTATTTAGCTCTATGGGTTTTTGGGTTTTTAATCTTGAGTGGGGAATGTTTTTTGTTGTTATGTTTTCAGTGTTTTTTTAGCTAAGGGTCTATGGTATTTTTGGTATACGGGTTTACATTTTTTAAGCTGATATTTTAGGGTTTTTATGGATGTGGTTGTATGGTTTTTTTTGGATGAGGGGTTTGTATTTTATTTTTGGGTTGAGGGTTTTGGGGTTTTTGGGGATTAGGGTTTTCTATTTTTTAGTGTCGGGGGATTATACTATTTTGGGGTTATGGTTTAGGGTTTTTTTAGGATTGAGGGTCATGTGTTTTTTGGGTTGAGGTTTAATAAATTTTTTGGGTTGGGGGATGATGTTTTTTTTGTGACTGAGACGTTTTCATATTCTTTTTTATGGGGTTGAGGATTTTTTTCCCAATGTGGGGGTCTTTTTTGGGGATGAGGGGTTAAGGATATTTTGGCGATAATGTTTATTTTATTTTTGGGCTACGAATTTTTGGGATTTTATGGGTATATGTTTAAACAAATTTAAGGATGAGGGTCTTGGCCTCACTGGGTATGTAGGTTTAGGTGGTTTTGTGGATGAGGTTTTAATATTATTTTGTGGATAAAAAGTTATGGTTTTTTAAAGATGATTTTATATGGTTTGGGGATGAGGGTTGAGGGTTTTTTGGAAATGAGGGTTGATTTTTCTGGTGGATGCTAGTTAAGGTTAATTTACAGATGATGGTTGAGCTCTTTTTGGAGGTATGGGTTGACAGTTTATTGGAACTGAGAGCTTAGGATTCCTTGGGAATTTCATTTGAGAATTATTTTGTGAATGGGGGTTTATTATTATATGTTAATTAGGGTTGATGGTATTTATGGATTAGAGTTGCTGGTTTTTTTGGGATTAGTGATGAAGGTTTTTTTGGGGATGATTGGTGACTGTTTTAGAACATACAATGGAGTCTTTTTCTTGGGCAGAGGGTTGATGGATTTTTGAGGGTGTGGTTTTAGGGGTTTATAGTTATAAATGCTCATTTTATTTTGGGGATGAGGGTTTATAATTTTTTGTGCCTTAGGGATTATTTTTTGTGGGGGATGATGTTTTTGGGTTTTTTGAGATGATAGTATATGGTTTATTTGAATAAGGGTTTAGTGTTTAATTGTGGTAGAGGGTATTTTTTGGATATGATGCTTTAGGATTATTTTATATTTAGGGATTGGGGTTTTATGGGGCTGAGGTATGAGGGTTCTCGGTAGGTGATCTATGGGTTGTATGTTTTTGGGTATAGGTTTTTCCGGTTTGTTGGGCTAAGGAGTAGAGTGGTGAGTGTTTTTTGTCATTGATGGTTAATGGTTTTCATCAGTATGAGGGTTGACCTCTAGGGGATGAAGGTTGTAAATTTTGGGGGGATGAGGGTGGAAGGTTATTTTCATATGAGGTGGGGGGGGGGTTATTAGGGTGGATGGTTGATTGGTTTTGAACGATGTGGTTTGTGGGATTTTTGGTTCAAATGGTTGGGGTTTTCATGGGGATGTGAGTTGGCAGTTTTATGGGGAATTGGGTTAATGGTCTTTTTCTCATAAGTGTTTATTTTTTTGGATGTGGGTTGAGGATTTAATTGGGGATGGATTTTGAGGGGTATCCTGTTCTATGGATTGAGCATTTTTGGGGGATCAGTGTTGAGGTTTTATTAGGGATAAGGGTTTGAGTTTTTTTGGATTTGGTAAGATGGTTATTTTGGGATTTGGGATAATGGTTTTTTAGTGTTATGGTTAGGAATTTTTTGTTCAAATGGTTTTGTATATTTTGGGGATGAGGGTTGAGAGTTTTTTTGTGAAATTTTCTATTAGTTTTTTTATGATATGGGGTGAGGGATTTATAGTGATTAGTATTGAGGGATTGTTTGGGCTAAAGATTTTTTTTTTGTTTTTTACTGAGGACCTAGGATTATATGGGGATCATTTTATAATGTTTTTTATAGTTGAGGTTTTTATATATTTGGGGGATAATGGTTTTTGATGTCATTGTTTTGAAGGTTTAGTGTTATTTTAGGGATGACGGATTTGGATTTTATTTGTGGCTATGGTTTTAGTGTTTTTTTAGATCCTGATGGACTATTTAGAACGACTGAGGGTTTTGGATTTTTTTTCTAACTACGGGTCCATGGATTCATTTGGATAATGTTATTGGATATTTTGGGGCTGACGATGACGAGTTTTTTGGGGTGGAGAGATTATTTTTTTATGGGAGTGAAGGTTTGGGATTTATTCCAGATAAGGAATTAGCGCACTTTGGAAATGAGTGATTTGGATTTTTTTTGGGATTATGGTTTTTAGGATTGGGGACTTGTGTTTTAGGTATTTTTGTCTGAGGGTTGGGGTTTTTATTTCAAACAAGGTCTTGTTAGACATGGGGTTTCAGTTTATTTGGGGATTAGTGGTAATGGTTTGATGGGTCGAGTGGTTAGAGATATTTTGGGGATGAGTTTATTATTTATTTAAAAGGCTTAGTGTATTTTTGTTCTAATGATTTTTTTTTTGTTATTGGTTTATATTTTTTGGGGATGATGTTTTAAGGATTTATTTGGATTTGTGTTTTGGATTTCTTTTACTGGAAGTTTTTGGTTTTTCTGTACTAAACTTTTAGGATTTTTGGTGTTTATGGTAATGGGATTGTTGGTAATGATGACTATGGATTTTTTGGGGATTAGGGTTATAGTTTTTAGGGTATAGTGGTTTAGCATTTTTTTGGGATGAGGGCTATGGAATTTTTAGGGATAATGGTTACTGGTTCTATTAGGATAGAGGGTGAAACATCTTTTGGGATTGAGAGTTTTGATTTATTTTGGTGTTGAGCATTTATGATTTTTTTGAGATGTAGGTTATTGATTTTTGGGGATTTTGGTGTTTGATTTTTTAGAACTTTGCGATTAGTTTTATTTGGGGGTTAGGGTTGTTTTTATGAATAGGGTTATTGTTTTTTTGGGATAGTGAGTTTTGGGTTTTTGGGGGTTTTGGGTTTTTTAAGAAATGAGGTTTTGTGTTTTTTAGAGATGAGATGAATGGGTTTTTTGGGGATAATGGTTTACTATTATTAGGTGCCTGGTGTTTTTGTATTTTTCTAAGTGTGTAGGGGTTTTTTTGGATAACTGTTTATGGGTTTTGGGCTAAAAGTTGAGTAATTTTGGGAATAGTGAATTATTTATTTTTTGGGGATGAGGGATTATGTTTTTTTAGAATTGTTCATTTAGGGTTTTTTGTGGCTGAGGAATTACTTATTCATTGGGAAGAGGGTTGGTGGATTTTTAGGTACTTGGTCTTTTTGGGACGCGGGTTGAAAATATTTTAGGGGATGAGTTTTGAGGGTTCTTTGTGAATGATGGTTGAGAGTTTTTTCTGGCATGGAGTATAGATTTTTTATGGATGAGGGTTGTGGGTCATATGGTATTATGGGTTGACTGTTTTTAGTTCTGAGGGTTGTGGTTTTTTGGGGGATGATGGTGTTTATTTATTGGGTGATGATGTTTGATGTTTTTTAACCCTTACCATATCATGTTATTAAGAAAAAAGGGTTTGGGTTTTCATCTAGATATGGGTTGATATTTTTTTTGGTGTTAAGGGTTTTTATGGTAGTGCGTTTTCGGTTTTTATGGGAAAGGGTTTGTCGGTTTTTGGAGTGTGAGTAGATTGTTTTTGGGGGATGAGGTTGAAGGGCTATTTGTTGATAAGGGTTAGGGTTTTATTAGGGTTTATTGTTGATGGTATTTGGGAATGAGGGTTGAGGGATTTTCAGTGCATGAGGTTGAGGATTTTTTTTTGATGAGGTTTGAGGATTCATTTGGGATGAGGGTTGTTAAGGGATGGGGTTTTATAGGGTTTTTGGGGAGAGGGTTTAGGGTATTTTGTGTCTAAATTTTTAGAGTATTTTTTGGTTTCTAGTAAATGGTTTTTAGGGGTTGATGGTTGAGGGAATTTTTGGGTGGAGGGATGAGAGTATTTTTGTGCTGAGTGTTTGGGATTTATATAGATGGCAGTTTAAAAAATATTGGGAATAAATTTTTAGAATATTTTTTGGATGAATGATTAATGTTTTTTATTGATTAGGGATTAGGGTTTTTTAGACTCATAATTTGATGTTTTTTTATGTGGAGGGTTTATTGTTATTTGGGATTGAGGGTTTATGGTATTTTGGGTAATGGGGATTAAGGTTTATTGGGTATAGAGGATGAAGGTAATTTATGGATAGGGGTTAATGGTTTGTTATGTATGTATGTATTGGAAATTTTGGGGATGGTGGTCAAGGGTTTTTTCTTGAGGAGGGTTGAATGTTAAATTGGGATGAGGGGTAATTGTTTTTTTGGATTTAGGGTTTATGTTTTTTTAGATCTGAGGGTTCAGTGTTTTTTAATGTTCACGGTTGATTTTTTTTACGGTTTAGGGTATTGGTTTTTTTGGGGATGTATGATTATGAATTTTTATGTTAGAGGGTAGTGGTTTTTTGGGGACTAAAGTTGAGGTTTTATGGGCACTCTGAATGAGGGTTCTTTAAAGTTGACTGTTGAATGGTTTTTGGGGATAAGTGTTGATGGTGTTTTTTTCCATGGGTTACATGGTTTTTAGAGATGATAGTTTATATTTTATTGGAATGGATTCATATAATTTTTAGGGGACGATGGTTTTGGTTTTTTTGGGTATGTCGGATTAGAGTTTTATTTTTATGGTAGATTAGGGTTTTTATGTTGGGATTTATATGTTTTTTGTGAATGAGAGATTATCGTATTTTGGGGATGAAGATTTATGATTTATTGAGGACATGGTTGACTTTTGTGGATGAGAGTTTCAGGGTTGAGGATAATTTTTTTTTGTGGTTATAGGTATAGGGTTTTATATGGAGGAGGTATTTGAATATTTTGGGTTTTGGGTTTTTTTATATGTGTGTTTATATGTTTTATTTTTTAGAGATTTTGGTTCAGGGTATTTGGGGTTGATGGTTTATGGTTTTTTTGATGAGGTTTTAGGTAATTCTTCTGTTGATGGTATCATTTTGTTATGGAATGAGGCTTTTGATTCTTTTGGGTAAAAGGGCTTATTTAGTATGGATGATAGTTATGAGTATTAGAGGGATGTGGGATTAAGGGTTTTTGGGACAATGTGTTTAGGGTTTTTGGCCTTATGTTTTAATATTTATTTCTTGATTATCATTTATAGTTATTGGTGTGTTGAGGTTTTAAGGCTTTTTTGGGATAAGGGATTTGTGTTTTATATAATTAAGAATTATGGGTTTTCATGGTATGGGGGTTTAGGAATATCGGGGGATCAAGGAATATGGTTTTTTGTGGATGGGTGATTAGGGAATTTGGTGATTACGGTCTATTATTTTTTTCGGTACGATGGAATAAAATATTAGAGGAATATTATCTGTTTTTTTGGAATTAGGGATTAGGGTTTTTTTAAGGATGAAAATGTATGGTTTTTTATTGATGAGGCATTACATTCTATTTGTTTTTTGGACATAAGGTTTATGGGTCATATATTTTAGTCATTTATTGGATGACGGTTTAGTGTTAGGGGGTTGAGTGTTTATGTTTTTTGGGCAGGGGTTTTTCTGTTTATGACTGAGGGTTTTGTTTTTTTTTCACCGAATATTTAAAGGATTTTGGGTATTGGGATTTAGGGTTAATTTATGGATGAGAGTTTCACTTTTTTTAGGGATAATGAATTTGGATTTAATGGTGCTAAGGGGTTTGGTTTTTTTGGGAATTAGGGTTTTGGATCTTTTGGGGCTGAGGGTTTGATATATTTGTATGATGAGGTTTTTTGTTTATTTGGGATGATAGTTTATTGTAATTTGGTATAAGGAACCTGGTTTTTTGGGGGATGAGGGTTAATTATTTTTGTGATGAGGGTTCATAAATTTATTCAGCGCTGAGGATTGAGGATTTTATGGGCGTATATTTTGAATTTTTTTGGATGTGCATTGAGTGTTTTGATGGGATTAATTTTAAAGGTTTTTGGGGATGAGTGTTTAGGTATTTTTTATATAGATGGTTGAAGTATTTATGGGCAAAATAGTTAAGGATTTTTTGGGGATATGGATTTAGGGTTTTATGGGGATGAGGGATTAGTGGTTTTTTGGGGTTGAGGGATACGATTTTTTTTGGGTTTAGTGTTTAGGGTTTTTTGGGGATGAGGATTTAGTTTTTTTATACAGGTTTATGTTTTTCTGAGATGAGGATTACTTATTTTTAGGGTTATCCATTCAATATTTTTTGGGGAAGAGGGTTAAGTGTTTTTAGGGGAGGTTATGATTTTTTTGGCATGAGGGTTTAGGTGTTTATTGCTATGTGTTTTTTTTACATTTCTAATGGCTGAAGAATTTTTATAAATATGGGTTTAGGGGTTTTTATGGATGATGGTTTATGGTTTCATCAACTTTATAGTTTATGGATTCCTTAGAGTAATTGAATTATTTATTGCTTGATATGTGTACATGGTTTCATTGGGATCAAGGTTTATGGTTTCATGGTGATGGGGGCATATTTTTTCTCGGGGTATAGGGTTTGGTTTTTCCTGGTGCTGAGGGTTTATGGTTTCTTTTGGCTGGGTGTGTATTGTTTATTAGTGATGATGTTCATGCGGTTCATGTGATATGGTTATAGGGTTTCTTATGTGTTATGTTTTACAGTTTCAAAGGGATTAGGGTATAGTATTTCATGGGTGATAAGGGATTAGGGTTTCTTGGGTATAAGGGTTTAGGTTTTCATGTAAATAAGGGTTTAGGATTTCATAGGGATATGGGTGTAGGGTTTCATTTGGATGAGAGTTTGGTGGTTTTTATGCTGTGGTTATAGGGATTTTTTTTAGTTTAAAGGAGTTATGTGATTTTATTCTTTTGTGGTTAGTATTAAGGTTTTTTGGGGCAGAGGATTTCAGGTTTTTATTTTGTGATAATGGTTTGGGATTTTTTAGGGTTGAGGGCTTATCATATTTTATGATTGATAGATTAGGTATATTTAGAAATGTTGGTTGCAAATTTTTGGGGGTGAGGGTTTATGGTTTTTTGGGGATGATATTTTTGGGTTCTAGTGGGCTGAGAATTTAGGGTTTTTTGGGATGATGGATTCGGGATTTGGGATATATTTGTTTCGATGTTATTTGGTAAGAGTGTATATGTGTTTTGTGGGATAATGGGTTTGGGGGTATGGGATTAGGATTTAGGAAATTTTTTAGATGAGTGTTTAGGTTTCATTGGGGGATACTAGATTAATGTTTTTTTGTGTGGAATATGGTATATGATATTTTGGTGATGAGGGTTTAGGGGTATTTTGGGATTTGGGATCATGTTTTATGGGTGTTTTGGGGAAATGAAATTTTTGGGATGAGGGTTTTGGGATATATGGGTATGTGGTTTTATAGTATTTTGGGGATGAGGAAATATTTTTTTTGCGGATTTGAGATTTTGTTCTTTTGGATGAGGATGTATTTATATTTTGATGTGATGGATTAGGTCTTCTATGGGATAAGAGTTTATGATTTTTTGGAGACATAGGACTAGGGTTTTTTTGGGAATAATGTTTTATGTCTTATAGGGATGTACGTTTAAGTATTTTTGGCCTGATGATTTATTAATTTTGGTGTTGAGGATTTAGAGTTTTCTATGAGATATTTTTTTTGGTTTTTAGCGGGATGATTGTTTTGCGAGGTTGGGGGATAAGGTTTTAGGGTATTTTTTAGATGATGGTTTAGAATATATTGAGAATGTGGGTTTAGGGATGTTTTTATGATGGATTGAGGATTTCTGAGGATTATGGTCTCTTATTTTTTGGTGTTGAGATTTTTCGGGTTTGGCAGATGAGGGTTTCTGTTTTTTAGAGATGAGGGCTTATGGGTTTTTAGGGAAGTGGGATAAGGGTTTTTTAGGATGATGGTCCGTGTTTTGGGTATTATGATTTTTTTTCTTTTTAGGGAAATGGTTTTATTAGTTATTTTTGTATGAGTGTATAGGATTCGTTGGACATAAGTGTTTTGTATTTTTGGTCAATTTGTATTGTGTTTTTTAAGGTGAAAGTTTTGGATTTTTAATGTATGAGTGTTTAGGGGTGTTTAGGTGTGAGGGTTTAAGGTTATCTGTGGATGATGTTTTTTTGGTATATGGGTTTAGAGTTGTTTTGTGTGAAAGGATTATGGTTTTTGGGTGGATAAGGGTTTAGTTTTTGTTTCCATGTTTATGGATTAGGGGTTTGGGGTGATTTGCATTTATCAGTTTTCTGGAAGAGGGTTTATTTGTTTCTAGTAGTGAGGGATTAATGTTTTTTGGTGTTTATGGACTGGGATGGGTTAGGATAGAGAGTCTTGGGTATTTGGGTTATGGTTTTAGTATTTTTTATGTATTCTAATTTACTATTTTTGGGCTGAAAGTTTAGGATTTTCATTGGGATGAGTGTTTTGGTTTTGGGTCTATGGATTTAGGTTTTCAAGGATGGGGTATTAGGATTTTTTGCATAAATTTTCAGGGTATCATATCACTAGGGTTTCTGATTTTGGGGACATAAGGATTGATATTTATAGGGGATGAATGTTTTTCGGTTTTGCGTTTAATTGATTACTTTTTTGTGGGGATGAGGCTTTTCTGTTTTCTCGTTCTGGGGGTGTAGGGTTTTATAGGAATGGGGATTTATGGAATTTTTGGGGGAAGGTGGTCTATGTATTTTTTTTATGATGGATTATAGGATTTAGGGGATAAGGGTTTAGTATCTTTTGGGAATATGGTTTACATTTTTTTTATGTTTTTTGATTTTTTCGAGATTAGGATTTTTTGTTTTTATGGAGCATATGGTTTATGTATTATTGGATATTTGGATTTAGGGGATTTTTTTCGGCGGCGTATTTTAGGGGTTTTTAAGGTATGAGTGTTTATATAGTTTTTAGGGATGATATTACATGGTTTTCTAGGGGAGAGGGTTTAGGGGTTTTGGGGGATGAGTGTTTATGGGTTTTTGGGACCGAGGTTTTAGGGATTCATCATGGTGATATTTTAGGGTTTCATGGGACTCGGTATTAATGGTTTTATGGTGGTGTTAATTTATTATTTTCTTAGATGATGGTTTTTGGTTTTTGTGGGATGAGGGTTTAGGTTATTTTGGTCCTGATTGATTAGGGTATTTTGGGATGTGGGATTAGGGTTTTCTGGTTTGCTAGGATTGGGTTTTTTGTGTACTAGGGTGTAGTGTATCATTAGTATGAATGTTTATCATATTTTGGTGATGATGTTTTATGGTTTTTCTGGGATATGTGTTAAGTGTTCATTGGGGATGAGAGTCATGTTTTTTTTGGGGGCTGATGTTTTATGGATTCCTGGGGATAATGTTTTCATGTTATAGAGGAACAATGATTTAGTATTTTTTGGGGATGAGATTTCATTGTTTTTGGGGGTTTAGGTTTTAGGTTTTTTGGGGGATGTGTTTATAGGGTTCTTTTTGTGGTAGTGGATTATGGTTTTTTTGTGATGAGTTGTTAGGTTCTTTTGGGACAATGGTTTTTTTTGGTTTTGTGGGTAGACTATGTTTGAATTTCATTGATGAGGGGTTTTGGTTTTTTGGGGCTCTAGGTTTAGTGTTATTTGTGGATTAAGGTTTGGGATATTTTGGGAGTATGAGTTTAGGGATTTTTTGGGGATGATAGATTTGGTATTTTTATTGTTTAGGGATTAGGATTATTTTTTTATAAGGTTATATAATTATTTGGGTATGAGTGCTTTGGGTTTCAGGGATGATGGATTACGGTTTGTGTGGTAGAGGTTTTATTATTTTTAGATGTTGAGGTTTTAGTATTTCTGGGTAAAAGTGTGTACGATATTTGGGATATATGGTTTAAAGATTTCGGTGTGTGAATGTTATGTTGTTTTTATGGAAGATTGTTTTCAATTTTTTGGGTATTATGATTTATAGATTTTTGGGGTAAGGGTTTAAGGTTTTGGGGGTTGAGGTTTCAGGGTTTATTGGGGAAGAAGATATATGTTTCTTTGGTGCTGATGTATATTTGGTTTTTTAGCTCAGGGATTTGATATTTATGGGGTTGAGGGATTATTATTTTTTTAGTTGAAGGTTTAGGGTGGTGAGGGCTGAGTATTTATGTTTTTTAGTATGGTATTTTATATTTTTGATGGGTATTAGGACATAGGTTTTTTTGGGGATATGGGTTTAGTGTTTTTTGTCAATGAGGGTCTAGGTTTTTTTGCTGTTCAGTTTTTATAATTTCATTGTGATAAGCAATTCGGTTTTAATGGGGATGAAGGATACGAGTTCTTTAAGACTATTTGTTTAGGAGTTTTGGTTATTATTTTTTTTTGGTTTTGGTCCAAACTGTTTCAGGGTTTTTTGGAAGAGGGATTGGGGGTTTTTCGGGGCTAGGGGGTTAATGTTTTTTTGGGGGTAGAGGGTTTAGGTTTTATTTGGGGCTCTAAGTTTATTTTTTTTAGGATAAGGGTTTAGGGTTTTCGATGGCTAATGGACTAAGTGGATTTGGGGATTAGGGGTTATGTTTTTTTGGGAATGAGGTTTTGTGGGTTTTTATTGCTAATTGTTTATGTTTTTTTTGGGATGTGGGTTTAGTGTTTTCTTCCACACATAGTATATGATTTTTTTTGAGATTAGTATTTAGGGGTGTTTAAATAAGACAATTTATGGATTTGTAGTGCAGTGTCATTAGGTTTTTTGGTGTTTAGTGTTTATGGGATATTGGGGATTGGGGTTTAGGATTATTTTGGGGATAAATGATTAGGGTTTTCACTAGATTATTTTCTAGTTGTTTTTACAGATGAGGGTCTAGTGTTTTTTAGAGATTAGAGTTAATAGTTTTTTAGGGATTCCAGTTTAGGATTTATTAGGGACTATGATTTTAGGGTATTTTTGGGAAACATGTTTAGTTATTTTGGGGTTGTTGGTATAGATTTATTTCATATCGACAACATATGGTTTTTGGGGATGAGAGATATGTGTTTCCTGAGGATGAAGTTCTATGGTTATTTTGGATTAGTGTTTAGTGTCTAATTGGGGTTGCGGTTTTTGGATTTATTGGGGATGATGGATTGGAATATTGTTTGTGGATGAGTGTTTAATGATACTTGTGGATGAGTGTTTTGGATGTTTTGGGGTAGTGGGTTTATATTGTTTCATTAATGAGTGTTTATGATTTCATGCATATCATGGTCTCGGTTTTTTTGTGGATGAGGGTTTCAAAAATTTTAGAGATGATGGTTTAGGTGTTTTTGGGGATGAGATAGTTTGGTCTATAGTGATTGAGTGATTATGATATTTACGAGGTGAGGTTATAGTACAATTTTAAGTTGAGGGTTTGGGGTTTTGGGGGGATGATTTTTAGGGTATTTTATGGTTGCGGGTTGGTGGTTTTCTTTGGCAGAGGGTTTATGAATTTTTGGTGATTTGGAAGTAGAAATTATGGTGATAAAGTTTTGGGGTTTCTTCGGAAGCGTTTTAAGGGGTTATAGTGCTAAAAATTTATTGTTTTTTGGAACAAAATGTTTTTTATGGGATGTAGTATTTTCAATTTTGGGGCTATGGGTTTGGAGTTTTTTAGGATGAGGATTTGGGTTACATGGGTCAGAGGGTTTTAGGATTTTTTTGGGCTGAGTGTTTATGTATTATTGGGGAAAATTTTATATGTTATTTGTGGTTAAGAGTTTATTTTTTGGGGGATGATGGTTTACATATTTTTATAGTTAATGGATTCAGGGGTTTTCGTGATGAGGGTTTTGTGGTTTTAGTATAATTTGGGGTGGAGGGATTGAGGTTTTTTATGAATGATCCTTTATTTTCTATTGGGGATGAGGGTCTATGGTTTTATGGAGATGAATATTTTTTGTTTTTTTCGGTTGAGTGTTGATTTTTTTTTCGGATGATGGTCAATTTATTTATTTTTGGATGATGATTTTGTGTTATTCGGGGATGCAGTTTTTTGTGTATTTTGGGAAAATGTTTTACGGTATTTTGAAAGATGAGACTTATCCTTTTTAGTATATTCTTTATTGTTTTAATGGAATGATGCTATATGATTTTATGTGCTGAGGTAATTGTATTTATTGTGGATGGGGGTACATGATTTTCTATGACAATGGGTTTTAATTTCTTTTGGCTAATGATGAATTTTATTTTTGGGGATGAGGTTTACTAATTTTTGTGGCTGTGGGTTAAAGGATTTTTGGAATAGTTTTTACGGAGTTTGGGGTTAAGGGATTATGTCTTTTATTAAGATGAGGGTTTCACTTTTTTATTCTAGGGGTATGGGGTTACTTGGGGGATTATGTTATTGTTTTATTTGGACATGGTTTTAGGGTATTTTGGGTTTCCGTGTTTAGGGATTTTTGGTGATGAGTTTTTAGGGTTCTATTGGGGCTGATTATTTTCTATTTTCATGGTATTATGGTTTATGGTTTTTTGTGGATAAGGTTTTAAGGATTTACCAACAAACTGTTTATGGAGTTTTGAGGAGGAAGGTTTATAGTTTTTTAGGGTATGTGGGTTTAGGAACGTTTTGGATAGTTGGTTTATAATTTGCTTGAGATAACGATATTGGTTATTTTGAAACTGAGTGTCTAGGGGTTTTTTTCATATAGGTTTTAATGGTTTTGGGGTTAGGGATTAGTTTTTTCAGGGGCAAGGTGTTTATATGTTTTTTATGACTAGGGATTTTTATTTTAACAGATGAGGATTTAGTATTTTTTGTGTTTGGGTGTTTGCAATTTTTTTTGGAAAGAGGTTTTATGATTTTTTGCGGATAACTAATTAGGATTTTTAGGGGATGAGGGTATTTGGGTTTTTGGGACAATGGAATTTGTGTTTTCTAGGATGAGGGTTAAGGTATTTTTAGTTCCAGGGGTTTAGGATTTTTGGGGAGAAGGTTTTGGGCTTTTTTGGGGGGTGTTAGTTTATGGTTTTCAAGGCTATAGTTTTATTGTTTTAGGGGCCATGGTTTTGGGGTTTATTTGTTATTATGGTATTTCTTATTCTTGGACTGAATTTTTATGAATTTTTTTGGATATTATTTTATAGGTTTTGGGGGTTTATGGTTTTGTGATTTATTGGTTTTGGGGTTATTAGTTTTTAGGAATAACGTTTTAGGGTTTTTTGTGGATATGTGTTTAGGATTTTTTGGGGCTCAAGATTTTGGTTTTTTTTACGAATTGGTTACGGTTTGTTGGGGATTAAGGATGAGGTTTTTTTTATCGGTGTGGTTCAAATTATTGGGGGGAGATTATGTGTATTTTAAGGATGAATGTTTAGGGTTTTTAGGATCGCAGATTAGTTTATTTTGGGGATCATTATTTTCTGTTCCTGTGGGTTTAATGATTTTTGGTTATGAGTTTTGTCATTCTATTTAGGTTTTAGGGTTTAGTGGTTTTCTAGGTCTGAGTGTTTATGTATTTTTGAGATTTAGTGTTTAGGGTTTTCAGGTGCATATGATTTATGGTTTTTGGGGTTGACTATTTTTGATTTGTTATAGATGAGGGTTTAGTGGGTTTCAGGATAAGGGTCTAAGAGTTTTGGGGATAATGGTTTATGGTCTGTTGTGGATGAGGTTTTATAATAATTTTATGATGATTCTTTTTGGTTTTAGGGTATTAAGGATTAGGTACTTTTTTGGACGATATTTTAGGGTTCATTAGGATTGAGATTATTGTTATTTTGGGATGTTGTTTTATGGATTTTAGGGTGAGGATTTCTGTTTTTTTGGATGATGGTTTACGGGTTTTGTTGTTGATGGTTTTAGTTAATTTTTAGGCTAATAATAATCTTTTGGGTGTTTCTATTTGAGGGTTTTCTATAGATGAGGGTGTAGTGATTTTTTGAATGAAACATTAGTCTTTTTTGGGATGTGTTTTTAAATTTTTATGATGGTATATATTATGGGTTTTTTATCGTTTATTGTTTAGGCATTCTTTCAGGAAGTGGGTTTAGGGTTTTTGGGGGATGAGGTTTTATAGCTTCTTGAGAATGTTGGAGATATAGAATTGGTTAATCGAAAAGGGAAATATTTTTTTCATCAAATGACTTTTAAGAAGAATTATTATTCAAATAGGATGATCCTACACTATTACAGATCCATAACAATTGTGGGCCACAATACATTTATTTGGGGCGGGCAATGACATATCCAACTGGAAAAGGAAGAAGTACATAGGATAACGTTAATGATGATTGGGAAAACAGAGAAAAGCATCAAAATGATAGAATCATGATACATTAATAATTAGGCTTATTTATTATAATTGGAATATATTTTTTTGTGTTTTCTATGTTATAATTGAGTGTCCATATGAATTCTAACTTGATTTGGGTCAACAATATCACATTATTGTTTGATTATAATTAATTTTAATGACTTTTTAATGGTTACATGTGAAACCTATACCTTATCAAGAATAATGTGAATCTTTTGTGCATTCAAATATCCAATTTTCAATGTATAGGTGGTGCATCACCACTGCATCTATCATAAACATTAATATTTGTAAAAACATTTCTTGTGGAATTTCTATTAAGACAATTTAATTTTGAAACATTTTTATTCTCCACATATTGTAATAATATCTAGCATTCATTGATGCATGTGTTTTGTATCAGTGTTGAAGTTCCTCTGTTTATATTAATGAACATTATTCATATTAATATTCTGTATAAAATGGTATCATCCACATTTTTTAAAAAGAATATTGTATACTCCGTGTGAACCATGGCTAATAACCATCATGTATAAATAATAAAAAAATACTCAAAATTGTTAGAAACTTTCAAAAATGTTGCATGCATGACATTATTAACCTCCACTATATTGGTGTGCCAGAAATCTGTCTCACATTATAGGTAAAATCCGGAACCCATTAAAAAATATCATACAAATTAAGATGATTCCAATGATTTAAAGGTCGACATGCGAATGAAAACAAATGATGATCATATGAACTGAGGGTCGAATATTGACATTCTAGATTTTTATGGGAGTATGAAGCTATAGTGGTTGTGTGGAAAAGTAAAAATATTTTAATCTATTAATTATTCCGAAAAAATGTGTGAGAAAAATATTATGAAATCAATATATTATACTTATCTTTTATGAAAAAATATAAGGAAATAGAATGGCCATGATGGGAAACCACAAATACCCTAATGTTAGAGGTTTATTTGTTTATAAAAAAATATATTCCCTAGATTTATATGAATGATATTTATTTAAAAATGAATATATTATGGAAAGGTGATAAATATAAATAATTTTACATTTTGGAGTTTAATAATTTATATTTTTCAATTTGATGATCTAGATTACAATGTTAAAATTATTTCATGGTTTATGGACGGTTTAAATGAATAAATATTAAAATAATTATAGTAACACCAATTTTGATCAATTGATATTTTTTAATTCTTCAAATCACGGTGGAAAAGAAAAAAGTGGAATTCAATGGAAAAACTACTGTAGAAATATAATAGTGCTATATATATTAATCCGTGTTTTTCATCTAATTTAATGGTTATTTGTGATAATGTTTTTTTAAGGAATAATAAATTTTATAAATGGAATGTGAAAAAAATGAAACAATATGAGGAATAACCCTACCACTTTTAACATGGGAATCTCAAGTGATTTTAAATATAATGTGTATGGTAATTTTGAGGCCAATTTTCTTAAAAACAATATTGTTACAAAAATGGAGATATGAGATTTTAAATATGTGATCGATGTGGATGAAAATGGTTTCAAGGAATTAAATAATAGACAATTTTGTGTAAGAGACCAATATGGGTAACAAAAAAAATGCTAAAAATCGTTTTTCAGTCTCATGTCTTACCTCAATATTATCAATGAAAGAAATATTCTGAAATCATCGCTACATAAATATTCAAGTAGATATATGGATTATTATTAGTCGGAGTTGTAAAAATTATACAACAATAACAAAAGTGGATAAATTGAATATTATAACTCATAATTATCCTCGGTCGTACATAGAGCAATGGTTGATCAATGAGATCAGTCTTCAAGTCAATAAAAAGTTCTGATTTCATTTTCCAGTGGTTTGAAAAATTTTGATGAAGATATTTTTCATTTTTATTCCAATTAGTTACTTTTTTTCTTGTCAAAAGGGACATTAATTTTTGAAAGGGTTTGGAATTGTGATGGGAGGAAGATATTTTATTATTTTTGAGCAAGGGAATAGAATACTAAACAAGGTCCCTTAATGTTTTCTTAGTTGATAAAAGTAATATTTGTTATACAAGATTCCAAAGGATGCCAATATTTAAATATATCAATAGTGGTGAATGAAAACCATAAACATATGATATTTATTTAATGATAATGGAGAAGTATTAGCATAAATAAAAAGAGTCATCCCCATCAGTTATCTCATTCATTGATTGGGGTATATCATGATATTTTTCCTAATTCTCTTCCATGTGGATTACCATTATTTATATAAATTAAACTCCAAATTGAATTTTACAAAGTTATATAAAACATATTCTACATCCATATCATTTTAATATTTTGGAACCTAAGGATTTTCATAAGAAATTGTATGAATTTATGGATCAAAGTATTATAATCCCATTCATGTTCCCATTTTTGGACATCAATATTATTGGTGTCAATTAATGAGGGTACTTATCACATGTGTTTTGATAGTAGATAAATAAAAAATATTACCATCAAATATAGGTATCCAATTCAATGAATAGATGACTTTCATTATTATTTAAATGGTTCATCAATATTTTTAGGATATATAGTTAATGTGGACATCACAAGATTCGAATGAAGGAGATTAGTGGAAAATGGAATTCAATATTGTAGATGAATTGTTTTTTCAAGGGAATTTGATTATGAATATATATCGCTCTATTTACATTCATATGACTCATGAATGATTTTATGGAACCATTTATTGGATTTTTTCTTAGAAGATATTTTCATTTAGATCATGGATGCAGAAATCTGTGGGAAACATCATTGGTAGGTATTTGGAATTCTGTGGTGGAAAATTATATAAGGAAAGATGGAAAAGAGTGTGTTCCTCTAAAAGAAAGTGGTGTTTTATGGATATGTAATATCCAATGGATGAATTAGAATGGGAAAAATAAATATTGTATGCAATATAGAATTAGTGAACACAAAAATTTATAATAAATTTATTGGTATTTTGTGTTATCATCTATATGTTTGTAGTTTTAATATTTTCCTAGAACACATCATTGAATACATAAAAATTGGGATATTTTAGTGTTTAAAGGTAGACAATGAATAAATGGAAAAAATTAAAAATAAATTATGTGAAGAAACAGTTTATGATTTACCTGAATTCGTTAATGTATTTTATGTGGAGTGTGATAGAAGTGGAGTTGGGAGAGAAAATGGTTTCATCATAAAAAAGTGGCACAAAACATATCTTGTTGAGATTTTTAATGTTTCATTGATTAAATACCCCACTAATGAAATGTAAGTCTATGTGATTGTTATATCCCAATATCATCGAGATCATTATTTGATACCAAAATAGTATTTTATTCATACTAGCCATTATGTGTTGTGATATATCTTTTGAAATCTCAGACAATGATTGAGGAAATAAAGGTGTGCAGAAAACATTCAATCATTCTCATTTTTATTATAATTCAAGATGTTACAATATAACAGAGTGGAAGATGGTTTATCATGAAGATATGTGTTACATAAAATTATATATGCTCAAATTAATGGATTTAACCTTCATAAAGATTATTATCAACCTAATATCGATTTAAATTGTAATGTAATAAAATGTAGAATGGATTTTTGGAATACAATTCAGATCATTATGGGTTTAATTTCATGATAATCATGATATTTGTTTCAATATTTAATTCTATGGAATTATCATATAAGAGAATCCTTAAGCATGACATTTTTGTAATTTTTCATCCACACAACAATGAATATACTAATGGGAAATTTGAAATAGCTAAACATTTAATGAGATTTATGAGAACTTGATTTGAGATACCTAACATGTCATTGGAAAAGAGTCATTTAAAGCTTGGTTAAAACAAAAAAATACATATTCAAGAGAATCCTTGGGAATATGTAAGGAATATTTTCATTATGGAATTAACAAAGGCGTAATGATAATTATTTTTCCAATAGAATGTTTTCTTTCATGGAATTCCATGCCAAATAGTTTTGTATTTAGAAACTAAATATATCAGTTTTTTAGGTGAAATTATCATATAATTCTATATGAATCATATTTTTTTCAATTACAATGACCCTATGACTGTTAGGAAAACAAGATTTACTGATTTTACCTTGAAAACAATTCAATGAATATTTATGTATAATAATATTGGGTATTGTTATTTAAAACATGATTAAGATGTATTTGAATAAGACAAATCTCTATGTTCTAATACTAAACATTTTGAATATTGAGTGGTTTAGGGATACAATCGAATAAATCCTATAGAAAGTTTTTCTCTTACCCTTGATATTCAGGTCAATATTGATTTATTATAGATGTTAAATCATATGAATAAACTTCATTAATATATTCACAATCAATTAGAGATGTATAATGATGTGTATAAACGGTCGGAAAGTAGGGATAATAAGTAAACCATTTTCCAATATGGGGACAATGTTTGGATTCACCTTCTCAATGAGTGATTTATATCCAAATGGAAATGATTGTTTTCTCCATACGGTGAAGGTACATTTAATTTTAATCATTGAGTGGGAATGAATTCCTGCATTACGTGTTTACCCGATTTTTTTAGAGTTTATACCATCTTCATCATTGTGGATTTATTACCATGAAATTAAAATTAAAATGACATGTATTTTAGGGAAAATACCATCTATCCCAAATGGAAATATATGGAACAAATTCATCACAGTTATAATTTTGTTGATATTGATATGAATTTTAATCCCAAATGTTTTTTAAATTGGTCCATCCCATAATTTTTACCCTGCAACCCAACAGTGTGGCACAACATATTTATTTGGGGCCCAAAATTAAATACTGACATGGGAATGGAATGAATTTCAAAGTAGAACATTAAAATTGATGGAGAACATCGAGGAAAGAATCATTAATAAGGAATCTCCTTACATTACATCGTGGGTTCATTAATTACCAAGGGAATGTGTCTGTCCTTCTTTTTATGTAACATTTGAGCTACCCAATTCCATGTATTTCGATTTGTGTGAAAACCATAACATTAGATTTTTTTTATATATATTAGGTTATCTATTTATTATGTGAAACAATTTATTCCAATGAATTTTAAAAAATCCTATCAAATATTATTGATATATTCTCTTCCCTTTAACTAAATTTTTTGATGAAAATACATTTATGATCACATAGAAATTAAATATGGAAGGACCTTGTTGCATGGAATTTCTAAAAATTCATGGACAATTAGATAATTTTTAATATTCCATATTCACATACTCATTTTCTGCTTCATGAGTCACATTTGAGGTTTTAAGAAATATGGGACTCATGGATTAGGGTTGTTTGGGGCTGGTGGATTATGGATTATGGGGTAGAGGGTTTAGGGTATATGGATAATAATATATTATTGTATATTAGGGATAAGTGTTTTGGGATTTTATTATAGAGGGATTGGTTATTTTTTGGGTTTTTGGGTTTTTGGGTTCTAGGGGACAAGATTTTAGGGATTATTGTGGTAGAGGTTATAGGGTATTTTAGGGTTGATTGTATAGGGTTTTTTTGATGATGTGGGTTTAGGGTTTTTAGTTTATTAGGGTTTTGGGTTTTTTAGGGATGGGAGATGATGCTTTTTTGGGGGATGATGGTTTAGGGTTTTTGTTGGATGAGGGTGCTGGTTTTCTTTGGGGAATATTATTTTGGGTTTATTAGGACAAGGATATTATAGTTTTCATGTATTGGGAATATTTTTATTTTGGGTAGAGAGTTTATGGGTTTTTTGGGATAAGGGTCTAGGATTTATTGGGGATGATGATCAATGGTTTTTTTCGGGATGGGGATATAGGGTTTTTTATGTTAATGAGAAATTGTTTTTTGGGGTTTATGGACAATGTTCTATTATGGATTAGCGTCTATGTATTTTGGGACTGATGATGTTTATTATTATGGGGTTTAAGTTCAATTAGGGTTTCTGGATTTATCGAATGATGGATTTTGGGAATCTATTTATTTGTTTGTTGATGGATTTTTCAGGATGAGGGTATAGTATATTTTGAGTATGTGGTTTAGTGGTTTTTTGGGTTTGAGGTTTTATCTATTTTAGATATGAGGGTGTATTGTTTTTAGGATATATGTTTCTTGTATATCTATTTCTTGTCATTTAGGTATATCTATTTCTTATCATTTAGGTATTTGTAAAACTATGGAATTAGATGTTTTTGGGATAAGGGTTTGTTGATTATTGGGTTAAAGGTTTAGGTTTTTGGGGATTAGGTTTCCAGGGATTATTGGTTGGGTGAATGATTTTTTGGGGATGAGGGATTACTATTTTATAAAGAGAACTTAGTTGGGTTTTATTGGGACATCCGTTTATGGTATTTTAGGGAAGAGTGTTTAGAGTTTTTTTGGGAATGGATTTAGTTTTTTTGTGGTCGAGGGTATAGGTGTATTTTTAACTCTGGGTTTATGGGTTTTTTGGGCTGGGGTTTGAGAGTATTTCTTGGATGAGAGTTTATTAATGTATGTTCTTATGTTTTTTGGTGATTTTTGGATGAGGGTTCATGTTTTTTTCAAAAGAGTGTTTATTTATTTTGGGAGCAAGTCTGAGGATTTATTGGGGATTCGTGTTTACTGTTTTTTGGGTAGAGGGTTAGCATTGTTTAGGGAAGACATTTTAGGGTTTATAGGTGTTGGATGATAGTTTATTAGGGTTGAGGAATTAGTATTTTATGGGGTTGTTGGTTCAATGTTTTTTTAGGACTAATGGTTTATGGGTTTTTAATGAATGAAAACTGATTTTTATTCGAGTTGAGGGTTTAGAGTTTTTTTGGTCTGAGGTCATCAGGTTGTCTAGGGCTAAGGGTTTATTTTTTTTGTTCTTATGGATTTTAGGGATGGGATAAGGGAATATTTTATATTTTTGGATGAGGGATTATTGTTTTTTGGGCTAATGGTTATGAGTTTTTAGGGGCCATGATTTTGATGGTTTTTTGATTGAGGGTATAGTGTATTTTTGTAATGATGTATAGAGATTTTTTGGGCAGATGTTATTGTGTTTTTTAGGTATCATGATTTATGGTTTTTGTTTTCTTTAAAATATGGGTTTACGGTTTTTTGGAATGAGGGTTTAGGTTTTTTATTTGGTCAAATTGTTTAGTGTTTTTTTGGGATAAGACATTAGGGTTTCTTAGTGATTTCAGATTAGGGATTTTTTCGTTAGAAGAAATATATTATTATGGTGATGATGGTATATGGTTTTATTGGAGATGTTCCATTATTGATTTAATTGAAAAGGGCTTGGTGGTTTTTTAAAATGAGGCTCCATGTTTTTTTGGGATATTGGTTTTGGGTTTTTTTTTGGATAATAGATTTATTGTTATTGGGGTTTAGTTTTTAGGTTTTTTTAGACATTGGATTCATGGTCTTTAGGGGCTGATTATTTATTTTTTTTCATGAATCTAGTATTTGGATTTAATAGGGGGAGTGTTTAGGATTTATTTGGGGTGGGGGTTTGTGGTTTTATATAGATGATGAGTCATGTTATTTTGGGGTCTAGGATTAATGTTTTTTATAAGTATTTTTAATTTTTTGGGATAGGTGTTTTTTATTTTTTTGAGGTGATGGTTGAAGGTTTTCTGGGGCTGTCAAATGAGGATGTTTTCGGGATTGGGGACTAAGTGGTTTTCAGGATGAGGTTTTATATTTTTTGGGAAATGATTATTGGTTTTTTGGGTGTTTAGGGTGACATGGATGAGATTTAAACCCAGGAAAATAATTTTTGGATTGAGAATAAATTCTAATCCCAATTATTATTTTTATTTTACTGCCCATGACATTTTTCCCATATAACACAATGGAGGGATATAACTCACTTATTTGGGCCTTAAATGTAATACCCACATGGAAAAATAAGGATATTTATATCTTCTCTATAAAAATTATAGTAATAATGGATAAAAACATCATTATGATGGAACCACGCTAATTTAGTTAATGGGTTATTTAATTATCATTATAATGTTTCTTTTATATGTTACCTTTCAGGTCAGTTTTAATTTTAATTCAATTTGGGTCAATAATATCAACTATTTTTTTTATAATTAATGTTAACTACCTTATGATTATTACATTTGAATCATATGACATTTAAATATATTTTTTAAAGTTCATTATTTTTCTTCGACCCATTTTTTGGAATTGGTGGTGCATCCCCATTTTGAGTGAATCACCCTTCATGCTTGTATAAACCTTACTGTGTTGAGTAACATTTAATCTTTTGTCATTTGGAATGATTTAGTTGTTTTACCTTCACTTACATTATTCCTTGTCCCTGCGAAGCATCTATTTGGTATTAGGGTTGTAGTTATGATAGGTATGTTCTCCCACATTTATCTTATTAATCTCACAAAAAATATTCTCAACCAAGACATTAAAAATAAGATTCTTAGAACCTCGTGGTCCATAAGAATGAACCAGTTTCTTCTAAAATGTATAATTAATCATATTGTTTTAGAAACACCCTCAACATTTGAGAGTGATAACACATGACTTCCCTCCACCTGAGTGGTATCCACTACATCCACCTCTACATAATAGAACAATTTGAAACCATTTTATAATGGTCATACCATTTGTGGTGATTGCAAAAATATAAGGTTGGATATGCGAAGAATATAAAATTTTGACGATACTAATAGTGGATTGAAGATATAAATTCTATATTTTTAGAATTTGTAAATCATGTTGACTTTCTATATTTCCTATATGAAATCAAATGATTCATTAAATTTATGAATATTTCAGATGAGAAGTACAATGATGATAAAATTGTGAATTTCATTTACTACACACCTCTTTGGTGCTAAATATGAATAAACAAGAGGAATGTGATGGTGAAGACAAAATACATTCATATAAAAAGTAGAAAATTAATTTTAGAATATGATTTCAACCTAAGAGTAGTAATTGGGAGATAAATTTATGAATACATAGAATAATTGATGGGGATAAATATTTTAAAGAGTACATTATGGAGTTATATAATTTATTGATGATTAGTAAATTTTAAAATACAAGGAGAAAATTATTGTAATATCTTTTGGTGTATAGAATGAATAAATTTCATATTCATTGGAGTTACACCCATTATATTAACGTGAGAATCATTATAAAATGGAAATCCATGTAAAAAAATGCGGTCCTCAATGGAATAAAATTTAGTGATATTTAATAGAGTTAAATATTTTTATAATTCATTATCTTCTATTGATTCAGGTGTTAGTGATAATGATTTTGGAAGGAACTAAATGTTGGAAAATGAAATGTAGAATGCTATTTAACATCCAAAATTAGAATCTAATTCCTTTTAATGTTGTAATAAAAAGTCATTAAAATTCCATGTATATGTTCATTTTATTTTCAATCACCAAACAATGATATTATTACTATAAAAGAGTTTTATTATATTTAAAAACTAATCGATCAAGGTGAACATGTTGGAGATGAATCTGAAAAATAGGATCACATTATATAAGAAGATGATGAAGGAAAAATTATTTTTCTAAAAGGAGATTCTCAATGTTCAAGTATTGTCTCAAGATAATCCATGTGAATACATTTTCTAAACTCATTCAAAAATAAATATTTAAGTAGGAATTATGAATATTGATATTTTGATTCGTAAAAATGCTTCTTAAACAAAAATAGTGATGAAATTGAATCTTTTTACATACAATCATATTTATTAATACAAAATGAAATAGTTAAAATGTAAGAGCACACTTAATGTCACAAAACATGGTCTAATTTAATTTTAAATTGTAATGGAAAATGTTAATATGGTATTAGGTGATGTTATTCCTAAGGTTGCATGTAAAATTTAGTGGGGAAGGCCTTGGAATATTTAAAGGGACGTGAAATATGATGGGTGAAAGAACATGTATTCATTATTATATGGTAAACACAATTTTACACTTTATAATTTTAATATGTCTCATATTATTTATGAAATATTTGTTCCTAAATAGACAAATGGTTTAAAATATATAAAATAAACTCAGATTCAAAAAGTAGTAAATAAACAATAGTCTGTTCATTCTATATTGATTTTGGAGTAGTCGTTAATTTTTTGGGAAACTTGTCACCATCAATTAGCTCGTTAATTTATTGAGGGTTATAATGATGATTTCCCTAATGATTTTTTGTTTGTATTACTAGACATTATAGGTATTATGATCTTTATTGATCTTTTAAAATTTGGGTAAATGAATAATAAACTACCATATCTTTACAATCATATTGAATCTAATGAATTTCATAATAATATGGATGAAGTGATGGATCATGGATTCATACATAAATGTTTAAAAACATGTTTTAAAAAAAATTATCAATGAAATATTTTTGTTATCGCATGTGTATTGAAATTAGAGAAGTCAATAATATTATCATTAAATATATGTATCCCATTCTAGAACATGATGATATTCATTATTAATTACATGGTCTAAAAATCATTTCAAGGGATGTTATTTATAGTGTATACAATAGTAATTGAAGGAAGTGGATTAGTAAAAAACAAAATTAAATAACAAAGGCATATTTTTTGCATGGTTGGTAATTCGATTATCCCTCCCAAATGAGAATATTTTAATAATGAGACTATGAACGATACATTTGACGAATTTATGTCTGTTGGTGTTGTTTATTTGGCTTAAATTTTTATTTACAACAAAGATATTGATATCCATATTTTTCATCTCTATATTTATTCTGTATTATGCAGGAGAAAATGTTATACAGAATGATGGAATAGTGTATGTTCATTTGAACATAACGTGCTTTTTAGGATATGTGGCATCCAAGAAAGAAATCATAGAAGTTCAGTCAATGGGTTGAGAAATCAATTCATTACCACCATAAGAATAAATCACATATATAAGGAGATCTCATGGAATTACATGTTTCTATTTCCACATTATTTCAAATTAAATCATAATAATGGAACCCATTAATGAATGCTAGAAAAATTGAAAATGTTAGTCATTAATGGATAAAAATTAATAATTTGAAATCATTAATAATATTATGTTATTACTAAGATTTGGAATTAGTTGATTTTTATTAAATCATCAATTTTTATTAAGAATTATGTGTTTTGGGATTAGTACATTTTCTTCAAAATCTAGATTCTCGTTACATATGTTACTAGAAAAATGAATCATTCAACGAGGACATCCAACATCTAAAATAAGTTGTTTTATTTAATTCTGAGATCCCTATATCATTTGGCTCATTATTTGATACCTAAAGTATTATTTCATCATTTTTAACTTCATGAATTATGGTTTACCAATGTTCAACATAGATAGAGATCGAGGCATGCTAATTGGGTATAATTATTGTTATAATTCTTATTTTCTTTAAAATAATTAAAGTGTAGTTAACATCGTGATATATGATTTATATCAACGGAATGCCATTCTTACAATAATAGATGTTCCAATTCTTGGATATAAACATATATATGAAAATTATAAGAAAGGTATAGAGTAAAATTTTATTTTAATCAACTGAAAAAGTGGATTTTTTTAGTATTAATCAAGAAAAACATGTTCTATGTACCAATGGTAATCACCTGAAAACAATAATCATTGAGGATCAAGAAAGGATAAATTTATTTTAAATTTTTACATCCACAAAAACATTATGGTAGTAAATAATAATTTATTCAAGACAAAGATTAATGATGGAGTCCAATAAACTCTTTGGAGATGTAGGTCATGTCAAATAGAAAAGAGTTATTTATGGCTTTGTGTATATACTTTATTACCTATTTTAGAGAATCCATGGGTTGATATCATTATGGATATAATTATGTATTTATCAAATACATAGAAAAAAAGTTTGAATGATATTTCATTCCTTCATTGAATTTCATGGAGTATTATTTCATATAGTGACAGTAAATTTATCATCGATTTTTGTAGGTCATTTTTGGTGAAATTGTTTATGAATCCCCTCTTTGGTACAACCCATCACCCAATAAATGATTGTAATATTGAAGTTACTAATGATATTTTGATAATAATTTTGATAACATTATTGAATATGAATCTGAGATATTGGGATTTTCATCTTTCACAAGATTAATTTTGATACAATAAATCTTTAAGATATATCAACAAACATTCTCCTATTGATGTTTTTAATAGAATCAATAATTTCACTCATATAAAATTATTTTAATTCCCTGTTTATTCACATGAAAATATTTATGTGTAGAATATGGTAAATAATATGATGAGACTTTACTAATCTAATAGATCTCAAATAGAATGATCTATTCATGCATATACGAGGTAATATAACATGAATTCAAAGTAGGAAATTTTCCAACAAAGGAGAAATATGTGGATTCATCTTTTCATAATGTTATTTCCTTATGAAATTAATTTAATATTATTAACATTATCTCAATCGATATTCATGGTAATTTATTTTTTAGGAATGAATATGTAGACGATCGAATTAAATAATGATTTTAGTGGTGTTTATGAAATTATAAACATCAGGGATTATAATTAATATACTTAAAAAATTGTGTAGTGTACAAGAATAAAAATAATATTGAAATTGAAGTGAATTATTTGGACCATATTCAACCCTATGTGAACTCATTTGGGATTGATAGGAATTGTATAAAACTTTTTTTTAAATCGGACCATACCACACTTTTTGGAATATAATACTATGGGGTTTCACAATATTCTTATGTGGTGCCCAAATTGAAATATGAACTTATAAATGGATTGAAATTAGTAATTTAACATTACAGTAATGAGAAAACGTTCTGAAATTAATAATTAAAAAAGAAATCGGGCATGATTAGTCAGTGGTGTCTTCTATTAACAAGAGAATGATGTTTTTATGTGACTATTTAGTTCCCATAGTCCTTTTAATTATATTTGGTTCAATACTATCAATTTATTTTAAATTATACTGAATTTTCAATATTTTTTAAAGGTTTCACTTGATTCCAAATAAAATTGAAGCTTGTTGTGAATCATTCATAACCTAACTTCAACCACATTCCTAGAATTTGTGGTACATATCCATTGATAGTGACTTAGTCACTATGCATGGTGAATTATAATATTGAGGAATTTACATTAATCATTTTTAATTTCTCTATATATCACTATAATATATTCACATACTCATGCCATGATTTTTTCAACACATCTATTGGTTATGGGTTTCATTATTTTTGGCACTGAGGGTTTAGAATATTTTGGGTTTGAAGAATTAGCCATTTTCTGTGTTGTTGAATTTCTTTTTTTTTTCTTTAAGCATTTATATTACATTGGAGATGAGGTTTTACAGTTTTTTGGACTAATGATTAGGTTTTTATAGGCCTAGTGTTTATGGTTTTCTGGGGATGACGGAGTATAATATTTTTGGGGATGAGGGTTTAGAGTATTTTGGATCTTAGGGTGAATATTTTTTTTTGTCATAGGGTAATGGGTCTTATATGGAATTGATTTTATGGTTTTTTTGAGTTCTTGGCTCTAGTATTTGTTAGGTAAATGTGTCTACTATTTTTTAGGGATGAGGGTCTAGGGAATTTTTTACGATTCTGATATACTATTTTTTATGGAAGAGTATTTATATTTTTTTTAATGAATTTTATGGGTTTTTTGGGTTTTGGGTTTTGGGGTTTTTAGGGAAGAGGGTATATGTGTTTTTTGGGGGATGAGGGTCTTGTGTTTTTTTGGGCTTAGGGTCTTGGGATTTTTATTGGGTGATGGTATTAGATTTTTTGAGAGTAAGTTTTTCCAGATTTTTGGGCAATGATGTTTTAGTGTTTTTTGGATATTGGTATAGTGTTTCTTGTTGTTAGGGGTTTAGGATTTTTGGGGAATGAGGGTTGATATTTTTTGTGGATGATGTTTTATGGTTTTGTGTGGTTGAGTGTCTAGTGTTTTTTTGGGGATGAGGGAATATGAATATTTGATATTGTGGTTCTTATTTATTTGGATAAGGTTATATTTTTTTTCAGGATGAGTGTCTAGGTTTTTTTGGCAAGGGGCCAATCAATTAATAGGGATGAGGGTTGAATCTTTTTTGGGGATGATAGTTTTTTTTGGATGATGGTTCATGTTCTATTGATTAAGAGAGTAGAGGGTTTTCTAGTGATAATGGTATTATATTTTTTAGGGTTTAGGTATTAAGGTTATTAAGAATGAGGGTTTATGGATTTTAGGGCCTAGGTTTTATGGATTTTTTGTATTAAAATTTATGAAATTTTAGGGCCTAGGGTTTAGGGATTTTGGGGGATGCGGGTATAGTGTTTTCTGTGTAGGGGTCTATAGATTTTTATGGATGTGTGTTTTGGGTTTTTTTGTGGATTGTGGTTTATGGTTTATATACTATGTTTTTATGAGAGTTTTAGTTTATGGGCTTAGTGTTTTTTGGGTATTGGGATTTAGTATTTTTTTCTCTTATGGTTTCATTGAGTTTTGTGGCCAAGGGTTGAGGTTTTTTGGGGATGAGTGCTATGGTTATTTTGGTCTCATGGTTTTGGATTTTATTGGGAAGGAGGATTATTCTTTTTGGAAGTTGAGTTTTAGGGTATTTTGATGATGATGGTTGAGAGTTTTTTTGGGATGAAGGTTAATATTTTTTGGGGGAAGGTGGTTTATTGATTTTTGGAGATGATTTTTTAGTGTTATTTGTGGATTAGGGTGGAGTTTTTTATCGATGATAAGGATTGTGGGTATTTTTTGGGTGAGGGATGAGGTTTTTTGGGACTTGGGGTTTAGTTTTTCTTGTTATGTGGGTTGATTATTTTATTTGTGCAATGGGGTTGAATTTGTTTTGAAGGATTTGGTTTGAGGGTTTTTTGTCATAGAGTTGAGGGTTTTTGGGCTATAGTTAAGGGTTATTTGGTTTTGAGGGAATAGGTATTACTCAGGATGAGGGATTCAGGTTTATTGGTGTTTTGGATATTTTATTTTTTGGTGATGAGTGTTTATTGTTTTTCATGGGGAGGGTTTAAGATTTTTCGAGATTTATGTTTGATGTTTTGTATTATTTAAGGGTTTAGTGATTTTCAGGAATAAGGGTCATTGGTTTTTTATGTAATAGTGTTCAATATTTTGTAAGGCCAATGGTTTAGATGATTTTTTGATTATGGGGGATATAGTTATTAGGGATTGATTGTGTTTGTTTTTTTTTGTGTTGAGGGTTTATAATTTTTTATGTTGTGTCAAATTTTGTTTCGACATTCTCATTGATTTTTGTGTTTTTCCAATCAAAAATTACTTCATGATTTCCATTGTAACCTATATGTTGTTTTCTATCGTAACCATATATTTTTATTCCATCAATACATATATTTTGTATTCTATCTTAACCATATATTTTGTTTTCTCTCATAACAATATATGTTGTTTCCCATCATAACAATATATGTTGTTTTCCATCATAACCACATTTCTTGATTTTCCCCAGTAACCAAATATATCATTATGCATCATAATCACATTATTCATTGTATTCATGTTATGCATCGTAATCATGTTACTAATTGTAATCACATTACACATCGTAATAATGTTATGAATAGTAATTATGTTATGAATTGAAATCACATTATTATGCGTAACCATGTTAAGTATTGTATCCATGTTACACATCATCATCACATTATTCATCCTAATTTTGTAATGAATCATAATCAAACTATTCATTGTAACCATGTAATGTATCATATCGATGTTATGTATCATAATCATGTTATACATTGTAACCATGTATCGTATTAAATTTATACACCGTAACCATTTTATGTATCGTACTCACATAATGCATTTTACTCATGTCTTAATGTAATACTGAATACAATGTTCACGTAATAATTCTTCATAGTAATAATTTTATACTACTATACTTATTATTATCTAACCAAAACATTGAAATAAATTTAGTTATATACTAATCAAAATAGTTTCATGTAATATGTTTTGTTATGAAAATTATAATGGCAGGTGTCCATCTCCCTATGAGTTTTTTTGGATAAATATGACAGTTGGAATCAAATATGAATGTTAGAATGGAGGCCAATAATTCAGAGGTCATTTAACCCATAGTAGATGGAGACTTGGATGATTGAACTTACAAGACAATATTGTGATTATAGAGATAGACTGTGTAAACTCTATCTTCTTTGTGGGAAATGCCTTGATGATAAAATTCATGAATGGCATGTTCTTTGTCCTTGTATTTCAAAATGTTCTTTGTTATGATTTATGTGACTGATCATTGTGATAACAATGCAGGGATTCCAGGGATAGAAAGATTTTGTTTCCTATCATTGAATATGGGATTTAATGTATTTGAACAATGGTGGTATTGATTACCTTCTTAATCAAGGGCTTCTTTGGATAAGAAGACAGCCGTGTTGATCATCGTATTGAGGCCCTACTTGGCTGCTGGTAAGATAGGCCTTTTATCCTAGGTTAAAGGATACCCTACTCTTTGAAAAAAAAAATTGTAATACCATTAATTTCTCCACTTTTATTTTCTAAAGAAATGGAATCATTTTATTTCCCCTTTCTTTTCATATTTTTTTCTATTGTAATTGTCATAATTTCAATACATTCATTACATATTGTATTAAAAGATTATATACGTTGTATAGTATAGTCATTTACATTTTTCATACTATTATCATTATATTAAAGTAAAATAACTTTTTTTAAATATCATATCATACCATACCATACCATATCATATCCATCAGATCCATGACTAGTTCTGTCATTTGTATTGTTTGTGAATTTTATTAGTTTAGGATCTCTTTAATTTTTTATCTTTTTAAGTGTTTAAATACAAAAAATTTGAACACATTATTCACCCCTATTGTATTGTCCCATCTCTTATATATTTACATATATATTTTGATACAATATATTTTATCAGAGGAGATTTCCACTATTATGTTTTACATTATTTATTTACATCTCTATGATAGTTATATTTATATTATAAACGATTTTTTTATAATTACGTACTAAACTAACATGGAGAGGAAAAGTGCTATTTTATAAGATGACAAGAATGAATATTGGATCAATTGATAATATAAACCCAACTACACCACATAATTTTAATGAGATTAATTATGATTACATGAGAGATTTAATGGTGACATTTATTAATAATAAAAGATTAGTTCATTTTGTGATGGTCACTGGATATTAAAAAATCCTAAAAAGGAAGTTAGAACATTCACCAACCATGAGATACTAGAATATCAACAAAATTACAAGGTACACAATACTCTGTTATGTTCCATGTCCAATAATATATATAGTCAGATATGATAATTGAAAGAGGAAAACTATATTTAAACGAAACTGAATGTCAGATAATATTTTATATCAAATGTTATATAAACAAGAAGATCCATCCTCCGTGCAGAATATAATGGTTAAATTTTCCCTATGGATATCCTGTATGAAATATTCAACAATGATGTATGAAAATTTCAAATAGTTTTCAATCTATGGGAGAAAAAATATTCACGATGATGTTCTTGTGGTAAGGATTATTGATATCTTGCCCAATGAGTGGGAATCAATAATGACTACTATTGATGAGAACATGAAAGTTACTCAAATCACTCTGAATGAAATATTTTTTTCTCTATTACAGTATGAGACATGAATTAATAGTGATATTGATTTTAATAAGAATAATAATGGTAATGGAAGTGAATCATTTACTACTACATCTTAATCTAAAACATAAGAAAGGGTAACAAGATCCATAGTTATGAAAGATGTTGTTAAATTAGAATCCAGTGAAAGTGACCATTCAGATTATGAACTATCCAATATTCTCCAAAAAATTAAAAAGATTTTGGGAAAAAATTAATTAAAAATAAATTAAAATACAATGGTATTATGGAAAAGAAATAATCAGAAGTAACTTGTTATGAATGTAAATGAGACATTCATATTAGACAAGATTTCGATTTTCTTAATGAAAAATATACATAAGAAAAACATTATTAAAGTAACAATAAAAAGTATTAAAAGTATCAAAATAATAAATTCATGAAAGAAAATGATACAAGGAGTGAATGTGGTGGTGATTCTTTAGAAGAATCATCTGATTATTAATCTTCTAGTTATTGTAATATTGGACTTACAACCAGACTACATATTATAATTATTGCCTTATAGCTAAGGTACACACAAATAATCCCTTACAAATGTATTTATAATAGTCTATTATCCTCACGATAAATATACATACACATCGGATGAAAAATCTTCCTTATAAGAGGATCATTAAACTTCTTTTGATGAAGTATCCAGATTATCAAAACTATTTGAGAATGATAATTTCAATCTCAAGAAAAAGAATGATAAGGATAATTCTAGAATATAAATCAATAAAAATGAAGTATCATATATTTGAAAATATTTTGATCTGAAAACTATTTTTTTATGAAATATTTCAGAAAACCATATGTATATAAATTATGAAAGAGATAAACATTCTATAGAGTTTGAAAAAAATTTATTTGAGGAAAATAAATTTGAAACACAGAGAAATCAAAAAAAATATTAAGTAAAAAATTAAATTTATACATTAGACTAAAATATGATTTTTTTAACTTAAGAATCATTTATCAATCTCTACATCTGGTAATGAAAACATTGATAGGATGTATTCTCAGATTTTTTCTTTATGAAATAATTCTGGAATATATTATTCTTTCTTAATACAAATTTTTCACATTAATATTTTTTCCTAAAAGTTCCTGATATTTCACTCTATTTCATAGTGCTGTAAATTGGGAAATAAATGGTTCCCATAATAATTAAATAATTAGGATTTCATAAATATCACTTTGCAAAACAAATGTGTATTCTTAAAGTTCTTTTATCTAATATTTCTTATTCAAAACAATTTTGCGTTCCGAAAATCTAATTTTCTTAATTTTTTAGGAAAACAATAAGTGTACCATCAAGAAGAATATTTTGTATATGTATAGTAGAAATTCTCTACATTTTATTGGAAATAAATATTTCTTTGAAATGATCATTTAATTGAATGTTAGAAGAGTATCATTCAAAGATAATTCTCATAGAAATATCACTGGTATAGATAATATTATTCTTTTAGGAAACTATTATATTTCAAATGATTTGTTTTTCAATGGTCATATTCATAATCTTATAATAATAATTCATTCATGTGAGTAAGGTTTCCTTGTGAATTTTAGGAATGTTAAATTTTTAGATCACAATTCCAAGTATGAAATCATTCTCTCTACCGATAGGCATGATAATGTATTCACACAAAACGTAGAAGAGCATAGGAGCCTAAACATACCATAATTAATTACAATGGTGGAACAATCTTGGTTATGACCTAGAAGGTTAGGACATTGTAACCTTATAAACCATTTCAAACTATCAATAAAAGACTTGTTAAGGATCTACCAGATCTCAAAATTGATTCTTCAAAAGTCTATGACCATTGTCAATATTGTAAACTAAATAAAACTATATTTAAATCAATTAGTGATGATTAAAATAAAATGGGATTTCAGTTAGTGCACATGGATCTTTTTGGTGAATCAAAAAATAGATATATGGGAGGAATATACTATGTATTTTTTCTAGTTGATGACTAAACAGTTTTACACATGTATTTTTTGTAGTAATGAAATATGAATCCTTTTTCAATTTGGGGATGTTGCTTTAGGATTTTGGGAATGAGGGTTCAATTTTGTTTTTCAGGAAAGTGGTTTTATTTTATTTTTTTGTTAAGGGTTTAATGTTTTTTTGTGCTTAGGGTTTTTGTTTATTTATTGTGATGGTTTGTAGTTTTTTTTAATGTGGGTTTATTGTTTTGGGGGGATGATTGTAAAGAAATTATTGTGGATAATGGTATAGTTTTTTTAAGGATGACGGTTTAAGTTGTACTAGTCTATATGGATTATAGATTTTTGGGGTGGGGATTTAGGAATTTTTAGGGATGAGTTATTTGGGTTTTTTGGGGATATGGGTTTGGGGTATTATAGAGTTGAGTGTTTTTGTTTTTTTTAGTGGAAAAAGGTTTATTGTTTTGGGGATGATGTTTAGGATTTTGGAGGGCTAGTATTTGAGTATATTTTCGGTCTATGGGTTTTTGTTTTTTGGGGATGAGGGTATACATTTTTCGGGGATGAGGTTTTTTGGATTTTCAGGGAAGTGGGATTGAGAGTATTCGCACTAAGGGTTCAGGTGTTTTGTAGCTAAGGGTTATGGTTGTTTGGGGATTGTGGTTGAGTTTTTTTGTCTATGATATATTAGTGTTTATTATTTTGTGGTGGTTATGGTTATTTGGGGAATAGGATTTAGAGTTCTAGGATGCTTTTCTATTATTATTTATTAGGGGTCAGGGATTATGGTTTAGTAGGTGGAGTGTATATAGTTATTTGGGGATGAGGGTTTAGTATTTTTGTTTATAAGGGTATAATGAATTATTTTATAATGGTTTATATAATTTTTTTATTAGTTTATATGGCCTTATAGTATATGGGTTTGGTGGTTTTTATGACAAATGGATTACTATTTTTGGGTCAAGGGTATTTCATTTTTTGGCACATAGATTTTAGGTTATTCTTGTGTTGATTGTATGGGTTTATTTTTGATATGAGCGATTAGGATGAGGGTTTATTGTTTTTTTAGGTAAGGGTTATGGGTAATTTTGGATAATATTTTATGGTTTCTTAGGAATGCGAGTTTACGGATTCATGTGGAAAGGTGTTTAGGGTTTGTTTGGGTTGAGTGGTTATGGTTTTTAGGGATGTGGTTTCGAGGATTTTTCTAGAATAAGGGTTTAGGGTTTTTATGGGATAACTGTTTATGGAATTTTGATGATAGAGGATTAGGTTTTTCTGGGCTTGAGGGTTTATGTTTTTTTTGTGTTGTAGGATTAGTGTTTTTTCGGTGTAGGAATTGATGGTTTAATGGGTATAAGAGTTCGTGGCATTTTTGGGATGATTGTTTAAGAATTATTCGGGATTATAGTTTAGGGTTTTTTTGGATGAGTTTTGGGTTTTTTTGGTTGACGGTTCAGGGTTTTTTAGCACCGAGGGATCAAATTTTTCTATGTCATATTTTTGAATGTTTTTTTGGCACAGTACATTCATGTTTTTGTGCGATGCGGGTACAATGATTTTTAGGGAAAAGTGTTGTGTGTGTTTTTTGAGGATAAAGATTTTGGTATTATTTATTGGTTAGGGTACTTTGGTTTTTACACTATAGGATCAAGGTTATTTGATTATGATGGTTTTGGTTTTTTATATATAATGGTTCAGGATTTAGGGTTTTGTGGGGATGAGGGTCTATGTCTTTTTGGTCTAAGGGTTCAGGGATTTCTGGGGATGAGTGTTGAGGATTTTCTGGGGTTTAGGTTAAGAGATATATTGACCTGTGGATTCAAATATTTTTTGGTAAAATTGATCATGGTTCAATGGGACTGATGTTTCATGAATTTTTGTGGATAAGGGTTTTGGGTTTTGTGGGGATAAGGATTCACAGATTTTCTAGGACACATGTTTAGTGTTATTTGGGGATTATGGTTAGTTTTTCTGGGATGGTGGTTCAATATTTTTTGGCACTAATGGTTTGTTGTTTTCTAGGGATGTGGGTTTAAAAATTTTGGGAATTACAATTCATGGGTTTTTAGGGATTATGGTAAATGATTCTTTAGGTTAATTATTCTTTTTTTTGGTTGAGGGTCCATGTATATATGGGGATGATGGTTCTGAGGTTTCTGGTGCTAAGGGTTAATGATTTAATGGGGTTGAGTGTTGATGAATTTTTTAGGATTGGGGTTCTATGTTCCTTGTGGATCATGGAAGAGTTATTTTTGGGGTGATGGTTCATGGAATTTTTAGGGGTGAGGTTTCATGGATATTTGGGTCTCAGGGTTCTTTGATTTCTAGGAATTGTAGTTCCAAGAATGATGTAACTGAAGGATCAATGTTTTTAGGGAAGTGTGTTCAAGGTTTTCTGAGGATGAGGTTATTGGGGCTATTTTGTCTTTAAATCAGGGATTTTGGGGGTTGTTGTAATGCTTTTATGGGGTTGTGGGTTCATTTTTTAATGAGGGTTTAATATATAGTAGGAATAATATTTTTATGTAATTTAATGATGGGGGTTCAATGTTTTTTATGAATGAGGATTTGGGATTTCATAGACTATGGGATTACTGTTTTTTGGTGATAAGGGTTTTGGTTTTTTGGGTAGACGACTTTCGTATTTTAGGGGTAGAGGGTTCTTGGGATTTTTTATGGATGTTAATTTGTATTTGGGGCAAAGGATTTAGGGTTTTTTTGGAACAGATGGTTTATATTATTTCATGACATTATTGTTTACATTTATTTAGGAATGATTGATTAGGTTTTTTCGGGTTGAGGGATTATAGTTTTTTGGGGTTGAGTGATTAGGGATTCTTTATATGAGTGTTAGTGGGTTTTGGGAGAAGATAGTTTTGGTTGTTTTGGGGAAGAGTGTTCGGTATTTAATGGGGATGTGAGTTTGAGTTTCTGGGAGATTTCAGATTAGGGTTTTTGGGGATGTGTATTTATGGTTTCATGAGGGAAAATGTATATGGTATTCTGGTGTAGTTGGATTGGTTGTTTTGAGGGATCGGGGTTTATGGTTTTTCTTCAATGAGGTTTTATGGTTTTTTGGATGAGGGTATAGATGTTTTGGGGGATGGCAGTTTGGGGGATTGTGGGAATAATTATTAGGTGGTTTTGGGGTGGAGTGTTTAGGTGTATCTACAACTGAGGGTTTATATTATATTAGGATGAGGAACAATTTATTTTATGATGTAGTTTTATGGTTATTTGGGGATGATGATTTAGGTTTTTCTTTTGGATAATGTTTTTTGGATTTCAGTGAATATTATTTTGGGTTTTATGGGGATGAGGGTATAGGGTTTCATGGGGATGATGGCTAATGGTTTTTTTGGATAAAGGTATTGAATTTTTTTGGGTCTTATGGTTTATGTGTGTTTGGGATTAGGTATTATGGTTTTATTGTGTATAGGGCTTAAATGTTTTTGGAATGAGACTCTAGGGTCATTAATAATGAATTTTTACTAATTTTTTGGTTTGAGGGTTTAGGTTTTATTGGATCTAATGATATATGGGTATTTGGGACTGAGTGTTTAGGGATATTTGGGGACAAGTTTTTTGGTTATTGAGCGAAAATGGATTATTATTTCTTGGGATAATGTTTTAGGGTTTTTTGGAGTTAAGGGATTATGTTCTTTTTCAGCTATGTGGTTTCGATTTTTTGGGAATAAGGGTTTAGTGTTTCACGGTATAGGGTTTAATGGTATTTTGGGATTAGGGTTTATGTGTGTTTGGGCTGAGGATTTATGGTTTTTTGTAGAAGATGATTTTTTGTTTTCATTGGTTGAGGGTTAATGTATTATAGGGATAATGGTTTTGTATTTAATTAGGCTAAATGTTTAGGGTTTTCTGTAGATGTGGGTTTTCTATTTTATGGGCTTTAGGATATAGGGTTCTCTGTGGATGAGGATTAAGTGTTTTCATGGACAAAGGTTTTATAGTACTTTTTTAGATTAGGGTTTATTTCCTTTTTGGGGCTGACGATTTATGTTTTACGATGTATGGAAGTATAACAAATATCAGGGAAACAGAATATGGTTTATTGGGTTGATGGTTTTGGTTTTTTCTTGTGGTTGTGGTTTTATGGTTTTTCTATGTTAATGTTTTTGGGTTTTTTAGGAGCGAGGTTTTATGGATTTTGAAAACATTGTTTTTATGACGTTTTTTGCTGAAGGTATTGGATTTTTGAGGCTGAGGGGTTACTCTTTTTTCAGGATAAATGTTTAGGTACTTTGAAGGCTAACGGATTAGTTTTTTCTGGTATTGAGGGTGTTACGGTTTTTGGGATGAGTGATTAGTGATTTTTGGGTATGTTATTTTATGTTCTCAAGTTGCTGGATGTTTAATAATTTTTGGCATTAAGGTTTTTTGATTCTTTAGTGCTCTAGGGTTAGTGTTTTTGTGGGTGCCGAGGGTTTCATTTTTTTGGTTGAGGATTAGGGTACATATGTGGACGATTCTCTGTGTTTTTTCATAAAACATTTTTGGTATTCTGGGTTGTGATTTTAGGGTTTTGGGGATGTTTGTTTAGTGTTCTTTTGTAGTCAGGGATTATGGTTTTTTTAGGATTAGAGTTTATGTTTTTTAAGATGATTGTTTAGGGGTTTTTTGTGGGTATGTGATTATTTTTTTATGATGTGGGGGGTTTATTTATTTATTAAGATGAGGGTTTATGTATTTTGTGAAATATGGTCAAGAGTTTTTTGTTGATGAGGGAATAGTTTTTTTAGGAAGAGGGGTTTGTTTTTTGTAGGGATGATGGAATATGTTTTTTATATGTCTCTGTTTGTTTTTTGGGGTTCAGTGTATAGGGTATTGGGTGATGGGGTTTTTACTTGGGGGGTTATGGGTTTTAGGGATGTGGGTTTTGGGTTTTGGGTTTTTCTTGGAAGGGTGTTTGATGATTTTTGGGGTTGAGTGTGTGATGATTTTGTGGGATTAAGGTTTATGTATTTTGGAGATAATGGACTATAGTATTCTATGGATGATGGTTTAGGATTTATTGGTGTTTATGGGTTCCCATAATTTGGGGATGAGGTTTTAGTGGTTCATTAGGTATGAGGGTTTTGGGTTTTTGGGATGAGGGTTTTTGGTTTGTAGGGATGAGGGTTAAGGGTTCTAGGGGTGAGGGCTTTGGGTTTTGTGGGGAGGATGGTTTATGGTTTTTTGGTAATGAGGTGTGATTGTTTTCTATGATGAGTTTTTATCTTTTTTCAGATGTTATTTTATGGATTTTGGGGTATAGGTTTTGGTTTTATAGGGGATGAGGGTTTATTGGTATTTTGTTAAGGGGGATTACGGTTTTCATGGGGCATGTTATTAAGGATTTATTAAGGTTTATGGTTTATGGGTTTTATGGGAAGAGGATTTATGGGTTTGATGGTTGAGTGAAAATTGGGTAGGAGTGTTTTTTGAATAAGGGTTTTTGGATTTTTGGGATTAAGGTCAATGGATTTTGTGGATGTCAATTAGGTGGTTTTGGGATGGGGGTTTTGTGTTGTTTTTGGATGGGGGTATAAGGGATTTTGTGTGTATGGTTATGTGGTATAGGTGAATATTTTTATGGTTTTATGGGGATGAGGATTTTCAGTTTTTTGGTTCAGAGGTTTTTATTTTTTGGGGAATGAGGGATAAGGGGGTTTGGGGAAGAGAATTATGTGTTTGGGAAGTAGGGTTTATGTTATTTTGGGCCTAGGGTTATAATGTTTTCTCTCTCTTTGGTTTTATGGGTTTTCTTGATGAGGGTTCATGACTTTATATGGCTAAGGGTTTAGGGTTTTTTAGGATTAATGTATAATGGTTTTTTTGGATAAGATTTTAGAGTTTTTTAGGTATGGGATTAGGTTTTTTTGGGAATGAGGGTTTATTGGGTTTTTGGGGCTTAGTGTTTTGGGGTTTTTTCATTATAAGGGATTTTTGGGGATTTTTAAATGATGTTTTAGGGGATTTAGTGATGTGGGTTTAGTTGTTTTTGGCCCAGAGGGTTTATTATTTTTGATGTTGAGAGCTTTGATGACTTTTGAGATGATGGATTATAATTTTTTACTATGGATTTACGGTTTTTATGTTTGAGGTTTTGAGAGATTTATAGATGATTGATTAAGATTATATGGAGCACATGTTTTGGGGTTTTATGGATAGATATTATTGTTTTTTTTGTTTAGGCGGTTTAGGTTTTTGGTGTTCATAGTTGTGAAATTTTTGTGTATGAATGTTTATGTATTTTTGGGTTCATAGTTTAGTCTATTGGGGGATGGCGGTTTAGGTTTCATTGGGCATTGGGAGTTTCATGGTTATCTGATAGAAGGTTTAAGTGATTCCTGTGGATGAGGGTTTAGGATTTTTTAAGACTATGGATTTATTGTTTTATTACTACATAGGGATTACTATTTTTGGGGGTTGAAGGTTCATGGTTTTTGGGATCTTAGTGTTCAGGGTTTTTTGGGGATGTGGTTTTGGAATTTTCTTTGGGGTAGAGGGTTTCAGGTTTTTTATGGGATAATGGTTTAGGATTTTTTGGGGAAATATTTTTATTTTTTTTGGTGATGAGGGTTTCGGTTTTTAAGGAAGCCTCATTTATTGTTTTTTAGGGATGAGGGTTTGTGTATTATTTATACTGAGAGGTTATGTTTTCTTAGGGGTGAATGTTTTGGTTAATTAATGTATATGGTTAATGGGGTTGAGGATCTACTATTTTTTGAAGATGAGGTATAGAGGTTTTCCATGTTGAAGCATTAATATTTCATTGGATGAGGGGTTTTAAATTTTTGGGCTGATGGATTATAGAGATTTGGGGCTGAGCGGTGTATGTTAATTGGGACTAAGGTTTTATTTTTATCTTATAGTTAATTTTTTTTGGGGATGATGGTTCTGGGTTTTAGTTTTTTTGGGGTTGATTTTTTTTATGAGGGTTTACAGATTTTTTATGTGATATATTAGGGGTTTGGGTGATGTGGTTTTAGGGAAATAAGGGCTGGACGTTTAGGGTTGATTTTGGGATAATGGTTTAGGGTTATTTTGATAGAGGGTTCAGGATCAATTATGCTTATTGGTTAATTGGTTTTTATTGTTTAGGGTAAAGATATTTTTTGGATTCGGATTGTGAATTATTACATCTAGAGGATGCGTTTTTTTATATATGAGTTTTTAGGGTTTTATAAGGATGTATTTTTTGATATGGGATACGTTTTTTGGGGGTTGAGGTTTTACATATTTGTAAGATAATAGTTTAGATGTTATTGGGGATGACAGTTTAGGGATTTTGGTCTTTGGTTTTAAGCTTATTTGGGTATGCAGTTTAGGGGTTTTTTGGGTCTGACGGTTTAGTGAACATTGGGAATGAGGGTCTAAGGGTTATTGATATTAGTGTACTGTATTTGTTAGGGATGAGGGTTTATCATTTTTTGGGTTATGGGTAAATGTTTTCTTGGTCAAGGTTTTTAGGTTTGTGGGATTAAGGGTTTTGTATTTTGGGGTGTTTAGGGTATAACATTTTTTGGGGATGGGGGTTTCGGGTTTCTTTTGGGATAGGGTATATGGTTTTTAGGGGATGATCATTTATCATTTTTAGGGGATCAGTTTTTATGTGATTTGGAACTGAGGGTATTTGGGTTTTTTTCATAAGGATTAATGATTTATTGAGGTTGTTTTTTTATATTTTTTTGGGGGTGAATGTGTATGGTTTTGTTGTTGTTTAGGGTTTAGGATTTTTATGTGATTGGGGTTTAGTGATTTCAGTAACATAAGGTTATTTGCGGTTATGTATTTAGGTATTTTATGTATAATGTGTTGGTTTTTTTGTTATAGGGGTTTATTGATTTTTGGGGATAATGGTTTAGGATTTATTTGTTCAACCATTTTTGTGTTTTTAGGGATCATAGATTATGATGTTTTATGTCTTAGGGTTTAGTTTTTTTATGATTAAGTCTTTAGGGATTTTTGGTGTGGAGGGATTACTATTTTTTACAGATGGGGTTTATGGTTTTTTGTGGTAATATGTTTTGTTTTCTTGGTGGGTCATGGTTTAGGGTTTTTTTGAGCCAGTGGTTTACAGTTTTTTTGGATGAGGGTATTGGGGTTTATGGGGGAAAGGTTTTATGTTTCTTTCACCTGAGGGTATTATATTTTTTAGGGTTTAGGGTTGAGGGTTTTTTGGCTATGAGGTTTTGGGAATTTTTGGGACATATATTTTTAGGACATTTTTTTATTAGGGGTTAGTGTTATTTGTAGATGATGGTTTAGGATTTTTTGGGGGTGATGGTATATGGATTATTTAGGTCGTGAGTTTATTGTTTTGGGGAATGACTTCATATGGATTTATGGTTATGTGATATTTTTTTGGGTTAAGGGTTTACAGTTTTCTGGGAATTAGTGTTTAGGTTTTTTGGGCTGAGTGTTTTGGTTATTTTTTGGGTTAATGGTTTTTTATTCTCTCGAGATAAGGGTTCTGCGTCTTTTAGGGATAATGGTTCATTTCTATGTATTAAGAGGGTTTTTTATTTTATGTACTTAAGGGTTTGAGGTTTTATGTGACCAGGTGTTTATGAGTTTTTGTGTATGAAGGATTTATGTTTTTTAGGCTAGCAGTTTAGAGGTTTTTGGGATTATGGGTTTATAGAGTTTTAGTGGATGAGGTTTTATTGATTTTCGGTCATGGCGGTAAAATGTTTTTGGGATTAAGGATTATAGTTTTTTGTGATGAGGGTTTTTAATTTTTTGTGGTTGATGTTGAAGTGTTTATTGGGGATAGGTACTTACTTTATTATATGATGGTTAAAGGTTTTTTTGGCTTGAGAGGTTATATGTCTTGGGGTTGAGTTTTCATGGTAATATATAGTTGACTATTTATTGTTTTTATTAGGTTTTAGGGATTTTTGTTGATGAGTATTTATTTTTTTTAATGTAAAATCTTTTCAATGATTTAGGGGTTAAGAATATATGGGGTTTTGAGCTATGGTTTTAGTGTTATTGGGCGATATGGGTTAGGGATTTATGGAATGGATAATTTGGGGGTTTGTGCCTAGGGGTATGGTGTTTTTTCACACTGATGGTGTAGGGGTTTTATGGATGAAGGATCTAATTTTTATGGGTAAGGGGTCAGTGTATTTTTGTCTATGAGTGTAGTGTTTCTTTTGGAATAGGTTTTTTGGTTTTGGAGTTATGGGTTTAGGGTTTTGTCGGAATTAGGGTTTATAGTTTTTTGGGTAGAGGGTACAATGTTTTATGGGGCCTTTGGTTTAGGGTTCAATTAGGATGAGGGTTTTGATTTTATTTTAGATTTGGGTTTAGGTTTTTTTTGCCGTCGAGGTTTTATAGTTTTTGGGGTCTTGGGGTTAGGGTTTCTTGGGTTGGGGGTTTAGGAAATTTTGGACCTTAGGGCTTATGGTATTATGTTGCAGAGGATTTAGGGTTATTTGGGGCTCAGTTTCATTGATTTTTTATGATGAAGGATTAGCATTTTTTTCACTCGGGGTTTTTGGAAATTTGGGGAAGAGTGGTTCAGGTGTTTGGGGCAAAGTGTTTACGTTTTTTGGGTCTGGGGGTTTTGGGTTTTTCTGAATGACTGTATATGGATTTGTGGGAAGAGGGTTTATGAATTTCGGGGATGAGGTACTATAATATTTGAAGGATGATGATTTAGTGTTGATTGGGAAATAGAGATTAGGTTTTTTTGGGATGAATGACTAGTGTTTTAGTTCTATAAGTCTGGGTATTTTTGGTGTTGAGGATTCATGGTTTTTTGTGGTTTGTGGTTTATGGTTTTTTAGTGATGAGGGATACTGTTTTTTTCATTTGGTTGATTAGGTTTTTTGGGGCCGAGGATTGATGGTTTTTTGGGGATGTGTTTTTAGGGGTTATTAGGAATTATTGATCAGGATCTTTTGGGGATGAGTGTTTAGGGTGTTATTGTGACAATGGTTTAGTGATTTTTCAAGATGAGTTTTCTGGGTTATGTTTTAGGGATAAGTGATCATGATATTTTAGTTATAGGGGTTTAGGGGTTCAGTGGATTATGCTTTTGGGGTTTTTCATGATGAGTGTTTTGGGATTTTGGGCTAACAGTTTAGGGTTTTTTATGTGTTGGTTTAGGGTTTTTTCCAGCTGAGGTTATAGAATTTTTAGTTCTGTGGTTTAGTGGATTTTGGGTATGAGGTTTTATCTATTTTGGAGATGAGGGTGTATGGTTAATAGGGAATAGGGTTTAGGTATTTCTGTTTCTGATGATTTAGGTATTTCTTGAGCAGAGGAATTATTGGTTTTGGGATTTATGGTTTATGGATTTTCGGGTTTAGGGTTTAGTGTTTATTGGGATGAGGTTTTAGGTGTTTATTCGGTGGGGTGTATAGTTTTTTTTGGGGATGTGGGATTTCTATTTTATAAGGATACGTGATTTGGGTTATTTTGGGTTGTTGGTTTAAGGTATTTTACGAAAGGGTGGTTAGGTTTTTTTGGGAAAATATTTAGTGTATTTTGTGGTCGAGTGTATAGGTTTAATTTGCACTGAGGTTTTAGGGATTTTTTTTGAGTTTTAGGGTGATTCTTGGTTGATTTCTTAGGTATGTATGGGCTTTTGTTTTAGAATGATTTTTGGTTGAGGTTCTATTTTTTTTTGCGGGAAAGGGTTTATTGTTTATTTTGGGAGAATGGATTCAGATATTTTAGGGCTTATATTTTAGGGTATATTGGGGTGGAGGGTTTAAATTTTAGAGGAATGAGGGTTTAAGCATTATTTTGGGATGGGGGATAGAATTTTTAAGTTTGAGGGATTAGGGGTTTTTGTATGAGGGTCATTTTTTGGGACTGATTGTTTATGGGTTTTTATGTACTGAAAAATTATTTTTTTGGGACTTAGGGTTTAGTGTTATTTTGGGCGAGGTGATACGGTTGTCTAGGGTTTATGGTTTTTTTGGGGATTATGGGTTTTTGTGGTGGGATGAGGGAATATGGTATATTTTCGGATGAGTGTTCAAGATTTTAGGGGTTGAGGGTTCTGAGTTTTTGGGGTCCAGTGTTTTGAGGGTTTTGGGGACTAAGGGTTTTGTGTTTTTTGTGGATGAAGATTAGGGATTTTGGGGGCATATGTTTTTGTTTTTTTTATTTGTGAGGATTTATGGTTTCTTATCGATTAGGATATCGGTTTTTTAGGATTGTGGGTTGAGGTTTTTTTTAATATGGGTTAGGGTAATTTCGGGATGTGGGTTTGGGTTTTTTATGGGGTCAAGGGTATATTGTATTTTGGGGATGAGTATTTGGGGTTTTCTGGGGCTTAGGATTTTGAGTTTTTTCGGTTAGGGGGATTATTGTATTTTGGGGATGAGTGGTTTCAGGTTTATTTGGGGTTGTGACATCATTTTTTTATAGAATAGAGCCTAGGGTTTTATTAAATGAGTCTACAGTTTTCTAATGCAATGGGAATTGGGATTTTTTTGAGGATATGTGTTTTTGTGTTATTGGTGTATAGTGTTTTTTTTGGAAAATGAATTTAGGGTATTTTGCGGATGATGATTATCATTTTTTGGGGACGAGGGATTATGGTTTATTTAGGATGAGGGTTTAGGATGTTTTGGAAGTGGGGGACCGTGGTTTTCTATGTATGATGGATCATGTTTTTTGGGGGCTATGATTAATGTGTTTTTTGGGATAATTATTTGGATTATTTGGGGCTAGTGTTATTTGGTTATTTTGGGAGAGTGTTGAGGGTTATTTGGGGCTCTGGTATGAGGGTGTTTTGGGATTGGGGAGTAACATTTTTTAGGCGGAGGTATTAGATTTTTTTGGTCTAAGGGTTTTGGTTTTATGGGGGTTGAGGGTGACATGGATCATATTCAATCCCAGGAAAATAATTTTTGGATTGATAAAAAATTTATAAGCATATATTTATTTGAACTAGGCTAGCTTGATCTTTTTTCTATCGAACATAATGGTGGGATAGTAATAACTTATTTAGGCCCAAAATGAATTATCAACATGGGAAAAGAATGACATTTATATCATGTCCATAAAAATGTTAGATATCATGGATAAAAACATCATTACAAAAGAACCTTGCTAATTTATTTAATTGGTTCATTAATTATCATTATAAAGTTGTTTTTTATGTGACCTGTAATGTACCTTATAATTTGAATTATATTTTTGTCTATAGTATCAATTATTTTTTTCTTTATAATGCATTTTAATCCCATTATGATTGTTACATTTGAATCATATGACTTTAAAATCATGTTTTAAAATATTCATTATTTTTATTCATCCTATTTTGAAGAATTAGTGGTGTATCCCCATTTCTAGTGAATTGTTATTCATGATTTTATAGACCCTGGTGTGTGTATCTACATTTAATATTTTTTCATTTGGTAGCAATTTGCTATTTTATCATCACATGTTTCATTCTCCTGGTGATGCATCAATTTTGTATTAGGGTTGTTGTTCTTACGGGATTGTTCTCTCACATTCTTCATAATATTCTTACAAAATAATTCTCCCCCAAGACATTCAGAAAAGGATATTTAGCTACTCCTGATCCCTGGGAAATAACCAAATTGCTTCTAAAATCGATAATTACTCAAATTTTTTAGCAACATCACCAAATTTTGTGACTAATAACAGATTACTTCCCTCCACCACATTGGTATCCACAACATCCATCTAAACATAATAGAAAAATATGAAACCATTTTATAGTGAGCATACATTTGGTGGGGATTGCAAAAATTCCTTGTGGGATATGCTAAGAATATGAGATGTTGATGATAATGAAAGAGTATTTGAGATTTACAATCCATGTTTTTATGAATGATGAAACCATTTTGATATTCTGTATTTCCTATATGAAATCAAACGATTATTTAATTTTATGAATTTTCTTCATCATAATAACTATAAGGATAAAAATTTGAACATTATTCATGACACACCACTTTGGTGAGAAATCTGATGAAACTTATGGAATGTGATGGTTAAGAAAAAATACACTCATATAATAATCATAAAATTCACTTAAGAATATGATTTCTACATGAGAATTATAATTGTGAGATAAATATCTGAATAAATATACTGAAAGAAGGAGATAAATATTTTGATGAGTAAATAATGCAGTAATATAATTTATTGATGTGATGTGATATTACAAAATACAAGTAGAAAATGATTGTAATGTTTTTTTCCATATATATTGAAAAAAATTCACATTCAGTAAAGTTAAAACCATTATATTCACATGAAAATAATTATAAAATAGAAATCCATCTGAAAAAGAAATCATGGACCTCAATGGAATATGTTTTCATTAAATATAATAGATTTAAATATTTATATATTGTAATTTATTCTAATAATTATGGTGTAAGTGTTAATGAATTTGGATGAAACAAAATGTTGGATAATGGATAAGTGAAATATATAAAACAACCAAAATACATATCTAATACCATTGATAGTGGTAATCTATAGTTATTAAAATTTCATGTCATTGTTTACTTTAAGGCCAATAACCCAACCTATCTATATATTATAATAATGGAGTTTTATTATATTAAAAATGTAATTAAACTAGATGAACATTGTGGAGATGAATCTGAAAATGATGATCACATTATGTAAGAAGATGATGTAGGAATAATTTTGTTATATAAGGTGTTTCACAATGATCAAGTATTTACTCAATATGATCTATGTGAAATCACTTTCCAAACTCATTCCATAATAAATCTGTATGTAGGAATACTGATTATCAGTAGTGTGAGTTGTAAAACTGATTCTTCAACACTAGTAGTGCTGCAATTGATTCTTCACACATGAAATCATATTTAATCATACAAACCACAATATTTAAAAAATATGACCACACTTCATGTAAAAAAAACAGGGTCTAATTTCATTTTACTTTGGAAAAATCATTGTTAATGAGGTATTATGTGATGTTATTCCTAGGGATTATTGTCATTGATTCTAGGAAGGACTTAAAATTTTTATAGGTACCTGAAAAATTATTGCTGAATGAAAATGTATTCATTCTTATGTGTTAAAAATAATATTACAAATTATCCATTGAATACTTTCATATTATTCAAGGAAATATTGTTATTGAATAGACTAAACCTAGACTCTATATCAAATAACCACAACAGCAAAATGCAGTCAATAAAAAAAGTCCATTTTTTCTCTATTAATTTTGGAGTAGACATTCATTGTTATGAAAAGTTGTCACCATCTGTTAGCTAATTCATTTATTGAGGCATATGATGATGATTTTTTAAATTTTTTTCTATTTCTACTACTACACATTATAGATATTAAACGTATTATTGATCTTGTAAAAGGTGTGTTAATGAATAATAAACCATCATATCATTATAATCCTATAAAATCTAAATAATATCATAATAATATTGATGAAATGATTGATAACGGATTCATACAGATATGATTTAACTTGTTTTTTGTTCTAAAATTATTGGTATCAATTATAGATTTTATGACTCTCATGTGTATTGAAAATAGAGCTATTAAAAATATTATCATTAAATATAGGTATCATATTCTAGAATTCAATGTTACTATTAATGAATTACATGGTCCATCAATCCTTTCAATGGAAAAAATTTAGAGTGTATACAATATTATTTGGAGGAAAGGGATGAGCAGAATACTAAAAAAAAGCAAAGGAGGATTGATTGATTGGTTGGTCATTCGATTGTCCATATCAAATTATCGGTGGATAAAAATGAGATTATGTATTATGATTTCAATGAATTTATATGTCAATTCGTTTTGTTTATATGGATTATATTTTTATTTAAATCAAAGTTATCTCTATCCATTATTATAATCTCTATAGTTAGTTAGTACTATTCAAGAGAAATGTTTTTATGGAATGATGGAATAGTGTCCATTCATTTAAACATAATGTGTTTTTTCGGATATGTGGAATCCCAAAAATGTATCATAGAAAGTCAATAAATGGATTAATTAATACAATATTGAACACCATAAGAATACATCAAATATATAAAGAGATTTATTGGTATCACATTTTTCAATTTCCACTTTATTTCAAACTGAATCAAAATTGTGGAACTCATCACTGAATTCTAGAAAAATGGGAAATTTCAATGGTTAATGGATGATAATGATTTATTTGAAATCAATAAATAATTATGTTATTCACATTTTTTGGAATTACCTGATTTTTATAAAATCATCAAAGTTGACTGAGTAGTAATTTTTTTGGGATTATGACTATTTCATCAAAATATAAACTCACATTGCATATTTTAGTTGGAAATTGAATGATTCTTGGTGGACATAAAACATCTAAATCAAGTAATTTTATCGAATTTGGAGATCCCTATATCATTTGTCTCATTATTTTATACCTAAAATATTTTTTCATCATTATTACCTTCATTAATAAATGATTATCAATGGCATACAAAAGTGTTGATCGAGGCCTGATAATTAGTCTTATTATAACTATTATTAGTATTAACATTAACAATATTATTAAAAATACAAATATTATTATAATTATTATCATTATTAGAATTATAACATTCTTACTTTAATGATATTTTATTTTCTCCTTATCTATTTATTGAAAACTATTTTATTCTTAATAATAATTATTATTAATAATTAATAATATTATTATTATTATTTTAACAATAATTATAAATTAATTATTCTCCTCTATCTCTCTATCTTTTACTTCCCTCTCCACCTTCGTCCACCATTGTGATCTCTTAATCTCAAAATTGAGAGGCTAACACCAAGACTTGTCCCATGGGGAGGTTAATATATTCATGAATTTTCATTAATGTTTATTTTAATTTTGATGTATATTTGAGTATCATGAATTGTGGAGGTGAATGTACCTGATTTTTTGGCAGCCCCCAATGACATGTAACTTAATCTTTTTCTATTCTGGAAAAGAATATTGATTCAAACGAAATATTTCATGTTTTGATTATCAAACTAAAATAAAAAAGTTAATAAAAACTATTATTGAACCTATGGCCAAAACCCAAAACCATGTTCTTTCTTCATCAACTCATTTTATTTTAATTTAATGATAGTTTATTATTTTTAATAATGAAAAATCCAAGAGTAATTTATTGTTTTCATTAGATAAAAAACAACAAAAGGAGATAGTTTAGGTGATATATAATAAATAAGTGACACATACTGGATGGATCCTCATGAGACACAACCCTGGTCAGCCATTGTGCTACACTAGGAAAAATATAATTCTTCTTTTCCACACCCCATGACATGTGTGCATCAAAAACAAAAACCATCATTCTCAGAAACCCTAAACCCTCATCTATATAAAACATAAAACCATCAACCATATATAAATCGAAATTCTTAGCCCCAGATAAACCCTAAACCCTTAGCCACAAAACACATACTTCTTGAGCCCTACAAAACCATAATCCATGATCACATGATTAAACTAAATTAAAGAAGACTATAAAATCATAAGCCAATAGCCCTAAGAAAACCCCTAACACATATCACCAGAAAAACATAATCATTCATTCCAAAATTTCTCTGAATCATCAACCCCAAATAATCCTACTCCATAATCCCCATGAAACCAAAAACCCTCATCCCCAAAAGCACATAATTCATATCACTTAAAGCTTGTTAACCCTCACCCAAAGAAAAAACTAAACACTAATACCCATAAAACCATTAAAAACCATCACAAAAAAATCATAGACCCCTCAGTCCCAAAAAATACTAAATCAACACCCATAAAAACCCTAAACCCTTATCCCCAAAACAACCCTAAACCCTATGTCCCAAAAGCCCCTAATACATTATCTCCAAAAACATCTAACCACGAATCCCAAGAAAAACCGAGCCCTTAAACTCTAGAAAATCCAAATCACTTAGACCTAGAAAATACTATACCCCATCCCCCAAAAGACAAAACTCTAAGACACAAAAAAATCCATTTACCCTCATCTACGTGGAAAAATATTCCCTCATCCCCAAAAAATTTAAACCTTTTGACCAAAATGAACATAAAAAGTCATCCCCTGAAAAACATAAAACCTCAACCCCAAAAACATAAAACTGTTATCCACCTAACCCATAACCCACAACAACAAAAAACCCAAATCCATCATCTCAAAAAATACCTAAACCCTAAGACCCCATAGAAAAAAAAATTTCCCTAAAAATACCAATTCCATATTCACCAAAAAATCATAAAACCTAATATTGAATATACATATTCCCACGGTATGAAAACACCATAATCTTATTGTACCCAAAACACTAAAAACATATTGCAAAAGACCATATTCCCATTGAACTAAATATCCCTCAAACCTCATTACATAAAAACCATAAAACCTCCTCTACAAATTAAAATAATCCCTCTAAACCAAAAAATACATAATACCTCTACCACAATGAAAATATAATCCATTATCCGCAATGAAACATAATTCTTCCACACTAAGGATCCCTACACACACCTCCCAAAAAAATCCGAAAACCCTACACCACATGAAAACCATGAACCCTTCTACGTAAACAATGTTAATCCCACATCACCAATATACCTCATCATAATAAAATCTTAATCCCTCATCTAATAATAAATAAAAAAATCATCCCAAAAACACTATAAAACCCTGACCCAAAAATATCTATGTCCCTCAGCCAACAAAAACCTATAAACCCACATCCCCAAATTACCATAAACCTACCTATCTAAATAATCATAAATAATCAACCCTAAATAACCCTAATCCCTTTGACATAAAAAAACCAAACCCTAATATCGAGAAACACTCAATCTATGATCTCTAAAAATACAAAAACCCTCTTCCACAAAAAACACTAAATCCTCTTCTACGAAACCCCTAATCCCTCTACCCCAAAATAGAATAAACCTTCACCAAAAAATAAACATGACACTCAACTCGAAAAAACACTATACCCACATTCCAAAATACCCTAAACCCTTATCCAAATAAAACATAAAACCGTCAACAATCAAAAAATCTAAACACTAACATTAAAAAAACATTACACTCTGTCTCAAAACACCCCAAACCCTCGTCCATAATGGAATTCGCAACATCTCCCCAATCCCTAGTCCCTATTTTCTAAAAGATTTATCATCCCCAATAAATAAAAATCCTCTTCACCAAAACCCCTTAACCCTCATCCCAAAATATCATAAAACTTTAACCACCCAAAAACAGTAAACCACCAGTCATGAAAATCATAAAATATTCTCTCTAAAGAACATGAAATCCTAAGCACTAAAAACAATATAACTCGGTCCCAAAATACACTAATCACCAAAAAAATTCCATAATCCCGCATACTATATAAAAACTAAACCCTCATCCCCAAAAATTGGTAAATTATCATCCCCAAGAAACCATGAACCCCCAACCCCAAAAAAAATTCTCTTAGTCCTAAAAAACACTAACCCATCATCCCCAAAATTCATTAATCCCTCAATCTCAAAATCATACAACCCACAACCAAAAAACCCTAAAATCTAAGCCACAAAATACCATAAATCCATAGTATCAAAAAAACAAAAATCCCTTAGCAAACAAAAACCCTATACACACAGCCCCCCCAAAACCCCTAAAACCAAATTACCAACAAAAACTAAACATTAAACCATAATATCCCAAAACTCTCAGTTGTATAAAACCAGAAATATTCATTCCCAAAAGATCCTATAACTACATTGAAAATTACCTTGAACCCTCGACCCCAATGTAACATAAACACTCATCACCCAAAAAACAAAAAAAACACTTATGAAAAAAAATTAAAACCTTCTCTATAAATAATCTAAACCCTCACCCACAAAATACCAAAATCATATCCCCAGTAAAACCCTAAATATTAGTCCCCTCATAACCCTAAAACACATAAACCATCATCCAAAAAAATTAGTCCCACAACTCCCCAAAACCCTAAAACCTAGTCCCTAGAAAACCATAAACCCTCATCACATTTCATCACTAAACCAATATCCACAAAAAATCCTACTGCATCATAACTAAAAACCATAAACCATCAGAAATAAAATACCCTAAAGCATCATCTAAAATAACCATTAAACGCTATTCCCCCTAAAAAATCTTAAACACTCATCCCCAATATATCCTAAACTATGAGCCCCATAAAAAACTTATCTTTAATCCATAAAAACATTTTATCCTAATGCACAAAAATAGAAAACCATCAACCAAAAATAATAATAAATAATCATCCCAAAAACCCAATACTATCACCAAAAAACAATAAACTCTCATACCCAAAAGTAGATAAACCCTCATCCCCTAAAAACATAAATAATTCAATAGAAAAAAATAGAACATAAAAATCCCAAAATCCTCATCTAAAAAAATAAAAATCCTAGACAGATAAAATCCTAAAACCTCCGCAAAAAAAACAATAATCCCTAAACACAAAAATACTAAAACCTCAGCCCAAAAAATATTGAACCCCAATAACCAAAACATCATAACCCTCTACTAAAACAATCCAACGAAACATTATCCAAGAAAAAACACAAAATATCATCCCCTAAAAACCAAAAACCATTACCCATAATAAATATAAAAACCCTTACATCCCCCAGAACACCAACACCCTAATCCCCCCAAAACCCTAATCTCAAATCCCATAAAAACCAAAATCCTACACCAAAAAATTTAAATCATGGTCCCCCCAAAACCTTAATCCATTTTCCTGAGAAAACTCTAAACCATCAGTGTAAAAAAACTCTAAACCATGATCTCCAAAAAACAAAATCCATTAATTACTAAAACAATTAAACCTCAAAAAAACCATAAACACCAAATTACCAATTCCTCTAATCCCATGTCCCTACTAAAACACAAAATCACAGCCATAGAAGTCCCATGTTGCTTAGGCCCAAAACAACATAAAGCCACCACACCAAAAACCCTTCCCACCCAGCTGATAAATAACTTAAGAACTAATCACTATATGAAACCTAGAACCTCATCCCCAAAAACCGAATTCACTCTCCCAAAAAATCATGATGTCACATCCTTATGAAATGCTAATCGCTGATCCATATAAAATATTAAAACCACAACTCCAAAAAACCCTATACAATCATCTACATAATTTTCAAAATCAATATAGCCAAAAAACCCTAATCACTCATCTCTATGAAATCCTAAACCATCATCTCCAATAAAACCTAAATCCTTATCCCCAAAACCCAAAAACATTATCTCCAAAAAATCCATAAAACTGCATCCAAAAAACCCCAAAATCCACATCCCTAAAAAACCAAAAACCTTATTCCCTATAATACACAATTACCTCATCCCCAGAAGATCCTATAACCATATCACAAAAACATTATTAACACTGGTCAAAATAAATACCTGAAACATTATCCCCAAAAACCCAATACCATTAGCATGAAATAATCCAAAAACCAACAGCCAAAATAAAATAACTCACATCAAAAAAAAAACAATGAACCATCAAACCTTGATATCCTAGACACACATTCCTTGGATACCAATACCCCCTTCCCTATAAATCCAGAAACCAACTAGCTTAACAAAACATAATCCATATTCCCCACGAAATGCTAAATCCTCTAACAAATGAAACCCTAAACTCATAGCCCCATAAAAAGCTCTCCCCTAGAAAAAGTTAATTCCCCAAATGTAGAGAAAATTAAAACTTAATCCGTAGAAAACTCTAAACCCTTATTCACAGAAAACCCTAATTCCTTATACCCATTACACCCTAAACCATTATCCCAAAAAAATATAAACCCTCAACCCCATATATTTTTAAACAATAGGCTAAAGAAAAACGTAGACCCTCTATCCTTAGAAAACATGAAAACCACATCCCTAGAAAAAACTAAACCCTAGACCCAAATAACCCAATATATTCATCCATAGAAAAACCCTAAACCCTCATCCCATTAAAAACCTCAAACTCGATCCCCCCAAACAATAAAACATCATGCCCATAAAACCCTAAACCCTCATCCCTATAAAAAATAAACACTCAACCTCAAAAAACTCAAAACACAAAACCACAAAAAACCCTAAAACCCCCATCCCAAAAATCCCAATAACCTCATCCCCACAAAACCATTAACCCTTAAAAACCAAAAAACCCAAAACCATGAAGCCCGAATAAACAATTCCTAATTCCCCCCACCAAATTTACACTCTAAACCATAAAACCATAGACAATAAGTCCAAAATTACCCTAAACATATAGCCCTAAGAATTCTCAAACCCCTTGACCCCAAAAAAACTTATACCCTAAGACCCTTAAAAATTTAAATCTTATCCCAAAAAACCCATAAAACATCACCCTAAAAAACCTTAACCCTCATCCCAAAAAACAAAGAAACTCATCCATAATAACCTGGATCACTCATCCCTGAAGAACCTTTTTCCAACCTCTATAATGAAACATAAATACTATGATTTAAAAAAACCAACCCCTAAAAATCAAAATACCTCAGCAATAAGAAAACCAAAACCGTCATCCCAAAAAACCCAAAACAGTCATCACCAAAAGACCAAAAAACACCTTCCCCAAAAACATAAACACCCAATACAAAAAAACCCAATATCCACAAACTGAAAAATCAATAATCCATTATTTCTGAATAAACTAAAACCCCAACAAAAAATTACACTAAAAACTCTTCCAGATAAAATCATAAACACTCAAACCTAAATTACTCTGAACCCTAAGCACAAAAAATCAAGAAAACCACAAAACTAGAAATCCCAAAACCTTTATCGCAAAAATATATCCAAATCCAAAATCCCTAATTAAAAAAATACCTTGGAACTAAAATAACCACATATACTTATCCAAATAAATATCATAAATATTCCGTGCAAAAAATATAAAAAACACTCTCTTCTAAATAACCCTACATAGACGCACCAAAAATACCCTATACCCTTATCACTAATAACATGAAATACACAGTTTTCAAAAAAACCATAGACCAATAATGAAAAAACATGAAACAATATGAAAAAAATAGAATGAACCCTTATACCTAAAAACCATGAAACCTACAACCAAAAAAACTAAAAACCCTAATCCCCTAAAAACCATAAACCCTCGTCTACAAAAAAAAACTAAACCCAAATCCAAAAGAATCTTAAAACCTCATCCCCAAAACCCTAAACATTCATCCCCCAAAAAAACCTAAAACCATAGGACAAATAAAACTCAAAAACATAAAAACAAACTAATCCAGTGGACAAAAACAAAACAAAACCCTTACTCCCAAGAAACCTTATACCCAAAACCCCAAAATTCCATACACCCTCAGCACCAAGAAACACAGAAACCTCAGCCTAATGAATCTGAAAACCATCATCACCATGAGACCCCAATCCTCATTAATAAAAAGTCTATATCTTTAGTATAAACAACACCCAAACCCAATGTAGAAAAAATATCTAAATGATCAGCCCAAAAAAAAGCATCAGAAAAAATCCCTAATCCCCTAGATATGTGAAACCCTAAGACCTTATCCTGAAAAAACCTAAACCATCATCCCCCAAAAAACCCAAAAACATATCAATAATTTCCAAAAATATTTTTTTAAAACCATACTCACACAGCCCCAAAATTCACTAAATTCATTACCCCAAACACTAAACCATCATCCTCAAAAACAGTAAATCATCTTTTACATAATAACCTAAACCTTCGTACCCACAATTTCATAAAACATCCTTCAAATAGAACAAAAAACCTCTTCCCCAAAGAATCATAAATACTAAATTACAAAAAAAACCCTAAACCCTATTCCTCAAAAAATATAAACCCTCGCTCCCAAAAAAAAACCAATATCCTTTAATATCCCTATACTCTAACCCCAAAAATAATACACCATTGGACTCAAAAAAAACCCCTACACCATAAAACCCAAATAATTCAACCCATCATTATCAAAAAACAAAAAAAAACATCACAAAAATCCCCTAAACCATAATCTCTTCAAAACCCAAAAACGTCAACAACAAAAATACCCAATAATCATAGCTTGAAAAATTTCAAAACCCTCAGCCCCCAAAACCCATAAACCATATTCTCAAAAAAACCTATACCCTTAACCCCCAAAATAAACATAATACCTCTTCTTTGAATACCTGTATAACCTATTACCCTGAAAACCCTAAAACCTCTGCCAAAAAATTTCCTAAACCCTCATCCAAAATATATCCTAAAACATCTCCCCATAAACCTTAAAACACTCATATCCAATAAATCCTACACACTCATTCCAAAATTATCCTAACCCCTCAGCACCAGGAAATCCTAAACCCATATTACATAAAACCCCTAAACTCACATCCATAAATAAACATAATCCATCTTCCCCAAAAACCCTAAACCCCTAGTTCCAAACATCACTAAATCATCATTCCCAAAAATTTGAAACCCTTATCCACAATTAGAAAAAATACCATCATCCCAAATTGCCCCTAAAACCTTATATCTATAATTTAGAAATCCCCAACCCAAAAAAACCCATAAACCCTGATCCCAATAGTTACCTAAAAACTCTACAACAAAAATACCTTAAACAACATTCTATTTAAATCAATATCCCCCCACGAAAAAAAACCTAAATCCTCATCCAAAAAATTATAAATTGAAACTCTCAAAAAATATAATCCATAATACCTAAATGATCCTAAAACTACTTAAAAATATAACCCTAATCATCAACACCCCAATCCCCAAAAACAATGACCAAAGATACCCTAAACAATCATCCCCTCCTAAATAAAAAACCCTTATCCACAAAAAAACCTAACAACTTATCCACAAAACTCCTAATACATGATCATCATAAAATATTAGACCATAAGCCCCGAAATATCTACACACACAACCTAAAAAATACCTAACCCCTTATTATAAAAATACCCAAAAACCTTTTCCCTACAAAATCATAGACCCTCATCACATAAAAAAATCTAAACATGCATCCCAAAAATTCCTATATAATTATCCCTAAAAATACCAAACCCGTAATGCCAAATAAAATCTAAATAATTATACCCAAATAACCCTAATCCATTCACCCAAAAATTTCATAAACTCTCAACCCAAATAACAGAAGAATATTATCCACAAAAAACTATAAACACTCAGACACAAAAATAATAATCCATCTACCCCAAAAAACCCAAAATCCTCATCACTAAAAAAACCAAAACCCTAATACAAAAAAACCCTTAAAATTCATACCCAAATAACCCAAACCCGCATATATATAAAAAACTAAAACATTATCCCATAGAATCAATAAATTATCATCTCCAAATAATGATAAACACTCATCCACAAAAAAAACCCTAAACTGTCATCCACAAAAAAACTGACAGAATTAACCACAAATAACCTAAATCTCTATCCACGAAAAACCCCATACCCTCATCCATGTAACAGACAAAACCCATATTCAAAAAAACTACTTTATAATTTTACAAAAAAAACACGAATCTCATATCCCAAAAAATCCCATACCCTCAGACCCCCAAAACCATAATCATTCTTCCCAAAAAAACCATGAACCCTCATTTCCAATAAGACACCTGAAGTAGAAAAAATCCCAAACCAAATCCCCAAATATCCATAATAATTCATCACCAAAAAACAAAAAACCCTTCATCGCCCCCTGAATAATCCTACATCCGCAGAAAAAACTATTTCATCATCCTTAATAATTCCAAAACTCATATTCCCAAAAACCCTAAACCCACACCCCCAAAAGACCCTAAAATCTCAACATGAAAAAAATACGCAACCTTATCCACATAAAACTCTAAAAATAATCCCTAAAAAGAATAATACCCCTTCCAGAAAAACCCAATATGATCATCCCCAAAAACATCAACCATCAAATCCAAAATCAATAAACACTAAGTCCCAAATAACATTAAACCTGTATGCCAAAAGAACTAAAAACCCCAGCAAAAAAACACTAAACCCTCAACCATGAAAAATATTAAAACCTCACCCTAAAAACCTTAATGTTATATCCCCAAAATTAGTAAACACTCAGCCCCAAAAAACCATTAACTCTCAATTGTAAAAACCCTACACAATCAGCCCCATAAAACACGAATCTATCATCCACAAAAAACAAAACATATCATCCCAACAAAATACATAACCATTCATCACTAAAAAAACACCTCAAACCCCATCTAAAAAATCCAAAAAAACCTAACCCTCAAACAATATAAACCCTCAACCCCATATAAACAAACCCTCATCCCCAAAAACCACAAAACAAACTAGAACAGATATTAGTATACCATCATGAAAACAAATCCCTATTCCATTTGCCGAAAAATTCTCTCAACTATCATCCTTATAAACCCATAAACCCACATCCCCAAAACATATAAACCCTCAGCCCCAACGTACCATAATCTGTATCTCAAAAAACCCTTTTACACTCAGTCTCAAAACCAATTAACCCTCATCTCAAAAAATTCATAATCTGTCACTCCCAAAAACCCAAAACCACACATTCCCAAAACCCCAGAACGATCACCCCAAAAATCTAATAAACCATCAACACAAAAAAAATACCTATCCTAGAGCCACAAAATAACAACATCCCAAAAACCCTTAAACCATCATCACCCACACCCAAAATAACCATAAACACTGACCCCCCAACAACTCAAAAAAATTATTGCCAAAAACCTCTAGAGCGTCATATATAAATACTTTAAACCTTATGCCCCAAAAAACAATATACCATCATCCTAAAAAAAATACAATCCTTCAATGCCAAAAATCCCTAATCATTTTCCCCAAAATTCCGTAAACCCTTGTCCCCAAACACCATTAATTCTAATCCCTAAAATACTGTGAAACCTCAAATCATAAGAAACCAAAACCATCATCCATAATAACAATAATACCTCATCTAAAATGATCACATAACCCTCATCCCAAAAAAACCCAGGCCCTCATTCCTAAAAAACCCAAAACACAAAAACCCAAATAAACTTAAACACATATCACTGAAAAACATTAAACCCTCATCCACAAAATACCCTAACACTCATCCACCCAAAAAACCTGAACAATATTACCCAAAAAACCATATCCAATAATCCCCAAAAAACCTAAGGACACATATACAAGAAAAACTAATCCATCAGTATAAAAAACCTTATTCCTATAGACCAAAAACTTATTAAACCAGAATCCCTAAAATATCATAAACCCTAATCACCAAAAACCCCAAAACTAGTAGACCTAGAAAACACTAAACAATGATCCAAAAAAAAACCTATAACCACCAACCACATATAACCCTAAGCCCACAATACCTAAATCTCTAATCCATTATCAATAAAATCCTTATACCCTAATCCCTCAACCCAATAAACCTTAAACTATATCCCCCAAAAATCAAAACTCATAACTATAAAAAACCTCAAACCATTAACCTTAGAAAACCATAAAACCCTTCAAAACAGTTTATAAACCCTAGTACCAAAAAATCAAAAAACACTCTTCCCTAAAAAAATCTAAATCATCATCCCCAAAATATGCCAGACCATCATCCCCAAAAATTTATAATCCCTCATCTCCAAAAATCCCTGAAAACATAGCCCCCAAAATACATGAACCATCATCTCCAAAACATTCTAATATTGCATCCCCAAAAATAAATAATCCTTAACCCATGAAAAAAAATTAAACTTATCCATAATATTTTGGAAACCCAATCAGCAAAAATACCAAAATAATTATCCCCAAAGAATCCATAACATTTTTCACTAAATATCCCAATACGGACATCTTAAAAAACCTATTTTCCCTCCACCATAAAAATTAACTCCCTCATTCCCAAATAACATTTAAACCAAACCCTAAAAAATAGTGAACACCCATCCCCATAAAACCCTAAAATCTAGACCACAAAAAACCTTAATAATTATCCCCAAAAATCCAAAAATAGGAGACCAAAAAAACCCCTAAACCATCACCCCCACAAAACTAAAATAGATCATCAAAATATATTAATAAACCCTTAGCCACAAAAAAAACCTATCCCATCAAAAGAAAAAAAATCTTAAACCCGAAGCACCCAAAAACCTAAACAGTCAACATCAATCAACCATAAACCCTAAACACAAAAATACCCTCATCCATATTCCCCAGAAAACCCATAACCCTTAGCACCAACAAACCCTAAGCCTACATCCCCCAGATACTCCAAACACTAATCACAAAATAATCAAAATTTCAATTACCAAACATCCCTAAATAGTCACCCCCCAAAAAATCCTAAACCCTCAGCTAACAAATATCATAAACTATCAACCGAATAACCCTAAAACCACCTCCACAAAAAATCCAAAAATCCAAACCCTTAATAAAACGAAACATTCTGTCCTAAAAAACCCAAACCCTCATCATCAATAACCCTAAACCCTACACCCCATAAAGCAGTAATCACATAGCCCCAAATAAACCAATACCTACATATCAAAAAAGACAGTAAACCCTCATCCCAAAAAAAAATTAATCCCAAAACTCCAAAAAAACCCTAAACTATCATCCCCCCAAAAAAACCTAAAACAACATCCCCAACAATCCCTAAACTCTCATAAAGAAAATCATTGGCCCCATTAACCCAAAATAAATATCACCCCCAAACTAACCCCTCATCAATCCATAACACTAATCCATCAATAAAAATAACTCTTAATGGTATTTCCTAAAATACTGAAACCCTCTCCCCCAAAAATACTAAAAACTAATCTTTAAAAATCATAAATCCTTATCTCAAAAACCACCTAAATCATCATCCATAATTAACAAATAAACCATAAGCAACAAAAAAACTAAACCATCACCACTAAACACCCAGCCATGATAAAAAATAAACCCATAACCCTCAAACCCCCAAATAAAATAATCCCATGTCCCCAATAAAAACACTAATCCATCATCCTTGATAATTCCTATACTTATAAACCCAAAATCACTAATCCCCCATCCCAAAAAACTCTCATCAACCAGCACCAATAAATCCTCAACATCTGCACCAATAAAAACCTAAACCTCCTTACCTAAGAAACCATGAACCCCCACTGACAAAAATCCATAGACCCTCATCCCAAAAAATCCATAATCCACCAACCCACAAAAAACCATAAACCATAATTTCAAAAAAAAACACTAAATCATAAGAGCCAAAAAACATCAATCCCTTATCCAAAAAACCTAATCACCTGTCTACAAAAAATCATATTAGATTTCCCTAAAACCCTAAACCCTCATCCACAACAAACCCTTAATAGTCATCCTAAAATACCATTAAATCATAACTACAAAAAACCATATACCCACACCCCCAAAAAACCCTGAATTGTCATCCCAAAAAAGAATAAAACATCATCCGCAAATAATGGTATATCATCAACCATAAAAATGACTCCAACCTCAGCCCACAAATCCCAAAATCCTCCATCATGAATAAACTAAACCTCAATACCCAAAAAACCATTAATCCTTATCCCAAAAAACACTATATTCTCAACCTCAAATAATAATATAACTTCATGAAATAAATCACAAATCCCTCGAACAAAAAACCCTCAATCGTTGGCCTTGGAAACCCTTAAACCATCATCCCCAAAAACCCCAAAACCCTCATCCCTAAAATTCCTTAATCTCGTATTCTCATAACCCCTAAAAATGCATCCCTGAATACACTTAACCCTTGTCCCATTAAATCCCTAATCTTTCATTCCAAAATCCCATAATCCATCATCCCAAAACCCCAAGACCCCCATCCCCAAAACCCACCAAACCATGTACACAATAAAACTACAAAGTAACAACAACAAAAACCCATATTCCCTCAAACAAAAATTATTAGTTAGACCAAAAATAACTAAACCCATAGCCCTATACACCATAAACTCGAATCCCCAAAAAAATCCTGAACCGTACATCCTAAAAATCGTAAACCCTTAACCCATGAAACATGAAACACTTATCCCAAAATAACCCAAATCCCTAATCCAAAAACATAAAAATCTCCCAATAACTCATCCCCAATAAACCTAAAACCCATATTCCCAAATAAACCTGAAAATTCATTATCTAGAACCCATAAACCTGCTTCAGCAAAAATAGATAAACACTTATAAAAAAACCCAAAACCTTAATCCCTAGGCAAACTTAAATAAGCATACCCTAAAAACCCTAAACCCTAAACCCTGAATAATCCTAAACATGAAGCCCCCAAAACCTATAAATTGTCATCCCAAATAATACCTAAACCCTTTACCCCCATAAAAACTAAACACAGACCCCCAAATAACCCAAAACCAAAAAAACTAGATAACCATAAAACTGTAACACCAAAAAACACTAAACCATTATCCATAAAAACCAAAAAAAACTAAGAAGAAAAGAAACATAATCTATCATCCCCCAAAACACCATAAATCATAATCACCAAAAATCCTCAATTCTTACCTAAAAAAACCCAAACATTCATCCCAAAAAAACCCAAACACTCATAAATATACATAAACACTCTTCCATATGAAACATAAACCATTATCCCTCCAAATTCCTAATCCAACATCCCCAAAAACCACAAAAGAGTAATTCCAACAACACCCTATGAAATTTTACCAAAAATTCATAAACCCTCATTCAAAAAAAATTATAACCAGTCAGACAAAAAAACCCAAAAACCCTTCACCTCAAAAAATACCTAATCCGAAAGCCCCAAAAAACCCTTCACCGTCAACAAAAAGACACTAAAATGTCATACCCAAAAAAAATTCACTCATAGAAATAAAATATTAATTTCATAGACCAAGAAAAAGTATACCCTCAACCCTTAAAAAATAGAATCCCACAACACAAAAAAACCCAATACCCTCAGCCAAAAAATCATAGACACTCTCTGCCAAAAAAACCCTAAAAAATCAATCCCAAAAACCAATAAAAATACATCCCCAAAAATCACAATAACATAATCTCTAAATAAAAACATAGAACCATAGTCTAGAAAACAAAAAAACACCATCCAAAAGAAAACATAAACTTGAATCCCCAACGAAACCCAAACCCTTATCGCCATAAAACCATAAACCCTTAAAAAAATTCTAAACCCACCTACACAAAAAAACTATAAACTATCTGCACCAAATCTCCATAAGCCCTCGAAACCAAAAATCCCAAAACCATATCTCCAAAACCCCAAAACTCAAATCCCCCAAAACAACTAAACCATCATTCCCAAAACACCTAAACACTATGTCCCAAATAACCATAAACCTTCTACACCAAATAACCCTAAATCCACAACTATAATCATGCAAATAGTAATCCCTAAAAGTACATTAACCACTCAGCATAGAAAACCATAATCCTGTAGCCTTTAAGATCCCTAAAATCATATCCCCTAAAAACCAGAAATCAATGTTCCAAGAACACTAAAAATCCATGTTTCCAAAACCCTTAGTAATAAACAATAAAAATAAAAAAACCCTAAGATCATAAGAAAACCTAAACCTTTAGACCCAGAAAGCCTTAAAAAATTTCCTAAAAAGAACCATAAACCATCATCCCCAATTAACCCTAAAACTGCATCCCCAAAAATCAATAAATTTATCGTCCAAAAAACTCTTAAACACTCAAAATAAAAAACCCTTATCCATTTTCCCAAAAAAACCATAAACAGTCTACCATAAAAAAATTTATAACCTCATAAAAAACAAACACCAAACCATCATCCCCAAAAAACACTAAACCATCATCCATAAAATTCCATAAACCATAATACCCAAATGGCCTTAAATCCCCATGTCAAAAAAAAACAATAATCCATCATCCCCATAAAACCCTAAACTATTTTAATGATTAAACCATAATCCCTCAATCACAAAACACCATAAGACCTCATCACCAAAAAACATAAACCCTCATCCCTAAAAACCCATAAACCCTCAAGCTAAAAAAGCTAACCATTATCCCTAAAATCCTTAATACCACATTCCTAAAAACACGTAAACACTTGGATAAAAAAAATACATAACCCTCACCCCCATAAGCCCTAAATCATAACCCTTAATAAACCTAAAAACATAATTCTCGAATAATCCCAAACCCTTATCCCTATAAACCCATAAATGATTAGACCCAAAATAGCCTAAACCCTCATCTCCAAAAAACACAATACCCCCAAAAACAAAATCACCAAGCCCTCTTCCCCAAAAATTCCTAAAACTTTTACCCCAAAAATCACTAAGCCCTTATCCCCAAAAAACTTATAGCCCTCATCTCCTGAAAACCAAAAAACCCTTAGCCCAAAAAACCTAAACACTCACCCTCAAAGTATCATAAAATCTCATCATGAAAAAATAAAAATAATGAGCCCTAAAAATCATGAACTTATATAATAAAAAAAACTAAACCATCATAACAAAAAAATCTCTAAACCAACACCCAAATAAACCATAATGATTATATAAAATGTTAAATTTCATCCCCAAAACGCGAAATCATTATCCCCAAAACCCCAAAACTCATCTCCATAATACCCTTTACCCTATTCACAAAAAACCCTAAAACATCATTACCAAATAACCCTATAAACAAAATACTATGAAACCCTAAACACTATTCCCAAAAAAACACTAAACCCTCAGCCCCAAAAAACCCAAAACCCACAGCCACAAAAACACTAAAAACTCCGCCATGAATAAATATAAAACATTGGGCTGAAACAATCCTATTCCGTTAGGAATAAAAAAAATAATCCCATCCCTAAAACCTTAACACTCAGACCCCCCAAAACTCTAAACCATCAATTCCAATAATACATAAACCCATATCCCCAAAAAACCCGAAACACTAATCCCCAAAATAACACAAAAACTAATATATAAAACCTAAAACATTATCCATAAAGAACCCAAACATTAATCTCTAATAAAACCCCAAAATCTCCACCCCAATAAACACAAAACCCATATCCCCATGAAACCCTGAACTATCATCCCTAATAAACCCTAAACCATCATCCCCTTGAAACCGTAATCTTTTTTACTAAAAAACCAAAACCATGTGCCCCAAGTATCCCTAACCCGCAACCATAAGAAATCCTAAATACAAACCCCTATGAAACCCTAAACCCTCTTCACTATGAAACCCTTTTCACACATACCCCTGAAACCAAAAACCCTCACTCATATTACACCTTATAACCTCATCCCTAAGAACCACTAATACCTCAGGAAAAATAATACATACAACATTTTCCCCAACAAAACCTAAACCCTCATCCCCTTGAAATCATAAAATCTCTAACTCAAGAAACCCAAATACATCATACCGGTGAAACCATGATCAATGTAGGGGTTATTGACAACAAATTATTTATAGGAAATGATATTATGAATAGTTGAAATGAGGCTACAATCCACACCTATGAAAGGATAGGAACTATACCTACTGAATGTGATTCCACTAATTTGTTATTATAGATCTCTAGATTCACTCATTAATATAAATCTACTACTAGCTTCCATTTACATGAAGTGTAATAATAGTCCATGATTATCATGTTAATCATGAATTGGGATTTCTTATACATCTATTGTGACCAATGAGATGTGTAATGCACATAGTATGTGAAAAATATTTGTGGACATGAAATTGGTATTTTCACATGTGTCATGAGTCATGATGATTTATTGTTCGGTTAAGAAGTGAAAGATTATAAAATGACCGATTTGTTATGTAAAACAGGTGTATCATCACAATCCATCCTACATTAAAGGAAAGTGCGGGGCTAACTGGGTTGTCCATAATCATACATCACACTTCTGTTGCGTGATAGAATAATATTGTGAACCTATATATATTCTTACACAAACGATACAAGAGATAATTGAGCTCATGTTTAGATAATTAATAACCTAATTAATTTGAGTCTATGTGAATATGTAGGTTCACCTAATTTCACATTCAATATGCATACAGAAGGAGGTGTTGACTTATATATGTACAAGGATGTGAACTAACAGGATAGTGTCTGTGCAAAGAAGATAATAGATAAGATATGATGAATTTTATCCTTGTGAATGTGTTCAAAAAATATAAATACATAATAAATTTATATTGGATGAAAATATAATAATAAAAAAAATGAAAATCAATTAATAAACGTGTCATGGTTTATACAAAATACATGAATCGTGTATAAGAATAATGTAGTTTCAAATAATCCAAATTATGATTTCAAGAAGTGATACATTAGAATTTGTACAACATTATTCATTTATGTGAAGTCCAAAACAGGTGTATAAATATTGGGTACATTGTAAAATACCATTATTAAACTAATGAAATAATGTGATGATATTGAGTTTCAATGTATTGGAATTTAACACTATTACACAATTTCATGTTATTTTCTGTCGAAGATGAGAAGATTGTGAACATATATTAATTTATTATTATTCATGGTTGAATAATTGTGATGATTCCATGCTGATTAGGTCATTCATTGTTCCAAAAATTACAACGTAATTTGTTATTATTCCAAAAATAAAATGAAGATTCAATTGAGTCTTGTTTTAATTAATGAGGAATGTGATCAAGACACTTCAATAAACTATTACATAAATTGGTATGTCATATATCAATGAATATGAATAAATAAATGGAAAATATATTTTCAGTTAATTATTATTTGGGTTTTAAATAATTCGTTTTATTTGTCCATAACACATTCCTTTTATTATGACTGATAGAAGAATAAGTAAAAAGAGATTATTTCAGATTTATACAAGGAATATGTAATAATTTTTCATACCATATCATAAGAAATTAACCTAGTGAATAATATGTTTTCATAAATAATATATAATCTGGTAACATCCCACAGGTGAAAATAGGTGTAATAATTTTCATTTCTATTAAAATCCTTACGGAATGAGAAGAATTGCGTTGTGAGGTAGTATATAGATCCACTATCAATTTTATAAATTGCATTTCAGGTGAATTAATATTTCCTACTTTTTGTAACTTTGTTCAAAAACTAAATTCATGTTATTTTGTGGGTGGATAATTTCTATACAATTATAAGGGCTAGATACTATTATTGAGTAGTAAACCCTATACAAATATCTTCTATTATCAATACATATTTTTATATATTTTCACATGATTGTAAAAAGTGAATAGGAGATCCAATATCCTAGAAGTTCTAGAGTTAATGGGATAAAAAGACGATATTGGATTAAAAATTTCCAAAAAATGATTCACCCTCTCATAGTGGTCAAAATATACCCAAAATTCATTATATATGACACATATCGGAAAAATAACTATCTCCATTGGATAACATGAGTTATTTTTTTTTGTGATTTATCCTCACCCACACACACACATGTAACATCTTGGTATTTCACTAATCCCAACACAACTCCAAGACATGTAAGATTAGTTGTGGAGTTCTTATCACATTGGCTGCCAAAATGAAATTTTAACCATGTTGACAATGGTAGTAACAATTTTACATTAAAATTTAACTTTTCCATGGGTGATATACACAGCCCCACATTAGAAAAATAATTTACTCATTGTGGACCACACACCATACACCTAGAAAATGCCACTATTGTTCGCACCACATATTGGATGTAATGATATTTTCCTATACCCAACCTACTTGTGTCATTAACCTATTCTTTTAAACCTATGTTCCTCCATTAATACCATGATTTTTTTCTTTGAACACCATTGTTTATTAACCACATGGGTAAATTTTTAGACTATGTACTATTCTCAAAGGCAAAAAAATGGTGTATCATTTCACTTTTTCATCAGTCACACAAATCCCAACAATCCTCCTATGAGGAAACCCTTACCAATACTAATCGATGATATTCATTTTAAATATTGATCCCTTAAGAGAAAATCTCTTGAAAAAAAATTTCCCCCTATTTCCATGGGTAGTATAATTTCATCGTTTAGGATTCATTTATCCCAGTGGTGTAATTATATATAGAATTTTTTTTTTTGAATTTGAGTATATAAATTATAAAATATAATATATTTAAAAGTAACTCTCAACATATAGACCACTACATAGGCACTCAACATATCATGTCTCCATGAAAACAACAACTCCCTACAAACGGATGAAAATATACTTGCTGCAAGGGATTATATTGACCTCCCACAAATTTAATGTACATGCCCCCTATTTTACATCAATCAAGATAACAGATGATGAAAGAAAGATAATCCATGAATAATAGGAAGTGGAAATGGGTATAAATACCATAATAATGAATCAGTGATTGTGAATACCAGTTCCTCACCATATTGTTGTAATCATCATCCAGATATCGTACCTTTAATCATATATGAGGCCAAATAAGAAGACTTCAATAACCCAATTGGTCACATGATCTCTTTTAATTTTAACCATCTCATACAAATGTTGGACCCCTATTCATCATCACGAAAACTAGTTTTTTGAATCACCCATAAATGATATTGATAGACACATTGCATTAGCGCACCAGAATGCCCATAGTTCTATAATCATGAAGACATATAGGCAGGGATCCATCATTCACCACTTAAATTAAAGTAATATTATCCATAGACAAATTTTTTCAAAACCTCTCTAATATGTTTTTTATATGAATTTTGGTGGAAGGAAAAGTTGAATTGAGGAATGTTATAAGATTCATTTATTGCTACCCATACTTCTTTTAAAGCATGGTTATACATTGGTCGTGCCGAGATAGGAAGTTCCCTAAGAGTCTTATTGAAGATCAATTATCTTGTGTTCGTTCAATATGTGGATCAATATCAAAAGAGACCTAGAAAATCCATAATGTTACAGATTCAATCCTCCTGGTGGTTGAAGGTTCTCAGCATAGCAGAAGCATGGTTGGGATGTGACACAACATTGATTTTTACCATGACCAATGATTATTCATTGATCAATGCGAAGATGAAGGTCAGTCTCCTAAAAATATAATCAAATATTTAGATAATGAAAAAAGTGGGGAAAACCCGTTAAAGAGGATCTCACACATCATGTTTATAATAGATTTAATTAATTTCATAATGAAAAATATTACCCAGATCTTTGGTATTTTTCTTCATTGATGATGTTGATCATCCAGAATAAACCTTTCGGATTGTCTCGTTGCGCTTGTAAAGATCCAATCTAGAATCCATCTAGTAGTGACCCACACATGATTTGATGGAATCTGATCGACATTGCTTGTTCTCTGGTTTATAGCACAGAAAAGCAAGTGTCTTATGTCGTTCGTTCTTGATAGCTTGTTCTTCGGTCTTGAAGAACATCTCACGTTATTGAGAGGAGAGAGAGGAAGATTCGAGAGAGAAAAATTTTGGCTCAAAAATTCTCAATTCACTAGGCCTATGGTGTAGTCTACGGAACAATAGGTATACATGCCTATTTATATACATGTAATTTCAGTTACAATATTTAATTTCATAGAAACAATTAAATACATTCATGAACATAGATAAATTCCATTAATTTAATAATAATATCACATCACTATTTATGGTGTTCCAACCTACACAAAACATAATTATAAATAAAATTCAATGTCAAAAAATAATTGCAGTGTTATTTTAATTTATACTAACTAGTTAAATGATTATTTACCATGTTCAAAATAATTATTTTACTATTGGACCGACCTTGTTCCGATCTAACTCCACTTAAATTTCGTGAACATCAGAATATATAAAAATATAATGTATTCTCTTAAATAAATATTTTATTTCCAAACTAGTAAATATATTTTTATTAAGTGTTCAATAAAATAAATGTTTTTTTTATTTATACGACCATTTAAACTTGAATAAAATTATTCCACAGTCTTGAGAATAATATTTATATCACTAATTAAAGTCAGATAGAATTTATCTAAACCACAAAAAACACTTAGTGTGTGACCCTCCAGGATTATTTTTCATTGGAATTAGGCGAGATTGCCTAAGGTCCAAGAGTAATGTCTAGCAATGGGTCGAGGAACCCAAGAGAAACAATGTAATGTCGCAACAACAAAATCTAAATATGAATTCTCACTGTGCATTATAATCCCTTTGTCCAAATAACTCATCTAGAAAGTTTCATGATAGTGTCATAAACATTTATAATTGATTTGTCATTATTTGACTACCTAAAATAAACTCATCATTTCACCATGGCAATTGAATTTTGAGAGACAGTTCTATTTCAATCAAAGGGTCAGGATATCATCTTCCATAAATGGATGGGACAAATCCTTCATCGACATATCCATCAATAACATTTCACTCACGACGCACCCAACAAACCCTACTTCCTGCCAACTGTATGCGTGACAGTTTTTGTCAGTAAATAAAAGTGTGTGATTCGAGCCATGTATTAATGATAATATTAAAGTCTAAGGATCATTAGACATGCTCATAGATGGAAATATCCAATGACACCAAAAGATGCATGATTCTTACTAGCGGTAGAGTTCTCATAATCTTCTATCTTGGAGATTACCAAGTGTGAGCGTCCTGAGAGGTGGTATCATATTCTTACAAGTACTTAGACCTAAAATTCGGCATGCTATGTGTCATATCATATCATGTCATCCAATTGAATAACTATATTTAAGAATATAGTTATAGAATTTCAAGGTTCTCATCACAGCGGGGAACTGTCATTATCATATCAATGTAAAACATACTCTAGGACATTATTACATCATAGTCATGCAGAACAATGAAAAGTATGTAATAATACAATAAATATCCATTTAATCAATGTGATGCCAGTTGGTTATACAACACCAACTATTATAGTGGAAGCATACAAGGAGATTGACATAATGACTCAATGATAATTTTCTTCAGTAGAAGATCCAACACTATGTATATCAAAATATTATCAGTATGTAGATGTGTTAGAGTCTAATTTATGGTCTATTTATTGTGAATATACCATAAACCAATTGATATATTGATTTATATGTTAATTCATAGATTTTCGGCTCTGAAGTCCATGAACATCACCCTAGGTGAATGATGAGACCCATATATAGCCACTTCACAGCTGAGTTTCCCAAGCCCACGTTGACACAAAATAGACCCAAATACATGATTCCACTATATGAAGTTCCTATGATGATTTATTTGACCGATGTAAACGTAGACACATTCATAGTATCACCACTTCACCTCTAACCAAATACCAAGCATTGTTTTGAAGCCACATATTTCCAATAAATGATTTTTTTATATATGGAACACTCATGGAGAACCATTGACATTGAATGTGAATTTAAGATTCATAACAAAATTAAAACCTCCTTAATCAATTGTAATGTATCATATAATTTTCACACAAAAATCAATAATATATTCCTTCAAAAGCAACTGAATCTTTATCTAGTTCACAACTAAAAAATTACAATGCTTGACCTGTTATGATCATTTGAATGTGACCAATTGATAATTATTTTTTTTCGATCATCATTCCATATATAACTCTATACATGTAAAAAAATCCCATGATATTAATAATATCCTCAAAATGAAGCGACCAAAACCACTCATCACTTTTATCATTCATAAAGTCTTTTATATGTGCACTACGGGAAATTCCAACTCACCCCCTTAATAATCAGTATAGGAAAACTCTAAATGTGATGTCTCCACTATAGTACACAACCCATAGAATCCAAATACCATGTATCATATTATATATGATTTGTAAATCCACCTACATGTAGAGTTTAATTTAAACAATAAATTGATCAATATTAGAGATATTATTTTCAATCTATTATTTTTTATTCTTCTATAATAAATCCTATGATAGAATACTATAACTTTTTAGTCAAGACAATGATATCCACCTTTCCATTATTTGTGAATTCAATATAGAAATGACAATTATCTTCTATTAATCATCCATGAATATTTTAGCTACCTTTATTAATGGTTTGAAAGAAAATGACACCTAGATTATATTCACTATTGCGGTCATAGGTAATGTGATGAACAATGAGTGATTGGTGTTATCCATTTTACTCGGATAATTGAGATTTTATATTAAATGATTACTATATTCCTCTTATTATGATGATAAAATTAATGGATGGCAATCATATGAGGTTTCATTTCACTAGTGGGAGAATTTGGGAGATAAATGTAATATTAGTTTAATGGGAAATGATTGGAATGTATATGGTTATGAAAAATTCATATTAATTTTATTACAAATCAATACAATTTACATTTTTATTTTATAATAAAAACCTTCTATTCAAGATAAGAACACACCCAAAAAAATCTCCTCGCCAAAGACATACATTGACCATTATTACTACATTTAATTAAATTTTAAAAAATAGTTTCCAACATCACCATGAATGTCCACTCATCACAATATCTTGATTAATTATAGGTTTTACCCATTTATCACCTGTTTTTAAATTAAAAATAATAAAAATAAACATCATGTTATTATGAACAAATTGAGATTCAAATTAATGAGTGGTCAATTCTTGCATGTCAAAAATACAATTGTCAGTAAAGAAGATGTAGAATCTATTTCTACATATCAAAAATTAGATAGTGGTCATTTTTCTATCATATCATGATAATATAAGGACATTAGATATGTTTTGTCCATATGATGTACATTTTGGAAAACAATAAATCTAATGAATTAGTTTTTAGAAATTCCATGAATACTAGTTTTATGTATAGATTATTCATGCGAGTCAAAAATTAAAAAATGATCATTATCATATATTTTTTTATAAATCCAATTATTTTTTCTATGTTTTTATTTAGTAAATTAATTGTTTTTATTTTTTAGTCAATAAAAACGAACTTTTATAATTATTTAAAAAATAAAAAGTTAGCATGATTTATACTCTAATTTTATATGTCAATAATTAAACTGTTATTATTTTTTGATACTTCATGATAATCTGAGTTATTTTTTTCTATGGTCAGACTATATAACCTATTTTTTAACATTTTATATATTAATACTACTTTTTTATCATTATGAATTCAATTTTAATTAAAATGAAATATGATATATTCCTATGTGTCCTAAATTAAATTGTGGTAATTTTTTTAGTCTACATAAAAAATATGACTTCATTTGTAGGTTTTGACCAGTTAATCAATGTTTTTAATTAAATTTTATGAGTAAAAATAGAGTTTTTGTTATTTTGTGATAATTAATTTTTTGATTTTTGGGATTTATATTATAGTATTATAAAATATAATTTTAACACATTCTATTATAATAACATGATAATTTTAGGTTGTTTTCTAGTTTGTGCCAATTTGACGAAATTTCATTTTGGATTTCAAATCAAAATATATATTTTTACTAATTTTGAGAAAAACAGATGTGGAATTAATGTTATATATGTTAATATATTGAATAAATTAAAATGTATTTTATTTGATGTTATTTCATGATAATTTGAGGACATCAGTGAGGTATTGACCCCATAAAACACATGTTTAAAGACAATTAAATCATTTAATATATAATTTTTATTATTGAAATCAAATTTCCATTCATATTAACACTCATTCATGTAAGAAATATCAAGAATTACTAATTTATTTTATTTAATGACCATTTATGATCATTTTATAGGTTTTGATACTTTGATTCACATGTTTTTTCTTATCAATCAATACAAACCCTTATAATAATTTCATGAAATCCACCGATCATATTGATCTGAGGACATTTTCATAATAGAAAATATTAAATGGAGGTAATTATCATGTAAATTCATGACAATATGATGTAATTTTCTATGTTTTGATACAGTTTGGTATGTTTTTTTACAGACATTCACATTTAATGAAACATATTTTTTTTGTAATCCAATAACATTCCATGTGGGATTGATATGTATTAAATTAATACTTGTAATAATTTATCTTCAATCATTATAATTTTCTCATTAATATGAATTTTTTATTTTCTTAGATTTGACCATTTGAAACAAGTTTTTTTAATTATGTTAAATAATGGTGAATAGATGTCGGACTAACATGTCATCTATAATTTTTTCATTGTATTTTTTTTTTGTATTTTGAGAATGGATTATTTTTAAGTATTTTATTATATTTTAAAGATAATATTTATTATTTCACACTTTTATTTTTTAATTTTTTCAATTTATATTAATTAGTTTTTAATAAATCGTAATATTATTGTTATTCATGTTTTTTTAAATAAGAATGGAAATTTGCATCCCATATTGGCATCTTACATTGGTTGTCACTAATGTATATATATATATATGAAATATGGAAAGATCCATAAATAGTCAAGAAATTTTATTTTCGATCCCACCAACTATGACTACAAGGTGGTCGTCAATACATTTTAGTGGAATCATTTAGTGCTTTTTAAAGATCAATTTTCATCTTGTGGAAACTAATATATTAAAAACAACATTATAGAATTTGAAAAAAAAAATTACTAAAAGATGTATAATAATAAATAATATTGTATATTTTTTCAAAATTTTTAATCTGACTATTCCATGAACACTAATTATTTAATTACTATTATATTTATAAAATTGGTAATTTATTGGATTGAATTGTTGGTAACAATCTTATAAATTTTTATTTTATTACAACGAATATAAATAATTTAACTAACATCATCAGATTGATTCTCTCTCATGGTTTTAGGACACAAACTCAGGCAGATAGGGTAAACTGAATATCACTTCATTGGCATGTATATTTGACTAATTATGACATTGACTAGATACAAATATATTTTTATGATATAAAAATATATAAAAATTACTTTTATAGGTTAAAACCCTAGCTAACACCTATAATTATCATGAAATCATAGGAAAATAATCATTTATTTATTTTTGACATGTATGGATAAACAAATACATCAATTTGATATATTTACTTTTCAAGATAAAAATATTATTTGATAATCATATGAAAAAATGAAGTCTATAATGGGTAATGAATAGTAAATAAACATTTCATTATAATTTTATTATTAAAAAATATAATGTATATCATAATTTTACCCTAACATCATTCTAAATTAGTTTCCTCAATGTAGAAACTATATTTTGTAGCGTATCTATATTTTTCATCGTGGGCATTCAAGTGGTAACCCCAATGTAACTAATGAAAATGGCATTGTTAGTGTCAAATGACTATGCATGAAAATTATAGTTAACGAAAAATTTATTCCTTTGAATCCTTCCATAATCAATTTTATTGCAAATTTTACTTTATGACACTCCTACTTTTTCATAGAGATATGTTGTATATCTTCTACCATTTCCTTACTCCCAATAAATTCAATATGTTACTACATGTGATTGGTATCATTAGCTAGTGGATAAAATTACTATTCCATATGATATAGAGCATTACATGTGGAGAAGCCATTATATACAGATGCATAGGTAAATTTAATTTTGAATATATAAATTAATTAGTGGACAGATAATATTATTATGTTACACATTCTTTACTAAGAATGCTTATCATTATTAATGAACTATATTTTTTCCTTTAATGGTTAATTGTATTTGAACACTATACCATCTATCCAAATCACTTCCTTTTGGATCCCTATGTCATAAAGGACCCATTTTATATTTGGACCACCATGAAATGATTGTTACATCCGAATATAGATTCATACTCAATATAATTTATATTAGACCATAGAATCTTTTTTCAATAATAGAATAATTCTCACATTCTATTAATAGTATCTGATACTTGAAATGAATTTAAAAAAAGTAATTTAATTTGTACTTTTCATCATTATACCATTCATTACTAAAATTCACCCTCAAAATACCTTGTTAGTCTATTTTAATTTCACTACTTATATAATCCCATTTTCATTTAAAAATAAATAGTATTAATTTTGTATAATCTGAATCCATATTTTTTTAATGATTCAAATGTATGAAATATTCATGTGAATTGTATTTATATCCTTTTACCTGATTCATTATATCATAATCCATAATAGAAGATCCAATATTTTCATGGTAATATGTTCATCATGATCCTATATATATAACATATTAACATTAATTAAAAACACGTTATAAAATAATAATTTACATCCTGATCCTCTAGATTTACATCGATGTAATTCGGTAATTAAAATCAGTTTTGCATATGACTCATTAAATTTCTACTCTTGAAATCACCCTATAAACTACAGGTCATTTGTATTTGATATCCATATCTTATACCTTGATGGTTTAAAATAACTGTTAATTAAATTTTCAGTTTCAACATAAGGAATATTCTCTAAAAAGTTATGTAAAATATAAATTTTACTCTTCCTCATCTCATTAATGGTAAATCTTAAGACATATATTATAGAAATTAATCCTCAAATATGTTTTTCATTGTTATGAGATTTTGGGAAATCAATGTTATCCCCATTACAGAAGTAGTTAGTACAGAATTCAATGACTTCATCAATAGTGTAGAACTGTATCGTACAACCCTTCTGGATGACTTTTATATATTTTTTACCCATTAAAATATTTCTAAAATATTTAATGGGTTGAAACCACTTAAAATTTATATGTCCAAAAATTCATAACACTATAACCTAGTGAAATATAAACTGAAAAATCATAAAAAATAAAGATGGTGTGAAAAAAATTATCATATTCACATAATACGATTGTAATTTCCTTTTATATTGTTAGAAAAATCATTGGGAATTTAGCCTTATATTTTATGTCATTGAAAAAACAAAAAAAAATCTCATTTTATGTCATAAATTATTAGGATGAATGAAATGTAAAGAGAAAAAAATTAAATATTTCATGAAAATAAGACAGTCATGTGACTTTAGAACTAATAGCATTAAAGTTGTCACTAGAAAAATTATTCTTGATATTTTATGTGTACCTCATTATAAAAATTACATCATTCAGGGTGTTGAAAATGTTTTTATCTATATTTCTTGAAAATAGGTTAAGTTGTTTGCCTATTGATTCGCCCTTTTCACCATGAATTAGTGCATACTATTCACTTATACAAATTAAATTCAGCTAAATAATAGACACTATGTAATAATTTGTTATATTCAGTGAATTATGTAATCTTACAATGAAATTATCATATGAATATTTCATAAGGTTACTCACTTCAACAAATTCCCTAGTGTAAAAATAATTATACTATGTAATTTAAAAAATGAACACATTACCAACTTGTTTTTTTAATGATTTTGATGAATTTTCACAATACATGACACCATATAATTTACATTATCAAAATATTGATCACAAATTATTGTATATAGTGTTTATAATTCTTCATAATTATCATACGATAATGTTTTCAAAAGGTCGATATTTATATAATCTGGGTAAGAAATGTGATTTCCTAAAGACATTCTATAATTAATGATTCCACATAACAAAGTGTCTACCTTGTCTACAAATGGGAAACAACTGCATTAATTTATTTTTATATACTAAAAAAATTCAATGAAAAAAACATTCATTTATTATAACATAGTACATTACTCTTTGTGTGGAATCATCATTTGTATAAGCGTCATAAAATATAATAAATGAATCCCACATTAATTTCACATAATTGGTCAATAAAAGAATATAAACTTCAATATCATTACCATTTGGTTATATTTATGTGATAAATAGTAACAATATCATTTATTTTTTTCAGGATTCATAACCACTATGCATTGTAATAATTTAACAACATAATTTACAAGGTACAACAAATGTCACATTGTACACAAAAAGGAATCATTCCATATTTATATATTCCAAGATAGTTGTTTCACAGATCATTTCAAAATTCAGGATACTCATGATTAATTATCACCCATTAAGGGGTGTTTGATGGATGATTATGTTTATCAAATTGAAATATTCTATATGAAATCTATTTACATTTCATTATACTCTACTCACATAAATATATGAAATGAAACCATTTAATTATTAAAAATTATCATATAACATTATATGAAAATGATTCATGTTTCATATATTTAGAATAACCAAACATAAGGATTTTCTTGGGATATGTGGGCCCTCCGAAGAAATATAAATTCATTTTTTCAAACAATATTTATTTTAGAGATCATAGCCATTGAACGTCAATGTTTTTAGGCGCCATCTGTTTATATGGGAATCTCAGTATTAGTTAATATCCTATCATTCAATAGATAATTATGTTCAGTAAATCTAGGTTCACTCTATATTGACAACATTCAAATAATAAATATTCAATATAGCTAATATTGTTGTATATTTAAAAAACCCATATATATTTAGGGATTTTCATAAATCATTAAAATGTGATAAAAATATTGAAATTCACAAGTATAATTTTCAAAAAACATTATCATTTCATCTATATGTTCATCATCACGGTTTACACATTCAATCAAATCATTGATATGGTCATTTTCATTATTCGCACTTATAATCATATTAGAGGATCCACAAAACAAAATGTCCTCCCTTTCACAAGATACATTCAATTATTCCTTTTCCTTACTCAAATATTTACAAATTTGACATATTCCATGATAGATAAACTATTATTCCTACTACATTTGTAAAATTACAATTTAATTCTAAAAATGTCAAAATAAAAAAGAGATTTTAGAGTGGTGATATATACGATATTTTTTATGTAGATGAGAATTGAACCCCATATTCACTATCTTTTTTATGTGATTGGAATCTATCAGTTTTTTATTCATATCCATACTATTTTATATAATCATATTTTTATTTAACAATAAAAATATTTACAGAATGATAATATAATAGATTCATTAGAGGATATTTTTTATTCAGACACCAATATAATTACATTTTTATATAAATTTAAATTTTATCCGCAACATGTTAAATCATTTGATGATGATGAATTATAAGAATAAAAATTATAAAAAATATAATTTTTTATTTTAATAAGACATATTCATTAATTCATTCTATTTTAGGAATGAATTCAACCAGGGTGATTATTCACTCTCAATCATAATCAATGTACATGAGGTAATTATTGATTTATATAAATGGATTATTACTATGCTTTATATATCAAGATTTCACTATAAAAACAAATATCAATAAAAAATAATTTATTTTTACAATTTTTCTTGGGTATAAAAAATTATATGACAAGACAATCCTGTTTAATGACGACTTTTAAAATTACCAAGACACATTAAAAAAGAATATTGAGAAGAAACCCATTTTATTTTTGTTTACAAATAAATTATCAATAATTTCAAATTATCCAATACATCAATGACATAGAAATGTTAAATGCAATATGAAAAGTATAATAAGAATAAACTAATGTAAAATTTCATTAGAAAAATTAAAATTTTAAAAAATCAACTCAATAATTTATTTTTCTTACTCACATACATAACAATTATTTTCATAGATTTCAATTCTAGTAAAAATCCCATCAAAATAAAACTTATGCGTTCTACTCAAAATATTAAACACTTAAACTATAATAGATTTTTCAATTATCACCATATGTTACATCATTCCTTCAAATAAAAACCGCATATACATCTAATTAAAGCCAAATCATGCACTTTCATTAAATAATCATATATTATGGAACCAATGAAGGGGTGAAAACTAGATCAATGTATCCAAAAAAAGGTAGGCATATAAAACAAGTTAAGGGAAAAATGTGAAGAATCACCACAATAAAACATGAAAAAAAATATCAAGTGGTTGATCTTTTTATATAAAAACTACTAATTAAAATTATATAAGTAAAAACTGGATTAATATTTAAATAAAACAATATTAAAATAAAAATTAAATATTAAATAAGAAACTTATAAATATATCAAAAACATTAAACATTAAAAAATAAAAATTTGTTAATAAATATTTAATATTAATAAATTGTTTAAAAATTATATGAATAGATATTATGAATGATGAAATTATAAAAATAAATAAAATCCAAAAGTATCGATGTTTTATTGATAATATTAAATGAAAAATATGAAAAATAAATAAATCTTAGTGACTAAAAATTGATTAAAATAGACTAATAATAGAAAAATAAATAACAATTATCATTATATAAATTTTTGAAATATATTAAATGGAAAAAAATTTAAAAATATATATTACTATTCAATTTAAAAAAGATATCTAATATAAAGATTAATTAAATTTGAATAAATTATATTTTTATAAATATTTAAATGAAAGTATATTTTAATAAAAATTAAAAAATATTAAATATAGAAATTACATTCAAATTCATCTTTTGAATATTAATTTTTAAAAATGTATAAATAAAAATATTAATTAAATATAATAAAAAAATTCAAAGGATAAATATTTATATTGAAAAAATGCTAAAAATAAGTAAATTAAAGAAAAAAATTAAAGGATAAATAAAAAAATTAAATGAATAATAAACACTTTTATTGTGCATTTCCCTCACACCAACAAACATTGGGAAATAACCATAGAGGTCAGCCATCCTGACACTACTCCCAGTAAAGCACATATAACTTTAGATTTATTATCAATTAGGCTCCTAAAAAGAATGCTTCTCATTTTTTAAATGGGATGTATGACATATTTTTATATATTTCACTTTGTCCAAGTGTGATACACTATCCACCCCTTTCAAACATAATGTCTTATTTATGGGTCCCATACATTAGACATAGCCAATTACTATTCAAAAAGACTATGTATTGGCTCTGATTCAATATTCCATGACACAACCTCCCTATGTTATGGACCTGGTCATATGACCCTATGGGACTCTTATAATATATTGGATGTCTTCAAAACATACAAATGGTAATAACAAACTTCTAAAAATTTCGAAAAAAATGACAATCCCCACATGCCAACAGAAAATCATTTAGTTTGATTTTTCGTCCCTCACACACACTCTGAGAAACATCATGGGGGGCACCCATTTTAATACTACTCCATTCAATGAAATATAATGTGTGTATTTTTCATTATAAAATAACTAGAAATGAATTATTCCCCTAATTGAAAAGTTTTGGGACATTCAAGTTTTTAATTATCACTTTTCCTAGGGTTGATAAAATATATTAAATGTTTTATGTGTAAATAAATGTATAAATTCAAATAGAAAATATATTTATTTTATAGATATATAATTTATTATGTTCATAGAGTTTAATATAAATATAATCAATAGACACCCACATGCCTAGGCTACTAAGGTTAGTTTAAACTGCCTTCAATGGATGACCCACTCCATAGAGAGACTCATTGCAGTTTTATGGCTCGAAGGCCCTATAACCTGAAATACATTACATCATCATAATTCCCACAAATCATAACCTAATTCCACCTACTTATTACATACAATATTACATCAAGTACATGTTTTACACCCATTCTTACGACATCTCTTATATCTTTTCCAATGTCATATGCTGCAACATCAGCCATAAATAGCCCAAAAAATTGTAAAATTATATAAATAAATTAAATAGTCTTCATATTTATAAATAATATTTATATAAATATATGTACATATTATTATATACATCATACTAATATAAAAAATTATATTTATATAGCAATTCTTTTGGCTCACCCATATACATGTCATAGGGATTATTTATTTGTCGTGTACATTCCATAGGGGTGGATGTATAATATCTCATATAATATGTTTTAATATATATATATATATTAATTATAGTAAAATATAAATTTATAGTTATATAAGTCATATTTGATAATATAAAAATATTTACATAAAAAATAAATTATTAATTATCCCATTTATCAGTGCAATCAATAATAATGATAAATAATCCCTTTATCAGTGATAAAAGAAGCAATACAAAATCATTTAGTAGTTCTTTTTTTGAACTCATTTTGGTTTCTCCCCTTAGTTCAATTATTTAATTTCGACAAAATTTTGTTCTCTATCTACATATTCTTTTTAGACACTGATAAATCGTAGAACAAAATATTATCCATGAAATAGTATTGAGGTAGAAGTGAATGTGTGTGGTAACCTTTTTCTTTCATCATTTATAATAATATAATATTGAAAACTAAAATAATGATTTACATTGATGTGGTGGATTGAGGAAATTAGAAAGCTATTCCACAAAAAAATATGACATGGCATACATACTCGGGGAGACTAAACCTTGAGACCTCCTGGAGACCCCAAAAGTAAATGACCAACCCATATGTACCATGAGGGAAAATAATGATACTAATAATAATAATTATAATTATTATAATATAAACAACTACAACAAAAACATTGATGTTGAGAATAATAATCATAATGATGAATATTTAATTAAATCTCACAAAAATACACTTCTATTGAAATATATTTTTGGTTATATACCCTAAAATATATATAATTATTCATTTACACCATTTAATCAATAAAATTAAAGAAAGATAAGTACACAAGTAAAATTTGAATTTTTGAACTATTTGAAATCAAACATAGTTAATAACACAATTTGTATTGTCAATATAATACATTTTTCATTATTATGGCAAAAAATATGTTACAAGATTTCATAAACATTGTGTAGTAAATGTAATTTATTAAATATATTAAAAAAAATTATTTACCTTCAATAAATTTAAAAATAGATTATATATTTTCTTTTTATATAGTGTATAACGTTATGTTAAAATTTTAATTAAAGATAAATATTCTAATGGATTGAAAATTATTCTCAAAGAGTCATTTTTTGTTGATAAATAATAAAAAATCATACAATGTATTATATTAGTATGAATAGATCTCCATATATGAATATTTATTTAAAATCTAATCAAAATAATCCCACAAAATTCCATTTTCCAAAAGAAACACCATTAATTATTTGATTATTAAATAGAGTGATTCAAAAAAATATTGAAAATTATATACTTTTATATGTGTTATTTGTCATTGTTTATGTGTTTAACGTTCTTGGGAACTTGTGGGGATTTCCCCATGGATAGCCCTGTATATAATAAAAAAAATTGAAAATTTTATTTACAAATGATCTCCCAATGAATACTATAGATGTCTCTTTATTGAGAGGTGGATTTTATCAGCATTGATAAAAGACTACATTTTTCAATGCTTAGTAGAAAAGATAATAATTGGTGAATTTTATCAACAATAAAAATCCATTAATAAAGGGAAATAAATATTTCTAAAATAGAATTGTTATGAGGTATTATGAATAATTTAATTTATTTATACATGTTTTATATTTTTAAATTTCATTTTTATATCAATATGTACATATTTTTTAAATAGGTAAATAAATATATATATATATATATTTATAATTATAAATTAAAATCTTTATATTTTAAATTACATATATACTATAAATCATCAGCTAAAAAATTTAATGTATAGTTAGATGACGAGAATGAATGGGGTCACCACTCAAATTTTAAATTGGCTTCGGTAGAAACTGAAGAGTCATCCCATCATGCACAAGGTTTATATAAAACAGTTTATATAAAATTCATATGAATCAAATAATATATATATATATATATATATATATATATATCTGTGTTTGTGTCACTAATGATGTTGTGGATGAGGAGTCAATATCCGCATAGATGAGGCTGACGTCCTCACAACATGGGCGCTAATGGAAAATAAAATAAGTGATATTTTTCTTCATTTTTTTAACTGTAGACTTATATGTCGTGACTTACATATATTGATGTAAGAGAAGCTTTGTTTGATCCATTCATATTTATACTATTCATTTAATCTTTTAAATAAAGGATACTAGACCCCAACTTGTTTAATGTTATTTATAAAGTATATTTTCAATCTTTTTGGAAAATATTTATACGTTTATTTTAATAATAATATTAATAATTTTTATTAAAATTTAGAAATGATAATAGTCAAAAAAAAATTACATATTCAATAAATAAAATACATATATCAGTAATTATTTATCATAATATTTTTTATTTATTAAATTTTGTTGATTTTTTACATGTTTGTAATTCATTTAATGAATATAAAAAATTCATTTTTTATGTTATTCAATGTTATATAGTATGTTTTAACGTTATTTAATTTAACATTATATATTCATTTTTCATATTTTTTACATTTAATATTTTGTTATTTATAAATTTGAAATATGTATCCATATTTATTTACCAAGTTCAAATAATCTCAATATCTATATAATATATATGATTAATATCTAATAATTTTTTATTGTAAGGTTTTGATATTTTAAATATTGATGTAATTAATTATTATTTTTATATTAAATTAATTTTGAAATATAATTGTAATTTAAAGATTTTATATAATTAAATTTCAATAATTTTTTTAGTAATATAAATAATATTAAATATTTTTATCATTTTATAAGTATTTATGTTTTTTTAAATTATGTAATTAATGTTACAAATTCACCATTTAAAATGTTTTTATAATTTATTCATCTAAATTTATTCATTTTTATATAATTCAAATTAATCTTATTAATTCACATTCTAAAATATATTTAGACATATTTTTTTATAAATTTTAAATATTATTCTAATTTATAAAATTAATATTAATCTATTTCAATTTATCAATTTTTACTAATCTTAAAATTTTTAAAATTTATGTTATTAAAATTTTAAATTCATTTTATTTATTTTTGTAATTTAAAAAATTATTAGATACATTTATATAATTTTTTGTTTATATAATAAATAATATTTATTAATTTATTTTTAATAATTTTTTATATTTGTTTTCAATTCATGTTATTATTTTTATTAACTCACTTTTTCTAATGTTTTTGCAATTAATTCAATTTTAATTATTCATATTTAATATTCAATCATTTTATGTAATATGATTATTTCTATATTTTTATGATTTATTCGTTTTTTTATTTTTTTATTATATATTTATTATATATGTTTTCATATTTAAAATGGGTTTTTAGTTTAAATGACTAATATTTATTCATTTATATTTATAATGATTTCATAAATTTAAAATGTTTGAAATTTCTATAATTCAATATTTGAAATGCCTTGTTAAGATTTTTTTAATTGAAATATTAAATACAAATCATTTTCAATAATTTTATTAATTATATAATTAATATTATTTTCTTATAAATTTTTATACATTATTTATGTCTTTTTAATTGGTTTTGTTGATGGTATAAATGATTTTTTAATATTCATTTAACTTATACAAACTCAATTATTCATTTCTAAAATCCAATCATTTTATATTATTTATTTAATTTAAATTATTTTGATATGTATTTAATTTTTTATATTTATTGGTAAATATTTATTTATTCAGTTTTAATATTTTTTAAATTTTACTAATTTACATGATTAAAATTTTTGTTTACTTTTTTTATTCAAATTATGAATTTTTACTATATTTGTAAGTTATATTATTATTATTTTTTTCAAAAATTAGATTCTTATTCATTAATTTTTTTGAATAGTTTATTATTAATTATATTTTTTCTCAAATAATTAATATTATATTCTTATTTCATTTTGTTCATTTTTTGTCACTACAAGATTTAGCAATGATAAAAGTGTGATTTATCATCCCTAAAAAATATGTGATGATAAATTCCCCTTTTGTCAGTGCTTAATTAGTGCTGAATAATGTATTAGTTTATTAGTAGAGAAAATGAGTTAACAAAAGTGTTATTTATCAGTTCTTATATTTTTAGAGTAGATAAAATTTGATTTTTTCAATTTTTTTCAATCAACAATGATAAGGCCCTTCATCATTTTTAAAATAAATCATAACAGATTGCTCCTCCTCCCACCACATTCATGCTATCATGGAACTAGACCACCGTAATTGGAAAAGTTATTTTTTGGACATATGAAATATCAAAACCATTGGTATGAACTTACAATCATCTTGTTAAGGAATATTAATTGATAATTATTGGATTTCTCAACTTATATCCCATGTTTTTTTCCAGCAACCAAATTCATTAAATATTGACCAATCACACTTCTTAGGTGATGATATGATATTCTAAACTTATTTTATATGAATTCTGGGTAGATTTTCATGATTTTCAGGTTATTTTTTTATTTTTGTCTTCCCAAGTTATTCCATAACAATTAATCCTTTTTAACTTCATCTATATTCACTTCTAATAAATATTCTTCCGTATTTAATTTAGATGAATCTCCTCTTTTACGTTTATTGCTATTTTTGTTCATTATTCAGTCCTTATTTTATTCATTATTAAGTTGTTATTAATTTTGATATATTAAAATATAAAAAAATCTTATATGTCATTAATTATTTTCTCTCCATTATTATATCCTTCTTCCTAGTTTTTTCTAGATTTTATAACATTTTCATGGATATTTTATCCGGTTTCAAATTAGGATTCATTAACTATATTTTTTTATTTCATTTCATGGAATGGTTAAACAATATTAATTTTCATTGTAGGTTTCCAATTTTGTAGGGTCGACGAGTCAATTTCATTATAGTTTTTGGAACAATAACGCCTCTAATTCAAATTTTTCATACTTTATACTTCCCCTGAGTGATTCAACTAGGATTTTGGTTGGCATATGCTTCCCATTTTTTATTTGAATTTTGTATTTTTATAGTTTTAATATTAAAATCTAATTCCCTCTCCCTTGATGTGGATTTATCTCATCTAGTTCATGAATAGGGTTATAAGATTTGTATCCTTTCAAGGATTCTAGTTTTTGTTCATCCAATTATATATCATTATTGGAAAATTAACAGTTCTATAAAATTTGTCTCATCATCTCCTCTAATCCATTTTATATAATGTATCAGATCTATTTCATCTAGATCAGTATATCTCTTTCCCGATGCCATGTTTTTTTATATTTTCCTCATCTACTTTCATTGGACAGGTGAGGAGTTTCTTCTCCCTCATCAACGAATCTCAATTTCTAGAAATGTCATTGTCTTGGAAACCAATGCACTATATAGTCAATCCAATTTTCGAGATCAAAATACATCCCATGGGTGATTGTTCAATCTTAAACAATGACGGAATGTATGGAAATGATTGATTTAGCCTCTAAAATTAGGCACTATGATATTTTTTAAAATATAGATATAAGGACATGTAGGTGGTTAATGCCTTCTAAATATAAATGATTTTATTGTTAAAAAATAAATATCTCAAATTCATATTGCAGCTTACATATAGAAAGAAGGGACTCCAGAATGGTTCATTTTGTCAATATTTGGATGGTTAAATTATAAAGAAAAATGAATACCATTTGGGTTTCTAAGGTTTTTTTTTGTGACATTTTTGGCCCCATATTTGTAATATGGGGGTTCATTGAAATTTGACTATAGAAATAAACAATAGATGTTTTTATCATGCAACCTTCACTAATATAGGATTTCCTTTTTATTAGATTTCTACAGGGTTGATTGATTTGGGCCACATTGAAAATTAATTCACCATGCTTTGGGGTAATTCAAAGATTATATGAATTATTGAATGACAAAACAGATTTGTTAGGTCTAATCCATTGAAATATATTTTTTCTTTATTATATATCCCCCTTATCTCCCCACATTATTTATAAAATTGATATAATTTTCTATTTATGGATTTATTTTGGAGAAATTTTTATAATATATTATTTTTTATTATATTTTAAAACATGAAGAAAAATGATAAGGATTATGGATATGTGATCATATTCTTGTGGAGTTCAGTTACAAATAATTATGTTTTAAAGATGTAATGGTGGGTGGTTTGAAAAATATAAAAGTTAAAATCATCGTCTCATTTATCAATAAAAATATTAACTATATTTATAATCATCTAATGTTATTTTATTTTCTTCAAATAACGATTTGTAAAATTTAATAGATTTTGGATCCTGTGAATGAGTTAGAAACAATTCCTAGGAAGATGGAGAGTATTAGTTTGTTTCAAAGAAGGAATCACACTTTAGAGAAAGAGACATGAATATTTTGTATGTCGATTTAAAGGAACCTTCCTGATAAAGGAATAAAATTATATAAATTGATGATTTTTATGGGTCTGTTACTTACTGGTAGAGTGAACTCCATGATAGAATTTTTAGTTTCACGAATGATATATTATCTAATCAGGAATTTTTTATTTTATGTGAATTTACCACACCTACCTTCATGGAACTAAAAAATTCTATTAATAATGATCATTCCGGAGACAATACTATTGAGGAGGGTGTGTTTTCTCCTTGACTATTACATTTCACTCTTTCCCCAACAATAATGGGATCCAATCCATTTACCCCCAAACTATTTTTCCATATTATGGTTTCTATTATAATAAGACCCATGAATGGTTTTTGGAAAATAAAATATTCATTAAAATAATCAAATGAAACATTTATTACCATGATTCATAAAAATAGAAATACATCATGAAGGATGGAATTCCATCACATAAACCTTCTCAACATGACATATATGATATTATCAAAAATCCAATCAAATCATGTTGATGATTGTTTCTTTCAATTGTCTTGGAAAAATAATTTTATTTTTCCCTTAAATATCATTTAAAATAATTGTATAATTTCCCATTATATTTTTCATTTAATGAAGTCATACAGTCTCTCTAAAAGTATTGTGATGTATTGGAAACTAAAAATTACTAAACCATATGATTGAGACAAATTTACATATCTAAAAATTGTGCTTATTAATATAGGATTATGTAACTCATGGATGGATGTTAGTATGAAGTTTTATTGATAAATTTTTTTAAAGATATGTGTTAATGGAAATAGTTCCCAATTATTTATAACATTCTATGAAATTAATTAGTGATATCTTCTTTCCCTGTACTTATTTTCCCTTGTGAATAATTTTTTTATATCATGTCATTGATGAATAAAACAATATTCTGATACATGGTGAATGTAATTTCTCTAAAAGACCCCATATTTTAATTTTTCTTTTCATAAAATTATTTATGAGGTTCATATAGGAGTAATTTTGATATATAATTAATATTATAACTATCTATGAAAGGACATTAATTTAGACAATGAAACATTATAAATACGAGTTATTCCTCCATACAGGTGTGTTTCATATTCTTAAAGGTAATCATCAAGGAGTTTCTATAAACACAGAGATGACAAATAATTAGAAATAATTTTTCCTTTCTATGTGTTTTGGACATCTGAAATAATCTGTGTTTCATGCTATTTTTGGTTGGAATGATAAAATGAATTATTTTTAGTATTGTAAGAGTGTTTTTATAGGTAGAAAATATATTATTGTTATGGTGGTTTCCCAATATATCATTATATATATAATATTTATTGTTAAAAACCTTCTTTTCCTTTTCGATTAGGTGCAATTGGATTTTTCGAATAATTGATTGGTATACGATAATGGGAAGACAAATTCCCACTGGGAGGCATGGGATAATTAATGTTCACCAAAAGATTATAGGGTTATACAATTAATGGATACAAATTATTTTAATGATAATTATATATCTAAATAGGAAAAATTCATTTTGTAAACTCATGCACCCATCAGAACCTAGGTTCTTCATGCCATGCAATATTCTCATTTAGATTTGATGAAGTCATGGTTTGGTCAAAGGCCTGAAATTTTATGAAGAATCTTATAGGGTATGTGCCTTCTCATTAATAGAGTTATTTATTGGAAAATGAATAATGTATTTAGGGTTAATATATGGATTAAACCATAGGTTACATGTCATTTTGGATTAAAAAGGATGAAATAAGTTATCACAGTCTTAGAACATGAAAAGGATTGGGACTAATTTAATGATTACATTAATTGATGTTGTTGGGATGTTTTTTCTTCTAAATTTATTGATATAAACCATAATTTAATTAATATAATTATTTATGTGGTGGTATAGTTCATACAATAATTATTTTACTATATGGAGGCCAATGTTTCATACTATCTCATTTCTTTCAATATACTCTCTATTGACTCTCCTCACACATTAGTGTCCCATCATTGTATGGGATTATATAATTTGGTAGTTCTACGGATGACTAGGTTTTTATAGTGGTTGTTTTATTGGATCCGTGTAATGAAATAATTTTATTGAAATGCAACTCCACTATCAACCTTTTGTTCTCTATTGGACTCTATGAAATAAAATAACATTCACTAGCGATTTTGAATTTCCTTAGATCCACAGGTTTTTTACATATATGGTTGGTGAATTTTATAGATTTGAATAATTATTTAATTTATTAACAATAAAAAATATTATAGTGGGTCTATTTTATCTTTGATGAAATAATTTGTGATCCTTGATTGTTTCTTGGGTGATTTGGATCAATAATAATTAGTTTATACTTTAGCATTTTAGCTAACCAATCTACTTTTGGATTACATATACAACTAATGTGTTACCTAATTAGAACATAAATTATATTTCTTTTCATAAAAGATACATATATATCTGGTTGTGAATATAGATATCCCTTCTAATTGGTGTTATTATATTCAATAATCATGCTATATTATATGGTATTGAAAATGTGGGTGTTAGTATGGTTTCTGAGGACAATAATATCCTATTTACTAAATCTATCCATAAATAATTTATCACTAATCATGGACCTCCAATTAATAATGCACACACTATTATTTTGTTATGATTTTGAATTTAGAAGATTATTTGAATGAATTTTTCCTTAAATTTCAATTTCAGGTTGTTATTGATGATATTTTGGTACAAGCCAAATGTTTGCAACCATTTGGAACGATTGTGAGGAATATTAATGTTTTTATGGATAAATGTTATACATTGAACATTTCCTTTTCAAGATATGAATGAAACCATGTAAATCATCACTTGGAGGTAAAAATAATAAATGGAGGCACTAATATTTGGTTTTCTAATTTTCCTGGGATTCATTGTACTCCTGTAAAAATTTATTTCCAATCTATCTTGTATGTTTTTTCTTTAAAAAAAGGTCGTATATTGGGAATTTCAATAAGATAATTTATAATACATATATTATATTAATAAAAAAAATTAAAAAGGGTCCAACATAATGATAATGGTTGTTATCATTATGTGAAAAATTTATAAATTGGATAATATTAAATTAAAAAATTAATATTCAAAATGTTATAAATATTTATACACCATATTTATATTAATAGGTACAAGATTATTCATTAGGGAATGGTTTGGGATAAGTTAGTATCGATTTTATAAATGAGAATGATTGAATAGAATTATTAAACATTCATTTATAGAAACATGACAAGTAATATGATGATTTATATATATGTATATATATATATAAGTTTTTTTATGTGTGTTTCATTCATTTTTATATGAATAATAATAATTGTATATATATAATTTCCTCTATGACTTATTTTATATATGTGTGTGTGTGTTTATAGGTGTACATATATTTTTTAATATTTTTTATACTAATAATTTTATATTTTATTTATATCCCTAAACATCCATGAAAAAATATAACATAATTTCGTCACATTGTTCATGAACGTACCACTCCAAAAAAGGAAACAAATTTCACCTTGAGAGAAGATGCAATTCATCTAAAATATTGGATTTTTAATATGGTTAGATGTTATAAAATGTATTATAAATCATATATTTTAAATATATTCTTCTATATAATTACTTTTGGAATTTAAAATAAAGTATTTAAATGGAATATATTATAAAATTTATGGTTATAGAAAATAATACATTATATGCATACCATCTGTATATTAATTTATTTTATATAGATTATGTATATTATAAAACCAAATATGATAGATATGACTTAGAAATGGAGGTATTCTAATAATATAAAAAAGGTTTTTAGGAAAGGGGTTGAAGATATCATCATGTTTTTTATAATGCATTAATAAGAAACTTATCAAAAATCAATTTTGCTATTTGCATAGTTCTTTTGGATGTTAAATTAGTTCAGAATATTATGGAGAAAATTTAATCTATCAGAAAATAGATAAAATCTATATATGTTAGACTAAACCATGGAAATAACTGAATGTCGATACATACATGGATGATTTTGTTATTTACAGACTATCTTATATGATTAAATGTATAAATGATAATGAAGATCATAATGAATAAATAGAAATATAAATTGAATACAAAATTCATTATTTTCTAGTTTTTTGAGAAGTTAACGAGGTTTTGAAAAGAGACAATTGTATATCGATTATATTAAATAAACAGCATTTTCAATCATACAGATGTCATATAATTTGAAAACTTGTTGTTGATGGACTGACATCGGGTTATCATAACCACTTATTCTATTGAATGATTTGTTACTAGATAAAAATTAGCTTCCTTATGAAAAATATGACACTATATGAATGTTATGATCAATTATAAATTATCTAATAGAATAAACTAATATCTAATGGGATGGATATCATTTATCAAGGACTATAAATCACTTAACAAATACCATATCTGTGACGTAGACCAATAAAAGAATGATTAATAAATTACTTTGAATGTTTTTTGAACAATACAATCATTTTGTGGTTTATAAAGATATATCCAAGCGACGACACTCATATTCAATGAATTTGGCAATAAGATACATGAATTGATGAAGTTAAGCTACTCCAAATGATGGACATTACTTAATATAATATGATTGATCATGATTATCTTGAATTTAGAAATGTAAAATTAAACTTAGATATTCTTTTCTCGATAAATATATATATGGATTCCAGTTTAAAAACATGTAATTATAGTATAGGGTCATTTTTTACGGTAAAAAATAACATGTCAGTGTGGTTATTCCTAAAATGAAAATACATTATATTTCCCCTATTTACAAATATACTAAAAAAACTAGGTAATGATAGTGATGTTTATTGGCCTCCATTGTTTATGATCTGAAACTGTTGAAGAATAGCTTTTTCTATATTTAATTATTCATATATAATTGTTGAGATAACATTGAGATCCATATTTTTTCATATGATAAATTACTTTCCTACTAATTGAAAATTTTCGCGATATTTAAGTAATGGAATATTGTGATTTTCCATTTGTGAAAAGGGGGCACACAGAGGATGAATAATTCCTAAAAGACTATTTTTAAGGGAATAATAAATTTTTACTCTAGAGTTATAAATACTATTATGGGTTGACATCACATTAAGGTAATACAAAACTAGGTACAACACCATATCCATTAATGTGAAGTTAGTATATTGAGATGGTGAATGATATTTTCCATATTTTCATCAACCATCATAAAAAATATCTTATAATTATTTTTGAAAAAGTGATCATAATTTTGTTAACTTTCAAACTTGAATGGTCTATGGTCAAAAATTATCCTGTTCTTATGTACGAAGAATAAAATGTAAGTGATAGTGTTTTTGGAATATTATGAAATGTACAATGAAAAAAAATGATGGAATTATTTTGTGGATGGAAATTTAAATATTGAGATACGAGAAAAAGAAAAGATAGTAAACGGTGAAGGATTATTTTTTCTTACTATAAAATCTTATAATATTTCTAGGGATGAGAGGTATCAGTTTTGAATCATTATGAATCATATAAAGGAAGTATTTTTGTATTTTTATAATATATAGAATATCATGTCAACCAATGATTTGATTTTAAGAGGATTAAAATATCATGAAAATAGTTATTTCATAGAATATTTAATGCTCATATATTTAGGTTACATTCAACCAAAAAATAAATGAATCACAGTAACCAAGAAAATCTATTTTCCTTAGCTATATTTAGTAATGTTATAGACCTAACAAATATCCCAACAATGTAAAATTAAAATTCTATCATAATAAGTGCATTTGAAATGAACTACTCATTTTCATTCATAGATATGATGTTTTACCTGATGCTTAACTTATTGATAAAGAAGTGCCTATTTGTACTTGTACACATTCAATGGATAGACCCCATTAAATGTTTTATGATGATTTCGAAAGAGTAAATCCAAAATCAAAATTACACTGAATTTTGTATTATTGAATGATGTATTGCTGAAGAAGCTGTGAAATTTTATTCCATGTAGTAATTTCATGTTGATAGAATTGGTTTCTTAGAAACTCATCATATTAATGAGTTTTGGGGGAATGGATTTTTAACATTTTTTTAATAAAATTTCAATTGTACACTACGGCATGGTCCCAGTTACATTTTACATAATACTATAGATTGTTCTCTGCATTTTAAAATGATAAAATTATGCTTAGGAATTTTAATTGATCCAGGCTAGAAACCATGATAACAAAAATAAATAGCCATTAATTTAAAGGATGGTATTTATACAATATTTTTAATTAGTTATTGGTAATTTACAAACGAATTTGATGGCTAGTTAGAGGACCATGTGTAATTGTATTAGAAAATACTTGTTATGAAATTAATGATTATATGTTCTAAATAGTTTAACATGATTAAAAAAATACAAAACAAATTTTTCAGTTACTTTTATTGTGGATGATATTCATGAATCATCCATCAAAGGAGGGAATGAAATTTTAAAAAAATTTATAATTTGGCATTATCGATTAAATTTAAGAAGGGGAATATATAACATTTCATGTGCCTTTTCCTTATTGAAAATGGGTTTACATCATTTGGGATGTTACTGTTGATGTATTGGTATATGTGAATGGGAATTAATGTGTGGATGGATACAACGACACACCTTGAATAATGATATTAACAATAGCGCAGGTATATTATTTCATGTATCTCGGAAATATAAATTGTTTAATTATTCTGATTGTGACTAAAACAATTTTTGGTTTAGATGAAAATTCTATTTATGTTTTCCCTTTCATTTGTTACTCCTTACCATTTCAAGGTGGTAATAATGATGACATTGACTTGTATATTATAGGGGACCAATGGAATGAGTTTAGGAAACTCAATATATAATCTAAATCCCATCAAAATTTAATATAGAGAAGAACATGCTAACGTAAATGCAATTTTTTTTAATATACATTGATTTTCCATATGATATTATGCGTTCAATAATACATTTAAATTATATAAATGAATATTTTTACTAATCATATAAAAAATTCATTCTCTATATATTAATACTAGAAATGTTGAGGAAAAGTAATCCTCAATTATAATAACTTTTCATTGTTAATTGATCAAAAAACAAGTGGATTGAAAAACAACAATATATATAGAACCATTGTGTTTTTATAATTAAAAATGGAATATATATTGGAATAACATATGAGGTAGGATGATATCAATCCGAATAAACTGTTGACCCTATGAAGTCAAATTTATTTAGTTATATTGGTGTAAAAACTTGAATTAATGTGATAAATTAGATATATATATATATGGAGAATAATATATTTTCATAAAATAACATAATTTGGGGGTACATTAGGGTAATTTTATGTTAGAATTTATTTTTGTTAGGGAAATTTAATTTAATGATGTATTGAATTAATTTTCATTATCCATTCTAGTGTATGTCTATTTTAGTATATTTTTATTAGATATTCATGTAAATTATATCTAGAATGTATGATAGATCCTTTTAAATTATCTATTGAAGTTAAATGTCTAGGATAATGAGTAAAATGTAATGAAACACAAACTACATATATTATCACACATGATAAAAATAAAACATTGAATCCATTCATTGGTTTCTACATGGATAAATAATAAAAGGTGAACATTATATGGTAATATTTTATTTGACATTATTATTATTTGTTTTTAATAAATAACATTAATTTAGGGAATGATAGGGGTTCGGAGAAAATAATAAACATGCATTAAAACCATAATTCTCCTACAATTAAATAATGAAAGTGTATGTTTTACCTAAAAAAATTATATATTTGTTAAATGTAAAGAAATAATTTTATGTGACATTAAATAATAACATATTTATTTTCCTATATTTAAATATATATTGGTGATGAAAAATCCAAAGAAAAATCGATCATAAATGATATATTATGGAAGAATGATACTTTAAATAAATATGGACCAATATTATACTGGAACACATAAAAAATATATGAATTATTTTTATATCAGATAATAATAATTTTTTATGATTTCTAACATCACTTCATAATGATATATTCTATTGTTTTTATGTTTTTTATACTATTTTTTTTATAAAAAATTCAATGGTTATACCATAATAACAGTTACATATTGTAGATTTGATTTTGATAGAACAATACAGATCCATTAGATATATAGGTTGTAGAGTTTCACCATGAGTTTTTTAGAAAGAAAATCACAAGGGATGAATATGAGAAAATTAATGACATCCATGAACAAATAAAATCTATGATATAAATTATTATGAGGTATAATTTGATAGACTAGTATTTTTAAAGGGGATAAATGCAACCTACAATAGGAAAATTAACAATACATGGTAACCCAGACCCCACTATCTTTGAGGCTAGACATTCTCCTCTACTGCTTTCCTCACCCAAGGTAATCTATTTTGTCATAATACTTTTTAGTAAATGAAAAACAAACTACTACTGAATTTTTTTTAAGAAATATTTTAAAATGGAAAATGTGTCTATGATTTATGTATAACATCAACTGATGATCACGTTATTGAAATGTGTAAACATTATAAAATTTAAAAATATATGTTAGATGATAAAAAATCTGACAAAATTATCTAATAGCCAGGATTCAAGTATGTCATCAGCCTCAAACTAAGTATCTTATTCACCTGAATGACTTCGATGTTACCACAACATAACACAATACTAGAAAGTTCAATGAATTATCATGTAATCATTTAAATTATCATGATGACTGTCTTATATGACATTTATTTTTTATTAAATGATAAACCTATAGTTTTTTTTGAAATTTTTTTTGAACTGAGGTATGATATTTCATATAAGGAATGTGATGGTGAAATAGATGGATAGAGAAAAATATAGTGAAATTGTATTTAAATTTTTTTAATACTAATAGGATATGATATTAGTTGTTACATACAATACACTACATAATTTCATAATATAAAATCATGCATACTATTCTAGTTTCAATAGTTGAAGTGTATGCATAACTTTTTAAAAATATGCATATAAATGTAATTTCATTAACAGATTAATGTGCATTTAGGAATAAACATATTCATATAGGTTTTTGAATATTATTACACAAACTCATTTTTTACACATATAGTAGTAAATAGGTTTATTTCTTATTCTCTTAAATGTCCATGCACAATGTAATTGCATATAATAAAAATATCAGGCTTATAGTAAAAATATTATAGTATATAATGTATTGATGCTATTATTTTATACATTATTAATCATAAATAGGCATGACTATAATGGTATTATTATAAGTCCCCAGCCTTAAACCTTACTGAAAATTGAATTAAATGAATAATTCACATTGAGGATCTTTTCAGGTTTAGAGTTTTAGAGAATTAAGACATAACTATTACATCTCAAAAGATTACAAAGTAGTCTCCTCTACTAAATTTCCATAAAATAAAAAAAACTCTTAAAAAGAAACATGTCTAGTTTCATGTTTTAGGTAGCATGACTTTCCCTTGATCCCATCCTTGACCCTATTCCATGCTAAGTCCTGTGAAAAACATTTCAAAAACTTGTGATGAGCATAAAAACTCAGTAAGGGATACACAAAGAATAAAAACTGCTAGTTTATCAAAACAAATAGTAAACCATGTATACTTTATCAAGGTAATACTTTTCACCTTTATGAAGTAGTAAAAACTCATCACTGAATAAAATATCATTACTTACCTTCTTGTAACCAAAGGATTACCATAAAACCCATATAAAGAACACATAACATATATAAAGGTAACTTGGGACATAAACATACTTAAGTGGAATAACCATACGGTCGACTTCCACACATATCACATAATGGAATAGCCATACGGCCAATTTCCATACATACTTAATGGAATAGCCATACGGCCGACTTCCATACCCAATGCATTGGAGGTCATAACGTAACCACCCGTCCTGGTATTCACTGCACCACCCGTCATAATGTCCAAGTACCATTATTACACATAAAATATGGAAAATATAAACATTTGAATAACAGTATTTCATTTGCAATCACAATAAATAATTCCCAGATATTGAATTAATCAATCCATTTTCAAAAACCATTTAAAAGTGATTTTTGAATCAAAGTGTCCCATACCACTTTGAATATTTTAATAGAATTATAATTTTAAAACATTAATGTCCATATAAATAAATACTGAAAACCATTTTGAAAACATGGACATTAAAGATAAATATTTAGAATAATAAATCATTAAAACATTTGAAATGATATTTTTGTTAAAGAGTTTTTAACAAAATGAGAGACTCTTGAATACAAATAATAGCGGAATAAAATTTAATACGAACTTTATAATATCATGAGAATAATAGGATTCATGATATAATATGTCAAAGGACAGTATACACACCATATAAGAGTGAATTGGTGCATAACAACAATGAACTTTCAATAGAAATGTCAAATATGATGAAATACCTTATAAAGAAGGTATCCTTGAATTAAGGACAAATCAATCTAAAAAATATGTGTGACAAATATAAATACACCCAATATAAGTGGATATTAAGTGTAAAACAATAAATGGTCATTCAAACATATTCAATGGATGACATATTCAATGACTACATATTGAACCCAAAGAAATCGAAATTGGGTTAAAAAGTTCCCTTGCCAGCCTAACGGCATCACATCAAAATGAGTTGATGAGAGATAAAAAGTGTATCTCATCACTTGGACATAAAATTTACATCAATAAGGATATACGAGAACATGTCTCAACATAACAATATGTAAATTAAAAGACCCAACAAAAGAAGTCTTTTTAAGAAAAGAGGAGGGTGAAAGGTTCCCTTACCGACTTGGGTATCTTTCAAAACATACACCCCATGAAAGAAGGACAATAGATCATTGTTTTAAATACTCATAAACGAAATTATATTACTCAAAGAGTAGAATAATGGGCAGTACATACACCACTCAATGGAATTTGTGGCAAATGTAGCATAAATCTCATGGGAATAAAAGTGAGATGAAAAATCCCTTACAAAAACTCGGCAGCCTAACGGCGCCACAAAAAACGTCCGAAAATGGATTGATGAGATCAAATAGGGTATCTCATCACAAATAAAATTTAAAGCAAGAGGAATATAAAATAACATCCCCCAACATTACAAAGAGGAGCTTAAAATAAGTGACATAAAGGAGAGTACTTAAAAAGAATGAGAGAGGTTAGATCTCTTACGAAAGTTCGGCAGCCTAACGTCGCCACTCAAAACTTCCAAAATGAATTTATGAGAGAGAATAGGGTCTCTCATAACAAGAACATAAAAATTACAGTATGTTTAATATAAAATATCACCCCAATAACAAGAAATATGAGCTTTAAATGGAATGACATAAAAGTGTGTACTTAAAAAGAAAGAGAGGAGTAGGATCCCTTACCTCAGGTCCGACTTGACTCGATCATTTTTTAACGTCCTGAATAATAAACTTGAGTTAATTTCTACTTGATTAAGAACATTTTTAGAGTTCATTATTCCTTTTATATCACTTATTTCCATGTTATAAACCTTATGTAACCAGTTAAGTTAATAATGTTTGTTTTGTCGATATTTGGTTCTTAAGTAGAAAGTGGACTTCTTACAATTACATGTTGTTCGTGTGGTAAAAGGTTCTTTATATCCAGAATGACATTCCTGATTTGGATATCATATATATCATATATATCCAGCATATACATGTATTTATAATATCACATAATCATTTAGAGGTAAGAAATGAAATGCACCGTTCATGGAGACGGTAAGCCGTTCGTACGCATGAACACTACTTTCATTTCTTTCTCATATTAATGGAATTAAAATTAAATGAGAGGTTTGTATATTTTAATTCCAGAATTATATTCATCAATTATATGTATCATTAATTATATATATCCATTATATACATATACTTTTAATAGTACATTACATTTAGGGATAAGAAATGAAATGCACCGTTCATGGAGATGGTAAGCCGTACGTACGCATGAACGCTACTTTCATTTCTATCTCATACTTTAATGGAAATAAATAATAATGATATAGAGGTATATTAATAATTCTAGTATAACATCATATATAATAACTTTAAATCCATCCTTTACACGTCGCACATACGGTATTAACGAATCACATCATTTTGAGGGGGCGGTAGTTCGCACTTCCTTAAATGAAGATATCATGTTTACCCATAATGGAAACCATGAAGGTATGCCAAAAATGAAAAATACAGAAGATTAAAGAAAACATAAACATATTATACATCATATATAAAAATAGTGACATCATAATGGCCACCTTTGAAGGTGTTAAATGAGTATTGAACAATCATCGTTTCGGGAGGCAGAATTTCGCCATCCACGGAAACCGTATGTTCTTTAACCATTTTATGTAGTTGTGTTAGAGTGTAGCTCGAATAAATCTTATAACAACATCCTTGTATATTGAAGATACTGTTTTTGTTACAAAATAAGTAAATTAAACGAGTTTAGGGGGTTGGAGAAACAAAATAAAACAAATGAACATGAGAGAATGAATTACCTTTAAAAGTGTAACTCCTTTTGATTTGAGCCTAAAGGCTTTCTAGATATTTGAATCATGCGGAAATCAATGGTAAAATTTTGTAATAGATGAGGGGAGAGTTGGGAGACAAGGAATGAAGGAAACTTAATCATTCTGTTAATAATACCCCAAAAATCTATTTAGTCATTTTGAAATTCTAGTACTCTTGTAATTTCCTCTAAATATTAAATGAATTATCAAAATTTCAAGTATATTTTGATAGAGAGATTTACAATATTGATAATTCCTAGAAATAAATATAAAAATAATTTATATAAAAAATTAAAATAATCATAAAATATTAAAAGTGAATTAATAATTTTAACTAAATATTATTGAAAATGAAAAAAATTAATAAATTAAAAATACTTTTTAAAAATGAAATTCATAAAATTAATAACATGAATTACAATGCATGTAAAAACAATAAAATTAATTATTCCAATACTATTAGTTATGAAAATAAAAATAGTTTAAAAAATCAATTATAAAAAATATATAAATTACAAACATATTTAAAATTAATTTTAATACGTTATATACATTAATATTATAGATTTAGAAAATATTAAAACTTAATAAATAAAAATTGGTAATTTTTATTCAATCATATTAATATCATGTTGAAAACATTTAATCAACATAAATTAATATATATATATATATATATATTCATAAAATATGTAATTACAATAATATCATTAATAAATAAATACAAAAAAATGCTTATTTTATATTAAATAAAATTATACAATTAAAGAATCAATGTAACAGAGAGAATTATAAAAATATATTAAAAATAGAATTTTCCAAATTCATCACATGAATTAGAAATAAATTAAATATGAATTAAATTAAAATATAAATGTTATTCTTTATAAAATAATATAAAATATTTTTAATGACTGTATTTAATATATAAATTAAAAAATATTTTAGAAATTTCATCTAAATAAAAAACTATATAAATTTCAAGCATATTAAAAATATTAGGACATAATAAACAATAATGTATAAATATTAATCATATAAATTATAAAGTTATTGAAAATATTAAAATAATGAAAATAAAGATTTATAAAAGTTATAATTTAGAAAAAGTAAAAAATATTCAAAATTAATAAAAAAAATATTTAAAAATTATAAAATGTAATAATATAATAAATGAATAAATAAATTAGAATAATTAAAAATATATTGTTTAATAATGAGAATTCATAACATAAAATATAATAATTAGAAACACATAAAATAAATAAATGTGAATAAATATCTAATATTATTAATTCTTGTTATTTAGGTTTGTATTGTATTTCTTGTTTATAAAAAATATATTTAAGTATAAATATTTATAATTTTTTATTAATAATTATTAATATAAGTATTTATTTAATTGTAAAAATATTTGATAACAAAATATTTAAAATATGAATTAATAAATACAGAAATTATTATATATATATATATCTATGTATGAATGTATGTATAGATTCTTATGAATGACATATCAGGAAAGTCATTTAACCCTCACACGTGAAGGGATTGGCCATCATTCATAACCCTAACCTATTATATCATTGAGTGGTTACACCGTCCATTTTATTCATCAAATTTTGTATTCTGTGTTTCTATACAATTAATTACAGTATGTTAGTCATTTAATAGACGCAATCATTTCATATATAGTTTTACATATTTATAAACTAACATATAAATATATATACATTTTATTTATATAAATATATACTTATTTTTATATAAATATCGATATCTAAATTTCATTACACTTAATACCTTTAAAAACAATATTTTAGAACCAATAAAATTTTCATTTATAATCTATTAATTAGAACTATTAAATGTCAACCCTTATGAACACTACTAATGACCATTGAAAAAAGCTTTCTATTGTCAAATCTGATAAAATCAACCATTGAATAAATCAAAATTAGTAGTGAAAATTGTGAGATGTTGTGTAAAAAGAGTTACAAATATCATTTGATAAGATAGAGGTTCGACCCTAGGGAAATCCATATAATCCCTTTTTCTTGGGAATCACATAGATAGGTTTAACTAACATACAAAAAAGGAAAAAAAATTCACCACTTCATTGTAGCACCTTATGAAATAATGTTAAAATTCATGATGTTATTCTTGGGAAATGAAATATTCGAGGATGGTTTGGATTATTAGGTCATGAATAATTTTATTTATTTAATGTCTTAAAATTATAAAAAAACTACTATGATGTAGGAAATCTTTTTATCTTTCCAATTTCAATTTATAATCAAAAATTGGATCTTTATAACCCCATGTAAAAATTGTTTTCGTAAAACATATTATGTTTGTGTCATTTTTACTTTTACATTAAATAAAAAGTTATTTATGTCATTTCCCAACCAAAGTGTCTCCATGGGGTCCCCAAGTTGACCCATGGCTTGTATTGGTCGTCCATCACACAACCAATAAGGTTGGGACATGTGTCTAGGTCATTTCATATTATTAAAGCATTATTTATACCTTAAACTACCCTAATTACCACTAATGGCGATTAAGAACTTAATAAGTTACTATTCACCAAAAAATTATTTTTATCCAATTGAACCACATTTTACTTCATAATGACAACCATGTATGTCGGATTTTTGAAATTCAAACACAATGATGGAAAAATTTCATTTAAACGGAAAATCAGTCTTTATAAGTACCACTTAGTGGTTTCACTATTCATCAAAAATTGAAGTTTTTCTGAAAATTACCAAAAAATCACCATAAGCTATATTTGATATTCCGAATTCAAAAATGAAGTCAGTTTTACAAAATTCAAAACATATTAATCACATTAATTAATTTAATAATTAATTCCCGCTGTCAGAGCAAATAGAGTGTTTTTATAAAACAATAAGTATCAAAAGATTGACACTAGTTTAAGTCTGATTTCAAAGTGAAATTAATTCCAACGACCACTATTGGATTTAATGGTAAAAATATTTTCTAATTTCACTTTAATACCAATTAAAAATATAATATAATTTTATAAATAAATTAGATTAAAAAGAGGTTTTGAATTAAAACACAACATTTTACACTATTCATTAAAAAATGATCTTTATCGGAAAAATACCAAAAAATTACACAAAGTAAAATTTGATGTCCAGATTCTTAATAAGAGTTTTATTTGGTCCACAAGAATGTATAAGAGTGATCAAAACTATATTTAATGACATTTCTCCATTAAAAGGCGATAAGTGAACCTTTAGTGAAAACTAGGGCATATACGACTAAAATTGAATTATTTCCGTATTTTAAGCCTTTAGATTTTATTGGATAAATATAAAAACATTTAAAAAACATATATAATCATATTTTAGTTATTTCTATCCATTCCCACCAATACAATGACTACATGTTAACTACCATTTGAAATAATATTATTTTATTATTAGAGTGCAACGTAAGATTTCCAAGAAACTCGTTGTTGCGTGTTGGGTACGCCATCGAGCATAGCGTCCCCTTTAAAGTCATATTAATATTTTATTCACAAATATGGATAAATATGAAAATGACATATTCTTTATTTAACTGGGGTGTTACATCCTTCCCCCTTTTGGGAATTGCGTCCTCGCAATTTTAAAATTGGGCTTGGAAACATCCTTGAAAGTCCCACATCGGAACAAGGATCGGTAAAACAATCACTTTAAAATAAAGAAAGATTAGTACAAAGGTTGCCCGAGTTAACCCATACTAGGATTCTATGTATGAAAACATGGACATGGAGGAGAAAACATAGGGTCATGTTCTGATGGAGAGTGATAGAAAACATGTTTAGGAGAAAGTTAACCATGAGAGAATCACAAACTTGTGATGGGTTAAACGGTATTCGATTACACAGTAGGAAAAGTTAATAGACAACATTTTCGCTTTAAGTTACTTTTTATTGAGGAATTTATTCATAAAGAAACATAATCACTTATCATGTTGACTTTCAACTTTTACTAGATTCCTTAATCAAACTCATATTTTTTTCCAAAAGACGAGTATTTAAGGAGACTTGTTCAAATTAAGAGTACTATAATCAACTTCTAGAGAATCACCTAATCCACAAAAGAGAACTATATACTTCCCATATCTTTAGACCTTAACCATAACCAGAACCAAAAAGGTTAGTACAAGGTCAGATAATCCAGAAAAGGATAACCCTTTATAAAAAGAAAATCTATTCTTAATCTCCAAAATTTGTCCAACAAAATCCAAAGTTCAACGAGGACCATCCGATAAACAAATTTGTCCAAAAAGAATTCCTCAAAGTAAACCAATCTAAGATTGAAACCCAAACATTTTTAGGATTTAGTCACATAGTCTTCCAAGTTAAATCGTAACATTTAACTCCAAACAACATCAGTTGCTCCTAAAGTCCTGTATTGAAAAGTAATTAACCTAATCACATATCCTCCATGATAGGTTAATCATTTTCATAAATAACCAAAAATCATCTTACTCTTAATTCATAAAATCATATAACCAGAAAGAATCAGTCAAACTAACCAGGGACTTCACGTAGTCCTGTGGTAGGCGATAAATACCAGTCACACTTTGGTTGTGGGTTCGATTCCCGCAGCTTTGTCCGACACGACGGGTTGTCACATGGTCTGCGTGATGTCCTTTTTTCAAAACTATATAATTCTTAAAACATTCCCCCAAAATGAGATAAAATCTACAAAGATGATCATAACATATTTTAACCACAAGTTTATCTCATGCCTTTAATTTTCCATCATAACATATAACAACCCATAATTACCTCAAAAGTAAGGATCATATAAACCCTAATGGTTACCTTAATAATTCTTACCTGAATTTCTACATCGAGTTGGCCATCTCGTACATGATGCATTAGAGAACTCACCAAGGTTGAAGTGGTTGATCATGACTCCTTGATAGTTTGTTTAGAACAACCATGAGATTCCTCATTGAATCCCCCATCTCATCCAGTCTCTTAATCAGAGAACCACCACAGTTTCCTTCAAACCCATTGTCACTTTGGTGCCTTCTAGATCCAGCCATTTACTAAAACCAAAAAGGTCAGTGTGAGTATATCAACAAAACCATCAAGTACCAATGAGGAAGATAAACACTAAGATATACTTACTCATTCACTTTATCTAAAACTAGGACTCTTTCTGAAATCCTAACCATTATGGTAATGTAACTTATGATTAAAGAATACCCTAACCTCTAAAGTTATCTAAACCGACCTTTGATACCAACTATAAGGCCCCATCCTTAAACCTTACTTAAAATTGAATTAAATGAATAATTCACATTGAGGATCTTTTCAGGTTTAGAGTTTTAGAGAATTAGGACATAACTATTACATCTCAAAAGATTACAAAGTATTCTCCTCTACTAAATTTCCATAAAATAAAAAAAAACTCTTAAAAAGAAACATGTCTAGTTTCATGTTTTAGGTAGCATGACTTTCCCTTGATCCCATCCTTGACCCTATTCCATGCTAAGTCCTGTGAAAAACATTTCAAAAACTTGGGATGAGCATAAAAACTCAGTAAGGGATACACAAAGAATAAAAACTGTTAGTTTATCAAAACAAATAGTAAACCATGTATACTTTATCAAGGTAATACTTTTCACCTTTATGAAGTATTAAAAACTCTTCACTGAATAAAATATCATTACATACCTTTTTGTAACCAAAGGATTACCATAAAAACCCATATAAAGAACACATAACATATATAAAGTTAACTTGGGACATAAACAAACTTATGTGGAATAACCATACGGTCGACTTCCACACATATCACTTAATGGAATATCCATACGGCCAATTTCCATACATACTTAATGGAATATCCATACGGCCGACTTCCATACCCAATGCATTCGAGGTTATAACGTACCCACCAGTCCTGGTATTCATGGCACCACCCGTCATAATGTCCAAGTACCATTATTACACATAAAATATGGAAAATATAAACATTTCAATAACAGTATTTCATTTGAAATCACAATAAATAATACCCAGATATTGAATTAATCAATCCATTTTCAAAAACCATTTAAAAGAGATTTTTGAATCAAAGTGACCCATACCACTTTTAATCTTTTAATGGAATTATAATTTTAAAACATTAATGTCCATATAAATAAATACTGAAAACCATTTTGAAAAAATGGACATTAAAGATAAATATTTAGAATAATAAATCTTTAAAACATTTGAAATGATATTTTTGTTAAAGAGTTTTTAACAAAATGAGAGACTCTTGAATACAAATAATAGTGGAATAACATTTAATAAAAACATTATAATATCATGAGAATAAAAGGATTCATGATATAATATGTCAAAGGATAGTATACACACCATATAATAGTGAATTGTTGCATAACAACAATGAGCTTTCAATAGAAATGTCAAATATGATGAAATCCCTTATAAAGAATGTGTCCTTGAATTAAGGACAAATCAATCACAAAAATATGTGTGACAAATATAAATACACCCAATATAAGTGGATATTATGTGTAAAACAATAAAAGGTCATTCACACATATTCAATGGATGACATATTCAATGACTACATGTTGAACCCAAAGAAATCGAAATTGGGTTAAAAAGTTCCCTTGACAGCCTAACGGCATCACATTAAAATGAGTAGATGAGAGATAAAAAGTGTATCTCATCACTTGGACATAAAATTTACATCAATAAGGATATATGAGAACATATCCCAACATAACAATATGTAAATTAAAATACCAAACAAAAGAAGTCTTTTTAAAAAAAGAGGAGGGTGAAAGGTTCCCTTACCGACTTGGGTATCTTTCAAAACATACACCCCATGAAAGAAGGACAATAGATCATTGATGTAAATACTCATAAACGAAAGTATATTACACAAAGAGTAGAATAATGGGAAGTACATACACCACTCAATGGAATTTGTGGAAAATGTAGCATAAATCTCACGGGAATAAAAGTTAGATGAAAAATCCCTTACGAAAACTCGGCAGCCTAACGGCGCCACATAAAACATCCGAATATGGATTGATGAGATAAAATAGGGTATCTAATCACAAATAAAATTTAAAGCAAGAGGAATATAAAATAACATCCCCCAACATTACAAAGAGGAGCTTAAAAGAAGTGACATAAAGGAGAGTACTTAAAAAGAAAGAGAGAGGTTAGATCTCTTACGAAAGTTTGGCAGCCTAACGGCGCCACTCAAAACTTCCAAAATGAATTTATGAGAGAGAATAGGGTCTCTCATAAAATGAAAATAAAAATTACATTAAGTATAATATAAAATATCACCCCAATAACAAGAAATATGAGCTTTAAATGGAATGACATAAAAGTGTGTACTTAAAAAGAATGAGAGGAGTAGGATCCCTTACCTCAGGTCCGACTTGACTCGATCGTTCTTTAACGTCCTGAATAATAAACTTGAGTTAATTTCTACTTGATTAAGAACCTTTTTAGAGTTCATTATTCCTTTTATATCACTTATTTCCATGTTATAAACATTATGTAACCAGTTAAGTTAATAATGTTTGTTTTGTCGATATTTGGTTCTTAAGTCGAAAGTGGACTTCTTACAATTACATGTTGTTCGTGTGGTAAAAGTTTATTTATATCCAGAATGAAATTCCTGATTTGGATATCATATATATCATATATATCCAGAATATACATGTATTTATAATATCCCATAATCATTTAGAGGTAAGAAATGAAATGCACCGTTTATGGAGACGGTAAGCCGTTCGTACGCATGAACACTACTTTCATTTCTTTCTCATATTAATGGAATTAAAATTAAATGAGAGGTATGTATATTTTAATTCCATAATTATATTCATCAATTAGAGGTATCATTCATTATATATATCCATTATATACATATACTTTTAATAGTACATTACATTTAGGGATAAGAAATGAAATGCACCGTTCATGGAGACGGTAAGCCGTACGTACGCATGAACGCTACTTTCATTTCTATCTCATACTTTAATGGAAAGAAATAATAATTATATAGAGGTATATTAATAATTCTAGTATAAAATCATATATAATAACTTTAAATCCATCCTTTACATGTCCCACATATGGTATTAACGAATCACATCACTTTGAGGGGGCGGTAGTTCGCACTTCCTTAAATGAAGATATCGTGTTTACCCATAATGGAAACCATGAAGGTATGCCAAAAATGAAAAATACAGAAGCTTAAAGAAAACATAAACATATTATATATCATATATAAAAATAGTGACATCATAATGGCCAACTTTGAAGGTGTTAAATGAGTATTGAACAATCATCATTTCGGGAGGCAGAATTTCGCCATCCACGGAAACCGTATGTTCTTTAACCATTTGATGTAGTTGTGTGAGAGTGTAGCTCGAATAAATCTTATTACAACATCCTAGTATATTGAAGATACTGTTTTTGTTACAAAATAAGTAAATTAAACAAGTTTAGGGGGTTGGAGAAACAAAATAAAACAAATGAACATGAGAGAATGAATTACCTTTAAAAGTGTAACTCCTTTTGATTTGAGCCTAAAGGCTTCCTTTGAAAAGATTCTGCCCAAAGGGAATCCTCTAGGATGAGGAGAGGGATGTGGAGAGAGTAAATGGGCAGGAGTTGTCCGAGCCAAAGGCTTGAGGAGTGTGTGAAATGAGGTAGAGGTGGGGGCCTTTTATAAGAGGAGAGGAGGGGCACTTTTGGAAAGTAAAGAAATATTACTTTATTTGAAAATGTGTTTCGGTTTTAAAAGGTCCCACATTGATATAATTCGTGGATAAGGTGATAAGGGTTAGAAATCTACTCATCCAATTGGTTTTGGACATGTGTAGTTCATAGATTTTACATTATCATTCCATTTTATTTAAATCGTCAAATAATGATGTCATCGCTGCATCATTATTATGTCATAAATAATTTTATTTATTTAATGTCTAAAAATTATAAAAAAAATACTATGATGTAGGAACTCTTTTTATATTTCCAATGACTATTTATAATCAAAAATCGGATCTTTATAACCCCATGTAAATTTTTTTTTCGTAAAACATATTATGTTTGTGTCATTTTTACTTTTACATTAAATAAAAAGTTATTTATGTCATTTCCCAACCAAAGTGTCTCCATGGGGTCCCCAAGTTGACCCATGGATTTTCATGGTCAGCCATGACACAACCAATAAGGTTGGGACATGTTTCTAGGTCATTTCATATTATTAAAGCATTATTTATACCTTAAACTACCCTAATTACCACTAATCGCGATTAAGAACTTAATAAGTTACAATTCACCAAAAAATTATTTTTATCCCATTAAACCACATTTTACTTCTTAATGACAACCATGTATGTCGGATTTTTGAAATTTAAAACACAATGATGGCAAAATTTCATTTAAATGGAAAATCAGTCTTTATAAGTACCACTTAGTGGTTTCACTATTCATCAAAAATTGAAGTTTTTCAGAAAATTACCAAAAATTCACCATAAGCTATATTTGATATTTCGAATTCAAAAATGAAGCCCATTTTACAAAATTCAAAACATATTAATCACATTAATTAATTTAATAATTAATTCCCACTGTCAGAGCAAATACCGTGTTTTTATAAAACAATAAGTATCAAAAGATTGACACTAGTTTAAGTCTGATTTCAAAGTGAAATTAATTCCAACAACCACTATTGGATTTAATGGTAAAAATATTTTGTAATTTCACTTTAATACCAATTCAAAATATAATTTAATTATATAAATAAATTAGATTAAAAAGAGGTTTTGAATTAAAACACAACATTTTACACTATTCATTAAAAAATGAACTTTATCGGAAAAATACCAAAAAATTACACAAAATAAAATTTGATGTCCCGATTCTTAATAAGAGTTTTATTTGGTCCACAAGAATTTATAAGAGTGATCAAAACTATATTTAATGACAGATCTCCATTAAAAGGCGATAAGTGAACCTTTAGTTAAAACTAGGGCATATACGCCTAAAATTGAATTCTTTCCGTATTTTAAGCCTTTAGCTTTTATTGGATAAATGTAAAAACATTTAAAAAAACATATATAATCATATTTTAGTTATTTATATCCATTCCCGCCAATACAACGGCTACATGTTAACTACCATTTGAAATAATATTATTTTATTATTAGAGTGCAATGTAAGATTCCCAAGAAACTCGTTGTTGCGTGTTGGGTACGCCATCGAGCATAGCGTCCCCTTTAAAGTCATATTAATATTTTATTCACAAATATGGATAAATATGAAAATGACATATTCTTTATTTACCTAGGGTGTTACAATTATTCAATTATATAGTTTATTCAAAATACTACACATGTAATAGTTCATGTAATATCAAACAATGTATGCATGGTGTATGCATACACATGTATTCAATTTGAAACAATGCACACCATATTTATACATATGACATGATTATTCTATGCATACTGTATATACCAGAACACATAATGTACAACATATGAATATTTTATTTAAATATTTTGTGGATCTAGAAGATTTATAATAGTATTTAATAAAAAATATATGTGAAATGATTAAATTTTAGAAGTGTTTGAATGGAAAAAATTTAGGTATGGAATTTTAAATTCACACAATAGAATTAAACTTGATGATTTTTAATTATATATATTATGTTTTGATCCTTTTTAAGAAAAAATAAATAATTCATTGTTAATTGATATTAATATGTTTGAAATTTTTAGTTATTAACACAGAATATTCATAAAATGAAAAAAATGTAATAGAATAAATCAAAAGCCACATGTGATTTTAAAATATTTTATAGAAAAAAATCATGTTAATAGAATATTACATAAAAATTCAAATGAAAAATTATTTATAATAAAATTAATAATAATTAATTGAAAATAAAAAGAGGAATAAATTTAGGTTAAACTAGGAATAGTAGACTAAAAAAATTAAGTGACATTTTCCCTGTCCTCAATGCCACTTCATAACTAACAGGAAATGAATCAACAAGAAAAATATTCTTTCTATTAAAATGAACCATTTCTCCAAACCATATACAATTGTATAATTGTGCACAATGTTGATAAATATGTCATGTGACTAATACACAAAAAACATAATAGTGAATGTGAATTGGTGAAATCACTCCCTCAAATAGTGGATGCGCAATGATTAAAATAAGTGCAGAATATAAAGTTGACACTGAAATATTTTACATGGAAAACCCAATAAAGGAAAAACTACAAGACCTAGTCCAGAAAGGGGAATCCACTCTAATAAATAATTACATGGTAGATAATCCAAAAAAATGGAAGGGATTTGAAAAGTAATACTAAGAAAAATAGTGGATGAAAGGTGGAGAAAAAATACCATCTGAATAAAGCCTCAAATGAAGAATAAAACCTGCTAATGAAACCAAAATAGATATGACCATGAAAGTAAAAGATCAGTGTCTGAAATAAAATGGAGATTTAAAATCATATGGATCAAATAAAAAACACCATAAATAAAATTTGAATAGATCAGAGTAGTACCACCAATTGTAGATCTGAAAACTAAACCTTGAAAATGCAACTATATTGCCTCCAACAACAAAAGTGAGAAGATTTTCACATCTCAAATATATTGGAGAGTCACCACATGATATCCCATGTATCTCCGTAAATACATCAAATACATTTCGGTACAGATATAAATGAAATAAAATATATATCATTGATTATATCAAATATATCTCATCTAGGATACCTTAAATTTCTTCTAAAAGATATCAGATATGTATCATCAACGATATAAAAAATACATCGGGGTGAGATGAGGAGGCGACCCAACACATAATTCATTAATTTGCGAGACTTTGGGATATATTGATAACATATCAATCTAAAATAATAAATACATAAATATATTCCCATAAGAATTATGAATTCAGTTAAACATTATGTATTCCATTGTCTGTGAGTTTTTAGATGATGTAAAATCCCAAAAATATCCTCCTTGATTTGAATATTGGAATCATTCAATATTTCCTACATAAGATTAAAATGGATTCATTAATTGATAAAAAAAGAGTTTGATTTAATCATCCATGATATTCACGTGGTCTAGTATCTTATAAATATTAGAATATCCATAATAATCCCCAAAATATTTCCATGCTCATTGTACTCTTAATGTTGTAAAAATATGATAATTAAATTTCAATGACATGATAAATATATAGAGATAGTATTACACGTTATTTAATCAAATTTCATGATTATTCATCATTTTTTTAGACTCTCCTTGACCATGGGGTTTTCTAAAATAGCTTATTATTCTAAAATTAGGGGTGAGACATTACTTCTACATTATTTAATTCCAATCCCATAAAAAAAATTCAATCTCCACATAATCCCCATTTATAAGAGGAATATATCAAATATAATTGTGTAAAAAATTAAACAACATCTAAAACTATAGTGTAAAAATAAAAGTGATATATAATAGATTCAATTCATGAAATAGGATTATTATTACATTTGATGATATGAATGTCATATAATAAAATGAATAATAGATTCATTGATGATGTTAATAAACAATAATTTTTTGAGTAAGTGCTTTGGGTAACGATGTCAGAGTAAAGTGAAATTATTATAAGGAAAATATCATTTTCATGGTGCATAATATCTATAAATATTATCTTTTTTAAAACATTTTGAGAAATTAAATATTGAAATAGATATGAATTATAGAATACATATCATGGAAAATTAATCATGTAAAAACATTTTAGTTAGTTTTATTTTAATCATTTATTAAATAAAATTAATAAACAAATCTGGAATTTTGATTCAAAATTTATTGCTGATAATATAACCAAAGAATATATTTCTTATATTAATGGGTAAAACATTAACAATGATCTATTAATAAAGTAATCTATATAGTAATATTCATTAGAAATAATTCACTATAAGGTATTTTAAATAAAAAAAGTTAATTAATTTCAAAATGGGTTTTATAAAAAATTACATAATATTTTGTTTTAATAGTAAAATATGATTGAAATGGATATATATTAATTAAATATATATATATTTATAAAAAATTTAATTATAGAAGCATTTGTACATTTACTGAAAAAATATCAACTGATCTACTGATTTGGTGTCTAATGTTCTTATACATAGATCATCAAAAAAATTGATAAAATTTTGATACATATTTTAAATATTATATATTTAATGTAGACTTTATTAAAAACATATTCTGAAAAATTTAATACAACAATTGACTATGTATATCATATTCTTATTTTTCGTTACTTTTAGAAAAAAAACTATAAAAAACCTTCAAAATATATTAATTCTTTCCATGGTTACTAAAAAAACATAAATTATTCATTATAAACTCTATAATTATATTTCATGTGCACATATTGATGCACTCAACAAGCAGAACATATGTGGGAGGTTACTAGAGTGTCATGAAATATAAAGAATGCAGTAGGATTAATAGTGAATAAAGATCTAGTGGCATGTGTGATGAAAACAATATGAACAATGACAGCTAGTAATTTAGGGCCACAACATATCCCTGGAAAATGAAAATACAAATCTTTTAAATTTTTTATTATTAATTTTGATGCATTATATAAATATCCAATGAAAATATTTAATGCTTTAACTAGAGATCATTTAGTAACAAATCTAAATATAGAAATTTTAATATATTAAAATTACATCATACAATAAACACAGAACAGTATGTATGCACTAAAATCTTAATATATTTTCATATCTATGTATATTCTTACAGGAGAATTGAAAATAATTGTAGTGACTATTGTTCTAAATAAATCAAAAATCTAAATAGGTAGGTAAGAATTAAATTTATAATATTTTACTTTTAATAAATGAAATATATATATTAAATACGGGGCTATTTATTATATATTAGAACATTTATATAGCAATTTAGTTGGATGTAATTAATTTTTTATATTTAAAAAATATAGAAAACAATGTATTTAACATTTCCACTAACTAGAATCAAACTCATGGATCTATAAAAATAAATTCAATCTAAGTGACACGATTTAAAAAATACATGTTGAATTTCCATAGAGTTATTATAAAATTATTTTAAATTTTTGTTTTAACATGGAACAAACTATTTATTATTTACCCATATAATAATATATAGTTTAGAATATGGTTTAGAAACGTTTCTCAAGGACATCATTGGAATTACAAATTAAAACTGTAAATATTTATTCATAATTTTTATATTATTAATATAAATTGTGGAATATATATCCCATCATTGAGAATACAATAATCCAGTGTCCCTATTTCAAAAACATTATAAAAAGGGATGTATAAATATATCAAAACTCATTTTGGAATTAGTTTTCCAAAAAAAATTCTATAGTATCAGAATATGTAACATACTAGAATTAATTATTTTTCATTATAGAAGATAAAAAAATGGATATAAATATTGAATTTACATCTAGGTTACTATTTTCTATATTAAATAATAATATACGATAAATAGTTGATGACTGTTAATTTTAGGTATCAAAAGAAAAAATCAGGATTTTAATAGACACCTATTTAGATTAATAGATCTCATGTTGTGATTTTTATTCATGTGAAATATTATAAGAGTTTAATATGAAATAATTGTTAATTTGGATCTATTTATTATATTATAGGAAGATAAAAAAAGTTTTCACCTCAAAAATTACATCATAAATGAATAAATAAATAATCATTTATTATTTAATGTGTATCCATGTAAGTATTTTAAATCAATATAATGAATCCAAGAATAATGAGTGATCAAATATATAGATTCAATATATTTATAATGATTATATGTAATCAATTTTATATGAATAAATCACTTGGATGTGAATGTTTCTAAAAATGTAGTAAAAGACAGGTCAAATTTAAAAATTAAAAGTAACCAATTTTTAGTGAATTTTTTTGTATTCCTATTAAATGTGAATGGGGTTATTAATTCCTTATATATTAAAATAATATAGAAAACAATTTATATAACATTTCAACTATCTAGATTTGAAATCATGGATCTATAAAAATAAATGTAATCTCAGTGATGCGACTTAAAAATTACATGTTGATTTTCCATAGAGTGATTATAAAATTACATTAAATTTGAGTTATAACATAGAACAAATTATATATTTTATACCCATATAATAATATATAGGTATGAATATGGTTTAGAAAATTTTCTCAATGACATCGTTGGAATTACTAATTAAAACTAGAAATATTTATTCATAATGTTTATATTATTAATATAAATTTTGGAATATATTTGTGTCGCGGAATGCTAGATCAAAACATTGAGAATACAAAAATACAGTGTCACTATTTTAAAAACATTATAAAAAGGGTTGTATAAATATATCAGAAATCATTTTTGAAATAGTTTTCCAAAAACATTTTCTATAGTATCAGAATATATAAATTACTAGAATTAATTAATTTTCATTATAGAAGATAACAAATTGATATAAATTGAATTTAAATCTAGGATACTATTTTTTATATTAAATAAAAAAATATGCGAAATAGTCGATGACTATTAATTTAACTTATGAAATTAAAATATCATGATTATAATAGTCACCTGTGATGATTCATAGATCTCATGTTGTGATTTTTATTCTTGTGGAATATTATTATAGTTGAATATGAAATCGTTGTTAATTTAGATCAATTTATTATATTTTAAGAAGATAACAATAGTTTTCACCTCAAACATAACATCATAAATGAGTAAATCAATAATCACTTATTATTTAATGTGTATCCATGTAAGTATTTTCAATCATTATAATGAATCCAAGCATAATGAATTACCAAATATATAGACTCTATTTATTTATAATGAATATATTTTATCAATTTTATATGAATAAATCACATGGATGTGAATGTTTCTAAAAATGTAGTAAAAGACAGGTCAAATTTAAAAATTAAAAGTAACCAATTATGAGTGAAATATGTTTGTATTCCTACTAAACAAGAAAGGGGTTATTAATTCCCTATATAATACTATAATAAAATTTAGTCATGAAATGATTCAACAATAGAAATATAAGAATTTTTTTTTCAATTCTTTGTTTCCATGTGTACCTTATGAACTATCCATTAAGGGGTATGTAATTAGGAAAATCATCCATCCATGATTTATCTTGGTGAAATAATATATCATAATGCATTTACTTGGAAACTGTAATTGTAAATTTAAGTATAAGGTCACCCAATTCAAACTCAAAATTTATCTCTTGTTTATCATAAAACTGAGAAATTCATGTCGCAAAATCAATGTAAAAATATTTTTGAAACCTAATTTTAATTGTTAAATTGACATTTTTCAAAATTAATTATAATAAAATCAACATGTGAAAATTGTAAAATTTACATGTTGGAGTATAACTACAAAGGGTAGGGTTTATAGAGATAGATATACATAATGGGGGAGAATGATATTACATGATTTTGTGGAATCTAATGGTCGTAGTGTATATTGATGGAAGAAATAAAAGGGGGTGGATATTGAAGGTAATATTGCAGGAGATATTGAATTCTTCTTAAGGAAATAATATAGTTTCCTAAAATTATATACACTGTATTGAACATGAATGTTTTTTTGGAAAACATAGAAATATGGTGAAAATAATAAATATGTATTTAAGAAATGTACATTCGATTGTTTCTTCTACATTAAACATCTAATAATAAATGGAATTTTTTTGGATAATCTAATTTAATTTAATGAAAAATTTATGAAATAGTTTTTATAGTTCAAATAATTATTAATAATGATAATCATATAATTAGATATATGTTATGATATGATGGTGATGGAATAATAACTATGTGTGTGGATGGAATAAATTTAAATGTATAATCATTTTAAAAAAAAAATTGTACTCAACATATTGATATAGTTCCACAATTTCCCTAATTACAAATGAAATATTCAAAATATAATTATAATTTTATTAAAACATTATTCCTGGGCCTAGTAAGATAGGAATGTGACCATTTTATATTACATGTTTATATAATGTAATTAATTTGTCGATTTTTGAAAAGTTGACATATAGTTACAAGAATCACATTTAGTTAAATCTATCAAGATGATGCATTTTTATTTACAATTTATTTAGTTGGTAAGAATGTTAATTTTCTAAAACAAGAAATTGAATTTATACGTACCGAAATAATATATTTAAATTTCACAATAATATATCCAACTCAGTTATTTTCTATAATATATGTGTTAGATGATTAAATATTAATCGATTATGTGAAGGAATCAATAATGATAGAGATTGAGGGATGGTGCCGATGAATGTAAGATAGTATTTCTATATTTTTTAATGTAAATTTTAATTTTATTTTAGAATTCACATAAGTGAGCCTGCATTTTTGAATGAAATAACAATAAAATAACAATCGTTAGGGAGGGATGAAATGAATATTGAATCAAAATAATTTTTAATATTATAAATATTTATATTAAATCTATATTTGAAAAAATAATATATTTTCAATGTGATGCAATATTTTCTAAAATCGTGTTATTTTTATAGTTTCACATTTTACTCACAAAATATATTATTGAATGTGGTCATTATTAAAGTTAAAAATATTTCATTAAAAACTTCAATAGTGATTATTATAAATTGTAATCAATTTAATGCATTCCAAATGAAATATTCTAATAAAAAAAATTAATTTATATATTTGATAAGTTCATGTTACATTACCATTACATCATTGTAATTATCTAGTATGAAGTTATATGAAATTAAAATATTCAACCATAGGAATTGATAATCGATTATGAAATCATGTAATTGGAAAATAATAGTTTTATAAATCATAAATATTGATGAAAACATTAAATGTAAATATAGGTTTTTTCTAGAAAAAACACATAGTACATGAATAAATTTTATTATTATATAGTAAAATAATGAAAATGAAGAATATAAAAATATGATTGTAAAATATAAATAAATTGAATAATTTTTATCCATATATAGAAACATTTTATACTAGATAAAATATATACAGTATTATATTATTGATTATTAATACATAATATGAAAATAGAAATATGTACATTTTGTACATTTTGTGCACTCTGGTAAAGTCACTCATTCAAAGATATGAAAATGGAAAAAAATATATTATCATAAATAAGAGATGATAATATATTGAAAAATGATATTTTTTTATATTTTAGAGAATTTTGGAGTAATAAAAAATTAAAAATAAATCATGAAAATAAGGATGTTTCAAAATATGTTGTAATGTAATAAAATTATATTTGCATAATATTTATGTTATATGGTTTTATAATGTAGTTTATATGAATTCATATATAAATAATAATGAAAAAAATGTAAATCTAAATTATAGAAAATTAATAATTAAATAATATTTTGTCCATCCTCCGTAAATTTAAATAAGATATTATAAACCATAAGACAACATCATCTTATTAAAAATTTTCATGAATAATCATAAATGAATATAATGAAAAATATAGGATTATGTATTATGAAATCTCATCATGGATATAATTTATTGCCAAAAATAATTTTATGTTAAATAAATATTGATTTAATAAATATATTAGATAATTTCCAATTGTTCTTAAATTCATAATATATTATTATCAAATTAAAATATTTTAGTGGAAATTATATTGAGTTGTATTTGATGGTATGGTTATTAAAAATAAGAAATTATAAATTTATAACATTTATAAGAAAAAAAATAAAAACCAATTGTATGGAAAATGGAAAAAAAGTACGGAATATGATATGGGGCTGGGATGTTGTGGCTGGAATTAAGAATCCAGGGAAAAGTGAATATGAATAAAATATTGAATCATGAAATTATTTAAATGGGGGTGAAACATTTAAAATTAATTAGGTCATTCATTATAATTATAGTTATTTTGATTTTAAATAATTATACACATTATAGATATTCAATGTTTGAAGATGTAATTAGAAAAATATTCATTTTACATATTAAGAAAAAAATATCACAGACAAAATATGATTATTCTAAATACAATATTATGTAAGATTCATATTACTTATTCAATATATGAATATTTTATATAATTAAACTAATAATACACATTAAAAATTATTTTTTAAAATGTAAGAGTTTATCTGTTATATACCACTAATAAATGACAATTTCATATGACTGATTTAGTTTTCAATATTTCTATATTTTTATAATTGGTATAACATGAATATTTTTTAGAGTATTTTTATTTTATACTGTAATTTATAATTTTAAAATTCCATTAAAGTATGTATATTACAAGTTTTATAATGGTCGTTAGTAACAAAATTTTAGTTTACAATATCAAAAAGTATATTTCATTTAATTTAAATGAATGTTGCACCTCTAAAATTTTATAATATTTTTTATAAAAAAATAAATAATGTATAAGAATACTGTATCAAACATATTCATTAGGGATAATATGTAATTTTAAATTCATATTCTCATTTTTTATATCATGACATTTAATAATGGGCTTGCACCTAGAAAAAATGTTTTAAATAAAAAGTATGAATTTATATATGAATATTTTGTTATTAAAAAATGTTTTTGTGATACTTGTGTTTTTCATTATTTTATTATTATGTTTTTTATCATCAATTTTTTAAAATGAATAAAACATTTTAGGAATTTAAATACTAGTAATTTGGAAGGAAAAAGAATTTTTTGGAAATTTAAATCATTAATATAACTATAATATGATTCTGTGTACAACAATGTCATAATATTATATATTTTTTAATGAATTAGAAAGATGAATGTTCTATATAATATTTAATATATATAAATATAAAAATCTCAGAATTTGTTTCTATTTTTTTGAATGTAAAATAGAATGGTATATGGGTTTGAAGTTTGATAATGTGAAAAACTAAAAGGCTCCAAATTTTAGGGAAAATTTATTATCATGTATGTGAATGAAATATGGTATTCATATAAAATATATGACTTAGGAATGTGCGTGATAGATAATGTTTTCATAAAAATAATATATAATATGAAATAGATATATTCATGTAATATATTTATAACATAAAATATAATATACAATTATAATGGAATAGGAAAACATAATGCACATATAGCATTCAGCTTACTAGATTATATTAATTAATTGAATGAAGACAAATATATATTTAATGTTAGAATACTTGAAAAAATATTTACTCCTAGAAGCCAAATAGTTTACTCATGTATGAACATAGGACATATTGATTAATGGAAGATATATAATTTATAGTTTTGACAATGTAGGATGTGGGTGTCCGAAAATAAAAAGGTAAATCCAAAAAATGAACAACATAGCGCATCCATCACATAAATGATGTTTGGATAATAAAATTATGAAAATGATTAAAAAATTAAGGGCTGACAATACACTAAAAAAATAACACAGCCAAACCATAACCATGGATTTAGGTGATTCAGAAAAAAATTATTGCTGGAGTAAATTACCCAGTGGATGGCAAGGTGATCAAATAGGCCCACATGATGAAATGAGATGGTGAAGTTTATTGTTGAATCACCAGTACTATTTACATAATTACTCACTTTTAGGGTATAAACTTTGGGATGAGGATATATGAAAACATAGATAATTGAAATTTAGAATTGGAAAAAAATAAAAAAAACCATTACACTATAAATTGAATGGTACTATGATAAAATATAGATGTCTTATTGTGAAATGTCATAGGGTGATGTGAGAAAATTTTTGGGTGATGCGAGAAAACCTACGAGATAAAAATTGAATGTTTATAAGAGATCAGGGGTTTGATGTGAATGGTAATACAATCATAGGAGGGGAATGAGATTTTATTTTCCTAATAAATCAATGATTTACGGGAGGTGGGGTATGGGGAAGAAGAGAGGTATCGTTGATTATGGGGAATTGTAGACATACCAGGATTAAGGAAGATAATGTATTAGTAAAGGATGAAATAACTTGGATTATGAATATGTAATTGAGAAGATAGATATTAAAATTTATCGAAGGAAAAAACTCATGAACGTGAAACATGATTATGAAAAATAAAATAATTAATATAATTATAAATATGATAATAATAACTAGTGAACAATCACCTAAATCTAAACTCCTTATAATTTTTTATTATGAGTCATACATTACAATGTGAAACATTATTTTCTTTAAAAGAACTAATTAAATCAGTATAAATTGCACCAAGTGTTACCAATATCTAGTTAATATATAGGACACTTAAACTTATCAAATATATCTTAAAATAACCAATAATATACATAAAATTCAATGAAACAATAAAAATATACTTTTGACATCATAATTAAAGATATTTCAATTAAACATAATTCCCAAATTTTGTTAATAAAGTTGTATATGTCAACTTTTTTATTTTTATTTGATGATTAAATTTTTTATAATTAATGTAAAACATTCAATTTTATGAATATATATTGTAAACTAAAAATAAAAATTAATATGTAATAAAAAATTTATCATCATAGGAACATCAACTCATTGATTTGCTCTCATACAATTTCATCATCTATCATAACATGTGGATTCTTTATCACATCTATTCACTAGACGTTAGACTTCACATCCTTAAATTCAACATCATCACAGATCACTCATTCAGAATATTCATGATTTCATGACTTTTTTTCAATGCCTCTCCCCATTTTCTTTATCTAGATGATATTCACTCCACATATCCATGTCCACAAGAATCCACAATGGTCACCACCTAGATCGGTACACTCCCATTAATTACCATAAAAAAATTCCACCATCTCCAACAAAACCATTGAATAAACATATCAGTAAAATTCTCAACTTGAGAACATCAATCTCTTATCTGATCCCAACATAAATTATTTAATTCTTATTTAAGTATTTCAAAAAACTATGAAATTATTGAATGGTTCATCACCTACTTCCAAAATATTTATAATATTTTCAACATGATTATAATAAAATTTGGTAATAAGAAGAAGCATTATCCTTATATTAACCCCCTTACTATCAATATTGATCCTAGACATAAATATATCAGCATGAAAAAAAAGATGTTGGAGTTGCTATAAATTTTCACAAATAATAGTCCATTTATGTACATACAGATATTTTGGAATCTATTGATGTGTACTAATTACTAACATATAAAGAGGAGAGAACCATATGAAAAACATTGTCCTTTAATTTGGATATTCAATCTATATATGTGATTATAATTCTTATTAATAAAATTTATTATATTTTGTTTATATTTGGTTTTTATGTTGATGTATTATTTAGCGATATTTCGTTGTTCGAAAATAACATTTCCCTTGGATTTGTTTTATAATTCATTATTTCTCAGAATCATTAATTATGAATTTTTTTTTGTTTTTTTACTATTGTATGATGCTTTGTATGGTTTTAGGTAGGTCTTCCGTGAGGGGTGGGTCAAATTTTCATTATATGTTATTCATATTAAACTTACTCTACATTTATCTTAACTAGTTTTATAAATTTTACTATCTCCAAAAAAGAAATTTCTTGTTTTTTATTTTATCTATTATAAATGTGAAACTAATCAGTAAAGTATAACTTGTTCATTCATAAACTAAAAAGATATTATATTTTTCCACCAAAACATTTTTTTAGGATTGTTAATTTATTATTAAATACTCAGGGCTTCCTATGTCAAAGGGATGAATGAACTAAAAAGATGTTTTATTTCTCTGTTTTAGTAGTATATTGTGAATTATAAATATAGAATGTATTTGTAGAATTATGGAATTGAATGAACATGTTTTAAAAAATTGTACATCGGACATAGCCTTTGGACCCCGACATGTTCAAATTATTTGTGTAGTTATTTGGTTTTTTTCTGTTCCTCTTCATTATGTTGATAAGGTATCATATTTTTACCATTATTTTTTACAAAATTAATTGAGGTAAAAATAGAACTCTGATGAGTTGAGAACTTTATGGGTATTTTTATAAATTGACATCAAAATAAAATTATTCCCTTGGCCTTTGGTTATGACCCTTTTCATAAAGTTATGTTTTTGTATTAAATTAATTTATTGAACTATATATATATATATATGGTCATTAATTTCAATATATTACTTCACATTTATACATGATGTACATAAGATACCATCAATTATTTGAAGGTGAAATTATTTTTATTGAGAATGTACGTTCAATAGAGTGAAAACTATTACAAACCTATTTTTTTGGTAATTTCAGGTTGCTTTTTGTTGGGAACCCAAATTATTTTAATTAACAATGAATTCAAGGTGAAAATTTTCTTCTTAGTATTCCTAAAATGTTGTACCATTAATATTCATACCCTCATCAATAGATAATTTTTTTGTGCTCAAATTATAATAATTTCAATTGCATAAAACCATGACTATTTTTTTGTATTTTATTTTATTTTAACAGACATAATCATCTATTAGAATCACAATAACAATATATAGAATAATTTTTCTTCTTGTTTCCATATTTTCTATTATACTATACATTTTTAAATTAATTATTATTTTGAGATGTAGTTCTTTGTGATAACACTTATTTCATTACATGTTATCATTCTGAAAACATAAACAATATAGCAATATGTAATTTTATTTTATGATGAAATTCTCCAAATGAAACTCTCTAAATTATTTCTGTTATCCTTTTTACCGATATTAACATTCATAATTTTTTATTGTGAATGAAATTCTCTAATTAATTATCACTTTAATTCATCAAAAAAATATATTTGCGGGATAAGTTACATAAAAGGGGCTACAAGTAACATTGTTAAGTCTTCACTTTGTGTATTACTCCAAATTTTATTTTTTAGATATTTCATAATTTGAATTTTCCATGTATAAAATACAATTAAAACAAATGTTATTTAATTATAAATATTTGTTCCTTACATGTAATCATCTCCTATTTTCTTACTTATCATCATAATGAATACCTAAATATTTTATAAGGTGATTATTATATGATAACATGGAAATATAAAAATTATCCCCTATGAACTACCATTTCATTAATTTGTACATTTTTTTTATCATTTTGAATTATTTTATATAGAATAAATGTGTAAAATAATTCTCTATAGGATTCATCACTATAGTAATTAGATGGGTTGGTAGATTAAGGTTGGGATTGGTTTGATGGAAGGTTTATGGTCTGGGGATTAAAAATGAGGGGTAGGTTTAGGAACATTGGTAGGTTTAGGTAACATGATAGAGGATAAGGTTAGGGCTTCGGTTGGGGAGGTGTTGGGGGTGGGTCTGTTTAGGGAACATTTCATTTGGTAGATGTATGATAGAGTTGGTTATAAGGCATGAAGAATGAGGGTAGGTTTAAGGAATGCATTTTGCAGGGATGTGGGTGTGGTGGATTACAATTGGGGTCAGTATCATGGGTAGGGGTTTTAGGATTAAGGATAAGGCTTCAGATAGGGTCCTTGTAGGGATAGGGGTGGGGGATAAGTTTTTTACTTGTGTAGTGGGTAGGTTAAGGGTCGGGGGAAGTAGGTTAAGGGATAGGGATAAGAGTAGGTCATGGGATGTGGTAGGGTGTGTGGCTTTAAGGCCAGGGAAAGAGAGTTAGACTAGGGATGTGGTTGTGGGTGTGGTGGGTAGGTTTTGGGATGGAAACTAGGTTTTTGATTGGGGTGGATTAGAATTGGAGCTCTCTTAGTATGGGGGGTGGATAGGTTGGGTGTAGTTTAAGGGTCAAGGGATTGGATTTGGGTGATGGATAAGGGGAGGTTTATGGATGGTGTTGTGAGATAGATTTAGGGATGGGGTTTGGTTTAATGTGTAATAGTTTAATACATAAAATTACATTATCTTCTAAACTATATTATATAGCATATATTTCACATAACATCGACTGGCCTTTCATTACATACGATATTGAGTATATCCCAAACAAAACGTTAGTATTAAAATTATTTAAATGATATATTTATCACATATCCATTAAATATAAAATAATGAATAATTTTGAATGATTTTTTATTATTATTTATAATTTCTTCACATAAATAAAACACCTTTATAATAAAATATATATGATTTGTTAACGTAGTTATAGGTTTAGAAATATTATTTTCTTAATGCAACTAATTTTTATAATCATTTCAGAATAATAATAAAATGAATTTTAGAAACACATATAAATGTAATTTGAAAACATATACATCATTTTTGAATTCAGAATATTTAAATTTAATTAAGTTGTATTTTTAGTATTTTTCTGAATAGTTTCAAATATTGATGAACATTGAAATTTCTGCATTTTTTTAAAACATTACTTTTTCAATTAAGTAATTAATTTATTTTAAATTTTTTTTTTAATTCAAAAATAGAAAAATAGTAAACATATTAACTCATTTTATGTCATTGAATCCATTTTTATAATATAATTACATATACATATTTTTCATCTTTTGACGGTCTTTTTTACATACTTCTTAGCCACGTTTACAAGAAAAGAATTTAAATTAATATTACCACTTAATTTAATTGAATTTTTTAAAAAGGATATACATTGTTGTAATTAGTATGAATAATCATGTATACTAGGATCGATAAAAATATTAGAAATAGTAACATTTGAATTTAATTCATAATGAATAATTATTTTTTTGTAATTAATGGTAAAAGTAATATTATATTAATATTAATTCACCATAAAAATTTTCCTAATTTCATTGGATATGTGTATGTTGACCCAAAACATCCTTATGCCAAAATATGATCCTTTTTAGCCCTCTGTTTTAGATTTTGATATTTATTATACATTATTAAAAGAAGAATTAAAAATTCCATATTTAAATTTTAATAACTAAATGAATATTAATATAATTTTATACATAAGATAAAATAATTTATAATTTAAATTATAATAAATTTAGCTTCATCATGTTAATTAAATTTTAATTTTTATGAAATAATGAACGTAATTATAGGCTATTATAATAAGGATGTAGTAAGTGGTTAATTAATTGAGAAATAAAATAATTTTTTAGAAATAATAAAAATCAAAATTTTTATATTTAATGACATAGACTAATTTTATAGATAAATTATACATTTTAGTTACATATTGGAAGTATTGGATCGAAGTTATCATGTGGGATTGATATTTTTAAAAATACAATCAATGAATTGTATCAAAATTGACAGAATTGATCTTTAAAAATAAATATTATTTTATCAATTTTTATACAAATCCTAAATATATATAATTCTGCCAATGAACTAGGATAATGTCATAGATATCATAAATGATCCAATTGTGTTTAGTTGTACATTTTATAGTAACTATATTAATCCTATTGTATAAAAAGACATGTTGTGTCACGACCCGTCCTCAGGGCCCGTGCTGTGACTACTCCAAACTCGCCTTCCATAGGCCAGAGGTTGGCGACTAGCACCAAAGGCGTAAATCTAGGTAAATGGGAAGTCATTGCCTTTATAAAGAAAACAAACACTACAGAGTACAAAAACTGAAGTAAACACTAATTAAACTGAATACACATGTAAGTAATAGAATGTAAATGTGCCAGTACAAAAACCCAGCTAAAAGTGTAGTACAACTGAATAGAAAGTACAACAACTAAAAAGTAAAGAAGGAACCACGAATTCATCCTTCGTAACTCCCACCTAAAGGGTGAGTAAAGACAGTATCATCGGCTCCTCGAGTTCGGCCTTCCTTTTTATGTACGTCCCGCCTAATAGTGCACCTTCGTGTACCGTCCCGCTCCTCAAGCCTCAACTACGATCAGTAATGTCCGTCGTCTACAACCAACACAACCTAGTGCGGGAATAGCCCATGTAGGGGTGAGTATACAATACTCAATAGTGACCCCGAGACTCTTGATGGTATCACAGAATCCACAAAGGATAAACCACAAAGGAATGATACGAATACAAGTATCAACCAACACTACATAGGTATATTCATATACATATACATAAGTCATCAATTCCTATTCTGCTCCAACTCAGGAGCTCATGTACAGCCCAGTCCACAAAGGAAAGCATTACTGAATCCAAAGAGGAAAGTACGTTCCAATCAACATAGAGAAGCAAGTCAATCATATCGAAGATAATGATTGAAAGTCAAGATTCAGATCACACATGTATACTACTCACAAACAGAGGTGGAGATGATTATATGTAGCCTCTGAATCATTTCCTCTATCGAACCCACGTAGGATCCAAGTACATATGTCATCACTGCTGGTCCCACGTAGCATCTAAGTAATGTAACTAACGCTGTCGAACCAACGCAGGATCCATGTACAGTCGTCCTCACTTCCGACCCATGTAGGATCCAAGTACAGTCAACAACACTACCAAAACCACGTAGGATCTAAGTACAGTCGTCCTCACTACCGAACCCATGTAGGATCCAAGTACAGTCTCCATAGTCATCGAAATCACAGCCAGCTCTACGTTTCCCGCACACACCATGCTCGATTCTAGGAGGGTCCGCTCCACGAGCCATAGGATCGATACATCAACTGTCATGGATTCTCAATGTTCATTCTCGTCAATATTAACTCAACGCGACAGACGGCGCGCCAATCGGATGCCCAGTCTGAGAGTTATTGGCTTTTTCGTCCTAGGGGCCCAGTTGGTTTTTAAGCTAAAACCATCCCAACCATACTCCAGCTGCATCAAAACCTTTAGCGAAGTATGCCAAAATAACGGTCTCAGTAGCAGGAATCCAGCAAAGTCGATAGTACGTCAATCAGATGTCCGGAGCTCATGTTATAAGTGTTTCCGCTTTGAGGGCCTTGTTGGTTTCGTGTTTGAACCAATCCGGTCGTACCAATAGTTCTCCGAAACATTGAGTGTAATATACAGAAACGACCGTCTCAATCCTAGGATCCCAACTCAATGGACAATGCGTCGATAATAGGTCTGTAGCTCTAGTTATGGGCGTTTGAACAGATCTGTCTGAAAATAGGGGGATTGGGCCCGGTCCAAACCGTCTCAATACCCCCTGGGTTGGCCCGAACCGGGTCGACCCAACTCAGGTCCGGGACAGGCCCAGTTTTGCGCGGCCCAGGGGCCCACCACTGGAGCGGCCATGCGGCTCAGCTTGGAGCCAGCCGCAAGGTGCGAAGGGGGGCGCAGCCCCCTTAGAACCAAACGGCGGACCCAGTGGGGTCCTCCCGGCTTGCTGGCTAGGGGTTTCAACCACCGGTTTTCCTAGGTAACTGAGGGCCATAATGACAGGCTGAAAGAGACACACGGGACCTGCGGGTTACCCCCTCCAGGGTGTGCTGGCGTCCGGCTCAGCCGGCCACTCCTCTAAACCGCTGCGTCTATAGGACGCCGCTCCTGCCCATCTGGCGCGACGTAATGGCGTCGCGCCACTCCGTCGCGGCCTGCTCTTGGTCGCGGCCTCCTTTGGCCTCACCGGCGCACTGCGATAGTGCAACGCACCTTCGCCTCGTCCTGCCACGTCCGCAGTTCCATTCTCTTCCATACATTGTACAATGACACCCCACCACCGTCGTCTCAAGATTCAATGATAATCAACAAAAGAAGGGGAAGAGAAATTGGTCGTGTTTGTGCAGTCTGATCTCATCCAATTACGTCAATAACAAGTGGCCAAAAATATGACATGCTCAACGACAGTAGAAGCACAATTTTAATTGATTAAAATTGAAATTAACCACTTTCTCAAAAGAATTTCGTGGAAGCTAGTGTCGTGGGGGTGGTCTAAAAGACGGCCTTGGCGTGCATACAAGGAGGGGATGGTGTCTCAATCCTACTGCAGAGAGGAGAAGGAACGTCATGTCGATATCTCCTTGTGGTGACAGCGTTCTTCGTCGAAGTATTGACGTTCTAAAATGAAGGTGATTATGTTCTTCAAGACATAGAGTTCTCTCCACAAATATCCTCACATAAAAAACAACCAAAATAAAATAAGGCCTTCCGTTATTTTATTAACACATGAAATGATTTTCAAAATTACAAAATTAAAATTTATTTAAGTGATTTAATAATTAAATTAATTGAGTTGGAAAGTGTTTTAGAGGGAGAGAGAAGAAGTTGAGTGGTTTCACATTAAAGGGGAGTTAACAAAATAAGGGGTGAGTTATGGAGTTAAGGAATGTGAAAAAGTGGGTGTCGTGTGGGCCCCAACTCCCTCATAACCACACATTGGAAGTTGGGTCGTCGTGGGCCCCACCAAATACTTCCCATGACAGACTTTAACTACCATGGATTAAATAAAATTGCATACAATTTTATTTTACATAACATTTAATCCCCAAAACATAATGTGTTCTCCCAAGAAAACGCAAATCCAGTAACGGTCTTCTTAAGAAATTACCGGTGATGCAGTTTCATTGGTGCCCACAGATTTCGATTCTAAGCACCGGTTCCAAAGTTAGAAAAACCCACTTGTTCGAATACTGAACGTACCCGAGCTAAACTTCGGAAATTTCTTTTGGGCACACCGGGCCTCGGAATCAGGTGCCGTCAGAAACCATGTACTCTTAAAATCCCAAAGAAATTATGAAAAAAACATTCCAAGAAATTTACGGGTCATTACATGACTCCCACCTCAGGGATTTACATCCCCGTAAAGAAATATCACAAACTAGGGAAAAAATGTGGGTACTGAAAACATATATGAGCCTCATGCTCCCATGTGATCTCTTGGAGGTTACAATACTACCTTCTGATGTGCACTATAGGCATCGACTATCCAAGTAGGACCCGCTCTTGTCGATCCATGATCTCTATCAGAACCTCCACAAAAGTTGCCCTGTCATCAATGTCCAGCTCCCCATGGTCGATGGCATGCGTCGGGTCATGCACATATCACATCAGCTGAGATACGTGGAAGATGCTGTGTACCCTATGCAACTGAGGTGGAAGAGCCAGGCGATAAGCCACCTCACCTATCCTGCTGAGAACCTGGAATGGTCTGATGAAGTACGAAGATAACTTGATGCCCCAGCCAAATCTCCGTAATCCACATCGAGGTATGGACCGTAAGAAATTGTGGTCGCCATCCTTGAACTCTTGTGGTATCCACCTACTGTCAGCATAAGAATTCTTTCGGCTCTGAGATGTCCTCATCTACTCTTGGATGACCTGAACCATCTCCTTCGTGGCCAGGACCATCTTGGGTCCTACGAGTGCTGACTCCCTAGGTCAGTCAAACATAGAGGTGGTCTGTAAGGTAAGTCGTATAATGCCTTGTATGGTGACATATCGATGGTGGAGTGGTAGCTATTGTTGTAAGAAAACTGTACCAAGGGTAGGAGATCGTCCTAGCAGTGACCAAAGTCGAGGACACATGTATGGAGCACGTCCTAGAGAGTCTGAATGGTCCTCTCCATTTTTCCATCCGTCTGATGGTGAAAGGCGGTGCTCAGGTGTAACTGCATCCCAAACGCCTCCTGATACCCCTTCCAAATCTGGGAAGTAAAGCAATCATCTCAATCAAAGATTATATATAATGGAACACCATGAAGTAGTATGATCCTCTGAATGTAGAGGCGTCCCATGCTCTCCAATGACCCCTTCTCTCTGATGGGTAAGAAGTGGGCCGACTTGGTGAGTCAGTCTAAAATCACCCAAATGGAGTTGTGTCCTCTAGAGGTACATTGAAGCCCTGTAATGAAATCCATAGATATCCCACCCCACTTCTACTTCAGGACCACCAAGTGTTGTACCAAGCCTGCTGGTACCTGGTGCTCCACCATCACTAGCTGGTAGGTGAGGCATCATGAAACGAACTCTACCACAGCCTTCTTCATATCTGGCCGCTAGTTCTGTCGTCTGAGATCCTGGTACATCTTCGCTACCCCTGGATGTACCGCTAAAGGAGAAGTGTGAAACTCTCTTAGTACCTACTCCTGTAATGCATCTGGTACCATGGTATGTCATCTGAAATGGATGATGTGCTCTCCTCCTATAGAAAATCTATTAGGTGCCTGCCCTGTGGAAATCTGTGCACGCTGCGTCTCACAGTTAACGTCCCCACGTTGTGCTTCTCTGACCCATAGAAGAAGTGGTGGAGTGACTGTGAGCGACTTTAAAAAGTTTGCCCCATCTCTATCCATGAAGGATATCTATAATGCGTCTAACTGTTCTGTCACCGGTCCATGTAGCTGAATCCCTAACCTCCTGCTAAGAGCATCGGCTACTACATTCCCGTTCCCAGGAGTATATACTATCTCAATGTCATAGTCCTGGAGGAACTCGAGCCATCGCCTCTATCTTAGTTTCAGGTCATTATGCGAGAAGATTTACTTGAGACTCTGATTGTCAGAGTAGACTGTAAAACGCACACCCATTAGATAGTGCTTCCACATCATTTGAGCGAAGACCACTGCTGTAAATTCCAGGTCATGGTTAGTGTAGTTCTGATCATGCTACCTCAAATGTCGTGATCCATAAGTGATCACAACCTGCTCCTGTCTTTGGACACACCTGAGTCTAGTCCATGATACTTCGTAGTAAACTACGTATCCCACTCCCTCCTCTTGTAGACTCGATATGGGTGGATTGGTCAATCTCGATCACAGCTCCAAGAATCTCTGCTGACATCTATCTGACCACACGAAGGGTTTCCCCTTCTTCGTCAATGCGGAGAACGGTGCTGCAACTCTGCAGAAGTCTGGAACAAATCTCCAATAGTAACCAGCCAGACCAAGGAAACTACGCACCTCTGTTACGCTCTTGGGTGGCTCCCAATCTAGTACTGCCTTGATCTTCATAGGATCAATCGCAACTCCTGCCTCAGAGATGATGTGCCCCAAGAAGTGGACATCTCGAATCTAGAAATGACACTTATTGAGCTTACCATAATGCTTGTGCTCTCATAGTGTATTTAGTACAACACGCATGTGGTAGGTGTGATCCTCCTCAGTAGTTGAGTAAATCAATATGTCGTCGCTGAAGACTATGAAAAATACATCGAGGTAAGGCTGGAAGATCTTGTTCATGAGACACATGAACACTACTGGAGCACTGGTTAGACAAAGGGCATAACCAAGAACTCATAGTGGCCATACCAACTCTTGATGGTCGTCTTCTGCACATCCCCGTCTCAAACTCTGAGCTGATGATAACTTGACTAGAGGTCTATCATTAAAAACCATTGTGCTCCCCTGAGCTGATCGAAGAGGTCATCAATCCTCAGAAGCAGATACTTGTTCTTAACGGTCTCCTGGTTCAGGTGATGGTAATAAACACACAATCACATGTTCCCATCCACCTTTTTGGTGAGGAAAATTGTGGAAGACTAGGGTGAAACACTAGGTCGAATGAATCCCTTGGCATGAAAGTCCTCCAGCTGAACACGTAGCTCAAGAAGCTCAGCGGAAGCCATCCGATATGATGGAGTAGATATCGGTGATGTCCTGGGGTACAGATCGATGTAGAAGTCTACCTCTCTGTGGGGAGGTTGTCATGGTACGTCATCACGAAAAAACTTATGCATACTAATCCACCACAACAGGAAAACGCGGCCTCCTCATGTCAACGACACCTAGGATGAGACTAGCCAACTAATCTGTGATCGGATATCCTCTCCTCTACGTGAGTCCATCCTGCGCTGCAAAGGCTCCCTTCTCGCCGGTGATGGTGAACATGCTCCCATCGGTGCGGACACACCACACCTTGCGCCTAATACAGTCGATCTGTGCATGGACTGTAGATAACCAATCAATGCCCATGATGACGTCGTATGGCCTCGACCCCGCTACAAGATGTTCCCAGCCGAAGCTCTCACCTCCTAGATTATGATCACACTGCCGGCGGTAGTGCGTAATCATCGAGTCTGCTCCTGTAGGAGTCTCTAGCCATAAGGATTGAGCCAACGGATCCGTCTGCATCTCTGAGCTCCGAACAAGGGCTGGTGCAATTAATGAATTACTCACTCTTGTGTCTATAAGAACTTCATAAATGGTGGAATAGACACCAATAGAACCTCGAATCATCTCGGGTGCGCCGTGGTCGTAAGCCTCCGCTAACTGGAGTTGAGCCTACCTCTACCGGAATGCTCCCTATGGGCGGTGTAGACATCCTGGTGGTGGTGGTGGTGGTAGAGCCTCAAAACGTCACCCACCACCTCCCGCTCAGCCAGCTCCTCTTCCACATCTGCCTTCTCCCTACGGACCGCCACGGTCGAACCTCTACCTCTACTTGGGTGGTACCTCAATCGTCTGTTGCTCCTCTACATGGAGGGTCGGGAAGTCACGAGCCATGTGGCCCTGCCCGCCGCATGCGTGGCACCGTCTGACTCTCGTAGGACTGACTCTGCTGCATGTGCCCCGCAGCTCCGAGCTAAGATCTTGTGTTCCCCCACCTGATGGTCTGGTTCACATGGACCCCTGTGACATTCATTGACTTCCAACTGCAGAAGACTCCAATATGTGCCACCCTGCGGTAGGTCTCACTCCTGGGGTAGGCTCAACAAAAAGCTCTCTACAAGAAGGGCTCACTCTAGTACTCATGCCTGCATCAGAATACTGGGGGAGATCATCGAAGCCCTGATCTCCTTCCTCAATCCATGCTTGAAGGTCTGGGCCCGGATGAATGAGTCACGTGCCATGTTAGTGGAGTTGTGTGAAAGATCGGTGAATCTCACCGAGTACTGTGTTATTTTCATGCTTCCATGCCACAGCTGTAGTAGCTCCTGAATGCGCACCATACAGAGGGTGGATAGAACAAACTCTAAGTCGAAGAGGCTCTCAAAGTCCTTCTTTAGAAGTGATATCTTATCGTGCAACTGGAGCATGAGGCTCCACCATCTACCTTTTGTCGCGTCCAAGAGACTTTCCACAATGATCACCATGAGGTCACCCGGTGTCCCTACTAATCTAAAAACTCGAACAACAGCCTACAATAAATCCTCGTCTGCCTGAGGGTCCGTCTCTCTACGAAACGTGGGTGGCCTCTGATGCTGAAACTCATGCAGTGCACTTATACGACTTGCACTCTCATCTGCTGCGGCTGGTGGCATCAGTGGCTCGGCGGGTAGAGGTACCGTCGGTGCCTCCGTTATAATGGGGACCATCACCGAGGCATCGTCGCTCAGTGGGATTCCATCACGCACAAAGCTCGGAACTCTAGCTAGATGCCATCATGGGGCCATCCTGAAAAGAATGAGGTGTGCCACAGTCAATACAATTTACACGTTGAGCTGACAAATGTTATCACACAGAAAAATCTGAAACACATATGCAATCAATGTTTTCGTGCACTGAGTTGGAAATCAGATGTCGGGGTCCTGGTGTATTGATAGGTCAGCCGCTGCACGAACACTGGAATATCTAAACTGATAACCACACTCAATAACCTTAACATTATTGCTTCACATAGAAGAAAAATCAGAGTGTTGGGTTCTGTGGTAGAACCTAACTCCTTTGATACCAATTTGTCACGACCTGTCCTCGGGGCCCGTGTCGTGACTACCCCAAGACAGCCTTCCATAGACCAGGGGATGGCGACTGGAACCAAAGGCGTAAATCGCGGTAAAATAGAAGGCATTGCCTTATTAAAAAAAACACTATGGAGTACGCAAACAGAAGTAAACACTAAGTAAATTGAATACACAAGTAAGTGCTGGAAATTAAATGGGACAGTATACAAACCCAACTAATAGTGCAGTACAACTGTATAGAAAGTAAAACAACTGAAAAGTTAAGCAGCAACAACGAAGTTGTCCTCTGGATCTCCCACCTAAAGGGTGAGTACAGACAGTCTCATCGGCTCCTCGAGTCTGGCTGTCATCTCCGTGTACGTCCTGCATGGTAGTCCACCTCCGTGAACCATCCCGATCATTATGCCTCAACTACGATTAGTGATATCTGTCATCTGCAACCAACAAAACATAGTGCGGGTGTAGCCCGTGTATGGGTGAATATATGATACTCAGTAGGGACCCTGAGAATCCTGATGATCTCCCAGAATCCAAAAATGATAAACCACAATGTAAAGATATGAATACAAGTATCAACCAACACTACTTTTGTATATACCCATACAAATACCTAAGTCATCAATTCCAGTTCTGATCCGACTCACGAGCTCAAGTACAGCCCAATCCACACATGAAAGCATAACTCCATCCACACAGGAAAGTACGTCTCAATCCACACAAGGAAGCAAGTCAATCATATCGAAGATAATAATTTAATGTCAAGACTCAGATCACACAAGTATAATACTAACGAAGAGAGGTAGAGAAGATTAGATGTAGCCTCTGAATCTTCTTCTCTACCGAACCCACGTAGGATCCAAGTACAGATGTCATCGCTGCCCGACCCATATAGGATACATGTACTGTAACCAATGCTGCCAAACCCACTTAGGATCAATGTACAGTCATCCTCACTGTCGAACCCACGTAGGATCCATGTACAATCGTCATCACTACCGAACCCACGTAGGATCCAGGTAAAGTTGTCCTCACTGCCAAACCAACATAGGATTCAAGTACAGTTTCCATAGTCATCGTATTCACAGCCAGCTCTAGGGTTACGCACACAGCACACTCGATTACGTGAGGGTCCGCTCCATGATCCAAGGAGTCGATACAACAACTGTAACGAAATCTATAGTTGATGTATCAAAAATTTTCGTCTCGTCAATAAGAACTCAACGCGATAGACGGTGCATCAATAAGACGCCCAATCTGAGAGTTATTGGCTTTTTCGTCCCAGGGTCCCGGTTGGTTTTTAAGCTAAAACCAACCCTATCGTACTCTAGCTGCATCAAAAACTCGAGGAGATAAAGAAAAAATAACCTTCTCACTAGGAGGAATCCAACAAAGTCGACGTCACATCAATCGGACATCCGAAGCTCATGTTATAAGTGTTTCCTCTCTTATTTCCTGATTGGTTTCTTGTTTGAACCAACCCAGCAGTACTAAAAGTACTTTGAAACCATGGATGTAATATACTGAAACGACGTTCTCGATCCAAGGATCCCAACGCAACTGACGGTGCATCGATCGGAAAACCGTAGCCCATGTTATGGGTGTTTGAACGGATCTGTCCGAAAATAGGGGGTTTGGGCCCAGTCTGACCCGGCCCAATACCCACTGGGGTGGCCCGAACAGGGTTGACCGGACTAGGGTACGGGTTTGTCCCAGTTGGGTGCAGCTTGGCCCGGTCAGCGCGACCTGGCGACCCACCGCTGGTGCGGCCATGCGGCCCGGCTCAGAGCCGGCCGCAGGGTGCGAAGGGGGGCGCCGCCCCCTTGGAACCAAATGGCGGACCCAGTGGGGTCCGCCCTTCTTGCTAGACAGGGGTTTCAACACCCGATTTTTCGGGGAAACGGTCAGGCATTATGGCAGGCCGAAAGAGCCATGTGGGACACGCGGGGGTCCCGCCTATAGGGTGTGCCAGCGGCCGGCTCAGCCGGTCGCTCTTCTGAACCGCCGCGGCCATAGGCCGGGGCTCCTTCCCATCCAGTGCGGCGCGATGGCTCCACACCCCTTTGTCGCGGCCCGCTCATTGTCGCGGCCTCACCGGCGCGACACGATGTCACATCACACCATCGCCGCGGCCCGCCTTGGCCGCAACCCCTTTCTCGTTCCCACGTGGTGCAACAGCATCCCACTATTGTCATCTCAAGAATCAATGATAATCATCAAGAGAATAGTAGGAGAAATCAGCCATGTTTTTGTTGTCTGATCTCCTCCCATTACGTCGATAACAGGCAGCCACAAAAAGGACATGCTCAATGATAGCACAAGTACAATTTTAATTGACTAAAATTGAACTTAACCCCTACATCAAAAGAAGTTAGCAGAAGCTACCGTCGTGGGGGTGGTCTCAATGACGGCATTGGCATGCGTCCATGGAGGGGATGGTGTCTCACACCGGCTGCGGAGAGAAGAAGAAATGACACGTCGATCTCTCCTTGTGGTGACGACGTTCTTCATCAAAGTATTGACGTTCATCAACGTAGGTGATGAAGTTCTTCAAGACTTAGATTTCTCTCCAGAAATATCCTCACACAACAAACAACCAAAATAAAATAAGTCCATCCCTTATTTTATTAACACATGCCAAGATTTACAAGACTATAAAATTCAAATTAATTTAAGTGAATGAATCATTAAATTAATTGGGATGTCAAGTGTTTAAGAGGGAGAGAGAAGGAAGTGAGTGGTCTCACATTAAAGGGGAGTTAACAAAATAAAGGGGGAGTTATGGAGGTAAGGAATGTGATAAGGTGGGGGATCGTGTGGGCCCCACCCCCCTCATAACCACACATGTGAAGTTTGGTGGTCGTGGGCCCCACCAACAACTTCCCATGAGAGAGTTTAACAACCATGGATTAAATAAAATTGCACACAATTTTATTTTACTTAACATTTAATCCCCAAAACATAATGTCTTCACCCGAGAAAACAGATCTCTAGTAAAGGTCTTCTTATGCAGTTATCGGCGCTGCAGTTTTATCGGTGCCCTGAGATATCGATTCCGAGCATCGGTTCAAAAGTTAGAAAAACCCGGTCATTCTTTTACTGAACGTACACAAGATAAACATCAGAAATTGATTCCCGGCACACCGGGCCTCGGAATCAGGTGCCATCAGAAACTGCGTACTCGTAAAATCCCAAAGAAATTAAGAAAAAAAATTTCCTTGAACTTTACAGGTATTTACATGTTTTCCCAAAAAGTGTTAATTTGTTTAACTAAGGGTTAATTCCAAATGATATGGTTACGTTTTTGACCTAAAAATTATATAAAACAATGTCTGAGATAATTGAGATTCATACTAATTTGAGCATCTAAAAAACTCACTTTGGAGTTATTTGATATATAAAACAATTATAAAATAAATTAATAATTTTCGAGATTCAAAAATTCCCGCTCACCTCTAATAAAAAAGGGAACATCTCCTTATCTTTTATTCATTCCTATAATGAAATTAAAATTGTGAAAACCATTCCCATTTCCACTCAAAATATACATCACTTCATTTTAGGGGAATTTAATTTTGAATTAATCCATCCTATGGAGTTATTTTGTGAAAATCAAAAGGAGACACTCAAGGAATAACTAATTTTTTTAACAACTATTTCAATGTTATTTTCATCATCAACTTCATTTTCCTATGTTGATTCCAAAATAAAGTAATAACCCCATAATAATTTGTACTATAATATTTTTTTGATTCTATTACAACCATATTCTTCCCATTAACTATCTTACGAAAAACAATATCACCATCTGTACGTATGTATTGATTACCGTCTCCAGACCATGGTGTAAACTATTTTTCATCTATACATTATTTGATAGGTATATTGGTGGATATAATCGATATAAATAATGAATATTACGTGTTAATGATTATTTATAATTAAAATACCATCCAATTTCATACCGTTTAATCATTAATGTAATGAAAACATTGCTCCAGCGTACGTACGACATACCGTCACCATGGCATGATGAGATTCCCCCTACATTTCAACTATTTCAGAATGATTATGAAAATGTATATACTGAATAAAAGTAAAATTTATGAAATAATAATTCTACTTGAATAATAAATAAATATATATATATGTGTCATTTACTTAATTGATTTCAATACAGTAAGAAAAGGTAAACAACGTTAATGCAAACACACATCCAACCTTCTTCATGAACAATGCATTCCTTTTCATATATCTATATTATATTATATTTATTTATTTATATATATAATGAATTTATAAAATATAATGTTATACATTATTGAAAAAAGTAAATCATAATCTATATAATATGATCAAGAATAACGAGTCAAAACAGGTACAATATAAAAAGTGAATATAACCCAAAATAATGCTTTAACTTTGATACTATTAATAAGCGGTTAAAATAACGTCATAAAAGAGTCATATATGTTATCCCAAATATTATTATGATTATGGTATAAATTAATAACATTTTTAAAAAATTATATATTAGTTTTCCATACGTATAGAGAGTATCAGAACTATAGTATGCGAAATCAAAACTAAATTTTCATTCATTTAGTTTAACATTAATGTCATTGTTTATATTCTCCCAATAATATGTTTGAATTAACTATGTTTAATTTGTAAAAAATATACAATAATTGTTTGTGTATTTATATTTTTAAAACATAGTTATGTCAATATTTGTCCTCACTCTAAGGATATAATATATATAAAGGAATTCTATCTCAGTTTTAATTTTTTTGTTATATAATCCATGTTCACCACCAATTTTCATATGAGTGGTGTATGTAATGACCCTATTATAATTCATATCATGATTCAGTTTTCCTTCATGGTATTTAAATATTCATTTGAATATATCTATCTTATGATATAAATGATCAAAGTGGTATGGGAAACATTCAATGTTTAAAGAATAAATAATTTATCAATTTCAATATTTTTTATATTATCATACGTATTTATTTTTATATATATAATGTACCATAATGAACATTTTTAATTATATTCTTAATTTCATTGAAATGTTTTCAAAATAATATTTTTAAAGGATTTATGTAATAAACTCTTTAATTAAAAAATCATTTTAAATATTTTTAATATTTATTATTCTAAAATATTTATCTTTAATTTAAATTTTTTATAGAATATTTTCTGGATTTAATAATATAGACATTAATATTTTATAATTTTAATTCATTTTAAAAGTTACAATGTGGTTTGTGGCACATTGATTCAAAAACATCTTTTTATGTTCCTTATTTTATAAGTGTGAAGCTTCTAAATAAATGATTTTAATGAAAAAGGTGAATTTGTATTTATATATTTATAATGATTTTATTATATATTTTTAATCTATGTCCACATCCACTAGTGGATTTTATGTTTATTTGAGTTTTTTTATTATGATACAATCTACCAAATTATATTGAATGGTTTATGATATGTTTGAATATGGATGTTATATTTTTATACCATTCATGGTTTATGGTTTATTGTATTCAAATTTCATACACTAATGATAATTCTAATATTTATGTTGGTTAGGTTTTACCCCTTCCAATAGAGTAATGCATTGTTCAAATTATGTGATTGTTTTGGGATCAGGTAATGAAATTCTTACAGGTTGCGGACCGGTTAATGAAATCCCCTCAATGCGTCGATAGTTCTAATTATACAGTCATGTTTGGTTGTTTACCTCTTTCTATAATGTCTTGGCAAAACACCTTGATGATATCGTTATGATGTCTTTCATTATTATTCCATCATTATGATATTAGTTAATGATCTCACATGTGACTAATTGACTAGTTAAACATTCATGTGAATGTTTAGATGGAATTATTCTATTTATTTTATCCACATAATGTTCATGTTAATATTTAATAGAAATTTTCATCCATTTTATTTTTTCTATAATAGTTTATGGTTATTTATGAATTTTATTGATGCATTTATTTAACTTAAATCGTTATTGAGATCTCTCCTTCCTTATGTTTTATATTACCATGATTCCATGAAGTGTATTATGATTTATATACCGGGTCACATTAGGATAATAATTTAAATCTCAATGGATTATCTATTTTGTATTTTATGATTTGATAATAAAAGTAAATTTAATATGTTAAATCTCTTTTCTAATACTAAAAATCAAAACGGTCCTTTGGGATTTGATTCCTTGATGTCCTTCAAATGTATAAAAATAATTTACCATCTCCATGTATTTCGGGTCAGGTAATTATAATAAGCTTCAAATATAGTTTTAGTGCCAGCCACTAAAATTAGATTTAGAAAACATATATTATGTATCATTAACCTAATATATAATTTGAGGATAATTATAGAAGAACATCCGAAAATTATGGTAATGTCGTGATTATGTGGGTATTATGTGGGTATTCCTCGAAAATACAACCATGAATAGAAAATAAAAATGGATGTGGTTCTGGAATAGATATACCAAGGAGTAATAACATCGACAAGGTGTTCTGGGATTGAATTAGGGTACCCTGATATACGATAATGGTCTTTACTACACACCTAGTTTGGCTCTCCTAGGGGATATGCTTAAGTAAATTCCCATTTTATTTACCTACCATTATAAAGGATTTAAAGTAGTGATTCACCAATGTAACCAATGTGTATGATTCTATGATTTACGATGATTAAATTTATGTTATGTGTTATTCCATATTCAGAGTTCTAATAACTACATAACAATAAAAGATAATCCATTTTATAAAATCTTGTAAAAATGTTCCTAGTAGAATAAATTATAACTCCACAAATTTATAGGATCCATAGAGTAAGAAGGATGATATCTTTCATGGTCTTAAGAGAACATTTAGAAGGTAAGTAGTCTCCCAGGTATTCTCATCATATGTTGAAATAGTAGATTGTGTTATTCAGATAAGTTAAAAATTCTATGAGCCTAATTTATTTTATGGAAATCAAGTGAATAAGAAGAAGTCAGCGAAAAATATGGATAATGGGAAGAAGGGGAAGAAGGATTTTCCCACATTTGATAATTGTGGATAAAATAACCCCTATATGCATTTGAAGGGAATCATATATTTTAATAAGTATGGAGAAAATGGAAACAAATTTTGTGCATTCAATGGTATGAAAATTGATTTCAATGTATAATTCCTCAACTATATGGAGATGGAACAATATTGGAATCAATGTCCTAATAGTTAATGGAATATACCACAAAGGATGGTATTCGATAATTATCATGTTTTGATACTAACTCAGATGATGATGAATGATTAATATCCCTATTCATGAATTATTTTATTTTATTATTTTATTATCTATGTAATGGTTATAATAATTATAATGTATATAAATATTGTTCTGCAGTACTATTTCAATAAGGATTTTAAATTTTATGGTACCAAGTAAACTCACACATGTGCATGTTAAAATTTTGGAAAAAATATGGTTGAGGGGAAGAGAAACTTTAATATGTTTATGATACTATGATAATAATGTTGGAATAAAGAGATGGTGGATATATATAATGTATGTAGAATAATTTTTACTTAGAACTAATTAATGTTGTTTTATTCCATCATTGTAGGATTTTAAATCATTCTTGGATTCATGGTGTTTATACAATATTCATTTTTTTATGTAAGTAACAAGGGAGAATGATAATATTATATAAGGTTTTGTGGATATTTAGTGTATTACAATGTTTTAAAATAATACATGATGAATTTATTCATGTGTTTGTTATGTGACAAAAATAAAATCTTCATTATGTAATGTGACCATCCTTATAAATTTTAGGACTGTGATTTTGGATAAAATATTTGGTATATGTCAAATGATTAGAATGGATTAAGTTGAAAATTGGATATTATTTATTATGGTTACAAAATTTCTTTTTATTATTTTTTTAATGTTATAATAATTTATTTTTATGAAAAGGACACCTTGATGTTCGGCTGACAACCCATCACATCCAGTATGGCCATGATACATGAACTAGTAACTGATGTGTGACAGGGGTGCATCACCTACCACTAGCCTACACGATTTTCTAGGTTTTCTAATATAGTTTTTTATTTAAATGATATTATAGTTGAAGTATAAGATAATTTTATGGGACCCTATTTTATTATGATAAATAGATCATTAATGAATTTTATAATCATTTTTAGTGAAAGATGAGTTTTGGAAGACTTATAAATTGATGGAACTCTACTTATGAGGTAAAAATGATTCCATGTGTTCTTTTTACTTGAAGTAAATTAATTCTGAAACTCTATGGAATGGATCTTATAACCAAAAATGATTTCCTAGTACATTCTTTTCTAATGAATCCAATGTTCCCTTAGATCATCACCGACTTCTAGATTTCTGATTGTTAACTATTAATTTCCCCTGATCTATATCACTTTTAATCAAAAAATGGTGGATAGTTTTATCATTAAAGCCCATGTTTTCATATACAGAACCCATATAAGTGAAATCTCTAATGACCTTCTTACTTTGATTTATTTATTCTTAAAAGAATGTCTTATTAACACAATTTTCAGTGAGGGTTTTTCACAAAAGAATTTTCAAGTATAAACCTTTTATTTTTGAATTATAATTTCAAATTGATAGGACACAATTTATATAATTGTGGGAGAATGTAACACCTCAATATTTCATAGTACATTATCATTTTAACGAAATTCGATAACTTATATTACACACCACACTGACTTAGATTGTGATTCACGAGAGATTATGTTTTTGTGAAACCACACATTAGTATTATAATTATTTGAATGGTATAATTATAACATAACCATTAAATATAAATATTAAAATTGTAAAAAATAATTTTTGAATGTTATTTATTACATACTCACCCAAATTAAAAATATTTATAATGAAAAATATAAGTTTTGTTTAAATAGTTATATGTTTAGAAAAAAAAAATTTAAAGGAAAGTTATTTTATAGTATTTTGGGAACAACAACATAATTAATTTTACAAAATCATATAAATTGAATTTGTTAAAATATACATCATTTATGAATTCTGAATATCAAAATTAGCATATGGATATTTTTTTGTTGAAAAGTTTCAATTTTTGATCAATACTGACAATACTACATTTTTGTTTACATACCAACTTTTTAATTTAAAAAATTATTATATATAATGTTTTTAGAGTCTAAATATATAAATAATAAACATATGAAACAAATTTAGGTTATCAGAACTGCTTTTATAATATAACTTTTTATAAATATTTACTGATCTTTTGAAAGTCTTTTTTAACCGCCTTCTTGACACATTTATGGGAGTAATATTAAATGTAATTTTACCACATATTTGATTTGAATTTTGAACAATCGATATATGGGATTTTAATCAGTTTGAAAATTTTCTCCTAATAAGATCAAAATAATTTTTTCTTAAGAGTAACTTTTGAATTTTATTTACCAGAGATAAAGATAAATATGGAAATTAAAAGTAATAATTATATTATAATAATATAAAATTATCCTAAATTATCCTAATTTCATTGGATAAGTTTTTATTTACCTAAATCAACCATACATCTAAAATATGATCCATTTTAATCAACTTGTTTTAGAGTTGGACATTTTTTACTTATTATTTAAAGAAGAGTAAAAAACCTCATATTAAAATTAATATATCTAAATCAATTTTACTATAGTGTAATACATAATAAAAATTAGATTATATTTATTCATTGGAAAGATAAGAAATTTATATTCATCCTGGTCATTTATTTTTAAATTTTATATATTCAATAACTTTATTATAGGCTTATATATTAATGATGCAGTAATTGTTTAATTAATTAAGATATGAAGTAATTTTTTTCCAAAATATTAAAATAAATATAATTTAAAGTGTTAATGAGATCCAATAATTTTATAGAAAAATTAGAATTATATGTGACTTATGGGAAGAATTTGATCGAAGATATAATGTTGGAATGATATTTTTAAAAATAGTAATAATGAATCATATAAAATTGAAATAAATGATGTTTTGAAATAAATAATATATTAATAATTGTTATAAAATTTATAAACATCTATAATTAATCCTGATGACTAGTTTAAGGAAAATATTTCATAAATGATCCAGTTAGAGTTATTTTGGAATTTTATAATTACTATATTGTCCCTATTGTGTAAAATGAAACAATGCGATGGTAAGAGTCAAATTGTTTGACTAATAGTGAAAGCCGTGAGATAAGGTTTCATTTCTGGACTAAACATGTCCAAAAATAATTTATTGAGAGGATTTTGACCCATAAACATCTTATCCTCTATATAACTCTGATTATATCTATTTTAAATCAATAATAATTATATAATAAATTAATAGTTTTGATGTTTCGGATTGTTTCCCTCACTTCTCTGTTAAAAGCAAACCTCTCGTTATTATGTATTTACACCTTTGAAAAAGTTTTAATTAGAGTTTCATGATGGTGTGTGTTTAGGGATTTAATGTGATTAGGGTTTATGGTATATTGGGAATTATTGGTAAGGGGATTCAATTGATTAGGGTATATGGGTTTTGGAAGTATTGTTTACGGATTTTAGGTCTAAGGGATTCTGGTTATTTGGTGTTTGAGTTTTAGTGATTTTTGGGGTTCATGGTTTATGATTATTTGGGGCAGAAGATTAAAGGATTCTTGGGGCTGTGTGTTTAGGTTTTTTTGTGATAAGGGATTATGGTTTTTTAATAAATTGGGTTTTGTGGTTTTTTCGGATAAGCATTTAATTTTTTTGGGGAGTGGTGTTACAATTATTTGGAGTAATATATAAGGTAATTGTGGTTGAGATCTCAGAAGTTTTTGGGAATAAGGGTTTGGATATTTATCAATCTCATGGAATGTTGTTATTTTTTGATCTATATTTCGGGTTGTTCTGTGTTGAGGGTGGAGGGTTTTATAGGGATGTTGTCTTAGTTTTTTTGTGTCTGATGGATTATTTATTTTGGGGATGTGAGTTTGGATTTTTTTGGGGTATAGGGTTTGGGGTTTTTTGGTGATGATGGTTTTTAGTATATATAGATGAGTGTTTATGAAATTTTTTTTTGTGGTTTTAGGATTTTTGGGGATGATATTTTGGGGGTTTGTTTGAATGGTTTTGGGTTTTTAGGGTTGATGTAATTGGTGTTTTTTTGAGGATTTAGGGACTATTGAAGATGGGATTTTATGGTTTTAAAACTATGGGTTTTGGCTTTTTGGGTATGATGTTATAGGGTTTCATAGGTTTCTGGTTTTATGGATTTATTGTTTTGAGGATTTTGAGATTTTTGAGGTGGACTATTTGGGATTTTTGGGGGTGAGTTTCTTTGGTTTTGGTGGTTCTATGATTAGGTTTTCTTGTGGATCTCCTTGTTTTATTTGAGGCTAATGGTTTAGGGTTTGGATAGGTTTTTATTTCCCTTTGGGGATGAGGCTTTTAGTTTTTTGGGTTATTGGTTTAGGTATTTTCGGTTTTCATGTTTATGGTTTCATTGAAAAAAAATTTAAAGTTATTTGGTGACGAGTTTTTGTGGTATTTTTAGATTACAGTATACGGTATTTTTGTATAGGAGGGTTATCATTTTTTTATGATTAGTTAATAGATTTTTTTGGGTGATGATTTATTGTTTTTGGTGTTAGATGGTATCATTATTTTTTGAAATGGGGGATCTGATATTTTTTGACTGAGTGCATAGGGTAATGGGGGATTGTGTTTAGGGATTTTTGGGGACCATGGATTAGGGTTTTTTATTTCTTAGGGTTTGAGGTATTTTGGACATGAATACATATTGTGTTTTTGGGCAATGATATTAGGGAATTTGGGGTATAGGGATTAATATCTTCTTGAAGACAAGGATTTGATATATTTTAGAGATTTTGGATTATGATTTTTTAGAGGATATTGTTTATTTGTGTGTGATTGTTTAGTGGTTTTAGGGACTGAGGTTTTTTGGATTTGGGACTGATCATTTTGGAGTTTTTTTAGGATAAACATTTGAGTTTTTTTGGGTTGATGATTTAGGGATTTTTAGGTTGTAGGATTAGGTTTTTGGGGATGAGGTTTTAGGTTTTTTTATTTGAGGGTTTAGTGGGATGAATGTTAATGTGTGTCTAGGGATGCGGGTTTTGTGTATTTTTGGTGCAGAGTTTGTATTTTTCTTCCACCGAGTGTTTGGATTTTGTTGGATTGTTGGTGATGGTTGGGGATAAAGTTTTAGTGTTTAATTGTGCTAAATTTTTTTCTTTATTTTGGGATGAGGTTTTAGAATTTTATTTGAGTTGATGGATTATGGTTTTAGGGCCTGATCATTTAGGGTTTTTTTGGTGCTAAGGGTTTTGGGGTTTTTGATGAATATGGTTTTTAATATTTTGGGTCTTGGGGTTAATTATTTTTTGTGGGTGAGATTTTGGGGGTTTTTTGGGATGGGTTCATGGTTTTTTGGAGATGGTACATTATAATTTTTAAAGGATGATTTTTTAGGGTTTTTGGTGATGAGGTATTTGGGTTCATTGGAGCTATGCGTTTAATACTTTTTTGGGCTTATGGGTAAATAATTGTTTAGGGATTATGGTTTGGGGATTTTTGGGGATGTGGATTTCAAGTTTATTTGTGATGAGTTTTTATAGTGTTTGGAGGAATTAGGTTTTTTTTGTCATAGGGTCTTGGTTATTTTTGGGGACGAGGATTAACGGATAGTTTGGTTGAGGGTTTTGTATTGTTTTGGGATGTGTGTTTACTTAATTTGGGGTTCAGCTTATAGGGTCATTTGGGATGCATTTTTAGATTTTTTTTGATGAGGGTAATTTTTTTATTAGGGATAAGGTTTTATATTTTTTGGTGTTAAGTGAGTTTCATTTTTTGGAGGGATTGGGAACATTTTCGGATTATAGTTTGATATTTTGATGGAATAGTGTTTGTCGAGGAAGAGTGTATTGGGTTTTTTGAGATTTCAATCTAGGGTTTTCCGTGGATGAGTTTTATGGTTTTTATAGGGATGATGGTTTAATTTTTTTTGGTATATGGTTTTATGGTAAATTGGGGATGGTTATTTTAGGTCTCTAGGTATAAGGTTTAGGGAATTTTAGGGATGTGAAATCAGGATTTTTTGGGGTTGAAGGACTCAATTTTTTTTTCAGATGATGGTGTCGTGTTTATTTGGATGATGTAATGGGATTATTATGAGTTTATGGGATTATAGATTTTTTGAGGATATGGGTTTAGGGTATCTGGAGCTAATGGTTTTGTGTTTTGTGGTTTTAAGATTTTGAACTTTATGGAAAGACATTTTTAGTTTTTTATTTCTTAGGGTATTGCGTATTTTTCCCCTGTGGGTTTACTGATTTTTGGGGATGTTTGTTTAGGTATTTTATGTTGGATTTGGTGGCCTTGAACCAACAACTTTTTACTTTATTCATTAATAAAAGCCTTATGACATCTTGAGTGTTCTTCTTCATGACAGTGTATGTGATAATGTCCTAAGGACAGCTGTTTCATTAAAGGGTCATAGCGGATCCCTGCTATGATTAGAACCTGGAAGTTCCATAACATTGTTCTTGAATAAATTTTCTATATTCAGATGATATTATTTGAGTGACACAAAAAATACAGGTCATTAGGGGTGAGGACTCATAAAACATTGAGACACCTTCTCATGGTGTGCAACCTTGGTAATATCCAGGAGGATATTATGAGAACGAGACCTTCCAATAGGAAATCCACATTTCATAGAGTCATTGGATGATCCTATCTACAGACATGCGTATTGGTCCTTAAACATTAGGATTATTGTTAATGGGTATTACAACTCACTCACTTAGATGTATTGATGAAAACTGTGATAACATAATGTTCGCAGCGAGGTAGGATACGTTGGGTGCGTCAAGTGTAATACTGTATTAATAGATAATGCGATAAAGATTTTTCCCGTATTCCATAATGGATGTAGATATCTCAGGAACTTTGATAGAATTTATATAGCCTAAATAAATCCACGGCCATGGTAAGGTATGGGAATGATCAATTCCGGGATGACAAAGAAAGAATAATCAAGCACATGGGTTGATGGCACTATCATGCAACCCGCTTGATTAGAGATATCAAGACAAAGGGATTATATTACATAGTAAGCGTTTGCAGGAGGTGACACATCATTGTGGAATTAAATTCTTTCTATATGGGTTCCATGGCATGTTTATAGATTCTAACCTTGGACTTTAGGAATGCTCCACCTAATTCCACTAAGAAAGTGGCCTAGAGGGTCACACAAAAAGTATTTCTATGTATCACAGTTAAATATTAATTTAATGTGTTAAATAAATATTATTCCCGAATTTTGTTTAATAATTATTTAAGGATGCCTGGTCGTATTTGTTATGACGCTAGTTATTCGAGAGAATATATATTGTGGGCGAAATAATATATTTATTAGCGAGTAATGCAGTTACATTTATTTATGAAAATAAATAGCCATTACTCAAGGTCTAATAAATGTGGTGGAGAAAAATTGAAAATAAAAGTACACGCCATGTGTATTAAATATACACACCATGTAGTTTTATGGAAAACAAGTACACTCCGTGTATTAATTATTACACACCGTGTAGTTTTACAGTTGTGATTTTGAGGATATAATATTGTTTTATTAAATGATATTTATTATAATTAGCATAGACGCATGTCATGGAATTAATAATTCGACTTGGGGGTTTCAATAAGTGTTAATGATATAAATAAAATGCATAACACGTTTATTTATTGTCATAAATCTATTAACCTCAAGCCCGATTATAAATATCCTCACAACCCCAACACTTTGGAGAGATATTGTTGTGCACAATGGATTTGGAAATACTCTCACGCCAACAGAGAATTCCTATTCCACCAAGAACGCCCTCTTGTTACGAGAGCGAGATCCTCCACCAGACCAGGACGGTCGAAGGTGGACATCGCTGGCAAAGTTTCTTCCATGCTAGCAACTGAAGATCCCTTCGTCGATGTCTAGAGATACGTGGGGCACGTGTGGATCTCCACGAGAGAAATCCAATACTTGGATTACACGATTCAATGACGGATCAAAGGATCGTGACCTGAGACATCGACGAAGAATGAATTCCACCGAGGTAATTCTTGCGAATAAATTAAATTAATTATAACCAACATATGATTATCCTATCTAAATGGTTCTGGGACTCTTCAATTCATTTTCGTTCTTCATTATATTGTGAAGATCCGACATTTTATATTGTGAAAAATCTCAGATTGAACATTGTTTAATGCTAAAATTAAAGCTGGGAAAACCCACCAACGCGCTTCTGCTGCTCCCGGAACTAACAAGTGGTATAAGATGGGTCATATCGGTGATTATAATAATTTAGTTTTTTGTTGGTGATTTATGAATTTAATAATTTAGTTATTTCAATTCATGTTTAATCACTCTGAAAATCTGAATCTCGAGATATGTTCCTCCTCCCTCGTTTCTCGTTAACCTCACAGAAACAAACTTTTCCTTTCATTTTTATTAAAATAAAATAGAGGAACTCATCCGGAGGAGCCAAACGTTTATGTCCGTACAACACCAGAATACACGGCGTGTATTTGGAATTACACGTCGTGTAGTCTAGGATCAATACATTGACTGATCCGCCAATTCAGTACATGTATTGGATTCTTTCTATGAATTTAAGAGACCATGTGTTGACTACAAACAGGTGGCACATGGTTTCCGGATTACACGTCGTGTTATCCAATGAACATGGTGTGTGGTCCCTTTGTTTGGGGATGGACCGTGTACCCCGTACAAGACTTTCCCGGCTAAAACCTGTGTAAATTGCATACTACACGGCGTGTGTCCCACTAAACAGGCCTTGTACTCCAAAAATTTCCGAAGTATATAAACACGCCATGTCCTCAGTCATGTACTTAGGATGGACGACGAAGAAAAGTACCTGATGTGAAGTCGGAACTACACTTCGTGTACTCACCCAAATTACGAAGATTTATTAAAATTTATTATTATATTATACAAACCCTTGAGACCTGTACCATGGTGCATGCGTAATGCTGATGTATAACACATGATTGGTGTTTTATATGTGTTTAATTTAACATCTGCGTAATGAAAAAGAATTCATCGGTTTGCCTCTAAGGTACATGTTACATAAAAGGATAATTGTAAATGAATTTATTTGTTTAAAATTATGATGGATGAGAATCTCACGGAAGATCTGAAAATGGTTTAAGATAAAAGGATTGATTAATTAAAGATAATTAATTGATTCTAGTGTAATTTATTTTAAACAAGAACGATTAACTAATTGAATGCTTGTTTTATTTATGAGTTAATATCATTTCATGTATTGATGATCATGAGCTAGACTGAGTCCTTTGTATGCGAATGGTTTCTTTTAATTTATTTATTTAAATTATATTTTTTGGCTTATGATCCATCTCCTCATAAATATTTAGGGCATGCGTGCCCAATGATTCTTTTATGTAAAAACCAATTTTACCCCTCACCTACGTGGGAGATTAATGCATATGTAATTGATGGAGATCCCAAGCTAGTGGAGGTGGCTCAAGTCAAGAGCCAAGGTGAAACCAATCCAAGAAGATACAAAGGTGGATAGGTGGAAAGCTGTAACCACGAACCCGAAAGGTTCAAGGTGTTTCTACCCTAGGTCCTGGGTTAGTTTATCAACTGCTAGATAAAGTAACCAATAGAAAATGATCATTATCATACCATATATTTTATTTCTTTCAGTTTCATGGTTTATTTATTGTGGGTGTGTTGTCACGGTCACACAATTAATGAATTAAACGAGCATGCAAGATGGAACTAAAATAAAAAAATGGGCTTATACATAAATATTATCTTAGACATGGTTAATCACTTATGTATATCCCACTTAATATTATCAAGAGTGTAATCAATGATAATAAAATATAAATTTAAATATGAGGATAAAATTCCTCAAAATAAATATTAAGTCGGTATAGCATTCCATAATCTTGGTTAGAATCGAACCATTTTTCAAAGTGCTGGACCAAACCAAGTTGTGGTGATTTAAATTATCAAGGAATTATAATTCAATGTTTTGGGTTGACTTGAATTGGTTCGCATCAAGGGTTGACTTCCATAGCAGGACATGGTGTGAACAAGAGGTAAAGGTTGAGGAAATCCAAATTAAATGGATTCCCGGACTGGGGAGTTCACTCAGCGGATCATGGAGATGCGAGTTAATGCACTTGGAATTTGGATTACCTACCTAAAACCCTTCATGTATCTTGACTAATCCTAGTTGGGGTAATGCAAAAGGTAATATGGATCCCTTCCATGAGAATATTTAGGCAACATAATATTCTGAAGTCAATGGTGAGGGATATTGGAATTCGATAAAATAAAGGGAGATTGATAAGTATTAATTTATATATTTGTCTAATTTTTTTTAATAATATACAAATCCTTTTCTCATCTTAATTTGTAGAAATGGAATGAAAATGACTTCAAACATATCATCGCGCACCATACTCGAGATGTGAAAGCTTCTCACTAGAAGCTATTTCCAAGAGTCGCATAGGCGTTTATGTGTCATCATTCGCCACGATAGGAAATTGAATGTGCTGGAAGAGCCTATTCTAGTTGTGCCTGAGAAGGAGGCCAGTGATGAGGAAATATCTCTCTATATAAAACACATGGAAGATGCCATAGACGTCCAATGTTTTATGCTATCGGTCATGTCTTATGAGCTCTTGTAGAAACATGAAAACATGGATGCATATAGCATGATGTCTCGCCTTAAGGATATATACCAAGAGAAGGTGAGACAAGAGTTTTTTGAGATCTCAAATGCTATGTTCACAGCTATGCTTGGAGAGTCTCTGCCAGCTGGCCCTCATGTAGTCAAGCTTATTGGCTACATTGAATTCCTGGACATCTTAGGGATAAAATTCATAGATGAGTTTCGTACAAATCCCATCCTATAATCACTTCCCAAGACCTTATCTAGCTTCATTTTCAACTATAATATGATCGGAAATGAGAAGAGTATATTTGAGTTTCTAACCTTGATTATCCTGGTAGATAAGGACATGGGTCGTGATAAACCCATGGTCCTTATGGTGAATAAGAAAAGGAAGGACAAGGAAAAAGTTCCAAAAACATATAAATGGTATGAAGCCCCCAAGAACCATCCCTCCAAGAAGGAGAAGATCCAGAGGTAGGTCAAGGAATGGGAGGAAGTTTTCTTTGCATGTGGCATACAGTGCCACTAGAAGATAAATTGCACCCAGAAGCGTGGGGACACTAAAGGAGAGTTTTTTATCGAGTGAAATCTTTCTATTTCTACACATTGGGTATTAGATACAGCTCGTGGGGCTCACATCTGTATTTAAATGTAGGAACCATGTAGATTTTGAATGATCGCGAGGGGAGAGGTGGATTTTCGAGCTGCCAATGGCCTAAGGCTGGATGCGTTGGCTATTGGAGACTATCACCTCTCATTGGCAACTGGCATGATTTTAGTTTTTTCAAAACTATTATTTTGTGCCTAATGATACCAAGAATATAATTTTTGTATCTTTTTTGGATATGGATTGATTTATTTTCATGTTTGTAAATAAGGGTTGTCTCTTTTATAAGAACAATGTATGTTATGGTATGACACATTTGAATAATGGTTTGTATGTATTAAATTATGAAAACCAAGTGTTGTCAATCAATAATGAAACAGAATCACAAGACTCATACATCACCAAGTTGTGGCATCACCGCCTTGGTCGTGTAAATGAGAAGCTCTAGACAAAGCTCTGTAAAGATGGCTATTTAGACTCTACTGTGCTAAAACCACTTGATAGATGTCACGTTTTCTTACAAGGGAAAATGACGAAGCTTACTTTTTGTGGACAGGGTGATAGGGCCACAGAGCTTTTAGGATTGGTACACACGGATGAATGTGGACCATTTTCAATAGAAGCTAGAAGTGTATATTCTTACTTCACTACTTTTACTAATGATTTGAGTAGATATGAATTTCTCTACTAAATGGGGTATAAGTCAGAAGCCTTAGAGAAATTTAAGGAATTCAGGAATGAAGTACAGAATCAACTTGGTAATAAGATAATGAATCTTCGATCAGATCTAGGAGGAGAATATCTGAACCAAGAGTCCATCGACCTTCTACGGGAGTCTAGGATTCTATCTCAGCTCACTCCTCCTAATACACCACTGTGGTATGGTGTTAGTGAAAGGAGGAACCACACCTTGTTGGACATGGTGAGGTCGATGATGAGTCATATGGATCTTCGATTATCGTTTTGGGGATATGCATTACAACCTGCAGCATACACATTAAACCGAGTACCATCTAAGGCAGCAAATGGAATTCCCTCCAACTTATGGAGTGGAAAGAAACCAATTTTGTCACATACACATGTATGGGGATGCAATGAGTTTGTTAAGGCCTTATCAGGAAACAAATTAGCACCCCATGGCACTAAGTGTTTCATTATAGAATATCCCAAGGAAACAAAAGGATATTACCTATATAACCATCAAGACATGAAAGTGACTGTCGCCAGACAAGCTGTCATTATTGAGAGGGAGCATATCCTCAAGAAGGATAGTGGGAGCAAGATTGACTTTGATGAAGACGATGCTCAAGATACACTGGAGATGGTACATGAACAAGTTCCACAGGTCCCCGAGGAAGAGGTTTCAGAAACAAAAGTAATGTGTAGGAGCTCAAGAGATGTAACGGAACCAGGGAGATTTGGTTTCCTAGTCACCAACAATGGGGACTAATTATTGTTGGACAATGATGAGCCTCTCTCCTACAAGGAAGAAGTAGAAAGATCAGAAGTTACAAGATGGCTAGAAGATATGAATTCGAAGATGGATTCCATGTATTATAACAATGTTTGTGTTCTAGTCGATGAGCCAGTTGATATAAGGCCTGTTGGATTTAAATGGGTATTCAAGTGAAATCTTGACATGGAATGTCATGTTAGCACCTATAAACCAAGGATACTGTCTAAAGGATTCATATAGCATCAAGTAATTTACTATGATGAAACCATCTCACTAGTTTCCATGTTTAAATCCATAAGAATCATACTTGCCATAACATCTTACCATTACTATGATATTTGGCAGATGGATGTCAGAACAACATTCCTTAATGGGAACCTTCAGGAAGATGTCTATATGACACAACCAGAAGTGTTTGTGACACCAGGTGAAGCCAAACAGGTTTGCAAGTTGCAGAAATCCATTTATGGATTGAAGCAAGCATCCAGGTCATGGAACATTCGATTTGATGAATCCATAATGGAATTTGGTTTCATTAAGAATGAATGTGAGCCATTTTTTATAAGTGGTTTAATGGGAATGAGATCATTATCCTAGTTGTATATATTGATGACATATTGCTTATTGGAAATGACGTAGTAGCCTTACAGTCAGAGAAGGACTGGTTGAACAAGTGTTTCTCTATGAAAGACATAGGAGAAGCAGCCTACATTCTAGGGATCAATATCATTCGTGATAGATCAAAGAGATTTCATGGACTATGTCTGGGTACATACATTGACTAGATTATAAAGAGATTTAGTATAGAACAATCCAAGAGGGGATTACTTTCAGTGTCACATTGACTACATCTTTCTACGAAAATGTGTCCTCAAATACAACAAGGGAAAGATAGAATGAGTAAGATCTCATACGCTTCGGATATAGGATCCATCATGTATGCCATGTTATGTACTTGGCTTGATGTTGCCTATGCACTGAGCATGGTAGGTAGATATCAAGTAGATCCAGGAGAACATCATTGGAATGCTATTAAGAATATCCTTAAGTATCTGAGAAGTACTAAGGATATGTTCCTGCTATTTAGAGGAGACGAGGAGCTTGTTATCAGAGGGTATGATGATGCTAGTTTACAGATAGATCAGAAAAATTTGAAGTCGCAATTTGGATATGATTTCTATCTTAATGGAGGAGCTGTGAGCTAGAAGAGTTCAAAGCAGCTAGTTGTCGCCGATTCTATAGTGGAGACCGAATATATAGCGGCTTCTGATGCAGCCTAGGAAGCCGTCTGGATTCGGAACATTGTCTATTTGCTTGATGTGGTTCCTTGTGGTAGAGATCTCATTACATTTTATCGTGATAATACAGTAGTGGTGGATCTTGCAAAAGAATCATGTTCATATCAACGGAAAAAGCACATACTTCGGAAGTACCAACTCTTCAGCGATTTCTATCAAAGGGGTGAAGTAGCTGTGAGTTGAGTCTCCATGGAAGAGAATGTGGAAGACCCCATGACTAAAGGTTTATTTCATTATAAGCATGAATATCATGTGAGAGCTATTAGGTTAAAGGTTTTTAGTAGTTATCTCTAGTCCAAGTGAGAGTCTGTTTTAGTTGGTGTCCTAGAAACAACTACTTTGTACATTATTCATTAATAAAAGCCTTATCATATCTTTATTGTTCTTCTGCATGACAATGTATGTGATAATTTCCAAAGGACAGTTATTACATTAAAGGGTCATAGCGGATCCCTACTATGATGAGAACCCGAAAGTGCCATAACACTGTTCTTGAATAAATGTTCTATGACCGGATGATATTATTTGAGGGAAGAAAATAATATAGTTCATTAGGGGCGGTGACTCCTAAAACATTGATGCACCTTCTCATGGTGTTCTCCCTTGGTAATATCTAGGAGGATATTATGAGAACAAGACCCTCCAGTAAGAAATCCACATTTCATCGTGTCATTGGATGTTCCTATCTGCGGATATGTGTATTGGTCCTTAGACTTTAAGATTATTATTAATGGGTATTACAACTTGCAAACTTAGAGGTATTGATGAAAACCATGACGACACACTGTTCGTAGTGCGGTAGGATACGTTGGGTGCGTCACGAGTAATACTGCATTAATAAATAATGCAAGAAAAGATTTGTCCCTTCTATTCCATAACGGATGTAGATATCTCAGTCCCTTTGATGGAATTGATATAGCCTAAATAAATCCATGGCCATGGTATGGTGTTGGCAAGTTCAATTCCGGGAAGTCAAATAAGGAATAATCGAGCACATTCATTGATGGAACAAACATTCAACCTGCTTGATTAGAGATATTGAGTCAAAGGGATTATATTACACAGTAAGCATTCGTTGGAGGTGACACGTCATTGCGGTGTTCACTTCTTTCTCTATTGGTGCCTTGGCATGTTTCTAGATGCAAACCTTGGACTTCAGGTAGGCTCCACCTAATGCCACTGAGAAAGAGGCCTAGAGGGTCACACATTATGTTTTCCCATGTAACTAAGTTAAATATTAATTTAACATGTTAAATAAATATTATTCTCGACTGTGGTTTAATAATTATTTAAGGATGCCTGATCACATTAATTTCAAAACTAGTTATTCGAGAGAATATATTATGGGAGAAATAATATATTTATTAGCGAGTAATTTAGTTATATTTAGTTAAGAAATAATTATCCATTACTCAAGGTATAATAAATGTGGTGGAGAAAAATGGAAAATAAAAGTACACATAGTGTATATTAAATATACATGCCATGTAGTTTTACAGAAAACAAGTACACACCGTGTATTAATTATTACACGCTGTGTAGTTTTCCAGTCCAGATTTTGTGGATATAATATTGTTTTATTAAATTATATTTATTATAATTAGTGTGGATGCATGTAAAAGAATAAATAATTCGACATGGGGGATTAAATAAGAGTTAGTGAAATGAATAACATGTGTAATGCATTTATTTATTGTCATAACTCTATTAACCTAAACCTGATTATAAATATCTTCACAACCCCAACACTTTAGAGAGCTATTGTTATGGACAACGGATTTGGAAATACACTCAAGAGGAGAGAGAATTCCCTTTCCACCATGAATGCTCTCAAGTTACGAGAGCGAGATTCTCCACCAGAACAAGTTGGTCGAAGGCAGACATTGCATGTGAAGGTTCTTCTGTGATAGCACCTAAAGATCTATTCGGTGACGTCCAGAGATACGTGGAGCACGTGTTGATCATCGCTAGAGGAATCCTATACTTGGATTATACGATGCAACGATGGATGACATGATCATGACCAGAGACATTGATGAAGAAATAATTCCACAGATGTAATTCTTGTGAATTAATTAAATTAATTATAACCAATATATGATGATCCTATCTCAATGGTTCTGAGACTCCTCTTTTATTTTTCGTTCTTCATTCTATTCCTAAGATCTAGTGTTTTATATCGTGATGGATCTTGGATTTTATGTTTTTTAATGATAAAAGTATAGTTGGACCAACCCACCAACATGCTTCTACTGCGCCTGAAACCTAAATTTTAGGGGCTCGGTGGTTAATATTATTTCGGAAGAAGGTTTTGAGAGTTTTGTGGAAATGTGTATGGTGTTTTTGGGGATGAGATTATATGTTTTTTTTGGATTTGAGGGTTTAATTTTTTTAGGGCCGATGGTTTGGGGATTTTTAGGGATGTGTGTCTTATAATATTTCATTCATGTTGTTAAATTGTTTTTGGTGCAGATTGTTTTGGTATTTTTAAGGTGTTGTTTTTTTAGGATTACAGAGATAGATTTTTTTCTTAATGGTTTTGCGGTTTTTTTAAGATGGTTTTTAATTTTTAGGGAATTGTATTTATGGTTTATTAGGGATGAGGTTTTCAGTTTTTTAGTGATAAGGTTAAATTTTTTAGGGATAATGGTTTCAGGTTTTGTGGGGAAAGGGATAATGGAATTATGGATGGGGATTTGGTATTAGGGGGTCAGGGTTTAGAGTTTTTTGGAAGAGGGTTTTGGTGGGTTTTGGCGATAATGGTTTGGGGACTTTTTTCGGAAAGCAATTTTTTATTTTTTGGGGGAAGATGTCTTTAGATTTTATGGGGATAAGTATTTAGGTATTTTATTTGGAGACAGAGGATTGTGGTTTTCTAGAGATCATTGATTTGGGATTTTGGGTTTGAGGGTATTGGGTATTTTGGATGTGTGTGAATCAATTTATTAGTGATGAGGATTGGGGTATTTTTTGGTGCAGAGGGTTCAGAGTTATGGGGTTGAGAGTTTATGATTGTCTGGTGAGAGAGTTTAGGGATTTTTATATCAAATGGTTTAAGGTTTTATTGGGATAAGTGTTATTGTATTTTCAGGGATAAATATTTTGGGCATGTTTTGGTTGAATATTATGTTTTTTGTGTGTTGTTATTTTGGTTTTTTGGACTGAGGGTTTAGTGTTTTTTTATCACCAATGATTTAGGGTTACAGTAGAGTAGGGTTTTATTTTATTTGGTTTGGTTAGTTATGGGATATTTGGGTCTGAACGTTTAGGTTTTATTGGGTATGGGGGCTTATGAATATCATGTTAGAGGCTTTATGGGTTCGTTGGAATGAGGGTTTATTGGTTTGTGGATGATGGTTTTGGGTTTTTTTTTGGGATATGGGTTGTCGGTTTTTTTGTTGTTAGGGTATTGTGTTTTTTGGGGAAAAGTGTTTAGGGTTTCTTAGGGATGATTGTTTTCTATGTTGTTGGGATTTAGGTTTTGCGTTTTTTGGGAGAGGTTTTACAGTTTTTTGGGGAAATTTGATTAGTGTTTTTATTGTAGAGGGTTCATGGTTTATGGTTGCAAGGGTTATAATTTTTTTAATGTTTATGTTTTTTGGTGTTTGGGATGGCTATTATATTTTTTTGGTACGAATGGTTTATGGTTTATTTGGGTGGATAAGTTAGGGTTTCATGGGGTTGGTGGTTTAGTGTGTTTTGGGGATTAGGGTTTATGGTGTCTTTTGGATGATTATTATCTATTTTTTGGGGTTGAGGTTTTTGTTTTTTTTTTTGAAAAAGGATTTAGGGTATTTTTGGCCAACAGTTTTATAATTTTTGTGGATAAGGGTATAAGGATTTTAATGCTGTGGATTTAGGTTTTTATGGATAAACTGGTTTAGGATTTTTTATGATTGATGATTTAGGGATTCTAGGGTTGGGGGTTTAGGGGTTTTAGAGATTAAGTATTAGATTTTTTTAGTGTGTGGGTTAAGGGTTTTTTTGGGCTGAGGGTTAGGGATTTTTGGGCTGATGGTTTAAGGTTCATTGGGGATGTGATTTTAGAGTATTGGATGTAGGGGGATTGTTTATTTTATAGGATAATGGGGTAGGTGTTTTTTGGGGCCAAGGGACTAATCTTTTTGGGGATATGAGTTTAGTTATTTTTAGGGTTAAGTATTTAGTATTCATTGGAATCATGTGACTGTGGATTTTTGGGGTCCGGGGTTTAGGGTTTTTTGGGGATGACGGTATAGAGTTTTTTGGGATATGAGCTTAGATTTTTTTTCAGGGGATAATGGATTATTTTTTTTGGGGTTGAGGGATTAATTATTTCTTGGGTTGAGTTTTTAGGTTTTTTTATGGCTTAGTGTGTAGTATTTTATGGGAGGTGTAGGATTATGGTATTCGTGAGCTCTATTTTTTGGATTTTTAGGTCATTGGGTATAGGATTTTTATTGACAGAGGGATTAATATTTTAGGCTTAGGTATTAGGATGTTTTGTGGATAAGAGTATATGAATTTATTTTGTTTTTAGGTTTATTATTTTTTGGGATTAGTGCATAAAACTTTTTTTGTATGGGGGTTTAGGGATTATTTTCTAGCCATAGTTTATTGTAATTATGGTAGGAGGGTTTAGTTTTTTTTTTGCTTGAGTGGATTGTGAGTTTTGGCTTAAGGTTTACATTTTTATAAGGATGAGGACTCTAGTTTATTGGGGATGAAAAATTTATGGTTTTTGGGATGTTTTATTGGATTCATTAGGGATTAGGGTTTAGGGTTGTTTATGATGTGGCTTTAGGTTGTTATTGGATTAGTTTTTGGGGGGTTTTTTGTATGGGGGTCTATGGTTTTTTGGGATGAGGGTTTAGGAATATTTATTGAAGGGGGTTTCGAGTTTAATGAGGATTTGATATTTGTATATATTTGGTATTAGGGTTTTTATATTTTAGAGATGGGTTTTTTTTGGTTTTTTATGGGATTGGATTTTTTTCTTTTTCAGGGATGAGGGATTGTAGTTTATTGGGGCTGATGATTGTTGGTTTTCATAGTGAGGTTTTAGGGTTTTTAGGGATGATTTATTGAGGGATTTTTATTGTTGAGTGTTTATGGTTTTTAGGATATGAGGGTTTAGGGTACACTGGTAATGGGGGTATGATGTTTATTAGGGATGCATGTTTCTGATTTTTATGGGATGGGTTTTTAGGGTTTTCTAGTCCTGAGAAATTAATGTTTTTTGGGGGTGAGTGTTCTGGGTTTTTTGGGGATGATGGATAAGGGTTTGGGGCATTGACAGATTATTTAATTTTGGGGATAAGTGTTTATGGTTTTTTGTATATGAGTGCCACTTATTTTTGGTGATGAGTTTTTAGGTTTTTTTGGAGGATTTTTAATTTTTAGTGTTGAGTGTTTATGGATTTTTTGGGGATGAGGGTTTATTATTTTTTTGGATGATGGTTTTTGATTTTTTTATGTTTATGGTTTTATGTTTTTTTGGGCTATGGATATAGGGTTTTTTAGGGTGAGGGATGAGGTATTGGTAGGGATGAGGGTTTCATTTTTTTGGGGTGGAGGGTGTGGGTTTATTTGCTAAAGGGTTTATGGTGGTTTAGCGATGAGGGATTATGGTTATTTAGGATTTAGGTATTATGGATTTTGTTGATGGGATTTTGGGTTTTTTGGGGTGAGTTTTTAGTGTATTTTTGGGGATGTTGATTTAGGGGATTTTCTATTATGAGGGTTTTGGGGTTTTTAGGATGGGGGCTTGGGGTTTAATTGGATGTTTTTTATGGCATCCTGCCTTTTTATTACATAATTTTTCATTACATTTTACAAAAAGATGATCTTTAAAGTCTAGTGTCATTGAAATCGCGAACATATTACATGAAAAAAAACATAAAAAAATTCTCTTAATCCACTTGTAAGGATTCCTCATAAGTTAATCATATGTACAATTACTGAAATCTCATAACCTGGAGACATAAATTCAAAGGAATGGGTGTGTAAAAGGCCCAGTAAGGTAAACAATTGAAACAGTTGACATGTAATATTGAGGAATATTAATAAGAACATGGTAAAAGTCATCAAGGCATGAGAAATGGAAGAATAAGAATATTGTAATAATAATAACTTGAATAATAACATTAATATGTGGGTACAACATTTAATTTAGACATTCTTTAATATATCACCAAGGTTTACCCTGAGGCGTCATAAAAATTAACATGGTTTTTCACCAAGGTATCATAAAACATGTCATCTCTAGAGATTAATATTTTAACCAATGCACTAGAGTGCTTTCAGGGCACACCCTTGTTATTTCTTTACTATCATGTGATCCACATAGATCATAATCAAACATTTAATAAATAACCAATATAGAATAAATGAAATGGGTTTCATTTCAAAATCATGATGTTTTAAAAGCACTTAAAAATCAGATCATTATATCATTTATAACCCAGAGAAATGAAGTGATGGTAATATGTATGTCAATTCGAAAATCAAATATATCATATGTACATTTTTATGAACACCCATAGAAACGAAATAGGTCTTGTTATTCACATAAATAAACATGGGAATTTCATGAGAGAATGAGATAGAAATGTTGATAAGAAATTTCTACAGCATAACGACTATATAACATCGTTTTAGAAAATAATAAATAGAGAGGGTACAAGAGTAACCACCTCATAAATAAATTATATTACAAAATAAATATATAATAACATGGAGATAAGAATATTTTATGGATATATGAATGACATTCCACAAAAAAAGGAAACGTGAAAGTAAAGAGATGATGTGATTTCTTTTATGAGAAATTTTGCAGCCGAACGACATCACATAAAAATACAGAAAACAAATTGATGTGAGAATAAAGGGTATCTCATCACTTGGGCATGAAAGGGATAGTAATATGAAAATATAAGAACAACCCCTCAACATAAAGAGATGGAAACTATACGACACAACATAAAGGAATATTTGACTTAAAAGAGGAGTGTGAAAGGATCCCTTACCTTGAATAGTAACTTTGAATTCATGATGGTCGGGACCTTGGGGCTCTCTAGGGAACCTTGGGAGGACTCCTTTAGAGGTAATAGGTCCATAACTTCGTTGGGGATGATTTTGGAATCAAATTATTGAGGAAAATGGCTTGGTATTTATAGGCAAAGTGAGTGATTAAATTATTAATTTACAAGGTACACCTCATTAGTGGTATTTGCAAAACCATGGGCTTGACCATGGTATTTTCCCATGGTATTGGACATTTCGGACACCTCATATCATACCTAAAAATTCATATGTATACCAGAAATATTACACCATTATTACATCATTAATGATGTCATTAAACACCCGAAACTCAAAACTGCATTTCTAATATTCACAGAAAATTCAACTATTTCAAAAAAAACCCAATAATTCATCTAAACCTAATATCGATTCTCTTAAATCATAAATGAAGTAATTTTTTTGAAAATAATTTTCTAAATAATTTTAATTAAATTTTTAAATAACAACATTATTAATTCAATAAATACAACTTTAAAACCATATCTCATTTTGTAACACCATAAAAAAATAATCAAGGTCGCATAAAATTATCATATAACCATAGGACATTAAATTACCAATTTATGATTAAAATTTATGAAGAAAAATTTCCATTTGAAATTATTAAATTAATAAAAAAATTAATTAAATATTTATGGCGTTCAAAAATACCAAAACATAAACAATGATCATTTTTTCACATTGAAGATGTCTAAAATGTATTTATACATGCATTGGAAAATGTTCTATTTTCAGGGTCAAATTACTATAAATTACTATACATTACTATTCATATGGGTATGTTACTATTCCTACTATACTATTCACTAAAACCCATTTGATCATATTAGACTCTAAATATCTCACTTCTCACAACTGTAGAAGACCATTTTTCGAAAATCATTTCACATTATTAATTATTTAATGAATACAAAAACATTTTCAAATAACCATTTTTCCTAAATAAATCAATAATACACATCCAATATTTATATGGATATTTTTAATTCACAAACTTTTTCATAATAAAAAAATAAAAATTTTATTTATATAAAAGGATTACACAAAGCAAATAAGGTCTCTTTACATAGCCCCTTATTACACCAGCATAGGACCTAAGTGTTAGGTGTGCTATGGTGATAGAATCTTGGGGTGGCTCAGACAACATTGACTGAGTGGTTATTTCTATCAGCTTGAACATCTCCCTTAGTCGATTCCATTCAAGCTTCGTATATTGATGTTCGTCTTGGGATTGGTCCAGAGAAAATCCTAGTGATGCTACCTCGCTCCTAAGCACCGATAGATTGGCTTTATATGTCTCGAGTGTACTGGATGAGGCCATTCAATCTAATTTCTGTATTAATTAAAAAAGATTTCTATATATATTAAAACACAACATCATTATTATAGTTTCAAATGATCATATTGACTAACGGTCATATAACAGTAAAAACACAATGGTCACATTTTAATTATACCTACAAAATTACGAAAAAATATAATTAAAATGTCCAGGTCATTACATTCTTCCCCCATTAAAAAATATTGTCCTAAAAATATTATCTCATACCCTCTAATGGGAAATGGTGTGGGTACATCTGTCTCAAAGGCTCCTCCAGATCCCACGTGGCTTCTTCATATTTTCAATTCATCCCAAACACCTTAACAAGGTGGGTAGTCTTGTTACGTAGAACCTTGTCTCTATGATCCAAGATCTCCATGATAAGCTCCTCATAAGAGAGGTCATGTTGAAGATGTACCACCTCTGGATTTAGTACATGTGACGGGTTAGGTATGTACTTCCTTAAGTAGGATACGTGGAAGACATCATGAAATTGGGCTAGATTTCGAGAAAGTTCAAGTCGATAGGCTACTACTCCCACACATTCAATGATTTCATAAGGTTCAATGTACCTAGGTATAAGCTTCCCTTTCTTCCCAACCTTATGACTCTCTTCCAAGGGGAAATATGAAGAAATACTTTGTCACCATCCTCAAACTCAGATTCCCCTTGACGGTTGTCAACATAACTGTTTTTCCGACTCTGAGCAGCCTTAATGTGTTTTCGGAAGGAATGGACATTTCTTATCATCTCATGCAAAAGATCAGTTCCAAGAAGTTTTCTCTCACCAGCTTCATCACAACATGTAGGAGTTCTACATCGCTTCCCATATATTGCTTCATAGGGTGCCATATGAATGCTCGAGTGGATGCTGTTGTTGTAAGAGTACTCAACTAAAGAGAGATGTTGATTATATCCACCTTTAAATTACATATAGCATGTTGTCAGTATGTCTTCAAGTGTATGAATTGTCCGTTTAGAAAGACGATCAGTTTGGGGGTGATAGGCTGTAATGAAATTCAATTCATTGCTCAGGGCATGTTGAAGACTACTCCAGAATGTTGATGTGATCCTTGGATCATGATCAGATACGATAGAAAGTGGATATCCATGTTGCCTTACCACTTCATTCACGCAAATCCTAGAATGTTGATCAAGAGAAATAATCCCTAATGGAGATAAAATGTGAAGTCTTGGTGAGATGGTCCAAAATAACCCATATCACATAATTTCCTTTGGAAGTTCTCGAGAGACCAATGACGATGTCCATAGTGATATTGTCCCACTTCCATGCTTGTATGGGTAGTGGTCGCAATACCCCTATAGGAAGTTGTTGCTCTGCTTTTACTTGCTGACATACCAGACACCATGAAGTGTATTCAGCAATATAACATTTCATATTATCCCACCAATAATGATCAAGAATGTCCTTATACATTTTCTTTATCTTCTCTAGTAATGATGGTTAAGAAATCATATGGGTTAAGGTTAATGATGTCCCTACCCTTATAATTCCCATGCCCATCTTTACTAGGTCATTGATCAAAGGATCTTTTTGAATCCTCATCATGGAAAGAACAACTGGGTCTTTCCTGCTTAATGCATCTGCGACTTTGTATTCTCTTCCGAGATGATAATGAATTGAACAGTCATAGTCTTTATGAAGCTACAACCATCTCATTTGTCTCATGTTCAATTCCATTTGTGTGAAAATATACTTCAAAAATTGATGGTCTGTGTATATATAACATTTATCCACATAAAGATAGTGCTTCTATATCTATATCTTTAGAGCTAAAATGACCGCAACCTGCTCTAGATCATGCGTAGGATAATTCTTCTCATGAGTCTTCAACTGTCGATATGCTTAAGAAATGATCTTTTCATTTTTCATGATAAGGCAACCAAGACCTTTCGCAGATTCATGGCCAAAAATACTGAATCCTTCTCTACTTGAGGGAAAAGTTAACACATGTGCAACAACCAATCTCTTATTCAACATTTGAAACATTCCTCACACTTTTTTTATAGATGAATTTGACCACTTTTCGAGTTAACTAGGTTAATGGATTAGAAATTCGTGTAATGGTTTTCACAAACCTCCTATAATATCCCACTATCAAATGAAACTACGAATCTCATTTATTTTTGTAGGCTGAGGCCACTCCTCTAAAAGTTTTGTCTCTATAGGGTCAATTGTGATTCATTCATGGGTAACAATGTTCCCCAAGAGTGAAATTTTTTGTAACAAAAATTCACATTTACTGAACCTTACAAAAATACGTCCTTCTGTATAGTTTGAAAAATAACCCTTAGATGATCCTCATGCTCCTCAATTCATTTGGAATATATCAGAATATTATCAATTAAAACTACCAAAATGTTATCAAGGTATTCATTAAAGTCTCTATACATCAAATCCATAAAAATATCTGGTGCACTAGTAAGACCAAAAGGCATATCAACATACTCATAATTCACATATCTTGAACGGATGTTAGTTTTTGGAATATCTTCTATCTTCACCCTAAATTGATGATATCCAAATCAAAGATCAATCTTAGAGAATAATTGATCCCAACTAAGTAGGTAAAATAAGTCATAAATTCTTAGAAGAGGGTATTTTTTCTATATTGTGATTCCATTTAGTTCTCTATAATCAATTCATAGCCGCATCGATCCATCCTTCTTCTTCACAATGAGAATAGTTACTCTCGAAGGAGACAGACTCGGTCAGATTAACCCCTTCTCCAAAAGATCTTGGAGTAGTTTCTTTAATTCCTCCAGCTCCACCTTTTAAATCCTATATTGGGTTGTTGATATTGCATGATACCCATGTATAGGTTCAATGAAGATCTCTACCTCACTTTCTGGGGAAGGACCAGGAAACTCCTTAAGAAATACATCAATATAGGACGTTCATCTAGATAAAGATCAGGTTGAGATATCTCTCAATGGAAGATAACTATAGGTTTTCCATTCAAGACTACTGAGATTTCCAAACTTTAGTATTTGATATTTTTTGTATACATTGAGAGCCAATCCATCACTAATATAATGTCGAATTCCATCATGGGGATGACTACTAGATTTGTGATAAAATTGTTCTCACCAATGTAGATACTAGAGTTTCTAAACACTCATGACACTCGGATAATCCCACCATGAGTCCTGACTGATAACTCTAATCCTAGAAAGTTAGGGGTTGAATCTAAATTCATTGAAAACATTGAGGAAATAAATGATTTCGTAGAACCAAAATCAAACAACATACATTCTATCTTTGAGAGAACTATTAGAGTACCTGCTACCACATCATTTGGAGCTTCAACATCAGCTATCCTGATATCAAAAGCACGAACTTTCTCCCTTGGCCTTTGCTGAGCAATTGGTTGTTCCCCTCTACTGCCCTCATATTTGGACAATGATTAGAAAAGTTCCCCAGTTGTCTACAAATAAATAAATGGATGTTAAGTAGGTCCTGAACCGTCTTCCCATTGGCGTTAGTGTTTGGAAGTTGAGGAACCACCTCACTATGAAAATTCCTTGAAATATGGCCATCTTTTCCATACTTGCAGCATTTCCTGCCCCCGATCTGGTTGTTCCCTGAATGCTTTCTCCCTCATTTATTATAGGTGGTACGTTTCACATTCATGCCCCCTCTTCCATGATCAAAGCTCCTCCCTAATATAGCCTCCATCGATCTCTTTTTGTCGCATGATTTACGAGACCATTATGTATCATCAAACTCTAGTTCAACTTTCATCGCACATCTAACAATATCCTCATAGCTATGATAATATCGTTTGGATAGATTCATCCATTGATGATGTATCAGACCACTAAAGAATCTATCAAACTTTCCATTTCAATCCATGACAAATATAGTGGTATAACATGAATTTTGGGTGATGTTCATCTCATAGATTCCGATAGATTCGTTCTTCTTCTGCTTCAGTGTGAGAAACTCCTTCTCTATTCTTGTTCTCATGGATCGAAGGAAATACATACTAAAGAAAATACCTCTAATATATTCCCACTCTATAGCATCAACCTCCACTCAATGCCTCAGGTTTTTAATCAGCTCCCACCACTAATCAACTTCTCCATCTAAGAGATAGACAACCAGGGTGACCTTTTCTTTCTCTAAACAACCGAGAATGGAAAATATAATCTCGATAGTGCTAATCCACTTCTCAGCAATCAATGGGTCTATCTATCAACTAAAGGTTGGTGGTCGTTGATACATAACGGACTCAACAAAAATGTCGTTACCTTCACAGTGTGATTGTTCTCTCATATTGATTCAAGTTATTTCCCATAACATGAGTCATTTGGTTCATCATTCACATGAATGTTTTTATTCCAGCTTCCATTGCAGTGTCGTCAGTGCATGGTCCATTGCGGTCACCATTTGCAAGGTTCCTCTTATTTCATTCAATTTTCATAAAAAATGAAACCTCATTGAGAAACTTATTTTATTTATGAATCTTTTAACTATAAAAGATTTTATGTCTTAAAACATCATTTTTAAACAAATACCTTTGTCTATATTCCTTCATAATGATTTATAAAAAGCTTGTGATTAACCAAACATATCCCCCTGGAGTGTCGTAACCAAGAGTGCAACAAGGCCCGTTGTCGTGCACCAGTTCCCATTTGAGTCTACCTCAATGTAGTGTTTTCATTTTTACCCCTATGTACATCTATTCCAGAGCCTCCTCTACCTGCTCGTATCCAGATAGGGATGTATTTGTTTTATTAACCACTTACTCAATATTCTCCAAAATACAAAGAAGTTTTCCTATATTTAAACTATTCTATAGGATACTTCCAAATGATTTCTTGGATAAATTTATCTAAATTACTAACCTGTACTTTGATACCAAATATGGAATCCCTCCTTTTTATTACATAACTTTTCATTACATTTTACTAACAGAGGATCTTTAAAGTATAGTGTCTTGGAAATCATGAAGAAAATACATGAAAAAAACATAAAACATTCTTCTTATACACTTGTAATGTTTCATCAAAAGTTCATCCTAAGTACAATTACTGAATCTCATAACCTGGAGATATACATTCAATGGAATGGGTGATCAGAAGGCCCAGTATGGTACACAAGTGAAATAGTTGACATGTGATCTTGAGAAATATTAATAAGAACATGATAAAAGTCATCAAGTCGCGAGAAAAAGAAGAATGTGAATAACATAATAAAAATAACTTGAATAATATAATTAATATGTGGCTACAATAATTCATTTATATATTCATCAACATATATCCGATGTTTATCCCTGAGGTTTCTTAAAAATTTCCAAGGTTATTCACCAATTTATCTTGAAACTTGTCATCTCTAGAGATTAATTCTTTAACCAATGCACTAGATAGCTATCAGGGTACACCCTTGATATTTATTTACTTTCATGTGATCCCATAGATCATAATCAAACATTTCATAAATAAACCATATAGAATAAAATAAATTTGTTTTCATTTCAAAATCATGATGTTTTAAAATCTCTTTAAAATAAGATCATTATATCAATTATAACCCATGGAAAGAGAGTGAGGGTTATATGTATATCAATTCTAGAATCAAATATACCATCTTTATCTATTTATGAGAACTCATATAAACGAAATAGGTTTGGGTATTCACATATGTAAACAAGGGAATTTCTTGAGAAAATAGATAGATATTTTGAGGCGAAATTTTTGCATCATTATGACTGTATAGCATGATTTTAGAAAATAATCAAAAGAGAGGGTAAAAGGGTAAATCATTCATAAATAACTCATATTTAAATATAATTGTAGAAAAACATGTTGCTAAGAACATGGTATGGATATTTTAATTACATACCACAAAAAAATAGGAATCTTGAAAGGAAAGAGAAGATGGGATTTTTTTTACGAGATATTCGGCATCCTAACGGGGTTACATAAAAATTCAGAAAACAAATTGATGAGAGAAGAAAGGTTCTCTCATCAAATGTACATGAAATTTACAGAAATAATAACATATAAGAATGTACCCTCAACCTAAAGCGATGGAAAATATAAGACACAACATAAAGGAATTTATGACTTAAAAGAGTAGGGTGAAAGGATCTATTACCATGAAGTGTAACTTCAAAAGGTCAGGACCTTGGTATGCTTGAGGGAACCATGGGAGGACACCTTGGGATGTAAGAGGACCATAACATAATTGAGATTGATTTTGGAATGAAATTAATGAGTGAAATGGCTTGGTATTTATAGGGAAAGTGAGTGAATAAATTATTAATTTCCAAGGGACACCTCATCGGTGGTATTCGAAAAATAATGTGCATGACCATTGTATTTACCCATGTTATTGGGCAATTGGGACACATCATAGCATATATCACTATTCATAAGACTTCCATGAATCATACATCATTATTACATCATTAATGATGTCATTAAACACCCGAAACTCAAAACTATATTTTTATTATTCACCATAAATTCAAATGTTTCAGAAAAAACCCAAAAATTCACCATATGCTAATACCGATTCACTGAAATTAAAAGGGAAGTCCATATTTTTAAAATAATTTTCTAAATAAGTTTAATTTAACTTTTAATCAAAATCATTATTTTTTTCAAAAATACAACTTCAAAACCATTACTCATTTTGTAACACCTTAAAAAAGTGATCAAGGTCCCATAAAATCAACGTATAACCATAAGACAATAAAGTAAAAATTTATGATTAAATTTTATGAAGATATATTTCCATTTTAAACTATTATATTCATTATAGAATTTTATATAATATATTTATTGCATACAAAAATACCAAAACATAAACTATGATCGTTTTTTCACTATTAAGATATCTAAAATGTATTTATTCATTCATTAGTGAAGTTTCATTTTTTTGGTCAAGTTACTATTATTTATTATTCATTACGATTCTGATGGTTATGTTACTATTCCTAATTTAATATTCACTAAAAACCAAATTGATCAAATTAGACTCTAAATTTCTCACTGCTCACAACTATAGAAGACAATTTTTTGAAAATCATTTCAAATTATTAATTATTTAATTAACAAAAAACATTTTAAAATACCCATTTTTCTAAAATTCATCAATAATACACATCCTATATTTATCTAGATATTTGAAATTCACAAACATGGATATAAGAATAAATAACAATATTATTTACATAAATGGATTACACAAAGTATCTAAGGTCTCATTACATAGCCCCTGATTACACCATCATAGGACCTATGTGCTAGGTGTGCTATGGTGATAGAATCTTAGGGTGTCTCGGACAACATTGCCATATGGTGATTTCTATAAGCTTGAAATCTTCCCTTAGTTGATTCCATTCAAACTTAATACGTTGATATTGGGCTTATGCTTGGTACAAAGAAAATCCCATTGATGCTACCTCCTTCCCACACTCCGACAAATGGGCTTCATGTGGCTCGAGTCTACGGAATGAGGCCATTAAATCTTCATTATGTATTAATTAACCAAGATAACTGTATTTCTAAAAACACAATGTTAAGATTATAGTTTATAATGGTGATATTGACCAATAGTCATATAACAGTCGAAATACAACTTTCACATTAAATTATACCCACAAAATTTGGAAAGAAATATAATTAATAAGTTTGGGTCGTTACAGTTTTGGATTTTTTGGGATAGGGGTTTTTTTGTTTATTCGTGATGGGAGTTTATGGTTTAATGGGGATGAGCATTTGGTGTTTTTATTTCATAATATTTAGTGTTGTTTTAATCATTATGATTTTGGGTTTGATGGTTTTAGGGTTTTTGTGGATGAGGGTTTTGGGTATTTTGCTGTCGAGAATTTTCTTTTTTTCAGGATTCATGGTTGATGATTTTTTGGGAAATGGTTTTCTAATTTTTTTGGGGTGTTGGATTTTGGTATTTCTTATGTGGGTTTGGGTTAATTTAAGATTAGTGTTTCAGGTATATTTGGGCTGAGGGTTCGGGTTTTTTTGAGATGAGGGTTTAGTTTTTTTATAGTATAGGATTTAGGGTATATTGAGGATAATAGTTTATAGATATTTCAGACAATGTGTTTGGGTGTTTTTTTGTATGATTGGTATTTTGGATTTTTTTTCGGTGCTTTTGGGGTTATTTGGGGCCCCGTGTTTAGGGATTTTAATGGATAAAGGTTTAGGGTTATAATTTCATTGTGTTTGGAGTATTTTTGGGTTCAATGATTAATGTTTTTTCATGGATGATGGTATCTTTTTTTGGGGGGACGAGGATTTATGAAAATTTTAAATTCAAGGTTTTTTTGGGAAGAGGGTTTTCGGTTCTATGTAGCCAAGAGGATAAGGTTCTTTGGGACGGGTATTATGGGTTTCTGTAAATGGGGGTTTGTGAAATTTTTGGGATCAGAGATTAGTCTAATTTGGGGATTCAGGAATTTGGTTTTTTGTAGCTAATATATTAGAACTTTTGGGGGCTAATGGTTCATAGTTTTAGGGACTGAGTGTTTGAGATTTTATTGTGGAAAAGGGATTGGGTTATTTTGGGTATGCGGGTGTTTTGTATTTTTGGGCCACAGGATTGGTTTTTTTGGTGCTAGGGGTTTATAATTTTTTTTATTGTTTTGGGGGTCTGCTATTTTTCCGGTTGAGGGTTTAGTGTTTTTTATGGCTGATGGTTTAGGGATATTTAGGGATAATGTTTTCATGTTTTTTAGGTATGAATAAATCATGTATTAAAAAATGACAATTTATATTTTTTTAGGGGAATAAGGGTTTAGGATTGTTTGTGGGAGGAATTTGGTATATTTGGGGAAGAGGATTCGTTTTTTTTGGGGAAGAGGGTTTAGTATTATTGGGAGCAGTTGGTATAATAATTTTTTTGCTGAGGGTTTAAGGATTTTTTAGGATGATGGATTATTGTTTTTGGGGGATGAGGGATTATGATTTTTTGGGAATGGTGGTTTTGGTGGTAATGTATTATTCTATTATAGGTTGATGATTTATGGTTTTCTTGGGATTAGGGTTTAAGAAAATTTGGGATGATGGTCTAGGGGTTTTTTGAGACGAGGGTTGAGGGTTTTTTTGGATGAGGGATTAGGTTTTTATCGGGATAAGGGTTTATGGGATTTTATGAATGAGGATTTATGGTATTTTTTTGAATGGGTTTTATGGTTTTTTGTGTAGAGGGTTTATGTTTATTTGTGGTTGTTGGTTTAGGATTTTATTGGATTCTGGGTTTAGGGATTTTAGGGGCTAAGGGTTTAGGGTTTTTTGGGATGAGTATTTCAGGCCTTTTTAGGAAGAGGCTTTAATGTTTTTTGAGGTTACAGATTTTGGTTTTTTTGGTTATAGGGTTCAAATTTTTTTGTGGGATATGGGTTTTGGAGTTTGGGGGGTTAAGGGTGGAGGGGTTTTGGTGGGTGAGGGTTTGGGATTTTTAGGGGATAAGGGTTTATGATTTTTTGGTGATGAGTGTTTAGGGTATTTTTGGTATAGTGTTTAGTGAATATTGGTTCTTGAGGAGTATTGTTTTTTGGGTTCTGTGATCTGTTTATATCGTGGATGGATTAGAGGTTTTGGGGGATGAAGGTTAAGGGTTTTGGTGATGAGGATTTGGGTTTTATTTGGGGTATGTTTGGTTGTTTTATAGGGATATGTATTGGGATTTTTGGGGACATGGTTGATCGTTTTGTGGGAGGTGGGGTGGGTTTTATTTGGTCTGATGGTTGGGGGTTTTTTTGGGAATGAATGTTGGTGGTTATTTTGGGGTTGATCGTTAGTCATATCTCATGGAAGCAGGATTAGGTTTTTTTGTTTGTGAGGGTTTAGGGATTTCTAGGAATGAGAATATATGGATTTTTTAGCTAATGGAATTTTGATTTTTTAGGCTAATGGATTATAGTTTTTTGTGTTGAGTGTTGAGTTTTATTTGTGAAAGTGGTTGGGTGTATATTTTGGCCGAGGGTTGAGGATTTTTTGCAACTTAGAGTTGGGTGTTTATTTTGGGTTGAGGGTTGGGGAATTTTTTTATTAATATGGTATTATGTTTTTAATAACGATTGATGGGTTTTTCGAGGTGAGGGTTGTGGATTTATTTGGGTTTAGGCTTGAGGTTTTTTTAAGAATGAGTGTTGTTATTTGTTTCAGGATAAGAGTGGGGCATGTTTTTGGGCATGAGGATTGTGGTTTTCAGTTCATTATGGATGAGGGGTTATTGGGGATGTCGTTACATCATTTTTTGGGGATAAATTTTGATATATTTAGGTGAGTGTTATGGGTTTTTCATGGATACAGACATATATTTCTTATGGGATGTGGTTTGAGGGTTTTTCTGGATGATGGTTAAGAATTTTTTGGACTGATGGTGGTGGGTTTTTTAGTTATAAGGGGTGATAGTTTTCTAGGGATCATGAATTATTTTTTCTATCATGTGAGGATTTATGGTATTTTTTAATATATGTTTAATGATTTTTTTGGGGAATTGGATTGAGGTTTTGTTAGGTTTGAAGGTTAATTTTCTTAAGGATGAGGGTAGAGGATTCTTTGGGTCTCATAGGTTGAGGATTTTCTAGGGATGAGGGTTTTGTATTTTCAACGATATGATTATTCATTCATGGATATTAGGGATTATGGTAGTTTGGGGATAAATATTTTTTGGGGATGAGAATTAATGGGTTTTTTTGATAGAAAAGAGTTGTGGTATATTGGGATATGCGATTTTAGTGTTTTGAGAAGATAATTGTTTTTGGATACATGGAGATGAATGTATTTTATATTTTTGATTGTAGGGTTTATGGGTTACTAGGGATTAGGGATAAGGATTTTTGGGGTAGATGTTATAGGGTATTCTTGGGATTATGGTTGAGGGGTTAGTGTTTTCTAGGGATGAGTTCATGGATTTTTTCAGAGTGAGTGTCTAGGGTTTTTTGGTGGTGAAGGTTTATGATTTATTTGGACATATTGTTGATGTTTTTTTAGGTTTACTATTTAGGGATTTTTGAGGCTATAGGTATTTTTTTTGTTCATCAAATGGTTTATGGTTTTATATAGCAGTGGGATTAGGGGTTTCTCGGACTAAGGGTTTTGGGTTTTCATAGGTGTAAGTGTTTAAGATATTTTCATGTTGTGGTTTAATGGATTTTTTGGAGGAGGGTTTTGTAGTTTTTAAGGATGATATTTTAGTGTTTTTTTGGGCTATCACCATTTGATTTTTTGTGGATGAATGTTTATGGATTTTTTCAAATGGTCAATTTTTTGGGGGATCTGAGAATATGGATTATTTAGTTAAAGGTTTTTCTAATTTTTTGTTATGAGGGTGTTGGGTTTTTTAGTACTAATGGTTTAGGGTTTTTGGGATGTTGGTTTAGGGTTTTTTGTTGGTTGATTAGGGTTTCCTAGGATGGAGGTAGTAGGTTCATTTTATTCTAGAATATTATAGATTTTTGATGATGATGGTAAAGGATTATTTGTTATGAGTATTTAGTGTATTGGGGGTTGTGGGTTGTGGGTTTTATTTGGATAACGATATATAGTGTTAGAGTCTTTAAGGGCATGGGTTTATGGTTTTATAAGACTGAGGGTATTAGAGTTTTGGGGATTGGGGTTTAGGGTAAATTGGGACTCGAGGTTTATGCTCTATGGTGGATGATTGTTATGGGTTTTTTGGGGATGACAGTTAATGGATTCTTTGATGGGGGTTTTGGGTATTTTGGGATGAGGGTTTTTGATTTCATATGGCTAAGTTGTAAAGATTTTATGGGGATGATAGATTGGCGTTGTTTGGGATAGATGTAAAACGGTTATTGGGGACGAGGGATTAGTTTATTTGGATATATATATATAGTTTTTAATGGTGAGGGTTTAGGTTTTTTTAGTGATGTTGGTCTAGGGTTGTTTGGGACTGAGGTTTTAGTGTTTTTTGAGGCTATATGTTTTGGGTTTTCGGGTCTAGGGTTTATAATTTTGTGGGGAAAAGAGGAATGGGTATTTTGTTTCTATGGGTATATGGGTATTTGGATGAGTATTAGTGGGTTTCGTGTTTTGAGACATTAAATTTTTTTGGCTCTAAATATTTCAGATATTTCTGGTATGAGAGTTTAGGAAATATTCATAATGAGGGTTTAGGGTTATATGGGGATGATGTATTTGGGTTTCTGGGATTTTGTTTTATAGTTATTGGGGGATTATGTTTTCGAAGACTTCCTATTGATGGTTTATAGTTTTTAATCACTATGTTTTTAGATATTCTTGTAGTTGATGTATAAGGATTTTTAGGGATGATGGTATTGGGTTTTTTGGGGATGGGGGTTTAAATTTTTTTAAATTTGAGAAGGAATGATGATTTAGTTTTTTTGGGTGGATGGTTAGTGTTTTTGGGGGATAGGGATTTAAGGGTCTATGTGGGGAATTTTATTTCCAAATAGGGTTTATAATAATTTTGGATATGGTATTAGACTATATTAGGTAGGTGTTTTTTATGGTTTCATAGTGATGTGGCTATATGATTTTTTGGGGCTATGTGTTTACTATTTTTATTGTTGGGGTTTTAGGGGTCCCTTGGGCTGAGGGTTTAGGGTTTTTTGCAGCCATGGGATTACTATTTCATTGACCAGATTGTAAAGAGTTCATTAATGATGGAAGATTACAGTTACATTGATTCTGAGGGTTTATGGTTTCATAGGGATGATGGATTATGTTTTTTCAGGGATGAAGTTTATGGGATTTTGTTGTGGATGGTTTTGTGTTTTTTGGAGTTGATAGTTTGGGGTTTTTCGTGACTAAGTATTTAGGTTCATTTAGGGATTACGGTTTGGGGTTATTAGGGTTTAGTGCTTATGGTTTTTTGGAGATGGGGGTTTAAGGGGGTTTTACATAGATAAGGGTTTAGGGTATTTGGTGATGAGGGTTTAGAATTTTGGGGATGAGGTTTTATGGTATTGTTGGGAAGTGTTCAAGGTCATTAGGGTTGACATTTTAGTGTTTGATGGTGTATATAGATTAGATTTTGTAGGGATGAGGGTTTATTATTTTTTGTGGATGAGGGTCTATCATTTTGGTGGGATGAGGGATTAACTAATTTCTAGGAAATATGATTTTTTATTTTTTGTTGCTGAGGTTTTAGTTTTTTTAGGACAAGAGTCCTGTCTCTTTTGTGCATTTAGGGTTTTTTAGGATTAGTGTTTGTTTTTTCTTTTGGGATGAGGTTTTAGGGTTTTTTAGTGATGGTTGTTTAGGGTTGGTGGTGGATACGGGTTTAGTGTGTTTTTTTCATAGTGAGATATGAAAAATATTCAAGCATAATAGAATTCTTATGTGATTAAGAAGAATCTTATGAAACATTTTCATTCAAATTTAACCAACACAGACTTTTTTCAATCTAATAGAATGGTTTTCCATAACAAAATATTTTTGAAACAAAAATGTATTATCCATGTGTAAATGAAATGAATTCAATATAATCACAAAAATTGGCGTGAAAACATGGATTAAAACATCAATAAGAAGAAATTGTTCTTCATTAGTTAGTGGGTCATTATTTATCATGGTAATGTGTTTTAGGGATTTTTATGTGACCATTAAGTACCTACACGAATTGATATTTGATTTGGTTCATTAAACATTCTATAATTTGACTTTATATTAAAATTTCACTAGTTTATGTTGGTTACACGTCAATCCTCTAGATTTTGAATCTTATTGTAAAACATTCTTTCAATAATGTCTTCCCATTTCCCAAATTTTTTTGATTATCTTCATTTTGGTGACCTTTTGTTTAGGAATAGATAGACAATAGTTATGGAATTTCCATTAGGACATTGTAAATCCACTACAATGAACTATTTTATCTCTAATTACACCTTCCATGCTTCTAGAGATGCATCAGTTTTGTATCAGAGTTGTGGTTCATAAAATTATGATCTACAAAAATCATCATACTAATCTCTAGATAAAAAACATCTCCAATGAGTCTCATGATTTAGAATCATCTACTATTCCTTATCCATGGAATATATTAAATGAATAGATACACATGAAAATTACTCAAATTAGTGACCCACATTCTCAAAAATTTTGATAGAGATAAACAGATTCCACTCAACCATAGTGGCATCCACAATTTCTATCTCTATATAATAGGTGATATTATAAAATAATTTATGAATATTTTATAGATATAAATGATTCTATTTATTTAACTATTGATATCAATAGAAGAAAATAATTTGTAGATATTGAAAGTATATATAATATTGAAAATATAGTTTTTGATGGTTGTGCAAATCCAACTGATTTTTTGATATTAAATATGAGACATAAAAAAATTCTATGTATATAGGAATTATTTTTATTATAAAAAGTAAAATGTATCAATTTTGAGATATAAAGCATATGAATATCATATGGTCAAATCAGATGAAATTGAATAAATTTTATGGGAAGGAGAAAATATAATCACGAGATAAGTTGGAAAATAGTTTTAGAAGACAATTTTTTTATAAAAATATAAAAAATATCATTATTTAAAAAATCATACCATCCAACAATGAGATAAATCTAATGAATACTACATTCATGTGATGGACCATTTATTGATGAGAAGTTATGTTCTACAGTATAATAGAAAAAAACTACATATTTTTTTGTTTATATTAAATTATGAAATTTTACATTATTAGGGACAGAACATTTATTTCTACATGATGATGTTTTAATGATGGAAATCAAGTGGGAAATTAAAAATTTTACCAAAAAGGAATCTATTCTCAAGAAAAAATAGAGAGGCATTTATTAGGGATGAGGTGTTAAGGTTCATTGGGGATGAGGGTTTTGAGTTTTCTAATACTGAGGATTTAGGGATTTTTGTTGGTGAGTTTTATGATTTTTTGGGAAATGAGGGCGTGATGTTTTTTTTGGTATAAGGGTTAATATTTTGGGGGATGAGCGTTTAATTTTTCTTTTTGAGCTGACAGTTTGGATTCTATTTGTGGATTGTGTTTTAGTGTTCTTTGGTTAGTGGTTTTATGGTTATTTGGGGATCATGGTTTGGGGATTCCTATGGCTAAAGGATTTTTATTTTTCTGGTAAGAGGATTAAATTTTTTAGGGTTTAGTTATTAGGGTTTTTTTTCTAGAGGTTTTACGGTTTATTGGGGAAATAGTAATTGATTTTTTTGGACTGAGGATTTATCATTTTTTGAGTCAATGGTTTTAGTTTTTTAAGGTGGATGGTTTATGATTTTTTTGGGGCCAAGGGTGTGGGTATTTTTTGGGCTAATTGTTTAGGGTTTTCTATTGTTCAGAGTTTAGTTTTTCATGGTTAAGGTATTCTAGGTAATTAGGGCTGAGGGTCTAGGATTATTTTGGGGATAATGTATTATGGTTTTTTGGGGATGAGAGTTTATGTTTTTAGATATAATTGTTTATGGTTTTTTTGATATTGAGGTTTTATGGTATTTTTTTCTATGTTATTAGGGTTTTTTTGGAAGATAGATAACTTTTCTTGTGGGTCGATCATTTAGGATCGTCAGGGGATATTTTAATTAGAGGTCTCAAGGTATGAAGGTTTATGATTTTCTAGGGATAAGGGTTTATATATTTCTAAGACAGAGTGTGTGGGGCTTTTTTTGGATGATGGTTTGAGGTTTTCTGGTCCTTATAGATAATGATTTTTTGGGGATGAGTGTTTTAGGGGAATTTGGGTATAAGAGTTCATCATTTCTTTGGGATGGGTTTTTATTTTATCATAGGCCTGAGTTTGTAGGGTTTCCTTGGGTTATGGGTTTAGGATTTTATAGGGCGTTGTGTTTAGAATTTCCTATGGTAGAGGGTTTAGGATTATCTAGGGATGAGGTTTTTTAGGTTTTTTGGCTGACATTTTACGCTTTTTTAGTTGCAGTATTAGATATTTAAAAATTTGAATATTTCATGTTTTATGGGGCTTAGAGTTAACTGTTTTTTGGGGTTGAGGGTCATGGTTTTTTGGGGATGAGGTTTTAGGGTTTTCTAAGGACCAGATTTTGTTTTTCCTTGGGATGAGGGTTTTTTTTATTTTCTAGGTGGTGGATTTTTGGTTTTTTTGGGATGATGGTTTTGGATATTATGGGGATGATGACATTCAAATTTATCGGGATAAGTGGTTAAGGTTTTATGGGGTAAAGGATTTAGCGTTTTGTGGCAAAGGAGGTTATGGAATGTCGAAGCCTTAGGTTTATTGTCATTTTTGGGGTGTGGGTTTTGTGTTTTTCGAGGCCGATCATTTTCTTTTTTTATGTATAATGGATTCGTTTTTTTTGGGGATGAGGTGTTTGGGTTTTTTGGTATGGGTATTTTGGGTTTTTTTGGGGTTGAGGGTTTAGTTTTTTATAGGGATGATGGATTGGGTTTTCATGGATAAAGGTTTTTTCTTTTATTTTGGGATTATGGATTAGGGTTTTTTTGGTTGAGGGTATATGGTTTTGGTGGTGTGGATGATATATTGTATTTATTTGTGTTTATGGGATTATAGTCTTTCTCAGTGGAGTGTTAATGTGTTTGGAGATTGATTGTTTAAAAGTTTCTAGGGATTAGTATTTTTGGATTTTTGAGGGATTAGTTTTTGGGGGATTATCTAATTGAGTGTTTAGGCATTTGTGGGGATCATGGTTTGGGTATTTTAGGGATGATGGTTTTGTGCTTTCTTGGGAGAATGTTTTTGGGGTTTTGACGGATAAGGGTTAAGGGGAATTTTGGGATGTGAGTTTAGTGTTATTTTGTGTTTAGGGTTTGGAGTTTATTTGGGGCCATGTATATATGATTTTTTTTGGTTGAGTGAATTAAATATATTGGGACGAGGGATTTTGGTTTTTTGGGAAAGCGTGTTTATGTTAATTTTGGGTTTGAGTTATTAGGATTTTTGGAACTGATGGTTTAAGAGTTTTGGGGTTGAGGGTTTACGTTTTTTTGTCGTTTAATTTTATTGATTTTAGGGGATGATGGTTTAGGGATTTTTTTAAACATTTATGTGTTTTTGGGGATGATGGTGTAGGTTTTTTGGGGATGACAGAATAGGTATTATTGGGATGATGGTTTTAGATCATTTTGAATTTAGGTTTAGGATTTTACTTGGGAATGGTTTTGAATGTTTTTGGGGGATATGTATATATGTTTTTTATAAGGTTTTATTTTTATTTTTAGTTTCTGATGATTAATTGTTTATTTGGGTTGAGAGTTTTTGTTTTATTTTTCTTAGGGTTGAGGGGTTTTTGGTCCTTGGGATTAGTTTTTTGGTAGATGAGGGGTTCATGTATTTTCCAAGAGAACGATTAGTTATTCAAATGTTGAATGTTTATATATATTTTATTGTGTGATTACTGTTTATTAGGGACAAGGGTTTAGGGTTTTTTAGTGATGAGAGTTTATGTTTTTTTGGGTTTGGGTGTCTATGGTTTTTTTTGGGTTTGGGGTTTAGGTTAATTTGGAGCATACGGTTTAAGGACGTTAAATTTATATGGTTGAGGAATAATTATTCCAATGGATTTTTGGGTTTTTGGAACTTATGGATTATGTTTTTTACAGATTTGGGATTTGGGATTTATGGGGTTGATGTTTTAGTGTTTTTTAGGGCATAGTGTTTTTGGATTTTGGGGGTTCATGTTTTATGGTTTTTTGGTGATATGGTCTAACGAGAGTCTCGCATTATGAGTTGCATGTTTTTTTGTTTGATGGTTGAGGTATTTCTTATGTTTATGGTTTTTTTGGCTGGGGGATTAGGTATTTTTGGGTATAAGTGTTGATGGTTTTATTGGATCTAATAGTTGAGGGTTTTTTTGGTAGAGGGTTTAGGAATTTTTGGTCTTAGTGTTTTTTTTGTGAGGGTTAATTTGTTATAGGGATTCATGTTGCATATTTTGGTGGGATAAGGCTTAAAGGTTTTTTATTATTAACGTTGACGATTTTTTCTTAGGATACAGGTTGACGGTTTTTGGGTTTGAGTGTGGAAGGTTTTTTTTGTGGATGAAGGGTCCGTTTTTTGGGCTGAGTTTTTTGGGTTTATGGGGATGTAGATTTAATAATTTTTGGGGGCAGCGATATTATGGTTTTTTCAGGATGAGGGTTTAGGTTTACTGGGGATAAGGAATAAGGGGATTTTTTTGGATCAGTTTTGAGGGGTTTTAAACTAGGAAATTATGAATTTTTAGGTTTGATGGTTGTGGGTTTTTTGGGAATTTTGTTGGGTTATTTTGGGGCTTGATGCCTGAGGGTATTTTGGAACTATGTGTTGAGTATTTTTTGTGGATGTGAGTTGATGGTTTTTTAGGGATGCAATATTATATTTTTCTAGGGCTGAGGGTTATGGATTTTTGGTGGATGAGGGTTGAGTGTTTTTTGGGGACGCAAGTTTACGTTTTTTTTGGGGGTGAGGATTTTCAACTATTTTTGAGGCTATAGGTGGTGGGTGTTTTGGGGGCTCAATATTATTGTGTATTATGGGCTAGGTGCTGAGGTTTTATGGGGGTTAGGATTTATGTAATTTTTTGGATTTAGTTTTTTGGGTTTTTGGGGATTTGGATTGTTTTTCTTTTTGATGCGGGATTCGATATTTTTTTGGATGAGGACTTCAATTTTATTTGTCAATATAGTTATAAAGTATTTTTGGGCAGAGGGTTAGGGTTTTCTGGATATTATTGTTTAAGGTTTAAAATTTATTCAGGTTTATAGTTTTTTTTGTACTAATGATTTATGGTTTTTTGAGGATGTGTTTTTTGGGAGTTTTGTGGATAAGGGTTTTGGTATATTGGGGTCTACGTGTTTATGGGTTTTTTGCGATTAATGATTATATTTTTTATTAGGATGAATGATTAGTAGTTTTAGGGGTAATAGATTATGTTTTTTTGGTCAAATGGTTATGGTTTTTTTGGTCAAATAGTTTATGGTATTTTGAGGTTGTGGGTTTAGGGGTTTTGGGGGATTATGGATTAGTGTTATTTGAGGGTTTGTGTTTTTGGTTTTTTAGATATGGGGTTATTATTTTTTTGATGAGGGATAATGGGATATTAGGGCTGAGTGATTTTTGGTTTTCTATGTATTAGGATATAGTGTTTTTTGTGGATGAGGGTTCAATGTTTTCTGGGAATGATGGTTTTGGTTTTTTGGCTGATTTGTTTGGGTTTTGGGGATATGGGTTAATATTTTTTGGTGATGTTTGATATTTTATTTTTAGGGATAAAGGATTTTTTGGGGGTTAAGGGCTTCAGTATTATTGGGGATATGTATCTAGGGTTGTTTCGGGGCTGAGGTGTTGGGGTTTTGTTGCCAATGGATTTTGTTTTTTGGGGCTAATATTTTGGGTATTTTCTGCCATAAGGGATTGGGTTTTTTTTCTAAAGGTTTAGTTTTATTTGTTAATGAGTATTTAGGGATTATTTTATATTGGAGTTTAGGTTTTCTTGGGGTTATTTGTTTTCTATTTTTTAGGTATGTGGGTTTTGCGTTTAATGGGGTGATGTTTTAAAGTTTACAAGGGAAATTTGATTAGTGTTCTTATTAGAGAGGGTCCATGGTTTTTGGTTGCAAGGTTTATAATGTTTTTAGGGATGATGTTTTTGGGTTTTGGGGATAAGGTATAATGTTTTTTTGGTACGAAGGGTTTAGGTATTATTTGGTTGGATGCTTTAGGGTTTCATCGGGTTGGGGGTTTAGTGTTTTTTGGGGATTATGTTTTATGGTGTCTTTAAAATGAGGATTATATGTTTTTTGGGGTTGAGGGTTTTGGGTTTTTTGTGAATAAGGATTTAGGGTATTTTTGGCCAAAGGGTTTTTGATTTTTGTGGATAAGGGTATATGCTTTATAAGGCCGTGGAAATATGTTTTTACGGATAAAATGGTTTAGGATTTTTTTGGATTGGTGATATATGGTATCTATGGATGGGGGTTTAGGGTTTTTAGAGATTAATGAATATGGTTTTTTTTTTCAGGGGGTGGGTTTAGGGGTTTTTTTTTGGGACTGAGGGTTAGGTTTTTTTGTGATGATGGTTTAGGGTTCATTTGGGATGTGATTTTAGAGTATTGGGTGTAGGGGGTTTATTTATTTTCCCGAATAAGGGGGTAGGTTTTTTTTGGGGAAAATGGATTAATCTTATTGGGGCTTCTAGGATGGTATTTTTTAGGGTTGAGTGTTTAGGTTTCTTTTGCATTGAGTGATTAGGGATATTTGGGGTCGAGGTTTTTGGGTTTTTTTGGGATGACGGTTTAGGGTTTATTGGTATATGAGTTTAGGATTTATTGGGGGATAATGGATTATGTTCTTTGGGGATAAGGTATTACTTATATCATGGGATGAGTGTTTATGTTTTTTTAGGGATGAGTGTGTATCACATTTTGGGAGGTATGGGATTATGATGTTTTGGAGCAGTGGGTTTTAGGTTTTTAGGTCATTGGGTATAGGGTTTTTTGTGGACAGAGGGATTATTGTTTTAGGCTTAGGGGTTATGATGTTTCTTGGATTAGGTTATATGAATTAATTTGGTTTGGGAGATTAGTGATTTTGGGGATTTGTTCTTACAATTGTTTTTTGTATGGGGGTTTAGGGTTTATTTTCCAGCCATAGTATATCGTAATTTTGGTATGAGTGTTTAGTTTTATTCAATGTTGAGTGATTTGGTATTTTTTTGGCTATGGTTTTTGGGTTTTATAGGGATGATGAATTAGGGTTATTGGGGAAGAGGATTTTATCGTTTTTGGAATGTGGGATTGGATTTATTGGGGTTTAGGGTTTAGGGTTTTTTCTGACAAGTGTTGAAGATGTTATGTGATTAGGTTTTGGGGGGTTTTATGGATGATGATTGATGGTTTTTTTAGATGAGGTTTTAGGGAAATAATTGGAAGAGGGATTCAAGTTTACAGAGGAATAGAGATTTGGATATATTGGGGATTAAGGTTTTTATATTTTAGAGATGAGATTTTTTTTTGGTTTTTAAGGGATTGGGTTATGCGTTTTTTGGGGATGAGGGTTTGTAGTTTTTTGGGGCTGATAATATTTGGTTTTCAAGATGAGGTTTTAGGGTTTTTATACATTATTTTTTGAGGGTTTTTGGTGGTTGATTGTTTGTGGTTTTTGGGATATTAGGGTTTAGGGGACACTGGTGATGGAGGTATTATGTTTTTTAGGGATCCGAGTTTAATATTTTTATTGGATGGATTTTTAGGGTTTTCTGCTCCTGAGGTATCAAATATTTTTGTCGGTGAGTGTTTTGGGTTTTTTGGGGATGAGGGTTAAGGGTTTTGGGCATTTAAGAATTTTTTTTTGGGATAAGGGTTTACGGTTTTTTGGAGATGAGTTCTAGGTATTTTTGGTGATGAGGTTTTAGGTTTTTTGGGAGGATTTGTGATTTTTTTTGAGTGTTTAGGAATTTTTTGGGGATGAGGGTTTACTATTTTTTTGGATGATGGTTTTTGATTTTTTTGATGTTTAGGACTTTTAGTTTGTTGGTGATGAGGGTATTGTGTTTTTTAGGGTGAGGGATGAAGGATTTGGAGCGATGAGGGTTACATTTTTTGGGTGGAGGGTTTTTCTTTTTTCGGTGAAGGGTTTAGGTTGGTTTAGTGATGAGGGTATATGGTTTCATTTTGGATTTATTGTTTAGGGATTTTGTTGATGGGAGTTTTGAGTTCTTGGGTTGTGATTTTAGGGTATTTTTTTTGATGTTGGTTTAGGGTATTTTCAGTTCAGAGGGTTTGGGGCTTTTAAGGATGGGGGCTTGGTTTTTTAATTGGATTGATTCAAATTTTTTGGGTTAGGGGTTTTTTGTCTTTTCGGGCTGGGTGTTTATGGTTTTTTGGGGATGAGGTTTTTTTGTTTTTATTGAATAAGGTTTTGTGTTTTTTATGATTAAGGTTTTGGGTTTTTTGTGGGTTTTATGGTTTTAGTGTTTTTGTGCATGTGGTTTTAGGGTATTTTTCTATTGAGAGTTTTCTTTTTTTTCATGTTTTAGGGATTTTTTTTTCATGGGTAAGGTATTCTAATTTTTTTGGTGGGGGGGTTTTGTTTTATATGTTGGTTGGGGTTATTTTTAGATGAATGTTTTGGGTATATTTGGGTTGAGGGTTTGTTTTTTTTGGGGCTGAGGGTTTGGGTTTGTTAATAGTATAGGATTTAAGGTATATTGGGCTTAATATTTTTTGGATATTTGAGACAATGTGTTTGGGGTTTTTCTTTAGGATTGTTTATTAGATTTTTTTTCCGAGATTTTGTGGTTATTCGGGGCCCCGTGTTTAGGGATTTTCATGGATGAAGGTTTAGGGTTATTATTTTCTTGTGTTTGTAGTATTTTTGGGTTCAGTGATTTAGGTTTTTTCCGGGATGATGGTATCTATTTTCTTGGGGATGAGGATTTATGATATTTTTATACTCAAGGTTTAGTTTGGGAAGAGGGTTTTGGGTAATATGTTGACATGAGGTTATGGTTTTTTTGTATTTCTATTATGGGTATCTGTAAATGGGGGTTTTTGATTTTATTCGGCGAAGGGATTTGTGTAATTTGGTGTTTCAGGCATAGGGTTTTTTGGAGGTAATATTTTAGCAGTTTTAGGGGCTAATTGTTTATTGTTTTAGGGGATGTGTGTTTGAGGTTTTATTGAGGCAAAGGGTACGTGTTATTTTGGGGATGTGGTTTTTTTTTCTATTTTTGGTCCAAGGGTTTGGGTATTAGGTTGTTGGGGGATTATGATTTCTTTTTTTTAGGGTCTTCTATTTTTTAGGTTATGGGTTTAGTGTTTTTTATGGTAGATGGATTAGAGATTTTTAGGGATGAGGTTATCATGCTTTTATGGATGAAGACATTTTTTATAAATAAAATGACAGTTTATATTTTTTGGGGGCTAAGGTATTAGGTTTTTCGGTGGGAGTCATTTTGGTATATTTGGTGTTGAGGATTCATGTGTTTTGGGGAAGAGGGTTTAGGGTTATTTGGCGCAATTGATATAAGAATTTTTCAGCTGAGGGTTGAAGGATTTATTAAGACGATGGATTATTGTTTTTGGGGGATGAATGATAATGATTTTTTTGGAAATGGTGATTTAGGTGTTAATGTATTATTCTATTATACATTGTTGGTTTATTGTTTTCTGGGGATGAGGGTTTAAAAAAAATTGGGATGTGGGTTTAAGGATTTTTTGAGACAAGGGTTTAGGGTTTTTTTGAGATTAGGTATTACATTTTTTTGGGATAAGGGTTTATGGGATTTTAGGGATAAGGATTTAGGGTATTTTTGGGAATAGGTTTTATGGTTTTTTTTGTAGAGGTTTTATGGTTATTTTGGGATGATGGTTTAGGTTTTTATGGGATTTCAAGTATAGGGATTTTTGGGGCTAAGGTCTTTGGGTTTTTTTGGGCTGAGGGTTTCATGCCTTTTTAGGCTGAGGCTTTAATGTTTTTAGGGGATGTTGATTTATGGTTTTTTGGTTATCAGGGTTTATATTTTTTGGTGGGATATATGTTTGGGGGTTTTGGGGGTTATGGGTGGAAGGTTTTGGGGGGATGAGGGTTTAGGGTTTTTTAGGGGACAAGGGTTTATGGTTTTCTTGTGATGAGTGTTTAGGGTATTTTTGGTAGAGTGTTTAGTGTATTTTTCTTCTGGAGGAATATTGTTTTTGGGGTTGTGGGATTAGTGTATTATGGTGGATGGATTAGAGTTTTTTGGGGATAAAGGTTTAGGGTTTTTGGGGATGAGGATTTAGGGTTTATTTGGGGTAGTTTTGGGTGTTTTATGGGGATAATGATTGGGATATTGGGGCATAGGGATGGTTGTTTTTTTGGTGGAGGGTTGGGTTTTTTATGGTCGAATGATTGGGGTTTTTGGGAGTGAAGGTTGGGGGTTATTTTGGGGTTTATCGTTAGGGATATCTCATGGATGTTGGTTTAGGTTTTTTTGGATGAGGGTTTAGGGTTTTTTAGGAATGATTATTTAGGGATTTTTGTAGTTAAGGGGTTTTTTAATGGTTAATGTATTAGTGTTTTTTTAGTTGAGTGTTGAGTGTTTTTTGTGAGAGTGGTTGGGTGTATATTATGGTAGTGGGTTGAGGATATTATGTAGGTTAGGGTTGGGTTTCGTTTGGATTAGAGTTTCGGATTTTTTTATTAATATGGGTTTATGTTTTTTATGAGTCTTGTGGGTTTTTTCTAGGTGAGGGTTGTGGGTTCATTTGTGTTCAAGATTGAGGTTTTTTTATCAATGACTATTGAGATTTTTTTCAGGATAAGAGTTGGAGGGGTTATTAGGCATAATGATTGTGATTTTTTGTGGGTTATTGATGATAGGTTATTAAGGATGTGTCTGGATCGTTTTTTGGGGATAAAATTTTTATTTCTTAGGGGAGTGTTATGGGTTTTTCATGGATAAGGACATTGATTTTTTTTTTGATGTGGGTTGAGATTTTTTTTGGGATGATGGGTGAGAGTTTTTTTTTTTGACTAAGGGTTGATGATTTTTTAGTGATATGGATTGATGGTTTTCTAGGGATCAGGATTGGGTTTTTATATCATTTCATGATTTATGGTATTTTTTAATAGAGCTTTAATGATTTTTTGGGGCATATGATTGAGGTTCTGTAGGGTTTTAGGGTTAACTGTTTTTTAAGTACGAGGGTTGCGGATTCATTGGGTCTCATGGATTGAGGATTTTCTTGGGATGAGGGTTTCAGATTTTTTTGATAAGATTATTCATTCATGGAGATTATGGATTAGGTTATTTTGGGGATAATTATTTGTTTGGTGGGATGAGCGTTTATGGATTTTTTGGTGGAAAAGAGTTGAGGGATTTTGGGGGCTGAGATTTTAGTGTTTTTAGAAGATAAGTGTTTAGGGATACATGGGTATGAATTTATATTTTATTTAGAATTTGAGGGTTTATGGTTTTCTAGGGATGAGGGCTGAGGCTTTTGTGGGGTTGAGGGTATTGGGTTTTCTTGGGATTACGGTTGAGGGTTTAGTGTTTTCTAGGGATGCGTTTAGAGAATTTTTTCCGAATGAGTCTCTGGGGTTTTTTTGTGGTGAGGGTTTAGTATTTTTTTAGGACACATTTTTTATATTTTTTAGGGATAACTATTTAGGGATTTTTGGGGCTATGGGTATATTATTTTTGTGCATCTAAAGGTTGATGGTTTTATATAGCAGTGGGATTAGGGGTTTCTAGGACTAAGGGTTTTGGGTTTTCAAATAGATAACGATGTAGGATTTTTTCAAGTTTTGGTTGTATGGATTTTTTGGATGAGGGTTTAGTAGTTTTTAATGTTTATGTTTTAGTATTTTATGGGGTTGTCCGATTTTTATTTATTGTGGAATAAGGTTTATGGATTTGTCAAATTGATCATTTTTTGGGGGGATAATGTTATAGGGATTTTTTGGAATAAGGGTTTTCTATTTTTTGGGGCTGAGTGTGTTGGGTTTTTTAGTATTGAGGGTTTAGGTTTTTGGGGGTTGATGGTTGAGGGTTTTTTTGGTTGATTTTTAGTGTTGTCTAGTATTGAGGGTGTACTTTCATTTCTGAATAATGTATTACAGATTTTTGAGGATGATGGTAAATGAATATTTGGTCTGTGTATTTAGGGTTGTGGGGTCTGTGGGTATAGTGTTTTATTTGGACAAAGGTGAATGGTATTTAGGATGACAGAATATGGTTTTTTGGTGATATAATTTTAGATTCTTTAGGGGTGGGGGGTTATTGTTTTCAACGACTGAGGGTATTGGGGTTTTTGGGATGGGGTTTATGGTACTTTGGGACATGGGGATTATGTTCTTCTGTGGATTATGGTTAAGGGTTTCGTGGGTATGAGGGTCAATGTATAATTTTATGGGGGTTTTGGGTATTATGGGAAGAAGGTTTTGGATTTATTATGGGTGAGGGATGAAGATTTGATGGGGATGATAGTTTAGGGTTGTTTGGGACTGATGGAAGATGTTTTTTGGGTATGAGGTTTTATATTATTTTGATATCTATATAGTGTTTTTTAGGATGAGTATTTAGGTTTTTTTGGGGATGATGGTCTATGGTTTTTTGGGACTATGGTTTTATTATTTTTTGGGGCTTTGGGTATTGGGTTTTTGGGTATAGGGTTTATTGTTTTGAGTGGATAATGGGAATGGGTATTTTGGTTCTAAGGGTATATGGGTTTTTGGATGAGGATTCATGGGTTTCTAGTATTGAGACATTAGGCTATTTTGGATCTAATTATTTCAGATATTTTCGGTATGAGGGATTAGGTGTTATTAGAGAAGAGGGTTTAGCGTTATATGGGGAAGATGTTTTTTGGGTTCTGGGATGTAGTTTTTAAATTATAGGGGGTCATGTTTTAGGTGAATTCCCACTGAGGGTTTATTGTTTTTAATGACTAAGGGTTTTGATATTTTATGGTGTTGACGTTTAAGTATTTTTGGGGATGATTGTATTGGGTTTTTTTGGTTTGAGGGTTTAAATTTTTTTATAGTTTAGAAATAATGAGGATTTAGATTTTTTGGGTTGTTGTTTACTATTTTGTGGGTGTAAGGTTTTAGGGGTCTATGTGGGGAAGTATTTTTTCATGGAGTGTTTATAAAAATTTCGGATATGTTATTAGACTATTTTATTTATGTGGGTTTTTGTATTTTATGGTGATGAGGGTATATGATTTTATGGGGAAATATGTTTAGTGGTTTTAGTGAAGGGGTTTTAGAGTTTTCTTGGGATAAAGGTTTAGGGTTTTTTGAAGCCATGGGATTACTATTTCATTGAACTGAGAGTTAAGTGTTTATTAAAAATGAAAGATGATAGTTACATTGTAGCTGAGGGATTAGGGATTCATAGTGATGAGGGTTTCTGTTTTTTCAGGGATGAGGTTTATGGGATTATTGGTGAGGAGGGTTTTGGGTTATTTGGGACTGATAGTTTGGGGTTTTTTGTGACTGAATTTTTTGGTTCATTGAGGGATTAGGGTTTAGGCTTATCGGGGATTTAGGGTTTAGGGTTTTTTGGAGATGGGGGTTTAAGGGGGTTTTTAAGGGCTATGGTTTTAGGGTTTTGGGGAATGAGGGTTCAGTATTATTGGGGAAGAGTTTTTATGGTAGTTTTTTGGATAAGTGTTCAGGGTTATTACGGTTCAATTTTTAGTGTTTTTTGCTGTAGGAGGATTAGATTTTTTGGGGGTTGGGGGTTTATGATTTTCTGTCGATGATGGTCTATCATGTTTGGGGGATGAGGGATTAAGAAATTTCTAGGAAATAGGATTTAGTATCTTTTTTGCTAAGGTTTTATTTTTTAGGGATAAGAGTTTTGTATCTTTTGTTCAATTAGGGTTTTTTAGGATTATTGTTTGGGGTTTCTTTTTGGGATGAGGTTTTATGGGTTTTTAAGGATGGTTATTTAGGGTTGGTTATGGGTAAGGGTTTAGTGTGATTTGGTTCATTTTTAGATATCAAAAATATTAAACCATAATAGAATTCTTATGTGATTTTGAAGAATTTTAAGAAACATTTTATTTATAATTGGACTAGCCCACACTTTTTGGAGTCCAATAGAATGGTTTTTCATAACAAATTTATTTTGAAAAAAAAATTTCATATCCACATGGAAAAGAAATTTAATACAAATAATCACAAAAATAGGTCTGGCAACATGGATTAAAACAACATTAAGAATAAATCCTTCTTAATTAGTTAGTGGTTCATTATATATCATGGATATTTGTTTTTATGAATTTAATGTGACCTTTTTGTACCTCTATAAATTGAAATTAGATTTGGATTATTTCACATTCTTTAATTTATCTTTATATTAAATATTCAGTATTTTATGTTGGTTACACTTGAATCGTCTAGATTTTGAATCTTGTTGTAAAACATTCATTCATTAATGTCTTCCCTATTCCCAAATTTTTTTGTTTATCTCCATTTTTGGGACCACGTGTTTCGGAATAGAGAGTCTCTAGTGCTGTAATTTCCCCTAGGACTTTTTAAATCAAATAAAAATAACTATTTTATCTGCAATTACACGTTTCATGCTTCCAGATATGCATTTGTTTTGTATCAGATTTATCATTCCTAATATTATGTTACAAAAAATCATCATACTATTCTCTAGAAGAAAAAAAAATCTACATCATGTCTCATAATGCAGAATATTCTAAACATCTTTATCCAAGGAATATGGGAAATGCGTAGATATATATTAAAATTACTCAAATTAGTTACCCACTTTCACAAATGTTGAGTTAGAGATAAACAGATTCTACTCCACCATAGTGGCATGCCTAATGTCTATATCCATATAATAGGTAAAATTAGAAAATAATTTCTCAATATTTTGTAGATAGAAATGATTCTTGTTATTTAAAGGTGGATATCGGAAGAAGAAAATATTATGCAGATACTGAATTTTGATTTAATATTGAAATTATAGATTTTGATGGGTGTGTGAATCAAACTGGTTTTTGATATTGGATATGAGAAATCTAAATAATCTCTGAATATATTAATTGTTTTCATGAGACGAAGTACAATGTATCAATTTTGAGATATAAATAATATGCATATCATATGGTAAAATAGGATGAAATTGAATTAATTGTTTGGGAAAGCAAAAATATATGCATGATATAAGTGGAAAAATAGTTAGAGAATGCAATTTTGTAATAAAAAATATAAAAAATATCTTTATATACAAATTCTTACCTCCCGGCAATGAGATAAATCCGATGAATATTACATTCAATAGTTGGACCATTAATTGATGTGAATGTATGTTCGATAGTATAATTGAAAAAAACTACCTGTTTTTATATTATATTAATTTATGAAATTTCTCATTATTGATGATAGAACAATATTTTACACATGATGATGTTTTAATGATGAAATTAAATGAATAAATTTAACTACGTATCTCAAAGGAATTTGTACACAAGATATAAATAGAGTGTCATTTATACGGGAAGAGGTGTAAAGATTCATTGGGGATGGGGGTTTAGTGTTTTTATGAGGCTAAAGATTTAAGGATTTTTGGGTGTTAGGATTATGGTATTTTGGGAAATCAGGGTTTGATGTTTTTTTTGGTAGAGGGTTTAATATTATTGGGGATGGGCATTTAACTTTTTTTAGATGACAGTATGGATTTTTTTTAGATTAGGTTTTTTTGTTTTTTGGGTAGTGGTTTTATTTTAATTTTGGGATCATGGTTTGGGGATTCCTGAGTCTAAATGATTTATATTTTTTAGGGATGAGGATTAATCTTTTTAGGGATTAGCTTTTATGGTTATTTTGAAAGAGGTTTTACAATTTTGGTGGGAAATAGTAATTGATTTTTTGGGATGGAGGATTTAGTGTTTTTTGAGGATATGGTATTAGTTTTTTTATGGAGGATGGTATTTGTTTTTTTGGGACAAGGTTGTAGGTTGATTTGAGGGTAATAATTTAGGGTTTTATAGTGTTCAGATTTTAGTTTTTCGTGGATATTGGATTAGGGGTATTTAGGGCTGAGGGTCTAGGGTTATTTTGGGGTTAAGGGATTGTGCTTATTTGGGGATGAGAGTTTATGTTCTATAGAAATAATAGTTTATTGTTTCTCTGATATTCAGGTTTTACAATATTTTGTTCTATGAGATTATGGTTTTATTGGATGATGGCTAACTGTTCTTGAGGTTCGATCTTCTAGTTTTGTCAGGGGATATAGGATTAGTGGTCTCTAGGTATGAAGGTTTGTGAATTTATTGGGATGATGTTTTATATATTTCTACGATAGAGGGTTCATTCCTTTATTTGGATGATGGTTTAAGGTTTTATGTTCCTTATGAATATGGTTTTTTTGGGGATGAGTGTTTAAGGGTTTTTGGGTATTAGGGTTCATCATTTCCTTTGGATGGGTTTTTAAATTATCATAGGCCTGAGTTTTAAGGTTTCCTTGGGTTGATGGTGTAGGATTTTATAGGGCATTTGGTTTCAAATTATATATGGTAGAGGGTTTAATATTTTCTAGGGATGAGGTTTTTTTTTGGCTTTTTTGGCTTACATTTTATGCTTTTTAGTTGCAGGATTAAGTATTTATGAATCTGAATATTTCATGTTTTATTAGTCTTAGAGTTTATTATTTACTAGGCCCGAGGGTTTATGGTTTTTTGGGGATGAGGGTTCAGGGTTTTCCAAGGATCAGATTTAGGATTTTCTTTGAATGAGGGATTTGTATTTTTTAGGTGGGTGATTTTTTGTTTTTTTGGGATGAGGGTTTTGGATGTTATGGAGATGGTGGATTTTGGTTTTATAGAGATATGTGATTAAGGTTTTATAGGGTTGGGGATTTTATGTTTTTTGGGCAAGAAGGTTAAGGATACTGGGGGGACTTAGGTTTGTTGTCATTTTTTGGGTGAGTGTTTTGTGTTATTGTAGGCCAATCATTTATTTTTTTTATGTATAATGGATTTGGTTTTTTTAGGGATGAGGTTATTGGGTATTTTGAGTTTGGGTTTTTGGTTTTTTTGGGGTTGAGGGATTAGTTTTTTATAGGGATGAGTGTTTGAGTTTTTCATGGATAAAGGTTTATTGTTTTATTGGGATTATGGATTACGGTTAATTTGGGATGAGGGTTAGGGTTTGTTTGGTTGACTGTATAGGGTTTTGTTGGTGTTGAGGGTATGTTATTTTTATTTGTGATTATGGGCTTATAGTCTTTTTTCAGCGGAGTGTTAATGTGTTTGGAGATTGATGGTTTACATGTTTCTAGGGATTAGTATTTTAGGATTTTGGGGGGATTAGTTTTTAGTTGATTATCAGTTTTAGTGTTTACGCATTTGTGGGGATCATGGTTTAGTGTATTTCTGGGATGATGGTTTAGTGTTTTCATGGGAGAATGTTTTTGGGGTTTTGATGGATGAGGGTTATGGGGTACTTTGGGATGACAATTTAGTGTTATTTTTGATTGAGGGTTTGGTGTTTTTTTGGTTCAAAGGTTATATGTTTTTTTGGGATGAGTGATATCAATATTTGGGGACAAGGGTTTTGGGTTATTTGGGGAAGAGTGTTTAGGGTAATTTTTGGTATGAGGGATTATATTTTTTTGCATTGAGGGTTTAAGATTTTTGGAGTTGAGGGTTATAGGTTTTTGTGGTTTAATTTTATTGATTTCAGAGGATGATGGTTTATGTTTTATTTTAAAAACATTTAGGGGTTTTGGGGGATGATGGTGTGGTGTTTTTGAAGGGTGACAGATTAGGTATTTTGGGGATGAGTGTTTTCAATCTTTTTGAATTTAGGTTTAGGATTTTTTGGGGTATGGTTTTGAATGTTTTTGGGGGATATGTATATATGTTTTTATATGGTAATTTTATTTTTTTTACTAATGATTAATAATTTTTTGGGGATGAGGGTTTTTTTATTAGGGTGGAGGGTTTTTTGGGGTAGGGGGATAGTTTTTTGGGAGATGAGGGGTTTGGGTATTTTCAAAGAGAGGTATTAGAGATTTTGAGGTTGATTGTGTATAATTATTTTATTTTGTGTTTAGTGTTTAATGGGGACAATGGTATATGGTTTTTTTAGTGATGAGAGTTTATTGTTTTTTTTGGGTTTGGGTGTTTATGGTTTTTTGTAGTTGGGGGTTTAGGGTAATTTGGTTCATATGGTTTAAGGACATTAAATTTATTTTGTTTATGAATAATTACCCCTATGTATTTGTGGGTATTTGGAACGGAGGGATTACAATTTTTTAGGGATAAGGGATTAGGGATTTCTAGGAATTATGTTTTATAGTTTATTTGGGCTTATGGTTTAGGGATTTTTGGGCATCATGTTTTTGAGATTTTTTGTTATATGGTCTAAGGGGAGTTTGGATTTGTTGGTTGAATTTTTTTTGGTTGAATTTTGTGGTACTTCGTATGTTTATGGTTTCTGTGGCTGAGGGATTGGGATTTTTTGGGATGAGGGTTGACTGTTTTTTTGGATCTAATAGTTCAGTGTTATTTGGGGTAGAGGGTTTAGTGAAATTTTGTCTTAGTGTTTATGTTTTTTTTCGAGGGTTGATTTATTTTAGAGATGCATGTTTCATATTTCATGGTGATAAGGGTTGAGGTTTTTTTTATTATCAGCACTGACGGTTTTTTCATAGGCTACTGGTTGAATGTTTTTGGGATTGAGTGCAACTGTTTTTTTGTGGTTGAACGTTCTGTTTTTTTTGTCTGAGTATTTTGGGTTTTTGGGGAAGTAGGTTTATTACATTTCTAGGGCTGGTATATTATGGTTTGTTGGGGCTAATGAGTAAGGGGTTTTTAGGGATTATTGTTGATGGGTTTTGGACTAGGCAATTAGGAATTCTTAGGTTTGATGGTTGTGGGATTTTTGTGGAGTTGGATTGAGCTATTTTGTGGCTTGATGGTTGAGTGTATTTTGTAACTAAGTGTTTAGTATTTTTTGAGGATGAGGGTTGATCGTTTTTTAGGGATTTAGTTTGAGTGTTTTTAGGGTTGAGGGTTAGGGGTTATGGGTTTTGGGTGGATGAAGGTTGAGTGTTTTTTGGGGATGTAGGTTTAAGTTTTTCTGGGGGAGAGGGTTTACAAATATTTTCGAGATTGAAGCAGATGGGTTTTTTTGGGGCTCAAGATGATTTTGTATTGGGGGCTATGTGCTTAGGTTTTATGCGGTTAATGATTTATGTAATTTTATTTATTAGGTTTTGGGTTTTTCGGGGATTCATAATTTTATATATGAGATTTGAATTTTTTGGGCTTAGGTTTTCCGTTTTATTTCGGGATATAGGTATAGAGTATTTCGGGGAAAAGTATTAGGGTTTTTTTGTGGATGATTGGATAGGATTATAATTGATTAGGGTTTAGTGTTTTCTTTTACTTACAGTTTATGGTATTTTGAGGATGTGGTTTTTGGGTTTTTGTGGTTGAGGGTTTTCGTATATTGGGGTCTATGTGTTTAGGGGGTTTTGGGAATAATTTTTATATATTTATTAGGATGACTGATTAGTGGTTTTAGTGATGAGAGATTATATTTTTTTGGACTAATGGTTATGGTTTTTTTGTCAAATTGTTTAGGTTATTTCGATGTTGTGGGATTTGGGGTTTTGGGGGATTAGGGTTTATTGTTATTTTGGGGTGAGTGGTTTTTGTTTTTTAGGTATGGGATTAGTTTTTTCAGGATGAGGGATTATGGGTTATTAGGGATGAGTGATTTTGATATTCTGTAGATTAAGATATAGTGTTTTGGGGGGGGATGAGGGTTCAAGGATTCCAGGGAATGAAGGTTTAGGTTTTTTGGCATGATTATTTTGGTTTTTTGGGGGTCTATGGGTTTGTGTTATTTTTGTGATGTTTTATTTTTTATTTTTAAAAAGATTTTGTTTTTTGGGGTTGAGGGTTGATGTTTTATTGGGGCTATGTTTCTAGGGTTGTTTTGGGGCTGAGGGTGTTGGGGTTTTTTGTTCTATGGATTATAGTTTTTTGGGGCTAACAGTTTTAGGATTTTTTTTGGCATAAGGGTTTGGTTTTTTTTTCTAAAGGATTTTTTTATTTGATTATGAGGATTTATGTTTTATAGTATATGAGGATTTTTGGTTTCTTTTGAATGAGGGATTAGGGTTTCTTGAGATGAGGGTTTAAGGAATTTGGGGTTTCAGGTTTTCTTGTAATTAGGTATGCGTGATTAGTGTTTTTTGAGAATAAGTGTTTATGTTTTTTTCGGGTTGATGGTTTTGGGTTTTTTTACATTTATGGTTTTTGGTTTTGGCTGGATGATTGTTTAGAGTTATTTATGGGCAAGGGTTGCTGGTTATTTGTGGATGAGGGTTGAAGATTTGTAGGGTTAATGGTTTAAATTTCATAGGAACATGGTTGTGGGACATTTTTGGAGATGAGGGTTGAGGTTTTATTCTTCATTGATGATGATTTTTTGGTACGATGGTCTAATGTTTTTTGCTGATGAGGGTTGACTGTTTTTTAAGGCTAAGGTATGTGGTGTTTTTGTGGTTGTCGGTTGATTTTTTTTGTCTAAGGGTTACGTTTTTTTGTGAATCATAGTTGAGGTTTTATTGGAGATGTAGGTTTAAGGATTGTTGGGGGTGATTCATTAGGTTTTTTATGGAGATATTTTTTATATAATTTTAGTGATGAAATTATTGGTTTTTTTCGTGCAGAGGGTTGAGGTTTTTTTGGGGCTAATGGTTTATGTCTTTCTGTGGTTGGGGGTTTAATTTTACCTTGGGTGAGGGGTGAGGGATTTTGGGGGATGAGGGTTGAGGGTATTTTTCGATAAATGGTTTTTTTTGGGGGATGGATGATAAAAATTACATGGGGAAGATGGTAGATAGATTTTTGGATCTAAGGGTGTTGGTTTTTTCTATGAGGGTTTAGTGTTTTTTAGTGAACATGTTTTATTTTTGATGTTTTTTTTGTTTGAGGGTTGATGGTTTTTTAGGGAAATGGGTTTAGGGGTTTCGTTGGACGAGGTTTTTTGATTTTTGGGGATGAAGGACTTGAGTTTTTGGGGATGATTTTTTAGGATATTATTCAGATGTGGGTTTAGAGATTTTTTGGGGTTTACGGTTGATGGAATATTTGTGCTAAGGGTTGGGGGTTTTTTAGGCATAATTACTGAGTTTTTTTCAATCCAAAATATATATGTATTATTGGGGATAACTATTGAGTTTTTCAAGGTGTGAGGGTTATGATTTATTTGGGTATTTTGGTATTGGGTTTCAATGTTATAGCATGTTTAGGGTTTTTTAGGGCCTATGTTTAATGATATTTTGGGAATGAGTGATGGTAATTTTTGTGTTATTAATGGTTAACAATTTTTTAGGAGTAAAGATATAGGGTTTTTTTGGATAAGGGTTGAGGTTTTTTGTTGGATGGTTTTATATATTATTTGTGACTGAGGGTTTAGGGTTTCATTGCAGTGATATTTTGGTTGATTGTTGAGGGTTTTCTAGAGTTGACAATTAAGGGATATGTGTTTAGTATTTTTTGGGATGATGGTTGAGGGATTATGGTGTTGATAGTTGAATAGGATTTGGTGATGAAGGATTAGAAATTTCTGGGGTATAGGGTTGACTAATTTTTCTGGTTGATTGATGTGGTTTTATAGGGTTGTGGGTTGATTTTTTCTTTTTGGTGATATTTATGGGTAATGTTAGTCTAAGGGTTGATAAATTTTTTAGTGCATAGGGATGATGAATTTTTATGTTATATGGTTTAGGGGTTTTGGGGAAAAGGGTTGAATTTTTTTTCGATGTATTAGTTGTGGATTATTTGGGCAGAGGGTTGATGATTTTTTTGGGGCAAAGAGTTTAATTTTTCTGGGCAATGTTGGTTTTTAGTTTTTTGTTTTATGGTGTAGGGTTTTTAAGGGATGTTTTTGAAGATTTTATGAATCATTGTTTAGTGTGTTTTAGGGAAAAGGGTTAATGGTATTTTGGGTTTGAGGGTATTTTGATATTTTATCATTAGGATGAGGTTTGAGGGTTTTGTGTGGCCGAGTGTAACTAGATTTTTGGGGCTATGGTCCGAGGGTTCATTGGATAGATGGTTGAATTTTTTTTGGTTTTTGGGCGTAGGGTTCGTTTATTAGTGTTTTGGTTTTTTTTGGATTGATGGTTAATCAATTTTGTGGCTTATGGTATACGATTTTTTGGGGATATAGGATTATTTGTTTTTGGGGATGATTGATTTTGTGGTTTTTTGGTGCTATGTGTTTAGTGATTTATGTGCTGAGGGATTATTGTTTTAGGGCTAATTGTTGTGGGATATTATTACAAAGGTTTGAGTGAGTCTTAATAGTGAAGGTTGATGGTTTATTTCGTGTTTATGGTGGAGGTTTTTTTGTGTTGAAGGTACAGTGTTTAGTTATTCTAAGGGTTTATGGTTTTGTGGGTTAAGGGTTGGGGTTTGGTTGGGGCTAATGGTATAGTTTTCTTGAAGGTGACTATTTTTAAGTATTTTGTTACTATGGATTTTGGGATTTTTTGTGATGATGTTTATTTATTTTTTAGGTCTATGGTTTGATGGTGTTTTATGGAAAATGGTCTATTCAATTTTTTGAGAAGAGGGATTATGGGTTTTTAGGAATATGGGTTGAAGGTTATTTTGGAAATAAGTATTAAGATGTTTTTTTAGGGTATGAAGATTTATGGTTTTTAGGGTTTATGGCTCAGTATTAATTGGAATTTAAAGTCATGGTTTTTTTGTGGGTTATGGTTTTAATTTTTTTAGAGGACAAGTGATCAGGGTTGTAGAGATGAGAGTTTTGGGGGTTTTGGTAAGAGTTTATATTGTTATTTGGGGTTAATTTTTATGAATTTTTGAGGAAGAGTGTTAATAGTGTTTTAGGGATGGGATTTGATGGTTTTCATGGGATGGGGTTGATTTGTTATTGGGGCTAGGGTTGGGTGTTGGAGGGGATTTGTTGGGATCATGGTTGAGGGTTTTTTGGGGGTGTTGATAGATGGAATTTTTTGGGAGGAGGTTTTAGTGATTTTTAGTAATAAGGGTTGATGTATTTTATATGGTTGAGTGTTAAGGGGGATTTCGTATATGTGATGATGATTTGTTTAGGCTAATAAATTAGTGGTTTTTAGGATGAGGGTTGTGGGTTATTTGGGGTTGAGGGTTTTTTGGGGATGACTGATATGGATTTTTCAAGGTTCGGGGTATGAAATTTTTTGGCCCTGAGGGGTGATGGTTTTTCTGGGCTATGGGTTGAAGATTTTATAGGTATAAAGGGTGAGGTTTTTGGTTTATACGTGTTTATAATTTTTTGAATCTTACAGTTGATGTTTATTTAGGTATGACAGTTGAGGGTTGTTTCTATTGATAGTTGAGTGATATTTGAGGAAAATCATTGAGGTTTTCCATTGGTTTAGTGTTTAATTAGTGATGAACATTGAAATTATATGGGGATGAGGGTTGAGTATTTTTTAGGCAGAGTTTTTATGTTTTTAGGGTTTGGGGGTTGATTATTCTTGTGGGTGAGTGGTGAGGGTTTATTAGGGATGAGGGTTTATGGTTTTAAGGGACATAGGATTTAGGCTGTTTTTGGGATAGGGTTTTAGGGTTATTTAGAAAGTGGATTAAGAAATATTTGTATAATTGTTATTGTTTTTTATTCGATGATGGGTTTGTGTTTTTGGGATTGAGTTCTTGGGGTTTATTATTTGTGAATGTTTATGGAATTTTTGGGATCATGGTTGAGTTTTTTTAGGGGTAAGGTTTTAGGGACTTTTTGTGTTGAGAGTTGAGGGATTATGATTTTTTAGTGCTATGGTTTTAGGATTTTTTGGGAAAAAAATTTTAGGCTTATTAGGAAAGGGGTTGTAGATTTTTCCCATGACTATATTGGATTTTTTTTAATCGGGTTTTTTGTTTTTATTTTGAGTGTATGGAGTATGTTTTGCATAGGGATTCTTGTTTGTTGGGGAAGAGGGTTTATTATTTTTTGTTTCAGAGTGTTGTGGGTTTTTTTGGATAGAGGGTTGACAGTTTTTTGTGTATGAGTGTTTCTGGTTTTTAGGGGATGATGGTTTAGTTTTCTTTGGGGCTGATTGTTGAGTGTTTTTTGGGGGTATTGTTTGAGTGTTATTGGGGGTATAAAATAGATGTATTTTTTTCGTTGAGGTTTGAGGGATTTTTTGGGTTTAGGACTATGTTTTATTTTGTTGGTTGAGGGTGGAGGGGTTTTTGGGATAGGGGATATGGTTTTTGTGGATGATGGTTTCTGGTTTTTTATGGAGGATTTATTCATCTTTTTATAGAACTTTTTTTAGGGATTACTCTGGCTGACAATTTTTTTGGGATAATGATTGAGTGTTTTTGTGGGATGAGTGTTTATCATTTTTTGGGGCTCATTGTTGCGGGTTTTTTGGGGCCATAGGTTGAGGGTTTTCAAGAGATCATGGTTAAAGTCTTTTTGAGGTTGAGGGCTTAGTGGTTATTGGACAAGGGGTATATGTTTTTTTGAGGATGAGTGGATAGGGTTTTTATACGGGATGTGGGTTGATTTATATTTGGGTATCAAGGTTTATTTCTTCGGGCTATGGTATAAGGGTTTGGGGTTGAGGGTTTGGTGTTTTTTGAGGATGCGGGTTTATGATTTTTTAGGGACTATTGTTAAAATATCATGGGTAATGATGTATACTGAGTTTTCAGTGATGAGAGGTGGGGGTTTATAGGTTGAGGGTTTAGGGTTATTTGATTATGAGGGTTTAGGTATTCTCATTGAAGAGTGTTGAGTGTTTTTTATGGTTGATGATTGAGTGATTTTGAGGGGTGATGGTTGGGGTTTTATTTGGTTTAAATAATGAGGGTTTTTTGGGGACATGGGTTGAGTGTTTTTTGAGTCTTAGGAATGATGGTTTTTTAGGGATGAGTGTTTATTGTTTTTTAGGGCTTAGGAGTTTTTTTTGGGTTGTGGGTTTAGTTAGTTTTGGGGATGAAGGATTAGGGTTTTTTTCAACAGTTTTATGAATTATAAGGGATAAAGGATTATGGTTTTTTGGGGATAATGGTATGGTGTTTTTTTGGGTGGAGGGTTAAGGGTATTCGGTGAAGAGAGTTTCGGGGTTTTTAGGATATAGGTATGATGGTATTTATTAGTAGATTTTTGTGGCTTTTGTGTTATAAAATAAGTGTGTTACATTTAATTGATAGAATATTAGGAGATGGATTTGTTGGGCCCAATGATTCATGGATATTTAAAGGAACTACAAGTTGTAATGGGTTCCTATCTCACTGTATTAAAATTATCAAAATGAATGTGCATGAATAAATGACGAAAATAGATTTATTATCTCTATAATTAATTCCAATATAATAGGCATGAATCCAAAGACATTTGGTTTCACAAAATCATGGATTATCTTCCCACGAAGAAATTCTAAAATGGCATTTTTGGACACCAATTTTGAATATAGTGGGAAAGGTACTCCAAATCAAATCTAATGGGTTGTGGGGGGAGGAATGTGATAAATTTATGAGAAATATTTTATATGAATTATATTTATTACTGTAAAGGGATATATGGGTTTATAAATTACGAATATTGGGTATTTAACCCTTGACTATTTTATCACCCCTTGGCTACAAATAACAACCCCAATGGAACTTGTATTTTATTAAATATTGTAAAAGAGTTATTATGATTTTCATATATACATTGTATGTGGATATTTTTATTAATCAACATAATCATTTGAATTATTATGTTGTCATCGTTTATATTAGATAAATTATCTATGATCATAATGCCCCTAATTTCTTGCCTTTACCAAATTGTGTTTTTGATTGGATTGGTGATCAAATTAATCCCTTGACTATGTTGTCTCATTAGTATGGTATAATACTTATAATGTTGGTTAAATGCATACATCCTCTATTTATTCCCATCATCTGATCCTTATATTGGAACCCTTTCTTTCATCTTTTGGTGTACCTAGTTAATATTTTTCCACATCAAGAATCTCACATAAGCCGATATTATAGATCTATCTGGTTTAAGAGGTTCATATATAACCCATATTTTACATTTATTATATATACTTCCATTATTATCATTCCATATTATCAAGTAACAATAAAAAACCTAAATACACCTTTTCATGTAAAACATCCAAAATTATCATATTTTTACAGGTAAAAATATTATTAAATTGGACCAATTATTCATTCATCCTATTATCATATTTGATTTGAAATGTGTTTTTTTTATTTTATTTTTTAAAAAATTAATATTCTATCAACTCACCATTCTATACATTTGGAAAATATGAATATTATTTATATGGGCGTTTAAAAAAACAATTACAGTCAATCCATCATCATGTTCTTTAACACAACAAGAAAAAATATGTTTGGGTTGATTTGATAAGATGTATAGTTAATTAATTCTTAATTACATCATGATTTCCATTTTTATCATATTCCATTTCCAAAAACCACCTACCCATTCATATTACCTAGTCACCATATCTTATTTGGATCATATTGTTAAAAAATAATATTATACAAAATTGGGAAAAAAAATATTTATTATAGTCATCTAAAATTTTCATCATTTTACCAATATTTTATACCCTCTTTTCAACTCAATACTATTGTTATCATATTTACCACTAAAATGTGTTCTGTTAAACAATCCCACAACACAATCAAGGCTTGTCAATACTTGCCGAAACATTATCACCTGAGACAAATTACTTTATTTTATAAGAGTGGTGGATTTTAATTGTTCTTTATGAGTGGAGGTGAATAAGAATATAAATTATTGTGTGTGTATCATTGTTTGTTGAGTGTGTAAATTTTTTCATTTTATATTGTATCATTTGTGTGTATTCATGATTTCATTTTTTTGTGAGTTACTATCTACCAATGTGTGTGTGAGTGTCTATATCATACGTGTGCATCTTTATACATATTATGTGTGTGTGTGATAGGGTGATTTAACATTGCCTATATCAACACATGTGTGAGTGAGTGTGTGTGTGTCTCCTTTTATGTGTGACTGTGTATGTAGAATTATGTGTGTTTCTCTCTTTTTGTTACTATTTTTATTACTTGTCATAACTGAAGAACAAGAGAAGAGATCAGTAATGCTAGCAGTTATAGAAGAAGTAGATATCCTCTAGTGGAATCCACAAGACAACACATTAATTCATTGGGGACCATTTTTAGAAGTATGTTTATAGGTATTAAATGGTTAAACATGAGAATATTGAAAACATATTAAATTAAAAAATCCCAAATAAGATCCATGATAATCACTATCATACTCTAGCACCTAATCTCCCCCATGTCATGTAATATGTGATGGATAACCTTAATGATCCTTTTGGGTATGTACCATAGTGTAGGAGGACGTATCAAAAACCAATAGAAGGCTATAAGATACCGCATGATTTATCTATCCATTGAGTTATTAAGATGAATGTGTCCTCTTTTCAAGAAATGTGTGATCTGGAAGCATACATTGAGTGGGATAGAAAAATCGAGAAAGTGTTTTCATGTAATGTATATTCTATTGAGAAGAAGGTAAAAATTCCGTCAAATGAATTTAATGTTGGAATGATTATTTTCTGGAACAAAATTAATATTATGTTGCTAGATATTGATGTTGTCTCATCATAACATGGAACTCCATTTTATTTTCCCTGACATAGATGTTCGCTCCACAAAAAAACAAAATAATAATTCATGAAATCCATTTTTTGTTCCATCCAAAGGAGTGATGGTATGGATTATTAAATTATGTAGAATTAAATTTTCATTATCTATGAAAGACTTTTGCGGATCCAAAGCCATCCATGGAATATATTTTACACTGACATGATCGTGAGTTAAAAAAAAGTTGTGATATACCATCTTCGGGAGACATAAGATATAATCAATCAAGAAATAATTGTTGAGAATGAAATAAAGTATAGGAATAAAATGGGTAAACCAACTACCCATTTCAATTAGAATAAAAATTAATTGAAGGAGATTGGCAGATCATAAAATCTAATAGGGGTGATTGATCATAAAATAAATAAGGTAATTATTCACAATAAAAACCCTAAATTTGAGGATAACCAAAAGAGGAAATTTCGATATTCTTTGTTCCAAATTTTAAGGAACAAGTCAAATTGCTAATGAATGCCCAAACCAGTACACAATGACCATCGAATGATATATTAAATGATAGTCTAATGGAGAGATCATGGATGCAGGGGTGGATGATTCCCTAAAAATTATAATGGATAATTTGTGAAATATGGTGATATTATCATCACAATGTGGGGTTTTAGTGATTTAATGGTGTTCAATGAGAAATATAAAAGGGAGAAACATTCCACATCTTACATCAAATAAATGGGAATGTATTATGTTTCATCGTTTAGGGAGGACTTTGTACCAATGTGTTAGGAATCAATTTTTAAGAGATGTTGTGACCCCCAACATTGAAGCACCAACAACCAAAATGAAATTAGTGTTTTATGATTGCAGAGAATTAAATAATAAAAATAGGATATATTATTTTTTACCATTTTAAATTACATTGTAAAGGTATTGTATTTTGTTTTTCCAATGAAACTCTTCAAATTACTATTTGGATTACCATGACATTATATTCGATGTGTGACACATGAGGGTTTTCGAAACTATTACACAATTGTTCTCTGTCGGGATACTATAACCCTAATATAAATCATCTGAAGTTTTTCTAGACGATCACATTCAGAGATTGATGAAAATATTTGTGGTGAGGAAAATTAATGGGAAATTAAAAATGACTGAATGGGGGGATACTTGATAATGATTGAAGAATGTATATCAAAGTTATTGAAAAACCAGGAGGAAAAGAGAAGATTTTTAGTGGGAAAATTTTATGGTAATAGTGAATATAGCTATAATGTAATCCTTGATTTCTTAGAAAACCTATATGTTCATATTCATAAAAGGGAAATTCAAAAAATAAAAACGTATAACCATTTTAAAAACATATTATGGAATCGTTATCATATGTGTATGTTGTTTTCATTATTAATGAGGTACCACTATGTTTGTGAAATAATTAGAGAGATAAATTAAATTAAATTATCCATTAGAAAATCATTAGACTATTGTATTGGAATTAATGTCTACAAAATTTATAGTTTTCATTAAAAATGGGAAATAACTCTATAATTCAATTTTTTCTTGCTATATGTTTTTTTAGATTTATCCTCCATACTATTACGGATCAGGATTTATTTCCTATACTGGAATGTAAGATAATGGAAGGAATATGACACGTTAGGAAACTCCATGAGAAATATTTGAAGGTAGAGGGTATTAAAAAGAAATAGAATTTAAATATCAATGTTCATGGGGGTGAGCCATACATAGTGCTTGATTTAATATATTATAAGATCACATTTTAAGGTAAGTATATCGTTATTAATGAATTAAATATCTATAATAATTCCTAATATTATGATACTGATAATGATTTATTGAGTATGATACGTTTTCATGAGGAGGAGGATGAATTATAACTAGTGGATGAAATTTAATGGATGACATTTGTGGAGTTGGAGTTTTAGTGAACAATGGTGAAAGAATATTAAAGACAATACAAGTGGAAATCGGAATCCACCACAAAACAATTCAAGACAAAAAATTCATGGTGCATGACATTAGGAGTAAATTGGGTTTATTTTCATTATTATTTAAGAACAAATGAGATGCATGAATCCTAAACTAGATGTTTTAACTAATTTTTTTATTCCATTTCCACATGATGTTTCATTAAGGGATTCATAGGAAACCAATTTCATATTTATTGGTCTAGGTATGCAATGTAAATTCATATGGCCTATGGGTGAAAAGTCATGTTATACTTTTCAGAAAAGTTTGTTTTTCCTTTATCATTTTGAGTTTAAGAGGACATGGTAGGTATATGCTTCATGAATTTATGTTATTGGAGACATGATTATTGTATTTTCATTTTCTATAAATTATTACCCCATGGATAATTTAATATAATAATGATTACAATATAGTTCCTATGATTTATATTTTTCAGTTATGATGGGATTTTTTTTATTCCCACTTCTCTTGTTCATTGTTTCCTTATTTGTCTATTTGTTAGATTGGTGATCAAATATCACAATGCAACCAATTTCATGACTTAACTAAAATGTGTTATTGCAATGATTTAACATCACATCCCTCCATTATGTGTGTTGTCTAAATAATAGGTCATACTATATATATTCTAGGATGAATACATGCATCCACTATTTATACACCTCATCCAACACTTATCCCCAAAATTTATCCTATATCTGCTACCTAACATTGTGAAGATCAGACCACCACCTCTGTCTCACATAAATTTGCCTCGGCTAGTTGATGGTTTTTTGGGATGAGTGTTGATTGTTTATTTGGGGTAAGGTTGGGGGATTTCAAGGATTGGGAGTTTTTGGGTTTTTTGGTCTTGAGGGTTCAAGGATTTGTGAATATATGATATAGGTTGTTTTTGGTTTGTTGGATGAGGGTTATTCGGGGATTTGTATTGATGTTTTTTTGGGTGGAGTATTGAGAGTATTTTAGGGCTGAAATTTTTTGTTTTTTATTTGTGGCTAGGGGTTGAGGTTATATTGGTATTGATATTTGATGTTGTATTCATACTGACACCACCCTACACCATGAAGATCTATCCACAACATGTGTCTCACATAATTTTGGGGTATATGGTTTATCAATTTTTGGGGAAGAGGGTTGAGGGATTTTTGGTAATATGGGTTTTTTTTGGGATAATTATGGAGGGTTTTCTAAGGATGGTGGATAGGGGTTTTTTGTATGAGTGTTGACATGATTTGTTTTAGGGTTTTGGGGTTTTGGGGGTGAGGATGGATGATTTTTTTCAGTATAAGGGTTGAGGGATTTTTGTCACTAAGTGTTGTGCGTTTTTTGTTGAGTGTTGACTATTTTTGTGATCTAGATTTATGTTCTTTTGGGGTGTATAGATGATAGTTTAGTAGGTATGATATTTTATGGGGTTTTAGGGATCAATGTATAGTTATTTGGGCTGATATTTGAGGATTTGATGGCATGAGGTTTGAGGGAGTTTTGGAGCTATGTGTTTAAGGGGTTTTTTGGCAAGGGGTTGGGGTTTTTTTGTAGAATAATTTTTAGGGGTTTTTTGTGTCATGTGATGAGGTTTTTTGAGCCATTATAGTTGAAGATTATATGGTGTTAATGGTTTAGAGTTTTGTGGGGCTATGTGTTGAGGCATTTTTGGGGCTGAGGGGTGAGGGTTTTTAGGGGATGAGGGTGGAGTATTTGTTTTGGGGTGAGGAATTAGAGTTATTTGTATCCTACTGTAGAATTATTATTTTTTGAGATTTTATGTAATTTCGGGTTTAGTGTTTAGTGTTCATTGGGTCTTATAGTCTCATTTATTTTGTGGCTAAGGGATGATGGTTTTTTTGGGGACTGAGGGTTGTGGTTTTTTTTGGGATGACATTTATGGGTTTTCAATGGTTGTGTTTTGAGGGTGTTTTGGGTATATGGTTCAGTGTATTTGGGGACTACGGTTTCATTGTTATATTGGGATGAGTATTGACGGTTTTTGTGGATGAGTGTTGAAGGTTTGTGGTGGATGAGGGTTGAGTGATTTTTTGGGGCGGATGGATAATGATTTTGTGGGGATTAGGGATTAGGGTGTGGTGGGATGGTTTAGGGTTTTATAAGGATTTGGTTTTGTGGTTATTTGTGCTATGTGTTTAGGGTTTTTTGGGGTTAGTGTATTATGATTTTTTTGGGGCTGAGGGATTATAGTTTTTTTGGATTTAGGGCTTATGAGTTAAGGGAATACAATTAAGTATATTTTAGGGAGGAGGTTTTATGAGTTTTATGGGACGAGGTTGTAGTTTTATTTGTGGTCGAGGGTTTTGCGTGTTTTGGGGCAGAGGGTTTGTTTTTTTGTGGTTGAGGGTTTAGGTTTTATTTTGGGCTGAGGGTTTATGGTTTCTGGGTCTAAGAGTGTTTGGATTTTATGGGGTTGAGGGGTCATGGGTTTATGGTGATTTGGGTTCAGTATTTTTAGGTAATGAGGATTCAAGTTGTTTATTGGGTGTTGTTTCCGTGATTTTTGGTTCTTAGGGATTTGGGTTTTGTGGGGCGAGGGTTTGTATTTTTTTGTCCATGGATGTCATGGTTTTCTATGGTTAAGTGTATAAGGTATTTTGGGGGTGTAGGATTAGGATTTTTTGGACTGACATTCAAATTTTATGTTGCATGATTGTTCATGATTTATGGGTGATGAGGTTTCAGTGTTTGTTTGGGCTTAAAATTATACTGGTTGTGTTGGGATTATATTTCAATGATTTTTTTGGCAGATGGTTCGAGTATTTTAGGATTGGGGGTTTCATGTTTTTTTGGATGAGGGTATAGTTTTCATAGAGATGATGGTTTAAGGATTTTTTGGTTCTGAGTGTTCATGGATTTTTTTCCATGGATTTATTTATTTTTGATGGGGGATCATCATTTTTTTGGTCGTTCTTTCATGGATAATTATGGATGATGGCATAATATTTAGGAGGGTATTATGGTTCATTAATATTTGGGTACAATGTTTCATTATTTTTGGGGTTTTGGTTTCATGAATCGTTGGGGTAGAGGATAAACAATCTTTTAGGGATGAGGGTTCATGGTATTATTTTTGATAAGGGATATGAAAATTTTGGAGCTAACCGTTCATTGTTTTTCGGTGGTGAGGGTTATGAGTTTTTATTAGGATGATGATTTAGTGTTTTTTATGCCATGGTTTGAGGGTTTTTTGTGTTTGAGTGTTATGCGTTTTTTGGGGTGAGGGTAATGGATTTTTAGGGATGTGGGTTGATTATTTTTGGAGGATGAGGGTTGATGGCGTTTTGGGATTGATGATTTTGGGTTTTAGAATGATTAAGGATTATGTTTTTTGGGGATTATGGTTTCATATTTTTTAGGGGTAATGGTTTAAGAATTTTTGGGTCTGTTTGTTAAGGTTTTTATGAGCATGAGGATTGAATTCTTTTTGCGTCTTTGGATTGATGATTTTTTGGTTTTGAAGAATAGCAGTTTATTAGGTCAGAAATATGAAGATAATTTTTTTTGAAGGATTATATTTTTTGGGGGTGAGGGTTGGGGGTTTATTGGGAATACAGTTTATGGTTTTATTATAATTAGGTTTCTTTTGGGGATGTTGGGGTGTGTTTTTTGGGATAAAGGTTGAGGGTTTTTTGGGATTATGATATATTTTTTTGGGGCTGATGTTATATAATATTTGTCATAAGGGATTATGATTTTATTTATCTGATGTTTGAGGGTGTATTGGGCCATTAGGATTAGGTATTCTAGTGTTATGGGTCTAGTATTTTTATTTTCATAGGGTTTATGGGAATTTGTTGATGAGTGTTCAATGTTTTTTAGGGATAACTGTTTATGGATTTTTTGGAATAACATTTTAGTGTTTTTTAGGATGAGGGTTATTGGTTTTTTTGGTCTAGGTATTTAAAGTATTTGTGGATTATAGTTTTGGTATTTTAGGGTATTATGTTGTTTTTTAGGGATGGTGTTTGACAGTTATATTCAAATTAGGATTGTGGTTTCATGGGTCTGAGAGTTTGGGTTTTATGAGGTAGTGGGTTGAGTGGTTTTTGTGGTTGTGGGGTTTTTTTGGATGAGGGATGAATGTTTTTTTTAGATGATGGTTTATGTTTTTTTATAATTACAATTTAATGTTTTTTGTGGATGAGTATTATGTAACGCCCCGAGCCTAGTTACCCAGAATTTGTGTATTATTACATAACATTGGCATGATCACAAGGAAATCATGGCTCGAAAGTCCGATCAGTTTAGTATTATTGGAAACAAGATTCATACATATGTTCAATTTTACTACATGAAGTGAAATACAAAACAAATATATTTCATTGGAAGCATACAAGCCTACTTGATTATGGAAGAAGGTCACTCATAACTAACTTCTTCATATCCTAGGAAAATGAAACATAAGAAAGGGGTGATCTCAAATGCTCATTAAGGGTAAGTAATACAGTGGAAAATGACATAAATATTAATCATGGTGAATAATTGAAACCACATGACTTTACCAATAATAAACATGAATTCTTTTATGGAAAGAATAATTTTTGAGTAAATAATTCCATAACAAAAAATACTCATGGGTATTATACTAGTCGAATGACCACATGAACCATCAATATTATTTTCATAATGGGTGAATGTATAATGTCAGACATTCTAAAACATTTTCTCAAGGCCTCGACCAAGAATTCTAAAAATGATTAAGGCCTCAGCCAATACCATAATGCATATTGGGAAGGGTCCTTGGCCAATTCCATGTCAAGTTGTGTCATGAGTCATACTGATACATCAAGGAGCTATTGTGGGATCCACCCATCACTTACTATGTCCAACACATTCCTCATATGAAAAGTATTAAACATGTCATAAACGTTCGTATTAAAACTAGCATACGAAATGTAAATAATTTAACCATAAACCATGAATGGTATACAAATAACACATCCACAGTCAAACACATTTCAAAAGCTTCAAAAAAATATGGAATTTTTGTATCATAATAAATGAACTTCAAATAAACATAAAATCCATCAAAGAATGTTGACATAGATGAAATCAAAACCCTTTTAGAGAAATAAATCTTTTTATTTTGAAAACATTTAAGAATCACATTATTAAAAAATAAAAAATTTACTTTGAAAATATTCTTATAAGCTCGTAAGGGAAGATTTGACGATGTTATAATGGAAGAAAATAACCGCACCTGCTGTATAAGTTAGAAAAAGATGTTCTTACCTTCATTTTGTCGAAACTTTTAAAAAGACCTAGTTTGGAAAATGAAAAATGATTCCTTTATAAAATTTTTATAAAAAGTAAAACGTGGGTATAAATGATTTTAACCCATATTCTGTAAATTAGTAAAAATGTTTTGAAATACGTTTTAATGAAACATGGATGTTGATGATAAATAGGTCCCAGTAGATAATTATGTATAAACAATCTCGGATAATGAAGATATTGTGAAATAACCCTTAACTTGTACTTTTCGTTAATCAAGGATATATTAACCTCATGTATAAGAGTTAAAACATTTTTATTAAATTATAAAATAATAATATACAAAAATATGATATCATATATTATATTTTAATATTTTTTCGTTAATAATATCTTAGTATTATCATTGTTTCGGGTGTTCACTTACACGATTTCTTTTATATGTTCTGTTACATAAGGAGTGTTTGTTTTTGATAGGTTGTATCTTATTTACATAAAAAATGAGATAATGTCCTTTGAAATTATTTTTATTCATCAAATTATAATTAGTCTTGAATGGATACGATGGAGAATGAATCTCGTCGCGTTCGTGGGGATAGTAGTCGGTACGAACCCACGAGCGACAATATCATTATTTTGGTATTAAAATAATATATAATTGTATGGTATATCATATATAAAGAATAATTATAATTTTATATTTATTATTTACATGAATTACACATCATTATCATACCCATCTAAATAGTAATGTTTTGAATAACAATGACACCACGACATGGAGACGGTAAGCCGTGCGTACGAACGCATGGTGACATGTCATTTAATGGCTGGATAGAAAAATGAATATGGTTGTACCATATATATAATAACATCACAGTATATAGATGATACTATAGTTATAATTTTAGAATGGATATAACAATGAGTGAAGAATATGAAAAATAAAGGAACATGAATGAGTGTGGTGAAAACATTACATTCTCTTCGTGTTCTTCCTTTTGATTTAATCAATAGGGTAACTGAGGTTGGTTTTCTGTTCAAACTAAGGAATTTAGGTTGAAGTGAGGGATGTTGAGAGAATATTTCGGTAGGGTTTCTCCAACCAAAAAGCTTTTAAGGTGTGACCAATTGGTTATATGTTGTTTCCTTTTATAAGGGGGAGGAGGGGCTCTTTAGAAAAAACATAAAGTATTATTTTATAATAAATTCATATTCATTTTATAATGTCTCCAAAGTGTTTTATTAAAATAATAAGGTGGGTATAATTCTACAACAACTCAAATAATATATTTTAGATAGGTTTGTGTCACTTTATTAGCATTATCTTTTAGTTCTAACTCTTAGTTAATTAGTTTTAAACTTACCATGTCACTTTGTATTTTTATATTATATAGTTAATAAACGTACTATATAAATCCAAGAGACCCCCAAGTGGTCAATTAATAATACACCTACCATTATATATGTCCTTTGGCAGATCCTTAGAATATTATGAATAGAATATAAATTAATAATATAATATTTGTTTTAAAAATTCATTTATGTCAATTTTGACACTATTCTATAGTTGTTTTTTGTTGAAGTCTTAACAACTTTATTAATTCGAAAAAAATTCATTTAAGAAATACAAATATGTCATATTAACAAATAAAATTCTTGTATGTCATCAAATATTTCAAATTATATTTATTTAAACATTTATAATACCAATTATTTGATTCTTTTATTAATAAGGAAAATACTGCATCATTATTGTGTCATAAATATATTTAATTATTCAATGTCTAAAATTTCTAAATAAAATTCCATTATTAAAGACATATTTTTAGATATCTAATGAATATTTATAGTCGAAAATATAACATATATAACCCTATTTAAAAATTGTTTTGTTAAAATATATATACTTATGTCATTTTTTTATTTACTTTAACTTAATTAATATATATTGTCATTATCACATAGAAGTGGATCCATGGGGTCCATAAATCGACCCAAATATGTCCATGGGCGGAAATTTATCAAAAAATAGGGTTGGGACACGTTTTAGGGTAATTTATTATTATTATAAAATTATTTTTTTACCCTTATTTACCGGATTTACCCTTTAACCATGGTAAATAAAATATTTACCGAAGTATAATTAAAAATGTCTAAAAATAAATGTTACCTATTTACACAATTTGGACATCATGATTTAAAATATTGAATCCATTTTTCCAAATTAAAAACATAGATGTGGAAAAAATTAATTTAAAATTAATTCCCGCTGTCAAAACAACAAAAGTGTGTTTTTAAGAAATAATAACTATCAAATGATTGACACTTGTTGATGTATGGTTTAAATGTGAAATTACGTCCAATGACCAGAATTTTATTAAATGTTAAAAATATATTCTAAATATACTTTTAAACCACTAAAATTGTTAATTTATAACTATTAATATTATTGACTAAAAAAGTTTTTTTTATTAAAATTTAGTAATTTTCACTATTCATCAAAATAAAAAAGTTATCCAAAAAGTAATAAAATTTCACCCTATTCTAATTTCGATATATTGAATCCAAAAATGAAGTCCATTTTGAGAGATAAAATTTATAAAATTTAAAAAAAGGGAAATTACTATTCATAATGGCTACATTGATTGGTCGTGGTGTGTTAGAATCTCGAAGTTGCGTATGACACATGCTACTGTATTATTAAAAAATAATAGTACCATGGAAGCTTAGGGTGTTACATTCCATATACCTTCAAATAATTTCTTCATTGAATTTTCTAAAATATTTCTACATTAAAATACTTGGGTGGTTCTTCATCATTAGTTCCTCGGATTCCCACGTTGCCTCTTCCATCTTATGGTTTCTCCGTAGAACTTTTACCAGACGAGTCATCTGGTTTTTCAGCACTTATTCTCTTTTATCAAGAATCCTGATGCGCTTTTCGCAATAAGAGGTATCGGGTTCCAGTTCTAATTCCTCATAGGTGAGTACATGCATTGGGTCAAACATGTATTTTCTCAAAAGTGATACGTGGAACACATCGTGAACTTTGGAGAGACTTGGCAACATTTCCAAAAGGTAAGATACAACCACAATTCATTCTAGATTTTCTAATGGATCGATGTACATGGGACTCAATTTACCCTTCTTACTAAAACATATAACACTATTCCATGGAGATGCCTTCAAGAAAACATGATCTTCTACCTGAAATTCAAAATCCCTCCTTCGGTTATCGGCACAGCTCTTCTGCATACATTGAGTTGCTTGGATGTGGTTTTGGATTAACTTTACCTATTCCATTGTTTCCTCCACTAGTTCGGGGCCAACAAGTTTTCTTCCACAAGCATCATCCGAATAGGTGTTGTGCGACATCACTTTCCGTATAACACTTCAAATGGTGCCATCTGAATACTTGAATGGAAGCTGTTGTTATAGGAAAATTCCACTAGAGGTAAATATTAATCCCACATACACGGAAAGTCAAGTGAGCATGATCTCAAAATTCCTTCTATGCTTTGAATAGTTTGTTTTGATTTTCCATCTGTTTGAGAGTGGTAAGCAGTGCTCAAATAAATTTCAATATCCAAGGTCAACTGAAGACTCTTCTAGAACCTTGATGTAAAATTTGGATCATGATCAGAAACAATTTTTAGGGGTACTCAATGAAGTCTCACAACTTCATTAATATATAATCTTGATTGACGTTCAAGTGGTAAATCCTCCCTTATAGGAAGAAAATTTGCTGACATGGTAAGACAGTCAATAATGACCCATATTACATTGTTTGTTCTAGGAGTCTTTGGTTGTCCCATGAAAAATTACATCGTGATATTATCCCATTTACACTCAGGTATGGGAAGAGGTTTCATGGATCCTCCAGGTTTATTCCTTCTAGCTTTCACTTGCTGAAAAACCATACATATTGTCACAAAATCAACAATATCCCTCTTCATGTTGTCCAACCAAAAAATTCCATTAAATCTCTATAACTTTTGTTGGTCATAGGGTGTATAGAGAAACTGGAACTATGAGCATCATTCAACAATTCCCTTTTTAGATGAAATATATTGGGAACACAAGGCCTCTTCCCAAACTACAAAATTCCATATTCATACACAAAGTCATTCAATCTCCCATCATCCACAGCTTTAATCATCTTTTGAAGCTCTTCATCCTCGGTCTAATAACTCTTTATCATTTCTAGTAAATATGGTTTGGAAACCATTTGAAAAAGTATTGATGTTTCACCTTCCATGTTGATTCCCATATCCATATTTACTTGATCCATGTATATAGGATCCTTTTTCACTCTCATCTTGTTCAAAACTCCATGATCCTTTGTACTGAAATCATCTTCCACATTATTTTCATTCCATGGGTGGTAGTGTATCATGCAATCATAATCCTCGAGTAATTCAATCCATCTCCTTTGCCTCATGTTGAGTTCATTCTGTAAGGAATTATACTTCAAACTATTATGATCAATATATATCTCACATTTTCACCATAGAGATAATGTATCCATATCATTAAAACAATGATTACAACAACTAACTCTTGATCATGAGTAGGATTTTTATTCTCATGAATTTTTAGCTGTCGTGATGTAGAGTCAATAACATTATCATTCTACATAAGGACACAACCAAGTCCTGTCTTCGATGCATCACTATAAATAATGACCCCATCATTCCTTGATAGTAGATTAAATATAGGGGAATTGACTAATATTTTCTAAAGTTCTTCAAAACATTCTTTACAATCTTATTTCAATACAAATTTAACCCCTTTATGTGTGGGTGTCGTCAATGGTTTTGCCAATCGGGAAAAATTCTAGACGAAACGTCTATAATAACATGCTAAACCAATAAAACTGCGTACATCAGTTATAGTTGTAGGAGCTAGACATTCTTGGATTGCTCTTGTCTTATAAGGATTAATGGTGATTCCATATTTAGAGACAATATAGCCATGAAAAGAAATCTCCGGAATCCAGAATTCACACTTGCTAAACATCCCATATTATTTATCTATTCTAAGAGTCTTCAGGATAATACGAAAGTGATTATCATGATCTTCGTAGCTTTTGGATTATAACAAGATATCATCAATTAATACCACCAAAAAATCATCAAGAGATTCCTTATAAATACTATTCAATAGATCTATGAATACAGAGGGTGCATTAGTCAATCCCAAAGGAATTACTGTAAACTTGAAATGCCAGTACCTTGTTCAAAATGCTATCTTCAGAATGTCCTCCTTCTTCACACACAATTGATGGTATCTAGATCAAAAGTCAATATTTGAAAAATATTGAGCTCCATGATGTTGGTCGATTAAATCATCAATGCGAGGTAGGGGATACTTGTTCATTATTGTTATAGCATTGATTTCCCTGTAGTCGATACATAACCGCATAGTTCCATCATTCTTATTTAGAAAAACTATAGGGGATTCCAATGGGGAAAAACTAGGGTGAATAAATCCATTATTACTCAATTCCTCTAGTTGGTTATTTAGTTCAACTAATACCACAGTGTCCATTCTATAAGGTGTCTTCGATATGGGCCATGAACCAGGAATTAAATCAATGGAAAACTCAATATCTCGTTCTGGAGGATGTCAATGTAAATCTTCCGAAAACACATATACATATTCTTTCACAATAGTTACATCCAATATTTGAACATTCCTTTCCTCACCCATAGTTATTTCATTATATTCCCCCCGATAATTGAATTTTGTTTAGCTACTCAGGGTGGATCTAGATAATAATTAGGTGGTGATGATTCTACTCTAAAGATAAGGTGTTCCTTATCATCATCATCATGAATCTTAACCTCCTTCTTCTTATAATAAATCATCACAACATGGTCTGAAAGCCAATCCATACTAAGGATTATATCAAATTCAATCATATCTATGATGATGAGATCAATGGATAAAGAACATTTATGTTCTCTAATGGGGACTGATTCACAAAACATCAATGCAATGATACTTCCCTTAGGAGTTTTAACGGACAAATCCTTTGTTAAATTGAATTGGAAATAATTAATTTTCATAGAAATCTGGGATGATAAGAAATAATTCGATGATCCAGAATCAAATAATGCATTTTCCAAACTTGAGGAAACCATTAAATTTGCTGCCACCACATCTTTCGGGGCTTCAACCTCGACAGTAGTGATTGCATAAGCTTGGCCTTGGTCCCTAAGCCTTTACTGACCTAAGTTTCCATGGAGCTTTGGACATTCATTTTAACAATGTCCCATTTCCCTAAAATTATAGCATCGAACATTGGTAGTGTCTTTCTTTCCGTTACAATAACCAGCTAGATGCCCTTTCTGTCAACATATGTAGCATACTCTTTTTCCTTTTAGACAGGAACTAGGGTTCTTCCATCCGTAATTATCACAGGGTGGAAATTCAATTCTTCCCTTCTTCCCTGATTCTTTATTTCATTTCCCTGAGTGTTCAACATATCTATTCTTCTCTTAATTAGATTTAAAGTCATAATACATAGAGAATTCCTTTTCTATATTGATAGCACAAGAGACAATATCTGTATATGATGAGAAGGATTGCGATACTAATTCTCAATGGAGAAATGGTTTTAACCAATCAATGAAACAATCAATCATACTTCATGGGTTATATATATAATTTTCGGCATGCCTTTCTTTCCTTTTAAAGATAGCCTCATACTTTGTAAAATTCTCATCCTCATTTTACCTTGTACTTGGTACTCGAATTCCTAACAATGTATAGTAATGGTGTAATACATATGAATAAAATGAATTCAAAACAACATTGATGAATTAATGGATCTATGATTTATAAGGCCACAAATGAGCCAATGTTTGGTTCCAAAATAATCGGTGTTTAATAAAGATGGTATGTATCACATGTGTTTGGACTGTAATATATTAATAATTCAACCATCAAATACATGTATCTAATTCCTTTACTCAATTATATACTTGATGAATTATGTCGGTCATCAATATTTTCAATGGTTGATCTTAGATTTTGATACCACCAAATTGAAATGATTTATGGGTATAAGTGTAAAACCACATTCAAAAGGAAAGGTGGACTATTTGAGTGGTTTTACATGCCATTCGACCTCTCAAAGTCTCAAAGTAAATTCATGATAATCATTTCGGAATGTATGAAACCATTTATTAGTATTGTTTCTTTCATTTATCTATATAGTATATTATATTTATATTTTGGATGTGGTTATCAATGTGGTCCTCATCTATAACTATTATGAATTCTACGGAAATAATATATGTATGCATTGTTGGAAAAGTCTGTGTGTTTCTTTCCACACAAGTGGTGGTTATTGTTTATTTTTTATCCGAATAAGGAATCATGGATGATCAGTCATTTGTGGAAGCAATAATGTCATATCCATAACTATAATCCATCACATAATTGAATATATTTCATGAATTTACATATTATGATAATTTCATTTTTCTTATTTTATAACATTTTTGTATCCCATCAATAAATTCGTAATAATGAGAAACTTCAATTGTCAAAGGCAGCAAATGATGAATTTTATTTCATTAAAAATGTTTTTTTCAAAGCACCAACATTTTAATTACCTTATATTTATCATGTCATGGATGTTGATTGGGATGAAATGTGATTTAGTATCGACAATAGTCTCATCCAAATAAAGAATGAAATTTCATTTATTATTGTGATATTGAATTATTTAAGAACTATATAGAAATCCTATGATAAATAATTTTTAAATATTTTGAGAGACCTAGATCACTGATCCCATTATTTAAAACTAAAATAATTTTTTTCTTTATTCTAAACAATATTCATTGAGATCTATCAATTCTAAACACATGTTGATTTTGAGACATTCAATGTGGATTATATTCTTGCTACCATTCTCAAGTGTGTCAAAATAAATGAAGGGAAAAGATAACATGGTGGACAATTCATTATCAGAAAATTGCACATTAAATACTATTATATATGCTAGAATTAAATTATTTTATAATTTAAATAAGATTCTCTAGATTATATGGAGATAAATTATATTTTAATCAATTGTTGAAATGGGTTTTTGGGGAATTATAAGTTCATGATGTATTAATCTTATAGAGAAACAATTAGTGTGTTCCATAGTGTAATTAGAGGGAAATTATAATTTTTGAGGATTATGAATGATTTCTTACTCGACATTTTGGCATCCACAAAACCATATAGATAGTAATGATTATTTATACTATCCAATTACAACCACACATTTCTAGGAAATTATCTCGAGATACATGACATGGGAATGATTGAAGAGTCATTTAGAGCCCTGCTAATACACTCCACTACCTATTATAGATGAACATTGGGAGTGTATCATCAGGTTCATCATTATGGATATACCAACGACTCAATAAATTATTTTTCAAAGATAATTTTTCATCTTCATGGAATCAATCAAAATAAATTTGAATACAGACACTAAATTTGATATCAATTTCTATAGGAAATTATGGAGGAAATTTGGTACATAGCTTTTTTTTCAGATTCCCTATCCCCCAAATTGATAAGAAATATTATGCTTTATAACATAAATTGGTAACTGTTTTGATAACATTAATGAATAGTAATGTCATAGATTATTATTTAAAACCATATCAAAAATGTGTTTGTATATAAGATATCTCCATGTTCAGGCACTCGTGTTATTCTATTTGATGTGTTTTATGGAATAAATACAATCACTATTATAGAATATTGTTAATTTATTCATTATTTTTAGGTTAATAGATCTGGAGGAAAAACCAATTAAAAAGCTTCTTTAAACTATTTATTCTCAAATAGAGAATTTGAATTAATATTAAATTATTCAGCATAACAATATTAACAAGAAGGAACTTTTAAATACATTATGAAATTTTTAGATTCATGATTTCAAGGAGGAATTTTAATAAATAATGAAAAATAATTATACTCCAAATATTTTATGTGTAATCCGAAATGAGGTTTTAGGGTTTTTGGGATTGAGGGTTTTGAAGTTTCAGGTGGGGAATAGGGATTTTTGGGATTGGATTATTAGGTATCCTTTTGGATAAGTGGGTAGGGTTTTTTTGGGTAATGGTGTATGGTTGTTCGAGGCAGAGGGTGTGGGATTTTTTGGTGTAGGGGTTTTGGTTTTTTGGGGAATATGGTTTATGATTTTTTTGACCTGAGGAATTAGTATTTTTTGGATGAGGGGGTAAGGGTTTTCAGTGTTGGGGATCTAATATTTTTGGATCTCATGGTGTTGGGTTTATTGCGGATAAGGTTGTAGGCTTTTTTTTTGGGATGATGGCCTGTGGTTATTAAGGTATAAAAGACTAAATTTTTTTTAGGTTTGATGGTATATGGATTTTGGGTGTTGAGGTTATATGGTTTTTTGGAGCTAAGAGTTTATGGTTTTTTATGGATCAATTTCATGATTTTTTGGGACTAAGGATCTAGGTCTTTTTAAGGTTGACAATATGGAGTTTTTTGGGGTGAGGTTCTAGGGTTTTTTGCGGATGATGGTAATTGTGTTTTTAAGGATGAGGATATACTAATTTTTGGGGAAGAGAGCTTAATGGTTTTTTTAACTAGGGGTTGGTGTTTGTTTGGGTATGAGTTCTGATAATTTTTTAGAGCCAAGGGTTGAGGGTTTTTTGGATAAGAGTTGAGGGATTTTTGGGATAATGGTTGAGGTTTTGTGGAGATGAGTGTTTAGGGTTTTCTATGACTGACTGTTTGTGGTTTTATATTGTAGACTATTCAGGGTTTTTCTTGAATGATGGTTTTCTGTTTTTTGGGGTGAGGGTTTAGGTTTTTCTGGGATGATGTTTTATGGTTTTAAGGGATTATAGTTTTTGTATTTTGAGGTTATAGGGTTTTGGTTTTTTGTGATAATTTGATGATTTTTGGTGTTGAGTGTTTCAGGTGTTATGGGTCTAGGGTTTTTGGGTGTTTTAGGGATGACGTTTTATGGTTTTTTGGAGATGAGGAATTCAATTTTTATGTTGTTTTATTGTTTTGTGTAAGAGGAATTATTTTTTAGGGTCGTGGTTTTTGGTTTTTTGTTGTTGTGGAGGGTTTGGTTTTTTTGGACTTTTGGTTTATAGTTTATGGGTATAATGGTTTTCTGTTTTTCCAGGATGAGGGAATCATATTTTTTCATGATGAAGGATTATGTTTATTTTTGGGATTATGGTATAGTATTTTCATGGGATAAAAATTAATTATTATTTAGGGATGAGGGGATAATGTTATTTGGGTTGAGGGTTTTGGTTTTTCTTATGTGTGTTTTTTGTTTTTTGGGGAGACATTTTAGGGTTCCATGGGGAAATAGATTATTTTATCATTAGGGTGAGTGTTTTGGTTTTTTTGGTTATGAGGGTTTAGTGGTTTAGGGTTTTCTTTTAGGATTTATGGGTATAACATTTTTTAGATATTTTTGGGTGAGAATTTGGTGTTTTTTTAATAAGGGATTAATGAATTTTGTTGATAATGGTTTAGATTCTTTTGAGACGTATTTTGTTTTTTAATAGGGAAAGGGATATGTTATTTTTGGGATGATTGTGAAGGTTTTTTTGTGGATTGAGATTTTAGGGTTTTTTTATGGTTGACAATTTAGTGATTTTAGTCAATGATTGAATAGTGTTTTATAGGGATGAGTGAATATTTATTCATTGTTGATGAGGGTTTATGATTTTTTTTATAGATGAGGTTTGAGAGTTTTTTTGGTGATAAGGGATTATAGATTTTGTGGGTTATGTTTTATGACTTATTGTGGATCATGTTTTAGTGTCTTTTGGATAAGGGTATAGTGTCATTTTGGGCTGAGGTTATATGGTTTTCTAGAGATGAGGGATTATTTTTTATTGAGGCTAAGGGTTTGGTGGATTTGGGGTCTGAGTGTATATCGTTTTTTGGATGATTGATTAGGGATTTATAGGGTTGAGGGTTTAGGATTTTCATTGGAGGTTAGATGTTTCTAGGGGTATGGAATTAATGTTTTGTTGGATGAGGGTTTAGCGTTCTCTAGGGATATGTTTTTAGTGATTTCTGTGGAAGAACGATTACTATTTTTTTCTGGATGATTGTTTTATGTTTTCTATGGAATATGATATAGGGTCTACTAGTATGACAATTTAGGTTCTTCAGGGGATAAGGGTTTAGGTTTTTCTAGGGCATAGGGATTAATAATTTCTATGCTTTATGGTTTAGCTTTTTCTATAAAAAGTAATTTGTGTATTATTATGTCAAATTTAATAGTTTTTTAGGGATTACATTTTATGGATTAGGGTTTATGGTTCTATAGAGATGAGTGTTTGTGTTATATAGGGCTGAGTTTTTATTATTTTGTTGGGATGAGGATTTATGATTTTGTGTGGCTTAAGGTTAAGGGTTATGTTACACTAGGGGTTTAGGGACTTTGGGTATTGAGGGTTTATTTGTTTTTCCGATATGGGACTTGGAGTTTTATGGATATGGTATTTCAGATTATTGAAAAATGGGGATCCTAATTTCTCGGGTATGATGTTTTATGTTTTATTGGGAATGAGGGAATATAGATTTTGTGGATGGGGGTATAGGTTTTTCCGGGATAAGGGTTTAGGATTTTTTAATGAAATGTGTTTAGGTATATTGGGCAATGGTTTTAGTGTTTTTGGAGATGAGGGTTTAGGTTTTTTTGGATTGAGGAATAGGTTTTTATAGGAATGGGGGTTTGCTGTTATATTGGGATGCAAATATAGAGATTTTAAGGTATGTTGTTTTAGGCATTCTAGGGATGTGGGATTATGTGTTTTAGGGTTTAGGGTTTTGGTTTTTTTGGGGGATGATGTTTAACGGTTTCTTGGGATGTGGATATAGTGTTTTACTTAATTATGGGGTTGAAATTTCTGTAGGATGTGGTTTTTGGTGTTTCTGGGGATGATGGAATAATAGTTTTTTTAGTCTATGGGTTTTCTGTTTTTCAAGTATGTGGGGTTATGGTTTTTTTACAGAATGTGTATGGTTTTTTGGGAATAAAAATTTAGGATTTTTTTGAATAAGTGTTTCCTATTTTATTTAGGATGATGGTATACATTTTATTGGGGATGATGTTTTATGGTTTTTATGTTTTTGGGATAAGGGTTTACTGATTTTATGGGCTATGGTTAAATTTTTTTGTTAGTTTGATGGTTTAGAGTTTTTGGGGAAAAGTGTATATTGTTTTTTTGGTATTTACATTTTTGGATTTATTGGGGAAGAGGGTTTAGGGTTTTTATGGGTGGGGGTTTAGGGTTTTAAGGGTATGAGATTTTGGGTTTTTGGGTGGTGAGGAGTTAGGATTTTTTTGGGATGATGGTTAAGGTTTTTTTGGGCCATAGATTTAGAGTTTTATAGTGAGGTGAACTTTTTATGTTCATTGTGAATATTTTTTTGGATTTGATGTTTAATTGATTTTGGGGGGTGACCGTTCAAGGATTTCTTCTGGCGAGGGCTTCATATTTTTTTGAGTGGCGGTTTCATATTTTTTTAGGGCTGTGTTTTTATGGTTTTCTAGGGATGGGGGTTATGGGTTTTTTTGGAGATATATTTATAAGGGTTCTGTATAAGGGTTTATGTTTTTCTGTGGATGAAGGTCAGACATTTTTTTATTTAAGGGTTTAGTTTTTTCCATTGATTTGAGGTTTTTTTAGGGTAGATGTTTTTGAATTGTTTTGGGTAAAGTGTTTATGGTTTTTTAGGACGATGGATTATATTTTGTAGAGGTATATGTTATATTTTTAAATATGTTTAGGGTTTTGGGTTTTTCAGGAGAAAGAGTTCTGGTTTATTTTTCATGATGCATTATGTTTTTTTCAACATGAGGTTTTATTGTTTTTTGGGTGGAGGTATTGTGGTTTTTTTATGAATGTTGGTTTAGAGTATATTTGGGATGGGGTTTGGGGTCTTGTGGGCTATGGGTTTTCAGGTTTTTAGGTTTTTGTGGATATGGGTTTAGGTTATTTGAGGCTAAAGTTTGAGGAGTTTTTGGTTATCAGGGTTACTATTTTTGGGGTGGGGGTGTTGGGTTTTTTGTGGATGGGGTTTTAATATTTATTGGGGCTTCGAGATTTCACTTTTTTGGGGGATGAGCGTATTTTTTAGGATGTAATTTTATGTATTCCTTGGGATGAATATTTTGTAGTTTTGTAGATTTGGGTGTATGGTTTTTGGGGCTGAGGGTCTATGGATTAATGTGGATACGGGTTTAAGGATTTGTGGGTCAATGTTTTTAGGGTTTTTGGGGATGAGATAATAGTGTTTTTGGTTTAATGGATTATAGTTTCTTGGGTTTGACTGTTCTGGTTTTTTGGTATGATGGTTTATGGATTTGGGGGATGATAGTTTAGTGTTTCTGTGTGGTTGAGGGTTTAGGTAATCTAGAGTAAAGGATTATGGGTTTAATTGTTTTAAGGGTTTAATTTTTTTTGGGATTCATGTTTTGGATCTTCTAGGGATGAGGGTTTAGGGTTTTGGAATATGGGGGTTTTGGGTTTTTTTATTGGTGAGGTTTTATGATTTTTTTGGAATATGGGATTATTTATGATGGTGTTAATTGGTTTATAGTTTCTTTATATGGTGTTTCAAATTATTTCTGGATGTGGGATTCTTTTTATTTGTCTCCATGGTTCTAGTTTTAATTTAGATAGTATTTTTGGTATTTATGGGGAAGAAGGTTTTGGGATTTTTTGGGTAAGATGTTAAAAGATTTTTGGGGGAAATGTATTTGGGAATTTTTGGGATGAGGGTGTATATTTTTCAAGGATAATTGTTCAAGGTTTAGAAGGGATAATGGTTTAGTTTATTGATTGATAATGATTTTTTTATTGTTTATTGTTATTTATTAATGAGATATTAGAATTTTTTGGTGCTGATTGTGTAAATTTTTTTAGGTGTGTGGGTTAATGTTTTTTTCAAGATGATGGTTTATATTTTTTTCAATATATGGTTGAGAGGATTTCATGGTTGGGGGTTATGGGTATTTTTGAATGAGGGATTATAATTTTTTGGGCTATGGACCTAGTTTTTAATTGGGGTGATGATTTTTGGTTTTCAGTTGATGAGGTTTTAGATTTTATTTTATGAAGGATTATGGTTTTTTTGGGATGAGGATTTAGGTTTTTGGGGATGAGGGAATAATATTTTTTAAGGTGAGGGAGTAGTTTTTTTAGGGGTGGGGCTTTAGAGGTTTTGCAGCATATGGATTTCTGTTTTTGGGTACTGCGATTTTGTTTTTTGGGGTATGGTTTATCGTATTTTTGGGATGAAGGATTAAGGTTTTGGGGGATGAGAGGTTTGGTTTCTTTACTTTCAAATGTTTAGTGTTTTTGTGGCTGATGTTATAGTTATTTTTGGGGATGGGTGATTATGGTTTTTTGGGTCGACGATTCATGTATTTTTTTGTTTATTAGGGTTTAGGGTGTGTATGGGATTACAGGTTAGGAATTTTTTGGTTAATAGGGTTGATGTTTATGGTTTTTTGTGTTTTTTTGGACTAAGGTATTACGATATTTTATGTATGAATATTTATAGTTATTTAAGGATTACTGTTTAGGTTTATATCTTGAGCAGAGATTATGGTTTTTTAGGGTAAGGGTTTTTTTAATGAGCATCTAGAAATTTCTGTGGTAGAGGCTTTTGGGTTTTTTTAGTTGATGATTCTATGGACCATATTCATGAAATGGAAAATAATTTTGGCATTGATAATAATTTTAAGCACAATTTTTAGTTGAATTGGAAAAGACATGAATTTTTGGCATCCAACATAATGGTGGTCGACTACACACATATTTGTGGGCCTTGTAAACTTATAAACATGTTAATGAAAGATCATTATTAAACTTACATTATAGAGGGGAGATAACATTGGGTAAAGAATCATTAAAATGTATCTCCATAAATAATTTAGTGGGTTAAATAATTATCATTGGTAATTTTTTTTATGTTTTTATGTTTTTATGTGACCGTTCTGTTCACCCATGCCTTGAAATTTGGTATGGGTAATTACTCAAACAATTTTTTTATTTATAAAGTATATTCAATTATTATTAATGGTTACACTTGAATACTAAAAATATTCCCAATTCCTATTAAATTTTATTACATTAGCCTCTTCCCTTTTCTTGGAATTGAGAGAAAAAACATTTGATGGTGACATTGTGATTATGATTAGAGATATCCTTGAAGGTGGTGTTACCTATATAAATTATCCCATCATCGGCATTTATTAATCCCATCTACTCTAAATCACCTTTTTTATCTGGTGATGCGTCAATTTTGTATCATATATTCATTTCCAATGAGTTATTTATTCCATAATTTTCATATTAATGTCCATGAAAAAAACATTTCCCCTATAACTTGTAAAAGAAAATACTTGACTCCACCTATTCCATGGGAAATATAAAATGATATTGTTCAATTATAGATAATTAGAATTATTTAAAAAAAATTGATGAACATTTTAGAGGGCTATAAAATAATTACCCTCTATCACAAAATAATCCTTGATGATGATTTGCACATAAATGATGAAATTAGACCCTATTTTAGGAAGATCATACATATGGTGATTTTTTAAGTGATTAAAATGTTGATAAGTGTAGAAAATAAGATAATGAAGTTATTGTAATAGGATCAACTATTTGAAATCTAACTTTTTAACAATGTATTAATCCATATGATTTTATTGACTTGTTATGGGAAATAGATTGATCCTTCAATTTTCAGAATCATTTTAATTAAAAGAAGTGAAATGTAGTATCTCTAAAATGTTAATATTAAGGAAAAAATTAGTTTGAAAATATGATGAGAATGTAGGAATTTTATTTAAAAAAAATACACTCATGATAGAAGAAAATAATTTTTTTAGAAGACATTTTATGCCTGAGATTTACATGATAGTGGTCTATTTCAGATTCTATACCTTATGAGAGAGGGATAAATTTGTTGATTGGTATATTCTAGAGTTTGATCAATTATTGATGAGAATATATTTTTTGTAATAAATTGATAAAATTATTTCATTTTTTTGGGTGGACTAAATAAAAAAACTTCATATTTGATGGAGTTAAAACCATTATGCTAACCTGATGATGTTTGTATTATAGAAATGAAAGTGGAATGGAAAAATTAGAAATTAGTTGAATAATTTATCATAAAACTAAAAAATAGTTACACATTTTTATAGAGGTATTTCTTATAATAAATATGGTGTTGTGAATAAAGAAATAGGATGTAACAACATGTTCAATAAAGTGAAAGAGAAGGATACAAAACATCTAAAAGGAAAACCCAACTCTTATGAACATGGGAATCAAGGGTGCTCCAAATGTCATGGGTATGGAAATTTTATGACCAATTAATCTAAAAACTAAATAATAATACAAATTATATCAAGGATGTTGAAAATGAAATAATTGAGAATGAACATCGTGGTTACACAACATAGAATAATGACCATGTTTTGGAAGAAGTCGATGTGGGTAAAAGTCTTATGCTAAGAAGTTATTTTTAATATTAAATATAACATCATGTAGATAAATGGGAAAACATGTTCCAATCATATTTCATCATAAATAAGGGTGTATGCATTTTTACTAATGATAGTTGGAGTTATAAGAATATTTCTTCAACAACAATAGTGGGGAATGTATTGTTTCTAATATAGAGTCATACTTAGTCATACAAAGTGAAAGGGTTATAAAATGAAGACACACTTAATGTCAAAAAAATGTTATAATTAAATTATACAATTGTAGTTACTATTTTTATGAGTTATTATGGTATTTAATTAATAATTATTTTTTTCACATGTTATTGTGAGTTCCTTTTTAGATTTAATGTTATTTGAAATATAATGGTCGAAGAAATGAATATTATTTTCGATCCGGGGAAAAGAATATTATAATACCTCTTCATATGGAAACCTATTTGATACATGATTTTTTTATTTTGAATTCCATAAAAGAACATCTATATGAATAATGTTTAATATAATCATGTAATCCTTAAATAAAATCATGTTTTATATTTAATAATGATGGAGAATTTCTACCATGAGCAGAAGATTCATCACTATCTTTTAGCCAATTTGTTCATTAATGAACATCATTATGATTTTCCTACTAACCATAACGGTGTATTACCGCAACTTATATTTATTGAGCAGAGAATGTATATTGTAAAAGGTTCAAAACTTCATAATAAACCAACTTGTTTCCATAATACTGTGTAATGAATTAAATTTCCTGTGAAATATGATGAATTTCTGGATCAAGGATTTAGGAGGACTAACATGATCATCAGTTCTATTCCAACATTATTGCTGTTGATGAATATTGGAACATATCACATGTGTAGTTATTATATAGATATTAATAATATTACAATAGAATAAAAGTATCTCATTCCATGACTCGATGATATTCTCTACGAATTAGGAAGGACATAAATATTTTCATAAGGTGATATTCAATGTGAATACCACTAGATTATAATGATTGAATGGATAAAAGGAAATTTCATTCAAAACCAATTGCAGACTATATAAGTGGTTTTTCATGGCATGTATCCTCTAAAATTACAATAGTACAATAATGATAAGGATGAATGATGTTCTGAAAAATAATATGGGTATATTTTTTTTGACGTTTATCATGATGATATTTTTATTTATTATCAACTAGTTGAGACACCTAAACAACAATGTCCAAAGGTATTTGAATTCAAAACTAAAAAAGGTATATGGGATGATGGTTATGTGAGTGCTCTATTAAATGCAGGTTTTCTTTTTGGGATATGTGTTATAAAAACAAGTAATCATGGTAGAGAAATCAAATGTGAAAGAAATCAATTCCAATTCACCACAAAAATCCGTCAAAACATTTTGGTCTTTTCTTGTATTTGTATCATTTTTAATCGCATTTTTTCATATTTCAACACTATCAGGGTATGGCTCATGATATTCATGAAAAATTAGAAATTATTGTTTTCAAGAGAGAGAAAAAATAATTAAAATTAATTATAAAAAGGTTGTCTAATGAAATTTTTATGAATTACCATATTAGGATCATGTATTTTATGTTGGGAGTGATGCATGTTATGACATGATCAATGAATTTATCATCCAATGATCAAATAAGATTACATATATCACCCAGTATTTGAATGAATCAATGATGAATTGAAAAACCAATGAAAATGAATTGAATGAGGTCTTGATAAACCTATATTAGTGTTCTCATTATTTGTGACCAAAATAGTTATTCTTCATTTTGACCACTAGCCATTGAGATTTAACAACAGTCCACACAGTCTATGTCTAAGGCAAGAAATGTGGGAGGTGTTCTTTTTATCATTACCATTTTTGTATAAATAAAATATGGGAAATGATATACTAGTGGAATATTTTTTATCTAGAAGTAATTAATAACTTACAATTATAGATGATTGAATTGTTATATTATAGATTATAAAAGCAGATAATCGTATTGATATGGTGTTAAATGCTATTTTTTCAAATGGAAAAATGGATATTTGGGGGATTACTTGGTTCATGATGATATCATCTATAAGAGAAACAAGTTATCTATTGAAAATGTTAATCATATGGACATTATAATTTAGGTGACTCATGGTGGAATATTTACGGGTCATTTCGGCATCCAAAAAACCTTGGAGATATAAAAGGAACATTTCTACATGCCAATGTTACAATCTCATATCCAAAAAATTATTTCCTGATATGGGACACATTGATATATAGAGATTTATTTCAATCCTAGTTTATACTATCCATCACCTATTTCATAGTAACCATGGTAAGGTCACATAATGGATTTCATTATGGTTATACTAAAGACTAAATGATAATTTCTTTTCAAAAATGTTTTTCACCTTTATAGAAGTTATCATAGTGTTCATTTATATTGTGGCATTATATTTCATATAAATTTATTGAGGGAACTATAGAAGAAATTTTGTATAATCTTCCGTTTCAATATATCCATTCACCATAAAATTTATTGAATCATTTGAAGGTAAAAAAATACATTGCGAACAATTTTGAGAACATTGGTGAACAATAGTATGAGGTATTGGAATTTAGATCTTGTATAATCTGAATTTTTAGAATTTAAAACACCAAGTTTTTCCACTCAATCTTCTATATTTGAAGTGTTTTTGGCATTAATACAATTGTATCTATAATTTCATTTCATTGTCAATTGACATTTTGGGGAATTATCACATAGAGAAGATGAAAAATTATATGAAGAAGCTTCCAGAATCCATTTTAGTTCATATATAAATGTATAATAAATCATAATGGAGTAAGGATAATAAATAATAGGAATAAATCCATTTTTCATCCTAGAGACAATATATGGATTAACCTATACAGGTGGTTATTTAAATCCAAAAGGTAGAGTACGATTGAACCATAAGATGAATGTTAATTCAACATACATGAAAAAGTATAAAGCAATGGAAACAAGATCGTTTTACCTGATGATTTATGTGTAATTTAACAATATATGTCATTGGGGATTTACCTCAATACATTAACAAAGACAAACCCATGGATTTGTGGGAAATTAACCTCCAATATAGAGGTAATGATATATGGAAATGTGGTTTTATCCCACAGTTATTTACCAATGGTTTTCTTAAACTGTTGGTAAAGAAGGCCTTGGAAACCCTTTCCAAACAGTTCAGTAGAACCATTTGGAGAGGTTACCCCTTTTCCAACGGTTCTATAAAAATGTTGGTAAAGGTGTGTTCAAGTTACCCTTTCCAAACCGTTTTATAAAGCCATTGGGAAGGGGAACCCCATTGCCAACGATTCATGAGAATCATTGGGAAAGGTTACCCTGAACACCCCTTTCCCAATGGTTTTTAAAAACTGTTGGCAAATATTTTCCCCGCATACAATTAGGCCGCTGATCTCCCCCAGTCGTGACAGAACCCTAAGATCAATCTAGAGATCAGTGCCTCTCTCGAAATCCCCCATCCGAAAAGGTGAAAATCCATCATAATCATCTCAAATCTGGAATTTTATACTTTATACACATATACTACATTGTTTTTATTGTTATTGATCTAATATTTTAGTTTTAAGATTTTATTTTGATGTGACTTCACCCTGAAAAATAGGAAAATGAACGAATATTTTGTTAATTAATTATTTTCCCATGGAATATCATTTGGGTTATAATTTCCATGCTAAATAAAAGGGTAATGTAATAGAATAACTTGAATAAATCATGTAAGTTGGGGTATGTTGCTTCTATGAGAGGTTTTTTGTTGTGTTTCATTGTGTGTTATAGGCTGTTGTATTGTGATTGAGGAGACCAGTTGGGCTTTGTGATATGTGGGGTTGTAATGTGATGGTTAGTGGGCATGGATAGGACATGTGAAGTTGTGTGATAGTGATGATGTGTGGTGGTGTTGTGTCGTGTGGAGGTGTTGTGTGATGAGGTTGTGGTGTATGATGTGGTGAGGTGGTTTTGGTTGTGCAGTGGTTTGTGATGAGAAATATTTTTGTTGTGATCTGTGGTTGTTTTGGTGAGATGGTTGGTCGATGTAACATGGTGACGATGGTTAGTGTGAGATGATGAGTTGTTTTCTGTTGGTTTTGTTAGTTTCCTGGTTATCTATTCAATAAATTATGTAGTTAAAACAAAAAACATGATAGTAAATAAATAATATGGAATAAAAATGGATGTTTGGTAAATGGATTTAATTAATTTAACATTAAATGAATGTAAAATGCAATTGTGAATGAATTTGCTTATAAATGAAAGTTGGAAATGCTGTGTGTCTTCTGTGGTGGTGGTATGGTGTGTTGCATATAGTGGTGAAAGTGGTTGTGATGGTTTATGTGTTGTATGGTAGTAGTGAAGTGTGTGATTGTGGATTTATTGGGACCCCATAGGTTGGGTATTTTGTGCTATCTATATATCATGTATTTTATGTTATTTCTACACATTCCCAACCAGAGTTGGATAAACGTACCAACGATCAGTGGTTTTGAGTTATGGGTATTTTTTCTAATATCTAGGATGGTGGTTATATGGTTGGATAGCTACCATCTCTTCCCTACTCTTCCTTCATAAGTTATTAACCATGTGTTTTTAAGAAAGATGCAATGTGATTGTCCATGTGTCTTCAGGTGAGATATACAATTATTTCCCTAGATTTTTTGCATGAGGTGTGATGTGATAAGGCTATAACAAGATGTGGCATGTGGTTGGGGTCATGTAGGGTAGGATGATGGCATAAGGTTGATGTTATTGATGTTCATGATACCCTAATAATATGGTTATGGGATAAGGCATGATGTGATGTGATAACAAATTAAGTTCTTGTTGGTTTTACGTTTCTTCTCTAACACATTAGTATGTTTTTTTTCAAATGTGTTGTTGATACCTTGATTATTTTCTTCCTTTATCGTTTACTTAAATATATATTTTATTATAGATCAATTCTATTGAATTTTTTATGACAAAATGACTTATATAAATTCTTTTTATAGAATAGATAGAAGTTCGATGTATAAAACCGATCGGATCTCAAGCGATTTTCAAATGAATTTGGAGAGCTTTACAGATTTTGCATTTCACAATGCTTCAGATAGTGGTCGCATACACTTCCCATGTTCCAATTGTGTTGGTATACCTTGGTTGAGCCGTGAAAAAGATAGCTACCACATAATGAAAAATGATTTTCAAGCAAAATACTTTGTGTGGTATTACAATGGGGAGAAAATGAAATCTCAAATTGGTGATGATCGAAATGAAAGGACCAGAATAGAGAATTTTTTAGATGATCGATTTACATTTATTCGTCATCATGAAAAAGAAAGGATTTCGACTTAAGAAGAATTTTATATGAGGACAACTGATGCATCTAGTGAAAATTATGATATTGATGGGGTGAAATAATTGAATGATGTTTCCAAGACTCTAGTATATCGACAATGTGATAAAACGAAAAAGATGGAAATTTTAATCTGATTGTTTCATGGAAAAACAATGTATGGGATTTCAAATATAGAAATCTATTAAATTATTACCCTCTTGAAGGATTTACTTCCAGATGATGCAGAGATTCCATAAAACCACTATATGGTATGGAAGTTAGTTGAGGAACTTGGATTTTCAAGTAACAAAATTTTTTCTTACCTGAAAGATTGAAGTTTTTTTCATGGAAAAAATCGATGAACGAAATGATTGTATAAAATGTGTCACATCCCACTGGAAGTCAAAATATGATGTAACACCATCTCGTGTTCCACAGAAATTAATGTGGCACATTCCATTGATCCCCAGACTCCAGAATTTTTTTATGTCTGATGATAGATCAATAAAAATGTGATGGCATGATAATGAGAGAAAGAATATTAATGATGAGTTGGTTCATCCTGTAGATGGATTTCCATTGCAGGGATTTGATGCTCAACATCTTGATTTTGTAGCTGACGTGCGTAATGTGAGGGTGGGTCTTTCATGCAACGATTTTAATCCGTTTGGGCAGATGCTTACTTTTCACAACACATTGCCAATTTTTATACACATTTATAATCTTCCGCCATGGTTGTGTATGATAAAACCTTTCACTTACATGAGTATACTCATATCTGGTCTTTCTGATCCAAGTATGGATATTGATGTATACATGGAACCTTTAATAAAAGAGTTGATACATCTTTGGGATGTGGGTGTGTGCACATACAATGTATGTTCGAAAGACATATTTCCGATGCGTGCTGCCCTTATATGGACGATCAATGATTTTACGGCTTATGAAATGATATCTAGATGGAGCATGATTGGAAAACTATCATTTCCAGTTTTTATGAAGAATACACTATCCAGACGACTGAAACATCACTGTAGTTTCAGTTTTCTATGACATAGATGATTCGTTCCAAAGGATAATCCATATAGAATTAATCGTCGAAGATTTGATAATACCATAGAGACCAATGATCCACTAAAACCTGATATAATTGGAGGAAGCAGAGTATCTTTTTTGATTTTCATTATTGGTCATCCAATTTCTTACATCATTTCTTAGATGTAATGCTTATTGAAAAGAATAAATGTGAAATGTTACTTTCGGTTCTTCTAAATGTCAAGTGGAAGAAAAAAGATGATTTACGATCTCGGCGTGACTTGGTGGATTAGGGAATCAGACCAGAATTGCTTCCTATGCGTATTAGTGAAAATAAATGGCAACTTCCATGTTCTTCTTATGTGATGACACCTACAGAAAAATAAAATTTATGGAAGTATTTAGATTATTAGAGTTCCTGATTGCTATTCAAGCAACATATCTAAACTGTTCAACAGAAGAGAGTTGAGGATAAAATATTTGAAGACTCGTGATTATCACGTTCTACTGCATGAGATTCTTCCAATAGCAATCCGTTATCTTTTGTCCAATAATCTAAGGGTGGATTTTATTCGGTTATTCCTTTGTTTTTAGATCTTTGTGCCATGATGTTTTCCAAGACTTTCTTGCAAAAAATGTTGACAGATGCCCCATTAATTTTGTGTGAGTTGGAGAAAATATTTCCTCCATCATTATTCACATGCATGCTACATCTGACTATCCATATCCCAACTAAAATACTTCTCGGAAGACATGTTTATTTTCTTTGGATGTATCCAACTGAAAGAAATATGTTCACATTAATTTATTATGTTTGAAACAGAAATCATCCCAAAGGTTCTTTCGTGAACGGTTACTTCGCTCAAGAATGTATGGGTTTCTACTCGATGTATTTGTCTGATATTACTACCTGATTGAACAGACCAATGAGAAATGAAGAAGAACAGTATGAGAAAATTGAACCCATTTTTCCATCAATTCCTCAAACAGAAGGAATTCCTGGATCATATACATTGAATACATTAAGCCGTGAAGAGCGGGAGACGGAACATCACACAGTATTGACCAACTGTGATTTTTTTGATGAATATATCTGGTAACTAAATTGATTATTTATATATTACATATATATCTATTAAACTAATCGTATTTTTTATCTACATTGAACATAAAACAATGATAAATAGGAAGAATCATTCTTTATCTTTGAGAAGGAGAGAGACTTTTCATATCAAAGAGTTTTCTACTTGGTTAAAATTGAAGGTAAAAATATTTCAGTTTAAAATAATTTTATCAATATTTAATTTAGTTTAATAGTCATTTATATTGCAGGTATTGAGTTTTCCTGCTGACTCTGTCTCTGAGGAAATAAGAGCTTTTGCATTTGGTCCTAATACTATAGTTTGTGACTGTAAATCAATTGTTATCAATGGGAACAAATTTATTGTTATCAATGGGAACAAATTTATTGTCACTGAATGAGCAAAGAATATAAGAACACAACATGATGGTGTTATGGTTACTTCCACAACAGAATGTTATGCCAGTGCATCAGATAGTAGACTACAATTTGAAAATGTGGGTTATTATGGAGTTGATGAGATAATAATAATATTGGATTATTACTCTCATGGACGAGTCACAATGATGAAATTCCATTGCTTTGATTCGATGATGAGACATGGCACATTTATTGATGATTTTGGATTTCGAGTAACAAATATGGATCACACTCTTGATACCGAAGAACCATATGTGTTGGCATCAATGGCTAAACAAGTTTTTTATGTCAGAGACCAACATCGACCTGAATTTGGTGTCATAGTTGAAGTAATTCGAAGACATAATTTTTATGATGGTGATGATGTTATTGACCCTATACCTAGTGCCATTGGAACCAACCCATTTATTTATTTTGATGACACCAATAGCTCAATTGTTAGAGTTTATTGTGAACCTAATGTTGTGTTTGAAAATATATAAAATCATTTATCCATGTTCTCAATTCTTTTTGTTTACCTCGAGTTGGGTTATTATGGTTGGTATTATTCAAATTGATTTAGTATTGATCACAGATATGTTTGATGTGACTTGAACATTATATGAATTTTCAATGTTTATTTGTAGCAGTTTTATTTGAATTGCATTTTCTAATTTGGAATTGAACAGTATTCAATCCAAGTCAAACTATATTTCTAACATGGTGAACATTACAACTTGTATGATTTATTAAATCCATTCAAGCTCTTCTAAAACAATTGATAGCTAAATTACCATTGAATCCCCCTATTCCCTCATATAATTAGTGTTTTGGTTTACACATTAGTTAAATTTTTCTAATTAATTACATATTTGTTTTCAAAAGCATGAAATGCAGCCAATTGAAGAGAGACGAAAGTAAAAAATGATGGAGAACAATCGTCGAATGGTGGAGTTGGGAATTCCATCATTAGTGCCTGTAGTGAGTACTTTATTTCAAATTGTTATATTTAATTAATATAGAATGTCATGTGATTAATTGTTTTGTAAACAATTTTGTAGGATCCACCTATACATCGAGAGTTATTCGACGAGAAGCCTAGTACATGTCCTAGTACTCAGGCTGGTGGTACGAGGAGGGTTCGTACCAGAGGTGGATGAGCAGCTGCGTGTACCCAACTAGACCCTTCCCCTCCCACTAACATGTCATCCTTCCAGCATTATGAACCCGGTGTGTCATTAGGGACACACGAGATATTTAGGCCTCCCATGATTTCGCTACCTTCTGCATATTCTGGCGCATCATTTTCACATCCCATGATGATTCCCACTCCCCAGTCAGAATCCGTTCAGACAACTGCCCAGTCTTCTTTTCCTTATTCTTCTGTCTCTCCGAGCTTCTATATTCAATTGTCGTCGACTCCTGTTGCACCACTGATTGTTCCATCAGTTTCTGCATATCCAGCGGCGCTCAGCGATCAGACCGGTGCATGTAAATTTATATAACCCTAACAAATTTTTATAGCAATATTTATTTTCATTATAACATGTTTTGATAAAATATTTGTTTTTATTTCATGACAGATACATCTAATTATAGGAGGCATGGGCGGGGGCTTACACGCATGTGTTCGGTATGGAACTGCCACACACAGGTTATTGTAGATTATAATAAAGACAACCAAATGGTTGAGAAAACAGGGCAGCAATGTCAGAGTATTTTGGCGACGCTTGCGAAATACTCTGACATCATTCCCAGCAGCCTGCTATTGTGGTGACATTTTCCACATGAGGTCATGGATAGAGATTGGGCAGAGAGATGGAAAAAATATATGTTTTATTTAATTCCATGAATTATTTTTGTATTGATATGAATCAATATTTTACAGTCAGCTTCGATTTAATTTTTCCGATGGTGAGGGTGCACGACCGGAACATATAATGGATTTAGGCGAGCATTGGAGAGCCTTAAAGAAAGATTTGTATATTTTATAGGTTGCTATAGTTGGCACTGATTTAGAGCCAGTACTAGTGGTTGACGATTGTCCTCTAGAGTTGTATAGTCAGATGATTACTCATTGGACGAGTAACCATTTTATGGTGTTAATAAAATTTGAGGTATTTAAATAATAAATTTCATTTTTTCATTAATATTATTTGTTCCATATTCTAATTTTATTTAAGAATCTTCTGGGAAAAATAAAAAGATCATTGATGCAATAAAATACCTCCACACACTGGGACACACTACGATTCTTGATCATGAGTGGAATCAGGTATGACAATTGTTTATAAGTTTTTGTTACGACTTAATCATTCTTTTGATTCCTCAATTATTTAATAGTTTTCTAATTTTTTCATATAACATTAGTTTTCAATGTCATTGTAGAAGAAAATACCAAATATTGAAGGACGTGTGCCTTGAGAAAAACTCTTTTTCTCGAGTAGACGGGAAAATGATGGAAGTGTCGTCCACAAAGCGACTCAGAAGTAGATTTTAAGATTAAATCTGTTGATTTTATATTTTAATATCTATTTTCTAACTTAATAATATATTTATATTTGTAAAAGTCTACTTTAGAGGCCCTCGATGCCCAAAACCAGACAATTTTGGGCCCACTGATCACTTACATCAGGTTTTGGTAGAGGAGCATCCTGACAGAGTACGCTGCCAACCTAGGAAAACCCCGATAAGGTATTAGACCTCCTCATGTACGAGTTGTAGTGCCACTGAGCTGCATCATCTTATGGCACAGGAAAAACATGCTGAAAATGGGCCACATAGACGGCAGAACATTCTGCTAAGGAAAACAGTGGATTTATGAAATTTATTGAAGTTTTATGTCCAACACTTCCACCAGAGGCCATCCTGGATTTTGAGGAATATATTTCATCAATATGTTCTATATATGCAGAACCAGGTTGTAGTTCTAGTGGTGGTCATGATGATGTCCAGGATGATAATGATGATGGCGAGGAGTCTGATGCGGAAGAGGAGGGAGAGGAGGAGGGTGAGGTGGATGACAAGTGCGAGGTGGAGGGCGTGCGTGAGGAGGAGGGAGAGGAGGGAGCAGAAGATGATGGGTATGAGGAATAGGGTGATGGTGATGGTGATTATGGTGATGGTGAAGATGGTGATGGTGATGTGGGAGAAGTTGATCTGTTACATTTTTGACTAATATTATTGAGATTTGATGTTTAGTCTATTATAGTTATTGGATTTATCCACACCTATATTCTAGTATTGCAGTTGAGTTATTATTATATATTTCCTATTTTCATGGATGTTGATTTCTTTTAGTGGTTGTGTGTTTGTGAACTTCCTGGACAACCCCCTCCATCCTGGACCCGGGACAACCCCCCACCATCCTCCTTGGACCCCGGACATCCCCCCCACCGTCCTCCCTGGACCCCGAACAGCCCCCAGACAACCTCCCGGATAAGCCTCACCATCCTACATGGACTCTGTATAGCCCCTCAGATTGTTCCACGGACAACCCCCCACCATCCTCCTCAGTCCACGGACATCCCCCCGAATAGCCCCCCAGACACCCCCCGGACAGCCTCCCGGATAGCCCCCCCCCCCCCCACCATCTTCTTTGGACCCCGGACAGCCCCTGGATAGCCCCCGTACATCCCCCCAACCCAACCTCCTCCATGGACCCTAGAACCCCCCCAAACACCCCATGGATAGCCCCCCGTAGAGCCCCCCACCCTCATCCTTGGTCCCCGGACAGTACCCCGGACACCCACCGGACAACCCCCCGGATAGCCCCCCCCCCCCACACACACACACCGGATAGCCCCCCCACCCTCCTTGATTTCATTTACTACTAGAAAATCTATAATATATATTTTATTTTTTTCATCATGATAATCAATGTAAATTGCATTTACACATCTAATCAATATAATAGATTCTTTGTATGCTATAAAAGAGATGTATTCATTGGGAATGGTATTGTTAGCTCTGAAATGTTTCATAGAATGATAAAATAAATCTAATCCATACTAAGAATGACATAAAAATATTCTATATTAATTTACACAATATTTTAAGTAAATACCATTCCACTAATAGACTATGGCCTGGATCAGTCTAGGTGTCTCTCTTTTGTTTAAAATGGACAACATTTTAAGTACATATGGAAATATGACCAAACGCATTTGAAATGTGTTGATGCTTTAGTACAATGATACATGGGTCATCTGTGACGTGTACGAGTCAACCCCACCTCAATCTGACGCACGGTGTGGCGGACACAATTCATTGTGTCTCTCTTTTGTTTAAAATGGACAAGATTATAAGTGAAAAGAACAACTAGCATACGGAAAACCGACCAAGCGCATTCAGAACCTATTTATAATTTATATCAACGATCCATGGGTCATATGTGACATGTACGAGACAACCCAGGCTCAATCCGAGTCACGGTGTGGCCGAGATCAGTCTAAGTGTCTTTATTTGGTTTAAAATGGACAACATTTTAAGTACATACGGAAAACTGACCAAACGCATTTGGATTCTTTTGAAACATTAGGATAATTATCAATGGGTCATATGTGACGTGTTAAAGTCAAACTAGCCTCAATATGAGATGAGGTGTTGCCGAAACCACTCAATGTGTATCTCTTCTATTTAAAATTGAATTCATTTTAAGTGAAAACAACAACTAGCATACGTAAAAACAACCAAATGACTTCGGATTATGTCGATACTATATCAAAACTATCCATGGGTCATATGTGTTGTATACGGGACAACCCCGCCTTAATACGTGGCACGGTGTGGCCGAAAGCACTCTAACTTTGTCTCTTTTGTTTAAAATGGAAAGGATTATAAGTGAAAAAAACAACTGGCATATGGAAAACCAACCAAACACATTCAGAATATATTGATAATTTATCACAATGATCCATGGGTCATATGTGATGTGTACGAGCCATCTCGAGCTCAATCTGACTCATAGTGTGGTCAGGATCAGTTTAACTGGCTCTCCTTTGTTTAAAATGTACAATAGTTTAAGTACATACGTAAAACTAACCAAACACAGTTAGTTTATGTTGAAACATAGGAGAACGATCCATGGGTCATATGAGATGTGTAAGAATCCACCCCATATCAATATGAGACGCGGTGTGGCCGGCACCACTCAATGTGTCTATCTTTTGATTCAAAAGGACCTCATTTTAAGTGAAAAACATCAACTGGCATACGGAAAACCGACAAAATGCATTTGAATTTTGTGGATACATTAGGGCAATGATTCATGGGTCATTTGAGACGTGTAAGAGTCAACCCCGTTTAAATCCGAGACGCGGTGTGCCTAGAACCACTCTAACTGTGTCTCTTTTGTTTAAGATAGACAAGATTAATAGTGAAAAGAACAACTGGCATACGGAAAACTGACCAAACGTATTCAGAATATGTTGATAATTTATCAAAACGATCCATGGGTCATATGTGACTTGTACGAGCCAACTCGGGCTCAATCTGAGTCGCGGTGTGGCCGGGATAAGTCTAAGTGTCTCTCTTTTTTATAAAATGGACAATATTTTACGTACATATGGAAAACTGACCAAACTCATTCGGTTTCCTTTGAAACTTTAGGAGAACAATCTAGGGGTCATATGTGATGTGTACGAATCAACCCCGCCACAATCTGTGATGCGTTGTGGCTGGAACCACTCAAAGTGTCTATCTTTTATTTCAAAAGGACATCATTTTAAGTGAAAAACATCAACTGGCATATGGAAAATGGACCAAACGCATTCTTATTGTGTTGATACTTTAGGAAAATGAACCTTGGGTAATTTGAGATATGTACGAGTCAACCCCGTCTAAATTTGAGATGCGATGTGGCCGACACCACTCTAATTGTGTCTCTTTTGTTTAAAATGGATAGAATTATAAGTGAAAAGAACAATTGGCATACGGAAAACAAACCAAACGCATTCGTAATCTGTTGATAATTTATCAGAAAGATCCATGTCTCATATGTGACGTGTACGAGTCAACACCGCCTCAATCTGAGGCCCAGTGTGGCCGGGATCACTCTAAGTGTCTATCTTTTGTTTAAAATGGAATACATTTTAAGTACATACCGAAAACGGACCAAACCGATCTTGATTGTGTTGATACTTTAGAAAAAAGATACATGTGTCATATGTGACGTGTACGAGCCAACATGGGCTCAATCTGAGTCGCGGTGTGGCCGAGATCAGTTGAAGTGTCTCTATTTTGATTAAAATGGACAACATTTTAAGTAAATACGGAAACCTAACCAAACACATTTGGAATCCATTGAAACTTTAGGAGAATGGTCCATGGGTTATATGTGACATGTATGAATCAACCCCGACTCAATTTGAGATGCAGTGTGGTCGGCACCACTCAAAGTGTTTGTCTTTTATTTCAAAAGGACATCATTTAAAGTGAAAAACATCAACTATCTTATAGAAAACCGACCAAACACATTCGGATTGTGTCGATACTTTGGCGCAATGATCCATGGGTCATATGTGATGTGTACGAGTCAACTCTGCATCACTACGAGATGTGGTGTGGCCGACACCACTCTAACTATGTCACTTTTTTTTTAAAATGGACAAGATTATATGTTAAAAGAAAAAATAGCATTCAGAAAACCAAACAAACACATTAAAAATGTGTTTATTCTTTAGGACAATGATCCATGGGTCATATTTGACGTGTACGAGTCAACCCCGCCTTAATATGAGGCACGATGTGGCTGGGATCACTCTAAGTGGATCTCTTTTGTTTAAAATGGATAGCATTATAAGTACATACGGAAAACCGACTGAATGCATTTGGTTTCTGTTGAAACATTAGGATAACGACCCATGGGTCGTATGGGACATTTAAGAATCAACCCCACCTCAATCTGAGACACGGTGTGGCCAGAACCTCTCAATGTGTCGGTCTTTTGTTTCAAAAGGACATCATTTTATGTGAAAAACATCAACCGGCATATGAAAATCCGACCAAACACATTCGGATTGTGTTGATACTTTAGGAAAATAATCCATGGGTCATTTGAGACGTGTACGAGTCAATCCCGTCTAAATCCGAGATGTGGTGTGGCCGACAACACTCTAATTGTGTCTCTTTTTATTTAAAATGGACATGATTATAAGTGAGAAGAATAGCTGGCATACAGAAAACTGACCAAACGAATTCAGAATCTATTTATAATTTATCAAATCGATCCATGGGTCATATGTGACGGGTAGGAGTCAACACCGCCTCAATCCGAGACCCAGTGTGGCCGGGATCACTCTAAGTGTCTCTCTTTTGTTTAAAATTGAAAACATTTTAAGTACATATAGAAAAATGGCCAAATGGAATCTGATTGTTTTGATATATTAGCACAACAATCCATTGGTCATATGTGATTTGTACGTGCCAACCCGGGGTCAATCCTAGTCGTGGTGTGGCCTAGATTAATCTATGTGACTCTCTTTTGTTTAAAATGGACAACATTTTAAGTACATACAGAAAACTGACCAAACACTTTCAGTTTCCATTGAAACATTAGCAGAACGATCCACGAGTCATATGTGACATGTACAAATCATCCACGCCTCAATCTGAGATGCAGTTTGTCTGGAACCACTCAAAGTGTTTATCTTTTTTTTCAAAAGAACATCATTTTAAGTGAAAAACATCAACTGGAATACGGAAAACCGACCAAATGGATTCAGATTGCGTCGATAATTTATAAAAATGATCCTTGGGACATTTTTGATGTGTATGAGTCAACCCCACCTCAATACGAGACGCGGTATGGATGACACCACTATAATTGTGTCTCTTTTGTTTAAAATGGATAGGATTATAAGTGAAAAGAACAACTAGCATACGGAAAACCGAACAAACACATTCTAAATGAGTTTATGCTTTAGGAAAATGATCCACGGGTCATATGTGAAATGTACGAGTCAACCACGCCTTAATATGAGGCACAATGTGGCTAGGATCACTCTATGTGGCTCTCTTTTGTTTAAAATGGACAACATTTTAAGTACATATGGAAAACTGATTAAATGCATTCAGTTTCTGTTGAAACATTACGAGAACTATCCATGGGTCATATGTGACGTGTAAGAATCAACCCCGTGTCAATCTGAGATGCGGTGTGGCCGTAACCACTCAAAGTGTCTGTCTTTTGTTTCAAAAGGACGTCATTTTAAGTGAAAAACATCAACTGGCATATGGAAAACTAACCAAATGAATTATAATTGTGTTGATACTTTAGTACAATTATTCATGGTTCATTTGAGACATGTAAAAGTCAACCCCATTTAAATCCAAGATGCAGTGTGTCTGGCACCACTCTAAATGTGTCTCTTTTGATTAAAATGGACATGATTATAAGTGAAAAGAACAACTGGCATACGGAAAACCGAACAAATGCATTTGTAATCTATAGATAATTTATCACAATTTTATATGGTCATATATGACATGTACCAGCCAACATGGGCTTAATCCGAGTCACGGTGTTTTCGAGATCAGTCTAAGTGTCTCTCTTTTGTTTAAAATGGACAACATTTTATGTACATATGTAAAATCGATCAAACACATTTGGATTCAGTTGAAACATTACGAGAATGAACAATGGGTCATATGTGACATGTATGAGTCAACCTCGACTCAATCTGAGATGCGGTGTGGAAGACACCACTCAAATTGTCTTTCATTTGTTTAAAATGGACTTCATTTTAAGTGAAAACAAAAACGTGCATACGGATAACTGACCAAACAGATTCTGATTATGTCGATACTATATCACAACGTTCCATGGGATATATTTGATGTGTAAGATTCAAGACCTCCTCAATCCAAGAAGCGATGCGGTCGACACCATTGATAGAGTCTCTCTTTTGTTTAAAATGGACATCATTTTAAGTGAAAACAACACCTGACATACGAAAAAATGACCAAATTCAGTCAAAATTTGTTGATGGTTTAGGAAAACAATCTACAGGTCATATGTGATATGTACGAGTCAACCCCTCCTTAATCCGAGGCACGATGTGGCTGAGATCACTCTATGTGTCTCTATTTTGTTTAAAATGGACAACATTTTAAGTACATACGGAAAACTGAACAAACAGATTCTGATTGTGTTGATACTTTATCACGACGATCCACGGGTCATATGTGACGTGTACGAATAAACCCCGCCTCAATCTAAGATGTGTTGTGGCCAGAACCACTCAAATTTTCTGTCTTTTTTTTTCAAAAGGACATCATTTTAAGAGAAAAACATCAACTGGCATACTGAAAACCAGGAAAAGGCTTTCGGAATATGTTGATACATTAGGAAAATTATTGATGGTTCATTTATGACATGTACAAGTTAACCTCGCCTCTATCCGAGGAATGGTGTGGGTGGTATCACTCCAGGTGTATGTATTTTGTTTAAATTGGACATCATTTCAGGTAAAAGTATATGGTATATAAAAAACCGATGAAATTATGAATTGAATTCTGGATTCCACATATAATTTTCTTCTAAATTTTAAATTTAATTCTAAATTAATTATGTATGTTTATAATTACGTTATGAATTCTAATTTAATTATGGATGTGTATAGTTCTAGGATCAATTACATGTTAAATGTCTATGAATTTGTTCTCTAAATGTATGTGTTAGTTGGTTATTTCAAGTAAAATAATTTTATATGTAGGTGTTAGTTTATTTTAGGTACAATAATTGGATTGAAAATGGGATGGAATGCACAAAATGAGGCCTGTTGTGCAAATTGTAGAGCTGCTGTGTGAATTGCAGGCTGCTGTGCAATTTGCATAGCATAGGCTTTGCCAAAGGTTTGGAACCATTGGCATAGCATCTCTGATTCTTTTTTTACCAATGGTTCATTGAAACGTTGATAAAAAACCTTTTTCAATGGTTTAAAAACTGCTAGGAAGGAGGACATTCCTTGGGATTTCCCATCGGTTCAATCCAAACGTTGGGAAAAACTATCCCAATGGTTTGGCACAACCGTTGGGATAGGTTAGGCTTTCCCCACCATATCCCAATGGCTCATAGTAAACCATTGGGAAAATCAATCCCAACTTCTTACTTCCCTATGGTTTGGAGAACCGTCGGTATAACAAATACCAACGGTTCTGCAGCCTTTCCCAACGGTTCAGAACCATTGTGAAGACTGTATTTCCTGTAGTGACGCATCACATGAATAATATTTTTGGGGTTGATAATAAAATTATCCCTAATTATTATTCTAAGTGGACTAGCACTCAGTTATTGGCATATCAAACAATGGAGGAATAAAAAATTTTAATTAGGTACCAAAATGAAATTTTCACATATAAATTGATGGATATTCAATTGAGAACAATAATTTTGGTGGAGCACATCGATAAATGAATAATTAATAAGTAATATCTCAATAAAGGTTAGTTTTGTAATTAATTATCATGGGAAATTGTTCATTGTTCTTTTCATATTACCATTGAGTGGACACCTGACTAACAATTCTATTTTGGTTGTTAAAGATCACATTATTTTTCATTTGTCATTTTTCCTCCTTTATAATGGTAACAGTTGAATACTATGAGTTTTGAATCTTTTTGTGATATTTTTTTCCTTTATCCTCATCCATTTTCCCAGAAATGACAGTGAATATCCATTATTGGTCACATATTAATTATGAATTAAGAAACAATGGCTGGTGTAATTTCTTATAACCATTTTTCATTCAGAAAAAATCCAATATTCCGTCATCACATACTCGTTTCATTCTTCTGGTGACATATTATAGGGGCTCGGTGTAATTGTGTCTGAGGGTTTATAGTTTTTTCTGGTTAAAGGATTACGATGTTTTTGTTGATTTGGTTTTAGTATTTTTTTTGTATGAGGGTTTAGTGTTTTTTGGTGAGGTGGTTTAATGGTTTTTCTAGATAAGGGTGTATGGTTTTTTAGGGATGATGGATTATGGAATCTTGGGGCTGACGGTTTATGATTTTTGGACATGAGAGTTTAGTGTTTCATTGGAATAGTGTTTTATAATTTTAGGGGGTGGATTATATATACATTCATGGGGAAAAGTGTTTTTTGGTTGTTTGTGGCTATGGGTTTATGGTTTTTTGGGATGAGTTTTTATTGTTTTCTGGGATGAGGGTTTAGGGTTTTTTCAAGATCAGGGTTTTTGGATTTTTGGTGATGAAATCTTAGGGTTTTATGGATCTGAGTATAACGACCCATACTTTACATAAATTGTTAATACATCAAAATTGAAGCACACTTATTACAACATATGACAAAACCAGAAAGGACCGTATAGGTATAGTGTCTTTAGAAACTGGGAAACATAAACAACTAGTTCATAAATCTTCTATAGTGTATCCCATTTATTTCATCATATCTAGGGTCCCTTTTAGCATATTCTACATAATATCCATCTTCCTAAACTAGCGAAAAGAAAACATAAAAGGGTGAGCTCAAATGCTCAGCAAGGGAAAATAAAAGAAATAAAAATCATATCATATCTTTTTGAAAATCATAACCTGAAAAAGAGATCATAATATCTTAACATGGAATAAATCATAGAAGTGAAAATGAGATCCCCATAATCATAACATGAAACTTGAAACTTTGTGGCATGCACACATAATCATGGAAAATCATTTCTTATTAGTCATGACTCATTGCCAAGACTATCTTAGTAGACAAAGTCCCTTTCTGAAAAGATTCACCCTCATTCCAGTCCTGTTTCACTGAACCGGTATAACTTACCGTTCCAGCCATGTCTATCTAATGAGATTTAAAATCTTTACCCAATGCATTGGAGGGAGATATAGGTCCCACCCATCTTATAATGAATCCTTTCTTATGTGTGCCACATAATCATAAACCATACATCATAGCGTAACCCATGTAATAAAAATGGGATTCCTAAACAACATGACATCATAAAACAATTCATATAAGATAAAGAAATTCTTAAAAATATTTCCATCACAACATGATCAAATCAATGTTATAATAGGGATAAAAACAGAACCCTTTATTATTTTAGATGGAAAATAGTTTTGATAAAACACTTGAACTCCATTCTTGAGGAAAATATCCTTTCTTTTTCAAAAACATTTTTCCTTTCATAACATGTCATACGACATTAAAATAAAAGAAGTTGATTAAAAAAAAATGAAAACTAGTAAAGTAAGTTTCTTGGAAATAATGTTTTAAAAATCCATTCATGCCGTATAATTTAAAAATAACATTCTTCGTACTTTTGTTGGAAAAGTCAAAAAGTACCTCGTATGAAAAACGACAAAAGATACCTTTCATATCCTTTACCAAAAACTCATCGAAGGGTAAAATTGGATTTAAACAATTTTAGGTGGATGGAAATAATATTACATATTGAGAAAACATGGATGTGGATGATAAAATACACCCCAATAAATACCAAAGTATAAACAATCTTGGAAAAAAATGAGATTGTGATATTTCCCTTACCTTAGGTCCAATTTGCTTTGTACGTGTTCGAAGCTCCTGTATAATGGTTTAAATAATGTAATTGACTTATTCCAGAATCATAAATATCTATATGATATCATATATGGTCATATTCTTAGCTTCTTATTAGTAATATTTCATTGTTACTTGTTACTCGGGTCTTTATTGCCTTTTGTTCTTATGTGTGTTTTGTCGAATAAATTGTTATTCTTATTTTAAGTTTTTTGATACCTTATATCCAGAATGTTATTAGTGTAACATATATCATATTTATTCATTCAAATCATTTATATAGTTACTATGTAATGATGATCATGTAGAACGAGTCGCATCACATCGTGGAGACGGTATTCCGTACGTACGCACGAGTGATAATATCGTTCCTATGATCGTGGAATTGTATTGGAGTATATATATTATTTCAGTATCAATATTACTTAATAATAATGATAAATAGTTACTCATTACACCATTATACCCATCCTTTTAAAGTGATGGTGGAAAATAGATTACACCACGGCGTGGAGACGGTATTCCGTACGTACGCACGCGCGGTGATTTCATTTTTCCGTAGGATGGATAGAAGGTGAATTAGGGTTGTTTCATATTTATAATAACATATCAGTATGTAAGTAATACTTATGTTATTACTTTATCATGAAAAAACTAATGAAGAAGAAGTTGAAGAAGAAAGAAATTGAAAAGATCGGTAATGGATATTACCTCTTCTTTGGAACGCTTCTTTGAATCCTCCACTTAGGGAACTATGATTGGTCTTTGAAGAAGACCAGGACCTCTAGGATTATTCTAGGAAAGTGGAGAGGAGAAAATTTCAGGGGTTGGCCGAGCTTGAGTGCTCAAATTGGTGTGTGGAAGAGGGGGAGGAGGTGCCCTTTTATAAGGGAGGAGAGGGGCACCTTAGGAATATCTCAAAATATTATTTTATATTAAAGTCAAAATCGGTTTATAATGGTTCCAAAGGGTTTTATTTCGAAGCTAAAGTGGGGATGGGTCGAAATCCTATCTATCAATAGGATTTAGACAAGTTTAGGGTATTATTTTAACCTTATCAATTAGATTTAACTCTGAGTTAAATAATTTAACTTTTACCGTGTCTTTTTGTTTTCTTTCACTATATGGCTAATACACTTACTATAACATGCCAAACGAACCCCAAATTTTTTATTATTAATATATATATCCTTCTCTAAGTCATTTGGCAGATCCTTAGATTTTTAGAAATAAAATAACAATTAATAATATAATATTTGATTTAAAAACTATTTTGTGTCAATTTTGACACTATTTGATATATGTTTTTTGTGAAAGTCATAAAAGAATTATATGTTCAAACCAAGTTGATTAAATCAACACTAATATATCATAGTAACCTAGAAAATTTATGTAATTCATAAAAAGTCTCAAATTACATTTATTTTGGTGTTTATAATGTCAATATTTCATAAATAAGATAATTACTGCATCATCGTTGTGTCATAATTAAATTAAATTATTTAATGTATAAAAATTATAAATAAAATACCATTATGTAGGAAATCTTTTTAGCTTTCTAATGAATATTTATTGTCGAATTTATCTTATGTATAACCCTATATTAAAAATGATTTACTTATTAAACTTCGATTTTAACAATTTTAACCCTTCTTTAAATAAATTAATAATAAATGTCCTAACCTAACCCAAGTGGGCCTAAATGGTCATATTTTATTCATAAGGTTGTTTTTGGTCGAATTACACTTATCCAATAGAATTAAGACATGTGTTATGGTAGTAGTAATATCATATTTACCCTTAGTTACCCCATTTACTATTAACCGCGGTTAAAAAAAAGTAAAAAGTTACTATTCACCAAAAAATTATTTTTATCTCATTGAACCACATTTTACATACTAATATCAACCGTGTCTGTCGGATTTTCGAAATTCCATTCACAGAAGCGGTAAAATTATGTTTTATGCAGAAATTCAGTTTTTAACCTACCACTTAGTGGTTTCACTATTCATCAAAAATTGAATGTTTTCAGAAAAATACCAAAATTTCACCCTAGGCTAATTTTGGTATTCCGAATCCAAAAATGAAGTCCATTTTGAAAAATAAAATTTAAAAAAATTAAAAAAGTGGTTATTACTATTCATAACGGCTAGTTTTAATAATATTTTAATAGCATATCGTTGTTTAGTGAAACTCGGTATTGCGTACGACGCAAGCTATCGAGAAAGATCGTGATTGCGTGTAAAGTAAGCCAAGAAAGTGTGTAGTGAAAGATTCCTTTGATGATATAAAAACAAAATATTACGCATAAAAATCTCGGGTGTTACATTCTACCCCCCTTAAAAAGAATTTCGCCCTCGAAATTCATCACTTTGTAACAAACAGATGAGGATACTTCTCCCTCATCATAAACTCAAGCTCCCATGTAGCTTCTTCATGTTGGTCGTTCCTCCATAAAAGATTCACCAAATGAGTGGTCTTGTTTCGTAGGACTTTTTCGCTACGATCCAGAATCTCTATCGGCTATTCTTCATAAGAAAGATATTTCTTCAGCGGTACAACTTCTGAGCTGAGTACATGTGAAGGATCTGGTATGTACTTTCTCAGGAGAGATACATGGAACACATCGTGAACTTGAGAGAGATTCGGTGGAAGCGTCAATCGGTAAGCTACCTTCCAAACACGATCCAGTATTTCGAAAGAACCGATATATCTAGGGCTCAACTTCCCCTTCTTTCCAAATCTCATAACCCTCTTCCAGGGAGATATTCGTAAGAACACTTTATCACCCATTTCAAACTCTAGGTCTTTTCTTCGGTTGTCGGCATAGCTTTTCTATCGACTCTGAGCTGCTCTTATGTGTTGTTGAATATATCTGACCTTTTCTACCATTTCATCAACGAGATCAGGTCCTAATAGCTTTCTTTCCCCAACTTCATCCCAGAAAGTTGGAGTCCTGCATTTATTTCCATAGAGAGCTTCATAAGGAGCCATCTGAATACTTGAGTGAAAGCTATTATTATAAGAAAATTCCACCAAAGGTAGGTGTTGATCCCAACCTCCTTTGGAATTCATAAGCAAGCTCTCAACATATCTTCTAGGGTTTGAATTGTTCTTTCAGACTGACCGTCTGTCTGGGGATGATAAGCAGTGCTGAAACTCAACTCTGTATCCAGAGTATGCAGAAGACTTCGCCAGAATTTCGAGGTAAATCTCGGATCCCGATTAGATATAATAGAAAGTGGTACTCCATGCAATCTTACCACTTCCTTTACATATATCCTGGAAAGATGATCTAGAGAGAAATCCTCTATAATTGCAATGAAGTGTGCAGACTTTGTAAGACGATCAACTATGACCCAAATAGCATTATTGCCTTTGGATGTTTTAGGAAGTCCTGTGACAAAGTCCATAGTGATGTTTTCCCATTTCCATTTGGGTATGGGTAATGGTTGTAACATCCCCTTAGACTTTTGTCTCTCAGCTTTAACTTGTTGACAAACCAAGTATCGAGAGACATATTCAGCAACATCTCTTTTCATGCCATCCCACCATAAGTACTCTTTCAGGTCCCTATACATCTTCGTGCTTCCAGGATGAATAGAGAATGATGAACTATGAGCCTCATCCAGCAGCTCCTTCTTTAATTCGGGGATGGGAGGAACACAAACCTGATTCCTGAACTTTATTATCCCATCACAATCAAGGTTGAATTCAGGAACATTTCTCACATTCTTTTGTAACTCTACATCTTCTTTCTGTGCCTCTTTAATCTTTACATGTATAGATGGTTGAACATTCATTTGAGAAAGATAAGATTTTTTTCCTTCCATTATAATTCCAAGATCCATCCTTTGTAAATCCATAAATATTGGATCTTTTTTGATCCTCACCATGGATAAACTAGCATGGTCTTGTCGACTTAATGCATCTGCCACCTTGTTTGCTTTCCCAGGGTGGTAATGGAATGAGTAGTCATAATCCTTAATCAGCTCCAACCATCTTCTTTGACGCATATTCAGCTCCTTTTGTGTGAAAATATACTTTAAACTTTTATGATCAGTATAAATATCACACCTTTCACCATAAAGGTAATGCCTCCAAATATTTAATGCAAAGATTACCGCAGCCAACTCCAAATCATGTGTTGGGTAATTTTGCTCATGGATTTTCAACTGTCGTGAGGCATAAGCTATCACCATATCATTTTGCATAAGAACACACCCCAATCCCTTCTTGGATGCATCACTATATATAACAAACCTTTCTCCACTACAAGGTAGTGTGAGCACAGATCCACTGGATAACCTTCTTTTCAACTCCTTGAAATTATCTTCACATTCTTCCGTCTAGACAAACTTAACTCCTTTCCGAGTCAACTTGGTGAGTGGATTAGATAATCGTGAAAAATCCTTTACAAAACGTCGATAATATCCAGCCAAACCAAGAAAACTTCGGATCTCAGTTCCTGTTGTTGGTCTTGACCATCTTTCGATAACCTCTGTTTTTGCTGGATCCACAAATATCCCCTCTTTTGAGATTATGTGACCCAAAAATGCAACTTTTTTAAGCCAAAATTCACACTTGGTAAATTTGGCATAAAGCTTCTCCTTTCTCAGGGTCTTCAATATAATTCTCAAGTGATCTTCATGCTCTTCCTTGATCTTTTAATAGACAAGAATATCGTCTATAAAGACTACCATAAATTGATCAAGATAGTCTCTAAAGACTCTATTCATTAGATCCATGAAGATAGTAGGGGAATTAGTAAGACCAAATGGAATCACTATAAATTCATAGTGTCCATACCTTGTATGGAAAGCCGTCTTTGGTATATCCTCCCTTTTGACCCTTAGTTGATGATACCCTGAACGAAGATCAATCTTGGAAAAGTATTGAGCTCCGCGTAGTTGGTCAAATAAGTCATCAATGCGTGGGAGAGGATATTTGTTCTTGATAGTGATCTTTTTAAGTTCTCGATAATCAATGCAGAGTCTCATTGATCCATCTTTCTTCTTAACAAATAAAACAGGTGCTCCCCAAGGTGACTCACTAGGGCGTATGAATCCCTTATCATGATTCTCTTGGAGTTGCTTCTTCAATTCTGGCAACTCAATTGGGTCCATTCTATATGGTGTCTTTGAAATAGGCAATGCACCCGGTAAGAGTTCTATTGAAAACTGAACTTCACGATTTGGTGGAAGACCCGGTAATTCCTCCGGAAAGACATCATCAAACTCCCGTATAATGGGCATATTCTTAATCGTGAGTTTCTCACCAACAATTTGAGATAAATAACCTTCATTTAGTGGAATCAAGACCCATAAGATGGAAGAAATTTCCACTGGAAGATTATATTCATCCTTGCATCGATAGACGATCGTAGATTGATCTGGAATATGAAATGTGACTTCCCTTCTTTGGCAATTAATATGAGCTCCATGTAGAGAATGCCAATCCATGCCAAGAATCACATCAAATTCCACTAAAGGAAGGATAACAAGATTTGTAGGAAGCACGTTCCCACAAACATCAATTGGAGAAGAATTATAAACTTTTGATGCGACTGTTGTGCCATTAGGTGTTGTCATAGCTAACTCAACATCTAATTTTTGAGGTAATACGGTGATACCCTTAGAAAATTCTTTAGAAATAAAAGAGTGGGTGTATCCAGAATCAAATAAAACATTTGCTAATTTAGAGTGGATGGTAAGTGTACCTTTCACCACTTCGTTATCGTACTCCACATAGTTGATAGAAATTTCATGTGACATTCCTTTGTCTTTAGCCTTAAGATTTTGTTGACGTCGACCATCATCATCAACCCTTGGATTTGGGCATTGATTGGCATAATGCCCCATCTCCTTGCACTTGAAAAAATGAAGTGTAGTAGGTTCATTCTGTGTATCCCTTCCTTTGTTTGCATCATTAGACATCTTCTTCCCATTATCGCGACATTCAAATGCCCGATGACCTTCCTTTCCACATTTGAAACATTTACTTGTCCCTTTAAGACAACTCCTTCCATGTTTCTTTCCATACTTTGAGCATAAGGGAAAGCTAATCTTCTTTTCAGTGTGCTCTTTAGATTTTCCTTTGAATTCCATCTTCCTCTTCTTATCAAACCCAAGTGACTGATGGGTTACTCCAATCTCCATCTCGACTTTGAGAGCACATCGAACGATTTCCTCGTAGCTATTGAAGTCCCTTATGGATAACGCCCTTCGAAGACTTGGTTTTAAGCCACTAAAGAATCGATCGATCTTACTCTCAGGTTGGATAATAATACCAGAAGCGTACCTTGCAAGTCTTGTAAAATTTTCTTCATAGGTACCAACAGATTCATCATCCCTCTGCTTCAGTTAAAGAAACTCTTTCTCCATCTTTGTTCGGAGAATACGAGGGAAGTAATTATTGAAAAATAAGTTCTTGAACTCTTCCCATTCCATAGACTCAATTTCATCCCTTTGCCACGTATTCTTAATAAGATTCCACCATTGATCAACATCTCCTTCCAAACGAAACACTGCTAGGATGACTTTATCATGTTCGGAACATTGAAGAACTGAAAATATCTTCTCTGTAGTACTAATCCATTGTTCAACAACTAATGTATCAGTAGACCCATTGAAAGAAGGTGGACGCTGCCTCATGAAGGATTCAACAGAATGTTGCTCCTTCCTTTTCTCGTTTGGAAGTCCTGCATGATTCATAGCTTGAGAAAGTTGTGTGAGCATGGCTACAAGATTTTTCATTCCAGCTCCCTTATCGTTGGGTTGCTCAGGGGGACAATCATTGCATTTCCCATCGCATTCCGCATTAACACGGTTCCTTCGGGTTCCAGCCATTGACTAAAACCAAGAAGAATAGTGTGAGCAACACTAATTATAATAGCAAAACCACATAATCAAGAATAAAATTTCACACTTAAGGTCTTATCCTAGGGTATTCATGGCCATTTCTAAAACTCTAATATTATGTTCTATGCTTAGACTTATCCTTAGGGTTCTTACTAAGACTTTCACATCCTAGTTTCCAAAGGTTGACTATACCTTTCCTCGGATACCAACTATAACGACCCATACTTTACATACATTGTTAATAATTCAAAATAGAAGCACACTTATTACAACATATGACAAAACCAGAAAGGACCGTATAAGTATAGTTTCTTTAGAAACTGGGAAACATAAACAACTGGTTCATAAATATTCTACAGTGTCTCCCATTTATTTCATCATATCTAGGGTCCCTTTTAGCATATTCTACTTAATATCCATCTTCCTGACCTGGGGAAAAGAAAACATAAAAGGGTGAGCTCAAATGCTCAGCAAGGGAAAATAAAAGAAATAAAAATCATATCATATCTTTTTGAAAATCATAAACTGCAAAAGAGATCACAATATCTTAACATGGAATAAATCATAGAAGTGAAAATGAGATCCCCATAATCATAACATGAAACTTGAAACTTTGTGGCATGCACACATAATCATGGAAAATCATTTCTTGTTAGTCATGAATCATTGCCAAGACTATCTTAGTGGACAAAGTCCCTTTCTGAACCGAGTCACCCTCGTTCCAGTCTTGTTTCACTGAACCGTTATAAACTACCGTTCCAGCCATGTCTATCTCATGAGATATAAAATCTTTACCCAATTCATTGGAGGGAGATATAGGTCCCACCCATCTTATAATGAATCCTTTCTTATGTGTGCCACATAATCATAAACAATACATCATAGCGTAACCCATGTAATAAAAATGGGATTCTAAAACAACATGACATCGTAAAACAATTCATATAAGATAAAAGAATTCATAAAAATATTTCCATCACAACATGATCAAATCAATGTTATAATAGGTATAAAAACATAACCCTTTATTATCTTATATGGAAAATAATTTTGATAAAACACTTGAACTCCATTCTTGAGGAAATATCCTTTCTTCTTCAAAAACATTTTTCCTTTCATAACATGTCATACGACTTTAAAATAAAAGAAGTTGATTAAAAATAAACTTGAAAACTTGTAAAGGAAGTTTCTTGGAAATAATGTTTTAAAAATCCATTCATGCCGTATAAGTTAAGAAAACATTCTTCGTAGTTTTGTCGGAAAAGTCAAAAAGTACCTCGTATGAAAAACGACAAAAGATTCCTTTCATATCCTTTACCAAAAACTCATCAAAGGGTAAAATTGGATTTAAACAATTGTAGGTGGATGGAAATAATATTACATATTGAGAAAACATGGATGTGGATGATAAAATACACCCCAGTAAATACCAAAGTATAAACAATCTCGGATAAAAATGAGATTGTGATATTTCCCTTACCTTAGGTCTGATTTGCTTTTTACGTGTCTGAAGCTCCTGTATAATGGTTTAAATAATGTTATTGACTTATTCCAGAATCATACATATTTATATGATATCATATATGGTCATATTCTTAGCTTCTTATTAGTAATATTTCATTGTTACTTGTTACTCGGGTCTTTATTGCATCTTGTTCTTATGCGTGTTTTATCGAATAAATTCTTATTCTTCTTTTAAGGTTATAGATAACTTATATCCAGAATGGTATTAGTGTAACATATATCATATTTATTCATTAAATTCATTTATATAATTACTATGTAATGATGATCATGTAGAACGAGTCGCATCACATCGTGGAGACGGTATTCTGTACGTACGCACGAGTGATGATATCGTTCCTATGATCGTGGAATTGTATTGGAGTATATATATATTATTTCAGTATCAATATTACTTAATAATAATTATAAATAGTTACTCATTACACCATTATACCCATCCTTGTAAAGTGATGGTGGAAAATAGATTACACCACGGCGTGGAGACGGTATTCCGTACGTACGCACGCGCGGTGATTTCATTTTTCTGTAGGATGGATAGAAGGTGAATTAGGGTTGTTTCATATTTATAATAACATATCAGTATGTAAGTAATACTGATGTTATTACTTTATCATGAAACAACTAAAGAAGAAGAAGTTGAATAAGAAAGAAATTGAAAAGATCGGTAATGGATATTACCTCTTCTTTGGAACGCTTCTTTAAATCCTCCACTTAGGGAACTAAGATTGGTCTTTGAAGAAGACCAGGATCCTCTAGGATTACTCTAGGGAAGTGGAGAGGAGAAAATGGCAGGGGTTGGCCAAGCTTGAGTGCTCAAATTGGTGTGTGGAGGAGGGGGAGGAGGTGCCCTTTTATAAGGGAGGAGAGGGGCACCTTAGGAATATCTCAAAATATTATTTTATATTAAAGTCAAAATCGGTTTATAATGGTTCCAAAGGGTTTTATTTCGAAGCTAAAGTGGGGATGGGTCGAAATCCTATCAACCAATAGGATTTAGACAAGTTTAGGGTATTATTTTAACCTTATCAATTAGATTTAACTCTAAGTTAAATAATTTAACTTTTACCGTGTCTTTTTGTTTTCTTTGACTATATGGATAATACACTTACTATAACATTCCAAACGAACCCAAAATTGTTTATTATTAATATATATATCATTATCTAAGTCATTTGGCCGAACCTTAGATTTTTAGGAATAAAATAACAATTAATAATATAATATTTGATTTAAAAACTATTTTGTGTCAATTTTGACACTATTTGATATATGATTTTTGTGAAAGTTATAACAGAATTATATGTTCAAACCAAGTTGATTAAATCAACACTAATATATCATAGTAACCTAGAAAATTTGTGTAATTCATAAAAAGTCTCAAATTACATTTATTTTGGTGTTTATAATGTCAATATTTCATAAATAAGATAATTACTGCATCATCATTGTTTCATAATTAAATTAAATTATTTAATGTCTAAAAATTATAAATAAAATACCATTATGTAGGAAATCTTTTTAGCTTTCTAATGAATATTTATTGTCGAATTTATCTTTTGTTATACCCCATATTAAAAATGATTTACTTATTCAACTTGGATTTTAACTATTTTAACCCTTCTTTAAATAAATTAATAATAAATGTCCTAATCTAACCCAAGTGGGCCTAAATGGTCATATTTTATTCATAAGGTTGTTTTTGGTCGAATTACACTTATCCAATAGAATTAGGACATGTGTTAGGGTAATAGTAATATCATATTTACCCTTACTTACCCCATTTACTATTATCCGCGTTAAAAAAAAGTAAAAAGTTACTATTCACCAAAAAATTATTTTTATCTCATTGAACCACATTTTACTTACTGATATCAACCATGTCTGTCAGATTTTCGAAATTCCATTCACAGAAGCGGAAAAATTAAGTTTTATGCGGAAATTCAGTTTTTAACCTACCACTTAGTGGTTTCACTATTCATCAAAAATTGAATGTTTTCAGAAAAATACCAAAATTTCACCCTAGGCTAACTTCGGTATTCCGAATCCAAAAATGAAGTCCATTTTGAAAAATAAAATTTACAAAATTTCAAAAAGTGGTTATTACTATTCATAACGGGTAGTTTTAATAATATGTTAATAGCATATCGTTGTTTAGTGAAACTCGGTATTGCGTACGACGCAAGCTATCGAGGAAGATCATGATTGCGTGTAAAGTAAGCCAAGCAAGTGTGTAGTGAAAGATTCCTTTGATGATATAAAAACAAAATATTAGTCATAAAAATCTCGGGTGTTACACTGAGAGTTTATCAGGTTTTTTGTTTAGGGATATGGTTCTTTTGTGGATGAGTTTTATTTTTTATATATAGTTGAGGGTTTTTGGGTTTTTGGGGATAAGGGTTTATAGTTTTTTGAGGATCTATGATTTTTCGGTATGAGGGTCTTATGTTTGTTGGGTCTCGGTGTATTGTGGTTCTTGGGGATGATGGTTTATAGTTTTATGGGTAAGAGGTAAAATTGTTTTTTGGGTATGATGGTTTAGGGACATTCAGGTCTGGGTTTCTATGGTTTTCTAGGTCTAAGGATATTGAGTTTCTTAAGGATGAGGGCTAGGGTATTTTGGGTCTGATTTTCATGAGTTTTTTTGGGTTGATGGTCTATTTTTTATTTGTGGATCAAGGTCTAGGGTTTTTTGTGGTGGATGGTCTATGGGTTTTTATGGATTTATGTTTTGGATTATTGTGGGAAGAATGATTATTATTTTTTGGAGCTATGGATTATGGGTTTTGGGGGATGATGGAATATTTGTTTTCAGGACTGGGGATTAGGGTTTTTTGGGGATGAGGGTGTTGGTTTTTTTGGGCTATGGTTCACATAATACAGGGAATAGGTTATAATGTTTTTAGGGTAATGTTCTGTTGAATTTTTGTAGTTGAGGGATGATATTTTTCTATGGGTGAGGGTTGATGTAATCTTGGGGATACAAGTTGAGTTGTTTTTGGGTAAGTTGGTTGAGGGTTTATACAGGATGAGGTTTTAGGTTTTTTGGGGTTTAGATTTATTGTATAAATAGGGATGGATGTTTAAGGGTTTTTGGTGCAAGGAGTGTGGGATATTTTGGGGGTGATGTTTATGTTTTCTTAGGGATGAGGTTTTAGGATTTTTTTTGGATACAGAATAAGGGTTTTCCTAGAATAAGGTTGTAGGGGTTTTGTGGTAGAGTGTTTTGTGTTATTTTGGGATATGGGATTATTGATTTTCTGTTCAGATTATATAGGGTATTTTGGGGATGAATGTTAATAATTTTAATGAGAGGAGGTAGTACTGCTTTCTGGGATAAGGTTTTAGTTTTTTGGTGGTTTACTATTTATTGGGGCAGTGAGATTATATGTTTTTGGGGGATGAGGGTATTTTTTGGGATGTGATTTTATGTATTCCATGGGATGAGGCTTTTGTGGATTTGTAGATTTGGGTCAGGTTTTTTGGGGTGGAGGGTCTAGGGTTTTTTATGGATATGGGTTTAGTTATTTGTGGGTCAATGTTATTAGGGTATTCAGATATGCGATATTAGTGTTTTTGTATTGAGGGTTTATAGTTTCATGGGTTTGATTTTTTATTTGTTTTTTTGGTATGATGGTTTAAAGATATTCGGGATGCTAGTTTCGTGTTTTTGTGTGGATTAGGGTTTAGGGTTTCTGGATTAATGGAATATGGGTTTCATTGTTTTAAGGGTTTCATTTTTTTGTGGATGCTTGTTTTGGATCTTCTGGGATGAGGGTTTAGGGTTTGGGAAGATTGGGGTTTTGGGTTTTTTTAGTGGTGAGGTTTTATGATTATTTGGGAATATTGGATTATTTAGGTTGGGGTTAATAGGTTTATGGTTTTTTTTATATGGTTTTTAATATTATTTCTGGATGAGGGATTCTTGTTATTTGTGTTCATGGGTCTAGTTTTATTTTAGATGGTATTTTGGTATTTATGGGGAAGAAGGTTTTTTGATTTTTTGGGTATGATGTTATAGGATTTTTTGGGGAAATTGATTTGAGAATTTTTGGGATGAGGGTGTATATTTTTCAAGGATAATGGTTTAGGGTTTATAATGAATTATGGTTTTGTGTTTTGATTTATAAGGATTTTGGTTTTTGTTTTATTTTTTGGGTTTATTGTTTTTATTGTTGGAATTTTAGGTTTTTTGGTGCTGATGGTGTACAATTTTTTAGGGGTTTGGGTTAATGGTTTATTCAGGATTAGGGTTTATCATTTTCTCATTCAATGGTTGTAATGATTTTATGGTTGAGGGATATGGGTATTTTGGAATGAGGGATTTTTATTTTTGGGGATATGGGTCTAGCTTTTAATGGGGGTGATGATTTTGGGTTTTCAGATTATGAGGTTTTATAATTTTATATGATGAAGAATTATGGTTTATTGGGGATGAGGATTTAGGGTTTTGTGGAATAGGGAATAATGTTTTTTAGGTTTAGGGAGTTGATTTTTTAGGGGTGGGGGTTTAGAGGTTTTTCGGAAAATGGATTAGTGTTTTGGGGTAATGGTATTCGGTTTTTTGGGTAGTGTTTATCATATTTTAGGGATGAAGGATTGAGGTTTTGGGGATGAGAGGTTTGGTTTTTTTAGTTTCAAAAGATTAGTGTTTTGGTGGCTGGTGTTATAAATTTTCTGTAGGATGGGGGATTGTGGTTTTTTGGGTCAACGATTTATGTTTTTTGTGTTATTAGTGTTTAGGGTGTGTATGGGATTACAGGTTAGGATTTTTTTGGGTAATATGGTTGATATTTTCTTGTTGTTGATGGTTTTAATTGTCTTTTTGGGCTAAGGGATTACGATATTTTATGTATGAGTTTTTTTAGTTACTTAGGGCTATGTTTTTTGGTTTTTATCTTGATCATAGATTATGTTTTTTTAGGGTAAGGGTTTATTTTTTTCGAATGAGTGTTTAGAAATATTTGGGGTATAGGCTTTTGGGGACTTTTAGATGATGATTATATGGACCATATACCTGCTAAGGTGAATACTTTAGGCATTGATAAGAATTTTAAGAACAATTTTTATTCAAATTGGAAAAGACATGACTTTTTGGCATCTAACATAACAGTGGTCCACAACACAAATATTTGAGGGCCATGTAAACTTATACACATGCTAATGAAATATGATTATTAAAATACCGTTATAGAGGGGAGATAACATTGGGTAAAGAGTCATTAAAAAGTATATCCCTAAATAATTTACTGGGTTAAATAATTATCATTGATGAATTTTTTATGTTTTTATGTTTTTATGTTTTTATGTGACCATTGTGTTCACCCATGCATTTAAACATGGTAAGGGTAATTCCTCAAACAATATTTATTATTTATAAAGTATATTCAATTATTATTAATTGTTACACATGAATACTATAAATTTTTCTAATTCTTATTAATTGTTATTACATTAGCCTCTTCCCTTTTCAGGGATTTGAGAGAGAGAAAAAACAGTTTATGGTATCTTAGTATTTAGGATTAGAGATATCCTAGAAGATGGTGTAACCTATATGGTTTATCCAATCATCCGCATTTAATAATACCATCGTCAGTATATCACCTTTTTCATCTCATGATGCATCAATTTTTTTTCATAGATTCATCTCCAATGAGTTTTTTATTCCATATTCTTCTTATTAATCTCTATGAAAAAAACATTCCCCCTCTGACTTGTAAAATAAAACACATGACTGCACCTATTCCATGTGAAATAAAAAATGATATTGTTTAATTATAGATAAAAAATTTATTTAAAAAATTGATAAATATTTGAGAGAGCTATGAAATAATTACCCTCTATCGCAAAATCATCCTTGATGATGATCTATATATAAATGATGAAATCATGCCACATTTTAGGAAGATCATAAATATGGTGATTTTTTAAATGATTGAAATGTTGATAATTTTAGAAAGAAGATAATGATGTTATTATAATAGGACCTACTATTTGAAATATAAATTTTTAAGAAAGCATAAATCCATATGATTTTATTGACTTGTTATGGGAAATAGATTTATCCTTCGATTTTAAGAATCATTTTAACTAAAATAAGTGAAATATACTATCTCATTAATGTGATAATTAATGAAAACATTAGCCTGAAAATATGATGAGAATGTAGGAATGTTATTTATAAACAAAATACACTCATTATAGATGAAAAGAATTATTTTCGAAGACATTTTATGCCTGATATTTTCAGGATATAGATCTATTTCAGATTCAATACCTTGTAAGAGATGGATAAATACGATGAAGGGTATATTCTAGAGTTTGATCAATTATTGATGAGAAGAGAATTATGGTAAAACATGGATAAAATTATATCACTTTTTGGGTGGACTAAATAAATTAATTTCATATTTGATGGAGTTAAAACCATTATGCTAACATGATGATGTTTGTATTCTAGAACTGAAAGTGGAATGGAAAAATTAAAAATTAGTTGAATAAGATAACATAAAACAAAAAAGAGTAAAAAACTTTTATAGAGGTATTTAGTATAATAAATACATTGTTTCGAATAAAGAAATTAGAAGCAACAACATTTTCAATAAAGTGAATGAGAAAGATACAGAACATATAAAAGGAAAACCCAACACTTATGAACATGGGAATCGAGGGTGCTCCAAATTTCATGGGTATGGAAATTTTATGAACAATTTATCTAATAAATAAATCATAATACAAAGTATATTATAGATATTGAAAAAGAAATAATTCAGGATGAACATGGTGGGGAGACAACATCAAATAATGACCATGTTGTGGAAGAACCCGATGTGGGTAACAGTCTTATGATAAGAAGAGATTTGTAATATTAAATATAACATCATTTAGATCAATGTTAAAACATGTTACAAAAAAATTTAATAACAAATGATGGAGTATTTATTGAAACTATTTATATTTGGAGTTATAAGAATTTTTCTTCAACGTCACTAGTGGGGAATCTGAAGTTTCCAATATAGAGTCTTCCTTAGTCATACATAGTGAAATAGTTATTCAATGAAAACACACATCATTTCAACAAAAAGTTTATAATTAAATTCTACATTTGTAATTACTATGTTTATTAGTTATTATGGTATTTTATTCTTAATTATTCTTGTCCCATGTTATTGTGAGTTCCTTTATAGATTTAATGTTATTTGAAATTTGATGGTAAAAGGAACACATATAATTATTGCACTGGGGAAATAAATATTACAATATGTCCATATAAGGAATCCTATATGATACAAGATTTCTTTATCTTGAATACCAAAAAAGAACATCTATATGATTATAGTTTAACATATTCATGTATCATTATATAAAATCATATTTTATATTTAAAAATGATGGAAAATTTATACAATGAGGAGAATATTCAACACTATATGTTAGCTAATTTTTTCATTAAAGAACATCATTATGATTTTTCTACTAAACATCAATGTGTATTACAACAATATATATTTATTTTACAGAGAATTGATATTGAACAAGGTTCACAATTTCACAATAACCCAACTTGTTTGCATAATACTATGTAATCAATCAAATTGCCAGTGAAATATGCTGAATTTATGGATTAAGGCATTATGAGGGCTAATAATATTACAATCAAATAAAAGTATCTCATTCCATGACTTGAGGATATGCTCTATGAATTTGGTAGGACATAAATATTTTCATATGGTGATATTCAATGTGAATACCACCAGATTATAATGATTGAAGTGGATAAATAGAAATGACATTCAAAACCAATGGAGGAATATATAAGTGGTTTTTCATGGAATGTATCCTCTAATATTCTAATATTAAAATAATTATAAGTTGACTGATGTTCTAAAAAATATTATGGGGATATTTTTATAATGTTTATTACGATGATATTTTTATTTATTGATATCTGGTAGAGTCAACTAAACAACCATATCCAAATGTATTTGAATTAAAATGGGAAAAAGGGTATATGGTATGATTGTTATGTGAGTGCTCTATTAAATTCATGTTTTCTTTTTGGGATATGTGGTATAAAAACAAGGAATCATGGTAGAATAATCAAATTTGAATGAAATCAATTCCTATACACCACAAAAATCCATCAAAATATTGTGGACTTTTCTTGTATTTGAATCATTTTATCATCACATTTTTTCATATTTCAACACTATTAGGGTATGCCTCATGATATTCATGAAAATGAAAAATTTTAGTTTTCATGAAAAAACAAATTAATTTAAATTCTTTATAAAATAGTTTTCTGGTGAAATTGTTATGAATTAATATATTATGATCATGTATTTTATGTGAGGAGTGATTCATGTTATGTCACGATCAATGATTTTAACATACAATGATCTAATAATATTTCATATATCACTAAGAAGTTGAATGAATAAATGATTAATTAAAAAACGTATGCAATGGAATTGAATTATATTTTTCTAAACCTATATCAGTGGTCTCATTATTTTATACCAAAATAGATTTTCTTAATTTTTACCACTAGTCATTCAGAGTAATCTACAGTCCACACAATATATGTCTGAGGCATGCAATGTAGGAGGTATTCTTTCTATCATTCTCATTTGTTTATAAATACAATAAGGGAAATGATAAACTATAGGAAGATGTTTTATATAGAAGGATTTCATAACCTACAACTATATATGATTGAATTTTTATATTATAGAATATTAAAGAGGATAAAAATATTGATATGGTGTTAAATTCTATTTTTTCAAACAAAAAAAATGAATTTTTGGTGTATTATTTGGATCATGATGATATCAACTTTAAGAGAAACAAGAAATTTATTGAAAGGTTAATCAAACTGATATTAAAATTTAGGTGACTCGTGATAGAGGATTAACTAGTCATTTCGGCATCCAAAAAACCTTGGAGATACAAAAGGAACATTTCTACATGCCAAATATACAATCTCATATCCAACAAATTATTTCCTGATATGGGACACATTGATGTACAAAGATCCATTTCAAGCCTAGTTTATTCAATCTGTCACCTATTCTATAGTAACCATGATAAGGTTGCATTATGGATTTCAATATAGTTATACTATAGACTAAATGATAATTTCTTTTCAAAAATATTTTTCACCATTATATAAACTATCACAGTGTTCATTTTTATAGTGGCATTAAATTTTGTATAAATTTATGGAGTACATTATAGATGAAATTTGGTATAAAGTTCCTTTTCAACACATCACTTCACCTTAAAATTTATTTAAATAATTGAAGGTTAAAACCATACATTTGGAAATATTTTGAGAACATTGGTGAACAATAATATGAGCGATTGGAATTTAGATCCCGTATAATCTAAATTTGTATAAATTAAAACTCCAAGTGTTTCCACTCGATCTTCTATATTTGAAGCTTTTTTTGGAATTAATACAATTCTCTCTATAATTTCGTTTCTCTCTCACATGAATTTGTGAGGAATTATCACTTAGAGAAGATGGAAATATAGATGCAAGAGCTTCAACAATCCATTTTAGGTCATATAGATATTTATAATGAATCATAATAGAGTTAGGATAAAATTAATAGGTTGAAATCCATAATCAATCCAAGGGACCATCTATGGATTAACCAGTACAGGTGGTTATTTATATCCAAAAGGTAATTTATGATTGAACCACAACATGAAGGTTAATTCAAGTTACATTAACAAGTATAAAAAAATGGAAACAAGAACTCTTTACCTGATGATTTCTATGGAATTTAACAATATTCATCATTGGGGATTTACCTAAATACATTAACAAACACAATCCCATGGATTTGTGGGAAATTAACCTCCAATATAGTGGGAATGATATGGACTATATTCATCATAAGGATAATAGTTTGGGCTTGATAATAAATTTATCCCTAATTATTATTCTTAATGGACTAGCACTCTGTTATTGGCATATAAAACAATGGTGGAATAAACAAATTTATTTAGGTTCCAAAATGAAATTTTAACATGTAAATGGATTGATATTCAGTGAATAACAATAATTATGGTGGAGAACATCGATAAATGAATCATTAATAAGTAATCTCTTAATATATGTTAGTTGTGTAATTAATTAGCATGTGAAATTGTTTTTTTTATTTTTATAAGACCATTGACTGGACACCTGACTAATAATTCTATTTTGGTTGTTAAATATCACATTATTTTTTATTTGTAATTTTTTTTCTCCTTTGTAATAGATATAGTTGAATACTATGAGTTTTAAAGCGTGTTGTGACATTTTTTTTCCATTATCCTCATCCATTTTACCATAACTGATGGTGAATATCCATTCATGGTCACATAGTAATTAATTATTTAGAAACAATAGAGGGTGGAATTTATTATAACCCTTTTTAATTCAGAAAAAATCAATATTCCATCATCACATACTCATTTTGTGCTTCTGGTGACATTTCATATGGTCTAGGTTATATTTTCTCTAAGGGTTTGTAGTTTATTTGGGTTGAAGGCTTAGGGGTTTTTTTGTTGATTTGAGTTTAGTGTTTTTTGGGTATGAGGGTTTAGTGTTTTTTGGTGAGGTGGTTTGATGGGTTTTCTGGATAAGGGTGTATGGTTTTTTAGGGATGAGGGATTATGGAATCTTGGGGATAAGGGTTTATGATTTTTGTCAATGTGGATTCTGTGTTTCTTTGGAATGGTGGTTTATAATTTCAGGGGTGGATTATCTAGACATTCATGGGGAGAAAGGTTTTTGGTTTTTTGGGGATATGGGTTTATGGTTTTTTGGGTATGAGTTTTTATTGTTTTTTGGGATGAGGGATTAAGGTTTTATCAAGATGAGGGTTTTTGGATTTCTGGTGATGAGGACATAGGGTTCTATGGAGCTGAGAGTTTAGCAGGTTTTTGGTTTAGGGTTAATATTATTTTGTCTATGAGTGTTCTGTGTATTATATTGTTGTGGGTTTAGGGATTTTTGGGGATGGGGGTATATAGTTTTTTGAGGATCAATTTTTTTTCGGTATGAGGGTCTTATGTTAGTTGGGGCTAGGTGTATTGTGGTTCTTTTGGAAGATATATTACATATTTATGGGGAATATGTACAATAGTTTTTTTGGGGATGATGGTTTCGGGGTTTTCGGGTGTGGGGGTCTATGGTTTTCTGGGGCTATGGATATTTTGTTTTTTAGGGATGAGTGCTAGGATATTTTGGTTATGATGATAATCGGTTTTTTTGGGTTTATGGTATATTATTTATTTGTGGATGAAGGTATATGTTTTTTGGGGTTGAGTGTCTATGGGTTTTGATGGATTTGTGTTTTGGATTCTAGAGGGATGAAGGTTTCTTATTTTTTGGGGGTAGGGATTTGGGTTTTTGGGAATGATGGAATAGATGTTTTTGGGAGTGGAGATTTAGGGTTTTTTGGGGATTAGGGTGCTGGTTTTTTTGGTCTATGGTATAAATAATTTAGGGAATATGTTATAATGTTTTTCAGGGTCAAGGATCTGGAATTTTCATAGTTGAGGGATGATATTTTTCTAATGCTGAGGTTTGAAGTAATCTTGGGGATAAAGGTTGAGATTTTTTGTCTGGAAGTTGGTTTATGGTTTATATAGGATGGGGTTTTAGGTTTTTTGGGGATTAGATTTATTGTATTCATAGGGATGGTTGTTTAGGGTTTTTTGGTGGTAGGAGTGTATGATTGATTGGGGATAATGGTCTACATTTTCATATGGATGATGGATTTGGATTTTTTTGGGGATACTGAATTTGGGTTTTCCTATAATATGGGTCTAGGGATTTTTGGGTAGAGGTTTTTGGGTTATATTGGGATATTGGTATATTGATTATGTGTTCTGATTATATAGGGTATTTTGTGGATGATGGTTTATAATTATTATGAGATGATGCATTAGAGATTTCTGGGATTAGGTTTTGGTATTTTTTGTGGTTTACATTTTGGTGGTTTTGTGGAATGTTTGATATGGTTTTTTGGGATATAGGGTTATGGACATTCAGTGAAGAGGGTTTAGGATTGGTTAGTACTGAGGGATTATGGTTTTTGGGGATCTTTGATTAATGTTTTTCTGGTATAATAGATTAGTTTTTTCTGGGATGATCATTTAAGGATTTTAAGGATGAGGGTTTGGGGTTTTTTTGGATGTGTTTGTCCAATTTTTATGGAATGAGGGTATAAGATATTTTGGCGCTGAGGGATTATGTTATTTTTATGAATGAGCATTTAAATTTGTTGTTGCAGAGGGTTTATAGTTTATTAGGGTTAAATATTAGTAGATTTATGGGGATGAGGTTTTAGGTATAATTGGGGTTGTGAGAATGGATTTTTTTTGGTATAGGGGTTTAGTGTATTTTGGGGAAAATGGTTCCTGCTTTTATAGAAATGGGGTTTTATTTTTTGACAGGATGAAGGTCTGGGGTTTTTCAGGGATGAGGGTTTAGTATTATTTGGAGATGATGTTCATTGTTTTTTCGGGTTGGGGGATTATGATTTTTTGGTTGTACTAGATTATGTAATTTAGGGGTTGAGGGATTAGTATCATTTGGGTTAAGGGTTTAGGAATATTTTAGGCAAGGGTTATTGGTTTTTTTGGGTTCAGGGTTTTTCTTATTTTGGGGATGAGGGATATTTTGTTTAGGGATGTGGGTCTAGAGTTTTTTAGGGAAGTTTTTTTATGAATTTTAGAGATGAAGAATATGATTTTTTGGGAATGATTGTAGGGGGATTCTTTGGGAATAATGGATTTGGGTATTTTGGGGATGATGGTTTTATGTTTTTTATTGATAATGTTTAGGTTTTTTAGGAATGAGGTTTTACGAATTTCTGGGGGTGAAGGAAATAACTATTCGTGGCTAAGGGTTTAGATATATTGGGGTCTTTTGGTTAAGGGGGTTTTGGGGATAACTAATTTAGGGTGTAAGGGTTTGGGGTTTGGGGTTCTCTAGAGTGATGGTATTCATTTTTTGGGTGGGATAGGGTTTGGGGAAGTCTTATGTAGAAGTTTTAGGCTTTTCATACATTTGAGGGTTTAATGATTTTAATGGATTCTAGTTTTGGGATTTTGCAGTTGAGGTTTAAGGATTATTTGGGGAATCTGGATTATATATATTTTTGAGAATAGGGATTAATAATTATTGGCCCTTAGGGTTTAGGGTTATTTGTCTCAAAGCATCTTTTAATTTTTTGGTTGGTGAATTGATTTTTTTTATGAAGGATTACAATTTTTTGGATCTGGATTTTGGATTTTCTATGGCATAAGTTTTATGTTTCTTAAGGATTTAGAGTTTATATGATTTATGGATGAGTTTTTAGTGTTTTTTTTCATAAAGATTAGGTATTTTGTTGTAATGTGTCTTTTTTATTTTGAGGCTAAGGGTTCATTGTTCTTTGTTGTCAATGTAAAGGGTTTATTGAGGTTAATATTTTATTTTTTTGGATGATGTCTTCTATGGAATAGGGTTTATGTTTTTTGTTTTCGATGATTAAGGGTTTATTGAGGTTTTTTAGGATGAAGGTTTCTGATTCGTGGGTTTAGTTTAATTTATGGTTGATGGTTTAAGAATTATTTGAGTTGAGGATTTGGAGGTTTTTTAGGTTGAAAATTTATAGTATTTTGGGGTTTAGGCTTTTTTGTTTTTTTAATTATGTTTTTTTTGTTATAATGGGTAAAAGGTTTTTGGTTTTTTGTGTGGATAAATGGTTATGGTTTTGGGTATGAGGTTTAGGGTTTTTTAAGATAGATTTTATGGTTTTTTTGGGATAATGGTTTGGTGTTACATGGGGGTGCGGGTTTTGGGTTTTAAGGGATGACAAATAGGTGTTTCTTGTGAGGAGGGTTTATGGATATTTGGGATAGAGGGATTATAGTTTATTGATTTATAGGGTCTACTGTTTTTAGGGGCATATTATTTCTAATTATTTATTGATAAGGGTTTTTTGTTTTTTGGGGGTTGATAGTTTAGGGTTTCATTGGGTTATGGGTTTTTTACTTTTTAGGATGAAGATATTGGGTTTTTCGGGAAAAGTGTTCTGGATTTTTGGGTGTTTTTTGATTCTGGTTTTTTGTGGACGAGGGTTTAATGTTTCTTGGGTATATGGTTTGTGTATTTTGGGAATTGTGGGATTGTCGGTTTTTAGGAACAAGGATCTTTATTCTTTGTTGATGAGGGGCTGTGATTTTCATTGATGTTGTTTTGGGGTTTTTTGGTGATGAGAATTAATAGTTTATTTGGGGAAAAAATTATTATTTGATCGGGATAGGGTTTGGGGTTTTTTGGGTGTATGGGATATATTTTTTTGCGATAAATTTTAACACCCCAAGTTTCACGATACGCTTCTCTTTCAATAATGCAATAGGTTTTATTGTACGCAAGTTCGAGATTCTAACACACCTCGACCAATCAAAGTAGTAGTTATGAATAGTAATACCAACCAATTGAAATTATATTAATTTTATATTTCAATGTGGACTTCATTTTTGAATTTGGAATATCTAAATTATCTTAAGTTGATTTTTTTGTAATTTTTTGAGAACATCCAATTTTTTATGAATACTGAGAAATACTTAAATTTTTTTTAATACAAATAATTTATAGTGATAAATTATACTATTTAGTGGTATTAAAGTATAATTAAAATATATTTTTACCATTATATTCAATGGTGGTCATTAGAATTAATTTCACATTGAAATTGGACGTAAACAATTGTCAATCTTTTGATATATATTGTTTATTAAAAACACGCTATTTGATATGACAACGGAAATTAATTATAAATTTAATTAATGAAACTTATATGATTTTAATTTTGTAAAATAGACATCATTTTTGATTTCGGAATATCAATTACAGATTAGGGTGGAATTTTGGCATTGTACGGAAAAACATCAATTTTTGATGAATACTGAAACCACAAAGTGGTAGTTAAAAAACTGATTTTTTGTTTAAATGAAACATTACCACTTCTGTGATTTGATTTTCAAAAGTCCTACATACATTGTTTTCATTCTAAAGTAAAATTTGGTTCAATGGGATTAAAATAATTTTTGGTGGATAGTAACTTTTAAGTTTAATTAATCGCGATTAAAGGTAATTAGTGAAATTTAAGGTAAAATGATATTATATAAATATGAACATACCCTTACACTTGTCCTACACTTATTGGATGATTCATGGAAGACCACTACAATCCATGGGTCATCACAGGGACCGCATGGAGCCTCTTGGGGTAAGAAAATGACATTAATAACTTTTTATTTAAAGTAAAAATAAAATTATCACAAACATGTGTTGTTTTACTAAAAAAAGTACTAAATGGGGTTATATAAGTTAAAATTTTTACTATAAATAATCATTGGAAATATAAAAATATTTCCTACATCATGGTAATTTTTTTTATAATTTTTAGACATTAAATAAATTAATTTTTTTATGACACAATAATGATGCAGCGATTACCTCATTAATTAAAGATTTAAATAAAATGAAAAGATAATGTAAAATCTAAGACATACACTTGTCCAAAACCTATTGGATGAGTATATTTCGAACCCTTATCACCTTATCCTCGAAATATTTCATTTTGGGACCTTTAAAATCGAAAAAAATTTCATAATATTGTAATATTTCATGACTCTCCAAGAGTGCCCCTCCTCTCCTCTTATAAAAGGCCCCGACCTCTACCACCTTATTCACGCCATAAAAGCCATTTGGATTTGCCATCATCTGAGAATATACTCTCTCAACATCCCTCACTTACTCTTAAAAGCCTCACTTTGTGCAGAAGTCTTCCCAAGGAAGCCTTTGGCTCAAATCAAAAAGACTTACCCTATTTTAAGGTAATGTCTTCTCTTATGTTATTTTGTTTTATTTTGCTTCTCAAACCCCATAAATTCTTTTTATTACTTTATTTTTTAAAAATAAAAGTATCTTCAATATAGTAGGATGTTTTATGAGAAGTTTTTGATTTACACTTACACACACCTACGTCCAATGGTTAATGAACATACTGTTTCTGTGGGTGGTGAAATACTGCCTCACGAAACGATGATTGTTCAATATTCTTTTAACACCTCTCATGGTGGCCATTAAGTTGTAACTATATTTATATGTTTTATATATTATTTATATGTTTTTCTTATGCTTCTGTATTTCTCATTTATGGCATATCTTTATGATTTCCATTATTAGTAAACATGATAATTTCATTTTAGGAAGTGTGGACTATGTCCCCCTCAAAATGATTTGAATTGTCAATGCCATATGTCTGATGTATAAAGGATGGGGTAAATGATATTATATAAGATATTATACTGGAATTATAGTATACCTTTATTTCATCGTTATTTCATTCCATTAAATATGAAATAGAAATGAAAGTAGCGTTCATGCGTATGTACGACTTACCGTCTCCATGAACGGTGGATTTCATTTCTTACCACTAAATGATATGTAAAATTATAAATGAATGTATATACTGGAAATATATGATATATTTGATATCTACATCATGAATATAATTCTGGATATAATGTATATTTTACCACATGAACAACGTGTAATTATAATAAGTTTCTTTTTGACTCAAGTACCTAAGATCGACAAAATGACCATTATTAACTTAAATAATAACATAATGTTCATAACACGGTAATAAGTGATATAAAATAAATAATGAACTTGAAAAAGGTTCTTAAGCAAGTAGAAATTAACTCTATTTTATTATTCAGGAGTTTAAGGAACCTCTGAGTCATGTCGGAGATGAGGTAAGGGAACTTCTTAACCGAATTTATATTCGTTGGGTTAATCTCCTACTTTCAAATTTTGTCATGATATTATTATGGCCTATGTTGTATTTTTACTTTATTTTTGTGTACATATAGTGAATACACATAATAGATTCTATTTTATTTACAAAATTATATTTGTAAGGGACTTCGTCTTAATCTCCTTTCATTGAGGCATATTTTGTTTTATACACACCTATCCTTTATATGGTGTATAAACCCCTATGACTTTTACTTCTATTCAAATGAAATATTTTATATGAATCATTTTAATAAACAAAAAAAGTGAATATTTTTTTCCGTACGTATGCGTCGACAACAACTTCTCCACCGCGATGACCATTATTTGCGTTTCTACTTTCTCTACAAGCCATAATTTTTTTTAGATGAAAAATAAATACCATGTTTTACTTTTCTTTTATTTTGGCATTGAAAATTTTTTTTGATAATTTTTTATATAAATGTGTTGTATTGATATCTTGTGATTGAAATTTAAAAATTTTATGTTTCCTTTATGCATGTTTTATGTGATACGATTATGTTATGGTTTATGATATGTTTAAACCTGTTCATATGAGGAATGCATTGGACTTAATCAGCAAAGGGGGGAGCCCGCAATAGCTCCTCAATGCATCAGTAGGTCTCATGAGACAAACTAGTGTCTTGGCACGACGCCTTGACAAAATCTTATTTGTAGTCTTGGAACGAGGACTTGGATACGTCGTTATGATAGTCTAGTATTATGCATTCCATCATTATGAAAGTTGTTACTCATATTTCATGTGATTATTCGACTAGTAGAATATCCACGTGAATAAGTAAATGGAATTATTTCATTTTATTTTTTCCATATTATTCTGAAGTTCAATTTTAAAAGGTTTTTGTTTTAGTTATACATTATTGTAAATGTTAATGTTTATTCATGGAATCTTCCGCTATATTGTTATCCTTACTGAGCATCTGAGATCACCCGTTTCAATGTTTTAATTTTTCCAGGATGTGAAGAAGTATTTGAGGAATGACCTACAGGGTTAGTCTGAAGGGGATATGAGTGTACAAAATGCAGACTATTTTATTGAAGTTTTTCACATTATTATGTAATGTAACATTTATGAATGTATCTAGTGTTTCAAAGGCTACTAAACTAATCGGTCTTTCGAGACATGATCTTTTGTGATCATTTCATTGTTACGTAATAATGCACCGACTCTGGGTAACTGGGGTCGGGGCGTTACAGTTGGTATTAGAGGAAGTTTAGTAATAACCGTGGAAACTAGATTTAGATAAACTCTGATTAGAGAACATAGCCCTAATATAGAATTTGAGGATTAGTATAGAAGAACATCCATGAATTATGGTATTACAGATATTTTATGAGTTTTACGAGCAACAAATCACTATTTGGATATGATCAGGTAGAGGCAACTCTGGCACTGATGTTCCTAGGGGTAAAAACCGAAAACACTGCTTTCATCTAGACTCGAACGGGATCTGGTGCACGACAACGGGCCTTACTGCACTCTTGGTTACGACACTCCTGGGGGATATGCTTAGGATAATTCTCATTTTATTTACAATCCATTATGAAGGGTATATTATTATATATTTCCTCAAAGAAAACATTTTTTAGTTCAATTTATGTTAAGTGTTTTACATGTAGGGAATTATGTATTTTGTTTCATAAACTGATCTACATTATGCCATTGTTTAGAAATGGTGCCTAGTGGAAGGAATGGAAACCGTATCAATGCACGCACTATATGTTGGTATTTATCTCCTCCTCATGAAAATTATAATGGATCTGGTGATACAACTGGTGCTGATCAACTTATCACCATACTGGGACAACTCACTCAAGTTATGAATAATAACCTTACTCGTATGGAGCACCCTGATCCAAAACGTGGAGGATCAATGTTAGACCACTTCATGAGGAAACAACCTCCAACATTTAATGGGGGTACAAATCCATTAGTAGATGATCAATGGATAAAATCCTTAGAGAAAATATTCCATGCCATGGGGAGTAGCGAAAGGGAAAAAGTTGTCATGGCAGTTTACCACCTCACTGGAGATGTCGATCAATGGTGGTCGCTGATTCAAAACACAAAGGAAGATGATGAAGTATCAAATATAGAATGTATGGAGTTCAAAGAGATTTTCTTAGAAAAATACTTCCCTCGTGACCATCGGGCAGATATGGAAATGCAATTTCTGTGTCTGAGACAAAAGGAGGATGATAATGTCGCAAAGTAAGAGGATAACTTTACAAGGATAGAGAGACATTATGTAGATGATATACGTAACCCAATAAGTAATAATTACCGTTTCATTGATGGGTTAAAACAATTTATCCATCGAGCTTTAGTATCACAATATTTCTCAACATACAAAGATATAGTCTCATGTACTATCAAGACAGAAAAGAAATTCTCTAAGTCTTATGATAACAAACTAAAGAAAGAAAAGAAGAGAACGGTGGAACAAGAGACAGATAAAGGGAAAAAGGGAATGAAGGATTTTCCATTATGTGATAATTGTGGTAAGAATCACCCCGGTACTGGCCTAAAACTAATGGGAGTTTGTTATAAATGTGGTGAAAAAGGTCACCAGGCTCGTGATTGAAATGGAAAAAGAGGCTATCAATGTTTAATTGTACAATTGTAGGGAAATGGGGAATTATACAAATGAATGTCCTAATAAGTAGGGAAACAAACATCAGAAGAAGCCATGGGATCAAGTAAAATCTTATGCTGTTACTACAGCTTAAGTGGAATAATTAATGTATTGGTGCTTTTGGACTCAAGGATTATATTCTAGTTATAAGAATAATGTGATATATATAAGGATTGTACTGCAGTACTTGTTGTTTTCATTAATGATTTAATATGATTAAGGTAATCATATTTTTGGATGTGATAATAAGAGAAACATTACTTTGTTTGAGGAATCTGATGATACAATTTATTTTGGAATTTAGAGACCTTTTAGAGAAAGTCTGGAAGGAGGTATTTTGGATAACTATAAGGGTTGGAATGGACTATGTTGGACTTTGGATAGTATTTATTAAGGTTAAAAAATTTATGAAGATTATTTTTGAAATATTATAATATTGTAGTTTTAGGAAAAGGATAACCTGCAGGTTGGGGGATAGCCCGTTGCTCGGACAAAGCTATAGTAATCGAACACACAACCATAGTGTGACATGGCTCTATTACCTACCACTAGCCTACAAGGAGTCCATGGTTATTACAAAATAGTTTTCCTAATCTAAATGGTATGTGTCAATATTTTGAACCATGTACGATTAGGATAAATATAATATTTTTTAGTTCTTTTATCTTTTTGAGTAAAAGATGATTTTGTGGTAGAAATTAGTTGAAGGTTGAAACTCTACTTGTCAAGCATAAATATATATATACCTATCTATTATTCTATGAATAAATTAATTCTTAAACTTTATTAAAGGGATATTAAAACAAAAAATGTGTTATCCTAATACCTTATGTCTTGTTGAACTGATAATATTTTAAATCAACATAGATTGAAGGCTTTGAGGCCCTCAATTTTACACTTGTTTGTGATTGATGACCTCAATCACTCCCTAAAAATATTTACATTTTTCCTCCAATTATATGTCTCTAATTTCCACCAATGTTCTCCTAATCGAGATCACAATTTGGTGGTTACTTTTCCCCCTTTCCCTCTTATTAAGGCTAAATATTATAAACCTTATATCCGGTGTGGGTTTTCCACCATGGTATTTTCTATTTTCAACATATTATTTTCGAAGAACATTTTCAAATTTCGAGAACGCGATTTATTTAAGGAGGGGAGAATGTAAAACCCAATGCTTTCACGATACGATTCTCTTTCAATAATTAAATAGCTTGCATTGTATGCAAGTTCGAGATTCTAACACAATGAGACCAATCAAAGAAGTAGTTATGAATACTAATACCCAATTTTTGAAATTATATAAATTTTATATTTCAAAATGGACTTCATTTTTGTATTTGGAATATCGAAATTATCCTATGTTGAAATTTTTGTAATTTTCTAAGAACGTCGAATTTTTTATAAATAGAGAAAAATACTTAAAAAAAACCATTTTAATGAAAATAATTTATAGTGATAAATTTTACAATTGAGTGGTTTTAATTTATAATTAAAATATATTTTTACCATTTTATCCAATGGTGGTCATTATAATTAATTTCACTTTGAAATTGGACATAAACAATTGTTAATCTTTTGATATATATTGTTTATTAAAACACGCTATTTGTTGTGACAGTTGAAATTTATTATAAAATTAATTAATGCAACATATATGTTTGTAATTTTTTAAAATAGATATCATTTTTCAATTCATAATATCAATTATAGCTTAGGGTGAAATTTTGGCATTATTCTAAAATACATCAATTTTGATGAATAGTTAAACCACTATGTGATAGTTAAAAAAACTGATTTTTCGTTTAAATGAAACATTACCACTTCTGTGATTTGATTTTAAAATATCTGACATACATGGTTGTCATTAGGAAGTAATATTTGGTTCAATGGGATTAAAATAATTTTTTGGTGAATAGTATCTTTTAAGTTTAATTAATCGCGATTAAAGGTAATTTGTGACATTTAAGGTAAAAATGATATTATAATAATATGAAAATACCCCTAAACTTTTCCTAAACTTATTGGATGAGTCATGGCCTACCAATACAATCCATGGGTCATTTTAGGGACCCCATGGATCCACTTGGGTAAGAAAATGTCATTATTAAATTTTTATTTAAAGTAAAAATAAAATTGTCACAAACATGTGTTGTTTTACTAAAACAATTATTACATGGTGTTATATAAGTTAACATTTTTAGTATAAATATTAATTGGAAATCTAAATGTAGTTCCTACATTATAGTAATTTTTTTATTATTTTTATACATTAAATAAATTAAATTTTTTTACGACACAATGATGATGTAGCGATTACCTCATTAATTAATTATTTAAATAAAATGAAATGATAATGTAAAATATAAGACATAAACTTTTCAAAAACCTATTGGATGAGTATATTGTGAACCCTTATCACCTTATCCTCGAAATATATCATTTTGGGACCTTGCAAATCCAAAAAACATTTCATATTAAGGTAATATATCATGACTTTCCAAGTGTGCCCCTCCTATCCTCTTATAAAAGGCCCCCACCTCTATAACCTTATTCACACCATCAAATCCATTTGGCTCTTCCAAAATCTGCCCAAATACTCTATCAACTTCCTACAGTTACACCTAGAATCCTCACGTTGGGTAGAAGTCTTCCCAAGTAAGCCTTTGGCTCAAATCAAAAAGAGTTACCTGATTTTAAGGTAACGTCTTCTCTTATGTTATTTTGTTTTATTTTGTTTCTCCAACCCCATAAATTCTTTTTTACATTATTTTGTAACAACAACAGTATCTCCAATATACTAGGATGTTGTTATGAGAAGGATTTTAATTACAATTACACACACCTTCGTCTAATGGTTAATAAACATACTGTTTCTGTGGGTGGCGAAATATTGCCTCACGAAACGTTGATTGTTCAATATTTGTTTAACACCTCCCATGGTGTCGATTAAGATGTCACTATATTTATATGTGATATATATTATTTATTTGTTTTACTTATGCATCTGTGTTTCTCATTTATGGCATACCTTTATGATTTCCATTATGGGTAAACGTGATAATTTCATTTTAGGAAGTGCGGACTACCGCCCCTCAAAGTGATTTGAATCGTTAATGACATATGTGGGATGTATAAAGGATGGAGAAAATGATATTATATATGATATTGTACTGGAATTATAATATACCTTTATATCATTGTGATTTCATTCCATTAAATAGGAAATAGAAATCAAAGTAGTGTTCATGCGTACATACGGCTTACCATTTCCATGAACGGTGCATTTCATTTCATACATCTAAATGTTATGTAATTTTATAAAAGAATTTATATACTGGATATATATGAAATATATGATATCTAAATCATTAAAATAATTTTGGATATAATGGATATTTTACCACATGAACAACGTGTAATTTTAAGATGTTTATTTTTGACTCAAGTTCCTAAGATCGACAAAACGACCGTTATTAAATTAAAAAATTACATAATGTTCATAACATGGTAATAAGTTATATAAAAGGATTAATGAAATTGAAAAATCTTCTCAAGAAAGTAGAAATAAACTCTATTTTATTATTCAGGATGTTAAAGAACGTTCGAGTCAAGTCAGACACGTGGTAAGGGAACTTCTTAACCCAATTTCTATTCTTTTGGTTAATCTTATACTTTCAAATTATGTTATGCTATTATTATGTCCTATATTGTATTTGTACTATTTTTATGTGTTCTTATAGTGAATACACATAATAGAATCTATTTTATTTGCAAAATAATATTTATAAGGGACTTCATCTCAATCTCCTTTCATTGAGGCATATTTTGTTTTATACACAACATTTATTTATATGGTGTATAAAACCCATTGAATTTTACTTTTATTCAAAAGGAATATTTTTATACGAAGCATTTTACTAAACGACAAAAGGGAATGTTTTTTTGTCATACGTATGCAGAGACAATGACTTTTCTGCCGCTATGACCATTATTTGAGTTTCTGCTTCCTCTACAAGCCATGATTTTTTTAGATGAAAAATAAATACCATGTTTTAGTTTTCTTTTATTTTGGTATTGAAAATGGTATTGATAATTTTTTTTATATCAATGTGTTGTATTGATATATTGTGATTGAAATGTGGAAATGTTATGTTTCCTTTATGCATATTTTATGTGATACGATTATGTTATGGTTTATGTTATGTTTAAACCTGTTAATATGAGGAATGCATTGAAATTAATAAGTGACGGGTGGAGCCTACTATAGCTCATCGATGCATCGGTAGGTCTCATGAGACAAACTAGTGTCTTGGCAGGAGGCCTTGACAAAATCTTATTTGTAGTCTTGGCACGAGGCCTTGGCTACATGGTTATGATAGTCTGGAATTCTGCATTCCATAATTCTGAAAGTGGTTATTGATATTGCATGTGATTATTCTACTAGTAGAATATCAATGTGAGTAAGTAAATGGCATTATTTAATTTTATTTTTTTCCATATTATGAGGAAGTTCAAGTTTAAAAGGTCTTTGTTTTAGTTATACATTGCCTTAAATGTTAATGTTTATTCATGAAAGCTTCTGCTATATTGTTATCCTTACTGAGCATTTGAGGTCACCCCTTTCAATGTTTAAATTTTTCCAGGATGTGAAGATGTATTTTAGGAATGACCTATAGGGATATTCTGAAGGGGATATGAGTTTTGAAAATTGAGACTATGTTATTTTAGTTTTTCACTTAATGATGTAATGTAACATTTATGAATGTATCTAGTGTTTCCAAGGCTACTAAACTCATCAGTCTTTCGAGACGTGATCTTTTATGATCATGCCGACGTTACGTAATAATGCACCGACTCTGTGTAACTGGGGTTGGGGCATTACAGTTGGTATCAGAGGCCCTTTAGTACTATCCTTGGAAGCTAGATTTCGATAAACTCTGATTAGAGCACATATTCCTAAGATAGAATTTGGGGATTAGTATAGAAGAACTTTCTAAAATTTGGTATTATGGATATTTTATCAGTTTTCTGAGAAATACATCCCTGTCTGGATACGAGTAGGTAGAGGCAACTCTGGCACATATATACCTAGGGTTAAAACCCGAAAACACCGCTTTGAGATAGACTCGAATGGGAACTGGTGCACAACAAAGGGAATTAATACACTCATGGTTATGACACTCCCGAGGGATATTCTTAGGATAATAAACATTTTATTTACAAACCATTATGAAGGGTTTATGAGTATATACTTCCTCAAAGATAAAGTTTTTTAGTTCAATTTATGGTAAGTGTTTTACAAGTAGGGAATTATGTATTTTGATTCATAAACTGATCAAGTTTATGTTGTTGTTTAGAAATGGTGCCTATTGGAAGGAATGGAAACCGCATCAATGCACACACTCCATGTAGGGATTTCCCTCCTGCTCAAGATAATTATAGTGGATCTGGTGATACAACTGGTGTTGATCAACTCTCACCATACTGAGACAACTCACTCAGGTGATGAATAATAACCTTAATTGTATGGAGCACCCTGATCCGAAATGTGGAGGATCAATGTTAGACCGCTTCATGAGGCAACAACCACAAAAATTTAATGGGGGTACAAATCCATTAGTAGCTGAGTAATGGATAAAATCCTTAGAGAAAATACTCCATGCCTTGGGGAGTAGCGAAAGGGAAAAAGTTTTCATGGCAGTTTACCACCTCACTAGAGATGCCGATGAATGGTGGTCACTAATTCAAAACACAATGGAAGACAATGAAGTATAAAATATGGAATGGAGGGAGTTCCAAGATCTTTTGATAGAAAAATACTTCCCTTGTGAGAATCGAGAAGATATGGAAAGGAAATTTCTATGTCTGAGAAAAAAGGATGATGAGAATGTCACAAATTATGAGGCTAACTTTACAAGGATAGCGAGGCATTCTATAGATTATATACGTAACCCAAGAAGTAAGATTGACGGTTTCTTTGATGGGTTAAAACCATTTCACCATTGAGATTTACTATCACAATCTTTCTCAACATACGAAGATATAGTCTCATGTGCTATCAAGACAGAAAAGGAACTCTCTAAGTCTTATGAAAATAATGTAAAGAAAGAGAAAAAGAGAACTGTAGAACAAGAGACATATAATGGGAAAAAGGGAAAGAAGGTTTTTACATTATGCGATAATTGTGGGAAGAATCACCCCGGTACTTTCCTAAAAGGAATTAGATTTTGTTATAAGTGTGGAGAAAAAGGTCATCAGGCTCGTGATTGAAAGGGAAAGAAAGAGGCTATCAATTTTGAATGTTACAATTGTAGGGAAATGGGAAATTATTAAAATGATTTTCCTAATAATTAGGGAACATACCTCAGAAAAGGCCAAGGGATCAAGGACAATCTTATGTTGTTACTACAGTTGAAGTGGAATAATTAATGTATTTGTGATTTTGGACTCAAGAATTATATTCTGGTTATAAAATGAATGTGATATATATACGTATTGTACTGCAGTACTTGTTGTTTTCATTCAGGTTTTAATATGATTAAGGTAATCATATTTTTGTATGTGACAATAAGAGAAACATTACTTTGTTTGAGGAATCTGATGATACAATTGATTTTGGAATTTAGAGACCTTTTAGTTAATGTCTGGACGGAGGTATTTTAGATATCTATAAAGGTTGGAATGGATTAAGTTGAACATTGGATAGTATTTTTTATGGTTAAAAATTGTATGAAGATTATTTTTGGAATGTTATCATACTATAGTTATAGGAAAAGGACAACTTGCAAGATTGGGGATAACACGTCGCGTCGGACAAAGTTGTAGGAATCAAACCCACAACCATAGTGTGACAGGCCGTTATTACCTACCACTAGCCTACAAGGAGTCAGTGGTTATTACAAAATAGTTTTTCTAATGTAAACGGTATGTTTTAATATTTTTAACCTTGTAATATTAGGATAAATATAATATTTTTTAGTTCTATTATCTTTTTGAGTGGAAGATGAGTTTGTGGTAGAATTTAGTTGAATGTTGAAACTCTACTTGTCAAGCATAAATATATATATATATACATATCTCTTATTCTATGAATAAATTAATTCTTAAACTTTATTAAAGGGATATTAAAACAAAAAATGTGTTATCCTTACACCTTATGTCTTGATGAACTGATAATATTTTAAATCAACATAGATTTAAGGCTTTGAGGCCCTCAATTTTACACTTGTTTGTGATTGATGAACTCAATAACTCCCTACAAATATTTACGTTTTTACTCCAATTATATGTCTCTAATTTACACCAATTTTCTCCTAATCGAGATCATAATTTGGTGGTGACTTTTTAATTTCCCTTTCCCTCTTATTAAGGCTAAATTTTATAAACCTTATTTTTGATGTGGGTTTTCCACAATTGTATTTTCTATTTTCAACCTTTTATTTTCGAAGAACATTTTCAAATTTCGAGGATGCAATTTATTGAAGGATGGGATAATGTAACACCCCAAGCTTTCACGATACACTTTATTTTCAATAATGCAATAGCTTGCATTGTACGCAGGTTTGAGATTCTAACACACCGCGACCAATCAAAGTAGCAGTTATGAATAGTAATACCCCATTTTTTAAATTATATAAATTGTATATTTCATGGTGGAAATCATTTTTTTATTAGGAATATTGAAATTATACTAATTTGAATTTTTTGTAATTTTTTTATTACTTCGAATTTTTTATGAATAGTGAAAAATACTTAAAAACATCCTTTTTAATCTAAATAATTTATAGTGGTAAATTATACTATTGAGTGATTTTAAAGTAAAATTATAATATATTTTTACCATTTAATCCAATGGTGGTCATTATAATTAATTTCACTTTGAAATTGGACATCAACAATTGACAATATTTTGATATATATTGTTTCTTAAAAAACCGCTATTTGTTGTGACAATGAAAATTAATTATAAAATTAATTAATGAAAATTATATGTTTTTAATTTTTTAAAATAGGAATCATTTTTGAATTCGGAATATCAATCATAGCTTAGGGTGAAATTTCGGAATTGTTCTGAAAAACATCAATTTTTGATGAATAGTGAAACCACTAAGTGGTAGTTAAAAAACTGATTTTTCGTTTAAATGAAACATTACCACATCTGTTATTTGATTTTAAAAACTAAAAAATACATGGTTTTCATTAGTATGTAAAATTTTGTTCATTGGGATTAAAATAATTTTTTGGTGAATAGTAACTTTTAAGTTTAATTAATCGCGATTAAAGGTAATTAGTGAAATTTAAGGTAAAAATGATATTATAAAAATATGAAAATATCCATACACTTGTCCTACAATTATTTTATGAGTCAGGGACGACCATGAAAATGCATGGGTAAACTTGGGGACCCCTTGGAGCCACTTGGGTAAGAAAATGACATTAAAAACATTTTATTTAAAGTAAAAATAAAATTGTCACAAACATGTGTTTTTCAACTAAAACAATTATTACATGGGGTTATATAAGTTAGAAATTTTACTATAAATATTCATTAGAATGTTAAAAATATTTACAACATTATGGAAATTTTTTATAATTTTTAGAATTAAATAAATTAAATATTTTATGACACAATGATGATTTAGTGATTACCTCATTAATTAACGATTTAAATAAAATGAAAAGATAATGTAAAATATAAGACATAATCTTGTCAAAAAAATATTTGATGAGTATATTTCTAACCCTTATCACCATATCCTAGAAATATATCATTTTGGGACCTTTTAAATCCAAAAAACGTTTCATAATAAAGTAATATTTCATGACATTCAAAGAGTGCCCCTACTCTCCTCTTATAAAAGGCCCCCACCTCTACCACCTTATTCACACCATCAAAGCTATTTGGCTTGGCCAAATTCTTCCCAGATACTCTCTAAACATCCCTCAATTACTCCTAGAAGCCTCATGTTGGGCAGATGTCTTCCCAAGGATGCCTTTGGCTCAAATCAAAAAGAGTTACTAGATTTTAAGGTAATGTCTTCTCTAATATTTTTTTGTTTTATTTTGCTTCTCCAACCACTTAAATTCTTTTTATTGCTTTATTTTGTAACAACACCATTATATTCAATATACTAGTATGTTTTTATGTGATTAATTTTATTTACACATACAAACATCTTCGTCTAATGGTTAATGAACATACTGTTTCTGTGAGTGGTGAAATACTGCCTCACGAAACGATGATTGTTCGATCTTCTTTTAACACCTCTCATGGTGTCCATTAAGATGACACTATATTTAAATGTGATATATATTATTTTTATGTTTTATTTATTCTTCTGTATTTTTCATTTATGGCATACTGTTATGATTTCCATTATGGGTAATCGTGATAATTTCATTTTAGGAAGTGCGGACTACTGCCCCCTCAGAGTGATTTGAATCATTAATGACATATGTGGGATGTATAAAGGATTTAGTAAATGATATTATATATTATATTATAATTTAAATATAATATACCTTTATATCATTGTCATTTCATTCCATTAAATACGAAATATAAATGAAAGTAGCGTTCATGTGTACGTACGGATTACCGTCTCCATTAATGGTGCATTTCATTTCATACCTCTAAATTCTATGTAATATTATAAATGAATATATATAATTGATATATATTATATATATTATATCTAAATCATGAATATTATTCTGTATATAATAGATATTTTATCACATGAACAACGTGTAATTATAAGTAGTTTATTTTTGACTCAAGTACCTAAGATCAACAAAACGAACGTTATTAACATAAATAATTACATAATGTTCATAACATGGTAATGAGTGATATAAAATATATAATTAACTTGAAAAATTTTCTTATGAAAGTAGAAATTAACTCTAGTTTATTAATCAAGAGGTTAAATAATGTTCATGTCAAGTCGGACACGAGGTAAGGGAACATCTTAACAAAATTTCTATTCTTTGGGTTAATCTCTTAATTTCAAATTATGTCAGACTATTATTATGTCATATCTTGTATTTTTACTTTCATTATGTGTACTTATAGTTAATACACATAATAGAATCTATTTTATTTACAAAATGATATTTTTAAGGGTCTTAGTTTCAATCTCCTTTCATTGTGGCATATTTTGTTTTATATATAACGTTCCTTTATACGGTGTATAAACCCCATTAACTTTTATTTTTATTCAAAATGAATCTTTTTATATGAAGCGTTTTACTAAATGAAAAAATGGAAAGTCTTTTTGTCGTACGTATGTGGCGAAAACATCTTCTTTGCCGCTGTGACCATTATTTGAGTTTATGCTTCCTCTACACGACATGATTTTTTTAGATGAAAAATAAATACCATATTTTACGTTACTTTTATTTTGGTATTGAAAATGGTTTTAATAATTTTTTTATTATATCAATGTTTTGTATTGATATATTGTGATTGAAATGTGGAAATGTTATGTTTCTTTTATGCATGTTTTCTGTGATAAGATTATGTTATGGTTTATGATATGTTTAAACCTGTTCATATGAGGAATGCATTGGACTGAATAAGTGACAGGTGGATCCCGCTATAGCTCCTCGATGCATCTGTAGGTCTCATGAGACAAACTAGTGTCTTGACACCAGGCCTTGACAAAATATTATTTGTATTCTTGGCATGAGGCCTTGGCTATGTGGATATGATAGTTTGTCATTATGAATTCCATCATTATGAAAGTGGTTATTGATATTGCATCTGATTATTCGACTTGTAAAACATCAATGTGAATAAGTAAATGGCATTATTCCATTTTATTTTTTCCATATTATGTTGAAGTTCAAGTTGAAAAGGCTTTTGTTTTAGTTATACATTGCTTTAAAAGTAAATGTTTATTTAATGAAATCTTTCTCTATATCTTTATCCTTACTGAGCATCTGAGCTCACCCATTTCAATGTTTTATTTTTTCCAGGATGTGAAGAAGTATTTTAGGAATGACCTGCAGGGATAGTCTGAAGGGGATATGAGTGTGGAAAATGGAGACTATGTTATTGTATTTTTTCACTTTCTGATGTAATGTACCATTTCTGAATGTATCTAGTGTTTCTAAGGCTACTAAACTAATTGGTCTTTTGAGTATTGATCATTTGAGATCATGCTGATGTTACGTAATAATGCACCGACTTTGTGTAACAGGGGTTGGGGTGTTACATAAATGTTTAGGTTTTTTTGAGGATGTGGGCCAATTGATTTCTAAGGTTGAGGTATTATGATTTTCTATCTCTATGGGTTTGGGATTGTTTGGGGTAGAGGGTTTATGATTTTCAATTGATGGGGGTTTAAGGCATTATGGGGCTAAGGGATTATGGTTTAATGGGGTAAGGGTGTATATTCTCCTTGGATAAGGGATTAGGGTTGTCTGGGATTATGTTTTAGTGTTTTCATTGGATGGTGGTTTTGAGTTATTTAGGGATGGAATTTTATGGTCTTGTTGGGATCAGAGTCTATGGTTTTTTGGAAATTTGGGAATATTGTTTCACATTTCTAGGGGTATAGGTTTTTACATAGATGATGGTTTAGTGTTTTATGGGGGTGTGCATTTATGTTTTTCATGGGCTGTGAGTTTACTATTTCTTGGGTCTGAGGAATTATCGTTTTCTATTGTTAAGAGGATAGGCTTTTGTGGGATGGTGGTATTTTATTTTCTAGTGATGAATGTTTATTTTTGTGTGGGTTTGAGTGATTAGGGTTTTGGGATAAAGATTTATGGTTTTTTGGGGCTAATGTTTTATTGTTCTTTTCGGTGGAGTGCATACGGTTTTTTTGTGGCATATAATTTATTTTTTCATGGTTCTGAGGTTTTATGGATTCTTGGTTATGAGTGATTAGGTTTTCTTGGGGATGATTTTATATAGTTTATTAGGGATGAGGGTGTAAGATTTTTTGGGGATAAGGTTTTATGAATTTTTGGATATGAGGGTTTCGAGGGTTTTTACAGCCAAGGGTTTCTATTTATTATGGATTAGGGTATAGTATTATAGGGGGCTTAGGGTTTATGGTTATATCATTATAACAGTTTATTGTTATTTTTTGAATATGGTTTGGGGGTTTATGGGGATGAGGAAATAATAATTTTTTGGGGCTTAGGGTCTAGGGTTTTTTAGTGTTGAGGGTTTGGTTTTTTTTTGTATAGAGAAATTATAGTTATTATGGATATAGATTTTGGTTTTTTTGGGTGGATAGGAATTATTTATTTTGGGTTAGAGGGAATACATTTATTTTGTGTTGAGGGTTTTGATTTTTTAGGGATGAGGATTTTGCGATTTTTAGCACAATTTTCTGAGTTTTTGGAATTGGGGGATTATGAATTTGCGTGGATTATGGATCAATGTTTTATGAGGATAAGGGTTTTTGGTATTTATGGGATGTGAGATTAGTTTTTTTAGCCTAGTGATTAGTGTTTTTTGGGAGTGTTTTTAGGTTTTATTTGGCTTTGGATTTAGTGTTTTTTGCGAAGAAGGAATTATGATTTTTATTTTGATGTTTTATGATTTTTTAGAAAGATTGTTTAGAGTTATTTGTGGTTGAGTGTTAGGGTTATTATGGGAATAGGTTTTATGATTTTTAGAATTTTAGGGCTATGGTGTTTTTGGGGCCAAGGGTATTTAATATTTTGGGAATATGGGTTGAATGTATTTTTTGTATTTAGTTTTTAGTTTTTTTGGGCTAGCGGGTTAGGGTTTTTTGGATAATGATATAAGGTTTTTAGGGTGACAATTTCACGGTTTTATGGATGAAGATGAAGTGTATTTTTTGGGATTAGGGTTTCATGTTTCTTGGGGATGATGGTTTAGGTTTTTTTGGGAATGAGGGTTTTTAGTTTTCTTGGTTTGAGGGTTTAATGTTTTGTATGGATGAGTTTATAGGGTTTTCAAATGCAGTGGGTTTTGGGTTTTCTGGGGTTGATGGTTTGGGGTTTTCTAGGGTGGGGGTTTACATCTTTCTAGGGTTCATGGTGTATGTTTTTTTTCTCGTGTATGATTTCTGGTACTATAGGGATATGGTTTTATGTTTTTTTATGCTAATGGTTTGGATTTTCATGGGTTTGTGGGTTTAGTGTTTTTTTCCTTGAGCATTTATGATTTTCATAGGATGAGGGATTCAGTTTTTCCATGGATGAATGATTAATGAATTCAGGGGCCGAGGGTATAGGTTTTTTTTGAAATGGGGATTATAGTTCTCTATGAATTAAGATTTAATGTTTTCTTGGGTTGGTGAGATATTTCTTTCATAGACCTTGGGTCCATGATTTTCAGGGCTCATGGTTTAGTGTTTTTCAAGGCTCATGGTTTTGTTATTTCTAGGGTTTTGGGTTTGGGGTTTTCTAGGGATGTCGGTGTAGTGTTTTATAGGTCGTAGTGTGTAGGGTTTTATGGGAATAAGGGTTTGATGATTCTGATGGGTCACTATTTTGGATTTTTTATTGGTGAGCGTTTAAGGTTTTCCAAGGAGAAACATTGAATTTTTTTGGGCACAAAATATTTATGGTTTTCTATGTCAAAGACTTTATTGTATTCTAGTGATGTGGTTTTTTTGTGACCTATGTATAATGATTTTGGGTACTCTATAGGTTATTTTTTTTGTTTTTCTAAGGCTTACATGGTATGGTTTTAGGAATATGGATGGTGGGAGGGTTATGAATTTTAAACATAAATGTGCTTATAGATTTACATAGAAGGGTGTTTAGGGATTTATGAGGCTCGAGGTTTAGGGATTTATGAGGATGATTATTTTGGGTGTCATAGGAACATGAGATTATGGTTCTTTGGGTATGTGAGTTTTGGGTTTTCAAGGACTGGGATTTAGGATATTCTATGGATAAGGGTTTTATGATTTTTTGGATGGGGGTTTATGATTTAATATGGCCTCATTTTTGGGATTTTTGTGGGACACGGGTTTATAAAATTATGGTGAAGAGGGGTATGGATTTTATAGGGACAAGGGATTTTTGTTTTCCGGTGATGATGATTTATATTTTTCTTGGGGGGGAGTTATGTGTTTTCATAGTATGAAGCTTTAGGGTTTTTAGGTGATGATTGTTTATGGTTTTCTAGTGATGAGGGTTTTGGAATTTCTAAAGATGATGGATTAGGATATTTATGGAAATGCAGTTTAGGGTATTATAGGGAAGTGGAAATAGGTTTTTATAGAGAATAGTATTTAATTTTATCTATGTTTGAGGGTTTACAATTTATATAGATTAGGTTTTTGGGTTTTTTGGGGATCTGGGTTTATAGTTTTTAAGGGAAAAGGGCTTAGGGTTTTTTTTGGGATCAGTGTTTCATATTTTTTTTTTGAGGTCCTGGAGTTTTTTGTTTTTTGGCGTCCTGGGTTTTGTGCATTCTTGGTTTTGATGATTGGGGTTTTATGGATCTATGGGTGTACAGATATATTGCCTAAGGGTTTAGAGTTTCTAGGGATGATGGTTTAGGGTTTATGGGAATATTTTTTTTTAGGGATGATTGTTCATTATTTTCATGGAAAGGGGGTTTTCTATTTTCTTGGTAAGAGGTTTTAGGGCCTTATAGGGATAAGGGTTTAGGTATTTCTTGGAATTATAGTCTAGGGTTATCTATGGATGAAATTTTATAGTTTTTTAGGATTGGGGTGCAGTTTATTCTTGGGTGGAGGGTTTATGGTTTTCTTCGGATGAGGATACTGGGTTTTACATGGATTAGGGTTTAGGGTTTTCGAGGTTTTAGGTTTTAGGTATTTTTGCAGCTAATTGATTAGTGTTTTATGGGCCTGGGGGATTATGTTATTTTAGGGAATTGTGTTTTTTTATAGGGTATTAGGTTTAGTGTTTTCTAGGGATGATGGTTTAGGGTAATCTAGTCATGATTTTAATTTGTTTTTTGGGCATATGGTATCAGGTTTTTGAGGGATGAGTGTATATGAATTGATAGGGATGACTTATTATGGATTTGTGGTGATGAGGCTTTATGGTTTTTAAGGTATGGGATTTATGGGTTTTTTGGGACTGCGAGATTAGTGTTTTCTAGGGATGAAGGAATATAGATTTATTTTTTTGAGTGTATTTGTTTTTTATGAGTGTCTAGGTCATTCTCGATATGAGTTTCCAGTGGTATATAAGGACGATGGTTTTGTTGTACTATGGGTATAGGTTGTTATGGAGATGTGGTGAATTTGTTTTCTATGGATGAGGTTTATGGTTTTCTAGTGATGATGTTTTAGTGTTTTTTAAGGATAACGGTTATGAGTTATTAGTGGGATGAGTATTCTGTAGTTTCTATGACAGATGATTTAGGGGTTATCGGGGTTGAGGGTTTAGGATTTTTTGGGGTGATGGATTTTGGTTTTTTGTGGATGGGGGTTAATTTTTTCGTAGCTTTCGGTTAATGGTTTTATAGGGAATTAAGATTAATGGATTTTAATGATTAGTTTTTATGTTTTTCTTGGGCCGATGGTTTAGGAAATTCAATGTTGAGGGTTTATGTTTATCAAGTGTTGAGTTATTCGAGTTTTCAAGGACTATGGGTTTATGTATGTTTACCCTTTAGATACTAGGGTTTTTGAGTCCTATAATTTAGTTTATTCTAGTGCTGATTGATTATAGATTTCTAGGGATGAGGGTGTAGGGTAATCAGTCAATGTGTCTTTAGTGATTTTTGGGGATTAGGGTGTAATGTTTTTTTTTCGGGATGAGGATATTTCCCTTTCCAGGTATTAGGGTTTAGGGTTATTAGGGGCTCATTTTATATGGATTTCATGGGATGAGTGTTTATGGGTTTCTGGTGATTAGGGTTCATGGTTTTATGAGCATATGGGCTTAGGTTTTTTGGCTAATGATGGTATATGATAATTTGATTCCAAGATTTAATGATTTTTTTATAGAGGTTTTATATTTTTTTGGAGTTATGGGTTGATTGTTTTCTATCGATGAGAGATTTTTTATTTTTGGGGTTTACGATAATGGTTTTTAGGGAGGAGGGTCTATTGATTTATAAGTCTAGGGGGGTTTTGTTTTGTATAAATGAGGGTTTAGGATAGTTTTGAAAATGTGATTTTTTGTTTTTTAGGACTATATGTTACATTTGTGTATGGATGAGGGTTTATGATTTTCTTGAGATAAGGATTTAGGGTTTTCTAGTAATTGGTGATTAATGATTTTTTCAGCTATGGGTATAGGGTTATTTGGGTTCATCTTTTTTTGATTCATTTGATTTATTTTTTAGGATTATTGGTTTATTGATATCTTGGTTTTTCTAGGGGTGAGGATTATGGTTTTCTATAAATGAGGTTTTAGAGTTTTATTGGGCTTAGGTTCTTTGGTTTTTTTGAAGCTATGAGTATATGATTTTAACAAGAAAATGTGTTATGTTATTTTTCATTATAGATTTTATCATCTTCACGGGATGGGGTTTGAGGATTTTTGAGGGATGATTGTTTAATATTGTTTGGGGTAAAGGATTAGGGTTATCTAGGGATGATGGTTTAGGGGTTTTAGGGCTGTGGGTTTATTATTTTGTGGGGATGACAGTTTTGGTTTTTATGGGGATGAGGGTATAGGGATTTATAGGGATGATGGTTGAATGTTTTCTAGTGTTGAATGGTTATCGATTTTTAGGGAAATCATTATACGAGTTTAAGGATAAGGATTATGGATTTTTAGCAACAATTTCGACGGTTTTTATGGGTGGTGGTTTTGGGATATTTTGAAGTAAGTGTTTACTATTCATATGGATGATGTTTTATGTTTTTTTCTACTATGGGTCCATGTTTTTTAGGAAGAGGTCAGAGGGTTTTCAGTGGTGAGGGAATAATGATTTTTAGTTCTTAGGGATACAATTTTTTGGGGAAAGTAATTTTAGGATTGTTTTGGAATAATGATGAGGAGTTTCTATAGATAATTAATATGGGTTCATGAGGTTTAGTGTTTAGGGATTCATATGGATTGGGATTAAGTTTTTTTAGGGATAAGGGGATTTTTGGTGATGAGGGTTGAGAGGTTTTTAGGGTTGAGGGTTGAGGTTTTCTAGGACTGAGGTTGTATGGTTTCATTGGGATATGGGTTTATTGTTTTTTGGGGATGAGGGTTAACTATATTTTTGTTCTAAGGGTTTAGTGTTTTTTAGGGATAAGGGTTGAAGGTTTTCTAAGACTGAAGGGTGAGGGCTTTGGAGGTTATGGGTTAAGGTATTTTTAGGGATAATGGTTGAGGGTTTTGTTTTTTATGGTTTAGGGTTTACTAGGATAGATGATTTTAGGGCTCTCTATGGATGATATCATTTCGTTATCTATGGATGAGGTTCTTGGGTTTTCTATCATTGAGGGTATGGTGTTTTTTAGGGATGAGGGTTTTGTGATTTCTTTGGGAGGGTAAATGGTTTTTTGGGGCTGATGGTATATAGAATTTTATGGTTGAATGATTTTTGTTTTCTAGTGTTGAAGATTTAGTGTTTTTTTGGAATAAGGGTATCATTTTTTTAGCTGACTGTTAAGTGTTATTTTTGTATCAGCACTGATCCTTTTCTAGGGTATAAGTTTTCAGGTATTCTATGTATATTTGTTGAATATTTTTTTTGGTCGTAGGGATTATGTTATTCATGGTAGGGTGTTACAGGTATATTGTTGATGGGGGTATTAGGGTTTCTGGGGCTCAGTGTTTGAATTTTATGGGGTGAGGGGACCAACAATTTTTTACACCAAGGGTTCATGGTCTTATGTGGATGGTAGTTTATTATTTTTTGGTGATGATGGTTTAGAGATTATTTCGGTTAAATGTCCACGATTTTTTTGAGATTCATTTTTAGGGATTTAGGGGATGAGGTTTCAAGGTTTATATGGTTTTTTTGTTTAGTGTTTTGAGGGATGATGGTTCTTAGGTTTTTGGGATGATGGTTTATGGAGTTTTCAGTTAAAGGGTAAGTGTTTTTTAGTACTATGGGTTCAGGGTTTATTGGGGAAGATGTTTTAGGGATATTTGGGACTACTGGTTTTGTGTTTCTGGGGGATGAGGGTACGTTCTTTTAGGGTTCAGTTTATTTGGTTTTTAGGGGATGAGGATTCAGTACTCTTTGGGGAAGAGGATTCAGGGATCATTGATGATGATGATCTTGGTTTTTTTGCGACTATGGGTTAATGGTTTTTTCAGCGTGAGGGGTCAAGGGATAGTGGGTATGAAGGATCAAGGTTTTTATTATTATGGATCATGGTTTTTTTGAGATGAGGGACTAGGGTTATTTGGTGATGAAGTTTCAGTGTTTTTTTCGCAAGAGGTTTCTTGATTTTTTGGGGATGAGAGATAATAAATTTTGGGGGTGCAAATTTAATATTTTTGGGAGTTTAGGGTTATGTTTTACTTAGGGATGTCGTTGAGTGTTTCGAGGGGGATGAGGGGTTAGTGTATTGTATGGTTGAGGGTTATTTGGGACACTGTATTGAGAGTTTTTTGGGGCTAAGAGTTGAAGGTTTATTGAGTCAGAGGGTTGGTGGTTTTTTAGAGGTAATGGTTGAGAGTTTTTAGGTCCTCATGGTTGAAATTTTAATGGGGTGAGGGTTGAGTTATTTTTTGGGATTATATTTTACAGGTTTTTTTTTGGATGAGGTTTTATGGTTTATTTGGCCTTATGGTTGAACGTTTATTATGATTAAGGTTTGAGGGTTTTGGGGGTATGAGGTTTTAGGGATTCATGATGTTGGTGGTTTATAGTATTGTGGGGATGATTTACTATGATTTATGAGGGGATGGGTTATTAATATTTTTGTGGGATGAGGGTTTAATTATTTTTTTGGCTAATGGATTAGGATTTTCATCGATGTGGTTTAATGGTGTTGGGGGATGATGCTTTAGTTTTTTTTGGGATGAGGGTTTTAGATTATATATGGATGTGGGTTGAAATTTTTCTACGGCAGGGGGTTTATGGATTTTTAGTGATATGGGATTATGTATTTCTATTTTGAGGGTTTATTATTTTTTGGGGTTGAGTGAATAAAGATTATTAGGGATGCAAGTTTATTTTTATTTGAGGAAATTGTTTAGTTTTTTTATGACCGAGGGTTATGGATATCATTATGAGGGGGGTAGTGTTTTTTTGGGGATGAAAGATGATTGTTTTTTTGGATTTAGGGATTAGGGTTTAATGGGGATTAGGGTTTAGTGTTTTTTAGGGCTGAGGGTTTAGTGTATTTTGTGATTGAGGGTTAATGGTTTTTATGGGGTTTGTTATTGATGGGGTTTTCAACTGAGGGATTATGTTTATTTTGTCTAAGAATTTAAGATTTCATATATATGGGTTTTAGGGATGATTGATTAGGGATTTCCTGGGATGAGAGTTTAGAGTTATATTTGAATTAGGTATTAGTGTTTGGGGGAATGTGGATTTGTGGTTTTCATGGGTTAAGGGTTTATGATTTTCTATAAATGAGGGATTCATTTTTTCTAGGACTAATGGTTTATGGGATTCAAGGGTTGATAGATAATCGGTTTCAAAGGCATAGCGTATATGATTTTTTAGGTTTAGGGTTTATAGATTTCTTTTTCAAATTGTTGATAGAATTATTGGGATGTAGGTTTATGTTTTTTTAGCGATGAAATTTTTTATTTTTCTAGGGTTTAGTGTAAAAATTTTCCTATAGAAGAGGTTTTTTGATATTTTTTGGGCTATGTGTTTAGGATATTTTTAGGCTAAGGATATTGGTTTTTTTAGTTTCCATGGGTTCTATTTTATATGGTGTATAAGTTTTTTATTGTGGCTTAAGAATTATGATTGTCGGGGTGGTGGTTAAAGGTATTTCTTATTTTTTGTATATTGGTTTTCTTGTATATAGGGTTTAGGGTTGTTGCGTGGATGAGGTTATACTGTGTCTTTGGATGTGGTTTTTTTTCAAATCATGTGATTAAGAGTATATGAATTTTTTTGGGATAATGTATTATGGTTTTCTGGTGTTGGGGGTTTGGGTATTCTATGTATGTTGGTTTATGGTTCTCTAGGGAAGAATTTTTTGGGATTTTGGTGGAAGAGGGTTTATGTGTTTTTAGTGTTATGGGTTTTTTGATTTCTATGTATGAGTGTTTAGGGTATTCTTTGATTTCATTTTAGGGTTATTTAGGGATAACAGTTTAGATTTTCGGGGATTGAGGGATTGGGGTTCTCCATGTATGATGATTCGGTGTTTTCCATGAATGAGGATTAATGATTCCTAGGGATGAAGGTTTTGGGTTTCTGAGGAAGAGTTTTAGGTTATTTTGGGGCTGGATATTTCGATTTTTCATGTTATATGGGTTTTTTGTTTTATGGGGATAAGGGTCTATGGTTTCAGGGGGAAATTGTTTTAGTTATTTATAAGGGTGAGGTTTTATGTATTTCTATGGTTTATTGATTATTGATATATGAGGGTAAGGGTTTTATTGTGATTTCTTTTTTTATTTTTCTAAAGGTTCATTTTTGGTGTTTTCTAATAATGAATTCTTAGTGTTTTCAAAGGTATATGGTTCAGTGTTTTTTTGGTGATGATTCTCTATGGATTTCAATGGATGAGGGATAATGTTTATCTTTGGATTATTGATTTGGGTTTTATTAGTTTGATGGATGTGGGTTTTTTGGGCTAAGGGTTTAGAGTTTAATGGGATGTAATTTTAGGGTTTTTTGGATATGAGGGTTTACATGTATTTGTGGTTGAGTGTTTTCTAGGGATGTGGTTTTAGAGATTTTTTAGGCTGAGTAAATAGCATCTTCTAGAGCTATGAGTTTACAGTTTTCAACGGACGAGGGTTTATGGATTTTTGGGGTTGAGGTTTAGGGATTTCTAATTATAACTATATATGTATTTATGTGGATATGGATTTTGGGGTTTCTAGGGATTAGGGAATATGGTTTTCTTATGTATAATTTTTATTATTTTTTTGGGGCTGAGGGTTGAGAATTTTCTTCGGGCAAAGGCTCTATGGATTTCATGGGATTAAGACTTTGGTTTCATATTTATGAGTTTTTATGGTTTTCATGGGAGGATGGTTATGGGTTTTATGTGTATGAGGGTTTATGATATGGATGGGATCCGGGTTTATGGTTTTGTGGGTATTAGGAATTAGGTTTATCTTGGGTTAAGGGGTTGTGGATTTCATGGAATGTGGGTCTATTGTTTTCATGGGATAAGTTTATTCTATTTTATTGGGGTGAAGATATAGGGTTTTTAGAATATGGGTTTTTTTTGAATTTCAAAGGACGGGGGTTTGGAGATAAGGGATTTGTGTATCCACAAGATGTGTGTTTAGTCTTTTATAGGCATTATATTTTTCTGTTTTATGTATCTAAGGGTTTAGTGATCTCTATAGATGATGGTTTTGGGTTTTATTGGAGTGAGGATGTAAGGTTTACTCTAGGTATTGGTTATGGTTTTATATGGATGAAGGTTAAGGGATGTATGGGTCATATAGAATGATATTTTCATTGGATTGAGGGTTTATAATTTTTTATTGACCATGGTTTCTGCTATTCTAAGGATGAGGGTTTGTTTCAATTGTAATAAAACATAAAATAATAAAACATTTATGAATATATATTTTTCACAAAATTAATTAAAAATAAGAAATAAAATACATAAAATGAATTTTTTATTACGAGTGGCTTATTGAGATTTCATTGAAAACATAGAGTGGCGGGTCATAGCCTACCTCAAGAATATCCAAAAGTGGATTAACAAAGAATCACTTACAATTATAATTTTTTTTGCAAAAATAAAATTATATAAAAAATATTATTTCTTGTATCATTGAAATAATTGTATTAAAGATAAGAAATAAATTTTTTTATTCCATTGGATGTACTATGGTGCAAATTACTGACCGTTGAAATGTCTAGTGGTGATCTATGAATTAGAATTGGTTTCCCAAGATTGATAACTAAAAAAATATGTCAATAAATATTTTGAAGTTATATATGAATAAAAATAAAATTATTGTCTCTCAAATAAACATATAAACAAATTGAAATAAATTTATTGAAAAAAAATGACTAATCGGAAAAGCATATACGAATCTAAAAAAATAAAACCCCACAATGAAGCTAATTAAAAAAAATATTAAAATATTCTGAAAAAAATTAAAAATAACTTAAATAATAATTAAATAACATAGAATATAAAAGAATTAATTGGTTCTTCTATTGGAAATATAAGATCCCCTTCCAATAATTATATTGAAAAAAATAACAGTTAATTAATTACTCATCATTGATGTCCAATGGTTTGTAAATTAACCACCATTATTACCCAGAGGTAGGTTATTGACCCAACAATAGGAACCAATAATGGATCCTAACTCTGTGTTGGTATATAATGGTGACATGTGACTCACTGTTTGAATCCTACAATGATTCAGTTAAAAAATCATCGAAGATGAGTTTTTTACAAATGATGAAATGCTATGAAACCAGAAGAAAAAATAATGAGACAAAAATGAAATATCATGGATATTATTTAAAAAAATTAATAATAAACATACTGATTAGAAGAAACAAAAATGAGACAAAACTTATCCCTAGAGAATATTTGATAATAGAAATGATGATCATCAAACAGTCATGGAAATGTTTTCCATTTAACTGTAATTCAATTATTTGTTCCCAATGAAGGTAATTTCGTACAGGTGAATAATGGGTAATAAAAAGAAAATAAGGAGTTTAAGAAAAAAAATTCACTAGATAAAGCAAAGTCATCTAACATTGGAAATAAATCGTATATGATGGTAAATGATATGATGGTATTTTTATATGAGTAATAGTGAAGATGAATCCTTTTCCTACATCCAATTGGATACATAGAGGCTGAGTGATATATATATAAAAGGATGACGATTCTTAGTCAGAATAAAATGGAAATCACACACCCTGGGTGTTTTTTGGGGATTATTGTTCATAGTGTTTTTGAAAGGAGGGTTTATGGTTTTGTTGGGGCTGAGGGTTTAGGGTATTGAGGATAAGGCTTGGGGGGTTTATGTTAGATTGTTTATGGTTTTAGGGATATGTTGTAAGTGTTATAATGGCTGCATTTTTAGGGGAAGAGGCAGATGATTTTGTGTTTTATGGGGTAGAGGGTTTTTTGTGATGGTGGATTACAATTTATTCGAATTGCTGGTTTATCATATTTTTTGGGTAGAGGATATTGGTTTTTTTTATCCAAGTGTTTTTCATTTTTTTATGATGATTGTATAGGTTTTTTAGGACTAACAGTTTAGGGATTAATTCGGTTGAGTGTTAAGAATTTTTGCTGCTCTGGTTCCATGGTTATTTTGTTAATGAGGGTTCAATTTATTTGGCACTATTAGTTGTGGGTTTTTTGTGCTGAAGGTTTAATAATTTTTTTGGGTGGAGATTATGTTAATCTTGGGGATAAAATATTAGTTTTATTTATGAATATGTGATTAATGTATTTTAGTGATGTTGTTTCTAGTTTTAAAGTTACTTGGAAATCAAGGGGTTTTAGGCTATTATTTTAGGGTTATTTGGGGATGAGTGAATATGTTATTTATGGTTACTATGATAAAGTTATTTCAGGATTGAGTGGTTTGGGTCACTCAATCCTATTGGTTTATTATTTTTGGGGTCTATGTTTTAAGTGTTTTTGAGGTTCAGGTGTCTATTTTTTGGGGATCGAGGTTTAGTTATTTTTGGGAATGAGGGTTCGGGGATTATAGGAGGTGAGTGTTTATGGATCGTAGGGGAATTGTTTTTGAAATTATTAGGTATGATTGATTATATTTTTATGAAGATAATGTTTCTTTGGGGGATTTGTATTTAGGGTTTTTTGGGATGATGGGTTGGGGTTTTTTGGGGATGAGGTATAATTTTTTTTTGACGATGAAGGTTTAGTGGTATTTAGGGGTTGAGGTTGTATGGTTTTCTAGAGATGGGGGATTAATATTTTAATGGGATAAGGTTAAATACTTTTTTGGGGATGAGGTTTTTTGGTATTTAGGTATTGATTGTTTATGGTTTTTGGGTAATAAGGTATCAGGTTTTCTTGGTCATAGAGATTAGTGTTTCTGGTGGATTAGGTCTAATGTTTTTTGAGGATGATATATTAGGGTTTATTTCTAACATTTGAATATTTTGGGGATGAGAATTTTTTATTTTCTATGGGTCATGTGTTTTGGGTTCCATAGAGATTGGGATATTGTTTTTCCTTACAGTTTCTGTTTTATTGGGACTAAGGTTTTGTGGTTTTGGGGGGTAATAGTTTAGGTTTTTTTCGAGATGATGATTTGTGGTTTTTGGGCTTTAGGTTTGGAAATATTTTTAGAATAGGGTATGGGGTTTTTTGGGGAATCAACTGTATGGGGATTTAGGGATATGGTATTGGGGATTTTTATTGATGAATATTTCGGATTTTTTGATAGGGTTTGGATTTTTGGGGCCTATGTGTTTTGGTTTTTTTGGATGGGGTTTAGTTTTTATGGGATATGGGTTTGGGGTTTTTTGGAGTTGTGTGAATTGTGTTTTTTTGGTGTTGATGGATTATGTTTGTTTAGGGTTGAGGGTTTCAGATTTTTTGTGTTGAGGATTTCTCTCTATTTAGGTCTGGTGGTTTATCATTTTTTGGGTTGGGGGTTGTTGATATTTTTGGGGTTATGGTTTTGGGATTTTATGGTACTAGGGGTTTTGAGTGGTATGGGATGATGCTTAACTTTTTTGTTAGTAGTGTCTTATGATTTCTTCTTCATAGGGCATACGGTTTTTCTAAAATGATGTTGTAGATTTTTTTTGGGATGAGGTTTTAGGGGGTTTTATATATATTTATGGTTATTTGATGTGGGGGTTTATGTTTTATTGAGTCTAAGGAATTATTGATTTTAATTGTTGAGGGTTCGTGGATTTTTTCTGATGAGGGGTTATGGTTTTTTGGTGCTACGTGTTTATGGATTTTTGGGGTTGGGGGATTATGGTATTTTGTTACTTTGGGATTTTTTTTGGTCCCAACAGTGTATGGTTTTTTATGAGTTTTTATGGTTTATTGTGGCTGTGGTTTTGGGATTTTTAGGGGTTGAATGATTATTGTTTTTTGGGGATTATGATTTAGGGTTATTGTGGATGATGTTTTGGGGATTTTGGGGCTTATATTTTGTTTTTGGGGATGATGGTTTAGGTTTTTTTTTCTTATGGTTTACCCTTTTTGGGTTGAGAGTTTATAGGATAACCCTGCTTTTATTACAAACATAAACATGATTTATTAAATAAATCATCACTTGATTGAACAATAATATTGAGAGGATTAGTGTCTTGGGGGCTTAGGATAATTACATAAAAACAAAAAACATGAAATACAACATCTTTATTGAAAACTTCCTTTACATGACCACCACATTCCCTCATACTTAGCATTGCATGGGATAACCTAAGGACAAACATGAGAAAAGGGTGAGCTATAAAGCCCAGTATGGGAGTACAGATGGAATAACATGAGGATTACAATACATGTTAGACAATAGTAATATCAATAGAGAATAAAAGAAAAAAGAACATAAAGGAATGATAATGCATGATAATCATAACATGGAAATGTGGCAACAACAATTATCATGGAATTAGCATGAGCCAAGGCTCGTTCCACATGGAGAATGAGTAAATCCTAATTGCACATAAATCACTAGTAAACCCTCATTTTACTTGAATTAGCATGATTCAACACTCGTTTTACATGACGTATCATGATACTATAATTTACCCAATGCATTGGAGCGCTATAAGGGCGCACCCTTCTTAAACATTGCATTTCATGCATAAGTGTCCCACATGGATCATAAAACATGGATTCATAAAACATAATCATTTATTCCATGATAAAGTAATGTGGAAGTTATAAATGAATAATTGTAATCAATAAGTAATGGTGCATAACGGTGGATACCCTTGATGGAGAAATGGGCATAGTATCCACTAGACAATGGCATTGTCTTGGAAAATTGCTGCGATTTCGGCAGTGTAAAGACGTGACATAAGAATTCATAAATAATAGTTGATGTGAGAGAAAGGGATTCCTCATCATATTTAAATGTAATGTTAAGTAATTAGGTCATATAGAAACATTTCCCAACAATTTTCATGGAATTTAGATTCATGATACAAAATTATTGCTTAAATGTAAATGAAGAGCGAGAAGTTCCTTTCAGAATTTCGGCATAGTAACAGGAGTACATGGGAGGAATTTAATGAGAGAGAAAGGGGTCTCCCATCATTCAAACCTAAAGAGGGAAGTATGAGGGAGGTTCGAAACCATACCCCAACATTTATAAATGAATTTAAAACGGGAAAGCTACTTAAAAAAATTGGAAAAAAAATGAGAACGGAAGTAAAAACCCATACTTGGAAGTGTGCATCCAAAGGCTAGAGGGAGGCTTGTGAGAGGCTTCTTGGGAGATTGGGGAACCTTGGGAGGATTATAGAGAGAGTTGGTAAGAGGTTGTAAGAACTCAAAAGGATTTGAGTGAGGAGGATGTCAGAGCTTGGGTGGGTTTATATAGGAAAGGGGAGGGAATTATTTATTATTTAGTTTGGGTCCCCTATCATTAAATTAATTCAAACCACAAACCATACCATAGTTTTTTCCCATGGTTTTTTTAAATGTGAAGAGGAAAAAAATATTTTATAAGGAAAAAGTCCTAATTTCTTAAAATATTAGGGTTGCTTATTTGGAGGTGAGTCACACTCCCATGTAAACTAATTTAAAATGGAAAGGTGTTGAATAGGTGTTGAGGGGTCCATTAATGCTTTGAAAAGTAAGTCAAGCAAACCAAAAATCACATTATTTTAATATTAAAACATATATTGGTCGAAAATAAATATTATTTTATTTTATTACAACACTATTTGGTCATTATGATGTCATAAACCAAAATATATATTTAAACGGTATTTAATTTTTACCCAAAAATTTGATTGTCTTAGAAAATTATGGAAAATTCACCGTTGGATAATTTCGACATACTAATTCCATAAATATAATTTATTTTATCTAAATAATTTTTAAAATATGTTAATTTTCACTTTTAAAATAAAAACTGACATTTATTGAAAATTAACGGGTTTTGACAGAAATGGATTTCAAAACATAACAAAAATTATAACTGCATTCATAAAATTTTAAGATAATTTATATTTAATAAAAATTAAATTAATAATAATTTCATTTAATTAAATTATTATTTAATTAATAAATCCCTTAATTTAATAAAATAGATTTCTTAATTAAATAATAACTAAAAACACCATTTGTACTTTAAAAACTATTTAAAATGTATCAAAAATGACTAGAAGTTATATTGATTATTATATAAAAAAATAATGTACATGACCACAATACTACTTATTTTTTAAATAACACTTTAAAATAGCTGCATAAGACCTAAGGGTAAGGTGTGCGATGGTGACAGACTCTTGGGGTGGCTCAGATAACATCTCTCGACTGGTAATTTCAATCAACTTACACTTTTCCCATAGACGGTCATGTTCGAGCTTGACATGATGAAGCTCAGCTTGGGCTTGGTCAAGAGCATAGCTCAAAGATGTCACCTCTTTTCCGACTTCGACAAATGGGCTTCATATGGGAGTAATTCTACTAGATGAGGCCATCACTTCCTTTGTATACATAAATTGTATTTGTTAAAGTCCTATATTTATACTAATCATGTGATCACTATTCAACATCTATATTAGAAACGATTAAAATTTTTAACATAAAACCAAGGAAGTTTACATTTTATATAAACATATAGAGACATTTAATTAGATCAAGAGGGATTTCCATTAATGAAAATTTGGTTCGTTACAATATTCCCCCCATATGAAATCTCTCCTTTGAAATTTTCCTTTTCACACACTAAAACAAATGTGGGTAACTCAGCTTCATCATATCCTCCGACTCCTAAGTCGCTTCTTCAAACTTGTGGTTTCTCCACAACACCTTGACGAGGGACATTGTCTTATTTCATTGAACTTTTTCCCTATGATCTATGATCTTCACTGGTTTCTCCTCATAAGAAAGATCATCTTCTAATTCTACCACCTAAGAAGAGAGTGCATGTGAAGGGTCTGGTATGTACTTCCTTAAGAGGGATACATGAAAGACATCATGTACTTTGGCAATGGCAGGTGGAAGTGCTAGTAGATAGGCCTAAGCCCCAACAAAATCAAGAATCTCAAAGGGGCCGACGTACCTTGGACTTAACTTCCCTTTCATTCCAAACCTCATGACCATATTCCACGGAGATATGCATAGAAACAGCATGTCTCCAACTTTAAACTCAGGGTCTCGTCGACGATTATCGGCATAACTCATCTTTCGACTCTGATCTGCCTTGATATGATGCTGAATGGTTTTCACCTTCTGCACCATATTTTTTGACCATTTCTATTCCATGCATCTTACGTTCACTGACCTCTTCCCAACATTCCGGTGTTCTGTACCTTTTCCCATACAGGGCTTCATATGGTGCCATTTTGATGCTTGAGTGGAAACTATTGTTATAAGTGAACTCAACCAGAGGAAGAGGTTGATTCCATCCTTCATTAAAGTCCATTGATCACGCTCTCAACATATCCTCAATTATTTGGATAGTCCGCTCAGATTGGCCATCAATTTGAGGATGATAGGCTGTACGGAAGTTCAGATTAGTATTCAGAGCATGTTGAAGACTCTTCCAAAACATAAAGGTGAATCTTGGATCTCGGTGAGACATAATAAATAGTGGTACTCCATGCAACCTTACCACTTCCCTGATATATATTTGTGCTATTTTATCCAAAGAGAAATCCTATTGAATAGCAATGAAGTGTGCAGTCTTTGTAAGATGATCCACAACATCCCAGATTACATTGTTGCCTTTGGATGTCCTTGGAAGTCCGGTGACAAAGTCCATGGTGATGTTCTCCCATTTTCATTCTGTTATGGGAAATGGTTGCATCATCCCCTTAGACTTCTACCTATCTACCTTCACTTGATGAAACACCAGGCCCATTGAGGTATATTCTCTGATCTCATTCTTCATATTATCCCACCAAAAGTTTTCACAGAGATCTCGATACATCTTTGTGCTCCCTGCACGAATAGAGAAATTTAAACTACGTGCATCATCCAAAAGTTCCTTCTTCAGCTCCAAATTTTATAGAACACATAGTCTTTTCCAAAACCACATAATTCCTTCTTCATTAACATTAAACTCTGAGGATTTACCCTTTTTTATAGCTTCCACTTTTTCTTGAATTCCCACATCATCCTTTTGAGCACCCTTTATCCTTTCCAAATGAGGCGGTTGAGCAATCATTTGTGAAAGGATTGATGATGTTCCCTTCTCTATGATTCCCATTTCCATATTCATCAAATCTAATAAGATTGGATCCTTCTCAGTTCTCATCATTGAATGAATCGCTGGGTCCTTTCTACTTAGGGAGTCTGCCACCTTGTTCGCTTTCCTAGGTTGGTAATGTATTGAACAATCATAATCCTTGATGAGATCTATCCATATTCTCTGGCGCATATTAATCACTTTCTATGTGAATATATATTTAAGACTCTTGTGGTCAGTATATATCTCACATTTCTCTCCATAGAGATAATGCCGCCATATTTTCACAGCAAAGATCACAGCCGCCAACTCCATATCATGTGTTGGATAGTTTCGCTCATGGATTTTCAACTACCTTATGGCGTAGGATATCACTTTATCATTCTGTATCAGCACACAGCCTAATCCCTTCTTCGAAGCATCACTTTATACCAAAAAAAGTTCCCCACTTGTGGGTAAAGTGAGCACGAGCGCCGTGATAAGCCTAATTTTCAACTCCTTGAAGTTTTCTTCACATTCATCACTCAAATAAAACATTACTCCCCTTCAAGTTAGCTTGGTAAGAGGATTGGAAAATCGTGAGAAATTCGTCACAAATCGTCGATAATATGTAGTTAACCCCAAGAAGCTACGGATATCCTTTACCGATGTTGGCCCTGGCCATCCCTCAATTGCATCTGTTTTGGAGGGGTCCATAGATATCCCATTGCTTGTGATGATATGGACCAAGAATAAGACCTCTTTCAACCAGAACTCAAATATTTTGTACTTTGTATAGAGATTCTCCTTGCGCAAAGTCTCTAGTACCGATTTTAAATGCTTTTCATGATCCTCCTTGGTTTTGGAGTATATTATAATATCATCTATAAATACTACCAAAAAATATTCAAGGTAATATCTAAAGACTCTATTCATCTAGACCATGAATATTGATGGATAATTAGTGAGTACGAAAGAAATTACTATGAATTTATAGTTCCTGTATCTTGTGCGAAAAGCAGTCTTGGGGATATCTTCCTTCTTCACCCTTACATGATAATATCTTGACCGTAAGTCCACCTTGGAGATGTATTGTGCTCCATGCAGATGTTCGAACAAGTCATGAATTCGTGGGAGATGATACTTGTTCTTTGTCATGATTTTTTTAAGTTCACGATAATTGATGCAAAGCTGCATTGACCCATCCTTCTTCATGATGAAGAGGACTGGTGGACCCCTTGGTGAAGCACTTGGGCGTATAAACCCTTTATCCAGATTCCCCTTTAGTTATTTACTCAGATGTTCAATCTCAACAACATCCAATCTATATGGAGTCATAGATATTGGTAGCGCCCTAGGTATAATTTCAATTGAGAACTCAGAATCTCTTCTAGGAGGAAGACCAAGCAGTTCCTCGAGAAACACTTCATCGAATTCCCTCACAATATGAATTTATTCAAGGATGGTTTCATCCTTGGACTCAATCATCTAACCCAGACACACATGCTCATAATGTAGTAATATACATGCTTGAGATGATGGAGCTAATGTAGATTCATCTTCCTCATTACACTTGTAAAGAATCAGGGGTCGATTCTCCATATGGAGTGTGATTTCCCTTTTCCTAAAATTTATGTTGGCACTATATAAGGAAATCCAATCCATGCCATGAATTGCATCAAATTCCACCAGAGGGAGTATGATGAGGTTCTCTGGGAAATTCAGTCCACAATAAATAACAGTGGAGGACTTATATTCATGGGATGCAATAATTTCTCCATTTTCGGTACTCACCGACATCTTTACTTCCAAAATTTGTGGTAGTGTTGTGATTGTTCTACTAAACATTCGACATATAAATGAATGCGTAGAACCTGAATCAGAATGTATGTTCACTATTCTTGAATGAATAACTAGTTTACCTGTCACCACTTCGTTGTCGGGGTTCACTTCAACAGAAGTGATGGCAAAAGCTCTTCCATGATGCCTTGGAGGTTGTTGGTCACCTCCGAAAACCCCTGGAATAGGGAATTGATTTGAAAAATGACCTGATTCTTTGTATTTGTTAAATTGAAAAATGCGTTGAGGTTCGAATGGAGTGTTCTTATCCTGTTTCGCAGCCTTGGGTCTTTCTTTCCGATAGTTTATAGCTAGGTACCCTTCTCTTCCACAACTGAATCATTTTCTCGTCTCCTTAAGGCAATTTCCATGGTGCTTAATTCTGCACTTTTGGATAGAGGGGTGCTGGATATTCTTAGAATAGTTGGATTTATCCATCGGACCACCAGCATTTAATTCCACTTTAGACTTCTTGTCCCCTTGATACCCATGTGATTCTCCGATCTCCATTTCGACCTTGAGGGCACATCGGAAAATTTCCTCATAGCTGTCGAAGTCACGGATCGCTAATTCTTTCCGCAATCTAGGATTCATGCCACCAAAGAAGCGGTCAACATTGTATTAGGTGTTAACGACAAATCCCAAAGAGTGTCGTGCAAGCCTTGTGATGTTTGCATCGTACGCTCCAACAGATTCTTTATTTTTTTTTCTTGAGGGAAAGGAGGTCCCTTTCCATCTTAATCTGGAGGGTGCGCAGAAAATATTTATCAAAAAACATCTTCCAAAAATCCTTCCATTCCAACGCCTCGATCTCCTCCTCAGACTTCATATTTTTTATCAACATCCACCATTGTTCAGCTTCACCCTCCATATGATAAGCATCCAAGATAACCTTCTCTTGTTCAGAACATTGAATGATGGAGAAGATCTTTTCAATGGAGTTGATACATTGTTCAGAAAACGTGGGATTAGATGATCCACTAAAATTATGAGGCCTTTTCCTCATGAAGAACTCAATAGTAACTTTTTCCTTCTTAGGGGGGGGGGGGTTTGGGCATTCTCTTGACCCGTGTTTCTAGTCAAAATGTTAGTTAGATGAGAGAGAAGCGTGAAAAAGTTTGATATTCCTGCTGCCATTGGATTGGGAATCTCATTAGTACAGTCATAACACTGATCTTAACAATGGTTGTTAGCCCGAGTCCTCATATTACCAACCATTGGCTGGAATAAAAGGAATGAAAGGGGTAACACATAAAGGGTAATCCAAAGAAAAAATTTCACGAATTGTAAATAAAATTTTATTTCCTTAACTCATGAGTCTATAGGCTTTAATCTAGGCGTTTCATGATATAATTTCTAACATATATTCGTAGGGGAATTTTTTAATTCTCCTAATAAGGGTTCATAATAAGATTTTGAATTTATCAAAACATATCCCCCGAGAGTGTCATAACCAAGAGTGCAGCAAGGCTCATTGTCGTACACTAGTTACCGTTCGAGTCTAGCTCAAAGTGGTGTTTTCAGGTTTTACCCCTAGGATACATCTGTGCCAGAGCCGCCTCTACCTGCTCTTATCCAGACAGGGATGTATTTGTTTGATAAACCACTTACTCAGTACTTACCAAATCTTTGGGATATTTTTATTATACTTATTCTTGTATCTAAGTCTTTACTAGGGTTTCTTAATCCCAACAATAACTAAACCTATAATCTGATACCAACTACGACAACTCAGATTCTATTACAAACTTAACCATGATTTATTACATAAAACACCACTTGATACAACAAGAAGATCGAGAGGTTTAGTGTCTTTGTGGCTTAGGATCATTACATAAAAACATAAAACATGAAATACAACATCTTTATTGAAAACGTTCTTTACATGACCACTACATTCCCTCGTACTTAGCATTGCATGGGATAACCTGAGGAAATGCATAAGAAAAGGGTGAGCTATAAAGCACAGTAAGGGAGTACACATTGAATAACATGAGGAGTAAAATACATGTTAGACAATAGGAATATCAATATAGCATAAAATAAACGTGAACATAAAGGCATGATAACGCATGATAATCATAACATGGAAATGTGGCAACAACACTTATCATGGAATTAACATGAGCCAAGGCTCATTGAACATGGAGAATGATTAAATCATCATTTCACATAAATCATGAGTAAACCCTCATTTCACTTGAATTAGAATGAGTCAACACTCATTGCACATAACGTATCATGATACTATATTTTACCCAATGTGTTGGAGCGCTATAAGGGCGCACCCTTCTTAAACATTTAATATAATTCATTAGTGTGCCACATGGATCATAAAACATGGATTCAATAAATATAATCATTTATTCCACGAAAAAATTATGTGGAATTCATAAATGAATCATTGAAATCAATATTTAATGGGGCATAAACATGGATACCCTTTATGGAGAAATGAGCATGGTATCCACTACACAATGTGATTGGCTTAGAAAATCAGTGCGATTTTTACAGCGTAACGATGTGACATAAGAATTCATAAAAAATTGTTGATGAGAGAGAAAGGGGATCCTCGTTATATTTAAATGTAATGGGAAGTAAGGAGGTCATATAGATACATGTCCCAACAATTTTAATGGAATTTAGATTTATGATACAAAATTATTGCTTGAATGTAAAAGAAGAGAGAGAAGTTCCTTTCGGAATTTCGACATAGTAACGGGTGTACATGGGAGGCATTTAATGAGAGAGAAAGGGGACTCCCATTATTAAAACATAAATAGGTCAGTATGATGGATGTTAAAAACCATACCCCAACATTTATAAATGATATTAAAAGGGAAAAAAAACTAAAAGAATATTGGAATAAAATGAGAAAGGAAGAAAAAACCCTTACTTGGAAGTGTGTTTCCAAAGGATAGAGAGAGGCTTTTGAGAGGCTTCATGGGATATTGATATACCTTGGGAGGATTCTAGAGAGATTTGGGCAGAGGTTGGATGAACTCCAACGGCTTTGAGTGAGGAGGAAGTGGGAGCTTCGGTGGGTTTATATATGAAAGGTGAGGGAATTCTTTATTATTTAGGTTTGGGTCCCCTTTCATTAAATTAATCCAAAGCACAAAACATACCATGGTTTTTGACCATGGTTTTTAGAAAAGGGAAGAGGAAAAAAGTATTTTATAACGCCAAAGTCCAAACTTCTTAAAATATTAGTGTTTCTTATGTGTATGTGAGTCACACTCCCATGGAAAATAATTTAAAAAGGCAAGGTGTTGAATAAGTATTGAGGGGTCCATTAATGCTTTTAAAAGTAAGTCAAACAAACCCAAAATCACATTATTTTAATGTTAAAATATATATTTTCCGAACATAAATATTATAGTATTTTATTAAATCACTATTGGGTCATAATGATGTCATAAAACACATTATATATTTAAACAGTATTTAATTTTTACCCAAAAATTTGACTGTCTTAGAAAATTATTAAAAATTTACCATTGGATAATTTCGATGTCCTGATTCCAGAAATAAAATTTATTTTATCTATATAATTTTCTAAATATGCTAATTTTCACTTTTAAAATAAAAACTGATAGTTATAGAAAATTCACTGGTTTTGACAGAAATGGTTTTCAAACCATAACAAAAATTACAAGTGCATTCATAATATTTTAAGATCATTTATATTTAATAAAAATTAATTTAATAATAATCTTATTTTATTAAAATATTATTTAATTCAAAAATCCCTTAATATAATAAAATATATTTCTTAATTAAATAATAACTAAAAACACCATTTGTACTTTAAAAACTATTTACAATGTATCAAAAATGACTAGATGTAATATTCATTATTATAAACAAAAATAATGTTCATGAACATAGTACTACTTATTTGTAACATAACCCCTTAAAACAGCTGCATAAGACCTAAGGGTAAGGTGTGTGATAATGACAGACTCTTGGGGTGGCTCGGATAACATCGCTCGAGTGGTAATTTCAATACACTTCCACTTTTCCCATAGACGGCCACATTTGAGCTCGACAGGATGAAGTTTAGCTTAGTTTTGGTCAAGAGAGAAGCCCAAAGATGCCATCTCTTTTCCGAGCTCTGACAAATGGGCTTCGTATGACACAATTCTACTGGATGAGGTCATCGCTTTCTTTGTCTGAGTAAATTGGATTTTAAAAGTCCTATATTTATACTAATCATGTGATCACTCAACAGTTATCTTAGAAATTGTCAAAATTATTATCATAAAACCAAGGAAGTTGACATATTATATAAACATAATGAGACATTTAATTAGATCAAGAGGTATTTCCATTAATGAAACTATGGGTCGTTACAGTTTATGGTTTTTTGGGGCTGGGGGATTTTAGTTTTTTAGGTATTAGGGGTTGGGGATTGTTTTGGGGAATTGTGTAAGGATTTTTGGTGATGCGGGATATGGGGTATGTGTGTTTAGTGTATTATAGAATTGAGAGTTTAGTGTTTTCTAAGATTATTGTTTAGGTGTTTTTTTTAATTGGGTTTATAGATTTTATTGGCAATGTGTTAAGTGTTTTTTTAGGACTGTCTAGGGAATTTTATTGATAATGTTATATGATCTAATAGGGCTGAGGGTTTAAGGTTTTTGGGGATGCAGGTTTAGGGTTTTTAGGAATGAAGGGTTTAGTGTTTTTTGGGGATGTAGTTTTAGGGTTTTGGGGGAAGAGGGTTTGGGTTTGTTTATTGACTAATGTTTAGGTTTTTTTTGGGGATGAGGGTTTAGTGTTCATTGGGGATGATGGTTTAGGGTGTATTAGAATAAGGGTTTGTGGTGTTTTGGGAATTATGTTTTTCGTTATTTTTGGGATGAGGGATTAGTGTTTTCTACTGATGGGGGTTTTTTGTTTGTATTTGTAGATGTTTTGATGTTTTTTTTGACAATGATGGTTTTTTTCTTAATAAGATGATTTAGGATTTTATATTAGAAATGGTTTTTTGAATTTTAGGGAATGAGGGTTTAAAGATTTTTTTGTGGATATTTGATTTTTTGGGGTAGAGGTTGTAGGGTTCTTCAGGGAAGAGAGATTAGTGATTTTTATGTCTAGGAGTTTATGGTTTTTCAGAATGATTATTTATATTTTTTTGGAATGATGATTTTGGAATTCTTATGGATGACAGTTTAGGTTTTCTTTGTGCATTAGGATTAGTATTTTTTTATATTTGTTGTTATATTGGCTTTTTGGGGTGAGGGTTATTTCTTTTGGGGGATATGGGTTGGGTTTTTTTGGGACAATTTCTTTTTGGTTTTCTAGGGATGTGGTTTAATTTTACATTTGGGATAATGTATTAGGGTTTTTTCAATGTTATTGATTAAGGTTTTCATGGGAAATCAATTTTTTTTGTTTTTGGGGTTGAGGGTGTTTTTTTATGAGGCTTTAAGGTTTTTTAATCTGAGGGTTTTTTATTTATTGTTTTTATTAGTTTTTGTTTTTTTCTTTTGTTGGTTTGGGGGTTTTGAGTCATAGGGTTGATGGTGTTCCTAGGTCATGGTTTCAAGTTGTTTGGGAATGATGGGTCATTCTTTTTTGGGAATGTGGGTTCTGGGTATTTTGGGTATAAGAATATATGTTTTTTCAGTGAAGGGGGTTCAGTATTTTACAAGCCATGGAGTTTAGGGTTTTTGTTGGATGAGGTTTACTAGATTATTGTGAATGATGGTTACTGATGTATTTTGGATAAGGAATTAGTGTTTTTAGGCAGTCATGGTATAGTATTTTTTTGGTGACAATGATTATAGGTTATATGATTCTTAGGATTTTTGGTTTTTTGTGGATGATGATTTGGGGATTCTAATAGCTTAATGGATAAGATTTTCTAGGGGATGAAGGATTTGGATTTTTTTGGATGAGGTTTTAGTTAATAATATGGAATAGGGTCTATGTTATTTGGTTTTAGTGGTTTATAGACTTATGAGGCTTAGGGTATATGATTTTTTGTGGCTGAGGTGTTATGTTTATTTGGAAATTTTGGTTTCCTATTTTTTGGGCTGTGTGTTTTTTGTGTTCTAGAGATGAAGTATTATTATTTTTTGGTTTTAAGGAATAGGGTTATTGGGGATGAAGTATTTGGGTTCTTTAGTGCTGAGGGATTTTAGTTTTTTTTGGACTGATTGTATTGTGATTATGGGGGGTGTGGGTTTTTGGTTTTTATGGATGTGGATATTGGATATTTTTTTGATTAGGGATTGGGGTTTTTTTGGATGAGGGTTTTAGGTTTTTATGATTGATTAATTATGTATTTAACATGTGAGGGTTTAGGTTTTCTAGAGGATAATGATTTAGGGTTTTGATGTAGATGTTTTTTGGATATTTTGGGATATGGTTTAGTGTATTTAGGATGGAGTGTTTGGAGGTTTTTTAGGATGATTTTTTGATAGTTTTTTGGGATGATTTTTTGTGGGTTTATGTGGATGATGTTCGAGGGTTTTTTCGTTCTATGTGTCTGGGTTCTCTAGGGCTTAGGGTTTGTAGATTGTTTTTTGGTTTTTTGATTTTAGTTTTTGGGGTATATTGGAGGTGCTGGTTTAAAGCATTTTATGGATGAGGGTTTCAGTTTATTTGGGGATGAGGGTATGGGTTTTTGTGGTATAATTATTTTGTGTTTTTTTATGTGAGTTTAGGGTTATTTGTAGAAGATGGTTTTTCTATTTTATATTTTGGCTCTTTATTCAAATGAGTGTTAAATGGTTTTTTTTTTCTGGGGTCTAGGTTTATCTGGGGATAATTTATCAGATTTTTATAGTTATGTGTGTTAATGGTTTTTTGGAGCTGATCCTTTTGGTTTTTTATAGATAAGGGTATAGAGTTTCTTAGGTCAAAGGATTTCGGGTGTTTTGTGGTGTAGGGTTTTCTATTTGGGGGAAACATGTTTATTTTTTTATAGGATAAGGGTTGATGGTTTTTTAGGGATAAGTGTTTAGTTTTTTTTGTTTCTAGTGTTTAATGTTATTTTGATCGATGTTTTTTCATTTGTGGGTCAGATGTGCTAGATGTTTTATATGGTAGAGTGTTTTGTTTTATTATTGAGGATTTAGTACATTTGGTTGCTTTGGTATAATTTTTTTTGAATGAAGGTTTGGATTTTTTGGGTTTGAGGGGTTAGGGGTTTTCAGGGTAGTGGGTGAAGTGTGTTTTGGGTATGTGGGATTATGGTTTATTTGGGACTGAGGGTATAGGTATTTTTTGGATTTCAGTTCGAGGATTTTTTTGTGAGATGTGTTTGGGTTATTTGTGGAATTGGTGTTTAGGAATTTTTGGTCGAAGGTGTTTTCGATTTTTTCGGTTCATGGATTAGGGGTTTTTTATCCAACGGTTAATAATTTTATGTGAATGAGGATTTTGAATTTTTTTGAAGGGTTAATGGTTTATTGGGGTTGATGATTAACATTATTCAAGCTGAGGGAATATAGTTTTTTGGGTTTTATAGTTTACATTGTTTAAGGATAAGGGCTTATGATCCTTTGGGGATTAGGGATTAAGATTATTTTGATCGAGGTTTTAGGATTTTTTAGGCTGTGGTTTTCTTTCTACTAAGTGTTAATTGTTTTGGGGATAAAGGTTTAGGGTTTTTTGTTGATGAGGGATTAGGGTTTTCGTTGGGATGTTGTTATAGGGGTTTTTTGTATGATTATTTAGTGTTTTTTTGGGATTATGGTTTGTATTGTTTTGTGGTGCTAATGTATGATGTGTTCTTTTTTGGAGCCCATTGTTTTGGGTTCTTCAGGGATAATGGTTTATAGGATCTTATGGATGTGTGATCAAGGTATTGGGGAATTAGTGATTACATTTATCTAGAGCCTAAATATTATTCTTTTTTTTCTGTGTGTATAAATGTTTTATGGTAGGGCTATTAGAGGTTTTGGGGATGTGGCTTCATGTTATCTTCATTGTTGAGGAGTTTTGTTTTTCTCGGGCCTATTGATTGGGGTATTTTAGGGATGTGGGTTTTTATTTTCTTCGGAATGATGGTTTTGAGTTTTGTTTTGGGTGAGGGTTTTTGTGTTTTTTGGAACTAAGGGTTTATTTTTTTGGGGTGGTATAGAATTTGGGAGTATTTATTTATTATGATTTGGGGTTTTTTATGGTAGGTGTTTATTGTTTTTTGTACCTGATTGATTGGTGTTTTTAGGGAACCTGGTTTGGGGTTTTCTTGTCCTGAGGGTTTTGGTTATTTGGGCCAAGGTTTTGAGGTTTTATTTATCATTATTTGGGTTTTTTACAGATGAGGATTTTTGAGATTTACTGGATAATTATTTTCTATTTTCCTAGGATAGATGATATAGGATTTTGTGACCATGGGATTATGAATTTTGTTGTCCAGTGTTTATTGTTTTATGGGGATGAGGGTTTAATATTATTTTGGTCACAATTTTTAGGGTTTTTGGGGATGAAGTTTTTTTTATATTTTCGGTTTGGGGGTTTAATGTTTTCTAGGGCTGAGGGTTTGCGAATTTTGTTATTAGAATTTAAAAAAAATTTGGGACCTAATTTTTTTGGGTGTTTTAAGGATGAAGGAGTAGAAGTTTTGGTCATATGGTTATAGAGTTTGTATAAAAATTGATGTTTCGAATTGTTTAGTATGAGGGATGTGGTTTTTTTCAGACGAGGTTATAGGGGTTTTTTGGAGGTTAGTGTTTATGGTATTTTGGTGATGAGTGTTTATTATTATTTTTATATATGAATAATTTTTTCTTGAGCATTGGAATTAGGGTATTTGGGGATAATAGTTTATTGTATTTTGGATATAATGTATTGGATTTTTCAGGGATGAGGTTTCTGGTTTTTTGGGGAATGAGTGTTTACAGTTTTTTAGATAAGAGGTTTTTTGGATTTATGGTTCTTATTAATTTATTCATCCAGGGGATGAGGGATTATTTTTCATTCTTGTGGTGGATTTATGACGTTATGGGATATGAGTTTATGGTAAGGGTTTAGAGGTTTTAGGGTTTCATAGAGGTGATGGTTTAAAATTTATTGAAGATGCAGGATTAGGGTTTTTGGGGATAAGTGTTCTAGGAATTTTGGGGATATTTTTAGGTTTCTCTGTGTTGATGTATTAGAGTATTCTTGGATGAGGTTTTAGGGTTTCATGGGGAAGTGTTATTATATTTATTTTACTCCTATTGTTCATGGCGTTTTTTTGCTGATTGTTTATAATTTTTTGGGTCATATGGTTTAGGTTTATGTGGGGAAGAGTGTTTAGGGTTTTGGGACTAATCATTCAGGGTCTATTGTGGATGGGGAATAAGAATTTTTTAAAGGCAAGGTTATAGGGTTTTTTGGGGCTTATATTTTCATAATTTTTAGTATGAGGGTTTTGGGTTCTTTTGGAATAAGGTATTTGGGTTTTTTGGGTGGAGGTTTTAGTTTTATGATGTAGATTGTATATTTTTTTGAGGGATTGAGATTGTGGTTTTTTGCGGTGGATGATTTTCTATTTTCTATAGTGTAGGGTTTAGGGTATTTTAGAGCTAGTTTTTAAACATTTTTTTGGCTGAGTGACAATAATTTCTTGGGACTGATGGTGTAGGGTTATATGGGCTATGGGTTAAAATTACATTGGGGTAGAGGGTTTGGATATTTAAAAACAGAGAGTTTAGGGTATTTTTTGGATGATATATTAGGGTATATTGGAGATGATGTTTTATTGTTTTGGGGGATTATGGTTTTGGTGTTTTTTGAGGATGGGGTTTTAGGGGGGTTTTGGGATGAGGGTTTATGTTTTTTTGGGATTAGGGATTACAGTTTTTTGGGGTTTTTGGTTTTGTGATTATTTGTGGAAGAGGGTTTAATGTTTTTTCGGTTAATGATTTGGGTTTTTTTAGGTTCTTGGATCTAGTGTTTTTTTTATGATGGTTTTTTTGGGGGGGAAAATGTTTTTTATTTTTGGGGTCATGTTGTTTGGTGTTTGTGGGTGAGTAATTATGGTTTTGGGGGATGATGTTTTTTAATTTTTTTGTGAAAATGGATTTTTTTGTGGTTGAGGGTTTTGTGTTTTTTCTGTAGAGGTTTTAGGGTTTTTTGGGATGATGGTTTAGGGTTTTTAGTGGTGTAGGATTTTGGGTATTATGGGACTGAGGGTATTGGATTTTTATGGCATAAGGTTCATGGATTATTGGGATGATGGGTATTGGTTTTTTTCTGATGAAATTTTTTTTAGGTTTGAGTTAGTACCCATTTTTTGGATCATTATTTAAGTTTTTTAGTGTCATGGGGTTTATGTTTTTCTATGTCGAAGGGTTTATGGATTATTGGGGTTGATGTTTTGGAGTTTTTTGAGTTCAGGTTTATAGTATAATGGGGTTGTGTGTCAGTTGGTTTTTTGGTTGAGGGATTTTTTTTGTAGCCAAGGGTATTGGGTTTTTAGTGATAAATGGATAGTGTTTTTATGGGGCAAGGGTTGTGGTTTTTGGAAGGCTGATTGTATTATTTTTGTGAATGAGGGATTGTGGTTTTATAGTGTTGAGTGTTTATGGTATTTGGGGATGAGTGTCTGGATTTTTTTGGGATGAGATTTTGTGGGTTTTTAGTTCCCTAGAATTAAGGTCTATTGGATATGTGGTTTTTTGGTTTTTTTTGGTTGAGTGTTTCGGGGTTTTTGTTAATTAGGGATTCTAGTTTTTTATGGCCATGTGTATGGGGTTTTGTGGGGATGGGGTAAATGTTTTTTGGGGCTTCATTTGTAGGTTTTTATGGGGATAAGGTTTAATAGGTTTGGGGGCCGAGGGTTTGGAATTTTTGTGTTAGAGGTTGTAGGGATTTTGTGTTCTGTTAATGTTTTGATTTTTTCGATGATGGTTTTAGTATTTTTGGATGATCCTTTAAGATTTTACATGTTTAAGGGTTTAGGATTTTTTGGGGCCTATGAATTATGGATTTTGGAGATAGTGGGATAAGGGTTTTTATTTGGGGGGAGTGATTAGGGGTTTTTGCATGTCAGGGTTTAGGGTTTTTTTTGGAGATGGTGGATTTTGGAAATCTTGGGTAGGGGGTTATAATAATTTGGGGCACATGATTAATTTATTTTTGGGGAATATAGAAGAGGGTTTTTATGGGGCATAGGGCTTATAAATTTTAGTGCTAAGAGGTTAGGTTCCCCTAGGTATGATGATTTACGGAATGTTGGGATAAGTTCGGATTGTTTTTTAGATGAGGTTTATTTTATTTTTGGGTCCAATGTCATTGTGTATTTTTGTGGTTGTGGTATTTCGGTGTTTTAGGGGAGAGAGATTATGTATTTTGGGGTTAGGGGGTAGGTTATTCATGGGGATGAGGGTTTAGTTTTTTGTGGTTTAGGGTATAGTATCTTTGGTAAAAGGTCTATGGGTTTTTGTGAGAAATGGTTTATGTTTTTCGGGGGTTGGGGATTATGTTATTTATTTTCTAGGGGTTTATTGTATTATGGATTGGAGGGTTTTGTGTTTTTCGGGACTAAGGGAATAGTTTTTTTATGCAGAGGGGTTATTGATTTTCGGGGACAAGGGTTTTGGATTTATGTTTTAATGATTAGTTTTTTCTGAATCGAGGGATTATAACATTTCTAGGACGTGGGGATTAGTTATTTATGTGAATGAGGGTTTAAAAATTTTTTGGGGTAAATATTTTAGGGTATTTTTGAGGATTTTGGTTTAGAGAATTTTTGGGAGATGATTTCAGCGTTTTTTCGACTTCAGGGGTTTTCATTTTTTGGGCCGAGGGTTTAATGTTCTAGGGATAAATGAACTGGTATTTATAGAGATGATTGTTAAATTAATCTTAGTTCATATAATTTAGTTCTTCATGGGGATAATGTTTTACTGTTTTCATGTGAAGAGGGTTTATTGTTATTTGGTGAAAAGGGTTTAGAGTTTTCAGTAAGAAAATGCTTTTCATTTTATGATACTAGGATTCAGGGGTATTGGATTTTTGATTTTTTAGTCATTTGGGGTTTTGGTTTAATGGTGTTTTCGGTAGGTTTTTTGGGAACACGGTTTAATTTTTGTAGGGTCTGACATTTTAGTTTAATTTTTGTCCTAGGGTTTTTAGGATTTATTGGCCATGAGTTTATTATTCATTTTTGGTTATAGTTTTTTAGGTTTTTTTGGACATGATGTTTTGGGTTTTTTCAGGAATATTTTTTAATTCATTTTTTGTATGAGGGTTTATGATTTTTTGGGGCCACATGGTTTCATGTTATACATGGATGTGGTTTGAGGTTTTTTAGGACTGAGGGTTTTGGTTCTTTTGGGGCTGAATGTTTAGGGTTTTTTGGCCACATGTTTTCCATTTATTAGGGATGAGGGTTTAGAAATTTTTGGGTATGTGGGGTTAGGGATACTTGGGGATGAGGGTTTGGGGATTTCTAGGGATTAGGGATTACTGTTATTTCTGGCTGAGGGTTTTCTATTATTTACACCCGAGGATTTTTGGTTTTTTCTGGTTAGGGGTTGGTGCTTATTGGTGTTGAGGGTTTAGGGTTTTTAGATCTGATGGATTAGGGGTTTTTTGGGAGGTGATGGGTTTTTGTTTTTTTCAACTGAGGGATGAGGTTATTTTCAGGATAAGGGTCTATAGTTTTTTAGATAATGTTTAATGGTTTTTGTAGTTGGTGGTTAAGGATTTATGGGGTTGAGGGGTTAATGTGTTATGGGGTTGGAGATTATTCTTTTTGGGGGCCTGAGGGTTCATGTATTTTGTTGTTGTGCCTACGGTTTTTGGTGGCTAAGGGGCTAATTTCATTTGGCAAGAGGGCTTATGGTTTTTTAGGATTCATGAATTACCTTACATTTGGACTGAGTGTTTGGTGTCTTCTTGGGACTATGTGTTGAGTTTTGTTGGGGATGTGGGTATTATTTGTTTGTTGGTTCAATGTTTAGTATTTTTTCGGAATATGTTTTTGGTTACATGGGGTATATGGTTTAGTGTTTTTTTGGATGGTTTGTTTATGGTTTTTAGTTCTAGGGTTTACGTTTTTTTTGGAATTAAGGTATTTTATTATTTTTGCGCTTAATTTTAAAAAACAAATGGGGTTGAGGCTTAGGATTTTATTGGATCAGAGTTTATGGTATTTCAGTTTGAGCGTTAATGGATTTTTTAGAATGAGTGTTTTTGGTTTTTGGGAAAGATGATTTAGGGTTTTTAGAAAAATGATATTGTGTTTTTTAGGATTTAGGTTCTAGGTATATTTTGTTATAGGGTTAACGGTCTATGTTTTTTTTTTGTATAGGTTTTTATATAATTTGGGGTTGAGGGTATGAGTTTTTTTGGGATAAGGGTATATGATTAATTGGTTTTATGGGAAATTTTTTTTGGGACTCAGGGTTTAGGGTTTTTGTGGGATAAGTTTTAATAGTTTATATAGTTAAGGGTTTACAGTTTTTTGGAGATGAATTTTTATGGTTTTTTAGGTGGAGGGTTTTGGGGTTGTTTTTCCGAGGTTTTAGTAATTTTGGGATGAGGCAATATATTTTTTTATTGATGAGAGATTTGGTTTTTTTTTGGGTTTGAGGGGATTTGGGGTATGAGGTTTTAGGTTTTTTAGCCCAAAGGACTGATGGATTTTTTGGATCCAATGGTTTAGGGGTTTTTTTGAGGTTGAGGGGTTACAGTTTTTTGAGGCTGAAGATTTAATGTTTCTATGGATAGGGGAATAGAGATTATTGGGATGACGATTTATTGTTTTTTTGGGGTTAACGATTTAATGTTTTGTGGGGAATACTATTTAGGGCCTATTTCTAAACTATGGATAGGGTCATTTTTTTATGAGGGTTTAGGGTTTTTGTAGCCAAGTGTTTAGTGATTTTTAGATTTTATGGTTTTCGATTTTCGGTGGAAAAGTGTTTGTGGATATTTTTGGATGAGTATTTAGGGTTTTTTGGGAAGAGGGTTTATGGTGTTATAGGTATAAGGATATAGTGTTTTTTGGGGTAGAATGTTTAGTATTTTTTAGGGGTTTGGGTTTAGGGTTTTTTTGAGTCTATGGGATTAGATATTTACTGTTACTGAGTTTTTAGAATTCTTGTAAGACAATTTTTTATGGTTTTTGAACCTTATGGTTTCGGGTTTTTTTTGGATGATGGTATTTTGTAATTTTGGGATTAGGTTTTATGGTTTTTTTTCTAGGATGGTTTTTATTTTTTTAGGGATTATTATTTAGGGACTTTTTTGGCTGGGAGATTTTTCATTTTGGAAAATATGAGATTGAAATTTTTAGGGATGAGGTTTTATGTATTGTTAGGATTGTTGGTTTAGGATTTTATGGGGATATGGGTTAATATTTTTATGTTCATCTGTTTGATGGTTTTCTAGGTTGAGGTTTGGGGGGATTTTCACTGTTGGTTTGGGGTTTTTTGTGGATGAGGGTATATTGTTTTTTGATATGTGGATTTAGGGGTATTTTTTGGATGATGGTTATTAATTTTTTTCATCTGATAGTGTAGGACTTTGGCCTTATGTGTTTAGTGTTTTTTGGCATATGATGTTTTTTGGTTTTTTGGGTGGAGTGATAAGGGTTTTGGTGGGGTGAGGGTTAGTGGCATTTTTGGGATAAGGGTTTAGGGTTTATTAGTGCTGATGTTATAGTGTTTTTTGTAGATGAGGTTATATTGTATTTTTGGGATTAGGGATTAGGGTTTTTATGGATGAGGGTTTTGATAATTTTCTATTTTATGGTCTAGGGTTTATTGTGTATGAGGTTATACGAGTTTTTAGGTAATTGGTTTAGTATTCAATGGGATGACTGTTTCTGGATTTTTTTTGTGAATGAGGATTTTGATTTTCATAGTCAAGGGTTTTTGTATTTTGGGGATTCCATTTTTGTGATTTTTTGGTCTGATAATTTATGTTTTTATATTTAATATGATATAGGGTTATTTTTGGATGGCAGTTTAGGGTTTTTTGGGTTTAGGGTTTCTTAGGGAAGAGGGTTTTGGGATTTTTAGTATTGAGTTGTTGTGGTTGTTTGTGGTTGAGGATATTAGGGTTTTTTTGTTCAGAGGGTTTTGGATTTTTAATGCAGAGGGTTTCATGTTTTGGGGACTAACGTTTTAGGGTTTTTTATGTAGTACTGTTTGGGGTATCTTTGGGATAATTTTTTTAGTTTTTTGGGGCCATGCTATTAGGGTTGTACGGTTGGAGGTGAGTTTTTTGGGGTTATGGTTTTATGAATTTTTTGGGCAATGGGTTGAGCAATTGGCGGCACGATGGTCTCAGGATTTTTGTAGTTCATGATATTTATTTGTTTAGTACTGATGATTTGAACTTTTTTGGGGTATAGGTCTTGTGTTTTTTTTTGGAAAATGGTTTATGGTTTCATGGGGATGGTGTTTTATAGTTTTTCTGGTAGAGGGTTTATCAATTTTTAGGGGAAATGATTCTGTGTTTTTTGTGAATGAGATTTTCTGATTTTTGGTGGATGAGGTGTGAGGGTTTATTGGGGCTGATAGTCTATATTTTTCTAGGGATGAGTGTTGAGTTTTTATTGGGGAAGTTTTTCTTTTTTTTTTTGGGCTCTGGGTATTTTGTTTCTAGGGATATGATTTTTTCTTATTGGGGGAAAGGATTTTAGATTTTCTGGCACCAATGATTTATGGATTTTTGGAGTCAATATTTTGGGGATTTTCAGGGATGGGGATTTAGGGTTTTTTGTTATGATGATTTGGGGATGGGTTTCTTTGATGCTGATGGATTATGGTATTTTATGTGATGAGGGTTTAGATAATGTTCATGTCATGGTTTTTGGTTTCTAGGGCAGATGTTTTAGGGTTTTTTTCGGGATAATGGTATAGTGTAATTTGGGACAAAGCATTTAGGTATTTTTTGGCTATGAGGGCTTAGAGATTTTTGGTGTTTAGTTTTATGTTTTTTAGGGTCTAATGGTTTATTTTTTTAGAATTAATTCTGAATATTTTTTGGGTGAAAATTATATGGTATTTTGGGGATGAGGGTTTATGAATCCATTGGGACGACGATTTCAGTTTTTTTGGTGACACAGTTTTAAGGAAGGTCAGGGTGGTGGGTTTAGGGTTTTTTTGTTAGGTCATTTAGATATTTTGAGCTATTGGTTTAGGGGTTTTTGGGGAAAATAGTGTAAGGATTTTTCAGTTGTGGGTTTTGGGTTTTTATGATCTTAGGTTATATAGTATTTTTGGGATTAGGGATTAAGGTTTTTTGGGGATGGGGGCATAGGTTTGTTGGGGATGAAGTTTCAGGTTTTTTTTTTATGATTGTTTAGTTATTTTGGGGCTAAGGGATTATGGTTTTTAGTTCAATAAGTCTATTATTTTGAGGGATTTTGGTTTAGGTTTTTTGGGGATAATCATTCAGGGTTTTTTGGGGATAACTAATTAATGTTTTTTGTAGATGTGTTTTTAGAGATTTTAGGTGATCAGGATTTTTGGTTTTTTAGGCTGAGGTTTTGAGGATTTTTCAGACTACAGATTTATGGTTTTAATGATTGATTATCTTAGTTTTTTTTGGGATGAGTGTTTATTGTATTTTGGGGGTGAAGGTTTTTTTTTATTTTTGTGCATATGGATTAGGGGTTTTTATATGAGGTATAGATTTTTGGGATAGGATATAATTTATTTGGTGTTGTGGGAGTAATATTTTTTTATGATTTATGGATTATGGTATTTTTGAGGATGATGAATTTGTTCATTTTTTGTTTAGATTTATATTTTTTGGATTGAGGGTTATTTTGGGGTGAAGGATAGATTTCATTGGATATTGGCCATTCTGATTTTTTGGGATATGGGTATATGCTTTTTTTATGGTTTAATGTTTTTTGGGGATATGGGTTTATGGATTTTTAGGGATCATGAACTTTTCTATTTTTGTGATGAGGGATTAGGGTTTCATATGGAATGTAATTTATGGATTTTTTTGGGTATGATGGATTCGTGTTTTTGGGACTGAGGATTTAGGTTTTCTTGGTTCAATGGATTGCGGATTGTATGGGAGGACGTTTTTTGGGTTTCATGGTGTTGAGGATTTTGGATTTATATAAATGAGGGATAATGATTTTTTGGAGATGAGGGTTTAGGGTATTTTGGGTGGAGGGTAAATGGTTTTTAGGACTAAGGGATGAGGCTTTTTTAGGGATGGGTGTTTAGTGTATTTTGGAGCCTAGGGTTTGGTGATTTTTTGGGGATGATGTTTTAAAATATTTTTGGGATGATGGATTAGGTTTTTTGGTCCAATTATTTCATTTTTTCTGAATTGGAGGGTTTAGTGTTATTTGGGGATGTGTGTTTAGGGTTTTATTGGTTAGAGGATTTATTGTTTTTAAGGGATAAGTTATTAGGATTATTTAGGGTATATGGTATTTAGTTTTTGTGGATGATTTTTAGATAATTTTAATGCTGAGGGTTAATCATTTTTGTAACTATGTATTTTAGGTTATTTGGGGATGATTTTAGCATTCTTTATGGAATATGATATGGGGTTTTGTGGTCCATGATTAAGGGTTTTCGAGTCAAACACAGTAGAGGTTTTTTGGGTTCAGGGAATAATTTTTTATGAGGCCTTGGTTTTATGGAATTTTTGGGGTCAAGGGTTAAAATTTTTATGTTTTATGGTATATGGTATATTAGAGATGATGATTTATATGTCTCTTTTGGATAAAGTATTCATGTCTTCATACAGGCAAGCGTTTCAATGTTTTTTTTTCACTGATGGTTTAGTGTTTTTTGGTATGTGGTTTTAATTGTTTTTGGTGTTGAGTGCTTCTAGTTATATAGGTGTGAGGATTTAGTTACATTATTTGGTATAGTGCTTAAGGTTTTTTGGGTAAAAGGTTTTAGGGTTTTTAATCGTGGTTTTTCGGTTTTTTTGTGTGTTATAATTTTAGTGTATTTTTGATATTAGTGTTTTGGTTGCTGTTAGGTTTTATGTGTTAGGGGATTAAGGATCATTCCGTAGGTTTTAGGGGGATAATGGATTTTTCTTCTATGGGATGATGTTTTTGGTCATTTGGGGGTTAGTGATTTTCGATTTTAAAAAAAATTATTTATAGATTTTTGGTGATGAGGATATAGTGTTTTTAAGGAAAAATGATTCGCATATTTTGGGGATAAGGGTTTAGGGTTTTGTGGATAAGGTTTTAGGGATTTTTTTGGATTCAGGGTTTTGGTTTTTTGGCGATGATGGATGATGGTTTTATTTTTGATGAGTTTTTATGTTTTTTTGGGGGTGACAGTTCTGGGTTTTCCGAGATGTGGGTTACTGATATTTTTTGGGTGGAGAGTTTTGTGTCATTTTCAGTTCAGGGACTAGTGTGTTTTTAGGACTTGGGGATATTGTGTTTTTCTCTGATGTTATATTTTTTTTTGCGGCTGAGGGTTTTTGGTTTCATCGCGATTGGGTTTAGGGTTTTAAGGTATCATGAATTAGGATTTCATAGGGATGAGGGTGTATGTTTTTTGTTAGGGTTAAGGGTTTTTGGGTATTTAGGGTATTGGGTTTTTTGGTTTGATTATTTGGGTTTCATTAAAATGAGTGTTTAGTGTTTCATTAGGATAAGAGGGGTCAGATTTTTTGGGATGATTGTTTGTATTATTTGGGGGACGAGGCCTTAGGGATTTTTTGGACATAATGCTTATTGTTTTTTGGTGGATGAGGGAATATGATTAATTGGGGTATCCAGATTTTTGTTTTTTTGTGAATGTGGGGATATGTATTTTTTATTCTAAGGGATTAATGTTATTTATGAACATTGATTAGTGTTATTTGAGAATGAGGGTTTAAGGTATTCTTAGTCTGAGGCCATAGTTTTTAAGTGGCTGATGGATTTGTGTTTTTATTGTGGAATGGGATTACGTAATTTTAGGTGGAGGGTTAGAGTTTTTTGGATGAGGTTTTAGAGTTTTTTAGGGATTTGGATTTTGGTTGTTTTTGGGTTGAGGGTTTATGAATTTTTCAGGAAGGGGGATTAGTGCTACATAGGGGTATTTGATTAGGGATTTTTGGGATAAGTGTATAGTGTTTTATGGGATGGGGGGAAAACTGTTTTTTAGGATCATGGCCTTGGGGTTCATGGGGATGAGGGTTAACAGTATTGTTCAAATAACCGATTGGGGTTTATTTATGGATTATGGATTTTTTTGGTGATAAGTTATTACGACTATTTGGGGATTATGGATTACTAATATTAGAGGATTTTTTTGGTATTTTTGGGTCTATGGGGTTAGGGTTTTTTTTTGGTGTGATTTATTAAGTTATTTGGATAAGGGATTAAGGTTATTGGTGATTATTGTATTAGGGTTTTTCTCATGTTGAGATATTATTTTTGAGGCTTAGGGAAATAAAAGTTTTTGGGATAAGAGTGTCAGGTTTTTTAGGCATATGTTTTAGAGTTTTTGGGGATGTATCATTTGGATTCATTGGGGTTGAGGGAATATGGTTTAATAAAACTATGTTTCTAGGGTTTATTGAGGACTAGGGTTTCTGTATAATTATAAATACATTTTTTTAAGGTATTAGGATTTGGTTTTATTTGGGGTTGATTATTAAGTTTTGTTAGGTCGATGGTTTTATGTTTTTTTAGGATCAGGGTTTCATGTTTTTTGGTATGGGGTTCTGAGGTTATTTGGGGATGAGGGTTTCAGATTATTTGGTTTTATGGGGGGGAGATATTTTTTTAGGCTGGGGTTTGGGGTTTTTGGGGGTGAGAGTTAATAGATTATACTGTATTATGGTTCATTATTATTTTAGGATGAGAGTTCATTTCTTTTTGTGGGAAATTGTCAAGGTTTTATTTGGGGTTGGAGATTTTAGGATTTCATGTTTATGAGGGTTTCATGTTTATTGGGGATGATGATTTGGGGATTTTTGTGAAAGGGTGTTAAGGTTATTTGGGACATAGGGTTTTGAATTATTTGGAATGCAGGTCTAGGGCTTCGGGTTTATGGTTTTATAGGGATAAGGGTTTGTTTATTTTATGGATGAAGGTTTGGCGGTTTTTTTTGGGATGGGGTGTCTTGGATTTTGGATTCCTAAGGTTTCGGGATTTATGGGGTGAGGGTTTAGAGAATTTTTGGTCCAAGGGTTCAGGGTCTTTCTTTGATGATGGTAAGGGGTCTTTTGGGGATCAGGGTATAGTGGTTTCAAGGGAGGATGGTTTTATATTTTTTAGAGGTATGGGTTTATAGTTTTTGTGGCTTATGGTCTAGCGATGTTGAGGGTTCTAGGTTTAAGTTTTCCAAGGCTGAGTGTTTAGGGTTTTTTAGGGATGAGGGTTTAGGGTTTTCTAGGGATTAGGGTTTGTGGTTTTCTAGTGCAGAGTGAATAGATATTATTAGGGATGATGATTTATAGTTTTCCAAGCAGATATGTTTGGGATTTTTTACGGATGAGTGTTTAGGTTTTTCAAGTGAATAAGTTTGATTTGGTTGTTTTTTATGGTAGAGGGTTTAGGTTTTTCTGTGGATGTGGGTTTTAGTTCTTTTGGGGATGAGAGTATAAGGATTTTCAAGGATCAGTGTTTGGGGCCATTTAGGCCTGAATGTTTATGGTTTTATGAGAATGAGCATTTTTCGATTATTTGGGAAAATCATTTTTAGGATTTATAGACATGAGGGTTTAGGTTTTTCAATGGTTTAGGGTTTAAGATGTTTTGGCGATTTTGGTTTTGGTTTTTTTGCTGACAAGGGTTATATGTATTATATGGGTGAGGGGATAGGATATTCATTGGATCAAGGTTTAGTGTATTTTACTGCTGGGGGTTTAGGGATTTCTATTTTTGAGTGTTTATATATTTTATGTGGATAAGGATTTAGGATTTCATTTGGGGCCATGTTTCTCTATTTTTTGGAAAGAGTATGTATGTTTTTTATGGAATGCGGGTTTAAGATTTATTTAGAATGCAAATATATGTTTTTCTCAGACTGTGAGATTAGAACATAATGGGAATAACAGTTTATGATTTTCTAGGGTTGAGGGAATATGGATTTTGGGGATGTAATTTTAGGGTGTTATAGAGTCTAGAATATGTATTTTTCTATGTCATAGTTATTGGTGTGTTCATAGGCTTCTGGTTTCCAGAAATCCATGAATGTGGGTCTAGGGTTTTTTGGGGGATGAGGGTATTAATTTTTCATTGGATGACAATCTTGGATATTCTATGATTATAGGTTCATGTTTTCTATGGATGAAGGTTTTAGTTTTCTATAACTAATGGTTTAAGTTCTTCCATGGCTGAGTGTTCAGTGTATTGGGGGCTATGGGATGAGATTTTTCTAATGCTGAGTGTCATTGTTGTTTCTATGGCTTAGAATTTAGGGATTTTTATGGTATAGGGCTTACGGTGTTCAGGGGATGAGGGTTTTCTATTTTATGGGGATTAGGGATTAGGGTTTTTTAGGTTTGAGAGATTATGGGTTTTATAATGTTGTGGGTTTATGGTTTTAGGGATGCGGGATTAGGATTTCAGGGGGGTGAGAGTTCTGGAATTATTGGGTATGAGGGTTTATGGTTTTTATATGGATGTGGGATTATGGTTTGTAGGAATGATATTTTATTGTATTTTTTTGGATGTGGGATTAGGTTTTTTTAGGGATAAGGGTTTATGTTTTTTTTAGATGATGATTTAAGGAATTTTTTATAGGGGGTTTATGGTTTTTTTCTGTTTAGGATTTTTGATTGGGGGGTGAGGCATCATGTATTTAAGGGATGATGCATTTGGTTTTTTTGGGGAAGACAAAATAAGTTATTTTGATGTAAATTGATTATGAGTTTTTTAGATGAGGTTTTAGGTTCTTTTGTTGATGGAGGTTTTGGTTCATTTAAGGATTATGATTTAGGGTTTTTTGTTCTTATAATTTTGAGGTTTTTTGGGGGTGAGTGTATGGGGTTTTTATTACAGAGGGTGTAGTGTTTTTGAGGTTTGAGTGTTTAATGATTTTCGGGATGATGGGTTATGGGTTGTTGTGGTAGTTTGTTAATAGATATTTTTGGATGTGGGTTTTTGGTTGTTTGATGTTGTGGGTTTCGGGTTTTGCAGAAATGGATTTAGGGTCTTTTGGGACATGTAGATTAGGTTTTCCATGGGGATGAGGGATTGGGTCTTTTTTGCGGATAATGGATTAGGGGTTTTGGGGATGATGGTTTATGGATTCTATGGACCGATGGTTTAGTGTTTTTTGGGGTTTTGGTTTGTGTATTTTTTATGGATCATGGTTTATGTATTTTTTTTATTGGTGTATTACTGTTTTTTGGGGAAAAGGGTTTTGGTTCTTGTGGGGCTAAGAGTTTTAGGATTTCTATGGATGAGGGTTTTGGGATAACTAGGGATGATAGTTTTGGGTTGTGTAGGGGTAATTATTAGTTTTTTTCATTTCTGAGGGTTTTTGGTTTTTTATGATTGAGGATTTAGGTTTTTCTAAGGATGTGGTTTTGTGGATTTATGGATATGAGGTTTTAGAGTTGTCTAGGTGTTTATGTTGTACATGTTGTTGGTATTTATCTTTTTATGGGACTAATGTTTTTGGGTATTATAGAGAATAGTCTTTAGTATTTTTCTGTGGTTGTGGATTTATTTTTCAATGGGGTTGATGGTTTGGGGTTTTCTAGGGTACAAATTTTGATTTTTTATAGGTTTGAGGGTTTATGGTTTTAATGGGGCTGAGGGTTTTGGGTTTTCTGGGGATTAGTGTTTTCTTTATATGAGTTAAGAGGCTTTGGGGTATTTACTGGATGAGGGGTTATGGTTGTCTAGGGATAAGGGATTAGTTTATTTATTGGTAGAGTGTTTAGAGTTTTCTTGGTCTAAGGGAATATTTTATTAATGGTCAAAGGGGTTAGTGTTTTCATTGGATGAGGTTTTAGGGTATTTTAGGAATGAGGGTTCATGTTTTAATGATTTGGGCCTAGATATTACTTATTTTGAGGGTTTACAGTATTCTATGGCTGAAATTTTAGGTTATTTTGGAGTGATGGTTGAGGATTAATGGTTTTCTAGGGATGATGTTTTTGGGTTTTCAAGGGTTTATGATTTATGGTGTAATGTGGATAATTGTTTTGGTTTTTCAATAACTAAGGGATTATGATTTTAAGGTAATGCAGGTTTTTTGATTTAATGGGATTAGGGTTTGTGGTTATTGGGGCTGAGTGTATTGGGTTTCTTGGTTCTGAATTTTAATGGTTATTTTGAAATGAGTATTGTGGGATTATGTGTCTGTTGGTGTAAAGTTTATTGTGTCTACTGGTTAGTTATTTACAAATATTTTCGTTTTTGATTTTTTTTGGATGATGGATTGTTTTTTTAGGGATAAGGGTTTAATGTTTCTTCGATTGAAGATTAAGGGATTTTAAAGGGTGAGGTTTTTGGTTTTTTTTTGTGGATGGAGTTATAGGGTATTTTTTGGTTGAGTTTTGGTGGAAATTTTAGGGATGGAGTTTATTGTTTTTGGAGATGTGGGTTTAGGATATTTTTGGCATCATGATTTTTTTTGGGAAAATGGTTTGGGGTTTTTTTGGAATGAGTGTTTAGATTTTTTGGTGCAAAGGGATTATGTTTTTTTATAATGGTAATGGTTTATTTTTGGTGATCTGTTGTTAGGGTATTTTTAGGGTAGAGGGATTAGAGTATTTTGGAATGAAGGTTTTTTGGTCGAAGGGTTTAGTGTTGTTTTGTGTGAGGGTTTAGGGGGTTTTCATTTGGTGGATTTTTGGTTTGTTATATAATTTCATTTAGTATATTTTTGGGCAAAACCATTAGGATTTTCTGGGACTATGAGTTTTGTGGTTTTTTCTTAATAAGGGATTAGGGTTTTTTTGGGATTAGTTTTTAGTGTATTTTGGGGATTAGGTTTCTATGTTTTTGGGGGTGGAGGTTTAGGGTCATTAAATAATAAGGGTTTAGGATCTTTCTGGGAATGAGGATCTATAAATTTATAGGGATGAGGGATTAGTTTTTTTTTCTATAGGTATATGGTTTTATTGAAATATTCCATTAAGGAGTTTTTGGGATAATGATTTAGGATTTATGTGATGAGGGATAAGGGCTATTGGTGAATTGGGTTTATGATTTATTGGAGATGATGATTTATGTTCTATGGGATATGAATCCTATATTTTATTAAGGTAATATGGATTAAAATTCATAGGGTATTAGTTAATTTTTATTGATTGGATGAATGTATAGGGGTTTTGGGATTAGGATTTATGGTTTTCGGTGTCTGAGGGTTCGTGATTATTTTTGGTTGTGTGTTTTGGGTTTAGAGTCTAATAATATAGAGGTATTAGGGCTGGGGTATTAGGGTTTTGTTGGGGTGAAGGGTTTGTGGGTTTCTGGGATTATGGTTTGTGGGATTTGTGTCTAATGTTTTAGGCGTTTTGTTGTTTATTGTGTAGTGATATAGTGTCTGAGTCTCTAAGGTTTTTTTCAGAGGCTTTGGGGTTTTGTAGGGCATAAATTTTGTTTTTCCTAGTTCTACGGGTATATCGTTTTGCAGATAATGGAATAAGATCTTTTATTAATGTGGGATTAGGGATTTATGGGTTTGATTAGTCAGGGTTTTGATCAGGAAATGGATTAGGGTTTTCTAGGGAATAAGAATTTAGAATTTCTAGGTGTTGGGTATTGATTTCTTTGTTGTAGTGGTTTTAGTGGTTTTTTGTGTATAGGGTGATGGTTATGGGGGTTAATGAATTTTGGTTTTTATGGATTATTGGTTAGGGATTTTTTTGTGAGGGTTAGTGGCTTTTTGGATGAGGGTTTAGCATTCTCTTTGTATGATTTAAGATTTTTAGGGATATAGGTGATGGTTTGGGGGTGCTAGGATTTGGGGAGACATAGTGTTGTTGGATTAAGTTTTCTTGGATCTGAGGTTTTTTGGGTATGTTTTTTCTAATGGTTTTAATTTTTTTTATAATCATAGAGGGTTCTCAAAGAATTCAGTTTTATGGTTTTTGTAGGATTGAGATTGTGTGTTTTCTAGAGAATTAAGATTAGTGTTTTTTTGGATGAGGCTTTAGATAATTTTGTTGTATAGTATTTATGGTTTATTTTAGGGCTGATGTTTTAGGATTTATGTGGATGGGTGTTTCATATTTTTTGAGGAATGAGTATATATAGTTTTGAAGGGAAAAAGGTTATTGGTTTTTTGGGGTGAAGGATTTAGGCTTTTTTGGATGATAAGTTTATGGGTTTTTTGGGGATGAGGGTTTAGGTATTTCTTGAGTAAATGTTCAGTATTTTCCAAGGCCAACGATTTATGTTTTATGAGGATTAATATTTGTATCATCTAGGGTTTAATGTTTACTATTTTTAGTTTATGATGGTCAAGGACATTCTAATTATTATGGTTTATGGTTTTCTGGGGATAAGGGTTTAGGGTTTCTTGTGATGAGGATTTACGGTTGTTGGTTCAATGGGATTTCAATATTCATGTGATAATGTATTTTAATATTATTGGGAAGAGGGATTGGTGTTTTTTTGGTTATCTTGGATGAGGTTTTTACTTGTTTCAGGGTTAGTATTTTCTTAGTTGTGGGTTTATGTATTTATATGGGAAATGGTTTAGGATTTTCTATGACTGAGGGGTTATGATTTTATGAGATTTTGGATTTTCAGAATTCTATGATTGAGAGATATTAGTTTTTTTGGGACTAAAGGATTATGGTATATCTGGGGTAAGGGTTTATGGATTCTCAGAGATGAAGGTTTAGGGTTTTCTATAGATGATAATTTGGGTTTTTTTAAGGAAGATGATTTAGGGATTTTTGAGGGTATGTGATTGGGGATGTCTTTGGATGAGGATATGTTGTTTTCTACCAATGGGGGTTTGTGATTTTGTGGGGATGATGGTTTATATTTTTAGGAGCAAAATATTGGAGGTTTTCTGATTATGAGGTTTTATTATTTTGTAGGAGTGATGGTTTAGGTTTTTCAAGAGTTTATGTTTTAGTGTTTTTGGGGTTGAGGGTTTGGGATTCATCTGTGGCAATGTGTTTGTTTTATTGTGGATGAGGGTTTTTATGTTTTCCCTAAAGATGATAGTTTTAGGATTTTTGGGGAAGGGTGGTTTGTATGTTTTTTTGTGGATATGTGTTTCTATTTCTGTGACTGAGGTTATAGGTTTTTAGGGGATGACTGTTAATGGGATTGGGGCTGAGGGACTAGGGAATTTTGGTGTTTTGGGTTTTGGGGTTCTTTGGGGTAGAACCTTGTTTGTTTTGTGGGGACTGGGTTTATGTTTTTATGGGGATGAGGGTGTAGGTTTTTTTAGGGATTAGGGTTTAGTGTTTTTTTGTTTCAGGTATTATGGTTTTTTTCTTTGAGGGCTGAAGGTAGTTTAGGGATGATGGTTTATGGTTTTTTTGGTAGGATATTTTCTATTTTTTTTGTAAATAGGAAAGTTTTGTATATTTTTTAAAACTGAGTGTATACGGTTTTAGGGGATTTAGGGTTCAGTTCATTTTGAGCTAGAGATTTATGGTTTTTAGGGGAAGGGGATTATTGTATTAATGGATGATGGTTTAATTTTTGTTGGGCTGAGGGTTTGGTGTTTTTTGGGGATGATTGTATACTTTGTTTAAAGTATTGGTTTCTATGGTATTTGGGTGGTCAGAAATTAATGTTTTTTGAGGATGAGGATGTTGGGGTTTTGGGGATGGTTTTTCTGGGGTTTTGGGATGAGGGTTTAGCGATCATTTAGGCCAAGGGTAGAATTATTTTGGGGGATAAATATTTAGTGTGCTTTTTGGATAAGAGTTAATGGTATTTGGATCCTATGGTTTTCTAGTTTTGGGAGTAAGGGGTTTGATATTTTTTAGGGATATGTAATTGGGTTTTATTGGTGCTGAGTTTCTGGTTTTCATGTTGTTATGTTTTAAGGGGTTTTGGGGAAGAGGGTTTGTGTGCATTGGAAATGAGGGTTCTGTTATTTAATATGTCTTTCAGTGTTTTTTGTGTATGTGGTTTTAGGGAGATTTGTGAGTGAGGATTTTTAGGGTTTTTGGGATGATGGTTTTGATGTTCTCATGGATAACAGTTTAGGGTATCATTCTGCAATAGGTTTAGTATTTGTTTGAATTTTTCGGTATATTGGCTATTGGGGGTGATGATTATTTGCTTCTGTGGATAGGGGTTTGGTAATTTGGGATAATTTCGTTGGGTTTTATAGGGATGTGGTTTTATTATACATTGGGGATAATGTGTCCTGGTCATTTCAAAGTGATGGACTAAGGTTTTCATGGGAAATCCGTTTTTTATTTTTTTGGGTTGAGGGTTTTTTTTATGGGGGTTTAAAGTTTTTTCATCTGAGGGTTTTTTATTTATTTGTTTTATTAGTTTCTGTTTTTTTCGGTTGTGGGTTTGGGGGTTTTGAGTCATAGGGTTCATGGTGTTCCTAGGTCATGGTTTCAAGTTTTTTGGGAATGAGAGGTCATAATTTTTTAGGAATTTGGGTTCCAGGTATTTTGTGTATAAGAATATATATTTTTTCAGGGCAGTGGGTTTAGTTTTCTCAAGCTATCGAGTTTAGTGTTTTTGTTGGATGAAGTTTACTGGATTATTGGGGATGATGGTTAAGGATTTATTTTGGATAAGGCATTTGTGTTTTTGTGCAGTCATGGTATGGGATTTTTTGGTGACAATGGTTTTAGGTTTTATGATTCTTAGGGTGTTTGGTTTTTTGTGGATGATGATTTGGGGATTCTTATAGCCTAAAAGATAGGATTTTATATTGGATAATGGATGTGGTTTTTTTTGGATGAGGTTTAGGTATTGCTAAGTTATATTGTATAGGTTATTTGGTTTTAGTGGTTTATAGACTTATTATTCTATGTTTTTATGAAACTCTATGGCTGAGGAGTTATGTTTATTTGGAAATTTGGGTTTGGGATGATTTGGGTTGTGGGTTTTTGGTGTTTTAGGGATGAGGGATTATTTTTTTGGGTTTTAAGGATTATGGTTATTGGGGATGAAGTATTAGGGTCCTTTAGTGATGAGGGATTATAGATTTTTTGGACTGATTGTATTATTTTTTTAGGGGGTGTGGGTTTTTCGTTTTTTAAGGATGTGTATGTGGGATATTTTTTGATAAGGGATTGGTGTTTTTTTGGGATGAGGGTTTTTGGTTTTTGGGGTTGATTAATTCTGTCTTTAACATGTGTGTGTTTACGTTTTCCAGTTGATGATGATTTTAGGTTTTTTCTTTAGATGTTTTTTGGTTTTTTGGGATGTGGTTTAGTGTATTTAGGTTTTAGGGTTTGGGGATTTTATAGGATGAGTGTTTGATAGTTGTTTGGGATGACTGTTTTTTGTTTTTTGTGGATGAAGTTTTATGGTTTTTTTGTTCTACGTGTCTGGGTCATCTAGGGCTTAGGATTTTTTGGATTTTTTGGTTTTTTATTTGAGGTTTTGGGGTACATTTCAGGTGCAGGTTTGAAGATTTTTATGGATGAGGGTTTCGGTTTATATGGGTATGAGGGTTTTGGTTTTTATGGTATAATTATTTTGGGTTTTTTTATAATGTGAGTTTAGGGTTATTTGTGGATACTGGATTCTCTTTTTTAAAGTTCGTTTTTTTTCAAATGATGGTTAAACGGTTTTGTTGTCTGGGGTCCAGATTTATCTAGGGATAATTTTTCAGAGTTATATAGTTATGAGTGTTAATGTTTTTTTGGAGCTGATGCTTTTGGTTTTTTAAAGATGAGGGTATAGAGATTCTTATGTCAAAGGCCTTCGGGTGTTTTGTACTGTAGGGTTTTCTTTTTTGGAGAATGGTGTTTATTTTTTAGAGGATAAGGGTTGAAGGTTTTTTAGGGTTGAGGGTTTAGTTTTTTGGTGTTTCTTGGGTTTAATTTTATTTTGATTGATGTTTTCTCATTTTTGGGTCTGATGTGCTAGGTGTTTTATATGGTAGGGGGTTTTGTTTTGTTATTGAGTATTTAGTTATTTTGGTTGCTTTGGTATAATTTTTTAGGAATGATGGTTTTTATTTTTTGGGATAGAGTGGTTAGGGGTTTTCAGGGTAGTGGGTGAAGTTTGTTTTGGGTATGTGGGATTAGGGTATCTTTGGGACTGATGATATAGGTATTTTTTGGATGTCAGTTTGAGGCTTTTTTTGTGAGATGTGTTTGGGTTATTTTTGGAATTGGTGTTTAGGGATTTTTGGTGGTAGGGGTTTTTTATTTTTTTGTGTCATTAAATAGGGTTTTTTTCTGTCCAACAGTTAATATTTTTTTGTGAATGAGGACTTTGAATTTTATGTTAGAAGGGTTAATGGTTTATTGGGGTTAATGATAATCATTATTCATTCTGAGGGAATATAGTTTTTTGGGTTTGACAGTTTACAGTTTTTAAGGATGAGGGCTTATGATCCTTTGGGGAATAGGTATTAAGATAATTTTTTCGAGGTTTTAGGAATTTTTTAGGATGGGATTTTTTATTAAGTTTTTATGGTTTTGGGGATAATGGTTTAGGTTTTTTGGTTTATGAGGGATTAGGGATTTCTTTGGGATGAGGTTATAGAGGTTTTTTGTATGATGATTTACTGTTTTTTGGAATTATGGTTTGTATTTTTTTTTTCTAATGTATGTGTGTTATTTTTGGAGACCAGTGTTTTGGTTTCTTCAAGGATAATGGTTTATAGGTTCTTATGGATGTGTGATCAGTGTTTTGTGGAATTGGTGATTTCATTTATCTGGAGCCAAATGATTATTATTTTTGTTTTTGTGGGTATAAATGTTTTATGGTAGGGGGATTACAGGTTTTGGGGATGCGTCTTTATGTTATTTTCATTGTTGAGGGTTTATGTTTTTCTAGGGCCTACTGATTAGGGTATATTAGGGATGAGGGTTTATGTTTTCATCAGTACGATGTTTTTGAGTTTTATTGTCTGAGGGTTTTGGTGTCTTTTGGAACTAATGGTTTAGTTTTTTGGGTGGTATAGAATTCGGGAGTATTTTAGTATTAGGTTTTGGTGATTTTTATGGAAGGTGTTTATTGTTATTTGTTATTATGGATTGTGATTTTTAGGGGATATGGTTTTGGGTTTTCTGGTGCTGAGGGTTTTGGTTTTTTGGACCAAGTGTTTAAGGTTTTATTTATCTTTTTTTTGGTTTTTTTTGGATGAGGGTTTTGGAGATTTAATGGATAATTATTTTCTATTTTCCTAGAATATATGATATTAGATTTTGCGACCAAGGGCTTATGGATTTTGTGGTTCAGTGATTATTGTTTTATGGGGATGAGGGTATAGTGTTTTTTTGTTCATAATGTTTAGTGTTTTTTCGGCTGAAGTTTTTTGATTTTTTTCGGTTTGGGGGTTTAAGGTTTTCTAGGGATGAAGGTTTGCGAATATTGTTACTGGAATTTTAAATTTTTTGGGACTCAATAATTTGGGTGTTATAAGGATGAGGGAGTAATATTTTTTGGAATATAGTTAAAGTGTTGTTTAAAATTTGATGTTTGTAATTTTTTAGTATGAGGTATGTGGTTTATTTCGGATTTGGTTATTGGGTTTTTTGGGGGGTTACTGTTTATGGAATTTTGATGATGAGTGTTTATTATTTTCTGTATATAGGATTAATTTTTTTGAGAATATAAATTAGGGTTGTTGGGGAAAAATGTTTAGGTTATTTTGGATATAATGTATTTGGGTTTTTTAGGGGTGAGGTTTTGGGGTTTTTTGGGAATAAGTGTTTACAGTTTTTTAGAGATGAGGTTTTTTTGATTTATGGTTCTTATTGATTTATTCTTCAAGGGGATGTGGGTTTATTTTTTCGTATTGTAGATTTTCAACTTTTTGGGGATCTGAGTTTATGGTAATGGGGTAGAGGTTTTAGGGTTTATTAGAGGTGATGGTTTAAAATTTCTTAAAGATGGGGGATTAGGGTTTTTTGGGGATAAGTGTTCTATAAATTTTGGGGATATTTTTTAGGGTTCATTGTGTTGAGGTATTAGGGTATTCGAGGATGAGGGTTTAGGGTTTCATGGGGAAGTGTTATTAAATTTATTTGGATCTGATTGTTCATGGTGTTTTTTTGCTGATTGTTTATAATTTTTTGGTTCGTATGGTTTATGTTTTTTTGGGGAAGAGAGTTTAGGGGCTTTGGACTGATCATATAGGGTCTATTTTGGATGAGGAATTATAATTTTTTAAAGGAAAGGTTATAGGTTTTTTTGGGGATTATATTTTCATGATTTTCAAGATGAGGGTTTTGGGTTCTTTTGGAATAAGGTATTTGGGTTTTTTGGGTGGAGGTTTTAGTTTTATGATTCAGATTGTTTATGTTTTTTGAGGGATTGTGATTGTGGGTTTCTGGGGTGGTTGATTTTCTATTTTTTTAGTGGAGGTTTAGGGTAATTTAGATCCAATTTTTAAACATTTTTTTGGCAAAGTGATTATAATTTTCTGGGACCAAGGGTGTATGGTTATATGGGCTATGGGTTAAAGGTACTTTGGGGTAGAGGGTTTGGATATTTAAAAAGAGAGGGTTTAGAGTATTTTGTGGATGAAATATTAGGGTGTATTGGAGATGATGATTTATTTTTTGGGGTTATGAGTTTGGTGTTTTTCAAGGATGAGGGTTTAGGGGTATTTTGTGATGAGGTTTTATGTTTTTTTGGACTAGGGATTACAGTTTTTTGGTGTTTTGGGTTTTGGATTTTTTTGTGGAAGAGGGCTTAATATTTTTTCAGTTAATGATTTGGGATTTTTTAGGATCAAGGATCTAGTTTTTTTGTTGTATGATGGTTTGGTTTATTTTGGAATTATGATTTTTATTTTTGGAGGAATTATGATTGGTGTTTGGGGGATGATGTTTTTTCATTTTTTTTTTGAAAAGGATTTTTTGTTTTTGTGGAGGAGGGTTTCATGTTTTTTCAGTAGATTTTTTTTGGGTTTTTTGGGATGATGGTATAGGGTTTTTAGTGGTGTTGGGTTTTGGGTTTTACGGGGCTGATGGAATAGGATTTTTCCGGTGTAGGGTTCATGGATTATTGGGATGATGTGTATTGGTTTTTTGATGATATTATTTTTCGGTTTTTAGTATTGAGTTAGTACCCATTTTTTGGATCATTATTTAGGTTTATTTAGTGTCATAGTGTTTATGTTTTTCTAGGTCGAAGGGTTTTTGGTTTTTTGGGGTTGATGTTTGGGAGTTTTTGGTGTTGAGGTTTATAGTTTAATGGGGTAGTGTGTTGGTCGGTTTTTTGGTTGAGGGGTTTTTTTGTAGCCAAGGGTTTTCTGGTTTTTGTGGTAAATGGATTTGGGTTTTATGGGGAAATGGATATGGATTTTGGAGGGCTGATCGTATGTCTTTTTGTGAATTAGCGTTTGGAGTTTTTTAGGGTTGAGTGTTTAGGGTATTTGGGGATGAGTGTCTGGATTTTTTTTGCTATTAGTGTTTGTGGTTTTTTAGTTCTCTAGAATTAATGTCTATTGGAGATGCGGTTTTTTGGTTTTTGTGGTTTAATGTTTAGGGGTTTTTAGTAATGAGGGATTGTTGTTTTTATGGATGAGTGTATGGGGTTTTTGTGGGATGGGGTAAATGTTTTTTTTTGGGGTTTCATTTGTAGGTTTTTTTGGGTATAATGTTTAATAGGTTTGGGGGGTGACGGTTTGGAATTTTTGTGGTAGAGGTAGTAGGGATTATGTGGTCTCATAATGTTTTGTTTTTTTCAAGGTTGGTTTTGGAATTTTTGGATGATCTTTTATGATATTACAATTACAAGGGTTTAGTATTTTTTTGGGTCTATGGTTTATGGAATTTGGAGCCAGTGGGATAAGGGTTTTTATGGGGGAGGAGTGCTTAGGGGTTTTTACATGTGAGGTTTTAGGGATTTTTTGGGGATGATGGATTTTGGAATTCTTGGTTAGAGGGTTTATAATTTTTTGGTGCACAGGAATAATTGATTTTTGGATCATAGAGAAGAGGGTTTTTATGGGACATAGGGTCTACATTTTTTATGGCTGAGGGATTAGGTTCCCCTTGGTATGACAATTTATCGAATGTTGGGATAAGTTCAGATTGTTTTTTTGGATGAGGATTAGATTATTTTCGAAACTAATGTCATTGAGTATATTGTGGTTGTTGTTTTTTGGTGTTTTAGTTGTGAGGGATTATGTATTTTGGGGTGAGGGGGTAGGTTATTCATAGATATCAGGGTTTAGTGTTTTTTGTTTTAGGGTATAGTTTCTTTGGTAAAAGGCATATGGGTTTTTTGTGAGTGCTGTTATTTGTTTTTTGGAGTTTGAGGGATTATATTATTTATTTTCTGGGGGTTTATTATATTATGGTTTGGAGGATTTTGGGATGTTTTGTACTAAGGGTACAATTTTCTTCTGTTGAGGGTATTTGATTTTCGGGGATAAGGGTTTCGGATTTACATTTTAATGACTAGTTTTTTTTGAATCGATGGATTATAACTTTTCTAAGAAGTGGGGATTAGGTATTTTTTTGAATTAGGGTTTATGAATTTTTTGGGATAGAGAGTTTAGGGTATTTTGGGGGATTGTGGTTTATATAATTTTTTTGAAAGGATTTCAGTGTTTTTTCGAGTTGAGTGTTTTTCATTTTTTGGTCCTATGGTTTATAGTTTTCGGGATAAGGGAGTAGGGTTTTTTAGGTATGAGTGTTTAATTATTCTTAGTGCTTATCATTTAGTTCTTCATGGGGATAATTGTTTACTATATTCATGGGAAGAGGGTTTAGTGTTTTATGGAGATAAGGGTTTAGAGTTTTCAGCAGGATATTGCTTTTCTTTTTTTGATACTAGGATTTAGTGGTATAGGATTCTTCATTTTTAATCATTTGTGTTTTAGGTTTTATGGTTTTTTGGGTAGGTTTTTTGGGAAGATAGTTTAATTTTTTTGGGTCTGACATCATAGTTTAATTTGGGTCCTAGGGTTTTTAGGTTTTTTGGCCATGAGTTTATTATATATTTTTGGGTTGAGGTTTTATGGTTTTTTTGGACATAATGTTTAGGGAATTTTCGAGCATATTTTTTAATTCATTTTTTGATGAGGGTTTATGATTTTTTGGGTCCTAAGTGTTTCATGTTATACATGGATGTGGTTTGAGGTTTTATTAGGACTGAGGGATTAGGTTCTTTTGGGGCTAAATGCTTAGTGTTTTTTTGGAAACATCTGTTCCATTTATTAGGGATGACGGTTTTCAAATTTTTGGGTATGTGGGGTTAGGGATATTTAGGGATGAGGGGTTGGGGATTTCTAGGGATTAGATATTAGTGTTAATTATGGTTGAGGTTTTTCTATTATTTACACCTGAGGGATTTCTGTTTTTTCAGATCAAGGGTTTGTGTATATTAGTGTTGAGGGTATAGGGTTTTAGGTCTGATGGATTAGGGTTTTGGGGGGTGATGGGTTTTGGTTTTCTTCAACTGAGGGTTGAGGTTATTTTCAGGCTAAGGGTCTATAGTTTTTTTTGATAAGGTATAATGGATTATGTAGTTGGAGGTTAAGGATTCATGGGGTTGAGGGGTTAATGAGTTTTGGGGTTGGTGATTTTTTTTGGGGGCCTAAGGGTTCATGTATTTTGTTGTATTGTCTATGGTCTTGGGTGGACAAGGGACTAATGTTATATGGCATGACGGTTTATGGTTTCTTAGGCTTCATGATTTACATTACATTGGGACCGAGTGTTTGGTGCCTTCTTGGGACTATGAGTTTTGGTTTGTTGGAGATGTGGGTATTGTGTGTTTGGTGGTTCAATGATTATTATTATTTTGCGAACATGTTTTTGGTTACGTGGGTTATATGGAATATTGTTTTCTTGGATGGTGTGTTTAGGGTTTTTAGTTATAGGGTTTACATTTTTTTTGGAATTATATTGTTTTATTATTTTTGTGCTTAATTAATAAAAAATGGGGTTGTGGTTTAGCATTTTTTGGGATGACAGTTTATGGTATTTTAGTTTGATCATTAATTGTTTTTTAGAATGAGTGCTTTTGATTTTTGGGGAAGATGATTTAGGGTTTTAAAAAAATTATATTTGGTTTTTTTGGCATTAGGTTTTAGGTATTTTTTGTTATAGGGATAAGGGTCTATGTTTTTTTTTGGTTTAGGGTATTAGATAATTAGAGGTCGAGGGTATGGGTTGTTTGGGCTAAGGGTATATGATTTATTGGTTTTATGGGATTTCTACTTTTTATTGGGACTAAGGGTTTAGGGTTTTTGTGGGATACGTTTTATTAGTTTTTATGGTTAATGGTTTACATTTTTTGGAGATGAAATTTTATGGTTTTCTAGGTGGATGGTTTTGGGCTAGTTTTGTCGAGGTTTTACTATTTTTGGGATGATGAAATATAGTTTTTTATTTAGGAGGGATTTGGATTTTTGGTTTTGAGGGGATTTGCGATATGAGGTTTTAGGTTTTCTTAGGCCCTTGGTTAGAGGGATTTTTTTGGAACCAATGGTTTAGGGGTTTTTTTGAGGTTAAGGGTTTACAGTTTTTTAAGGCTGAAGCATTAATTATTCTATGGATAGGGGTATAGAGATTTTTCAGGATGATGGTTTATTGTTTTTTGGTGTTAAAGATTTAATGTTTTGGTGGGACTACTGTTTAGGGCCTTTTTGAGCTATGGATAGGGACATTTTTGGATGAGGGTTTAGGCTTTTTGTATCCAAGTTTTTAGTGTTTTCTAGATATTAAGGTATTGGATTTTTGGTGGGTAAGGGTTTGTGGATTTTTTTGGTTGAGGATTTATGATTTTCGGGAAGAGGGTTTATGGTTTTATATGGATAAAGATATAGTGTTTTTTGGGGTTGAGTGATTAGTATATTTTAGGGATGAGGGTTTAGGGTTTTCTTGTGTCTATGGGATTAGAGATTTCATGCAACTAAGTATTTAGAATTATTTGAAGCCAATGTTTTATGGTATCTTTAAATGGTGTTTTAGGGTTTTTTGTCAAAGTGTTTTTTGTAATGTTGGGATTAGGGTTTTTGGTTTTTTTTCTAGTCTGGTTTTGAGTTTTTTAGGGATGAGTATTTAGGGATTTTTTTTGGCTGGGGGATTTTTCGTTTTGGAGAATATGGGATTGAAAAGTTTATGGATGAGGTTTTAAGTATTGTTGGGATTGTTGGTTTAGTTTTTTTTTGGGATATGGGTTAATAATTTTATGTGCATCTAGCTAAGGCTTGTCCGTGTTGAGGTTTTAGGGATATTTCACTGATGGTTTGGGGTTTTTTTTGGATGAGTGTATATTGTTTTTTTGGGATGTGTATTTAACAGTTTCTTGTGGTTGAGGGTTTATCAGTATATCTATCTGATAGTGTTGGACTTTGGGCTTATGGGTTTATTGTTTTTTGGCATATGAGTGTTTTCGGTTTTGTAGGTGGGGTATTAAGGGTTTTGGTGGGGTGAGGGTTAGGGGCCTTTTCTGGATAAGGGTTTAGGGTTTATTAGTGCTAATATTTTAGTGTTTTTTGTAGATGATGTTTTACTATATTTTTGGGATGAGGGTTTATTGTATTTTTGGGGTGAATGTTTTTTTTATTTTTATGCATAGGGATTTGGAGTTTTTTTATGAGGTATAGATTTTTGGGATATGTTATATGTTTTTTGGTGTTGTGGGAGTACTGTTTTTTTTATTTATGGATTATGGTATTTTTGAGGATGATGAATTTGTTCATTTGTGGTTTAGATTTATATTTTTTGGGCTGAGGGTTATTTTTGGGTGAAGGATATGATTTCTTTGGATGTTGGACAAAATGATTTTCGGGGTATTAGATATACGCTTTTTTTATGGTTTATTTTTTTTGGTATATGTGGTTATGGATTTTTAGGTATCATGAACTTGTCTATTTTGTGGATGAGGGTTTAGGGTTTCATAGGAAATTTATTTTAAGGATTTTTTTTGGTATAATGGATTAGTGTTTTTGGGGCAGAGGATATAGGTTTTTTTTCTTCAATGGATAATGGGTGGTATGGGAGGACATTTTTGGGATTCTTGGTGTTGAGGATTTACGGATTTATATTAATGATGGATAATGATTTTTTGGAGATGAGGGTTTAGGTTATTTTTGGTGTAGGGTAAAGGGGTCTTAGGACTGAGGGATGAGGGTTTTTTGGGGATGGGTGTTTAGTGTATTTTGCAGCCTAAGGTTTAGTGATTTTTTTGGGGATGATGTTTTACTTCTTTTTGGGATGAAGGATTAGGTTTTTTTTTGGTCCAATTGTTTCATGTTTTTCGGTTGGAGTGTTTAGTGTTATTTGGGGATGTGTCTTTAGGGTTTTTTAGGTTGGAGGATTTATTGTTTTTAAGGGATAAGTCTTTAGGATTTTTTAGGGTATATGGTATTTAGTTTTTGTGGATGATTTTAAGATAATTTTAAGGCTGAAGGTTAATATGTTTTGTAACTATGAATTTTATGTACTGTGGGGGACTGTGTTAGGTTTCATTAGGTAATCAGATATGGGTTTTTGGGGTCCAAGATTAAGGGTTTTTTTGAATCAAATAGAATAGAGGTATTTTGGGTTCAGGGATTAATTTTTTATGAGGCTTGGGTGTAGGGAATTTTTAGTGTCAAGGGTTACAATTTTTTAAGGTTGAGGGTATATGGTATATTATTGATGAGGATTTACATGTTTCATTCTGGATAAAGTATTCATTTTTTCATACGGGCGAGTATTTAATGTTTTTTTCACTGATGGTTTACTGTTTTTTGGTATGTGGTTTTTTTGGTTAAGGTGATGAGTGTTTCAGGTTATATGGGTGTGAGGATTTAGTGATTTTATTTGGTATAGTGCTTATGGTTTTTTTGTAGAAATGGTTTTAGGGTTATTAATCTTGGTTTTTTGTTTTTTTGTGTGTGATAATTATGGTGTTTTTTTGGAAATTAGGGTTTATTTTGTTGTTAGGTTTTATGTGTTTAGTTTTTTAGGGATCAGTGTGTTAGTTTTTGGGGGCTAAGGGATTTGGCTTTTATGGGATGATGTTTTTGGGTTTTTGGGTGTTAGTGTTTTGGTATTTTAACACAAATTATTTATGGATTTTTGGGGATGAGAATATAGTGTTTTAAGGAAAAAGGGTTTGCATGTTTTGTGGATAAGGGCTTAGGTTTTTTTTGGTAAGGGATTAGGGTTGTTTTTGGATTCAGGGTTTTTGTTTTTTGGTGATGATGGATGATGGTTTTATTTTGGATGAGTTGTTATGTTTTTTTGGTGTTGACGGTTTTGGGTTCTCTAGGATGTGGGTTACTGGTTTTTTATGGGAGGAGGGTTTTTTGTTATTTTCAGTTCAGTTATTAGTGTGTTTTTGGGACTGGGGGATATGTTTTTTGTCTCTTACGGTATATATTTTATTGGGCTAAGGGTTTTTGATTTTTTTTGGGTTTGGGGTTTTAAAGGATCATGAATTAGGCATTCATAGTGATGACGGTCTATGTTTTTTTGTTAGGGTTGAGGGATTTTGGGTATTTAGGCTATTGGGTTTTTTTGGGTTGATTATTTGGGATTTTTTAAAATGAGTGTTTAGGGTTTCTTTTAGATATGAGGGGTTAGGTTTTTTGGCTTGAGGGTTTGTATTATTTGGGGGATGAGGCCCCTGGGATTTTTTGGACATAATGCTGATTGTTTATTGGGGGATACGAGAATATGATTTCTTCATGAATCATGATATCGGTTTTTTGTGAATGAGGGGATATGTATTTTTTATTCTATGGGAATAATGTTATTTATGAACATTGAGTAGTGTTCTTTGGGAATGAGGGTTTAAGGTATTCTTAGGCTGAGAAAATTGGTTGTTTAATGGCTAATGGATTTGTGTTTTTATTGGGGAATGGGATTATGGAATTTTTAGGTGGACGGTTAGGGTTTTTTGGATGAGGTTTTAGTGTTTATTTTCGGATGTGGATTTTTGTTGTTTTTGGGATGAGGGTTTATGATTTTGTCTGGATGGAGGATTAGTGTTACATAGGGATAACAGATTAGTTTTTTTTTGGGATGAGTGGATAGTATTTTATGGGATGGGGGGAAATTGTTATTTCGGATCATAGCCTAGGGGTTAATGGTGGTGAGGGTTAATAGTATTTTTCGAATAATAGATTGGTGTTTTTTTGGGATTAGGGATTTTGTTTTTTAGTGATAAGGGATTACAACTATTTGGGGATTATGGATTACTATTATTATAGGATTTTTGAATTGGGATTTTTTTCTATCGGGTAAGGGTTTTTGTCGGGATGATTTATTAGGTTATTTGGATAAGTGATTAAGGTTATTGGTGATTATGTTTTTAGGGTTTATATCGAGTTGAGATATTATTTTTGAGGATTAGGGAAAATAAATTCTTGTGGATAAGAGTGTAAGTTTTTTTAGGTAGTTGTTTTAGATTTTTTTGGGGATGTATCTTTTAGATTCATTAGGGGTGAGGGAATATGGTTTAATAAAACTAGGAGTTTAGGTTTTATTGAGGCATGGGGTTTCAGTATCATTGGAATTTTGTTTTGTTTGTTTCCATGGGACTAAGATTTGGTGATTTTGGGGGCTGATTATTCGGTTTTGTTAGGTCGATGGTTTCCCCTTTTTTGGGATGAGGGTTTCATGTTTTTTTGTGTATAGTGGTCTGAGGTTATTTTGGGATTATGGTTTCAGATTATTTGTTTTTATGGGGGGGGGGTTGGTGAGTGAGAGTTCATAGATTTTTGGGGATTATGGTTTGTTATTATTATAGATGAGGGTTCATTGTTTTTTGTGGGAATTTTTTTGGGTTTATTTGTGGTTGGAGATTTTAGGATTTCATGTGAATTAGGGTTTCATGTTTCTCAGGGATGATGATTTGGGGGTTTTGGTAAAGGGTTTTTTAGGTTATTTGGGAAATAGGGTTTTGTATTTTTTGTTATGTGGGTCTAGGGCATTGGGTTTAGGGTTTTGTATGGATAAGGGTTTGTTTATTTTATGGATGAAGGTTTGGGTGTTTTTTTGGGATGGGATATCATTGATTTTGGCTACCTATGGATTCAAGACTTATGGGGTGAGGGTTCTGGGAATTTTTGGTCCAAGGGTTCGGTGTGTATTTTGGATGACAGTAAGGGGTCATTTCGGGATCAGGGTATAGTGTATTCAAGGGAGGATGGATTTATATTTTCTATAGATATGGGTTTATAGTTTTTGTGGCCGATGGTCTAGTTGTGTTGAGGGTTCTGGGTTTAGGTTTTCCAAGGAAGAGTGTTTAGGGTCTTTTAGGTCTGATGGATCAGGGTTTTTTGGGGATGAGGGTTTGGGGTTTTCTAGTGTAGAGTGAATGGATATTTTTAGGGATGATGATTTATATTTTTCTAAGACTATATGTTTACGTTTTTATAGGGATGAGGGTTTTGGTTTTTCAAGTGAATAAGTTTGGATTGGTGGGTTTTTATGCTAGAGGGTTTAGATTTTTCTATGGGTGTGGGTTTCAATTCTTTTGGGATTTAGGTTTAAGGGTTTTCAAGGATCAGTGTTTGGGGTCATTTAGGCTTGAATGTTTTTGGTTTTATGAGAATGGGAATTTTTGGATTATTTGGGACAATCGATTTTAGGATTTATAGACATGAGTGATTAAGTTTTTCTATGGTTTAGGGTTTAAGATGTTTTTTGGATGTGGGATTTGCGTTTTTTGGTGACATGGGATATAGGTATTATATGGATGAGGGGTTACGATTTTCATTGGATCAATGTTTAGTGTAATTTACGGCTGGGGGGATTAAGGTTTTTTATTGTTGAGTGTTTATATATTTTCTATGGATAAGGATTTTGGATTTCTATTAGGGGCCATGTTTTTCAATTTTTTGGGAAGAGTATGTAGGTTTTTTATGGTATGAGGTTTTATGATTTATTTACAAGGGGGATGCATGTTTTTCTCAGACTATGTGTTTAGGACTTAATAGGAATAACAGTTTATGATTTTCTAGGGTTATGGGAAAATGGATTTTGGGGATATGATTTGAGGGTGTTATAGGGTCTAAAATTATGTTTTTTCTATGTCATAGTTATCGGTGTGTTCATAGGCTTCTGTTTCCGGGATTTCCTAGAAAGAGGATCTAGGGTTTTTTGAGGGATGATGGTGTTAATTTTTCTTTGGATGACTGTATTGGATATTCTAATCTTAGAGGTTCATGTTTATTATGGATTATGGCTTTAGGATTTCTATATCTAATGGCTCAGGTTCTTCCATGGCTGAGTGTTCAGTCTATTGGGGTCTATGGGATGATGATTTTCTAATGATGAGTGTCATTATTGTTTTTATGGCTTATAATTTTGGGATTTTTATGGGAGAGGGTCTAGAGTGTTCTGGGAATGAGGGTTTTCAATGTTATGGGGTTTACGGTTTACGGTTTAGTAGGTTTGAGAGTTTAAGATTTTTATAAGGTTCTGGGTTTTCTGGTTTTAGAGACGTGGGATTAGGATTTCAGGGGGATGAGGGTTTTGGAATTATTGGATATAAGGTTTTATGGTTTTTCTATGGATGTGGGATTATGGTTTGTAGGAATGATATTTTAGTGTATTTTATGAATGTGGGATTATTTGATTTTGGGGATAAGGGTTAAGTTTTTCATGGATGAAGATCTAAGGAATTTGTAATAGGTGGTTTATGGTTTATTTTTTAGTTGAGGCTTTTGGATTGGGGGGGTTAGGCATCATGTATTTTAGGGATGATTCATTTGGTTTTTTGGGGGAAGACACAATTGTTTTTTTTTGATGTAAATTGATTAGGAATTTTTTAGATGAGGTTTTAGGTTCTTTTTGTGGATGGAGGTTTTGTTTCTTTTAGGGATGAGGGTTTATGGTTTTTTGAGCTTATAATTTAGTTATTATTTTGGTGTTGAGTGTATGGGGTTTTTATTACAGAGGGTTTAGTGTTTTTGGGGTTTGATTGATTAATGATTTTTGGGATGAGGGTTTATGGGTTGTTGTGGTAGTGTGTTTATAGAGATTTGGGGATGTGGGTTTATGGTTGTTTGGTGCTGTGGGTTCCAGGATTTGGGGCAATGTATTTAAAGACATTTGGCACATGTTTATTAGGGTTTCCAGGGAATAATAATTTATAGTTTTTTGGGAAATATGGTTAAGGATTTTATTGGGAATAGGGTTTTTGTTTTTCAGGATGATGGTTTAGGATTTTATGATTCTATGTGAATTGTATTATATTTGGGGATGAATTATTAAGGGATTTTGGGGATGAGGGATTATGGTTTTTTTTCTGATAAGGGATTTGGGTTTTGGGGATGAGGGTGTATGGATTATCTGGACCGATGGTTTAGAGTTTTTTGGGGATTTGGTTTGAGGATTTTTTATGAATCACGGTTTATGTATTTTTTGAGATTGGTGTATTAGTGTTTTCTTGGGAAAAGGGTTGTGGTTCTTGTGGGGCTAGGTGTTATTGTATTTCTATGGATGAGGGTTTTGGGTTAACTAGGGATGATGGTTTTGGGTTGTATAGGGGTAATTATTAGGTTTTTTCATTTCTGAGGTTTTTTGTTTTTTTATGACTGAGGAATTAGGGTTTTATAAGGATGAGGTTTTATGGATTTATCGGTATGAGGTTTTAGTGTTTTCTAGGTGCTTATGGTGTATAATTTTTTTGTTTTTATGTTTTTATAGGACTGTTGTTTTTGGGTTTATAGAGAATAGTCTTTAGGATTTTTCTGTGGTTGTGGATTTATGATTCAATGGGTCTGATGGTTTGCGGTTTTCTAGGGTAAAATTTTTGGTTTTTTATAGGGTTTAGGGTATAGGGTTTTATGGGGCTGACGGTTTTGGGTATTCTGGTGATGAGTGTTTTCTTTATTTTGGTTAATAGTCTTTGGGGTATTTATTGGATGAGGGATTATGGTTATCTAGGGATAAGGGATTAGTTTATTTTTGGGTAGATTGTTTAGAGTTTTCTTGGTCTAAGTGATTAATTTTTTCATGGTCTAAGGGGTTATGGTTTTCATGGGATGAGGTTTAAGTATATTTTAGGGTTGAGGGTTTATGTTTTAAGGATTTATGTCTAGTGTTTTCTTATTTTGAGTGTTTATAGTATTCTATGTCGGAAATTTTAGGTTATATTGGAATGATGGTTAGGGATTTATTGTTTTTAGGGATATTTTTTTTGGGTTTTCTAGGGTTTATGACTTATGGTGTAATGTGGATTATGGTTTTGGTTGTTAAATAACTTATGGTTTATGAGTTTTAGGGGATGGAGGTTTTTTTTCATGGGATTAGGGTTTGGGTTTATTGGGGATGATTTGATAGGGTTTTTTGGTTCTTAATTTTAATGGTTTTGTTGAGATGAGTATTTAAGGATTTTGTTTCTTTTTGTGTAAGGTTCATTGTGTCTAATGGTTTAGGTATTTACAAATATTTGGGTTTTAGATTTTATATGTATGATGGATTTTTTTAGAGATGAGGGTTTAGTATTTGTTGGGATTGAGATTTCAGGGATTTTACAAGGTGAGGGTTTTGGGTATTTTTTGGAAGGATGATTAGGGTATTTTGGGTTGAGTTATGGGTGAAATTTTAGGGATGGAGTTTATTGTTTATGGGGATGTGGGTTTAGGTTATTTTTGTCATCATGATTTTTCGGGGAAAATGGATTCGGTTTTTTTTGGAATGAGTGTTTATGTTTTTTGGTGCAAAGGTATTAGGTTTTTTCATAATGGTAATGGTTTATTTTTGTTGATATGGTGTTAGGGTAATTTTATGGATGGGGGTTTAGAGTATTTTGGAATCATGTTTTTTTTGTCAAAGGGTTTAGTATTTTTTTTGTGAGGGTTTAGGGGGTTTTATTTTTGAGGATTATTGGGTTTTTATTGAATTTCATTTAGTAATTTTTTGGTCAAAACCTTTATGATTTTTGGGACTATGAGTTTAGGGGTTTTTCTTAATAAAGGATTAGGGTTTTTTGGGATTAGGTTTTATTGTATTTTGGGGATTAGGTTTTTATGTTTTTGGGGGTGGAGGTTTAGGTTCATTCAATAATAAGGGTTAAGATATTTTTGGGAATGAGGGTATATGAATTTATAGGGGTGAGGGATTAGTTTTTTTATATTGGTATATGGTTATATTGGAATATTCCATTAAGGAATTTTTTGGATAACGATTTTGGATTTCTGGGATGTTGGATAAGGGATCTTGCTAAATTGGGTTTATGATTTATTGGGGATGGGGATTTAAGTTTTAAAGGAGATTAATGATATATTTTATTAAGAGAATATGGATTAAAATTATTAGGGTATTAGATATTATTGATTTATTGGATGGGTGTTTAGGTGTTTGGGGTTTAGGTTTTACGGTTTTCAGTGGCCGAGGGTTCATGTTTATTTTTGGTTGTTTGTTTTGGGGTGATGGGTCTAATAATTTAGAGTTATTAGGGATGAGGTATTAGGTTATTTTAGGGCTAAGGGATTGTGGGTTTTGGGGATTAGGGTTTGTGGGATTTGATTCTAATTTTTTAGGTGTTTTTTGTTAATTGTTTAGTGTTATAGTGGCTGAATCTTTAGGGTTCTTAGAGGCTTTGGGGTTTCAGGTGCATATGTTTTGAGTATTCTAGTGCTACGAGTATGTGGGTTTTCAAATAATGTAATAAGAACTTCTAGGAATGAGGGATTAGTGATTTTTGGGTTTGATGATTTAGGGTTTTCATCAGGAAAGGGATCCGGGTATTCTAGGGAAAATGATTTTAGAATTTGTAGGGGTTAGGTATTGATTTTTTTGTTGTAGTGGTTTTTGTGGTTTTTGTGTGTGTAGGGTGATGGTTATGAGGGTTATAGAATTTTGGTTTTTAGGGATAAGTGGTTGTGGATTTTTGTGTGAGGGTTAGCAGATTTTTTGGATGAGGGGTTAGCATTTTTGGGTTGGATTTATGATTTTTAGGGAAATAGGTAAATGTTTTTTGAGGTAAGGATTTGGGGAGACATAGTGTTGTTGGTTTAGGGTTTCTTGTATCAGAGGTTTTTCATGTATGTTTTTTATGATGGTTTTTTTATGGTAGAGGGTTCTCAATAAATTCAGGTTTATGAGTTTTTTAGGAGGGGTATTGTGAGTTTTCTAGAGATTTTAGATTAGTGATTTTTTTTTGATGAGGATATAGATAAATTTTTTGTATAGGATTTAGGGTTTATTTTGGGGGTGATGGTTTACGATTTATGTGATATGTGTTTTGAGTTTTTTGAGGACTGAGTATTTATAGTTTTGAAGGGATAAAGGTTATTGGTTTTTTGGGGTTGAGGATTTAGGGTTTTATGGATTATAGGTTTTAGGGTTTGTTGGGATGAGGGTTTAGGTATTTCTAGAGTAAATGTTCAGTATTTTCCTAGGATAATAATTTATGTTTTATGAGGATTAGGTTTTGGATTTTCTAGAGTTGAATGTTTACTATTTTAGGGTATTATGGTCAAGGATGTTATAATGAAAATTTTTTATGGTTTTCTGGGGATAAGGGTTTAGGATTTCTTGTGATGAGGTTTTACGATTATTGGTTCTATGTGATTTAGGTTTTCATGTGAGAATGGATTTTAATATTATTGGGAAGAGGGATTGTGGTTTTTTGATGATCTCATATGACAGTTTTACTTGGTTCAGTGTAGACACCCAAATCTTGACGTACATAGACATTAAATTACTCTTTCAGAATACCTAATACATAACAAGAACCAACACTCAAGGACCCTAATTGTTTAGTGTCTTTGGAAACTCGGACCATAGTATTCTAATCGTGGTGAAAGATCTTCAACATCACCGATAAAGATCTTCCCTTTTTGTTTTCCTACCTAAAACTTTTCCTTAAATCCTGGGAAAGAAAACATATAAAGGGTGAGCTCCAATTCACATTAAGGGTATGCATAGTGAAAATAAAATAATCCATATACAGTTGAATATAAAAACATGAACAAAATGCTTAAACATCAAAATCATGAGCAATGAAATAAAACATAGAAGTATGTAAGAACTAAATCATAAAGAAACATTAATCATGATAAAATAGAATTGGAATAAAACATTTAATTGTGGAAAACCATTAAGGACATGATATGATTTCCATAGTAGCCAAGGAATTTCTTCCAAGACCATCTTAGTGGACAAAGTCCATTTCTCAATCGACTTCACTCCTAGTTCCAGTCCTGTAACACTGATCCCGATTAACATAGCGGTCCAGCCATGTCTATCTCATGAGATATGGATCTTTACCAAATTCATTGGAGAGAGATATAGGTCCCACCCATCTCATTATGAAATCATTCTTATGAGGGGCACAACATAAAAATAAATCATTCATCATAACCCAAAGAATAAAATGGGTTTCATAAACATCATCCCATAATAACATAATCCATAAAAAACCAATGGATATTATTTCAACATAAGGAATGTGAAACTATGTAAATCATAGAGACATTATACTTGAAACATAATCATATGAAATAATTTCATCTTAGATGTAAAATGGATTTGATAAAACACTTGAAAAATAATTCTTGAAGCAAATATCCTTTCTTCTTCAAAATCATTTTATTTTTACAAAATTCCAAGAAATTTTAAAAGGAAAGGATTTTTTTAATATAGTCCTAAAAAATTATAGATTAATATTCATGAAAATAAGGCTTTATGAAACTGTAAAAATCCATTCATGTCGTAGAAGTTAAAAAAACATTCTTCTCGTACTTTTTCCGGAAAAGTTAAAAAGTACCTTGTATGGTAAGGAAATGAAAGATTACTTACATACCATGTAGTAAAAGTAAAAAATGGGTACAAAGGAATTTAAACATATATAAAAACACTTTTATAAAACATGGACATGGATGATAAAAATAACCCCAGTAAATACTTACGAATAAACAATCTCAGATAAGAACGAGATTGAAGAGGTTATCCCTTACCTTATGTCTGATATGCTTCATATGTATCTGAACCTCATGTATAATGATTTAGATAATGTCATTGACTTATTAAAGAATCATATTCATTGTTATGATATCATATATGGTTCACTTATGACTTTATATTACTCGTTGTTTTGTAAATTCCATGTTAAAGTAGCGTTTTGGGTAAAATAGTTTCATTTATCGTATGTGTTTCGACTTTTTTTCTTGATATTATTACTTATATCCTGATTTAAATATTTCCAGAATATAATAAATGATTAGTATATAATATATATTCATCATATAAAAATATATGATAGATCGATAAATGGAGTGAAATACACCGTTCATGGAGACGGTAGGTCGTACGTACGTATGAACGCTGTTTCCGTTTTATTATTGAATTGAATGGAATTAAGTAAATGAAACATATATTTACAGAAATACAGAATAATTATTATGTAATATAATTCATGATTATTTATTATACTTACTTTATAATCATACTTGAATGGGTAATCCTGGATGAATAATCTCATCTTGTCCGTGGAGACGGTAGTCCGTACGTATGCACGAGCGATGATATCGTTCCCATAATTTTTGAATAAAATTAGAGTTGATGATATAATAACTCAAAAATAGTATGATGTTGAAATAACAACATATAGTGATTATTTACATAGTTATACCCATCCAAGTAAGTTCGTGGTTGGAAAACTGATTACACCACAGCGTGGAGAGGGTATTCCGTACGTACGCATAGGCAGTGATTTCATTTTCCATAGGATGTATAGATGGTGAAATGGGGTTGTTTCATATTTATAATTTCATATTAGTATATTAGTGATACTTATGTTATTACTTTATAATGAAACAACTAATGATGAAGAAGTTTAAGAAAAAGAAACTTGAAAGAATCAGTAGAAGAGATTATCTCTTCTTTTACGCGCCTCTTTTAAGATTCCTCTTAAGGCACTAGATTTAGTCTTTTCAGTAAACCAGAGCCTCTAAAATGTTTCTAGGGAAGTTTGGAAGAGAAATGGGCAGGTTTTGGCCGGGAATGAAGGGTGAAATTTGTGTGAAGAGGAGAGGGAGGATGTGCCCTTATATAGGAGAGGAGAGGGGCACCTTTGGAAACCTCAAAAATATAAATTTGTAATTATAATAAATCAAAACCCAATTAAAAACCACCAAAAATGACACATATAATAATTTTAGTTGTTATAGGGTTGTAATATCATCATATAATAAAATTTATACATGTTATAAATTTATTTTAAAGATTATAAAATTGATTTATCCCTATTTAATCTATTTAATCTTATTTGTGGTAATAAAATTCAAAATTTTAAATTGTTGTAAATAATTACATGTGTATTGTGAATTATCCATAATTGGGTACCTAATGACATTTTAGACCATATTAATATCAATTTATTATTTTTAAATATTTATTTGATTTTTATACAATTTAATAATATGCAATTTTTTATAAAATAAAATTACTGTTAATTTGACACTATTTATTAATTTGAATTTAAATAAATTCCACACCAAGGATATATTCAAACCAAAATTTTTAATAGATTCCTAAAATATCATATTGATCAATAAAATTTGTTTAGGATATTAATTAGTTCAATTAATGTTTATTTTAATATTTATAAAACTATTTATTTGATATTTCTCTTAATAAATCAATTACTACAGCATTTTTTATAATCATTTAATATAATTTTTATTTTCATAAAAATTAAAAATAAATTCCTATGAGGAATATAAATATAATTATTTTTATAATAATATTTTAAATCGAATGTATCATCTTAAAATCACAAAATTTAATTTATTAAATTATGATGGTGACAACTTTGACATCATTTAAATTAAAATAATATAAATGTCATAATCTATTTTATAAAGCTTTTAATGGTCCACAAATAGACCCATATATGACTAGGTAATAAATATAACCAAAAAATAATGTTTTGTAATGTTAACGGTCCTTTTGATAGGTATTGTTATTTTAATAAGAACTATATTATTTATTTTTCACTAAATAAATAATTTCTACATCATTAATGTATAAGCTATTAAAGTAATTAAATATTTCGTAAAATTTACTAATAAATTACCACGATAAAGAAAAACATTTTATATTTCAAATGAGTACTAATAATCAAATTTATATTGAGTATATCTATATATTAAAAATAATCTCATTATTAATGGTTGAGTGAGGCATTTCTCTTTCCTTTAAATAAAATAAATAAAACAACTTAATCATATACAAGTGGGTTCCATTATATTCAATTTCGACCCAATTATTATTTAAGTTAAAATATAATCATCCAATTATATTAGGACAAGTGTTAGGGTAATTTTATAATATTAGTTTTACCCTTAATTACCCAATTTACCTTCAACTATGGTAAATAAAATTTACCATAGTTACTATTCATAATGCCTAAAAATAAAAAATAGATTATTAAAATAATTTGTACCTAATGATTCCAAATATGGAATTCATTTTTCCAAATTCAAAACAGAAATGTTTAAGTTTTTAAGATAAAATTAATCCAGCTGTTGAGAAAACGGGTTTTAAGAGTTAAAACATTGCAAAAGATTGAAATGTTTTTATATATGAATTCAGTATAAAATAATTCTAATGAATTACATTATATTAAATGGTAATAATATATTCTATTTATTATTTAAAATAATTCAATATTATAATTTAACCATATAAATTATTATGATGAAAAAAATGTTTTTTAATTAAAATATAGCATGATTTTACTATTCATTAAAATATGAAAGTTATTAGAATAGTATGAAAATTTTATCCAAAGTAAATTTATATATCCTGATTCAAAATAAGAATTTTATTTTGTCAAATCAAACTTATAAACAGGTCAAAAACGAGATTTAATGTGGGTGCGCCATTAAATGGTGGCAAAACTGCATTTTTTAAAAAATACTTATTTTACTCGAAAAATGTATTTTGTTCTCACATGATGTTGTAGAAAATTTTTAAGTTGAATACTAATTTCATAACATTAAAAATTTAGTTAATAATATTCTTAACGGCTAGTTCAAAATAATATTATAACATTATATCGTTGTTTAGTGAAATCCGATATTGAGAAATACACACACTATCGAGGAAGGTCGGATTGAATGTAATATAAGCCAAGTCAGGGATGCGTGTAGTGAATGATCTGTTTGGTGTTGCGTATATCATAATAAAAAATTATTTCATTTATACATTAAACAAAATCTATACTTAATGTTGTGTAGAATAATTTCCACAAAACGAACATGAAATTGTGTGTAACACGAGCCAAAAATAGTGTTTCATATACTGTAAGCTAATATAGTTTTGCATATAGTATAATCTAATCTTGGGGTAGAGTAAAACAGAAGATATGAATGAAATTAAAAATAATATATCTCATAAAATGTCAAGGTGTTTCATTATACCCCCCTTAAAATGAATTTCTCCCTCAAAATTCATCGGGGTTATAAATAGTTTATTACTTGAGAGTTTATTTCATAGAAACCCACATCGTAAAAAAGAATTTTAAAAATTAAATTTAAAAAGTAAAGTATGAAACATAACGGTTACCCAAATTAACTCATCACTTGGTTTCCACATAAGAGATCATAAGTGAAAATATAGATATAGAGGAGAAATCTAACCATCATGTTCTGATGGAGAGTGGTAGAGAACATGGCTATGAAAAATTCAACAATCAAAAAGCCATAAATTTGTGATGGTTTAAGGTACCATCTAATTAATCGGATATAAGGACAATAGGACAAAAAAAAATTCAGATCATTTCCCTAATGTTGAAATTTTTTAATTATAATAATTACTTATTTTATTTTGGTACAAGCTTACTATTGCTCATGCCTCGAACAATTTACACGTCATCTCTTAAAGAAATGAAGTTGAATTTGTCTTTCACGATGTTTTAGCAGATCATGTGATAGAATGATAGGTCATTTCATCTGTCTCAAAAATAAGGTTAGCAAAAGTTATATACATAAGTCCACATATGGTGAGATTAATCGTATATGGTTCCAAAATAGACATATACATCATCTATCATCCTGTTTAATAACATAAAACTAGTTTCTACTAACCAGGGACTTCTTGTAGGCTAGTGGTAGGTGATAAAGGCATGTCGCACTTTGTTTGTCGGTTCGATTTCCACAACCTTGTCTGAGACGATGGGTTGTCACCCATCCTGTAGGTAGTAATTTTTCTAAAACTAAACTATTATAAAATTACCGAAATAATATAGAAAAAAAGGTTTTATCCTTAAAAAATATTATCTTATGTGTAACATCGTTCATTTCAAATCATTACGCTGTTCCAAAATACATCTATACAAGGTCATAGTATAAAAAACAATTACTAGAAATTTCATCAACCAAGCATGTGAATACCATCATTCATCCCCCATATATCAAAATTTGTATCTTAATTTTTAAATTCCAAACATATGAATACTTTAATCTTGTATTCTTTTGCAACATGAATTACTATAGAACCTTGTTGAAAACATAAATGCTGTCAAAAGTTAACTCTTTCCACATAATTAAAACACAAAATTTCTATATACTCATACCATGATATCACTTTTTCCTTATACCAGCATGGCCTCATTAATACTATCAGACATCTCATTATCTCCTTATCCTTTCATTATACGCATATCATCTACCTTCCAAAAAAACTTGAATAAAATTTTATGGTTACCTGTACCATTCATCATATACTTCCAAAAACTCAAGGAAAAAAACAGTGTAACAATCCATAGATTTATCATTATTCCATAGTACCATGCATTATTCTTGATAAACAATCAATAATTATACTACTTTCTTAAACCACTGATTGAGATTCATCATTTCCTTAATCTCATATATCATTTGTAGTATCTTCATCATCATCCACATAAATACTACCCATATATCCATGATGATTATCTTTATGATATTTTCCCTTTGGTCATTGGTTGGCATAATGCCCGCACATTCCACGTTTAAAAATTTTAACCATTGTTGATGTCTTTGCAATACCATTATGCTTGTCCATGATGTTAACTGAATCATTTCCTTTACAATTACTATCTTTTTGTCATACATTTCCACACCCAAAACAACTTCCAGTTCATTTGAAACATTCTCCCTGATGCCTCTTCCCACATTATTTACATGAAAGAAATTGAACTTTCTTTCCTCTATGATCATCATGAAAATCCATCATTCTCTTATTAGCTGAGTCGGGAAACTTAACAAAGTTGATATTATTGATCATATTATGAGATTTCATACTTGGAATAATAATTATATGTGGACTTCCAGATCCAATTTCATTTGGTGGCTCATGAAGAATATCATTCCATTGTATTTCATATCCTCCATTATCACGAATCTTCCTATTTCCAGCCATTTTCTAAAACCCAAAAAGAATTGTGTGAGAGGAAAAAATCATAATCAAGGGGGATTACATTCAATATCAAACATCTTAGGTTTAATCCCAATATCGTTTCCATAATTATAAGACTATAACCTATACTTATACTTAACATTAGGGACATCCCTAGACATACCATAGAAATATCTCTAGGGATCTCACTAAAGTTTTTGCATCCTAGATTCAAAGGTTTACTAAACCTTTCCTCTGATACCAACTGTAGAGACCAAAATCATGATGTACATTGACATTAAATTACTCTTGAGGAATACATAATACATAACAAGAATTAACACTCATGTACAATAATAGTTTAGTGTATTTGGAATCTCAGATCATAATATTTTAATCGTGGTGAAAGATCTTCATCATCTCCAATAAAGATCGTCCCCTTTTGTTTTCTTACCAAAAACCATTATTTAAATCCTGGGGAAAAGAAAAAATATAATGGGTGAGCTCAAATGCTCAGTAAGAGTAATCATGGCGAAAATAAAACAAACCGTATACATTGGAACTTAAAAACATGAACAAAATTCTTAAACATCAAAATATTGAACAATGACATAAAACATGGCAGTACGTAAGGCATAGATCATAAATAAACATTAATCATGATTAAACAGTATGGGAATAAAACATTTAATTATGGAAAACCATTAAGAACGTTATATGATTTCCATAGTATCCAAGGGATTTCTGCCAAGACAATCTTAGTGGACAAAGTCTATTTCGGAATCGATTTCACTCCTCGTTCCAGTCCAGTAACACTGAACCAGATTAACTTACCATTGCAGCCATGTCTATCTCATTAGATATAAATATTTACCCAATTAATTAGATCGATATATAGGTCCCACCCATCTCATAATAAAATCATTATTATGTGTGCCACAACATAAACATAAATAATTCATCATAACCTAAAGAATAAAATGGGTTTCGTAAACATCATCCCATCATAACATAATCCACATAAAACAAATGGATATCATTTCATCATAAGAAAAGTGAAACCATGTAAATCATAGAGAAAATATTCTTGAAACATATACATATGAAATAATGTCATCTTATATGGAAAATTGTTTTGATAAAGCACTTGAAATGAATTCTTGAGGAAAATATCCTTTCCTCTTCAAAATCATTTACATTTCACAAAATGCAATGAAATCTTAAATGAAAAGGATGTTTTTAATATATTCATGAAATATTATAGAGTAATCTTCAAGAAAATAAGGTTATATGAAACTGAAAAAATCCGTTCATGACGTATAAGTTAAAAAAACATTCTTCTCAACCGTTTGTTGGAAAAGTCAAAACGTACCTCGTATGGTAAGAAAAAGAATGATTCCTTACATACCATGTAGTAAAAGTCCAAAATGGTTAAAAGGAATTTAAATATACATAATAACACTTTTATAAAACATGGACATGGATGATAACAATAACCCCAGTAAATACTTACGAATAAACAATCATGGATAAGAACGAGATTAGAAAGGTTGCCCCATACCTTATGTCTGATATGCATCGTATGTATCTGAATCTCCTGTATAATGATTTAAATAATGTCATTGACTTATTACAGAATCATGTTCATTGTTATGATATCATATATGGTTCACATATGACATTATATTACTCATTCTTTTGTAAATTCATTGTTAAAGCAGCGTGTTGGGTAACATCATTTCATTTATCGTACGTGTTTCGACTTGTTGTTCTTGATATTATTACTTATATCCGGATTTACATAATTGCAGAATGTAAAACATGATATATATATATATAATATATTCATCATATAAATATATTTGATAGATCGATAAATGGAATGAAATACACCATTCAAGGAGGCGGTAGGTCGTACGTACGCATGAACGTTGTTTTAGTTTACTTATTGAATTGAATAGATTTACGTAAATGAAACATAAATGTAAATAAATATAGTATCATTATTATGTAATATATTTCATGATTATTTATTATATATACTTTATAATCATACTTTATTGGTTAATCATGGAAAATGAATCTCATCGCGTTTGTGGAGACGATTTTCCATACGTACGCATGAGCGATGATATCATTCCCATAATTATTGAATAGAATTGTAGTGGATGATATAATATCTCTAAATCAGTATTATGTTATAATTACAATATATAGTTATTCACTAAACCATTATACCCACCCAAATAAGTTAGTGGTGGGAAAACTGATTACACCACAGCGTGGAGACGGTATTTTGTATGTACGCACGCGCGGTGATTTCATTTTTTGTAGGATGGATAGAAGGTGAAATGGGGTTTTTTCATATTCATAATATAATTTAATTTATATTTGTGATACTATTGTTATTAAGATATAATGACAAAACTAAAGAATAATAAGTTGAAGAAGAAAGAAACTTGAATGAATCAGTAGAAGAGATTACCTCTTCTTTGACGCACCTCTTTTAAACTTCCTCTTACGGCACTAGAGTTGGACTTTTGAGGAGAAAAGAACCTCCAAAATTTATCTATGGAAGTGGAGAAGAAAAATTGGTAGTTTTTTGCTGAGCATAAAGGCTCAAATTTGTGTTATGTGGAGAGGGATGAGGTTCCCTTATCTAGAAGAGGAGAGGGGCACCTTTGGAAACCTCAGAAATATTAATTTATAATAAATCAAACCCCATATAAAAACCTCCAAAATTGCTCATATTCGTATATTAGATGATATATGGTTGTTACCTCATCATCCAATAAAATTTAGACATATTGGAAATTTAATTTAAACCTTATCAACTTGATTTATCATTATTTAATCTATTTAATCTTATTTGTGGTAATAATATTCTAAATTTTAAATTTTTATAAATAATTACGTATGTGTTGTTAATTATCCATAATTGGGAACTTAATGAAATTTTAGAAATTATAAATTTCAATTTATAATTTTTTAATATTTATGAGATTTTTAAACAATTTAATAATATGTTATTTTTTTTAAAATAACAATAGTGTTATATTTTTAAACTATTTATTAATTTGAATTTAAATAAAATCCACATAGAGGATATATCTGAACCAAATGTTTAATAGAGTTATAACATGTCATATTCATCAATAAAATTTGTTTAGAACATTAATTAGTTCACATAATGTTTATATTAATATTTATAATACCATTTATTTGATATTTTTGTTAATAAAACAATTACTACATCATTTTGGTATAATCATTTAATATACTTATTATTTGCATAAAAATTAAAATTAAAAATCTATGATGAATATAAATATAATAATTTTCATAATAATATTTTTACTCGAATTCATCATCTTAAAATCACAACATTTAACTTATTAAATTATGAAGGTGACATCTTTGACATGATTTCAAATAAAATAATATAAATGTCCTAATTGGTTTTAAAAAGCTCTGAATGGTCTCAAAAGAGACCCTTGGATGACTAGGGTATATATATACTCGACCAATAGTGTTTGGTCATGTTTGTGGTCCTTTTTATAGGTATTTGTATTTTAATAAACACTATATTATTGATTTTTGACTAAATAAATAATTCCAACATCATTAATGTATAAGCTATTAAGGTAATTAAATATTTCATAAAAATTACTACTAAATTACCATGATAAATAAAAACATTTTATCTTTCAAATGAGTATTTATAATCGAATTTATATTCTGTATAACTATATGTTAAAAATAATCTAATTATTAATGTTTGAATGAGATATTTCACTTTCCTTTAAATAAAATAAATAAAAGATCTTAATCAAATACAAGTGGGTTCCATTAGATTCAATTTTGACCGAAGTATTATTTAGGGTAAAATAAAATCATCCTATTATATTAGGAAAAGTGTTAAGTTAATTTTATAATATTATTTTTACCTTTAATTACTAGATTTACCTTTAACTATGGTAAATACAATTTACCGTTGTTACTATTCATAATTCCTAAAAATAAAAAGTATCTTATTAACATAAATTTTACCTAATGATTCCAAATATGGAATCCATTTTTCCAAATTCAAAACACAAAAGTTGTATTATATATTTTTAAATGAATCCGGCTGTTGAGAAAACAGGTTTTAAAAGATAAAACATTATAAAAGATTGAAATGTTTTACTTATGAATTTAGTATAAAATTAATGGTAATGAAATAAATTATATTAAATGGTAAAAATAAATTCTATTTATTCATTAAAACAATTAAATATTATAATTTAACCATATAAATTATTACGATGAATAAATTTGTTTTTAATTAAAATATATTGTGTTTTTACTATTCATTAAATTATGAATGTTATCAGAATAATATGAAAAATTTATCCAAAGTAAATTTTTATATCCTTGTCCCAAATAAGAATTCTATTTTGTCAAATTAAAATTATAAACATGTAAAAACCTATATTTAATGTGGGTGCACCATCAAAAGGTGACAAAACTGCATTTTTTGAAATATACTTATATTACTCGAAAAATATATTTTGTTCCCACACGGTGTTCTAGAAAATGTGTTAGATGATAACAATGTTATAATATTCAAAATTTAGTTAATACTATTCATAAAATCTTGTTCATAATAATATTATAACAATATATCATTGTTTAGTGAAACCAGATATTGCATACTACACACGCAATCGAGGAAGGTCGTGATTGTGTGTAATGTATGAAAAGTCATGGATTCATGTAGTGAAATCTATTTTTGTTGTTGCATATAATGTAATCAAAACTTATTTCATTTATACATTAAAAAAATCATTACTTAATGTTGCACAGATTAATTTAAAAAAATGAACTTGAAATTGTGTGTAACACGAGCCACGAATAGAGTTGCGTATACTACAAGATAATATTGTTTTGTGTATATTACATTCTAATCATGGCATAGAGTACAACAAAGATATGAAATAAATCTAAAGGAATATATCTCATAAAATCTCAGGGTCTTACATTCAGGGTCAGTATATTTTTGGTTGTGGGTTTATGTTTTTATATAGGAAAGGGATAAGGTTTTTCTATGGCTGAGGGGTTTCGATTTTATTAGGTTATGGATTTTCAGAATTATATGATTAATAGATATTAGTTTTTTGGGGGGATAAGGTCTTATGGTATATCTGATGTGAGTGTTTATGGTTTCCCAAGGATGAGGGTTTAAAGTTATCTATAGATGAGAATTTGGGATTTTTTCGGTGAAGATGATTTAGGTTTTTTTGAGGGTATGTGATTGGGGATGTCTATGGATGAGGATATGGGGTTTTCTACAAATGGGGGTTTGTTATTATTTGGGTATGATGGATTATGTTTTTAGGATCTCAATATTGGAGGTTTTCTAATTATGAGGTTTTAGGGTTTTCTAGGACTTATGGTTCTAGTTTTTCCAGAGAAAAGGTTTTGGTGTTTTGGGGGTTGAGGGTTTGGGATTATTTTGTGGCAATGTGTTTGTTTTATTGTGGATGAAGGTTTTTTATTTTTCCCTACAGATGATAGTTTTAATATTTTTCGGGATGGGTGGTTTTTATGTTTTTTTTGTTGATATGGGTTTCTATTTCTTTGACTGAGGTTATGGGTTTTTAGGGGCTGAGTGTTTATGGGATTGGGGCTCAGGTATTAGGGAATTTTGGGGTTTTGGGTTTTGGGGTTTTTTGGGGTAGAACATTTTTTGTTCTATGGGTATTGGGTTTAGGTTTTTATGGGGATGAGGGTTTAGGTTTTTTTAGGGATTAGGGTTTAGGGTTTTTTTGTTTCAGGTTTTATGGTTTTTTTCTATGATGGTTGATGGTAGTTTGGGGATGATGTTTTATGGTTTTTTGGGAAGGAGATTTTCTATTTTTTGTGTAAACAAGAAGATTTAGTATTTTTTTAAATGAGTGTATACAGTTTTAGGGTAATTAGGGTGCAGTTCATTTTAAGCATGAGAGTAAAGGTTTTTAGGGGAAGGAATTTAGGGTATTTATGGATCAAGTTTGAATTTTTTTTGGGCTGAGGGTTTGGTGTTTTTGTGGATGATGGTATACATTATTTCAAGGATTAGTTTCTATGGTATTTGGGGGGGGGGGTCAAGAATTAATTGTTTTTGAGGATGAGGATGTTGGGGTTTTGAGGATTATTTTTTGGGGTTTTGGGATGAGGGTTTCGCGATCTTTTAGAATAAGGGTAGAATTTTTTTGGGGGATGAATATTTATTGTGCCTTTGGGATAATAGTTTAAGGTATTTGGATCCTATGGTTTTATGGTTTTGGGTTTAAGGGTTTGAGGTTTTTTAGGGATAAGTAATTGAGTTTTATTGGTGTTGAGTATATGGTTTTATTGTTGTTATGTTTTAAGTGGTTTGGGGAAGAGGGTTTGTGTGCATTGGAAATAAGAGTTCTGTTTTTTTATTTGTCTTTCAGTGTTTTTTGGGTATGAGGTTTTAGGGAGATTTTTGGGTGAGTATTTTGGGTTTTTTTGGGATTATTGTATTTTTGTTATTTAGGATAAGGTAATTTACTTTTTTGGAGGTGAGGACATATGTTTTTTTAAGTCTATGGTTTTAGAGTTTTATAGGGATAATGTTTTAGGGATTCTTTGGGATGGTGGTTTATAGTTTTCTAGGGGAAAGGTTTTGGGGATTTTTGGGCAACTGGGTAATGTTTTTCTTGGAGTGAGGGTTTAGGAGATGCAGGGGTTGTGGGTTCAGGTTTTTCTAGGGATGTGGGTTTATTGATGTTTGGGAATGAGGATGATGTTTTATTGGGGATAGTATTATATTGTTTTCTAGGGTGGAGAGATTATAAAATTATAGGGATGACAGTTTAGGGATTTTTGGTGATATTTATTTAGGACTTTTCAGATCATTGGATTCAAGAAATTATGTGAACATGTTTTTCAGGTTTTCAAGGGATGAGGTTTTTGGGTTTTCTGGGGATTAGTGTTTGCGGTTTTCTAGGGATGGGTGCATTTTTTCTCTAGATATTAGGGTTTAGGGATATCTAACTAAGATGGTTTTGGGGATTTTGTTGAAATGGTTTAGGAAATTCTAGGGTTGTGGGTCATGGATATTTTTGGTTGAGTGTTTAGAGTAATCAAGGGTTTTCGGTTTTCTTGTAGGAAATATAGTTTTTGGTTTCATGGGGTTGAGTGTTGAGAGATTTCGGGGGCTAAGTGTTTAATTTCATTGAGGTTGACAAAATAGGGTTCTCAAGGGATGAGGTTTTATAGATTTCTGGGATTGATGGTTTATGGTATTGTGGGTCGTATGGTTTATGTCTTCATGGGAATGAGAGTTGAGGTTTTTCCAAAAATGTGTTTTTAATGTCATTTGGGGAATAGGGTTTTGGGGTTTCATGGTCATAAGTTTTAGTGTTTTATTGGGTATATTGTTTAGGAATTACCATATTTGTGGGTTTATATTAATCTAGGGATATGGGTTTTTTTTGGTGGAGGGTTTAATTTTCACATAGGATGGGGGTTCAGGGTTTTTGGAGACGAGAATTTTCTAAGGATGATTTTTTATGGTTCTCTAGGATGATTTTCTATGAATTTATATGGCATATGTATTAGTGTTTTCTATTTCATAGGGTTTATGATATTATGGTGTTGAGAATGTAGTATATTCTATGAATTATGTTTTATTGATTTCTAATTTTGAGGTTTTTGGGTATCATAATGCTAAGGGTTTATGTTTTTTGTGGGACAAGATATTAGGGATCTATAGTTACGAGGGTTCATTTTTTATGCGGTTGAAGGCTTGGTTTTTTGGGGGAAATTGGTTTCTGGTTTTCAGTGATGAGTGATTAATGATTTATTGCTAGAGGGTGAATGGGTTTTTTCCAGCTAAGTTTTTAGTGATCAGAAAGGCAGATAGTCTAGATTTTTCAAGGTATAAGGGTTTAGGGATTTCATGTATGTCATTTTAGTTTATTCTAGGTATGATAGATTATAGTTATCAAGTGTTGAGTGTTTATGGTTTTGTGGGTATGAGGGTTTATTGTCTTCCAGGACTACGAGTTTGGTGTTTTCATAGACTAAAGGGTTTAGGAAATTATTGGGGAACTGGGTTTCGATTTTTTTTTGGGATTGGCAATTTAGGTTCTTTTCATGAGGGTTTAGAGTTTTTTGGTGATGAGTGTTTTGGTCTTGTATGGTGATGATGTTTTGGGGTTTCTGAGGTCTCATTGTTTGTGATTTTCTAGGTATATGATTTATTGGGTTTCTCGGGTTATGTGTATATGGTTTTTTGGGGCTAATGGTGTTTTTTTTGGGGGGATGGTAGATAGGTTTTTTTGGAGTATGGTTTGCAGTTTTTTGGGTATGAGGGTTTTTGGTAAAATGTGATGGGTGTTTGGGTTTCATGAGACGAGGGATTGGGAGTCTTTAGGGATGACAGTTTAGTATTTTTTTTTCGGGATGATGGTTTTATAATTTACGGGGATATGTGTTTGGGGTTTCTTGGGTCTACGGGATTGTTGATTTTTTGGGTTGAAGGTTTGGAAAATTTTATGGATGTGGGTATGTGATTTTTTAGGTATGTGGGTTTGGGTTTTTTGTGGCTGGGGGTTTGTAGTATAATGGGATTGATGGTTGATATTATGAGGCCCAAATGTTTAGGTTATTTTTGGCATTGAGGGATTAGAGTTCTTTGATGAAGAGGGTTTAAGGATTCATAGGAATGTGGGTTTTTAAATTTTAATGGGATAGTATTTAGGTTTCATTTAGGATTAGTGTTTATGGTTTTTTGGTTTAGGGTTTTTCAGGTTTGGTGGATGATTTATTATGTGTTTTGGGAAAAGTGATTGATTAGGGGTTTTTAGGAATGAGAGTTTAGGGTTTTCTAGGGAAGAGAGTTTATGTTGTTTTTGGGATACGGATTTATATTTCTATTGGTCTGAATGTTTTCGATTGATTTTTATAAGGGATTAATTCTTTTGGGGCTGAGTGTTTAGGTTTTTTTGGTTGAGGGATTACATTTTTTTCGGACAAAATTTACTGTTTTTTTGGGTAACGGGCTTGGGTTTTTTAGGTATGAAGGTTTATATTTTATTTGTTATGAGTGTTTAGGGGTTTCTAGTGATGATATTTTTATGTTATTTTTGGGGATTAACTTTTATGTTTTATTTGGATGAGGGATTAAATTTTTTTGGGTATGTCGGATTTGGGTTTTTTGGTGAGGATGATTGAGTATTTCTAGGGTTTATGGTCTAGGGGTTGGGATGATGTGGGGTTGTTTTTTTATTGATGAGGGTTGAGGTATTTTGAGTAACTATGGTAGAGGGTTTTATTAGGATGAAGGATGATGGATTTTTGTGGGAATGTGGGTATAAGGACATTTGGTGATGTGGGTTTAAGGTTTTTGGGGATTACGGTTGAAGGATTATTTTGGCCCATGGTTATTTCTTTTTTTGGGATGAAGGTTATTCTTTAGTTAAGGATGATTATATAGAAATTTTTGGAGATGTGGTTTTTATGTTTTTTGAGGATGAGGGTTTGAGGTGTTTTGGGGTTGGGGGGTTACGATTTTTCCAGGATGAGGGTTTGGAGTTTTTTCACTCTGATCTTCTTGGGGTTTTAGAAGAATTTTGGATTTGAGGGATATGGTATTTTAAATAGAAGGGATTATAAAATTTTTTGGTTGAGAGTGTAGGATTTTTAGGGATGATGATTTAGTGTTTTTGGGCCTCAAGGATTAGAGTTTTTTTGGGGATTAGGGTTTAGGTTTTATTGTGATAGAGGGATTAATAATTTTGGGAGGTTAGGGGTTTTTAGTTTTCTAGCTATTGTGTTCTTGTTTTTTTAGGATGAGGGTTCATGGTTGTTTGGGTCTTAGGGGATATTGTTTTTAAGAATTGGTGTTTAGGGTTTCTAGTTTTTTGGGGGTTAAATGTTATGCCTTTTAGGGAATGAGGATTTAGTGTTCAGTAGGGATAGTGGTCGAGGGTTTGGTATGAGATTTGAGGGTATGTTGGGATGAGGGTTGAGGGTTATTGTTTTAGAGGATTTATTCATTCATGGGAATATTTTTGAGGGATTTATAAGTCTATGTTATGAGGTATTTTAGGGATAATGGTTGAGGGGTTTTCAGGACTGAGGGTCGAGGGTTGTTTGGTGCTTAGGGGTGGGGGTGTTTGGGGAATAAAATTTATTGTTTTTTACGATGATGTTAATGGTTTTTTGTGGAAGATGGTTGAGAGTTTTTGGGGATGCGTGTTGAGAATTTTTTTGGCTAAGGGTTGATGATTTTTGGGGCTAAGAGTTTTACATTGATTAGGGTCGAGGTTTTGAAGTGGCAGAATATTTAGGGTTTTCTGTGTCTAATGATTACTGGTTTTTTTGCGGATAAGGGTTTTGGGTTTTCTATGGATGAATGTTTATAAATTTGGGTGTCATTTAATTATCCTTTTTTGGGCATGAATGCACATGGTTTTTGGGGATGATGAATTAGGTTTTTCTATTGAGGATGTATTATGGTTTTTTGGGTATGAGGGATTAGTGTTTTTTTTGGGTATAGGTTTATTATATTTTGGGGAAGAGGGTTGGGAGTTTTTATGTATTGGTGTAATGTTTTTTTTATGATTATGGATCAATGTTTATTAGGGTTGAGTGATGCAGTTTTAATATGGATGAGGGTTTTTTTGGTGATTAGGGATAAGTTCTCTTATAGCTATAGTTGTAATGTTATTGTTTCACTGAGGTATCAGAGATTAAATTTATAGAGGCTGAGGTTTGAGGTTATTTTGGGGATGATGATTGTGGGTTTTGGGGGGATGTGGGTTGAGTTTTGTTTGGAGATGATGGAATTGGGTTATTTTCGGATGAGGGATCATTTATTAATGGCGATAGAGCCTTAGGTATTTTTGGTTATGAGGGATGATGGTTTTATGATTAATTTGAATTAATTATTGTTTGGGCATAGGATTAATGAAAATTTTGTGTTTTGGGTTTATGGTTTTTGGGGTATGTGGGATTTGACTTTTTTGTGGAAAATATATACCCTATTTGGGGATCGGTGTTTATTGTTTTTTTGGGGATGAGGTTGGATGGTATAGTAGGGCTAGGGGATTTGGATTTTCTATGGATGATGGATTAGTTTTATTTGTGTTTAAGGGATGGTGTTTTTTGGGGACAAGGATGGGGATGATGTCTTATGATTTTTGTGCCTGTGTGAGGAGTCGTTTTTTGGATGGATGGTTGCGGGATTTTAACAGTGTGGTTTGATGGATTTATGGATCTTATGGTTTAGGGTTTTGTGGGATGAATGTTTAGGGTTTTTGGGGTTGGGTTTTGAGGGAATTTAATGTATAAGGGTTTTTTGGCATTTTGGGGATAACGGTTTTGGATTTTTCTTTGGATTAGGGTCTTGGGTTTTTTTAGGTTGACAACTGAGGAATTTTTGGGAAGAAGGGTTTATATAAGTTTGGGAGTGGTTTTTAGATATTTTAATGCATCGTATTAGTATTTTTTGGGAAAAAGGTTGACTGTTTTCTGGGAAGAGTTTTGGGAATTTTATGTGGATAATTTTATTTTTGGGATGATGGTTTATGATTTTTTTTGGTTGTTATGTTATTTTATTTGGGATATTAGGGTTACTGGTCATTTAGGTATAAAATTTATGTATTTTAGGGTCTGAGGGATGAGGGCTTTGGGGGATGGTTCCATAGGGTTTTGGGGATGAGTGTTGAGGAATTTTTTGGGTAGAGGGTTAGGGTAATTTTTTGGGTGGAGGGTTTTGGTTTTTTTGAGATAATGGATGGGGTAATTTGGGGACAAATGGTATATTATTTTTTGGAGTTAATGGGTTAGGGTTTTGGTTACTGATGATTTTTTCGACATGAGGTTTTAGTTATTTTTGGGGACTCTGGTTTAGTGTTTTTTGGTAAGAGGTTTTATAATTATAGGGGAATAGTTTTCAAGGTAATTTTGGTGTTGAGTGTTTAGGGATATTTGGGTTGTGTGTGTAGGGTTTTTTAGTGTGGGTGGTTTAGGGTTTTTATGGTATTGTTAGTGGGATTTTTTATTATTGAGGGTTGATGGTTCACTAGGGATAAAAACTATGGTTTTTTTGGGATGGTGTTATAGGGATTTTTGGGATTAAGGGTTTATTTAATTTTTTATCAGGGTTTAAGGATTTTTATAGTTGTGGGTTTAGTTCTTTGGGGAGGATAGAATATTTTTTTCATAGAGGGGTTAATATTTTCATGTGGTTGGGGGTTTAGGGATTTTGGGGATGTGGTTATACATTTTTTGGGGCTAACTATTTAGGATTTTCTTGGGGTAGAAGGATTAGCCTTTTGGGATTAGGGATTATGGGTTTTTTGGACTCATGGTTTTGTGGATTTGGGGAAAAGGGATTATGTGTTGTTTGAGATGATATATTGTTTTTTGAGGAATTAGGGTTGAGGGATTTGGGGGTGGTGGTTTAGGTTGTTGGGAATGAGGGTTTATTATTATTTAGGGTTGACAGTTCTGCATTATTCTGGATATCTATTTAGGGTGTTTAGTGATGATTGTTAACTATTTTAGTTGCTGAGGGTTTTGAGTTTTTTTGTTCTTTTGGATTATAGTAGATTAGGGGTGAGGGTTGGGGATTTTGGGTGTATGGATTAATTGTTTTTTGGGGAAATGGGATATGGGTCTTTATAGTAATGGGTTGGGGGTTTTAGTGGGCATGTATTTGTGGGTTTTTTCTGTTGTAAGATTGATGGTTTTATGGAAATGATGTATAATTTTTTTTCTATATTTGAAGGAATTATTTTTAACTGGGTTGAATGGTTTCTTGGGGATGGGGTTTAGGGTTTTTTGTGCTGATTGTGTAGAGTTTTTTGGGTTACAATTTTCATTTTTTGGGAAGATGGTTTAGGGGTATTTTGGGGGTGGATTTTGGATTATTATGGATGTCTATTAATAGTGTTTTGGGGATGAGGGTTCAATGTTTTTTTAGTAATGACAGTTTTGGTTTTTTAGGGTTGATGGTTTGGGGTTTTTAGGCAGATGGTTGACGGGATTTTGGTGTTCATTATTGAGAGATTTTAGGTAAGGGGATTAGGGTTTTTTTTGTTCTGAGGGGTTATGGTTAATCGGGTCTATGGTACTTGTTGGTTTTGGGGATGATGGTTTAATGTTTTGTTGGGATGTGGGTGTAGGGATTTTTTGGGGAGAGGGTTTTTTTAGGGTTAGGTGATTTTTGGGTATATGATTTATGGTTTTCTAGTGCCAATGGAATATGGTATTTTTTCAAATGATTGATTAATGTATTTTACTATTTTGTGTATTCATTTTTTTGAGGGTACGGTTTATTTTTGGGATATGAATTTTTTGGTTCTACGGATATGGTCTTGGATTTTTTTGGTAATATGGTGTATGGAGTTTATGGATAATGGTAATAGGCTTTTTTATAGATGCGTGTTTATGGCCATTTAGGGGATGATGGTTTTGTATTATTATATTCTATGTATTTAAGTTAGTTTTAAGGATGTCTGGTGGGTGTTTTATTGTGTTGGTTTTGAGTTTTTTAGGAATGAGGGTATATGATTTTTAGGGATGATTGATTTGGGTTTTTTTGGGTCTGAGCTTTGAGGGGTGGTTTGGTCTTAGGGTTAACAATTTTATAAGGATGAGGGTTTAGAGAATTTTTAGGGCTAGGGATGTGGGGATTTTAGGGCATAATATTTATAGTTTTGTGGGGAAAATGTTTTGGTTTTTTAGGTATAATAGTTGAGGTTTATTATGGGATAAAGATTCAGGAAATTATCAGAATTAGGGTTGAGGTTTTATTGGAGATTAGTGTCTTGTTTTCTTAGTGACACAACTTTTCATATTTTTTGGACTATGGGATTTGTTTATTTTAAAGATGACTTTTTATTTTTATTTTGTTTTTTGGTAGAGGGGTTTTTGGAATTTAGTGTTGAGGGTATTTTGGATAAGGTTTGAGGGTTTTTAGGGATGTTGGATTCTGGTTTTTTTGGGATGGGTGTTTATGGTTTATTGAAGATGAGTTATTAGGGGTTTTTTTGACTGGGGGTTTAGTTTTTTTTGTGGATAAGGGTATAGAAATTTTTCATAGGTGGTTTTATGGAATTATATGTTTGAGGTTATAGGTTTTTGGGGGGATAAGAGATTACAATATTTTGTAGAAGTGCGGTTGTTGTATTTTTTTGGTTGGGAATTTTTTATTTTTAATTCTAGCAATTTAGGGTTTTGTGGGGTGAGGGTTTAGTATTTTGTAGGTATGTGGGAATTGTTTTTGGGTTTTATTCTTTCAGTTTTTTGGGGGTAGATGTTTTCAGGTTTTCATGGGTGGTATAAGGGTTTTTTATTTTTTGGGGATGAGGGATGATTATTTTTTAGTGATAAGGTTTTTTTGTTTTTTAAGGTTGAGTTATTGTAGATTCTTAGGGATGAGTGTTGAGGGATTTTTTAGGGTTATTTATTACTAGTTTCTAGGGATGGTAGTTGGGAGTTTTTTTTTCTAACATTCAGATGTAATATAGGACAGCAGGTTTATGAATTTATGGGGATGAGGTATGTTATTATTATGAGGGTGGGAGTTAAAGGTGTTTTGAGGTAATTTTTAATGGAATTTCAGTGGACGTCTTAGGGTTTTTTGTTGATTTGGGTTATGGTTTATTAATGGATGATGGAATTGGTTTTTTAGGGAAGAGAGTATAAGGTTTTTGGGAATGATGGGTCAGGTTTTATTTGGATTAAGGGATTAATGTTTTTTGGGGATAACTATTTACGGTTTTTGGGGATGTTTATTTTGGGTTTTTAGGGATAAGGTTTGACAATTTTTTTGGCTGTGGCGTGGCCCTTTATTTAGGATGATGTAATAATTTTTATTGGGTATAATGAATTTTTTTCAGATTGATTAAGGTTTTTTAGGGAAGTGGGTTAATGATTTTTTTTTGGATTTGGGTTTACTGTTTTTTATATGATATTATAAAAAATAGTAACACCCTTACCCCACCAAACCACAAAAAAAAAATCAACCATATTAACACAAAACCCTCATACCAAAAAAAAAATATACACATTAACCTAAAACCCCTAAAAATTGTGCCCCAAAAAACATTAAACCCAAATATACAATAAAAAATCGCTCACACTAAAGGACCTTAACCCCTTAGTCACATATAACCCAAAACCCACAGTCATAAAAAATCATAAACCCAAAACAGAAAGAAACCCTAAACACTCATCCCCAAGAAACATTAATCCATCATTCCCCAAAAAATATAAACCCTTTCCCAAAACAACCAATACCCTCAGACCCAAGATACCCAAAAACATAAACCCAAAAATAATTCAATACTTTCATCCCCATGTAAACCTATATGATCTCCCCATGAATATCTAAAACCCAGCACTATAATACCCGAAACACTCACTCCCGTGAAACCCCAAACCCACATTCACCTGAATCACAAAACACACATCCCCAAGAAACCAAAAACCCCTTACAATAGAGAACATAAATGTTTTTTCACATGAAACTCTAACCCATCAGACCTAAAAAAAATTAACCATATAACCCAAAAAACCCTAAATAGTCTGGCCCATGAAACCCTAACCCTTAGCCTGAAATATGCATTATCAGCTAGTGTTGAGAAACCAAAAATACTCATCCCTAAAAAACTTATTACTTAAACTGAATAAACCCTAAAAACATTTCCCAATTAAACTCCAATTCCACGATAAAAAGAAACTATAACCCTCATCACTAATAACCCATAAACCCTCATCACTATGAAATCCATAATCCGGCCATGGAAGCTATGAAATCTTATCAATATGAAATTGGGATCCCGAATCCCAAGGAAAACAACAAACTTCATCTTCAATAAACCCTTAACCCTCTTCACCAAGAAACATGGATCCCTCATCGCCAAGATACCATAAACCCTTATACCATTAAACCATCAACCCACATTTCAATGAAATCATAAAAATTAATACACAAGAACCTCATAAAGATCAACACCAAGAATCCCTAAACCCTTGTCCCTAAATGAAACTAAACCCTCACCAATCATAGACAATAATCAATTATCATTGGGAGACACATAACCCTCAGCACCAAGAGACCCTGAACTCTTTGACCCAAGGAAACCAAATTCCTCAGCCCCATGAGTCTCTGGACCCTCATACCCAATAAATAATAACACCTAAGACTCAAAAATCCATACAACATTAGTTCCATGAATCACCAAACTATCAACCCCATGAAACCATGAATCCTCTGCCCGACTAATAATGAAATAGTCAGAACCAAGAGACCTAGAGAACACATAATTATGAATGCCTTAACACTTATCCTGGAGAAAAATACAACATTCATCCCCATGAATCCTTGAACACTATTCCACATGAAAACCTATTCCCAATGCCTAAAAAAAATACATATTCATCCCCAAGATAACTTGAACCCTCATCAACCAGAAACCCTTATCCCTCATCCCCAATAAACCCTAAACCATTAGCCACAAAACCCTAAAATAACATCCCAATGAATAATTGAACCACTACCCCCAAAAAAATTAGAACCCTCGTAAAAAAAACCATAAATCCACAACCCAAAAAAACGCTAAACCCATTGCCACAAAAAACCATGAAATCTCTACTACAATGAACCAAGGACCCTCATCCCAAAATATCCCAGAACCCTCATTACTAAAAACAGGAATCCCTCATCCCCAAAAAATAATTCACACTCATCCCCAAAAAACCAGAAACCAATACACTATAAAAAACCTAAAATTTTAGTCAAAAAAATACATGAACCCCAGAAATAAAATAAAACACTCAGACCTCATTAAAAAGAAACCATTATCCCTCATTCCTATAAAAACCCTAAACCCACAACACTAAACACCCCACACCCTCATCTCCAAAATAATATTGAACCCATAGCCACAAAATAACATTTATTATCATCTAAAAACATCATCATACCCCAACCCAAATAAACATGATCCATTAGATCAAAAAACATTGAACACTCAGCCCCAGAAACCGTTGACCTTAATCCCGGAAAAACCCTAAACCCTAATCCCCACAAAATCTGAATATTGAGTCCCAAAAATCAGTATTCACTCTACACCAAAGAACCACATACCATTTTTTCAGACATCCTAAAAACATAGTGCACCTAAATCATATAACCCACATCCCCAAAAATTGATTAACTCTAATCCTCAAAACATCCATGAACCCTCGATAAATGTAAAAAAACTTTCATCCCCAAGAAACCATGATCCCTCATCCCCAAATTAACCTGATAGCTCACACCCAAATCACTAAATCCTAGGACCAAAAAAATCAATAACCCTTCGCCATAAAATACATTGAACCCTCATCCCATAGAAAATCTATAATCCTTCTAGAAAATAAACTCTAAACCCTTAACCCCAAACAATCCATGACCAATCATCATAAAAAACATTTAACCAACATCCCAAAAAAACTCTAATCATACAGCCTAAAAAAATAATTCCATATACACAAAAAACTATAAGCCTAATCCCCAATAATCCAAAAAACCTATATACCAAATGAACCATAACAGTATTTCCCCTAAAACCACAACCTCACAAAACTAAAATCCGTTATCAACAAAAACCCTATTCACCCTGAATTAAAAAACCCTAAACTATCAACCCAAAAAATAGTAAAAACCAATCCAAATATTTTCCAAAATTCACAACAACAAATACACTAAACCATAAATAAAGAAACCACATACCCAATTCCAATAAAATCACATAACCATCAATGAAAAAACCTAAACTCTCATTGATAAAAAAAGTGAACTCTCAGCCCAAAATTCCCTAATCTCTTAGACCCCAAATATCCTAAACCCAGAACCAAAATATAACATAATCCATTATCCCTAGAAAATCATATACTCTCATCCCCAAGTACCAACTCAATACTGAAAAACACTAAATTATTATTCCCTAGGAACCCAGAAAATTGATCAGTACGAAACCCCAAACACTTAGCCCCAAAAAACCAAAATACCCATGCCCAAAAAATAACCTTAAACCTTATCCCTAAAAAATTTAAAACATTCATCTTAAAAAAAACATTGAAATTATATAACTCGGAATACAAAAACCTTGATCACTATAAAAACATTAAACCTAATCCCAAAAAACCCAAAATCCTCACCACAATAAACCTAAATCTTCATCCCGAAAAACCCTAAACTTTCATCCCCAAGACACAATAATCCCTCATCCGAAATAATCACTGAACCTTAATCCCCATGAAAACATAAACATTATGGCTAGCAAAAACATATACCATCATCCCCAAAAAACCTAAATCTTAGGCACCAAAAAAACCAAAAACCATAAATAGAAAAAAAAAACTTGAGCCCTAACCCTAAGAACACCTAAACCCCGGTACCCGAAAAATCATCATCCCTTATACATACAAAAACTAATCCCTGTGTCCTAAAATGCACACACACTGATCCCCAAAAAACCCAAAACCATCATCTCTAATAAACAACCTAACCCCTTCAAATAAAAAACCTAAATCATCATCTAAAAATTTACCAAAAGCTATATCCCCAAACCATATTTTTTTACACCTAAAAAAACCTAAACCCTCACCCCCAAGACCATATAACCTTTCCCTCAAAAAAACACAAATACTTCATCAGTGAAAAACCCTAAGCCATCATACCAGGAAACCATATACACTATGTCATAGAAAAACCTAAACCATAAGGAAATAAACCAACCAACCAACATCCATAGAAACCCCAAAACATTCATCCACATAAATTAATAATATTGAAACCCAAAAAATATAACCCTCACCCCCGAAAAGCACTAAACCTTCAACTGAAAAACACTAAACAATCTACTCCAAAACCATAATTACTCAACACTAAGAAACACTAAACCCTCATCCCAAGAAAACCAAAAACCATCATCATTAGAAAATCAAAATATCAATGACCTAGAAAAAACTAAACATTCATCCACATAAAAACTGAAACCCTCATCCCGAGAAAAATATAAACCATCAATCCTAGAAATCTAAAATTACTAAGTCCTATAAAAAATGAAAAACATAACCCAGAAATCCCAAACACCATATCCTAAGAAAAAATATTCATTAAGCCTCAAAAAACTCCAAAACATCATCCATATACAACCCCGAACTCACATCCATATAAATCATAATACCCTTATCCATATAAAACCCTTATACCTATATTATTTAAAATTTGAAACAATATTCCTGAATAAAACCTAAAACATAAACCCCATAAAACAAAAAAATCCATAGATCTAGAAATACATAAAGAACCCTTACCAATATATCCAAAACCCTTATCCATAACAAACCCAAACCCCTCAACCAAAAAAAAACACTAAACCATAAGCCCCAAAAATCACTTATAAACCAGCCTTTGAAATCCCTGAATCCACAGCCCTAAAAAACCAGAAACTCATAGTCCAAGATAATCATTTAACCCTCATAACCAAAAAACCCTATTCCACTAGGTCTAAAATACCCAAAAGCCATATCCCCAAAAAACCCAATACCATAATCCCCAAAAAATAAAAAACCATTATCCTATGAAAACCCTGATCCCACAACCCCACAATCCCAAAACCGTTATCCCCAGAATACCATAAACCCTAATCCCCCAAAAACCTATCCCAATGCTCATGAAAAACAAAACACTTAGAACTAGAAAAAAACAAACCAATAAATCTATAAAATAAATGTCCATCATCGTATAAAAAAACACAAAACCATTAACCTTGTAGAATTTTAAACCCCCATCCTAGATAATCATAATCCCTCTACCCAAGATATTCCCAAATCCTCAACCCTAGAAAAAAACCAAAACCGTAGAATTGAATACCCTAAAAAATTAATCTATAACACAATGAATACTCATCCCTAGATGACCAAAAAAAATATATCCCAATAAACAAAAAAGCATCAGCTATAGAAAAACCTAAACCATACGACCTATAAAACCTTGAACCCCAGTCCACAAAACATTGTAAAACCTCATACCCAAAAAATATCAATTCAAATGCCTATAAAATAAAAAAATATTAGCTCTAAAAACCAGAGACCCACATCCTTACAATAAACTAGTCCCTCATCCCCAAAACACCCAAAACCATTTTTCCTAAAGAAACCATAACCATTATCCTCGGATAAACCTAAATCCACATCCCAATAAAAGTGGACACCCTCAAACACATAAAAACATAAAAAACATCAATGAACTATAGAAAAATCAAAACACTCATCACTGGAATATACCGCAACCTTTGAAATAGAAATACCAAATCCCTTGTCCCCCAAAAAACACCAAAATGCCAGCCTCAAAAAACAAAAAATAGTCATCTCCAATTAAAACCATACCTTAAGACCAATAAAAATCAAAACCAAATCAGAAAAATACAATTAACCCTCATGCCAAAAACCCTAAATAGTCAATCGTACAAATCTACAAACATGATTCATGAGAAAATCAAAAACCACCATCCTAAATAACCGAATATAAAAAAACCTAGAACACCTGATACCCTTATCCCTATTAAATGATAAACAATCATACCCAAAAACCCATGAAACCACTTCCTTGGAAATACCTAATCCATCATCAACCAAAAAACCTATATTCCCACCCCTAAATACCCCAAACCGCTGCACTAAAAATAGTAAATATTTGTCCCCAAAAAATTGTAAACCCTCAGTCCCATAAATAACCAAGCCTACCTCCTAAGAGAATCCTATACCCCACGACATAGAAAATCCTAAACCCATATCTATTTAAACATAATCCCTCATCCACATTAAACCCTAAATCCAAATCCATAGAAAACCCAAAACCCTCATCCCTAGAAAACCCCAAACAATCAGACTCTAAATACCCTAAAACATAATCTCCATTAAAATCTAAGCACTGTTCAGGACAAAACCTTAAACCCATGTCACATGAAAACATAATCCCTCATCTCCAAAAATCCTGAAACACTCCTAAAAATCACTAAACCCCAATCCCATAAATATCTTAAACCCTCATCCTATGAAAAACCTCAAAACCAATATACTAGAAAATCTGAAACCGTTATCCCATGAAAAAACTATAACCTATAACCAAACCCCTACTACACCCTCATCCAAAAAAAACCTTAACCCTTATCCCTATTAAACCCCCACACATTATCCCCGAAAACCCCTAAACCCACATCTATTGTAAACCTTAATTTATCATCCCCATGAAAAACTAAACCATCAGCCCCTGAAACCCCTAAACCATCATCCCTAAACATATTTCTGAGAAAACAACAAACCCCATTCCTGGAAAATTCTGAAACCTCTTCCAATTAACACCTAACAACATCATCAATAGAAAACCCTAAACCATAAGCATTATAAAACACTAATCCCTCAGTCCTAGAAAACCCTAAATCCACAACCCCAAATACCCCAAAATATCTGTCCTAGATAACCATATACCATATACCTCGAAAAATATAAACCCTCATCCCTAGAAAACCTTAAACCATAGCCCTAGGAAAACCAAAAACTATACCCCATGAAACCCAAAAGAATTATACCTAGAAACCCCAAACACTTATCCTCTTATTACCCTAATCTCTCATCCCCAATAAACATAAACCATCATTTACATAAACCTTAAAAACATATCCACAAAATATACAAAACCACTCAAAAAATAACAAAAAACCCATAGACCCAAAAATAATAAACAATCAAACCGAATAACCCAAAACCATCATCCAAATAAACCATAAAACCACCACAGAAACACACAAAAAAACACACGAGCTGAAAATAAATTAAACCATCATCACCAAAATACCTTAAACCCACATCCCCAAAAAACTCAATAACCTCTACCCCAATATTACCCCAACATTCATCCCAAAACAAATAACACATTTCCATAAAAAACCCTCAATCCTCATCCCCCTAAAACACAAATCCATCAACCCCAAAAAACCTCAAGCCCTCAGCCACAAAAATCATGAAACCCTCAACATGAAAAAACTCCAAACTATCATCACAAAAAATGTTGAATCCTCATTCCGAAAATATAGTACTCCCTATGCGCCAAATATGTATAAACTCTACGTCCTAAAAACCGTAATCTACCGCCACAAAAAAATCCCATAATTCTCACCCCTATAGAACCCTAAAACCACAGTCCTAATGAAATCATGCAGCTTCATCCCCAAAAAACATGAGGCCCTTGACCTAAACAAATGTAATCCATTGAACGCAAATAAAAATAATCCATTACCCCAAAATAACCCAAAAATCCCATCATAAAACTTCCAAGACCCTTAGACCCATGAATCCATAAAACCTCATCCCAATATAAGCCTAATACATCATCCCCAATGAAATATAATACGACACCAAAAAAATTTCCCTATACTATCATAATAGAAAACATTAATCCCTCAAACCCAAAAAAACATAAACCCTTATTTCCAAAAATACTAAACCCTCATCCTAAAAAAACATGATACTTTTGACCCCTCGAGACCCAAAATATTCATCCCCAAATAGCCCAAAACCCTGATCTCTAGAAAAACCAAAAACATATGCCCCAAAAAACCATAACCACATAGCCCCAAAAAACCATAAACCCTTAGCCCAAAAAGCCCATAAACCCTCATATACATGAAACTTGAAAACCTAGGCCTAGAAAACACCACACCCTTGTCTACATAAAACACTAACACCACATACTAAAATATCCCTATTCTCTCAGTACAAAAAAACAAAAATCCTTATCCCGGAGATACACTAATCCTGTGGTCCCAAAATTCCCAAAGCCCTATCATTATCAGAAAATCCCAACCCCAGCCCCAAATATCCATATTCCCTTGGTCCAAAAAACCCCTAATCACTCAACTCCAAAAACTCAAAATCCATAGACACAAAAAACCATCAACCATCACAAAAAATCACTAGACCCTTGGAACCATAAAAAACTAAACCATAATCCCCAAGAATCCATAATTATTTATACCTTTTAAACAAAAATCATCAGCTTCAAAATAACATAAACTATTTTCCCCAAATAAATAGTGAACTGTCATTACCAAAACAACCCAAACCCTAATCTGTGAATATCACCAAACCCTCAACATGAAATAACACAAAACCTTAGAATAAAAAACCATTGAAACCTCATTTAAAAATAACCCTTCTCCCTTAGCCCCATGTATCCCAAAACACATAGACCAAAAAAAAACATTACCCCTCATCACAGGAAAACCGTATACCCTAATCAAAAAATAACCCCAAACCCTCATCCCCAAAAAACACAAAACCCTCATCCACAAACATCAAAACCCCTCAATCAAAAACAACCCAACCTAGATTCCATTAAAAATAATAAACGATTATCTACAAAATACCTAATTCCTCAGGCAGAAAAATACAAAAATCCTTAGACCCAATAAAACCTAATCCCTCCACCCCATAAAACATAAAACCTGAGTGACAAAATACCATAAACAGTTAACCACAAAGAACCCATACCATTAACCTAGAAAACAGTATATCCCCATCTCCAATAAATTTCAGCCGTTATAACAAAAAAACCCAAACCCTTGGCCAGATTATTTTGTAATTCCCAAACCTAAAATTACCATAAAACATAATCCTCAAAAAACAATAATCACATAACCCAAAAAAATCATTGAACCCTAAAAAAGAAAACCCTATCTATTATCAAAAAAATCATAAAAACTCATCCCCCAGTACCATAAAATGAATACACTAGAATTAAATAATCCCTGATAACAAAAAAACACATTACCCCAAAAACTATAAAAACACTCTCCCAAAAAAACCCCAAACCCTTATGTGGATGAAACCTAAACCCTATCCCAAACAAATGTAATTTCTTATCCCGTAAAACCCCTAACCCCAAACATAATGAACAATATAATCCACCATCTAAAAAAACAATACCATTAAACTGAAAAACCATAAACCCTCACCCAAAAAAACCCATACCCATTGTCGTGAAAACCGCTAAACCCACAGTCCCAAAAATATCTAAATTGTTATCCCTAGAAAACAATAAAATTTCTACCCAAAAAAACACAATCACTTATACAAAAAAAAACATAACCATTTACCTTGAGAAAAAAATCCCTAATCCAACAGATCAAATAAACACACACACCCCTAAACCCTAGGCTAATAGCTCCAAAAACACTATTCCCTCGTCAAAGAAATCACTAAACCCTCACTCTGAAAAGACCCTCAACCCTTATCCTATTGAAAACCTATATCCTCTAAACTATCAATCACAAAAATTTCATTCCAAAAAATCCATAAATAATCAGAATCAGATAAATATAAACACTTAACCTCAATAACCCCTAATATATCAGCCCTGAAACCCTATACCCTCATCCTGATAAAATTAAAAAACCTTCCCCCAAAACAATCATCAACCATCATCTTTCCAAAACCTAAACGGTAACCCCCAGAAATTTCAAAATGAAATTCTCAAAATACACTCAAACCTTAGCCCCTAAAAACCCCAAACACTCAGAACTACCTAACAGTATTTCTTCAGTCCAAAAAATTTATAATCACATAGACTGAAAAAACCAAAAACCTCATATTCAATAAACCCTAAACCCTAAAATATAAATAATCATAACCCCCCGACCCCAAACCCCCACCACTAAAAACCCTAAACACTCATCCTCATTAATCCTTAAACACCATCCATAAAAATTAGTAAACTCTATTCCCTATTAAAATTCAATTTATCACCCCAAAAATGACTAAACCCTCTACCAAAAAACCCACTATACCCTGGGCGAGAAAAAACAATGAACAGTAATCCCCAAATATCATCAAACCATAAAAACCAAAAATCACTAAACCCTTCAATCCAAATGAACATAAACATACATCAACATAAAAACCCAGAAATCCTTATATAATCCACAATCACTCAGCATCCAGAAACCCTAAACCATTTTCCATAGTAACCACTAATCCCCGCACAAAAATACCCAATCTCTTGGCCGAAAAAAACACATAAATACTCCAAGACAGTAATCACTAAACCCCAACCCTATATATCTCAAATCCACCGTTTGCATGATATGCTAAACCATCATCCCTGGGAAGCCTTAAAACCCAGACCTCGAATAACCATAAAACCTAAACCCCAAGAACCCATAAACCCTAAAGCTGAAGAAACCCTAAACCCTCAAAAAATGAGAAACCCAAAATCCAAGGCCCCTTTAAACTATAAAAATTTTACAATAATAAATCCTAAAAAATAATCCCCAAAAACACTAAACATTAAAAAAAATAAAACCTATATTCATTCAACTAAGAATCCCTAAATCCTTATCCACAAGAATCACTAATCCTTCAACCCCAATAACCACTAATATTTCTCCCACAACAAATCCTACACACATAGCCCTATGAACCCCAAACCCATAGACCCATGAATCCATAAACCCTCTACACCATGAATCCCAGAAGCATAACCTCCTTGATAAGATGAACACTTATCCCAGAGTTACTGTAAACACTCATCACTGTGAAATAGTATACCATCATCCCTAAAAAATCTTGAATGCTCTTGCCTATGAAACCCTAAACCCTTTGGCCCAATAAACCTTGAACCCTAATCCATTGGAATCTGTGAACCCTCTGACCCATGATTCATTGAACCTGCTCCCATGAAATCTTGAATCACCTTCCCTAATAACCCCTTAACCCTATCCCCCAAGAATCCCATAACTCCATTAAACAATATTCCCAAAAACCTCTTCCCCAAGAGACCTTCAACCCTTAGCATGAAGTGTCCTTGAATATTAAGCCCCTTTATATCCTGAACCCTCATAAATAATATAACCTAATCCATAGTCCCCAAAAATATCTAAACACTCAACCAAATAAATGAAAACTATGACCCAAGAATCCTTTAACCCTCATAGGCAAGAAACAAAAAACCCTTAACCCCTTGAAACATTGAACTCTCTGCCCAATGAATCTCATTACCCTCAACTCTATGAAACCACGAACCCATGAAACCCTGAACCCCAATTCCATTTAATCCCTAAACACACTTCCCTATGAAAATATAATTCATTTATACCAAGAAACCCATAATGCTCATCCAAAAGGAACTTTGAAAACTATTCCCCATGAAACCCCAAACATTTATCCCCAAAAAACCCCAATATTGTATCCCAAATAAACCATAAAACACCATCTCCATGAAACAATAATCCCTAATCTCTAAATAAAATTTATCCACCAACACAATGTTAAACAAAATTATTAAACCATAAACCATAGACCATAGGCCTTATAACCCCTACATAATCACCCATACCCTCAAATATGAAACCTATGACCCAAAAAACATTAATCCCACAGCCCCAAAAACCCTTAATCTATATCCCCATAAAATCAAAAACTCATTCCCCATGTAATCATGTACCATACCCTTGATGAACCAAAACAGAAACCATAAAACCCCTTGAACCCCTAGAGCTAGTGAAACCATACAACCTTTTTCCAATATGGTCCTCATCCATCATCCCCCAAAACCCTAAATCATCATCCCTAAAAAATAGTCATCTAAAATCCCCCCAAAACCCAAAACCCTCATAAATCATTGTAAACATGAATCCCTAGAAACCCTGAACCATAGTTTACAGTTAACAAAAACCCTCATCCCAAAAAACCCCTCAATAATTATCCCCACATAACAATCAACTTTCATCGATGAAAAAATCCAAACCCTCATCACTAAAACCTATCAAACTTATGCCCCCGAAAAACATCACCCAAATCCCTAAAAATATGTGAAGCATCAACATTATGAAATAAAGAACTCTCATCCCCAAATTTTGTAAATGGTCGGCCCAAAAATAAATAGAACCCTCATCAACAAAAACCATGACCCATTAGTAACAAAAGAGATAAAACATCATCCAAGAAAAACCTTGAACAGACTACCCAAAAAAATCCTTAAACCCTCGAATCTAAAAAACACTCATCCCTGAACACCATAAAAACAATGAACCATAATCCATAAATAATCATGAACACCTATTCCAAAAAACCATGAAACATTGTGATCAACATACCCTGAAAGCTCAGCCCTAAAGAAATCCTTTAACCCTCAACATAAAAAAACATTCAACCATCTCCCCCATAACAATACAATCACTCAGGCCCAATAAACCATGAACACCCATCCCCAAAAAACCTTCAACCCACATCCCGAAAAACAATAATCACACATCCCAAAAAATCCAGAACCCTGATCCCCAAAATAACCCTTTTATATCAACCACAATAAATAGAAATCTTTATGACCCATAGAATCCTTAATCCCCAGCCCGATAACCCATAATCCATCATCTTTGAAAAACCCAATCCCATAAACCCCTAAAGTACTAAACCCCCTATCTAAGAAATAATAATACCATACCCCCCAAATATCCTATTCACATAGCAATAAAAATCTCCAAAACCACAACCCTAACAACCATAAAAACTCACCCTAAAAAAATCCTAAACTCATAGCGCTAAAAATAAGTAAACCATCAGCCCTGTAATGCCCAAAACCCTAAAATTAAGAAACTACAAAAAAATACTGAAATAAATACTAGACACTCATACCCAAAAAACCACAAAGCATCAGCTAAAAAAAATCAAAAAATCCTATGGCCAAAAAATCCTAAATTCTTAGCACTATGAAACTCTAAACTCTAATTCCATTGAAACCCTAAACCTATATAACCAAAAAACCTAATCCCTGGCCCCCACGAAACCCCAAACCCTGAGCCTAATAAAACCCAATGCCATGATCCCCAATGAACCCTAATCCCTAAAGCACAAAATCCGTTAAACCCCCAACCCATGAAAACTATGAATCATAGTCCCCAACAATCATTGAACATTGTTCCACAAAAAATTAACCCCAAAACAAAAAGAAACCTTAAAACATTATCCATATGAAACTATAATCCTTCTGCCCACAAAACCCAAATCCCATAACCCCAAAATTAAAAAAATTTGATCCCCAATAAACTCTAAAACATGAAACTGAATAAACCAAAATCCTAGATCCCCAAACACACCTAATCCTTTGGCCCCCAAAAACCCCCAAATGAATGATCACTATAAAACCAAAACACTAATCTCTATGAATTCATGAACCTAGACCCCATTAAAACCTATTAACTATTGTCCAATAACCCTTAACCCATAACCCAAAAAACAAAAAATCCTAATTCTAGAAAAACCCTCATCAATGATCCATCCAAAAAAGTCATTCCTTATTACCCATAAATTGTCATCCCCAAAACGAAGAACCATAAAAACAAAAAATCCCTAAAACAACATCCAAAAAATTCCAAATCAACCATCACTAAAAACCGAATACCCGGAGCCCCAAGTTACCATGAACCCTCATCCTTGTGAATCATAATCTACTAGCACCAATAATAACCAAAACCCTTATCCCGAAAAAACCATAAACCCCCATCCCATAAAATCCCAAATTATAAAAAACAATAACCCCACATAAAAAATACATAATCCCTCAAGCATAAAAAATGCCTAACCCTCACCCCTAAAAACTCCAGACCAGTACCCCCAAAAAACAATAAACCCTCTCCCGCAAAAAATATTAAACCCTTATCCCCTGAAACCGTTAACTAGCATTCAAAAAAATTCTAAAACATCATCTGCTAAAATTATTACCCATCATTGCCAGAAACCCCCAAATCCTCATACCTAAGAAATCCCTAAACCCATTTTGCTCCAAAGACTCAATCTATGATCCCTAAATGACCCTAACTCAATTCTTAAAGCCTTATCTATTCAAAAAATCTTCATACCCTCACACCCAAAACCCTATAGCATACACCCCCCCAAAAACCCAAAAACCCTCATCCACAAAAACCACTAAACCCTCATTCAAAAAAATATATACACCTTAATACTCATCAATACTAAAACCCTTTTCCATAGAAAATAATACCATAAATTAAAAACTCAAAAACAACAGCTAAAAAAACCCTAATCACTCATCCACCAAAATTGTAAAACATCTTCTCCAAAAACTGTAACCATCATCCCCAAAATCCCCTAATCCCACAACCCCTAAAAAAAGATAAAACCTCATACCCAAAAATCCTAAACCCTCATTCTTAAAAACCCATAAACCTTCATCCCTTAAAATCACTAAACAATCAGTCCTGAAAATCCCTAAAACCTCATCCATATAAACCCCTAAACCCACAAACCCAAAAACACCAAACCCTAATCCCAAAAATCCCAAAAAACTAATCACAAATAATCCTAAATTGTAATTAAAATACCTAAAATATCATCCAAAAATATCATTATACTTTATCTCTAAAAAACCTAAACCCTCACCCCCAAAACACAATAAAGACTCATCCACATAAATGACAAACCCTGGTACCTCGAAAAACATAAACCTATATCCCCAAAATCTTAAAGGCTTATCCTAAAAAACCATAATCCCTAAGCCCTAGAAAACCTAAAAACATTATCCCTAAAAAACCATAAACAATATTCCTCCAGAAACCCTAAACTATGTTCCCCAAAAAACCCTAGACCCACACACCCAATAAACTCTAAAACATATTCCACAAAAAACACTCAACCACAAAAATCCCTATACCAGCAACCCCTAAAAACCCTAAACACTCACCCCCAGATTCCCTAAATACTAACCACCTACAAAACACACACCATCACCCAAAAAAACCTTAATAACTCTTCCAAATTAACCCTAATCCCCTATCTATAAAATCACAAACTGTTATCCTAAGAAACTATAATCCCTCAGCCCTATAAAACTAAATACATTATCTACAAAAAACTAGAAACAATATTCCTCCATAATCCCTAAACCTTTATCCTCAAAAAACACTAAACAAAAACCCCCAATGCACTCAATACCATCTTCCAAAAAAACTATAATCCACCATCCCCAAAAAACACTAAACACTTAGCCACAATAATCCCTAAACCCAGAACACCTAAAAACATAAATAGTCACCCTCAAAATACATAAATACTCACAACTACAAACCCTAGACTGTCACCCAAAAAACTTAATAACTAATCGATATAAACCCTAATCCCTTATCTAAAAAATCCTAAACACTTATCCTAAAAACCCAAAAACCCTCTACCATATAAAACCTAAAAACATTATCCTCAAAAAACAATAAACAATATGCCTTCAGAATCCTTAAATCATCTTCCCCAAAAAACCCTAAACCCACACCCCCAATGAAATATAAACCATATTCCACAAAAACTATAAACCATCATCCCCAGTAAAACACTAAACACACCACAACAAAAATCCCTAAACCCATAACACCTAAAACCCCTAAACACTCAGCCCCAAAATCCCTAAATCCTCACCACCTACAATCCCTAAAATGTCACCCAAAACTACTTAATAACTCATCCAAATAAACCCTAATCCATCATCCCCTAAATCCGAAAATATTATAATAAAAAACAATAATCCCTCATCCCTATAAATGATAAAAAATTTATCCTCAAAAAACCATAAAGAATATTTCTCCATAATCAAAAAACCATGTTCCCCAAAAAACCCTAAACCTGTAACACCCCATGCTTTCATGATACATTTATCTTTCAATAATGCAATAGCTTGCATTGTACGCAAGTTCGAGATTCAAACACACCGCGACAAATCAAAGTAGTAGTTATAAATATTAATACCCACCTTTTGAAATTATATAAATTTTATATTTCAAAATGGACTTCATTTTTGTATTCGAAATATCATATTTATCCTAATTTCAAATTTTTGTAATTTTTTGAGAACTTCCAATTTTTTATGAATAGTGAAAAATACTTAAAAACAACTTTTTTAATAAAAATAATTTATAGTGATAAATTATACTATTGATTGGTTTTAATGTATAATTAGAATATATTTTTACCATTTTATACAATGGTGTTCATTATAATTAATTTCACATTGAAATTAGACATAAACAATTGTCAATCTTTTGATATATATTGTTTCTTAAAAACACGCTATTTGTTGTGACAGTGGAAATTAATTATAAAATTAATTATTGCAACTTATATGTTTGTAATTTTTTAAATTAGACATAATTTTTGAATTTGGAATATCAAATATATCTTAGGGTGAAAGTTTGGCATTGTTCTGAAAAACTTCAATTTTTGATGAATAGTGAAACCAATAAGTGATACTTAAAAAAATGATTTTTCGTTTAAATGAAACATTACCACTTCTGGGATTTTATTTTCAAAAATCCAACATTCATGGTTGTCATTAAGAAGTAAAATGTGGTTCAGTAGGATTAAAATAATTTTTTGGTAAATAGTAACTTTTAAGTTTAATTAATCGTGATTAAAGGTAATTAGTGATATTTATGGTAAAAATGATATTATAAAAATATGAAAATACATTTACACTTGTCCTAACCCTATTGGATGTGTCATGGCCGACCAAGACAATCCATGGGTCAAATTGGGGACCCCATGGAGCCACTTTGGTTGGAAAATGACATAAATAAATTTTATTTAAAGTTAATATAAAAATGTCACAAGCATAAGTTGTTTTACTAAAACAATTTTTTAATGGGGGTATACAAGTCATATTTTTGACTATAAATATTCATTGGAAGTATAAATAGATTTCCTACATCATGATATTTTTTTTATAATTTTAGACGTTAAATTAATTAAATTATTTATGACACCATGATGATGCAGCGATTCCTCATTAATTAACGATTTAAATAAAATGAAAAGATAATGTATAATCCAAGGCTTACACTTGTCCAAAACCTATTTTATGAGTATATTTTTAACCCTTGTCACCTTAGCCTCGAAATATATAAGTTTGGGACCTTTATAATCCGAAAATCATTATATAATAAAGTAAAATATCATTACTTTCCAAGAGTGCCCCTCATCTCCAATTATAAAAGGCCCCCACCACTACCACCTTACTCGCACTTTAAAAGCCTTTTGGCTTGGCCAAACACTGCCCGAATACTCTCAAACTTCCCTCCCTTACTCCTAGAAGCCTCACTATGGGCAGAATTCTTCCCAAGGAAGCCTTCGGCTCAAATCAAAAGAGTTACCCGATTTCAAGGTATTGTCTTCTCTTATGTTATTTTGTTTTATTTTGCTTATCCAACCCCCTAAACTCTTTTTATTCATTTATTATGTAACAAATTTAGTATCCTCAATATACTATGATGTTGTTATAATAATTATTCGAGCTACACTTACACAAACCTACATCTAATTGTTAAAGAACATACTATTTCTGTGGATGGAGAATTTCTACCTCACGAAACGATGATTGTTCAACACTCATATAACACCTTAAAAGGTGTCCATTAAGATGTCACAATATTTATATATGATATATAATATGTTTATGTTTTACTTAAGCTTCTTTATTTTTCATTTATTGCGTACCTTTATGGTTTCCATTATTGGTAAACGCGATATTTTCATTTTAGGAAGTGCAGACTATCGTCCCCTCAAAGTGATTTGAATCGTTAATACCATATGAGAGATGTATAAAGGATGGATTAAATGGTATTATACAATATATTATACCGAAATTATAGTATAAATGTATATAATTATAACATCATTCCATTAAATACAAAATAGAAATGAAAGTAGCGTTCATGCGTACGTACGGCTTACCGTCTCCATGAACGGTGCATTTCATTTCTTACCTCTAAATGTTATGTAATATTATAAATGAATGTATATAATGGATATACATGATTTATATTATATATACATCATGAATGTAATTATGGATATAATGGATATATTACCACATGAACAAAGTGTAATTATAAGAAGTTTATTTTTGACTCAAGATCGTCAAAACGACCGTTATTAACTTAAATAATTACATAGTGTTCATAACATGGTAATAAGTTATATAAAAGGAATAATGAACATGAAAAAGTATCTTAAGAATTTAGAGATTAACTCTAGTTTATTATTCAGGAGGTTAAATAACGGTCGAGTCAAGTCGGACACGAGGTAAGGGAACTTCTTAACCCAATTTCTTTTCTTTGGGTTAATCTCCTACATTCAAATTATGTCATGATATTATTATATTCTATCTTGTATTTGTAATTTCATTATGTTTAATTATATTTAATACACATAATATATCGATTTGCTTTAAAAAAATGATCTTGGTAAGGACTTCATCTCAATCACCTTTCATTGAGGCATATTTTGTTTTATACACAACATTCTTTGATACGATGTATAAACCCATTTGACTTTTACGTTTCTTCAAAAGGAATATTTTTTATACAAATCATTTTACTAAATGAGAAAAAAGAATGTTTTTCTTGTCGTACGTATGCGGCGACAACGACTTCTCTGCCTCCGTGAGCACTATTTGAGTTTCGGCTTCCACTACAAGCCATAATGTTTTTTAATAGAAAAATAAATAACATGTTTTAATTTTCTTTTATTATGGTATTGAAAATGGTTATGAAAGTGTTTTTATTATATGAATGTGTTTAATTGATATCTTGTGATTGAAATGTGGAAATTTTATGTTTCCTTTATGCATGTTTTATTTGATACGATTATGTTATGGTTTATGATATGTTTAAACCTATTCATATGAGGAATGCATTGGACTTAATAAGTGACGGGTGGAGCCCGCTATAGCTTCTTGATGCATTGGTAGGTCTCATGAGACAAACTAGTGTCTTGGAACGAGGCCTTGACAACATGGCTATGATAGTCTGGCATTATTCATTCCATCATTATGAAAGTGGTTATTGATATTGCATGGGATTATTCGACTAGTAGAATATCCATGTGAGTAAGTTAATGGCATTATTTAATTTTATTTTTTCCATATCATACTAATGTTCATGTTTAAAAAGGATTCTGTTTTAGTTTTACATTGCCTTAAATGTTAATGTTTATTTATGAAAGCTTCCACAATATTGTTATCCTTAATGAGCATCTGAGCTCACCCCTTTCAATATTTTAATATTTTCTAGGATGTGAAGAAGTATTTTATGAATGACCTGTAGGGATAGTCTGAAGAGGATATGAGTGTGGACTATGGAGAATTTGTTATTGTGATTTTTCACATTATGATGTAATATAAGACTTATGAATGTATCTAGTGTTTCCAATACTACTAAACTAAGTGGTCATTCGAGACATAATCTTTTGTGATCATGCCAATGTTACGCAATAATGCATCGACTCTGGGTAACTAGGGTCGGGGCGTTACAGTTGGTATCATAGGTAGTTTAGTACTTACTTTGGAAGCTAGATTTAGATAAACTCTGATTAGAGCACATAGCCCGAAGTTAGACATTGAGGATTAGTATAGAACTTCCTAGAATTTTGGTATTATAGAGATTTTGTGAGTTTTTTGAGCAATACATTCCTATCTGGATACGAGCAGGTAGAGGCGGCTCTGACACAGATTTACCTAGGGGTAAAACCAAAAAACACCGCTTTGAGCTAGACTCGAACGGGAACTGGTGCACGACAACGGGCCTTGCTGCACTCTTGGATACGACACTCCCGGGGGATATGCTTAGGATAATTATCATCTTCATTACAATCCATTATGAAGGGTTATGAGTATATACTTCCTCAAAGAAAATATTTTTATGATTATGGATTATATCCATAAATAGTTCAATTTATGTTAAGTATTTTACAAGTATGGAATTATGTATTTTGATTCATAAACTAATCTAGTTTATGTCATTGTTTAGAAATGGTGCCTAGTGGAAGAAATGGAAACTGTATCGATGTACGCACTCCGTGTAGGGATTTCCCTCCTGCTCAAGATAATTATTGTGGATCGGGAGATTCAACTGGTGCTGATCAAATTATTTCCATACTGGTACAACTCACTCAGGTTATGAATAATAACCTTACTCGTATGGATCACCCTGATCCGCAATTTTGAGGATAAATGTTAGACAGCTTCATGAGGAAACAACCACCAAAATTTAATGGGGTTACAAATCCATTAGTAGCTGAGAAATGGATAAACTCCTTAGAGAAAATATTCCACGCCATGGGGAGTAGTGAAAGGGAAAAGGTTATCATGGCAGTTTACCGACTCACTAGAGATGTTGATCAATGGTGGTCATTGATTCAAAATAAAAAGGAAGATGATGAAGTATCGAATATGGAATGGAGGGATTTCAAAGAGCTTTTCATAGAAAAGTACTTTCCCTGTGACCATAGAGCAGATATGGAAAGGAAATTTCTGAGTCTAAGGCAGAAGGAGGATGAGATTGTCATTATGTATGAGTCTAACTTTACACGATTAGCGAGGCATGCATCAGATTATATACATAACCCAATAAGTAAGACATATCGTTTATTTGATGGGTTAAAACCATTTCTCTGTCGATCCTTAGTCTCACAATCCTTCTCATCATACGAAGATATTGTCTCATGTGATATCAAGATAGAAAAGGAATTATCTAAATCTTATGACAATAAAATAAAGCAAGAGAAGAAGAGAACAGTGGAACAAGTGGCAAATAACGGGAAAAAGGGAACGAAGGATTTTCCATTATGCGATAATTTTGGGAAGAATCACCCCGGTACCTGCCTAATAGGAATGAGAGTTTGTTTTATATGTGGAGAATAGGTCACCAGGATCGTGATTGCAAGGGAATGAAAGAGGCTTTCAATGTTGAATGCTACAATTGTAGGGAAATGGGGCATTATGCAAATGAATGTCTTAAGTGTCAGGGAAACTTACCTCAAAAAAGGCCAAGGGATCAAGGACAATCTTATGTTGTTACTATAGTTGAAGTGGAATAATTAATGTATTGGTGCTTATGGAAACAAGGATTATATTTTGGTTATATGAATAATGTGATATATATAAGTATTGAACTGTAGTACTTGTTGTTTTCATTAAGGTTTTAATATGATGAAGGTAATCATATTTTTAGTATGTGACAAAAAGAGAAACTTTAATTTGTTTGGGGAATCTGATGTTACAATTGATTTTGGAATTTAGAGACCTTTTAGAGAAAGTCTGGACAGAGGTATTTTGGATAACTATAAAGGTGGGAATGGATTAAGTTGAACTTTGGATAGTATTTTTTAAGGGTAAAACATTTCTGATGATTATTTTTTTAATATTATAATACTATAGTTTTAGGAAAAAGGACAACCTGCAGGGTGGGGCATAACTCGTCGCGTCGGACAAAGATGTAGGAATCGAACCCACAACCATAGTGCGACAGGCCATTATTACCTACCACTAGCCTACAGGAAGTCCCTGGTTATTAAAAAATAGTTTTCTTAATCTAAATGGTATGTGGTAATATATAGAACCTTATACAATTAGGATAAATACAATATTTTTGAGTTTTGTTACCATTTGGAGTGAATGATGGGTTTGTGGTAAAAATTTATTAAGGAATGAAAGTTTACACGACAAGTAAGTATATCTCCTTACATTCTTATAAAATCTCTAAAATAAATTCCTCAACTTTATAAATGGTAACTTAAAACAAAAACGTTGTCGGTTAACATTTCCAACTGGGGATTCAATGACCGTTTGACCAATCACAAGTTTGTAATTTTATTATTGTTAACATTCTCCTAATCCTATTTTCTACAAAACTCCATCAGACCTTGCTGGTTTTTTTTCTTCCATATCCATATTTTCATAGAATCCTAGTATGTGCTATCTCGGGTGACCTTTGTACTTATATTTCTTTCTTTTAATGTTATATTGTTATTAACCCTATTTTCGATGTGGGTTTTCCACAATGGTATTTTCTATTTTCAAACTTTTATTTTCGAAAAACATTTTCAAATTGCGAGGAAGGAATTTATTGGAGGGTAGAATGTAACACCTCAAGCTTTCACGATACACTTCTCTTTCAATAATTCAATAGCTTGCATTGTACACAAGTTCAAGATTTTAACACACTGCGACCAATAAAAGTAGTAGTTATAAATAGTAATACAAACTTTTTGAAGTTATATAAATGTTATATTTCAAAATGGACTTCATTTTTGTATTCAGAATATCAGTGTTATCCTAAGTTGAAATTTTTGTAATTTTCTAAGAACTTCCAATTTTTTATGAATAGTGAAAAATACTTAAAAACCACATTTTTAATCAAAATAATATATAGTGATAAATTATACTATTGGGTGGTTCTAATGTATAATTAGAATATATTTTTACCATTTTACCCAATCGTGTTTATTATAATTAATTTCACATTGAAATTAGACATAAACAATTTTCAATCTTTTGATATATATTGTTTCTTAAAAACACGCTATTTGTTATGACGACAGGAATTATTTATAAAATTAATTAATGAAAATTATATTTTTGGAATTTTTTAAAATAGACATCATTTTTGAATTCAGAATATCAATTATAGCTTAGGGTGAAATTTTGGCATTGTTCTGAAAAACTTAAATTTTTTATGAATAGTGAATCCACTAAGTGGTAGTTAAAAAACTGATTTTTCGTTTAAATGAAACATTACCTCTTCTATGATTTTATTTTCAAAAATCTTACATTCATGGTTTTCATTAGGAAGTAAAACGTGGTTCAATGGGATTAAAATATTTTTTTGGTGAATAGTAACTTTTAAGTTTAATTAATCGTGATTAAAGGTAATTAGTGATATTTACGGTAAAAATGATATTATAAAAATATGAAAATACTTTTATACTTGTCCTACCACTATTGGATGTGTCATGGCCGACCAAGAAAATCCATGGGTAAAACTGTGCCCAATTACTCTTCCAAAATCTGCCCAAATACTCTCCCAACTTCCCTCCCTTACTCCTAGAAGCCTCACATTGGACATAATTCTTCCCAAGGATGCCTTTGGATCAAATCAAAAGAGTTACCCGATTTTAAGGCAATGTATTCTCTTATGTAATTTTTTTTTATTTTTCTTATCCAACCCCCTAAACTATTTTTATTTATTTCTTTTGTAACAACACTAGTATCCCCAATATACTAGGATGTTCTTATATAAATTATTCGAGCTACACTTACACACACCTACATCAAATGGTTAAAGAACATACTATTTCTGTGAATGGCGAATTTCTGCCTCACGAAACGATGATTGTTCAACACTCATATAACACCTTCAAATGTGGCCATTAAGATGTCACTATATTTATATATGATATATAATATGTTTATGTTTTACTTAAGCATCTGTATTTTTCATTTATTGAGTACCTTTATGGTTTCCATTATGGGTAAATGCGATATTTTCATTTTAGGAAATGCGGACTACTGCCCCCTCAAAGTGATTTGAATCTTTAATACCATATGTGGGATGTATAAAGGATGGATTAAATGGTATTATAAATTATATTATACTGAAATTATAGTATAACGTCTTATAATTATTACTTCATTCCATTAAATACGAAATAGAAATGAAAGTAGCGTTCATGTGTATGTACGGCTTACCGTCTCAAGGAATGGTGCATTTCATTTCTTACCTCTAAATGTTTTGTAATATTATAAATGAATGTATATACTGGATATACATGATGTATATGATATATATATCATTAATATAATTATGGATATAATGGATATATTACCACATGAACAAAGTGTAATTATAAGAAGATTATTTTTGACTCAAGATCATCAAAACGACCGTTATTAACTTAAATAATTACATAGTGTTCATAACATGGTAATAAGTTATATAAAAGGAATAATGAACTTGAAAATTGATCTTAAGAAAGTTGATATTAACTCTAGTTTATTATTTAGGAGGATAATGAATGGCTGAGTCAAGTCGGACACGAGGTAAGGGAACTTCTTAACCCAATTTGTATTCTTTGGGTTCATCTCTTACTTTCAAATTATGTCATGATATTATTATATCCTATATTTTATTTGTAATTTCATTATGTTTACTTATAGTGAATACACATAATATATCTATTTTATTTAAAAAAATGATCTTTGTAAGGTCTTCGTCTCCATCTCCTTTCACTGATGCATATTTTGTTTTATACACAACTTTCTTTTATACGGTGTATAAATCCCTTTTAATTTTACGTTTATTCAAAAGGAATATTTTTTATACAAAGCATTTTAATAAACGACAAAAGGAATGTTTTTCTTGTTATACGTATGCGGCGACAACGACTTCTCCGCCTCCGTGACCACAATTTGAGTTCCTGCTTCCTCTACAAGCCATAACTTTTTTAATAGAAAAATAAATACCATGTTTTACTTTTCTTTTATTTTGGTTTTGAAAATGGTTTTGAAAGTGTTTTTATTATATCAATGTGTTGTATTGATATCTTGTGATTGAAATGTGGACATTTTATGTTTCCTTTATGCATGTTTTATTTGATACGATTATGTTATGGTTTATGATATGTTTAGACTTGTTCATATGAGGAATTCATTGGACTTAATAAGTGACGGGTGGAGCCCGCTATAGCTCATCGATGCATCGGTAGGACTCCTGAGACAAACTAGTTTCTTGGCATGAGGCCATGACTACATGGTTATGATAGTCTTCCATTATGCATTCCATCATTATAAAAATGGTTATTGATATTGCATTGGATTATTTGACTAGTAGAATATCCATGTGAGTAAGTAAATGGCATTATTTAATTTTATTATTTCCATATCATGCTGAAGTTCAAGTTTAAAAAGGCTTTTGTTTTAGTTATACATTGCCTTAAATGTTAATGATTATTTATGAAAGCTTCCGCAATATTGTAATCCTTACTGAGCATCTGAGCTCACCCCTTTCAATGTTTTAAAATTTTCCAGGATGTGAAGAAGTATTTTATGAATGACCTATAGGGATAGTCAGAAGAGGATATGAGTGCAGACTATGGAGACTTTGTTATTGTGATTTTTCACTTTATGATGTAATATAAGACTTATGAATGTAACTAGTGTTTCCAAGACTACTAAACTAATCGGTCTTTCGAGACTTGATCTTTTGTGATCATGCCAATGTTACGCAATAATGTACCGACTCTGGGTAACTGGGGTCGGGGCGTTACAAAACCCACACCCCCAATGAACTCAAAAACATATTCCACATAAACTATAAACCCTAATACCACAAAACACTGAACACTCAGCCACAAAAATCCCTAAACCCACAACCCTAAAATCCCCAAATCCTCCATACCAACAAACCATAAACCATATGCCCAAAAAACCTTAATAAGTCATCCAAATAATCCCTAATCCAGCATCCCCAAAATCCAAATCTCTTATCCTAAAAAACCACAAACCTCCATAGCTAGAAAACATGAAAACATTATCCCTAAAAAACCATAAACAATATTCCTCCATAATCATTAAACCATGTTCCCCAAAAAACCATAAACCCACACCACCAATGAACTCTAAAACATCTTCCACAAAAACTATAAACCCTCATCCCCAAAAGACAATAAACACTCAGCCAAAAAAATACATTGACCCACTACCTCTAAAATTCCTAGACAGTCACCCCAAAATTCCCTAAATCATCGAAAAAAAATAAACCTAAACCCCCATCTCTATAGAAATATAATCCCTAATATAAAAAGAAAATATATCTATAGCTCTCTGAATTTATAAACCTTCAACCACAAAAGAACCCAAAACGTCTTCTCCTAAAATCAATAAACCCTAGGGCCCAAAAACCCAAAATCATAATCATAAAAATAACACTAAACCCCACTCTTAGAGAAACCAATTTTTTCATCCAAAAAACATCTTAAACCCTCATCCCCTAGTAGTACCAAACCTTCATCCATAAAATACAAAAACATTATCCCCAAAAATAGTAATCCCCCATCCCAAAAAACCATAAATCCTCTACCCCAAAAAACCAAAAACCCCCTACCCCAAAACACCATATACATTCATCATCAAAAAAAACTAAACCACCATCATAAATAAAACTATACCAACAATCCCAACAAACCATAATCCCTTATCCCTAAAGAACCTAAACCATAATCCCTAAAAACCCTAAACCATTATTACTGGAAAATGCTAAACACTCAAAAAAATCACAAACTCTTATACACAAAAAAACCAGAACCCTTATCAATAAAATACCCAATACCCCTAAGAAAAAAATAATATAAACCCTTATACCAAATAAAAAATAATCCATGTACCCTATAAAAACATCACCCCACTTCCACATAAAACCACAAAATATCTCCAAAAAACCCTCATACCTCATATTCAAAAAAAACTCTCAAACCTTACAATATAAAAACCCTTATGCTGCAACCCAAAAAATAAAAGATTCTAATCCCCAATAAATAAGAATCACTCAATCCCAAATAAGTTAATCCTTATCCAAAAAAAATCTTCAACCCTCATCCCTAAATATTTAAATAACCTCAGACCCAAACAACCCTCAAACCTCATCCCCATAAAACCCTAAAACAACATGCAAAAAAAATATCTACCATGAGCCCCAGAATAATCCTAAACCCTCCACCCAAATTAATTATCAACCATCATCACCAAAAAAATATTCATCCCTCTTACACAAAATACATTAAACCCTCATCGTGACAAAATAATATACCATCACCCCCAAAAAAAATCTGTATAACCTTATCACAAAAAAACATTATACCCAAGGACCTAATAATCACAAAAAAATAAGCACCAAAAAACTATAATCCCATAGCAAAGAAATCCCCTAGACTATAGCACTAAAACACCATAAAAAATATACTATCGTAATCCAAAACAACCAAATTTCATCCACAATAAACCATTAAACCACATCACCTAAAAATAATCAAATATCATACACAAAATCCCCATTCCATAACCATAAAAAATAATTTCACCATTACGAAACACTCAAACTCAGCCCCTACAAAAACTAAACCCTCATCCGCCAAATCTCATCAACACATATACCAAAATACTCATAATTCTCATCTTTAAGAATTCATAAAATGTTAACTCCATCATAAATTAAACCTATATCCCAATAAATTCATTAACTGTCAGCCCCAACGAATAACAAAAAATTCACCATGAAACTCTCATCCCCCAGCCTCCAAAAAACCTACACCCTCCACTACAAAAAAAACAATGAACCCTTATCCTAAAAAACATAAAATTATGCACCAAAAAAATATCCTCTCTAATCCCCAAAACACCCTAAACCCTCATCTCCATATAAAACATATCCTTTATTATCAAAAAAACCTGAACACTCTTTCCCACTAAATCCTTATCCCTCTGCCCAAAAATCCTAATCACTCATCCAAGAACACATCCTAAAACCTTATCCCCAAAAAATCTAAACATTTACCTTAAAAAATACTAAACCCTAAACACCAAAAAACACTCAAAGAACAAAAAAAAATAATCTACCCTTAGCTAATATACCCGCAAACCCATATCTCCAAAAAAACTCTCAAACATCATCCCCTAAAAACCCTCAACCCTCTGCTCAAAAAACACGTAAACCATCATCCCCAAATAAACTATCCCATATCCCCAAAAAACCGAAATCATCATCGCCAAAACACCCTCAACCGAAAAACCAAAAATTCACTAAACCTCAACACGGAATTTCCCTATATCCTCATCCCCAAAAATCTATCATCCCCCGTCCACAAAAATCCCTTAGTATTTAGCCCCCCCAATATAGTGAAACCATAATCCCTAAAAAATCCACATCACATGGCCCCAAAATCCCTAAACTCTACTCCATGAAAACCCTCAACCATCATCCCTCATCACCAAAAAACCATCATCCCTTATCCATGAACAATATAATACCATAGACCCAAAAAATCCCTAACCATAAGACCTATTAAATACCTAAACACACCAAAAAACAATTGTAGTCCATCATCACACAAAAAACACAACCCGTAACACCTACAAAAACCTCAAAAATGATCTCCAATAAAACCTAAACCCTATATACCCATAAAGACTAAACTTGAGTCATAAAAATATATAAATCCTTTGACATGAAAAACATAAACCTTCAATCCTAGAAAAACATAATAGCTCAGACTGTGAAAACCCTGAATCCTCTTCCAAAAAACCCTAAACCATCATCACGAAAAAACTATCAAACGTAATCATGAAAATAATAATATCCCTCTAAACCAAATAACCTTATCCCTTCTTAACCATTAGACCCAAAATCCTAATCCCCAAAATATCATCCAACCAAATCTTCTAAAATACACCAACACTCATTCCTAAAATCCAATACACCCACAACTGAAAATAGACTAAATCATAAGCCCCAAAAAATCCTCAAACCTCAATCCCAAAAAAATAATAATCCCTAATCCACAATAAACTAAAATCTAAATCCAAATAAAACCATAAAAACTTATCTACAAACCTCTAAACCATTAAAAAATAACATCATCCACCATCCCCAAAAAACACTAATCCCACATCCCAAAAATTACCTAAAACAATTGTCATAAACACCCCTTATCCTTCGTCCTTAAAAAACCCAGAACTCGCATCCCCCACAAAAACTCATCCAAATCCAAAAAATATCACAATATCTAATCCCCAAGAATTAATCAACCATAAACCCCATGATAAACGCATCCTATAAACCATAATACCCACCAATATTATCACCCCCAAACCCCTAAACATCATACACAATTATAACTAATCCCTCACCCCTGAAAATATGAATCCCTCAACCCAAGAAAATAGAAAAAAAATAAACCACCATGAGCCATAAATCCTCAGCCAAAATATAACTTGACCCTCATCCACAAAGAATCCTAATACAACATCATTATAAATCCTTAAATCCTCAACCCCAAAACCCATAAATATTCACCCCTAAAATAAATTCCAAACTTACCCCTAAAAACTACAACCTAACATCCTAGAAAACCCTAAACCCTCATCTCTGTATAACCCATTACTCCCCCTCCCAATATAGTCTCTAAGTAGCAAAAAACACAAAAACATAATCCCCAGAACACCATAAACCCTAAACCCTAAGAAGCAACATCCATCATCCTGAAAACACCATTAACCATCACTCGCCAATAATCTGAAACCCAGATCCATAAAAACCACATCCCTCATCCTAGAAAACACTAAATTATCATCCCCAAAATTCAACATACCCTCATCCCCAACAAACCTAAATCTCCAATTCCAAAAAACCATAAAACTCATTCCTAAAATAAATGAATCCCTCTACCCAAAAACCCTCTATTGTAATCCTAAATAATCATATGCATAATCCAAAAAAAAACATGAACACACACTCCAATGAACCCCAAAATATTCATCCCCAAACAAATATCACTCCATATCCACAAAAAACCCAAACAATAATACACTAAATACTATAAACCTCCTTGTCCAAAAACACCCAAACCAGTCTAACCCCAAAAAACAGTTGAATTTATGATAAACAAATAGTCAACCCTCACCCAGGACATCACACAACCCTTCACAACAAAACATAAAAGACCATTATCCCTAAAAAACATTAATTCATCATCCTAAAACAACCATAAACTCTTCTCGCCTCTAAACCATAACCCTTTTTACAAAAAAATATGAACATCATTCTACAAAAAACACTAAATCCTTATCCTAAAAAAATCATATACCATTTTCTTAAAAAACATTATCCCTCATCTCAAAAAACACCTTAACCCTCATCCCCAATATACCATAAACCCTCAACGCAAAAAAACATGAATCCTTCACTCTATACAAACCATAAATCACCACCACCCAAAAAACTATACCTTTAACCCCATGAAACACTAAATCCTCATATCCAAAAAAGAGAAAATGGTTAGGCCTAAAATATCCAAAACCCTCATCCATATAATCTATGATCCCTCATCTCAAAAATTCATCTATCCATAAATCCCCAAACCACTAAATATTCATCCATAGAATACCCAAAAATATAATCCCAAAAAAACCTATTGTATTAGCCCAATCAATACATGAATAATCATCCCAATAATACATGGAACCCATAGAACCATAAATAACAATCCATCATCCCTGAAATATCTCAAACCCTCATCACTCAAAAAATAAGAACCCTATCACCCCAAACACGTGTCATTGTTTTACCAAAAACCATAAACCTCCATTCTCAAAAAATAACTTTTTTCATATGCACATAAAAATAATAAACCCTTCACCCACAAAAAATCATAATCTATAATCCATAAAAAGACTTAAATGTGTAACCCTAGATAATAATGAAAATTGAACCCCAAAGAACACTAACTCCATGAACTCTATTCCCCAAAACATGAACTCTTAGGCATATAAAACCATTAACCCTTAAAATCCAACAAACATATAAACCTAAGCCCTATGGTACCCTGAATAATCATCCACAAAAAATTCATGAACAATAATCAATTAAAAACACCAAACCACCATCCCTATAAATTTTTGAACAACGATCAAAAAAAGAAATTCCATTTCTCAAAAAACCCTAAACCCGAAACTATTGAAATTTCTAAACCCAAATAGAAAAATACTATCATACCCCCTGAAACATAAAAACTTAATTCCTCATACATAAAAAACTATGAACATTCATCCAAGATAAACCCAGAACCATTAGCCTCAAAAAACAATGAACCCACATCCATAAAAAACAATGAACTATTATCTTCCCCAAAATACCCTTAGTCCTCATCTGAAAAATCCACAAACCCTCATCCTTGAAATCCATGAACAATACACCCCAAAAATGAATTATTAATAACCCTAAGAAAATCTTAAACAACTTCTAATAGAACCATATCCTTAACACCAGAAAATTCCTCAAACCCTATACATAAAAAAACTAGAAATGTAAGACCTAAAAAACTAGAAATTTTATGCACCAAAAAAATGTAATCCATGACCCCCAAAAGATGATAAATCAATTAAATATTGTTCCCAAAAAACAATGAACCCTTATCCCAAAAAAACCATGAACCCTTTTCATGAAAAATATGTAAACTCTTAGCCCCCAAAAAATAACGATCCCTCAACCACTAAAAACCTTGAACATTTAGCACGACAAAACCTTGAACCAACATCCCAAAAAAAACTAAATCCTCAAACAAAACAATGATTAATCCCTAGAACTAAAAATGTAAAACCCTCAACACTAATGAACCATGAACAGGGGCCCTAAAAACCCCTATACCATCATCCATAGAGAACAAAAAACCCTCAACACCAAATAAACTATAAACCCCAATCCTAAAAAAAGTAAAACCTCAATATATAAAAATTTATTAACCATATAACACAATCCCCCCAAAACTTTACCTACCCAAAAAACCCCAAAAACCTATTAGAAAAAATATTTATAATTTTTAGCCCCAAAAAATAAAAAACCATGAGCCACAACAATCAGTAAACACTTTAAGAAAAATGACATTGAAAACTCATCCAAAAAACCCTTAAACCACAATCGAGAAAAAAACCCACTCCCTAAAAAAATCATGATTTCCCAGCCACAAAATCATCAACTCATCAGTAAAAGAAAAACCTAAACCCATTTGATTAAAAAACCCTAAACCCTAAACCCCCCAAAAAAACTAAACAATCATCCCCTAAAATCCATGAACCCTCATCCCCAAAACAATCCATACCCCAATCGTACAAAAAAACTATAAACCTTCACCCCTAGAAAACCATGAAAACTCATAAAAATATAACCATGAAACATATATACAAGATAACCATTATCCTAGAACGCTATTCAGCTAAAAAAACCATGATTCCTCATCCCCACAAAATAAATGATACTTTTCCCCCCAAAATCCCATAACCCTGATTCCCAAAAAACATTTATCCATAAGAAACACAAATCCCTCCACCTCAACCCTCAATCCCAAAAAAAATAGAACCTATGAACCCAAAATAACAAATCAATTGACCAGAAGATAATCTAAAACCTCTATTAAAAAAAACATAAACCCTTATTCAAAAAAAAACATAAACACCCAAAAGAAATCCTTAAAAAATCATCCCCAACAACACATCAACACACAATAGAAATAAACACTAAAACTTTTAACCCAACAAATCCTATACAATTAACTCCAAAAATATCCATGATCCCTTACCCTTCAAAATTACTTACCCCTCAGACCCAAAAACCCATCAAAGCCCATACCAAAAACAGCCAACACTCATCAGAAAAAATCACTCATTCCTCATCCCTAATAACTGCTAACCTTACAACAACAAAAATCACCAACCATTATCCTTGAATAATCCTAAACACACATCCCCATAAAATAAACAACCCGCAACCAATGAATCCCTCAACCCATAGCCACAAAATAATCTAAACCATCATAGTCAAAAATTTCTAAATCGATTATCCCCACAAAACACTTAACCATCATCCCCAAAACCCACTAATCCAAAACCCCCAAAATTCTATATATCCTTATCACCAATGAATTAAAAAACCTAATCCCCAAATAACACTGAACCATATCCCAAAAATAACTCAATACTCTAATCCCCAAAATACCCAAAATCCTCAGCTGCAAAATTACCATAACATTCAAGAAAACTCTAATCATTTCTCCTAAAACTACCATAAACCTCAACCCATAAACATCCTAATAATTCACCCCAACAAAATTGCAACCCTCATCCTCAGAAAAAACTAAAATATTATCAAATAAAAACAATAAATAATGATCACCAACAATACTAACCCCATTTCCCCATAAAAATAAAATGTACGACCAAACCAAAACTAAACATTGAGCAACAAATAACCCAAAACCACTATCCCAAAAAAATCTATACACCACGCCCTAAAATTACCTAAAAACTCATACCAAGAAAATCCTAAACTCGTATACCTAAAAAACAAAAACCCTCATCTCCAAAAATTCCATCAATGCCTATCCCAAAAATCCACAACCCCTGGTCCTCACAAAAACAATCAACCATTATCCCCAAAAAAACCTAAATACTCATCCCCAAACAATCCAAGACAGACATCCACAAAAAACACATAATCCTCAGCCCCAAAAAACCCTGAAACCTCATCCTCAATAAATCCAAAATCCCTATCCCCAAATATCATTAACACCTAAAAAAACCATAAACCATTATCACAAAAAAAATTCAACAATGATCCCCAAAAATCAATATACCCTATTTCCCAAAATGATTATAACCCTTAACCCCAAAATAACATTAACCCATATATCCATAAAACCCTCAATCCTCATCCTAAAGAAACTACTAGATCTCATCCTAAAAAACCCTCAAATATCATCCCAAAAAATAAAAAACACTCAACACCAAATGTCCCTCAACCCATTTCATTATTTATCATAGTACCTCAACTACATTAAACCCTCATACCTTATTCCATATAAACCCCCAACAATCATACCCAAAAAATCCTCAACACTCATCCCTAGAATACAATAAATTTAAATCCCTAAAAACCCCTCTAATATATTACCTTAAAATACCAAAACAATTGGAAAAATATTTCACCCCTTAGGCACAAAAACCCTCAACACTGAAAAAAAACACCTAAAGGCTCTTCCCCTAAAAAACCCTAAAACCACAGCTCCCAGAACTGCTCAACACTAATCACTAAAAAATAATCAACCCTTCATCTTGAATACCCCTCATCTCTTATCCCCAAAAACCGAAACCACCAGCTCTAAAAAACCAAAATGATCATCCCAAAAAAATCATCAAACCTCAGTCCAATGAAATCATACACCATCATCCCCAAAAGAACTATTAACCCTCAGCCCTAAAAACACTCAATCATCAAACTAAAAAATCAATAACACAAAATATTGACCTCCAAATAACTATAAACCCACATCCATATAAAACCCTTCAACCATCACTCTAGGAAGACAATAAATAATAGCCTCAAAAATAAATAGAACGCATGCCCCAAAAACCCTCTCAACCCTTATTCACAAAAACATCGTAAACCATTCCCACAAAAAACACCAATCCTTAGCCCCAATAACTTTCAAACCATGTATATATAAAACAAGAAACTATAGCTACAAAAAACACATATATATCTTCCCCAAAACAGTATACCCTCAGTACAAAAAACCAGAAACCCCAGTATAAAAAATAACTAAACCTTCATCCAGAAAAAAATGTAAATCCCTCAAAATAGAAAACCACAAACATATATACCAAAAAAAACCCTAATCCATTATCCCCAAAACTCTAAATTCTTCTACCAGAAAACTCTAGAACCTCTACCACAAAAAAACCAAATCCATCCACCCTAAAAAAACTGAAAATAATATAATAATAAAACCCTAAACCCTTATCCCATGCAAAACCAAAAACGTCATCCCCAAAAAATAGACATTGAGCCCTAGAAAATCATAAAACCTTATGCCAAAAAATAATAATCCCTCATCTCTGAAAAATCTAAACCCATTGGATGAAAAAACCCAAATCCCTAATCATTAAAAAACCATAACCTTCAGCCCCAACAATCCTGAATCCATCAACACAAAAAAATACCTAAAATCATAAATTCCAAAAATACCATACCATAAGAGCCCAAAATCCTATTAGAGATAGACTAAAAACCCTAAACCCACATCCAAATATAATCCAATAATGTTACCTAAAAAAATCCCTCAATCCTAATCCCAAAACCCCTAAAAACTCATAAAATAAAAAACACTAAACCCTAATGACAATTAACCCTAAACCCTCATCCGAAAAAAACCCAAAAACCTCATTCCCAAAAAAAACTAAAAACCCACATCTCAAAAAAAACCCTTAAATCCTCATATATAAAAATTATAAAGAATTTTCTCTACAGACCATTAAGCATAATCTATAGAATTCCCTAAATACATAGCCTCAAAAACACTAAACCATCAACCCCAATATACCCTAAAACAACATCACCATAAATTAATAAATATATTACACTAAAAATCTAAATCCAAATAAAAAACATAAATACTCAACCCCAAAAATCTCAAAACCCTTATCCCAAAACACCCATATAAACTCATCTGAAAATTCCTATAAACCCCAACCCACTAAAAAACTATTCCCCAATACAAAAAACCCAAATCCCTCTACCCAAAAAACCATAAAAATCATAACCACAAAACAATCAATCAACATCCCTTTAATGCCATCAAACCTCAACACCAAATACTATAAACCCATTTACCCTAATTACAATAAATATTTAGGCCCCAAAAACCATATACCATCATCCCAAAAAACTCGAAACATGGATCCACAAAAAAACTCTAAACACTTTTCCCTAAAACGCATAAAACCTCATCCCCAAAAATACCTAAACCCTCGCCCAAAAAAATCACTCAACCCTATTCCCAAAAAAAACCATCAACTCTCATCTACTAAAAGAAATATTCCCTTAATACCAGAGAATTATAAAACCTCATGACCAAAATTTCTAAACAATTTTCCCAGAAAAACTATTAACCCACAACCCCATGAACACCATTAAAACACTACCTCAAAACATCCTCAACCTATATCCCCAAGAAACTCAAAACCCTTATTCCTTATAAATTCTAAGACCTAATCCATATAAAATATTAAACGGTTAGCCTATGAAAACCCTAAACCATTATCCAAAAACCATCCTCAACACACATCCATAAAAAAACCCTTACCATCATCCCCCAAAAAACATCAAGACTCATAAAAAAACCGAACATTTTTCCCCATAAATCTATCAAAAATTAACCCCATAAAACTGTAATTTTTCATACCCAAAAAATAACAACCCTTTTCTATAAAAACCCTATTCTATCATCTGTAAAAAAACCATAACCCTCAGTTGAAATAAACCTTATCCTTTATCCCCCAAATAAAAAATCCATTATCCCCAAGAAATATTAAATCCTCATCCACGAAAAACTATCAACCCATATCTACAACATAACCATAAACACTAGTCCATATAAAACCCTAAACCCTCATCCACAAATAAACCTTAAACCCTACTACAAAAACCATCTCAATGTAATCGAGTCCAATTAAATTTTGGAAGTTTTGGATTTTTTATAACTGAGGACACATGGGATATTAAAGTGGTTTAATGGAAATAAATGGACATCCATATTACATAATTAATGGTTCAATGGATCTCACCTTGAATGGAAGGAACAGATGGGAATATTATCTAAATTATATATTCCCAAAAATAGTGATTCAATCCTAGACCCCATTGATGCATGAATTATGGGAATCCAATCTCACATGGAGATTCAATAATGTCATCAACACACACCAATGTCAAATATGGTGTTTCAGGTAGTCAGTAAAAAATATGGTGGCCAATGGAGTGAAAGAAATGTGATACATTCCAAAACGTTGTTATTAGACTATATCATTTTGACATTAGAGGGACTAGGTAAATATTGGATTGATGAATTTTGAATATTATCCCCTTCACCATTGGGGTCACACACTTGATATATGCCACCCATCCATGGAATTGTATTATCACATGTATATTCAGTATGGAAATCCTGTGAGTTTATTATCTACATTATAAAGATCATTACCTTCTTGAACTCCCACTTTTTTATGCATTCCTTGTAAATCAACAAGACTGATTTTTTATCAATTTTCACAATACCCCAAATTATGTACCAGAATCCAAGTGAATTATTTTCTTTATTGGCCATGAAATCCCTCCCTTCGGTGTGTTTTCTATGTAATAAGACAATCTATGATTAGTGTTTATTGAATACTTGATTCTATTCTCCAAACCCATCAGTAAGTATAAGGGATCCAGTTGACAAAAAAAATTCTATACATTAATTAATATTATTTTTATCAATTAAAATTCATATCATTCAATAATATCCACACATTAAAAAAATTTATTTTAAAACATCCAAAACTATCCAAAATTTAGAATGATTTAATTATATTAGACTGAGATATTTATTCATCTTTCTTATTTATATATTTATTTATCTATATGATATTTTTATCTAAAATAATCCATTGAAATATAATTTTCTCAAGTAATGAATTTTTTACTTTTACGAGTCATCGAAATATAATTTATTTTAGATATCTCAAAATGAAGTGTCTTACTCTCCATTCATCATCATGATCATTAATACTATAAGAATAAATATATTATGGTTTTGTGAGAAAAAAATAAAAATAATATGAAAAAAAACTGTTGACATTATTACTTCTCCATCACTCTATAATTAGAATTATTAGCACTTTCAGTTTCTATATATCAGTTTTTCCCATCATTTTACTTCATCACATTTTTATATATAGGTCATAATATTATTTGTTTCACTTCCCAAATGGTTAAAAATCCATTTAATACACATGCCCCTCATTTTCAACATTTCACACGTATGTTCAACGATCTTTCTCAATATTTCCCTTCTATTAACAATTTACCACAATGATATATTATGTTAAACAATCATACAAAAAATTATTTATTTTTTACCGATTTTTGTTACATCATCTCCCAAATCAAGGTAATTGATTTAATAAGAGTGTAGAAATTTAAATTTCTATTATGAGTATATATAAGTAGTATAAAAAATTATTTATTATTTATCCATTTGTGTGTGACTTTTTAATTATTGTACGTGCGAGTGATTGTCCTTGTTTCATATGAGTGTGTAAATAGAGTTTTTATATGTCTGATAGTGTACTACTTGTGTAAATGATTCTGTGTGTACATCTTTTTTTTATGAGTTTTTATCCTTTTGTGTGTGTGCGAACATGTATCTACTAGTGTCAGATTAGGTGTGTATCTTTATGTGTGTCTATGCATGTACAATTTTGCCTTTTTCTACACATGTGTTTTTTTAATATTAATTGTCATGAAAATTGACAATTAGAATAAAAATTTACAAGGTACTAATGATGGAATCTATAGAAAATATATTGGAATGAAAGTTGTATAACTAAAACTCATGATTTTGTGATCCATTTTGAGATTCATCTTCATTGTTAGTATGAGGTTCTATATGAGAGGATTGAATCCCTATGGAATTTACTATGATGGATGATGATACAACATTACTAGTGATGTGATCCTTCACCAAGTCTCCCAACACATAATTCTGGTGGAGATTGTAAAATTTCATGATGGTTTTTAGGATGTACTACACAAGAGGATATTGTAAAAATAACCTAGAAGAGGTGGATGGAGCCCTCATCATGATGGAATCCTTGTGGTTTTTATTTTTAAGGACCCCTATTTTGAAGGAAAAATCAATCTAGAAGTATAAATTGAGTGGTATTTTCTTAATGAGGAAGTTTGTCATAGCATTCATATATCAATGATAAAATATTCTAACATCATTCCCTTGAATTTTTTAATTATTCTTTAATCTGGATAGATAAATTAAAAAATGGAATGGATCAATATATATTATTTCTCAAAAACACTTGAGATGTTAATATTATTTCCATGTGGAAATATTTTTTCCCTACACTACTATAGAGATCTCCATGAATAAAATCAATGCATCTACTAAGGGAGAGAGAGTGTTGATCACATATATAATGGATTATAGACTTCTATGATTTTATGAAACATTGATTAGGATGTACATGCAACAATTTTTTTATTTTTATATATATTTAATAGAGAGATATTTGATCAATTGAAAAAGTATCACCATATTGAGATACACAATATTATCCACCAAGTGACCAAGATCAAGTAAAATATTAGTAGGAGCATGAATATGAGGATAAATAATACCTCTTTTATTCTATATGGGAAATTTGTGGTAGGTGATCGTAGAATCATTTAATAAAAAATATTTATTTTATTATAATAGTGACATGGAAATTCTTCCCCATTAGAAGCATACATTTATGGAAAACCAAAAATAGAAATTGGATACTTTGTGCTTCCAATTTTAAAAAAGGGATCAAATTTCTATTTAATTCCAAAACTATCACACTATGACCATTAAAATGTATGTTGAATTGAAGATTATTATGATTAACTCATGTGACAACTGGGCCCTACCCACCAGTTGCCCCTTAGACACATGGGCCCCAACCTAGGTCCCACCCACATGCCCGAACAGGTTATCGGACTAATGACAGTCCCCTCATGCCAACACATGTCATTTCCATTGTGCTTTGTCCTCACTCACACATACCCTGGGAAAATCCCTAAAATTTCACCCATCCTTATCACTAATTGAGGCCTAGCACGCTTAACTGTGGAGTTCTAATCAGGGAGGCTTTGGAAAAGGAAGGTACACCGTGTTGACATGAGTCATATCATTTATTTATTTAACCGATTGTCATTTTTGGGTATTGCAATCACCCCCACCCCCACCCCCACTTAGAGCATAGCGTCCTCATTATGGACCCTACATCTCAACCCAGGCAGTGCAACACACTTAATGCTGGGTACCACCTCTGATACCAAATCTGACAACTGGGTCCCGCCCACCAGTTGCCCCATAACTGTGGAGGTCTAATCAGGCAGGCTTCCGAAAATAAAGACACACCTTGTTGACATGAGTCATATAATTTATTTATTTAACCCTTTTTCATTTTGGGTGTTGCAATCACCCCCCCCCCCTTAGAGCATAATGTCCTCATTGTGGGCCCTACATCTCAACCCAGGAAGTGCAACACACATAAGGCTGGGTACCACCTCTGATACAAAATTTGACAATTGGGACCCACCCACCAGTTTCCCCTTAGACATGTGGGCCCACCCTAGGTCCCACCCACATGCCCGAATGGTATATCTAACTAGTGACAGTACCCATAGTCTGACAAATGTCCTTTCCAGTGAGCTTTGTCCTCACTCACACACACCTTGGGGAATTTTCCAGAATTTCACCCATCCTGATCACTACTCTAGGCCAATCATGCTTAACTATGGAGTTCTAATCAGGCAGGCTCCCAAAATGGAAGGTTCACCTTGAGGAAATGAGTCATATCATTTAGTAATTTAACCCTTTATCATTTGGGGGCATTACACCTCAGTATTGTTAGAATAGGAATCATTGTAATTTTAATACATCAATAAGCATGGAAATTGGATTGGAATTTTACATATAATTGTTTTGTAAACCATTATTATTTTTTATTCTAAGGGGAGCCTATAACCACAATCCCAATGTCTCCCATCTAATTTTTGGATGATCAATTTTTGAGAGAGATAAATAGTGTATTTAATAAGAAATGTATTAAACATAAAAATTATAGAATAAGGGGAGAAGATAAAATGATAGAATAAAATAAATTAAATGAAATGAAAAATCATGAGGGAAATAAATTTGATATATGATAAATAAAAATGTTGGAAAAAAATATTGAGTTTATGGAATCTTTATTTTTACAAAATCCCCTCTTTGTACTCATGTAAAAACAATAATTTCTAAATAACAATGACTTAGCACATTAACAAGTGCTGTGTAGTCATTTTTATAGGGAAATTCTACTATATTTCCAGATGTGGCTCCACCATGACTTCCACCCATTAGAGGTAGTGTGACGAAAAATGGCCTCATAAATAGAACATTTATATCAAAAATCCATTCATGAAACACTACCTTGGAGGAGACAAATGAAATTAATTGGAAAATTCAAGATTGTTTTGGAATGGAATATATTGAAGATAACCTTAATCATTATGATGTTAGATTACTTATGGTTCTCTAGAATTATTGAACATGGAGAATATTTATTTCTTACAGATCCATCAACAACAACACAATATGGTATCATTTTCTTATCCCTACTTTATATGATATAAAAAAATAATATTATAACATTAATATTTTCCATACAGTTTTAACATGATATGGCTACCATGATATTATGAAACAATAAAAATATTTGGGGAAAATGAATATTTGAAAAAACATAGACATTATTAATGGATATTCATGACTTTTTTTCTATTAAATGTTTCTAGAAAAATTACATAGTTATTGAGTAATGTTTAACAAGAATATTTGGGTAATATTTTGATATTTTACATTGTTGATATTACTATGCATTGAATGAATTTTCATGAAATGTAGATCATATAAGAGAAGGAAGAGAAGTGTTAAGAAATGAAAAATGATTGGAAAAATTTAAATTTTTAAAATCATGCTCGACAAAAAAAAATTATTTTGTTTTTAAGAGGTGATTGAGTGTAGATAGATATTGTGAAGATAAAAACCAATTTGGAGTGGCTGAATCCCACCTTAGCTAGGAATGTAAGATGTTTCTATAAACATTATTGTTTTTACATAAATTTTTGAGGGTCTTTAGGATACCAATAACATTGTTGATTTAATTGATAATTAATGAAATTAAATTAAAATTGGGGACCACATAATATAAGGATTTCCATGGACACAAAGAGAGACTCTCACAAGAACCTCTACTATCACTACATAATTACATAAATACCATAGTGGTTTAAGGTTAAGAAATTGTAATTTGTATTAGTGGAGTACACATGTAGGGAAGAAAGCCCATTTATAATTTTAAGAAGAAGTTTAATGGACAATCAAAATATTATTAATTATATGATAATTATTTTTTCTGTTTATATTTAGTATTAAAAACATAGAAACATTATCATTTTTATATGGAAATTAATATTCGTTTTTATCATTATTATATTAATCAAATAATGAGACATCATGAGTAAAATAGATATCATGCTAGTTGGCTAGAATATTTTGAGTCGTATACATGTTTTACCAAGAATAAAAAGTTGAAGGAAAAAATTCAATATTTAAATTCAATTTAAAATTTCCTTATATCTGATGTGGATTATAATTTCTTTATTTTATAATTCATTAAATATATAAATTCAAATAAGTATAATTATTCTGAATTTTTTAAGCATTTAATCAATAAATTTGTTGGGAAAATTTATATCAACATAATGGAATCATATTTCATGTTGACATAAAATTTCTTCTAATATTCAATATTGGTTTACTTTTATTAATAGAATAATATTCTTTTGGATTGATGGTGCATTTTGAAATTTCATAAAATTTTTGTGTTCTCATAGATCATTTTTTTGGATGAGAATGTAAATGGATGAAAGATGGTTTGTTTGAAAATATACTCAATTCCATGCATAAAATATATTTTATGCACCTAAAAAGTATGCCTAACAATTCCTATATCTAATTATGTTTGGAAGGTTATTTCTATTGGCTTTATTCATGGACAACCAAGGACCATGTGGGAGAGAGTTATTGATTCATTTTTTTGGGAGAGGTTTATTAAAATGTCACATTTTATTCATTTTTATAAAATTATGATGTCTCTAACATTAATAAATTATAATATATGTAAATTTGGAGGCTTTATGAAATGACTCGAACAATATGTTTTGACCGATATGTTAAATTCATTTGAAAATTTTGTAAGATCATGTAGAAGAAGATTTGGTTGATGATATTATTTTACAACATAACTGATCACTAAATTTATTGAAAAAATGAGGGGGTGAATATAATATTTTCATCACTTATATGTATAATCATTATAATTATTCAGATGAATTTGGGGGAGTTCATACCAGAAATGCAGTTTTCATATAATTGGAAAAAAAAATTAATCACCTCAGTTATAACAATGTTTAATTGTTTTTGGATTGAATACCATATCTGCAATTGGTAAATTAAATTTTCCTTTTATATGGATGTAAGAATACGTGTAAAATTATTCATGAGATTATATGAATGAGAAATGAAATATATATAATGAATGTTATAAGAATATGTTAATCATTAAAACAAGGGTCACAAACAAATATATTTCAAGCATGGTTACATAATAGAGATTCCTATGTGAAATGAAATATTTTCCCAAATAAGTAGAAATAAAAACCCATGCCACGAGAATATGGACCACATTGAGTACTCAGTATGATTTACAACAAAATGTATAAGATGTACTATCCCTGGGAGTATGATGTATGTTCTACTATCAAAATTTGAGTAATTTCTCTTTTTTAATGTAGAAGTTGAAGAGTTGAGATTGATAACATTTCATGAGGTGGATGTTGATGAGAAGATTTTAAAATGAACTGAGTTAAATTTCCTTTTGGAAGAGTAATATTTAATATTCATAATGATATGAGGTAGATTGAATATATCAAATTCCACTATGGGAATCTATCATATTTCATTAAAGATGCAATGTATATCACCTTTCATGGATGGGTAGAATAATTATATTATCATTGTTATTCAATACTAAACATGATTTTTCAATAATTTACTACATACATGATTTAATTAAGGAAATATGATCCCACATAATGATTCTATAATAGAATCATTGGGAACTAAAGTCAATTATTTCGGGCTAGGTACTCAATGCCTAATTAGTTGGGCTTTGACTAGAATGACATATGCTAATTTTAATAAAAATATATTGCTCGAATATATCTTTTTGATATAAATGGTATATGGTAGGAATATGTTTTCTAGAACTATGTTATTTGAATCATTACCTTATGTGTCACCCCTTGGTGACAAATTAACATCCCACGGAGTTGTATTCTCATTTATGTTTTAATTAGTTACATAAAAATATTTTATTATATCCAATGTGATGATTTATTATTCTTCTAATACTATTTTGTATTCATTCTTTGTAAGTCTACAATATATATTGGGGATCTAGGATCCTAAATACCTCAATTACATACTTTAATAGAAATTCTAGGATTTCTAGATTGGCCATCACAATGATCCATTTAGTGTGCTTTCCAAGTAGTATTTCACATTACCCATAGTGTTGGATTACTACATAACTCCACTCTCATGACCTGGAATCATCCACATTCCCTGAAATTCATCATTTATAATCAACCATATTATCTAATGATTGATCCACCTTGTTTATCTCACATCACCCTCATCCCAAATAAACGACAAACCCCATTCAAAAAAATGAGTAAACCCTTTAAACCAAATATTAAAAAACCCCCAAACCCCCAAACATTAAACCCTCCCATCAATAAAATTACCATAAACCCTCAGCGCCAAAGAACACTAGAACCTCATCCCATAGAAAACCTTGAACCCTCATTCCTAGAAAACCCTCAATCATCAACCCCAAAAAAATGCAATGAAAATCTAAAAAAATCGATAACTCTCATCATCAAAATACCCTAATTCCTCATCCGCAATTAAACCGCAATTCTCATCCCTAGATAACCCTCAATCCTTAGCCAAAAATACCCTAAAATTTTAGCTTAAAAAATATCAAACCTCATCCCTAAAAAACCCTCATTCGTCATCTAAAAAATACCATCAACCCTCAATAAAAAATGAACCAGAACACTAGGCCCCAAAATACCATAACTCATTGTCACTATAAAACCATCAACACCAGACCTAATAAACCCACAATGGTCATCCACCCTATATAATTATCCATATACCATAGAAAAACTTCATCTATCATCCCCAAAACAACACCATCCCTAATCCACAAAAAAACATTAAACCCTTGTCCCTAAAAACACTAAACCCTCATCCAAAAAATTAATCCCTCCAACCCAAAAAAACAATAAAACATATCCCAAAAAAATAACCAACATCCCAAAAAACCATAATCCAGTAGAACAAAAAATATCATAACACTCATCCCCAAATAAAATTTCAAATATCAGTCTATATAAATACTCGAACCACTGTAACAAAATTCCACAATTCTAATCCGAAAAAACACTCAACCCTTCACCACAAAAAACGCTAAACCCTCACCCCCAAAAAACCTAAAATCCTAAGGCTTATAAAACCTTAAATCCTAAACCCAATGCACCCAAAAACATCTTCCCAAAAAAGACAAAACCCTCATCAACAAAACAACTAGACCATTATCCCAAAAAATTACAATCCACAAGCCCACAATAACCCTTAATAATCATATAAAGACAAAATATTACAGTATAATAGAACTAAATAAAAAACCACAAATTACACTAAACACTCATCCCAAAAATATACTAAAACCTTAGTCCCAATAAAACGTAAACAATCAACCCCAAACAAAACTGAATCCTTATTCCCAATAAAACCTAAACAGTCATCCCCATAAAATCGAATACCCTCAACAAAAAAATATTAAACCCTAATCCCTAAAAAAACCTCAACCCCAAAAAAACCTAAACCCATATCCTTAGAAAACCCTAATCCCTCTTCTAGAGAAATCCCCACCCCCCCCCCACTCCACCAAAACAATAATCCTTACTCCAAAAAAACAATAAGCCATCATTCCCCTAAATAAACATAAAACTACATCCCAAAAAATAATGAACCCCAATCCCCATAAAATCATAAACCCACATCCCAAAAAAACCCTAAAGCCTTTTCTATAGCAATCGTGAAACCTAAAGCACAATAAATCACTAAAATCTCAATCCCAAAACACAAAGCCTTTATCCTCCCATTACCCAAAATCATCACCCCAAAAAACACTAAACTCTATACCTGAAAACACCATGATACCTCATCCCCATTATAAACTAAATCCTCACCCTAATAAATTCCTAAACTAGAATCCGTTAAAACACCTAATCTCCCTTATGTGAGAAACCCCGATCTATAATCCCAAAAAAAAACTAAACCCTATATCGTAAAAAATCCATAAACTCTAAACCCCAATGAATCATTAAATTCATAGCCCTAAAATACCCTAAATCTTCATATATAAAAAATAGTAATCCTTCATCCCCTAAAATCCTTAACCCCCACCAAACCCTCGATTGTAACGCCCCGACGCCAGTTACCCAGAGTCTGTGCATTATTACATAACATTAGAATTATCACAAGAAAGATCAAATCTTGAAATACCCTTTGGTTTAGTAGACTTGTAAACACTAGATATATTCATAAGTCTAACATTACATAGTAAAAATGAAAACTACAACAAACATAGTCTACATAGTACAAACTCATATCCCTACATACTATCACTGCAGGTCATTCATAAATAACTTCTTCACATCCTGGGAAAAATAAAACATTGAAAGGGGTGAGCTCAGATGCTCAGTGAGGATAACAATATAGCAGAAAATTTCATAAATAAACATAAACATTTAAGGGAATGTATAACTAAAAAAACATTTTAAACTTGAAATTCAGCATAATATGGAGATGATAAAATGAAATAATGCCATTTACATATTCAAATGGATATTCTAATAGTCGAATAATCACATGCAATATCACTAACCACTTTCATAATGATGGAATGCATAATGTCAATCTACCATAACTAGTCGCCAAGGCCTCATGCCAAGACCACAAATAAAATTTGGTCAAGTCCTCGTGCCAAGACACTAGCTTGTCTCATGAGACCTACCGATACATCAAGGAGCTATAGTGGGCTCCACCCGTCACTTATTAAGTCCAATGCATTCCTCATATGAACATGATTAAACATAACATAAACATTAATATTAAAACTAGTATACGAAATGTCAATAATTTCTCCATAAACCATCAATGGTATAAAAATAACACATCCACAATCAAACATATCAAAATACCTTCAATACAATATGGATGTTTTGTATTATAATTACTCAACTTCAAATAAGCTTAAAATCCGTCAAAGGATGTTGACATAGATGAAATCAAAACTATTTGAGAGAAATATCTATTTTTTGAAATCATTTAAAAGTCAAATAATTATAAAATTATGCATTTAAATTCAAAATATTCCTATAATCTTGTAAGGGAAAATTTGTAGATTTTATAATGGTGGAAAATAGCTGCACCCACCGTATAAGTTAAAAAAGACATTCTTGCGTTAATTTTTTCGAAAAGGTTAAAAAGGACCTTGTTTGGAAAATGACAGAAAGATTCCTTTAAAAACGTATTATAAAAAGTCAAACAAGGGTATAAATGACATTAACCCATATTCTGTAAAATAGTAATAATTTTTTGAAATACATTTTTAAGAAACATAGATGTGGATGATAAATTTGTCCCAGTAGATAACTACATATAAACAACCTCAGATAATGAAGAGATTGTGAAATAAACCTTACCATGAACTTTTCCATGGTTGATGGTAGGATAACCCCTTGTATAATGGGGAAATAATTTTTATTAAATTATACAGGAATCATATATATTAATAAAATATCAAATATGATCTTTTATGATTTCTTTGTTAATAAAATCTTAGTATTATCGTCGTTTCGGGTGTTAACTTACTCATTTTCATTTATATGATTTGTAACATAAGCAATGATTATTATGGATATATTCTTTATTTTTAATATCCAGAATGATATTAAGTCTTTAAGCATTATTCTTAACCATAAAGGATTAATTATTTTTGAATGGATACGATGGTGAATGAATCCAATCACATTCGTGGAGAAGGTAGTCCGTACGTACGCACGAGAAACAATATCATTATTTTCATATTAAAATAATATATAATTGGATGTTATATCATATAGAAATAATCATAATAATTTTATATTTATTATTTATAGGAATTATACATCATTATTACACCCATCTAAATAATAATATATTAATTAACAATTACACCACAACGTGGAGACAGTAGGTCGTACGTATGCAGTATGGTGACATGTCATTCATGGGATGGATGTAATAATGACATTGTTTGTTCCATATTTATAATAACATCATAGTATATAGAATATACTTGATTTATTATTTTATAATGGAAATAACAAGGAAAGAAGATGTTGAAGAAGAAAAGAACTTTAAAGAGGGTGGGGAAGACGTTACCTCTTCTTCGAGTTCTACCTTTTGATTTGATAAAAATGGATCCTTAGATTGTATTTCTGATCAAACTAAGGCCTCTTGGATGAATTGAGGGAAGTTGGGAGGATATTTTGGTAGAGGTTTTCTGAGACAAATCACTTTGAAGGTGTGAATTAATGATAAGGGGGAGTGCCCTTTTATAAGAGAGGTGAGGGGATCTTTAGGAAAAAACATAATGTATTATTTTATAATAAATTCATATTGGGGTTTTAATGGCTCAAAAGTAGATTATTCAAAGTATAAGGTGGGTATGAGTCGAAATACTTTCAAACAATTTATTTTAGATAGGTTTTGATCATTATATTAACCTTATCTTATAGTTTTAACTCTTAGTTAATTAGATTGACACTTACCACGTCACTTTGTATTTTTATATTATATAGTTGATAAACTTACTATATACAGACACGCAACCCCAAAATGGTAAATTTATGATACATATATCATGATACAAGTCTTTTGACAGAACCTTATATTTTTATGAATAGAATATGAATTAATAATATAATATTTTTTTAAAAAACTCTTTTATGTCAATTTTAAAACTATTTGGAATTTGATTTTTGTGAAAATCATACCAGCATGATTACATAGAAAATAATTCATTAAATAAACTCTAACATTTCATATTAATCTATGAATTTATTGTAATTAATTAAAAGTCTCAAAATATATTTATTTGGGTATTTATAATATCAATTATTTTAATATTTCACTAATAAGGAAATTACTGCAACATCATTGTGTCAAAAATAAAATAAATTATATAATGTCTAAAAATTATAAATAAAATATAATTATGTAGGAAACATTTTTATCTTTTTAATGAATATTTATAATCTAATTTATCTTATGTAAAACCCTAAATTAAAAAAAATTAGTAATTAAACATTGATTTTAACACTTTTAACTCTTCTTTGAATAAGATGATAATAAATGTCCTAATCTAATCCAACTGGAACTAAATGAAAATATTTTATTCCTAAAGTTGTTTTTGGTCTATATAAACTTGTACAATAGAATTAGGACATGTGTTAGGGTAATATTAATATCATTTTTACCCTTAATCACTCGATTTACATTTTACCATGGTAAATAAAAGTAAAAAGTTACAATTAACCAAAAATTATTTTTATCTTATTGAACCACATTTTACTCCATCATATTAATCGTGTCTGTCGGATTTTCGAAATTCCACTCACAGAAGCAGTAAAATTATGTTTTACATGAATTTCCAAATTCTCCTAGAAGTTGGGTAAAATACGGTAAAAATTTCAATAAAATTTTTATATATCTAAAATTATTCTAACCTAACTCCAATGAATTACATTGAACGTATATAGTTATTATGTATCTATTTTGACTGTAATTAAATTTTAATAAAATAAATAATTATTTAAATAAAAATTTGTTTTTAAACAATAACTCAATGTTTTTTCACTATTCATCAAAAATTGAAGGTTTTCAAAAAAATACCAAAAATCAACCCAGGGCTAATTTTGATATTCTAAATCCAAAAATGAAGTCCATTTTGAATGATAAAATTTATAAAATTTTAATAATTAGGTATTAATATTCATAACAGCTCGTTTGATTGGTTGTGGTGTGTGTCAGAACTCGATGTTGCGTACAACACACGCTACTGTATTATACAAAGAGAAGCATAACGTCGAACCTTGGGGTGTTACATTCTCCCCGCCATAAAATAATTTCGTCCTCGAAATTTCTAGATTATTAATGAATAAAAAGAATCGGGTGGTTCTTCATCAAATGTTCCTTGGGTTCCAACGTTGACACTTCTATCTTATGGTTTCTCTATATAACTTTTACCAGACGAGTCATCCGGTTTCTCAGCCCTTGTTCCCTCGTAACATGTATCCTAACTGGCTCTTCACAATAAGAGAGATCGTGTTCCAGTTCTAATTCCTCATAGGTGAGTACATGCATTGGTTCAGGCATGTATTTTATCAATAGTGATATGTGGAACACATCGTGAACTTTGGAGAGTCTGGGAGGCATTTCCAAACCGTAAGCTACAGCCCCAATTTGTTCTAGAATTTCAAAAGGTCTGATGTACCTAGGACTCAATATGCCTTTCTTGCCAAAACGTATAACTCCCTTCCATGGAGACACCTTCAAGAAACCAAGACCTCCTACCTGAAATTCCAAATCCATCCTTGGGTTATTGGCATAGCTCTTTTGCCTAAATTGAGCTGATTTGATGTGTTTTTGGATTACCTTTACCTTTTCCATCATTTCCTCCTCTAGTTCTGGGCCTAAAAGTTTTCTTTCACCAACGTCATCCCATCAGGTTGGTGTGCGACATATCTTTCTGTATAACGCTTCATATGGTGCCATCCGAATACTTTAATGGAAGCTATTTATATAGGAAAATTCTACCAGAGGTAAATATTGATCCCACATACCCTGAAAGTCAAGTGAACGTGATCTCAACATGTCTTCGAAGGTTTGAATTGTCCGTTCTGATTGTCCATCAGTTTGGGTGTGGCAGGCATTGCTGAAAAGAAGATCAGTTTCCAGGTCTTATTGAAGACTTTTCCAGAATCTTGAAGTAAAACAGGGAACACGATCAGAAAAAATTGATAGGGATACTCCATGAATTATCACAACTTCATTAATATATAGTCTTTCTAGACGTTCAATTGGTAAATCCTCCCTTATAGCATGAAAACATTCTCACATGGTATGATGATCAACAATGACCCATATTTCATCATTCCATCTATGAGTCTTTGGTAGTCCCAAGACAATGTCCATGGGATTATTGTCCCATTTCCACTCAAGTATGGGAAGAGGATGCATGACTCCTCCAGGCTGTTGCCTTACATCTTGCACTTATTGACAAACCAAACAACTTTTCAAAAAAATCAGCAATATCCCTCTTCATGTTATCCATCCAAAAATGTTCCTTCAAATCTCTATACATTTTGGTGCTCCCGTGGTGTATAGAGAATGTGGAACTATGAGAATCATCCAACAATTACCTTTTTAGATCAGGTATATTTGGAACACAATGTATCTTCCCAAATTTCAAAATTCCATCTTCATACACAAAGTCACTCAATCTCCCATCATTCACGGCTTTAATCTTCCTTTGTAACTCTTCATTACTAGTATGAGAACTCTTTATCCTTTATTGTAATGATGGTTTTGAAACCATTTGAAAAAGCATTTACATTTCACCTTCCATGGTGATTACCATACCCATCATTATTAGATCCATGTATATAAGATCCTTTTCAACTCTCATCTTGTTCAAAACTCCATGATCTTTTCTGCTCAAAGCATCTGCCACCTTATTTTCCTTCCTCGGGTGGTAGTGTATCATGAAATCATAATCCTTGAGTAGTTCAAGGCATCCATTTTCCTCATGTTGATTTCTTTATGTGAGAAACTATACTTCAAACTCTTTTGATCAGTATAAATCTCAAATTTTCACCATATAGATAGTGCCTCCAAATCATCAAAAAAAGGATTACAACAGCTAACTTAAGATCTTGATTAGGATAGTTTTTCTCATTAATTTTCTGCTGTCGTAATGCATAGACAATGACTCTATCATTCTGCATAAGGACACAACCAAGGCCTTTCTTCGATTAATCACTATAAATAACAAACACGTCATTCCCCGATGGAAGAGTAAATATAGTATCATTGACTAATATACTCTTTAGTTCTCCAAAAAAAATGTAAACTCTTTTTTCCAATCAAATATAACCCCTTCACTTGTGTGCTTCATTAATGGGTCAGCCAATCGGGCAATATTCTGGATGATACGTCAATAATAACCTTCTAAACCAATAAAATTGTGTACCTCGGTTATACTCTTCGATGCTGGCCATTATTGGATTGTCGTGGTCTTAGAAGGATCAACATAAATTCCATCCTTAGAGACAATATCTCCAAGAAAATAAATCTTCTGAAGCCATAATTCACACTTGCTAAAATTACCATATAATTCATGTCTTCTATGAGTCTTCAGGATAATGCGCAAGTGATTTTCATGATCTTCATAGCTTTTGGAGTATACCTAAATATCATCAACAAATACCACCACAAAATCATTGGGATATTCCGTAAAAACTCTATTCATTATATCCATGAATACAGAGGGTGAGTTAGTGAATCCAAAAGGCATTACTTTAAACTCATAATGCTCGTACCATGTTCGAAATGTTGTCTTCAGAATGTCTACCTTCTTCCCAAACTATTGATCATATCCAGATCGAAGGTTAATCTTTGATAAGTATTGAGCTCTTTGAAGTTGGTCAAATAAATCATCAATTCAAGGTAGGGGATACTTGTTCTTAATTGTTATAGAATTTATCTCCCTATAGTCAATGTACAACCTCATAGATCCATCTTTTTTCATAAAAAAGGACAGGGGATCCACATAGAGAAACACTAGGGAGAAAAAATACCTTATTACTCAATTCCTCTAGTTGTTTCTTTAGTTTAACTAATTACACAATGGCCATTCTCTAAGGGGTATTCGATATAGGCCATAATCCAGGAATTAAATCAATGGAAAACTCAACTTCTTATTCTAGAGGATGTCCAGGTAAATCTTGTGGAAACACATATAAATATTATTTCAGAATAGGTATATACTCTATTTGAACATTCCTTTCCTCACCCACAGTTATTTCATTCTCTTCCTCCCCAATAATTGAATTTAGTTGAGCTAGTGGGGGTGGATCTTGATAAGAATTAGGTGGTGACGATTCTGCTCTAATGATAAGGTGTTCCTTATCATCATCATCAAAAATCATAATATCCTTCTTCTTACAATAAATCATCACATTATAGTCCGAAATTCAATCCATACCAAGAATTTTATCAAACTCAATCATAGGAAGGAAAATGAGATCAGTGGATAAATAAAATTTATGTTCTCTAATGGGGAATGATTCACAAAACTTTGTTCCAATGATACTTCCCATTGGAGTTTTAACTGACAACTCCTTTGTTAAATCAAATTGGAAATATATAATTTTCTTAAAAACGTGGAAGATATGAAACAATGTGATGATCCATAATCAAATAAAGCATTTTGTAAACTTGAGGAAACAATTACACTACCTGCCACCACATCATTCGGAGCTTCTACCTCAGTAGTAGTGATAGCACAAGCTTGGCCATGATCCCTTGGCCTTTTCTGAGGCATGTTCTCATGACTCTTAGGACATTAATTTGCATAATGTCCCATCTCTCTACAATTATAGCATTCCATGTTAACCGTAACTCTCTTTCCCTTACAATCATGAGCTTGGTGGCCTTTTTCACCACACTTGTAACAGACTCCCATTCCTTTTAAGCAAGTACCAGGGTGTTTTATCCCACATTTACTACAGGATTGATTTTCAACATTTCCCTTCTTCACCTTATATATATTTAAAGATTGAATGGAAGATCTCTTCTTCTCATGCTTTTCTTTAAAGTCATAAGACTTGGAGAATTCCTTTTCTATCTTGATAGCACCCGAGACAATATCTTCGTACGACGATAAGGATTGTGAGACTAATGCTCGATGGAGAAATGGTGTTAACCCATCAAAGAAACGAACAATATTACATCTTGGGTTACGTATATAATCTTCATCATACCTCGCTAAGCTTGTGATGTTAGCCTCATATTGCGACATTCTCATCCTCTTTCTACCTTAGACTCAGAAATTGCCTTTCGATAACTGCTCGATGGTCTCGGGGAAAGTATTTTTCTAAGAAAAACTCTTTGAACTCCCTCCATTCCATATCTGATACTTCATCATCTTCCTTCATGTTTTGTATCAATGACCAGCATTGATCATCATCTCTAGTGAGGCGGGAAACTGCCATGATAACTTTTTCCCTTTCACAACTCCCCAAGCCATGGAATATTTTCTCAAAAGAATTTATCCATTGCTCAGCTACTAATGTATTTGTACTCCCATTAAATGTTTGTGGGTTTTTCCTCATGAAATTATCTAACATTGATCCTCCACTCTACGGATCAGGGTTCCCATATGGGTAAGGTTATTATCCTTAACCAGAGCGACTTGTCCCAGTATGGTGATTAGTTGTTCAGCACCAATTGCATCACTTGCTCTACTATAATTATCTTGAGCAAGTGGGAAATCACTACATGGAGTGCGTGTATTGATATGGTTTCCATTCCTTCCACTAGGCTCCATTTCTAAACAATTTCATAAACTAAATATTGGTTTATGAATAGAAATACATCATTCCAAACATTGAAAACACTTAACATAGATTCTAAATTTTATTGATATAATCCATAATCACAAAAATGTTTTCATTGAGAAAGTATATACTAATAAACCCTTCATTATTGTTTGTAAATAAGATGAGAATTATCCTAAGAATATCCCCCAAGAGTGACTTAACCAAGAGTGCAGCAAGGCATGTTGTCGTGTACCAGTTTCCGTTCGAGTGTAGCTCAAAGCGGTGTTTTTAGGTTTTACCCCAAGGTACATCTGTACCAGAGCATCCCTTACCTGCTCGTAACCAGACAGGGATGTATTGCTCTGAAAACTCACAAAATCATTACAATACCAAAATTCTAGGAAGATCTTCTACATTGATCCTCAATGTTTATCTTAGGTCTATGTGCTCTAATCAGAGTTTATCTAAATCTAGATTCCATGGTTTTTAGTAAACATCCTCGGATATAAACTGTAATGCCCCGACCCCAGTTACCCATATTTGGTGAATTATAACATAACATTGGAATGATCACAAGAAAGATCAAATCTCGAAAGACTGATTGGTTTAGTAGCCTTTAAAACACAAGATATATTCATAAGTCTTACATTGCATCATAAAAATGAAAACTACAACAACATAGTCTCCATTGTCCACACTCATATCACCATATATAATCCCTGCAATTCATTCAGAAATTACTTCATCACATCCTATGAAAAATAAAACATTGAAAGGGGTGAGCTCAGATGCTCAGTAAGGATAACTATATAGCAGAAACTTTCATAAATAAACACAGACATTTAAGGCAATGTATAACTAAAACAAAATCCTTTTAAACATGAACTTCATCATAATATGGAAAAGATAAAATGAAATAATTCCATTTACTTATTCACATTGATATTCTACTAGTAGAATAATCACTTGCAATATCAATTACCACTTTCATAATGATGGAATGCATAATTCCAGACTATCATAACCACGTAGCCAAGGCCTCGTGCCAAGACTAAAAATACTATTTTATCAAGGCCTCATACCAAGTCACTAGTTTGTCTCATGAGACCAACCGATGCATCGAGGATTTATAGCGGGCTCCACCTATCACTTATTAGGTCCAATGCATTGCTCATATGAACAGGTTTAAACATGACATAAACATTCATATTAATACTAGTATAAGAAATGTCAATAATTTCTCCATAAAACATGAATGGTATAAAAATAAAACATCAACAGTCAAACATATCACAAAACCTTCAATACAATATGGAAGATTTGTATCATAATAACTCAACTTCAAATATGCTTACAATCCATCAAAGTATGTTGACAGAGATGAAATCAAAACTATTTGAGAGTAATATCACTTTTTCAAAATCATTTAAAAGTCAAATAATTATAAAATCAAACATTTACTTTCAAAATATTCTTACAATATGTTAAGGGAAACTTTTAAGATTTTATAATGGCAGAAAAGAGCAGCACCCACTGTATACTTTAAAAAATACATTCTTACCTTAATTTTTTCTAAAAGGATAAAAAGGAATTTGTTTAGACAACGACGGAAAGATTCCTTTATAAATATCTTATAATAATTCATACAAGGGTATAAATGACATTAAGCCATATTCTATAAAATAATAAAAATGTTTTGAAATAAATTTTTATGAAACATTGATGTGGATGATAAATAGATCCTAGTAGATAATTATGTATAAACAACCTCAGATAATGAAGATATTATGAAATAACCCTTACCTTGTACTTTTCCTTTGTTGATGGTTGGTTAACATACAGTATAATGGTTAAATAATTGTTATTAAATTATAGAAGAATCATATTTATTAATATGATATCATATATGATCTTTTAACATTGCTTTGTTAATAAAATCTTAGTATTATCGTAGTTTCGGGTGTTAACTTACTCATTTACTTTTATAAGTTTTATTACATAAGCCATGTTTTTTATGGATAGAATGTATTATATTCATATCTAGAATGATATTAAGTCTTAAAACATTATTTTGAACAATCAAATGAAAATTATTCTTGAATGGATATGATGGGGAATGAATCTCATCGCGTTCATGGAGACGGTAGTCCGTACGTACGCACGAGCAACAAAATATTTATTTTGATTTTAAAATAATATATAATTTGATGGTATAACATATATACAGAATCATTATCCTGTAGTATTTTTTATTTATATGAATTATACATCATTATTATACACATCTAACTAATAATATATTGATTAACAATTACGCCACAACGTGGAGATGGTAGGCCATACGTACGCACGTATGGTGACATGTCATTCAAGGGATGGATAGAATAATGAATTTGTTTGTTCCATATTTATAATAACATAATAGTATGTAGAAGACACTGCAGTTATTATTTTATAATGGAAATAACAAGGAAAGATGAAGTTGAAGTAGAAAGGAACTTTAAAGAGGGTGGTGAAGACGTTACCTCTTCTTTGGGTTCTCCCTTTTGATTTGATCAAAAGGTCTCCTTAGGTTGAATTTCTGATCAAACTAAGGCCTCTATGATGAAGTGAGTGAATTTGGTAGTATATTTGGGCAGAGTTAGCCCGAGTCTAACAGCTTTTAAGGTGTGAATAATTGAGAAGGGGGAGTGCCCTTTCATAAGAGGGGTGAGGGGCTCTTTAGGAAAAACATAAAGTATTATTTTATAATAAAATCATATTCAGTTTATAATGGCTCGAAAGTGAATTATTCAAAGTATATGGTGGTTATGGGTTGAAATTCCTTCATACAATAGATTTTAGATAGTTTTGGGTCATTATATTAACCTTATCTTTTTGTTTTAACTCTTTGTTAATTAGTTTGACACTTACAATGTCTCTTTGTATTTTTATATAATATAGTTAATAAACATACTATATATATCCATGGAACCCCTAATTGGTCCATTAATGATACAAATATCATTATAAAATTCATTTGGACAACATTAGATTTTTAGGAATAGAATATGAATTAATAATATAATATTGTTTTTAAAAACTCTTTTATGTCATTTTTGACACTATTTGGAATTTGTTTTTTTTTTGAAAATCATAACAGAATGATTACTTCAAAACTAATTCATTTAATGAACTTTAACATGTAATATTAATATATTAAATTGGTGTAATTCATTAAAAGTCTCAAATTATATTTATTTGGGTATTTATAATATCAATTATTTTAATATTTCAATAATAAAGTAATTACTGTATCAACATTGGGTCATAAATAAATTTAATTATATAATGTCTAAAAAATATTAATAAAATATAATTATGTAGGAAATACTTTTATCTTTCTAATTAATATTTATAATCGATTTTATCTTATGTATAACCCTATATTATATTTTTTTAGTAAATAAACATTGATTTTAACTCTTTTAACTCTTTTTGAATTAAATAATAATAAATGTCCTAATCTAATCCAAGTGGTCCTAAATGAAAATATTTTATTCCTAAGGTTGGTTTTGGTCGAGATACACATGTAAAATAGAATTAGGACATGTGTTAGGGTAATATTAATATCATTTTTACCCTAAATTACCATATTTACTTTTTACCGTTGTAAATAAAAGTAATAAGTTACTATTCACCAAAAAAATATATTTATCTTATTGAACCACATTTTACTCCTTAATATTTAATGTGTCTCTCGGATTTTCAATATTCCACTCAAATAAGTGGTAAAATTATGTTTTACATGAATTTCCAAATTCCACTAGGAGTTTGGTAAAGGATAGTGCAATGTTCAATAAACATTTTATATATCTAAAATTATTCTAAATTAACTCCAATGAATTACATTAAACATATATAGGTATTATGTATCTATTTTGACCTTAATTAAATTTAAATAAAATAAATAATTATTTAAATAAAAATTCGTTTTTCAGCAATAACTCAGTGTTTTTCACTATTCATCGAAGATTGAAAGTTTTCAGAAAAATACCAAAAATTCCCCCAAGGCTAATTTCAATATTCCAAATCCAAAAAATGATGTCCATTTTGAAAGATAAAATTTATAAAATTTAAAAAAGTATGTATTACTATACATAAGGCTAGTTTGATTGGTTGTACTGTGTGTTAGAACTCGAAATTGCCTACAACACATGTTACTATATTATTCAAAGAGAAGCATATAATGGAAGCATGGGGTGTTAAATCTATCTACATCATCAAAAACCCTCAACCCATACCACATTAAACCCTAAACCCTTAGTCCAAAAATAACGTATCCCTCAGCCCCAAAAAACCCTCACACCTCATCCTAAAAAAACCTTCTACCCTCTACCAATGAAGATCAACCATTATCCCCAAAAAAACATATTCCTTTATCACCAAAATCACCTAAACCATTATCCAAAAGACTACTAAAAAATTAGTCCCAATAAACCCAAACCCCTCAAAACCTTGTCCCCAAATTGAATAATCCTTCTACCCAAGAACCCCTAATCCCTCATTCCCAAATAAACCATGAACCCTCTCTATCAGAATGACATAATCCCTCAACAGGATAGAAACATGAACCCTTAGTATCAAATACCCCTAAAACCTAATCCAAATCAACCCTAAACTATCCTACCCAAAAAAACCTATACATTATTCCCTTATAAACCTAAACCCTAAACCATCATTCCCAAAATACAAAAATCATCAAAAAAATAACCAACAACCCTCATCCCTAAAACACTCATCCCTCAACCAAAAGCACCATAAATCCTCAACACTCATCACTAAAAAACCAAAAAACCCCATCCATCATCCACAAAAATAGTCATCCCCCATTTACCCAAAATTCATTCTACCCTAATACCATTATGTCCATAAACCCATATAACCAAAAAAACACTCAAACCTCATCACTAAAAAACACTCTAGCATACAATATCTTGAACCCTCATTACAAAAATATTCCCAACCCAAAAAAACCCTCCATGAATATCCCCAAAAACCCCTCGACAATCTGATCCAAACAACATTCAACCCTCTAACCCAAAAAACCTCATTCTTTATCCACCAAAAAACCCTAATCCTCATAACCAAAAAACATAAACTCTCAGCCCCAAAAAAAATTCACAACACTTAGCTTGAAAAAATATCTTCCCTCTACCAAAGAAACCCAATACCCTTATCCAAAAAAAAACAAATAAACAGTACTAACCAAAACACACAAAATTGATCACCATTATACCCTAAACCTTCATCCCCCAAAATACCTCAACCATCATCTCCAAAAAATACTTACCCTCAGCCACAATAATCTTTTAATTCTTACAAACAATAAATCATATACCCTTAGTCATAAAGAACACTTTACCCCAAACCACTCAATTATCATCCCTCCGTGAACCCTTAACCCTTAACCTCAAAGTGCATTCATTCATAAAAAACCCTAAAACCTTATCCAAATAAAAAATACCCAACTCGAAAAAAACCATCAACCATCATTCATAAAAAATCATCATCAATCATCCCCAACAAACATTCAGACATCCATACTAAAAAACCATGTACCATTATCCCCAAAAAATTCATAAAACCTAATCCGCAAAAAATAGTCAACAAGTATCCCAAATTATTCTAAACCTGCATCCCCAAAAACCTACTGCTCATACCCCATAACACAATCATCCCTCATCTTTAAATTACACAAATAACCCTAGTAACAAAATTCTTTAAATTCTCATCCCCAAAAAAATTTTAAGCACTATATCCGAAAATATATATAATTCCTTCGCCCCCAATAACCTCATCCCTCAACCATAAAAAACCATTAGAACCATAAAACCCTCAACACATATATCCAAACAAAGAAACCCTAAACCTTCTTCCCCAAAAAAACCCCTTAACCATCATTCCCAATAATCCCCTATAACAAAAAATTCCTAAACCATATTTCTGAATAATATTATAAAACATAGGTACCATAAAACCAAAAACCCAACTCTTCCAAAAACCACAATCCCTAATACAAAAAAAACATAAACCCTCATCCCCAAAAAACAATAAATTATCATGTCGAAAAAACCCTTAACCGTAGTCCCAGAAAACATATCCATTATCCCAAAAAAACAAAAACTTTCAGTACCAAACTACTAGGAACCCCCATCCCAATGAACCATTGACTCATACTCCATAAAAAATTAACCCCCATAACCAAAAAAACCACGATCCATTATCCACAAAATAACCTTGAACCCACACTCGTAACAAATCCCTGAACCCTTATCCCCAAAAAATCCAAAATCCTCAACACCAAACAAATATGGACCCACATACCCAAAACCCATGATGTTGTAACCCCATTAACCATTAATCATCGGACTAAAAAAATAAAGAAACTCCATTCCAAAAAAACCATCAACCGTCAAACCAAAAAAAATTGGAACACCCATCCCTAAAATACACTTAACACGTAGCCCTGAAATACCCTATAACCACATTCATCAAAACCCTAATCCGAAATCACATTTAAACCCTATGTAAACTTATCCAAATGACTATTAACCCTACTACCTAGAAAACATTGAATCCCTTTAAAAAATATAGAGAATTAATAGATCAAAAAAACATTTTAAACACAGCCACATAAAAACCAAGAACCCACTACCCCCAAAAAAGATTACTCTCCATACCCAAAAACCATAAACCCTATTCCCCAAGAAATTTTAACAATGACCCCCAAAAAACCCTGATACTTAATCTCAAAATACTCAAAACCTTTATCCCCAAACAATAAAGAACCATCATCCCTAGAAAAACTTAAAACCTCAGCCACCTAAAATCTTTAACCCATGGCCCTTGAAAACCCGGAAATCTTAGAATCTAAAAACGTCAAACCACCATCCTGAAGAATCACTTAATAATTATCCCAAAAAAACAATGAACCCACTTCTACAAAAACACCCAACCCCCAACCCCAAAAAACATTGAACCAAATCCCAAAAAAATACTAGGAATCCTTATCCTCAAATACCATGAACACTCATAAAAAAACCCGGAAGCATCATCCAAAAAATACCATGAACCCTCATCCCAATAAATACTATAACCCATATCCCCAAAAAACCATAAACCATCATCCACAAAAAACCCTGAACATCCTGTCCCAAAAAACCTTGAACCCTCATCCCAATTATAACACAACCCCAATAACCAAAAAACCATAAACCCTGATCCATTAAAAACATGAACCCTTATCCCAAAAAAAACATGAACCAGACACCCCAAAAAACATGAACCGCTATCCCTAAAATCCCAACACCATAATCCCTAAAAAATTTATACCTATCCCATTAAAAAACCCAAAACCCTTATTCCCCCAAAAAACTTAACCCATATCCTTATAAAAACATACACACCCATCCATAGAAATCCCATTGAAATAATCCACAAAATACCCTAAACTGTCATCCTTAAAAAAATAACCTTATCATTGAAAATTTTAAAACCTATGAAACATAAAAACTATGGACCCTAATATTAAAAACCCTAATAACATAGAAAAAATTAATCCTAACCCACAACACTGATAGATCATTGAATCCCTATCCCCAATGAACCCATAACCCTAACACCTAAAAACTATGAACCCTCATCACAAAAAAAACCACTGATACTCAACCCCAATAGAACATTATAGCTCATCCAAAAAATTAAATAAATAATCTGCCTAAAATAATCATGAATCCCTAGACCTAAATAATCTTGAACACTCATTCCATGAAAACATTGAATCTTCATCCCCAATAAATGCTAAAATCTCAGCCACCAAAAAACCATAACAATTATCCCCATAAAAATCCGACACATCTTAAAAATACATAACTTTATGATCAAAATAACCCACAACACTAATCCACCAAAAAATAGTCAATTGTAGCCCCAAAACCCACAAATCCATTAACCATAAAAATACCCCAACACTCATTCTTAAAAAAAACCCAAACATCACATTAAAGAAACCTTAATCCCTCAAACTAATAATACCCTCAACCCCAATAAAAAATATTAAATATTCATCCTTAAACAATATAGAAAAATTCATACCAAAATACCCTTATCCCTCAACCCAAAAATACCCATAAACAGTCATCCACAAAAAGAACACTTATCCCTAATTTCTAAAAGAAACCCTAAGCACATAGCCCTATAAAAACTATCGATCCCCATCCACTAAAACTGATAAATCCTCATAAAAAACCCAAAAAACACATCCCCAAAAAACAAAAATCCCACATCCCCAAAAAACCTCAATCCTCATCCCAAAAAGTCCCTAAGCTCTCATACACCAAAACCCTACACCTTCAAACACAAAAATCCTTTAGACTACATCCCCCAAAAACCATATACCCTCATCCTAAAAAATCAGTAAACCCTTATCCCAAAACACCTCCACAATCATATACAAATAACAATTGAGTCTCTTACCCAAAAAATTCACTCAAACTTCAGCCCCAAAAATCCATCAACCCTCATCCCTAAAAAACCATCAACACACATTCCCATAAATATATCAACTTTTTTCACAAAAATTTCTAAAACCTAATCCCACCAAAACCCACATCCCTCAACCCACATAAAAATCCATAAACCATCGTCCCAAAATATTTATTACATTAGACGTAAAAAACCATAATTCTCCATCCCCCAAAATCCTCAAACTAGCACCCGCAGAACACCCTAAAACCTCATCCTCAAAAATATTAAAACCAGAACCCCGAATAACAAAGAATCCATAGCCCAAAAAATCCCTGAACCCTCAGCCCAAAAAACCCCTAAAATCTATGCTCAAAAAATCCATAAACACGTAGTCAAACAAACCCTTATCAATCCCCCCAAAACCCATAATCCTAATCCCATAAAACTCTAGACCCTCATCTCAAAAAAAACCCTAAACCCTCATCCCCCCAAAAAGTAAAAATTATGCCCCTAAAACACTAAAATATGGGCACTAAAAAACCTAAACCTTCATCCCAAAAAAACCATAAACATGTAGCCACAAAAACAAATTGACCATTAGAAACTAAAAATTCTAAGCCATCACCCATAAAATACTTAAACCCTCATCCCAAAAGAATCGTATACCTGTAGCACCAAATAACATCCAACCCTCCACCCCTATAATTCATAAACTCTCCTCACAAACAATCCATAAACACACAGCCCCAAATAACCCTCATCCAGCAAACCCCAAACCCTCATCAACAAAATTTCATAAACCCCCAATACCAAACACCCCTCAATCCTCATACCAAAAAATAACTTGACACTCAACCCTAACAAACCAAGAACATCTCCCAAAAAAACCCTCATCCCCAAAATACACTAAACAGTTAGCCTAAAAAATACCATCAACTCTCATACCCTTATAACTTTAAATAAATGTCCATTAATAACTATAAATATATATAACAAAATAACCCTCAAAACATGATCATAATAAACTATAAAACCCCATCCCTAAAAACCATATTCTCTCACCACTAATAAAATTTCATCCCCCATCACCCAAAAATATTATTAAATGATATCCCAAAAAAACCTCAACCCACATCTAGAAAATCCAAAAACTCTCAACCCAAAAAACTGAAAATCTATGGGCCCTAGGAATCCCTCAACTCTATGATTGGAAAAAAAACCCTACACCATCATGGAAAAAAATACCTAAACACCCATTCCCAAAAAAATCTACCAACAACCCTTAAAAACCCTCTTCCCTCATCCCAATACACACTCTAATATCATCCACAAAAAAAACCTAAACACTTATTAAAAAACATGAAACCTTAGACCCCAATAACCATATACACACAACCCAAAAAAACCATCAATGTACTGTTCAAAAAACCCTTAATCCACATCCCCAAAAACCCTCATCCACGATCCACAAAAAATCCACAACCCTCAACAAAATTCCACTAACCTTGGACATAAGAAATCCTCAAACCTAATAACTAAAAAACCTAACACCCCCATTCCAAAAAACCCCAAAACCCAAATTCAAAATAAACCCTCAACCCTCGATTCAAAATAACCATAAACCCTCAACCATAAAAGACTCTAAATACTCAACCCCCCCCCCTTCCATTTATCAACCCTCACCACCAATATCCATCAACACTAAGACCCCCAGAACCATAAACCTTGAACCCCCACTAACACTAAACCATCATCTCTAGATAAACCATCATACACTAGCTCCAAAAAAATCTCAAGCCTCAAACATATAAAACCCTAATATACCATAAAAATAAACAACCCTCACCACTAAACCCAAATTACACAAATAATAATTTTCAACAAAAAATCCTCAACCATTATTCCCAAAAAACCTTTATCCCAATATATGAAGAATCCATAAAAAAACATTACAAAAAATAACAAAAAACTTGTCCCTAAAAATAGTAAACCCACATCACCTATGTAACATAAACCATTAGTCCAAAATATCCATACACCCTCAACCAGAAAAAATTTAAAAAATCAGCATCACTATAAAACCCTAAAAACTAATTGCAAAAAACTGTAAACACTCAACTCCTAAAAACCAAAACACTAATCCCAATGAACCCTAAAACCTCATCCAGAAAAAACCCTAAACTATAATCCAAAAAAACTCTAGAACCACTACCCTTGAAAACCATAAACCATTACCCCCATAAAACCCTAAACCCAAACAAAAAAAAACCATAAAACCTCATCCCCAAAAAACCCTGAAACCCAGTCCCACAGACCTATAAAAATCATCCAAAAAAACCAAAAACCCTCATCCCATCAAAACCCAAAATCCCACATCTCTATAAAACAGTAAACCCTAATCCATAGAAAAACCTAAATCCTTAGTAATATAAAAATCCTAACCCCTTGTAACTATAAAATGTAATCCCTAAGCCACCAAAAACCTCAAACTCCCGTACTTGGATAATTATATTCCCCCAACAAGAAAAAACCCCAAACCATCATACCCAAAAATAACTAAATGAGCAGACCACAAAATTTGTATCCCATTAGTACAAAAAACCCCTTAACCCACATCCAAAATAATAATAAATCAGCAACCCCATAATCCATAAACTCGCACCCCCCAAAATCCCAAAACACTCATCCAAAATAACAATATACTCTCATCCCCATATTACACTAAAACCTAACCACCCACAAAAGATTAATCCTGATCCTATAAGAAACTAAACCATCATCCCTAAAAAACACTAAAACCTCTCACCAAAAAATCCATATTACCCTAGATGAAAAATTCCCTAAACCTACATCCGCAAAAGCACCAAAATTTAACCCAAAAAAACCGTAAACACTCTTCATAAAAATACAATAAATCACAATCCCCAAAAAACCCTAAAACCAATTACCAAAAAAAAATTAACCCTAAACCCAAAATAAAAAAATAACCCTCTAACAACCCTATATAATTTGCATCCTACCAAAAACATAATCCCCTATTCTCAAAACCCATAACCACTAATCAGAAAATATCCTCTACCCTATGCCCCAAAAATCAACAAACAATAATCCCCAAAAAACATTTTTTCCATAACCCCAAATATCCATAAACATTTGGAATCCAAAAAACCAATATCGTCATCATAGAAAACCCTAAACCCTAATCCCCAAATAATATAAATCCACATAACCAAAAAATCCATAAATGTACAGCCTGAATTACCATAATCACTCAAACCCCAAAAAACCCTAAAACATTAGCCACCAAAAAACCAAAATTTTCATTTGAAAAGAACCCTAAAACCAAAGTCCCATAAAATATTAACCCTTATCCCTAAAAAACATTGAACCGTATACCCAAAATACCATGATCCTTCATCCCCACAAAACATTGAACTATGATAAAAAAACATGAACCAACATCCATAAAATATCCCTAATCCCACATCCCAAAAAGAACATTGAACCCATAGAACAAACATATCACTGATCCTTATCCCCAAACCCAATCAATCCTCTTACAAAAAAACATTGAACCCACATGCCCAAAAACTACAAGGCCATTATGCCAGAAAACCCATGAACTCATAACTTGAATAAAATATTGAAACCGCGTCCAAAAAAACATTACAAATCAGCCCAAAAAAAACCCTAAACCCCCATACACAAAACCACTCAACCTGAATTCCCAATAAAACCACAATCCTCATCCAAAGAAAACCCATAATCCAAATTCGTAAAAAACCATTATCCCTAAATTGAAAAAGACCCTCCAACATCTTCCCTAGAAAAACCTCAATTACTATGCTTAAAAATAAGTAAACTGGTAGCTTCCAAAAATCATAAAACCTCATATACATAAAAACTCTAATCCTAATATAGAAAAAACAATGAAGACTCTAAAATCAACAACCCTAAACCATCTTCCACTTCAAACCGGATCGCAATGCAACAAAACCAAATTAACCCTATACCCATAAAAACCATAAAATCATGGCCCCAATAAAATGAACCATCGAGCAATGAAAACCCTCAACAATCATCCCCATGAAAACTAACCCACATCCCTTGAATGCCCTAATCCATCAGAACATAAAACACATACCCAACATCCTCATAATGCATGAATCATCTCCACAGAAAAACATTGAACACCCTATCCCAATAACGCACTATCTAGAACCCAAAAAAATATGAACCTACATCCCCATAAAACCATGAACCATCATCCAAAAAGACCAAAAATACTCATGAAAACCCATGAAGCCTCATCCAAAAACCGACATGAATCCTCATACATTAAATTATTTGAACCCTCGTCCTCTATAAACCAAAAAACCTCATTCACAACAAACCCTAAACCCACTTCCAACAAATAAACTAATCATCATCCCTAAAAACATGAACCATAATCCCCAAAAAACTATGAACCCATTACTCAAAAAACCAAAACCCTTCATCCCCAATAAAATCTACACCCACATCCTAAGAAAATTATTATCCATCAACCCCAAATAACCCAGAAAACATAGCCCCAAAAAACCTAAACCCACACCAATTGAAAAACCAAGACCCACATCCACATAAAAGTATAAAATATAACATTAAAAATACATAAACATAATCCCCCATAAACCCATAACACTTATCCCAAGAAAAATAACCGAATCATAAACCCCATAAAACCATAAAACCTCGACACTAAAAAACTGAAATCCATTGAACAAAAAAATCCTTAACCCTCATCACCAAAAAAACATGAACCCATAACCCCAAAAAACCATGTACCCAGATTCCCGAATAACTGGATCACTCATCACAAAAAAAAACAATGATCCCTCAACCCCAAAAAATATTGATTCCTCATCCCAAAAAAGAGACCATTAACACTCATCTGAAATAAATCCTTAATGCTCATCCCTAGAGAATTTGTAACCCTAATCCCTAATAATCCATAAACCCTTATCTTAAATAAACCATGAACTATTGTCCCCAGTTACCCTAATACCATGCCCCCCTAAAACCATGTACCCTCATCCCTAGAATAATCTCTACACTAACTCACTATAATCCCACAACAATCTCCCAAAAAATACCTCAATACCCATAGCTAAAATACAAAAAACCCCACACACATAAAAACCCTAAATCTTCTTCCCAAAAAACCTCATCCCTTAATCCAAAAAATTCCATAGCTAAAAACTACATAATCCCACATCCCTAGAAGACCCTAAATATTCATTCCCAAAAAATATTAAAATATCAACTACAAAAAATATTAAACACTCAACCTTAAAAAACATAAACCCTAACACCTAAAAAATCAAAAACCCGCATCCCCAAAAGACCATTAACCCTCAATTCCTAACACCCTAAACCATAATGAAAAAATACACCTTAATCATACACATAAAACCCAAAACGCTCATCCAAAAAAATCCTCAAAACATATCCTCAAAAAAACCTATACCACTATCCCCTCAAAACCATGAACCCACAGCTCCCCAAAAAATAAATTCTATGATCATAAATACCTAAACCATCATCCCCAAAAATCCATACCCCCTCATCCCCAAAAAACCATAAACCCTCAGCTACAAAAATCCCTCATCCCCAACAAACCCTATGCACTCACCTACAAAAAATCGTTAACCATTATCCCTAAAAAGCCCACAACATACATAAACAAATATTTCAATATTTACCATAAAAAATAGATACACCATGAGAAAAAAAATCCATCATCCCTCAATCCTAAAACCCTCAGTCCTCATCCTTAGAAAAAACTCATCTCTAATCCAAAAAAACCCTAAACACTCAACAAAAAATAACCCACAACCCTTACCCCAAAAAAACCAAAACCATCATCCCAATATACACATAACCATCATCACAAATAACCCTTAACATTTATCCACCAAAAACCAAAAACCAACATCAACCAAAAATGACAAACAATCATCCTCCAAAACCCCATAAATCTTCGTCATAAAAACACAGAACCATCATCAAAAAATAACTCTAAACCGTAATCCAAAAAAAATCCTTAAACCCACATAAACAAAAAACCCAAAAAAGATTTCTCCAAAACCTCAACACCCTATTCTAATATATACATAACCATTCTTCATATAAAAAATTTGTGCCCCTAAAATGACTTAACCCGAATACCAATAGGACCCTAAACCTCATCCCATGAAAATAGTAAATAATGATTCCCTAAAAACCCAAAACCCTCGGTCGCAAAATACCATAAACCTTAATCATTAAACCCAAAAAAACCCAAATTCCACACCCCTAGATAATAATAAACATTAATAAATAAAAATACCTAAACCCTCATCCCCCCAAAACAATATACCCCTTGCCATAAAAAATCTCAACACTGATTCCCAAAATATTGTAATCCCTCAGTCATAAATATAGACAAACCCCCAACCCAAAAAAACCCTCAACTCTCATCCCTATAAACCCTCAACACTAAACCCCATATGAACCATAAAACTGGAACACTAAAAAAACTCCCAGTGAGAAAAAACAACCCTACACCTTCATCCCCAAAAAACCATCAACACTCTACCCAAAAATTCCCTAAATAGAAATACTCCAAATACCATTAACACTCATACCAGAAGAACCCTAGAAACTCAGCACTGAAAAACATGAAACATATAGTGTAAAAAAATAAAAAACTCATAATAGAAAAAACCTAAATCTACATCGATAAAAATCACTAAACTTTCTTACCCAAATCCCCATAATCCCTCATTCTGAGATAACCGATAAATTTTAACCCAAAAAAACCAAAGCCATCAAACCTAAAAAAATCCTAAACAACTTTCACAAAAAAATCCTTTTCCATCATCCACAAAAAACCATAAACCCATAAACAACATAATACTAAAACCTAAAACTAGAAAAACCGTCAACCCCCAGCTCCAAAAAACCCTATAACCATATCCCCCACAAAAAACTAAATATGGATCCCAATGAAAACCCATAAAGCTTAATTGAAAAATCTGTCACCCCTCAACCCCAAAAAACCATATCCATGCATCCCCAAAAAATCCTCAACCCAAAGCCCCCAAGAAACCCTCAAGCCTCTAACCAATGAAATCTACATCCATCGACCATAAAAAACACTAAACCCACAACCGAAAAAATACCTAAATCCTAATCCATAAAACCCCAAAATAATCATCCACAAAAAACCTCTAAAAATTTATTAAAAGCAGATATACCCAAAATCAAAAAAAAAAATTAACCATCAACCCTTATCCTCGAATACCATAAACTCTCAATCGAAAAAACCCTCTATAATTATCACCCAAAAACCTAAACCCTGATCCAAATAAAACACTTTATCTACATACCCGAAAAATTTGTAAACCCTAATACACAAAAAGTAACTCCACACTAGGCCCTAAATAAACCTAAACCATCATACACAAATATAAAAACACTCAACAATAATCCCAAAAAAACACGAAACCCTTATACCCAAAAACCGAAAACATTCATCCAAAAACAACACTAGACTCTATGATCCATAAAATTGTGAAACCATGGTCAGAAATATCATATTCCATAATCTAAAAATTACCATAAAACAATATCCCCATAAAACCCTTAATGTGTATCCCAAAAAAACCCATCAACCACCATCACTGAAAAACCATAAACCCCTATCCCTAAATACCCTTTAATAATCGGTACAAAAAACTCAAAAACACTCAACCAAAAAACCCTAAATCCTTAGCCCAGAAAACACTAAACCCTCATCCCGAAAATACCCTCATTCCTCTATACCAACAACGGTCAACACATATACTCTAAAAAACCCTAAACCCTCATTACAAAAAACCTAGACCCTCAATCGAAAAAATCCATAAATTATCATCATTATAAATCCATTAAACCACAAAACGAAAAAAACACTTAACACTAATCATCGGAGGACCCTAAAACCTCATCACCAAAAAATCCTCAAACCAAATTACAAAAAAATCTATACTATTTTCCCCAAACTACCCTGAACCCTTATCCTCCAAAAAATGCTAAACTCTGATCCCCAAGAATCTCTAAAACCTTATTCCCAAACCCCCTCTCATTTAATCTACCTATAATAACCAAAACCCAAACCCCTAATCCCTAAAATCCACATATATTTTCCCCAAAAAACCTAAACCCATATCCACAAAACCGTCAATGTTCATCCAAAAAATGCTAAACATTAACCCCCAAAACCCCTCAACCCTCATCCCCAAAAACCATAATTAATCAGAAACAAATACTAAACCCTCAACCCTAAAAGACCATAAACCCTCCTCTAATAAATCCCTAAACCCTCATCTCTTAAAAACCATAATCCCTTAGTAATAAAAAACATGGACCATCATCCCTAAAAAATCATAAACCCTCATAAACCCCAATAAAACCATAACTCAGAGCCCCAAATAATTCTCAACCATCATCCTCTAATGAAACTGAATACCATAGCCACAAAAACCATAAACCCTCACCCCCAAAGAAACCTAAACCATCATCCCCAAAAATCCAAAATACTCATCAACAGAAACCCATAAATGCTAATCCCCCAAAAAACCTCATCCCTCATCCCCAAACTCCCTAAATCCTCATCCATATTACACCTGAAACCAGCATTTCCAAAAACCCCTACTCCCTAAAACCTCTAAAACCTCAACCCTAAGGACTAAAAATCTGTACACCCTTATCCCCCAAAAAACCCTCAACCCACATCCCTTGGAAACATTGAACCGACATCCCCAAAATCCAAAAAAATGTCATCCAAAACAATGAGCAAAATCATAGAAAACAAACTAATACTCAAAAACCTAATAAACTCAAAAAACCCACTACCAAAATACCATAAACCCATATCCCACAAAAAACATGAACCATGTATAAAATAACTAAACTCACAACCCCAAAAACCAAAAATTGTTTGCCAAAAATACCATAAACATTATTAACCATGAAACAATAAACACTCAACCTTAAAAAACCCCATAACCTCATCCTCAAATATACCTTAATAAAAAATCCTAAAAACACTAAATTCTCTACCCCAAAATCCACTAAAACCTCATACGAGAAAACCCAACAACCCTCATCCCAAAAAAATAAACCCTCATCTCGTATAACCATCTGACCCTCATTCCCAAATAACATCTTAAACCATAGAAAAACATTCCTCAACCATATTCCCCAAGAATCCTTCAACCATCATCCCCAATAAAACCATCATCTATTATCCATAAAATATATACAACAAACAACCCAAATAAATCATAATCCAATAGTTCAAGAAAAACCACAACCCTCATCCTTAAAAAAATAAAAAAACCCCCATAGACAAAAACCCTCAACCATATGACCCAAAATTACCTCAACACTTGTAACTAAAAATACCTCAACCCCAGCCCCAAAAACCATCAATTATCATTCCAGAAATACCCTCGCCCTGAAAACCCTTTAACACCCATCCCTTAAAACCCACTACCCTAAACCCTAAAAACCCACTACCCCCTTTCTCCATGGACCATCAACCCTCATCTCTAAATAACGCTCATCCCTCAAATAAAATAATCAAAAAAAATATTCACCCAAAATCCACAACACTTATCCCCCATGAACCCACAACCTAAGACCCCATTAAAATCTCAATTAGTTTTCCACAGAACAGATTAAATCATCTTCCACAAAAAACCCTAAAACCATAGCCCAAAAACCTCGAAAACAAATCCTCAGAAAACACTGACCACTACTCCCCTGAAACCCTAAAATCTATTCCTCAAACAACCTAAACCCTAATCACTAGAAAACCTTAAATCACCATCCCCAAAATCCAGAATTGAACAGCCTCAATAATCTATCATTCATCAACCACAAAAACCTCTAAAACACTCATTCTCAATAAAACCAAAACCCTAAGACCCAAAAAAAACTTCATCTCGAATCCACCAAAAAAACCCAACCCTTTTAAACAAAAAAATGCTTACCCATCATCCCTAAAAACACTCAACACTCACCCAAAACCCATCAAACATCATCCCCAAGAAACATTTAGAATATTTCCAAAAAACACTAAATCTTAATCCCCCAAAAAGTTAACCACTCATCCCTGAAAACCCTAAACCCTATTCCCCACAAAACTATAAACCCTAAAAACCAATAAAACCTTAAAAAATCATCCCCCATAACCCACAACCATCATCTCTAAAAAAACCATAAAACCCAACACCCAATTATACCTAAAACATCTACCAAAAAATAAATAATCCCTTAGCCCCAAACCAAAGTAAACCTTCATCCCTAAGAAACCCTCAACCATTAGACCCAAAAACAATACTCAACCATATTCCATAAAAATTCATCTACACATACACAAAAAAAACTCTTATCCCTAATCCCAGAAAAATACTCAACCCTCATCCCCACAAAATTGCCAATACATAACACAAAAAATATGAAACTATCAAAAATAAATGAACCATCACCGCTAAAAAAAATCAACCCCCATCCATAAAAAATTCTCAACACAAAGAAACAAATAAACCTATACCCTCATCTTTGAAAAGCCTAACACATCATCCCAATAAAACACTCAACCCTCAACCCTCACACCTAAAAACCCATCAACAATCCACCATGAAAAAAAACATACCATATCCATGAAAATACCACATGCATCATACATAAACACCACTCTATCATTATCCGTAAAAACCATTAACCTAAATCCCCCAAACAATATTCAACACGTAGCCCCTAAAACCACTCATCCATATACAATGGAAAAACCTCAATTCTATGCCCCAAAAAATCATCTTCCCTCAACTCCAAAATACACTTAACCCCAAGAACCAAAAAACCCTAAAACATCATCCCATGCTAATCCTAAATACAAAGACTAAATATATACCATTCCATCATCTACAATATAAACTTAATTGCCGATTAAAATAAACCCTAAAACTTTATCTATAGATATCTCTAAACCCATAGACCCAAAAACACTAAAACCCCAAATCAAAAAATACCAAAAAACTCAGCACAAAAAAATCCATCAACCCACAACCTCAAAAAAACCATCATCCCTCAGCACCAAAAAATTCGTAACCCACTGCCCAAAAAAATACGCTACCCTCAAACTCAATTTTCAATTAACTCACTGACATGAAAAACATTAACTTTCATTCAAAGGAACTCCTAAACCCTCATCCATAAAAAACCCTAAACCCTTACAACTACGAAACCAAAAAAACCAACATTAGAAAACCATGAACCATCAGACATAGGAAAACATGAGCCCGTAGTCCAAAATTTGAACAATAAGCCCCAAAAAACCATTAATTACAAAAAAAACCCTAAACCCTCTGTCCCCAAAAAGATAATTCCTCACCCCCAAACCACTATTTACCCATATTCTCTAAAAAATCAAATAGTTTCTCTTCAAAGAACCTAAACCCACAACAAAAAATAACCATAATCTGTCATCCTAAAAAACAACAAACAATCATCCCTAATAAAGCTCAGAATTCCTAGCCCCCAAAAAAATGTAATCACTATTGCAATAAAACCAGAACACTAACCCAAAAAGCCATAATCCCGAAATAAAAAAACTATAAAAAATAGAACCCAAATAACATAAAATTTTATCGCCAATAAACCTATAACCCTTATCCCAAAAATAACCCCAAACCCATAACCCCAAAAAAACCAAAAACACTCAACTCCAAAAGACCCAAAAACGTCATTCCCAAAATTCCCAAAACCCTCAACCCCCAAAATCCCTAAATAGTTATACCCAAAAAACCATAAACTCTCATCCCCATAAAACCATATATCTTAATCCCCATAAAATCAATAGCACTCATCCCCATAATATATAATATTATCCACCCCTAATGATCTAATCCCTCATCCCAAAAATACCCTAAATGATTAGCCTTAAAAATAAAAAATCCCATAACCCAAAAAAAATAGAAAACACCATATCCCAAAAAACCCAAAACCGCAAGCCACTAAAAACTAAAAAACATCACCCATTAAAACCCATAAACCTCATCCCTATAAAACCAGAAATCCTTGACCACAAAAAACCCAAAACCCATATCCCTACAAAATCCATATTCCCTAGTCCCTAAAAACCATAATCCATTAACCTCAAAATACAAATATCATCAACCCAAATAAAATTTACCCACATCCACAGAAAATCCTACATCATTATGCTAACTAACCAAAAACCATTAGCCGCAATGTCCCTAAATACACATCCAAAGAAACCATAAACCATAATCCCCAAAAAACGAAATGCCTCAGACCCAAAATATAAACCCTCATTCATAAAAAAGTCTAAACCCTTACCCCCAAAAATACTAAACACTAATACTATGAAAATATTTCTCTTCATCCAAATAGAAACCTAAATCATCATCACTATGAATTCTTATACTCACCACCCTAACAAACCATAAAAACTCTTCCCCAAGAAACCCTTAACCTTGACCGAATGAAACCAAAAAACCTAATCCCCAATAATTCATAAGACCGCTACCACATGAAATCATACAGAATCAACACTATAAAACCCTAATCCCTAAGAACTATAAAACACCTAATCCATAGTCCATATAAATCCATGAACCCTCATCCCCAAAAAAACCTAATCCATCATCACCAAAAAACAATAATCCCTCAATCCCAGAAATACCTTAAAACCGAAACCCTATGAAATCGCAAAATCCCATCCCAAAGAACCCTATATAATTAATCCTTAAAAAACACTAAACCCTAATCCCATTAAAACACTAAACAATCTGCCCTAATAAACACACACCCTTCATCACCCAAAAAACATAAACCCACTTCCCTGAAAAATCCTACACATCCTCTACCTGAAACCCTCAAGCACAAATAACACCAAACACTCATCCAAAAAAACCCCCCACAAAATCATCCAAAAATCCCTAAAACCATATTACCAAATAAACCTTAACCCACCATCCCAAAAAAACACTAAACCCTCAGCCCTAGAAGCACCAAACCCAAAAACATTAAAAATTGTTTACCCATATCCACAATAAGTCATAATCATAGAGAATCAAAAAAACCCTCTTCCCTTATCCCAAAACAAACAAAATCTTATGCCCCAAGAATCCCTAAATAGTCATCCCAAAACACCCCTAAATGGACAGCCCTAAAAAACCCTATACCCACTGTCTAAAAAACTGTTAACAATTATTCCCAAAAAAACATAGCCTCTATAGAATTATTCCTAACCAATAATCTAAAGAAACCATTTACACACATCACCAATAAAATTAATAATCATGCAGCTCTAAATAACCATAAACCCCATCCACAAAAAAAACCAAAACACTTAGTCAAAAAATCCACTAAACACTCAAAAAAAAAACATAAATGATCATAAATAAACCCATGACTATCAAACTCACAAACCCCAAAACACTCATCCAAAAACCCTAATCCATATCCCAAAATACCTAAACCCTCTCCTTAAAAAAATCTTAAACCCACAGCAACAAATAATACAAAACCCTTACCCCCGAAAAACCTAATCCCTCATCCCTCTAAACCCTAAAACATATTCCCCAAAAAAAATACCCTAAACCATTCAGCCAAAAAATCCCTTATCTATTTCCCCAAAAACCATAATACATAATAACAAAAAAACCATAACCCTTAGGTCAAAAAATAACTATATTCATTTCCTGAAAAAATCTTATAGCACCATCCTCAAAAAAATCCTACTCCCTCAACCCAAAAAATGCATGAACACTTAGAAAAAAACCATAATACCTCACCCAAAAAAACATAAAACATAATCCTGAAAAAATCATAAACACTAATTCCCAAAAAATTAAAACCCCTCATAATATGAGAATAGTTAATGACATTGCGTTTATGGCATGTGAAGAGTTTTAACATTGGAAACCAATGATGAAGGTAATATTAAAGACACTAAAATATCAAGTGGGTTCCCTTGTCAATATTTTTAAATTCCCAAACCCAATGTGAAATTCATGGAATTTGAAAATGGTAATATTATAACTCTTATTCAAGGAAATACATGATTATTAGGCTTTTTCAACATGGTTTTAAGAATTTTTGGAATAGATTACCTAATTTAAAATATATAATAGAATTTTTAGATAGGAATTTATAATCAAGTGGTCTACATTCTCAAAGTCAAATATGGTGGGATATGGTTGGATATAGATGTGATACTTTTCCAAAAAATCATTATAGACCTTCATTTTATATTAATTAATTACAGAACTATGTTTTTCATTTATGAAATTAGTTTATTAGACGCTGGACTATTCTATAACACCTTTTCTAAAAAAATTGACCCCAATGAAATTTTATTCATTGATGAAAAAATTAGGGATCATATGAATTTTTCTCTCTATTATGTGAGGATGGTTCTAAATTTCCGCTTTATCATATTAATTCCTTCCTTCACTATATATATGTTATATCAGTGATACGAGATCAAAATTTACCTAATTCCATGACTCATCCAATGTGTGTTGCTGTCTAGTTTGGCCATATTATCCCTCCTTTGAATTTTATTTCTAATTTGTATTCCACGATCCTTATAACATTGGTTGAATACATGAATCCACTATCAAACACTATGATCCGCCAAATTTCCCCAAATAATATTTTTTTATATAACTTAAAACATAGATATGATTGAGAATCCCCTAGTATCTTGCATCCATTGATATTTGATCATTAGCAAGCATAGTATTAATTTATCCATTAAATATGATATATATATCCATTACCCATATTATTTTTTCATATTAGCCAGTCATTTAGAAAAAAATAAATAAAAAATTTCATTCAAACAACATAAATTGGATTATGATCTTTAATTTTTAAATATTTTATAATGATTTAACTATTCATCAATCACTATTCTACATTTCAATCTCTATAAATGATTTTTATTAAAAAATTCCAATAATAAAAATAAAATTCTCTCAAAAAATAATTTTTTTAGTCCAAATTCAATCTTGATATCACGCACTATAAAATTTTAACGAAATTATTACTCACTATTCAAAATCTTCGACATTATTTAAAAAAAAAATTTGAGGATTTACTAAAAAAATGAATGAATAAAAATATGATGTGCGTGGAAAAAAATTCATCTTCATCTTCTTATTAGGATCTTGATGAGCAATTTCCTTTTCATAAATCCATTTTTCAATAATTTTACATCATAACCATGTTATATTTGTCTCATAGTGGAATTGGGTTTTTAATACTTCTCGATAAAGAAAAAATACCATTTATTACACCCATCCACAATTTTCTAACTTTTACCTATTTTTTGTAGCCTCTTCTCCATTGTTTACCGTTTTTAATCCTTTACTACTAAAAAAGGATAATCTGCAACCCAACCATGATCTATGAATGATGATGTGAATTTTTTCTTGGAAAACTATTAAATTTATTACAAAAGATATTGTGGTTGTAATTGATTTTAAGGAGTGGGGAGAAATAAGGGGAAAAAATTATTGAGTGTTTGACCTAGTTTGTGTGTGTGTGTGTACATTATGTAATTGTGAGTGTGTAACATTTGACGTATGGGTGTTTACATATTTTACACATGAGTTTGTGCCCTTCTGTTCATGAGTCTGTACATATTATTCATGTGACTATTTAACCTTGAATATGTGAGTGTGTACATATTGAGTACATTTGTGTCAGACTGTGTGTCCATATGTGTGACAGTGAGTGTCACTATGTCTCTCAGTCACTATTTATTATTGCTTCCTTTTCTCCCCATATGTGTTTCTATTAGTTTTCTTTGATGAATATCATGGGAATAAAATTACTCATTTTAGAAATGAAGATATTTGAGGTAAACCCCCCTCCCTCTAATCTAAATAACATCAAATTCAATTTTTGTTTTCCCATTTTGGGAATATTCTGGATAAGAATTTCATGGTGCTACATGATTGTATTTAAAACCTAGAGGATCCCACAAATCCAAGGATGGTCCATGGTAACTCATGACGTGCATTGGGGCCACATCAACACCACATAATTTTAGAGTAAATGGGTTATATTGATGAAAATTTTTTGTATTTCTAACTATATAAAATTTTGTTCCAATAACCTAAAGGGGCCAAATGAGACCACATGATAATGACATCCAGGGATCTATAATGGTGAAGGTCCCCAATTTATAAGGAATAAGTTATCCAAACACATACCTGAAGGGGGTATGTGGATAAACAAGTGTTTTCATTCCCTATATATTTCGAGGATAAAAAATACACAATTTGTTCTGTTGATTTCACTGTTTGATCATTAATTTTGTTGGATAAAATAAAATGGAGGGGGCTAGATATTTATTAATTCTGATCCACACTTTAGAGAAATGATTTTTTCTATGCAGAAATGTTTTGTTCCATCACACAACCCTATATATATTCACAAAAAACATCAATTCATCACTAAATGTAGTAATATAGTTGAGTAATAGTATCTAATCATGAATATATCCATGACTCCACCTAACATTGAAGAAGTTATTGAGGTAATGAAATCATTGTTATAATATATGATAAACTAGGATATTTATGATAATATGGTGATGTACCATCATTTAGAGATACTTGATATTATCCTACAAGATCGGGTATAATTAAAAAAATGAGAAACATAAAGAGAATTACAACCCTTTCACTCCATTGACAATTTCATGGAAGGGTATTGGAGAAACAATAAACCCCAATTAGGTTGTTGATCAAAAAACTTACAAGGTAATCATCCAAACAAAAATTCCTATATTTGAGGTTAAAAAATGTGGAGTTAGGATAATTAATGTTTCAAATTCCATGAAAGGGTTCAAATTGACTGTGAATTCGAGAAAATAGTGCATTGTGACTATCAACATGTTTTGAGATCCTCGTTACAATTATGGATTTTAGTGCTCAAATGATGTCAATTAATATTGTGAAAAGGGAGATCATTTTTCGTACTTGATAACAAGTCAATGTATAATTATGTGATTTTTTCATTGATAGGATGATTGCCATACTATGGGAACTAGTGTGTTGCTTGAGACGTTGGGACTCTAGAAATTTAACAAAAAACATATTTACCATTTTCAGGTAATGCATTAAATAAAATTGATAATGTTGAATGAATAATTAAAGGTATTATTCACCACTGTAAATAATAATATTAATTTAATATTTTTTGTTGAAATAAATATGGAATTACAAAAAATTATAGTTTGTGAAGGAAAATTTGATCAGTGTGTGAAACATGATTATTTTTTAATACATCACTCTTTTGATCATTTTCGGGATTCGATAACCCACATCCATTTTTCCACTAATCGAAATTATAAGGAAAAAAATTTTAGAGAGAAGAAAAAATGATTGTGATTGGAAAAGTGAGAAAATTAAAATGGGAGAATAAAGGAGAAGGTCAGAACGAAAATAATGAAGGGATTTGGTAGGTATACATTGATCTCATGGAAAAAGACCATGATTTGATGATCATAGAGGCAAAGTTAAACATTATCCCCTTAACTCTTTATTAGAGAAATATTGTGATTTTTTTGCTATACATCGGTGATGTATTTGAAAAAAAGAACCATGTTATAAACCTAGTATAAAAGGTACAATATATTCATAGATTTATTAACAAAATCATGAATATAATTTATTTTATGATTTTTCTAGTGTACATAATGTTTTCCTATAAAAGGGGAGACCACTCTACTACTCAATTTCATTCTTTTGGAACACATTATTGATTTTCCCACCTTTCCTCTACTGATCTTGTATTATGTCATTTTATGAATTTATATAAATGGATGAAAATGAACATTTTTATCAAACCCACAAAATAAAAATATTCCATATAGGGTTCTAGTGAAATAGAATTCTGCGATCAAGATAAATATAGATTGACCATACATTGTTCGTGATATGGTTTATTAAAATTTCACATTACAAGGTAGTATGATGTCATTTCTGAAGAAATAATTTCTTTTCATTCCTCATAATTTTGCTGTGGATAATCAATATTAATGGAGGAATACATTTAATATGGGGGTAATATTAAACAATTAGAGGAAATTGAGTTTATAGCTTGTTCAGAGATGGATTTTTGAGTACCAATTATTGAAGGAACGTCAATGATATTAAAAGAAACAACAGGATCCCATCCCATTATATTAAAAGTCCCAATCCCAATGTACATTGATATTAAAGGAAAATATACATTTATTATTATTATCAAATCCCAAAATAAATAATTATTCTTTCCATACATGGTTTCATGAATTAATGGAATCATTTTTCCCATGGTGTTTCTAGAAGGTCATCATTGTACACCAATGTCATGTCTGATGGGTTTGGAACATAAGGTCAAATCTGGGTGAATATGGGTGCAATGTTGTGTGCTAATCTTCATATAATTATTTTTAATCCATTATCAATTTGGATTTAAGGGTACAAGGTAGGTTTAGAATTTACATATTTCATGTATTAGACCCATGAATATTTTATGACACCTAAGAAATAAATATCCACACCCATGGATATTTAAATTAATTGAAAATTAAATTAGAAAGCTTATTCTTCGTTTCACTCAATTTTGTGATGATTTTTATTATTTATCCCATTCACTTGTGAATTAATGCCTTACTATTCTACATATTATATCAACAATCCATGAAAAAATTCCCCAAATTATAGCCTCAACCTAGTTGAGTTGTTGTGGGAATTATCCATAACATTCCTCCATATATATTGTTATCTAACTAGTCAGTCACACTCTTTAAAATATTTCATGATTTATTCCTTACATTATCCAAATCCATGATCCATGAAATATACTTTAACCATATTATTCATCCACCACCCAAATTAATGTTATCAGGAACCCCAAGAATCTCACCTAGCATTACAACATAAAAACCAAAAACCATCATCCCCAAAAAAAATCAATTCCATAGTGCCAAAAAACCATAAACACTTACACTATAAACCTTAACCCTCATCCCTGAATAACCCTAAAGCCTCATCCCCAACAATGATCAAGCCCTCATTCCCAAAATTTTTGACACCCTCAACCAAAAAAAATTCAAATTCTCCAAAATACCATAAACCACCAGTGGAAAAAAACCATAGAACCTCCTTCACAAAAAAACAGTAAACCCACAGCCCCAAAAATTCCTAAACCCTCATCCCTAAATAAAATAATCCCTTATCTCTAAAAAACCATAAATATAATCACAAAAAAAAACCTAAACCCTCATGCTAATAAAACCCTAATCACTCAAACAATAAAACCATAAACCCTGAACGGAAACCCCACTAAAACCTCACCGCAAATAAACCATAACCCCTCATCCAAAAAATTCACTAAACCATCATCCCCAATAAACCATGAACCCACTTCCCCAAAAAATAAAAAACCCTCATCCCCCAAAAGCCAAAAGCCTTTTTACTAAATAAACAAATAAGATTAGACCCCAAAAAACCATCAAACCTCAATCCCAAAAAAAACTAAACCCTATGCACCAAAAACCCATCAACCCTAACCCCCATAAATCACTCTACCCTCAATCCCAAAAAACCCTCAACCCTCATCATTAATAATCACGAATCCTAAAATAATACTATACTCAACACCAAAAAAACCTCAATGATCATCATGAAAATAAAAATTTTATTTAAACCCCAAATTACCCTCATCCCTCGGTATTAAAATAACCCACATCCCTCAGATGTTAAAAACCCAATACACTCAGTCACAAAAAACTCCTAAACCTCAGCTCAAAAAAACCAGGAATATTCCACTCTATAAAATCCTTATCCTAAAAAACCAAAACCCTAATACCCAAAAACACTAAAAAATAAACAAATAAAACCTCAACCATAATCCCTAAATAACCCAAATACCTTATCTTAAGTAACATTAAATTCCTTTCCCCAAAAACCATTAACCATCAACCATGATAAATTCTAAACACTATGTGTAATCAAACCCCAGTATCTTAGACCTAAAAATTACCTGAACACTTCACACCAAAAAATTATAAACCCTCTTCCCCAAAAAATGAAAAATCCCATCCAAATTTTTCATAAAAACTCATCCATAGAAATCCAAAATATTGTATCCCCAGAAATCACTCAACCGCATACTTGAAAAAAATTCAATCCTAAACCCAAAAAAGACCTCAACAATATGCAGTAAAATGCAATCAACCCTCACACCCATAAACCCAAAACAATATCCCCAAACCTCATCTCTATAAAAACCCTTATCCCCTATCCCAGAAAAACCCTAATTCCTCATCCCCCAAAAAAATGAAACTATTTTCCCAAAAAACCACTCAAACATCATCCCTAAAAACCCAAAACCCTCTATCTCAATAAAACATAAACCCTTATCCCACCACAACCCTAAACCCTCATCATAAGAAAACTAATCCATCTCCCCTAGAATTCCATAATCTTTCATCCCGTGATGAAACTCATCCCTCAACCTATAAAAGGACTCAACCCCTTTCACCAAAATATCATCTTCCCCAAAAAGCATCACCGACCCCCCCCCCAATACCCTATTCAATCAGCCCTAAAAAAACTTAATACTCATTAGAATAAAAAACGCAACCCTCATCCCTATAAAACCACAATCCATGGTCCCCAAAAAAACATGAACACTTCTTCCATAAAAACCATCCACAATCAGACCTAAAAAACAAACCCATGAACCCCAAAATTTCCCACAACACTCATCTAGAGAAAACCAATAACCCTAATCTGCCCAAAACCCCCAAACCTCATCGCCAAAAATCCATTAATCATCATCCCCAAAAATCCCACAAAAATATGCCCCAACTAAATCCTCTTCCTCACCCTGAAAAAATCATCAATCATTATCCCAAAAAATATCAACACATAGCACCAAAAAACACTCACCCCTTTTCAAAAAAATCGTTAACCACTTGTATATAAAAATACGCAACCCATAGCCTCAAAAACTGCCAACTATTATCTACAAAAAACCATAAATCGTATCACCATAAAACCCTCAATCATCACCAACAAAAAACACTTATCGTAATCTGTAACTAACCCACAACCCTCATTCCCAAAAAAAAAATTCAACCTCCAGTGCCAAAAACACCTAAAACATCACTGGAAAGAAAACCTAAATCCTCATAAAAAACCTAAATCCCAAAAAACCACAACCATCTTCCCCAAGAAACCCTCAACCCAGATCCCAAAATAATCTTAAACCCTAAAAAGAAAATAATCCTAAACCCTCATCCCCAAAAATACTAATCCCTCATCCCTGAAAACAATAAATTTTCATCCGAATAAAATCAATAAAATTAATCCAAAGAATTCCTTAAATACATCCCCAAAAAACCTTAATCCCTCAGCCCAAAAAAATCCTCAACCCCTCATTTCAAAAATTGTCTACACTTAAACCAGAAATCCCATGACCACTTAGCCTTGAAAATCCTTAATTTGACATCCTTAAATAAATCTCAACCTAAATCCATAAAAAATGCTCAACCCTCATGAAAAAAACCTTCAAAATGTATCCCCAAAAAATTCTCAACCCATATATTAATAATCCCCTGACCCTCATCTAATAACCCCTAAACCCTCAACTATAAAAAACTATAAACTGTCATCCCAAAAAACAAAGACCATAATCCCATAAATAAAAACCCTCAACCCTCAACCTTATAAAACCTTAAATTCTCCTCCCCAAAAACCTTAATCACTCTACCACAATTATCCCTAAAACTTAATCCACAAAAAATCATATACCCTCGTCACCCAAAAACCTCAAATATAATTCGCTTAAAATCATAAACAATTTTCTCAAAAAAACCCTAAACTATTAGAACAAAATTCCCACAACCATAAACCAAAACACCCTCCACACCCATCCCCCAAAAAAACACATCCCCCAAAAAATATTCCCTCATCCCTAAAAAACCATCAACCCTCATCCAGAAAATACTCTCATCCTCTTTCCAATAAATCATCGTCCCTAATCCACAAAAAACAATAACCCTCTTCCCAACAAATCCAGCATCCCTCACCCCAATAATCCCTCAACTATCAACCCCAAAAAACGTTCATCCCAAAAAAACCCCCCAAAACAGAGCCACTAAAATCCATTAACCTTCATCCCCATGAAATTGTCAATCTTGGGCCCCAAAAAACTATTAATCCTTAGCCCTAAAAAAACCCCAATCCTCATCCCTAATAAACCCTCGACCTCATCCCATAGAAACCATCACCCATTATCCATCAAAAACCAGAACATATGAGAACCAAAAAAGAAAACCCTCATAAAAAAAACATTGAACACATAATCCATAAAAACCCTAATCTCTTAACCCTGAAAAATCTAAATAATCATCCCTATAATTCAATCCAACCTCTTCCCCAAAACTGCCACAACCCTCATTCATATGAATCCATCAATCGACATCCCCAAAAAAACCTCAACACTGCCACCCAACAAACCAAAATTCTTTATTACATGAAAACAAAAAACAAAAAACCCCAAAAACAATGTAATCTTAACAAAAAAACCATGAACACCAAAATGACCTATTCGCTAAACCCCCAAAAACCATGAACACTCATCCTTAAAATGATAACCATCACACGAAGAACCCATAAACCCTCTACCCAGAAAAACCATATCTTATCATACATAAAAAATAATAACACATCATCCCGAAAATCTCACATACCTCATCTCTATGAAACCCTATGAAATTAGCCCAAATATAGTAAGATATATTCAATAAGAAAACCCCAACCCCTACCCCATATAACAATAAAACCTCATCCCAAAAAAAACCATCAACCATTAATCTATAAAACCTCAAACCTCAACCCCCAAAAAACCCTCAACTCTCATCCCAAAAAATTCAAAAAACCCACCTCCCAAAAAAAACCCTCAAACCATATCCAAAAAACACACAACCATCATCCCCAAAACACCATCAATCATCGGCCGAAATAATACATTAAATTTCATCCCAATAAAATTGAAAACAATCAACCCAAAAAACCATCAATACCCAAACCAAAAAGAACACAATGATTGGTAATAAAAAACCATAAACCCTATGGAGGAAAAAAACCACAAACCCTAATTTCAAAAAAAACACAATACACTAATTCCTAAAATACCATAAAACTTCATCACCAAAAAAACATAAATTGTATCCAAAATAAACATTAATCCCTAAACCAAAAGAATTACCATTACCCTTTTCCCATGAATCATGAAACCTCTGTCCCAGAGATTCTTAAAAACTAATCACAAAAAAACCCTGAATAATCAGTGCCAAATAACACTAAAACCTCATACATAAAAAATCCCAAACTCTATTCCGAACAAAACAAAATCCATCATCCCTCAATACCCATAAAACCTCAAACCCATAAACTCTAAATCATAATCCCCTAATCCATAATTCATATGTTCTAAAACACAATAATCTCTGACGAGAAATAATCAAATAAAACATAAAATCCTTATTCCCCAAAAATTATAAATATTTATCCCCAAAAATCTCGCAACACTCATCCCAAAAAAAACCCTTCAACCACCAATCCCAAAAAAAACCTCATCCCCTATTCCCTAAAATAAACATACACTATTTCAAAAAAACACTAAATAAACATCCCCAAAAAACACTACGTCCTCTTTAATAAAAAAACTAATACATTAGAACAAAAATACAATAATGAAATATCTAAAAAAGCCTAAACCATTATCCACAAAACCCAAAATCCAAATGATATGATCTTTATGGATGACATTGAGTAGATGGGATGTTAGGATTTGTAGCTCTGTATCCCAATGTTAAATGGAATATTAATGAGACTAAAATATGAAATGGGAGCATGTGCTGCTATATTTTAATTCCCAAACCCATATTGAAAACCATTTAATTGAAATATGAGAATATTATATATATAATTTAAGGCCAATAATTATTATTATTCTTGTACAAGATGGTTTTATGAATGTTTAGAATCCATTCCATCATTGTAAATATAAAATATATTCCTTAGATAGAAATGTAAAAGTAGCTAGGCTAGGTAATAAAATTCAAATTTGTTGGGATATGGAAGGATAGAAAGGTGATACCCCTCCTAAAATAATTGTATTCTATATTATTTTTGAAATTATGTAGGCGTTTATTATATTATTTTTGACCATAGTGTATTATAACCGTGAATATTGTAATACTCTATTGGTATAAATAACAAAAGACATGGAATTTTTTTCATTTATGATTCAATTAGAGGGTTTCTAATTTTTTTCTCCATTATTTGATTATTGTTCTAAATATCCTCTAATATTAAGCATTCTTTCCCTATAATATTATATGTTACATTGGTTACCCACGATCACAACATCCCCAATTCTTGGAATCACCCCAAGTGAATTGTTGTTTGGATTTTCCATCACATCCATTACTTTAGTTTGTTGTAGACATATTAGGCAACACTCTTTATATCATTGGTTGGATAAAATCTTCTACTATCTTACACCATAATCCAACAATTGTCCCCAAAATGTATCTTCTATCTAATTCACCACTTCACAATGATTGATCCACCCCTAGTATCATACATCAGTTGATATCAGTGCTCTAGATAATGTGGGGTCCATCTATAATTCATTTAAAATATATATATCCATAATCCATCTTATTTTTCCATATTATCCACTCATTTATGAAACACCAAAATAATAAATTTTAAATGATGACTACCTATATTGGATTATTTTATTCAAGATTAAAATATTTTAGAATGAAATAATTACCCATTCATCATTATTCCATATATTAATCACTAAATAAGATTTTAATGAAAACAAATACCTCAACTAACAATTTTTTCCACTCCAACATAAATAATATAGTATTTTTTTCTAAGATTTTGAAAAAATTATTACCTTTTTTTCAACATCATGTGCTTCAATACAATTAAAAAAACTTTTTGGAGATTTTTTGAAAAATAGAAATAGTATGAAAAAATGTTAGAGGTCACAATTACTTCTTCATCTATTTTTTCTAAAAATTATTCTCACATTCCATTTTATTATATCCATTTTTCATTCATTTAACTTCATCACCAAGACATATTTTAATCACAATTTAATTATATTTTATTCATTAAAAGCAATGAAAAATCCCATTTATTACACACATCCCCCATTTTATAACTTTTACCAGCATTTTGTACATGGTATTCCATCCATTAACTTTTATTATTACATTACCACTAAAATGGATTTTCATACACCATATCTATCCAAAACTTGATTTGGGAATGAAAAGTTGAATTTGATCATTCCATAAAAGGAAATTCATTTCATAAAATATTTGTAATCTAATTAAGTGTTAAGAGTAGATCTAAATAATGAAAAACAATTATGTATTATGGTTACTTGTTTGGGCATGAGTGTACAATACGTATGAGTGAGTGTGTATCATTGTGTGTGTGGGTGTTTAAATCTTCTACATATATTTTGTAAATTTGTTTGTATGAGTGTGTAAATCTTGTAATTGTGATTTTTTATTGTTATATGTGTGAATATATACATCTTGTGTATATGTTTTTGTGAATTTCATTCCATAAGTTTTTTTGTGTATATCGTCCCAGGAATCAGTGATTTTTTATCATAGTTTTTTTTTCTCTATATTATTTATCTTTCTTATTATGGAAAAAAATCGTGTGAATATAATTACTCATTGTAGAGATGAATGAATTTGACGTATACCCATAAACAAAATTGAAGTTAAATAAAATTCAATATTTGGTTAGCCATTTTGAGTAGATAAATGAAATAATATTGAGGTTATATATGAGAGGATTGAAATCCAATAGAATCAACTGATCTGAAGGATTATCCATGGTAACCAGTGGCATGCTCCATCACCACATCACTTCCAAATTATATAAGAGGACACTGGGAACATTGAGGATGATTTTACGTGTTTCCAACAATATAGGATGTTGTTCAAATAACCTATTTGAGACAAAATGAAACCACGAGATGATGAATCCTTGGATTTATCAGGGTTATGGTCCCCTATATGTATTGAAAAACTGAATCAGAATCATTAATTTAGAGGGAGATCATTATCCAACATGTTTATTCATTCCCTACATATTCCTAGGATTTTAAATACTAAATTTTTTCCCATTACTTATTTATTATTTAATAAATTTGGTTGATCAGATTATAATGGAGGGTGATGTATATGGAGGACATCCCATTAACCCTTTGGATTTCAAGATGTTTTCCATATGGAAGTGTTTTGTTCCCTTACATAAAAAGATATATATTCACAATAATAATTAGTGGAAAACATAAGGGAGTAATAGTGTTTATGACTAATATATGGGGTACAAGATATTATCATCCAAGAACCAATTTAAATAAACAAATCAAAAGTTGACACATATGGTGAACCACTTCTGTTTCACTCCAAGGAAATATTCAAGAGGGATATTTGGGGAACATTAACACCAAAATAGGGGGTTTCACAACAAATTGACATTGTAATTATCCCACCTACAATACCTAGTTTTGAGAATAATTAATCAAGGAATATGTATGTTTTAATGTTAAAATTACAAGGAAGTGGTCACATTGATAGTTAATTCCCCAGTTGGTGCACCATTACCATCAATTTGTTTGCTGAATTGGAGGTGAATGGTGAGAGTCTATAGAATTATGAAGAGAAATCCTCAAATATGTTAATTGAAAATTTTAGGAATAAAATGGGATTGTCATCACAAGGATTTTTTTGAGTGATAAAATGATTTTAATTAAGAATGAGAAAAACTATAACATTTTCCATCACTAATTACTTATAAATGGGATTTTTTTGTTTTCATCATTTATAATGGATGTTACAGTGTTGAGTAATGTAGTGAGTATGATGAGAAGTTGGGACTCCATACACTTTTAATAAAAAACATCGTTACAATATTCAATGCATCGATTATTGAAGCGAGATGATGTTTAAGAAATTTTAAATGGTCTTATTAAATGTTAGAGAGTCTAATAACGAGTTATTATATTTTGTGGTTCCTATAATGTAATTCCACATAATTTTATATCATCCATGAAATTATGATTGTTTTTTGACACATGATGGTTTTCTATTGTGTCACTCATTTGTTATCTAAGGTGGACCTATAACCCTCATCTTAATTTACAGTAGACGGATTTTTAAGACCACATTTTGAGAGAGATGAAAAAAATTTTAATGAGGTAGAAAATTGAAAAATGAGAAAGTGTAAATTAAGGGTAGGGGAGAGAATAAGTGTAAAAAATTCAGTTTAGGGTTGAATAAACAATGAAGAGAGATTAAATTGAGTGCCAATATGTGACAATGAACATAAAGGTATAGTTTAGGGATTATTTTATTTCATGGAAAAACATTCATGTTCTGATGTCCAAATAGGAAACTCTAAACACAATCCACTGATCTCATTCGTTGATTTTTTTTTAATTTTTTGCTTCATGTGCAGTTTTGAAATCCTTGAAGAGGCACACCATTTTTTCTCCCTTTTAATTTTAAATCATATAAAGAAACATTTCTTTACTGTTCAATATCCCTAGTAGAGTATTTAATTTTTTGTATATTATTATATGAATTTTTTTGATAAAATCTAGAAAGGATTATAATTCCTTTGATAAACTTTTTATGAAGAGAAAACATAAGGATGTTGATGGTAATGTGAATCCCAAACCACCACCTATCTGTTTAGAAATATGAAAATAGAAATAAATTATCTTTTCATTGTTTACTGGTGGGATGAATCATTTCATGTAAACATTATTATGTAATATTTTATTTGAAATTTTTTATTTCATTCACTTTTATCAAAAATGTATATTTAATAAATAAAATGTTATTATAAAATTTAAAAAATTTCATCTAATACAAGGTATCCCATCTATAAAAAATGATAGGGTACACATCACATGATAAAATAAGATGTGTTTTATGTGTATAGTATATTTTTATGTTTTAAAGAAAAAATATAATTATTTTCCTTTTTATATAAATAGATTAATGATTCAAAATACATATCCACATAAATCATATGGTATATGTTGTGGATGATTAATAGTGTAAATAAATATAGAAATTATCCATTGAAAACATACAATAAGTATTGGAATAATGTTTATTTATGAAATAATGGTAATTTTTTATAATTAATAAAATCATTACACAAAAATATATACTTAATGTTTTATGTATTTTATATAGTTTATTTGTATGGGACGTCTTCTATTGTAGTATAAGAATGTGTACATATTGTATCTTGGATGTGGCTAGACCAATATGGCCATGTTAGAGGAGTTGGTTTTGAAGGGTCACCATTAGCATTTTTTGAGATTTAAAAGTTTCCAGGTTTTGAAAATTAAGAAATTAATGAAATATAAGAACAAATGGAGTCTTAAAAAGGAATAATTATCATTTATGGATTTATAGAAAAGTATTTGAAAAGTATTCATAGAGAAGAAACAGTACAACAATGACTCCACCATCAACACCCAGACCAAAATAGATTAGAAGCCATCCATTACCCTAAATTGAAATTATTTACCTTGGTAATAGTTTTTTTGTTAAATTTATTTATAAATTATAATAAATATAATACTGATATCTTCCTCATGCTAAAATCATACTGGTGAAATGTCAGTGTGGTTTATATATATCATCACTGACCCATCACCTAATTGAGTGTGGTACACTGTAAAGTATCCATGTAGATAAGTTACTTAAAAAAATTGCCTAAAATATCATCTGAGATTTGGGACACATATAACTCACTATTTGGGAACTAATCTTCTTATTAACATGGATTTTTTAGATGCTACCATAGGAAAACATGTTATTCTGTGTTTCACACCATTATAATTTTGTCTTATATAGATGAATAATGATAATCTAGTAAAAATATTATTTTTTTAGTAAAAACCCATTAATAGTTTTTAAAAAACGTTAACATGAGTTATGTAATTATAGAAATATAAAGAAAAGTAGAAATTGAATTTTATATCAAAATAATCTAGTAGATCAACTAATAAGTCAAAAGGGACTTCTAAGATTACTTTTACACCCAGAAATTCCCCACATAATTTTATATCACTATAAATTATTATGAATATGGAATTAAAATATTAAAATATAGATTACATAAAATCTAATAAAAAAATCAAGGGAAATCTCATTGTAGACAAATTTTTCATAGGAGTATAACTAATATTAAGAAGAATGAATTCCATTGAATTTAACTTTTAAATGTACATGTGACGCACATTTTATAATTTTTTACAAAATAATTTATTTATTATGTTTATTAAATTTAATTACTAATCATATTTTCAATAGGATTATACATCAGTAAAATATAAATGGGAAACTACGTGATGAAGAATTTGGACTGATGAATTTTTTTTAATTTCTATGGAGAAAATAAATTTGGTATAGAATAAATTGTAAACAAACTAAGGTAGACACAAAATTTTAACAATAAAAAATGGGTGATGGGATCTACATTAAACCTATGATATAGGGTTAAAACACTAGAATTTAATCATATGAAATATATTTATATTTTTTCAGTACTTATTCCCTTTTTATTATGGAGAAATTTATGATCAATAAAGAAAAATAATATACTACATAGGACAATTTTGTAGATCCAGTGCATTGATTTCTAAAACATTCGACAATAAATTATGTCCATGATGAATTTAAAATGAAATAAATTATTAATTTTAAATTTATATTTCAAATTATATAGTTTTTATTATGTTTTTGGGGAATGTTTTATTATAGAGTGATATATAATAACCAACCAAATCATCAAATGTGTTCGGTTACTGAGCATAATATGACTATAGATTTATACACATGTATAAAGATTTGGTTATATATAATATTATTTCACTATAAACAAACATATCAAAAAAATTAAATAATTATTTAATGTTTTTTTATTTCCTAAAAAACAATATTTTCAATGATTTTAGATATAACATTTTTTATTTCTATAATATATTAGAGACCATAAACTGACTATCATCACCGAAGTAGTGCTTATTATGGTATTTAAAATTTCATTAAAAATATTAATTAATTAATTTTATCACTATATTTTTTATGTAATACAATGACAATTAATATTAAACTTATTCAAAAGAAAAAAAATACTTTAATTGAATTATTAGATAGAGTAGTTGATATCCGACTATTTGTAGTAATCATGAAGAGGTAATTTCATATTATGTTTGTAATTATTATTTTCATATTGGACATGATTAGTTTGTCAAAATAATTGAATGTGTCATTTCAACATCAAATTCATATTAATGTATAAAATCAAATAAAAGGTGACAATTATGAGAAAATGACTTCATATTGACATGGAAAATCTGAGAACGATATTTTGGAAATTATTTATTTTTTGGAATTGACCAAAAGATCATATTTATTAGTATGAATAACTGTACTATTTGACCATTCTATTTTTTTTAAATAACTTATTATCCATCTTGGGTTTAAAATAGAAAAAAACATCTATTGACCTGAAAACATTTGAAAATGATCCTTCGGTCATGTTTTATATATTTGGATCAATCTAATATCAATATGATGTATGGATTTTTTAATATGATGGAATATTTGATTTCCTATTTTAAACACAAAATATTAAATGGAAAATCAACAGTGTTGGGATAAAATTTTAAATACATTTTTATATTTGAAGAAGAAAATTATACAATGATCTTATATCATTACAGATCGATTAAAATCATATCCACATCAATCCAATAACTTATATTCTTTGTGCAATTTACTGTTTTTTATCTTTATAATGTTATTATAGATTAAGGTCATCTAAAAAAGATCAAAACCAACAATCAAAGAATATATTACAATGATAAAATATCAATAAGATCCAAAAATATATTTTTTATCAATAAAAATTAATCACGCATCATTATGATTCCCAATTATCCAGATATAATCAAAATTAATATTCACCATTATATTTTTATTTAAATGTCATGTATCCCATTGATATTTCAGAACAGAGTAGATGCTTTCAAAATTTATGATAAAAGGTGTGATATGATATTTAAATCTTTTTTCATCTATAACAATCAAGCATGCATCTATCAACTGACTAGGCATCCCAATATGATGGAATGAATTATTTTATAAAGATAAGAATTATATATATATTAAAAAAAATTATTTATTTTTCATAATGAAAAAAAATATCATTACTATGAAAACTGAGAATAAAAATATTATTTTCATATATGATAAATTGGATTAAAAATAATGTCAATATAATACAGAAACTGATGAACATGTTTGTATGTGTCATTTCACCATCGAATTGTAACATATTTATCAAATAAACTAAAAGGGAAAAAATATGAATATGAGTTTTTATTTTGTTTTAATCATAGGATAATAATTATTGGGAAATTTTGGATTATAGTAGTCTACTTCTCATCAATATGATGCCCAAAATGCTTGGTATGATCCAATGTTCCATTTCACCTTTTTATTTCATTTAAACAGATATACCATCCCTCTATGGGTCAAAACTGATCAAATGACCATAGTTTTTCCTGAATGGTTGTAAACTTATCCCCATATGAATTTTATCTATTCTAATCCCTCATGAATTAATTATGAATCAATATTATTCAGGGATAACTTAATATTATTTTAATTACCAATAATCCATTGTATATTTGTTGATATCAAATATCAACCATCACTGAGTCAATGTTAATAAAATGACATTGGTCTTTCAAGAAAACTTATGAAAATTATCCCTTTGTTATTTTTTATCAATGGGAAACTGTTGAGAATTAATTTGATGGTCATAATCCACACTATGAAACAATAGAAAATGTAACCTTTGTATTTTTAGGAAAAACACATATCACTTATCGCGGGATCAAAAAAAATTATTTGATCTTGGATGAGAAATTAATAATAGGAAAATGATTTTCAAATAATGTTTCAACATTAGTAATTAATCATGACTCAGTATAGTTCTTGTATTTCTTAATATTATGGAAGCTATGATTCCATATTGTTAACACTCCTTAATAAATGAAAAATCATTAATATAGTGGTCATTGCTAATAAAAATACCAAATTAGATAAAAAAACATAAGGAAATGTCCTTTGAGTCATTTTTGATCTTTATGAATCATTAGTACTCTAATTTGATACCCAAATTCCCCAGTATAGTTGAATGTGTAGTATGATTAAAAGTATCCATTGATATTTATCCGGTATTTTCTAACATTCTCTTATATATATTTTTTATTTTTGATGAATTGTCACTAATTTTTTTTTTATTTCATGGACATAGTTTTTTATAAAATTAATTTGGTTTTTGGTGAAATAATTTTAAATTATTTTTAATTTTGAATTTAATGAAATTATATTTCAATTGAATTAAATTTTAAATTAATTTAATTTTGATGTAGTTTAATGTAATATTTTCATTGAAATTTTTTTATATTTTAAATTTTAAAATTATGAATTGTAAAAAATTTTATATTTAAAACTATGTAATGTAATATGTTGTCAATTATATATGATTAGTTGAAATTTTTGATTTTTTTGTTCATTAAGATGTCATATTAAAATATTTCAATATTAGTAATCTATTTTTTTTCTCAAATATATATTCATTAATTTTTTATCTTATAAGGGCTGTATGGATATTGATAAAAGAAACACTTTATTTTTGCATTTCATTGATGATAGGTGATCCTCCTATAAGTTTTTTTTGTGCTAATTAAATAACGTGTCTTTTTATTCACATATAAAATAAATTTCATTTTAGCAGTAATAATGATTATTTTAGGAGTTGTATATATTGGTTTCTGTATTAGAGAAATCTGAAATAGTAAAAATCCATTGTGCTTATAAAAACCAAAACTTAATTTAATATCACATGATTCCTTGTAGAAGTCATGTAATATAGTAAAATTTTGGAAAGACATCATTATATAAGTATCAGTTAAATCTATTACAAATTTTATGCTTTCAAGGTATATATATAGAATATTTTTGTTATGTGTCAACTACAAGTGGTTATTTGATGTGTAAAATGTATTGTTTTCCATATTGTTTTTAATTTTTAATATAACACACCTTCCATTAATCTTTTATAAACAATGGGATATCTCTCGAATATATTAAATGATAATAAAAGAATATTTTCATTTCACTCTTTTTTCTAACGGCCAAAATGATTATGTTAAATGTAATTACTGGTTCAATAAAAATCCTATAAATTCTATGGATATTTCAAATCCTAGGAACAATATAGGTGAAATATTATTTTATACCATTTATCAGATTGAAAATTCATGGTCAATATATTTCTCCATATACATCCTTTATGGAAAAGGATTGGATATTTATTGAATTATATGTTATATTTTTAATAAACATTATAAATCAATAAAATATTATCAATAAACTTTTTACATTTAAAATATCTTTTACAATGACATGCGTATCATATTCCACATTAGTGTTCCTCACTACTGAATTTTCTCTATTATGAAAAAACTAAAATAAATTCTATTTATAAAAAAAATAAAATCAGATATAATAAAAGGAGAAACAAATTATGTAATAAATGTTCAATAATGAAATATTAAATAATTTAACAATGGTTTTATGTTATATAAAAATGTTAAGCATTTATAAATTTCAAATAGTATAAAATGTAATTACGTTCTGAAAAGCCCCTACTACATGTGTAATTTCAGAAATTGACAATCATGTATACATGATTAAAAATATGCATATAGATTTAATTTCACTAATTGATGAATGTGAATATATGAACCAAAAATACATATCATTGTATTCATATTATTACACCAACTCAATTTTTATGAATTATATAATAAAATCCATTTTTTATTTTTTTATTTTTTAATGTGTTATGTATACTATAATTGTACACAATAGTAAATGTATTAAAATTATAGGAAACATATAGACTTGAATGTATTAATTGTGGGATTATATGGGGGCTTATTTTTATGAATAAGGGGGTATATGTTTTTAGGTATATGTATGGTGTATATGATTTATACAAGGGATGAGGGTGGTGTTTGATGGTTGGTAAGTGGTAGGGTCGAGGGCATAGTGTGGTTGGTTTAGTTTTAGTGAAGGTGTTGTTTATGGGATGTGGGTATAAGGCGGGTTGGGGTTAAGGCTAGAGTTTAGGGTGTAGGGGGAATGGGTTGGGGATATTCTTGGTGGTGGTTTAGTAATGTGTGTGTAGGTGGTGGGGTGGGGTGTTGGATTAGGTCGAGGATATGGGGTTTAGTGGGTTGGCTTGTGGAAGTGTATGGGGGTATGATTAACATTGTTTGTGTAGTTGGGGAGGTGGGGGGTTCGAGCTACTTCTGGGGGGTTAGGATAGGTGCTCTGGTATTAGGCAAGGGGATCGAATGTTGGGATTGTGAGGAGGGTGATAGGTAGGGAATTTGATTTTCCCTAGGAGGGTGTGGTAGTTTATCACATGAGATGGGTAGGTTGGTTGGTTTAGGTATATTTATAATTGTAGTTGGGTTGGATGAGGGATACAGTTATGGTAGGATTATGTCTATTAGTGGGGGGGGTTGGGCTATGTTCATGGGGGTATAGGGGTCTCAATTAGGTTGAAAGTCATTTCGGTGGGGTTAGTGATGTGGGTAATGGTGTGGGGAGGGGACAGTGCCTGGGTTTTGGTTTAGGTCCACGTCAGGGGGGTGTAGGGAATTGGATAAAGAAAACGATGTTGGGAAGATGGTTAAGGGATACTCTAGGGTGTATATTTTGGGATTTGGGTGTAAGAAGTGGTTGGATAGTGTGTAGGGATGGGGGTGTAGGGGTGATAGTTTAGGGATATGGTCTGGGGAAGGATTAGAGTTATGGTTTTAGGTGGCGAAGGATTAGGGATATGGTTGGGTTTGGGTAGGCATAGGGATGTGAGTGTATTTGTGGTGTGGGGGTTGGTTTAAGGATATGTTCAGGTGGTTATGGTATGTGGGTGGTGGTGGAGGTTAGATTAAGGTTATTGGTAGGGTTAGGTGGGTAGGATTAGTGATTGGTTTAGAAGGTGGGGTAGGTTTCACGTAGATTTTTTGGGGGGTGGGTGGGTTACGGATTGGGCTGGTGGTGTCATGGGGGTTTGTTTTGGGATATGTAATTGGTGTTGTATTAATGATATTGGTATATATGGCGTTGTTCATTTAGGGATTGGGGAAAAAGGTGAGGGGTTGGATTTGGGCAATGAATAAGGGGATGTTTTTGGTATATGGGTGTAGGTGGGGGGAGGGGGTAGTTTGTCTAGCTGGGGGTATTTTTTGGGTTATGGGTGCGAGTGTGGTGGTTGTACTAGAGTTATGGAATAGAAGTTTTCTTATGTATGGTTGGATAACCTCAAGGGGGATGGAGTGGGGGGTAGATTTAGGATTGGGATGGGGATGTATAGGTACATTTAGTATTGGGTGGTGGGGGTGAAGGTGGTCAATTTATGGATACAGGAGGGGGTATTTAGAGACGTGTGTGTGTGGAGCGGGATTAGGGAAATGGATGGGGGTTAGTTTAGGGATACGGTTGGGGGGGAATGGGGTATTTCTTAGGGAGAGTGATGTAGGTAGGGTTAGGGATGTATGTGTAGTGTGGTGGTATGGTATTAGATTAGGGCTAGGTCCTTGGGTGGGGTGTAAGGTGTTTGGTTTAGGGAGAAGGTTTCAGGGATTAGTTTAGGGTTAGAGTCATGATAGTTTTTATAGGGCTCGGAAATGGGATGTATGGGGGTTGGTTTAGGGAAACAACATGTGTAGGTTTAGGGATATGGGTTTAGGAGGAGGATAGTTTAGCGATATGGATTTGGTGGGGATTAGTTTTGGGCTTGGGAATGTTGGAAGGTTTTTGGGTTTTTGGTGTATTTAGGGTTTTTAGGGATTGGGGGTGTATGGAGGTTATTTTAGGGATACTATATGGGTGAGGATAGGGCTATAGATATAGGGATTGTTGTCGGGTTGGCATGGTGGTTGGTCAGGTGGTTTATGACTAGGGTTGATTGGTTGTTTTAGATCTATGGGTGTAGGGGGTGGTGTAGGGAAATATCATTGAGTTTCATAGAGGTTTGATTAGGACTATAGTAAGTGGGTTGGTTTGGGGATATGAGTGTAGGTGGGGTAGGTTTAGGGATTTGGTTGTTAGTTTAGGGGGGTTGATTTAGTGTTGTGGGTTGGAATTGAGCTATGGGTGTAGGTGGGGGTCTAATATTAGGGATATTGAAAATGGGGTTGAATTATAGTTGTGGGTGTTGGTCTGTGTGTGGGTGTGGGTGTGGGGTGGGTATTCAAATCAACGACAGTTTGGTGGCATGGTTTGGGGGGCAATGTCTAAGGGGGATAGGTGGGGGTATATTTCGGATGGTTTGGGAGTTTGGGAATGTTTAGGACTATGATGAAGATGGTGTGTGTGTTGTTTGATGTCTAGGATAGGTTGTTTGAATAAGAAATGTGGGTTTATGTGGTGGAATATTGCTTGGGTTGGGTGGATTAGTGGGTTGGTTTATGGTTAAGGATGGGCGTTAGGTTTCAAGATGTGGGTATAGGAAGGGGTGTTTAAATCTTGGGATGTGGTGGGTAGGTTTTGTGGGCTGGGCTTGTGGGGGAGAGGTCGGGGTAGGATTAGTACTTGTTGGGGTTGGGGTTTGGTTTTGGACTATGTGTAGGGGGTTGGTTTATGACATCAGTTAGGTGGCTAGATTGCTGATGTGGATGTAGGGTGGATTATAGCTAGGGTTAGGGGGTGTATGGTGTCTATATATGTATATGGTTGGGCGATAGGTTTTGGTATGTGGATGTAGTTATGGTGGGTTATGGATACAATCAGGGGTTAGGTTTTGGACAATGGGTGAATGTGGGGTTTGTTTAAAGCTATGGGTTTTATGATTATTATTAGGAGTGGTTGTATTTAGTTTTTTTGGGGTTAGGGTTGGGGGTAAGCTTAAGGATGTGGTTGTGTGGGATAGGTGTCTACAGATGATGAGTACATTTTGTATTGTGGGCGTATGTGGAGGGGTTAAAATAAAGGTATGGATTATAGTTAGTTTTAGTGATGTTCTTGTAGGTGGGGTGGGGTGGATTAGGACTTGTGGATGAGGTTATGTTTTGTGGGATTGGATCAAGAATACGTTTAAGATTAGTATGGGTTGTAGTGATACTAGTTTAGAACTAGGGTAAAGTGTCGGATTTTGGTTACATGTTTGGAGAGTAGTTGTAGAAACAGTCAGGGGTTCAGACTACAATTTTCAATGTAGGTTTGGGGATAGGGTTACGGTCTGGGGGAGAAGTAATAAAATTGTGGGATTATGTGGGTGGGATGTGGTTTAGGTATAGAGATTATGGTATAGTTGGGGGAACATGTTGGATTGATAGGTGTACGATAAGGATTGGGATGGGCTTTGGGGTAAGGTTGGGGGTGCATTTAGGATTTATATGGGGTAGGTTTATTTCATGGAAGTTGGTAAGGTCTAGGGGTGGGTGCGGGTTGGATAGGGTATGGGTGGGGATAAGGGTTTTGGGGAGTTGTGGTGGATGTGGTGGGTGGGGGTGGCGTATACTTATTTATTTCGACAAGGGGTGTGATTTGTGTCTGTTGGATTTAGTTCTATGGGTGGGGTAAGTGTAGGATTGTGGGTATTGGTGGGCGTTCATTTAGGTCTATGGCCAGGGTTTGGTTTTGTGGGAAAGGATAAAATTTCATTGGTGGGGGAGGTAGATTTATGATTGTGAGGGGGTAGGTTTATGGTTGGGGATTTATGGGGTTTTTTAGGGATACTGTAAGGGATGTAGGTGGTCTTTCTTGGTCCGTAGAAGGATTAGTGGGTGGGTATATATGGATATGGTCGTGGGGGTGTATGGCAGTTGGTATATGTCAAGGGTTGGGGAAGAGGATATGTTCGGTGGGGGTATGTAAAATAGACGGAGCTTTTCACTGTGTTTTGTTGGGGGTAGTGATTTATTAAGGTTGGTGTAGATTTCTATGGGTAGGTATAGGTGTACAGGTATTGGTGTGTGTGGGGGGGGGGATAAAGTTGGGTTGTATGCGTGGGGGTGGGGGTCGGGTGGGGTTAAAGTTAAATGGGTAATTGGTTTTGGTAATGGTTTGGTGTTTGGGAAGGGGGAATGTGTTGGTAGGGGGAAGGCATATGGGTAGGATGTATAGTGTATTGGGGTAGGATGCTATGTTTGGTGGAGGTGTAATGGGGGGTCACGAATGGTGGTTTGGGGGGGTGTGGGGGTCATTAAGAGTGGGGAATAGGGGTGGGGGTGGGGATGGGGTATCTTTTGAGATATGTCGGGGGTAGGATTGGTGGTCTTTTAAGGCTTAGTATTGGGTGTAGCATAATTGTTGTGGGTGTTAGTGGGGTGGGGTGGTTAGGTTTGGTTGGGGTACTATGTGTGGTGGGGTAGGTGTGGGGTTTGTGGGTTGTGGGGGGGGGGGGTAGGTTGTAGGTGTCGGGTTGTGGGGGTGTATGGTTGAAGGGATAGAGGTGGATGTTGGGTTGTGGGTGTAGGGGTTATGGTGGAGGGGTGTGAGTATGGTTTGGGAGTAGCTTTTAGGGGGATTAGGTATGGTGGTGTTGGTGGAAATTGATCGGGTTGTGGGGTAGGTTTAGGTTGTGGGTGTTGGTGGTGGAGGGTTTGGATGGTAGATTTTGGGAAGGTAGGGGTTTGGTGTGGGAGGGTAGTGGCGTGTGTGTGGGAGGTGTGGTGGGGTGGGGGAATGTGGATATTGTAGGTGTGTCAGGGTAGGTGTAATGGTGGAGGATGTGGGGGGATATGGGTGGGGATTCAGTTGGGGGGTATGAGTTGGTGTGTAGGGTTAGTGTTTGGTTGTAGAGGGTGGTAGGGGTTGTGGTGTAGTGCTGGGGTGGGGTAGGATAAGGGATAGGGTCAATGGTAGGTTTCATTGGTTGGTCCAGGGATAGGACATGGGGTAGGGGTTGTGGGTATTGGTTGGGTTGGGCTTGTGGAAGGGCTTTTGGGGTAGTAAGGGTGTTGTGGGTAGGTACATGGCTATGGGGGAGGGGTGTATATTTGGTTATAGGGTATATCTAGGACCAATAGGGTGGGGTTGGGGCAGTTGTGGGTGTTGTTAGGAGATTTTGACTAAGTGGTAGGGGTGGGGGTAAGTGAGTTTTTTAAATTATAGGGCTGGGAGGAGGGGGTGGGGGAGGGGGTGGGGCCATTTTTTCATAGGGATAGGATTGGGGCAGTTTATAATTGTCAGTATGGCTGGGTTGGGGTAGGGGGTTGGTAGAGATGGGTGGGGGTTAGTGTGAGTGGGGAGTTGTCGGGGTTGGGAGGTTTTTGTTGGTGGGGTATGGTTGGGGTGGGGAAATGGGGGGGGGGGTAGTGCATATAGGTTGGCATGTCTAGTATGGGTCCATGTGGGGTATGCTGGTTTATGGTTTGTTCATGATCTTTGGAGGGTGTGTGGGGTGGGTTGGTGGTGAGGGGGATGATATGGGGATTGATGTTGGTGGGGGGGGAGGGGTGGGCTCTAGCAGGTCTGGGTGGAGTCTAGTGGGGATGATGTTGGTGGGGGAGTTATGTGTTGTAGGTGTGGGGTGTGGTATTTTTATGGTGTTCGGGGGGGGGGGTCATTGGGGTGGGTAGTAGTGGGTATTTGGGGATGGTGAAAAGTGGGGTCGAGGGTTGGTGTTGTTGTATGTAGGTGTTGTTGGGGGGGAGGTGTTGTGGGGGTCGGTGCGGTACGTATGATTTGGATAAGGATGTGGAATGTGGTTTAGTTTAAAGATTTGCATCAGGGTTAGGTGGGTTTGTTTGGGGTTAGAATGGAGGTTTAAGTGGGGTGGGGGGTTTTGGTTTGTTAAGTCTTGGTATGATGGGTTTATGTTGGGTAGGATTAAGACTAGTAGGGGGTCAGTTGGGGAATGTGGGGTTGTGTGTTAGTGGAGTGGGTTATGTTGGGGTTATTTGGGATAGGGGTTTACTTAGTTGGGGGGGTGGTGGGGGTCTGGGTTGGTGTGTGTGTATATAGGGGTGGGTTAGGTGGTATTTTTTGGGGGTAGTTGTGTGGTTGGTAGGAATTTGACTAGTATGTAGTTACATGGGTTAGATTAGGGAAAGGACTTGGGGGGTGGCATTGGTTTATCTTTAGGGTGGGTGAGATGGTTTAGTCAAGGTGCGGGGGGTGTAGGTGGGGCTCGGGATAACATATGACTGGTGGGGGTGTCATGGTGGCAGTTGGTGGGGGGGGGGGTCGGTGGTTGTGTTTTTTGGGTGGGTGGTTTGGGTGGTGGTGTATGTGTGGTGTGGCTGGGGGTGGTTATGAGGGTGTAGGGTTTTTGTGGGGGTGTTGGTGGTTGATGTGGGGAAGGTGGTATGTGTTGTGGGTCATGGGGTGGGGTGTGGTTGGGTGTGGGAGGAGAGGTGAGTAGGTGAGGGCCATAAGATTTTTATTTGTGTGGGGTAGATAGGATGTATTATGAACAGTGCTCTTGGGTATGTGGGTATGTTTTGGGTTAATTAGTAGGGTTTTTTGGTGCGGAATATGGTTGTGGATATGTAGGAGGAGACTATTGGTTTGGTGATATGTGGCGGGGGGGGGGGGGGGGTTGTGAGTGGTAGGTGGGAGGTGGTCATATGTGGGGTGCAGGTGTAGGCATTATGGTGGGGAGGTATGCGTGGTGGGGGGGGAGAGGTAGGGGTAGGTTTTTTTACTCCTATGGGGTAGGTTGGGGAGGGGTCCTTTGGGAGTAGGTATGTGGGTTGGGGTTGGTGGGGGTGGGTGGGTATCTCATGGTATTTATGGTGTGGGGTCAATGTGGTGGGAGATAGGTGGGTGGTGGTCAGTTAGCATGGTAGGTGGGTAATAGTTTTTGGACATTGAGGGGGACTAGACGGGTCAATTTACTATTAGGTCCTTTTGGATAGTGGGTAAAAATAGTAATATGGTATTGGGTGCAGGCATGGGTGTGGTTTAGGGTTTGGGGGTATGTGTAGGAGGGGTTGGGATTGAACATGGTTCGTGGGGTTCATGGGAAGTATTAAAAAAGGTATACGAGGAGTAAGTGGGGTTTGGGTGGATGATTTAGGATTGGGAGATTATATGAAGGATGGTGGGGGTATGGGGTTAGTGGGTGGGGTGGGAATGGGTGCATGTGTGGGTTGGGTAGGTAGGTGCAGGTGGGGGTTCTCTCTAAGGACATGAGGTTTGTCTGGTTGGATGGAGCATGTATATGCATAGGGATTATAGGGGAAGGGGTTGGGGTAGGATTGGGGATTGGGGTAGGGGTGGGTTTGTGATGGGGAAGAGATATTGATAGTGTCTAGGGGTATTTCTAGGATCATTTTTTCGGTGTGAGTAGGGTTGGGGATGGGGTAGGGTCAGGGGTCAGTGTTGGGAGGGGTTGGGGTGTAGGTCAATGGGTGGAGGGTTGGAGTGGGGGGTGTTTATGGGAAAGGTTGGGCAATAGTGGGGTGTTGTAAAATGCAAAACACGGGGGGGGGGGGGGGGGGGGGGGGCTGGGGAGGTCAGTGGGCAAGGGGTGTTGGGCGGCGGGGTTACTAGAGTTGGGTGCTATGGGGATGGTCCATGGTTTAGGTTTCATACTTTTTGTGTAGAAGGTGGGTTGGTATAAGGAATGTGAACATGGGTAGGTGGGTAGATGTAGGACTATTGTAGGGGGTGTATTTGAGGGTTGGTTTATGGATGGGAATAAGAGATGTCTTCATGTTGATGGTGGGTACATGGGGGGGGAGAATATGTTGTGTTTTAGGTGGCTTGGGGGTGGGGGTTGTAGAAGTGGGGGAGGGGGAGGGGTGCAATGGGTTATATTGGGAGTTGGGTTGTTTTGGGGTGGGAGGGTAGGTGGGGTGGGTTTAGTAAGCGGGGTTAGTGTAGGTTGGTTGGATTAGGGTTACATACCAGGGGTATGCGGGTATGGTTGGAGCTACATTCTGTAGTGTGTTCGGGGGGAGGAGACCAGTTATTGAATGGGAAGGAACTACATTGGTTAGTTTAAGTATAGGGATATGGTAAGGTGGCTAGGTTTCGGACTATGTTCATGTGTGTATGTGGAGGGGGGAGGATGGTTTAGAGATTGTGGGTATTGGGGGGGGGGGCTGGGGGCTGTCATAAGGATCGGTGTACATGGGGGATTAGATGTAAAAAAATATTCTATGTACAAGGATTAATTGGGGTTAGTAGTTGTAGTTTTAGGACCTTGTGTGGGTCATTTTTGTGGTGTAGGATAAAGAGAGTTAGTGGGGGTATAATGGAGGGGTATGATTAAGATATCATCTAAGGGTATGAGGGATTATGTGGGGGTGTAGGAGGGGTGGGGGATGTGTTGGTTGGTCGGTTTAGAGCTCGCATGGTTGGTAGATTTGTTGGTTAAGGGTAGGGCCTTAGGTTAAGTCAGTAGGATTAGATCCAGGGTTGTGGGTGAAGGTTGGGGGCGGATGGTACATGGGAGGTGAAGGGTGTTGTTTTAGTGATGGGGGTAGTTGTGATAATTTGGCAATGTCTATGGGTGTATGAGGGCATGGTGGAAGGTTTGTGGCCGGGGCGGGAGTGAGGGGAGTGGGTTTAGGATTGGGAGGGGGTGGGTGGGGTTGTTTAGGACTTAGGTCAGTATGGGATTGTGTGTTGTATTACAGATTGGGTCGGGGGGTGTAGGTGTGGGGTAGGGGAGGAAGGTGGTTCATGCTTCGTGATAGGGGTTAATCGAGGGGGGGGGGGGGGTTGAATTGAAATTTGTTTGGGGGAGGTGCGAAAATCATGAATGGTCCGAGGTGGTATGTGGGGTTGGGGATTGGGTTAGAACCTCGATGGGGGGGGTGAAGATTAGTGGGGTTGGACTAATGGGGGTTGGTGGGTGTAGGTTTGGTGGACTGGGTCTGAGGGGGTTAGGATGCTAGGTTCGTGACTCGGATGGTGGTGGGATGGCGTTGGTTTAAGGATGGGGTGGAGGTGGGGTGGTGTGGGGGGTAAGTGGCGGCTGGGGCACCAAGGGAGTAGGAGGGTTTGTTTAATGTAATGGACTAATGGTTTTGTTTAGGTGTACAAAGGACAATGTATGTTGTGGTTGGGGTGGGGTTTATGGCAATAAATAGTAGGTGTGAAGGTATATTATTGATGTTAGGAGAGGGTAGGTTGGGATGGAGGTAGTTTTATGTTTTGTAGAATGGGTTGGGGTTGGTTTTGGGTAATTTATGGGGGGTTATTGGGTAGGATTTGGGGTACAATTGATATTGTATGAGGGGTTGTATAGGGATGTTGGTCTGTGTGTATGTGGGGGTAAAGATTTTAGGGATATAGGGAATTTTACTGGGTATTGCGAGGTTTTAGGGCTATGTAAGGGGGTATGTGTGGTAGGATGGGATTAGGATAGTGTAGTTTTATAACTAGGAAGGGGGGTTTGGGGTTGGTTGATTTCTATGGTCGTGGGGGTGGGTGGGTAAGTGGGTAGGATTATTTATATGGTGTTGGTGTATGTGGGTATGGGTGATTTTGTGTTGGGAAAGGATAAGTAAATCTAGCGAAGAGGTTGTAGGTGGGGATTGTTTAGGGATTTGGTATACTCTTTATGTCAGTGTGCGGCATATGTTGGAAGGTAAGGGGAGTTGTTCTTGGGTGTATGTTTAAAGTGGGGTAAGTTTTTGGCTTGGTGTAAGGGTTTTTTAGGGTTGTGGCTGCCGAGGGGGTAGGGTGATGATTAATTGCTGAGGTCTGCTGTTTCTTTATGGATGGAAAAAATTGTTGGTCTAGGTCATCTATTTGGTGGGGGGATGTGGTGGGGGTCAAGGTTTATCGTTGGTATAGTGGTTGATGGTGTGGGGGGGGAGTCTATGCTGGTGGTATAGGTTTATTTCAATTTTTTAAGGGGGTTGGTTTTTGGCTACGTCTATGTTGTACGTTGGTAGATTTAGGAATAGAGATGGGGGTGTCAATGTGTGTGGGTTAAGGGTGGATAATGTATATCTGGTATGTTTTCCTTTTTGGAGGTTGGGGTTCATTTTAGGATAGGGTTCAGAGTTATGTGTGTAGGATTAGGGATATTCTTGTGGATGTAGTTCTGGGGGTGGTTATATTAGGGATTTGGGGTTTTGTGTTTGTGTGTGTGTGGGGGGGGGGGGTTGTTGGAGAAGGTTCACGGTAGCGGGGAAAGTGGGGGACATAGGTGGGAAGGTTCTCGGTGAGTGTTTGTGGGTAGGAGGCGAATGGGGTGGGGGTAATTGGATTGAGTTCTATGGAAATGTGTTGGCATGGAAGGGGTGTCATGTTCATGGGTTAGAATTGGTGATTGGGAGGTATATTTAGGGGGTAGGAACACAGGGAGTGTGGGTGGGAAAAATTTATCTATGTTGGGTGGTTGATTAAGGGCCATGGATGGGGTTAGTGGGTAGGATTAGGTCTATTGTCGAGTGTGTACATGGGGGTGTTTGTTTAGGGATATTGGGTAATTATTTGTGTGTTTATGTGGGTGAGTAGTATGGGGATTGATTAGGACATGGAGAAATGCATGGGGGTAGAGTGGGTTGGGGATATGTTTAGGGATATCAGTAATTTGGGGATGGGGTGTGGGAATGATTTGCGTTAGGGATAGTGGGGTATGTGGGGTAGTAGGAAATATGGTAGGTTTGAATTAGGAATATGTCTAAGACGTGGGTAGGGGTTGGTTTATATTGGGTGTTATGTGGGGTGGAGTTTTGGGATATTGGGTAAGTGTGTGGGGGTGTAGGTGGAATGGTTTAGGTATAGGGTATGTGGTAGGTGTGTTAGGGGGAATGTGGGTTTATTGGGGGTCAGAATACAGAAGGGAGGGAGGGTTGAGATTTCGTTTATGGCTACAGATAAGGGAAGGTCTAGGGATATGAAGATAATGTGGTTGGGTAGGGGGTTGGGGGAAGGTTTTTTTGAAAGGGGTTCAATGGAGTGGGGTGTTGGTGGGATGGTATTATGAAAACGTCTAGTGTAGGTGGGATAGGTTGTTAGTGGTTTAGTTTGAGGGGGGGGGGGGGTTAGTTTTGGATTGGGAGTGTTGGGGTGGAGGTCTGATTTAGAAAGATGGTGGGGGTGGAATTATGGAATGTTTTTTTGTTGTTAATGTTGGTTGGGAGACATTAGGCTAGGGTAGGGGGTAGGATTATATCTTTGTCTTGGTTCTGATTGGGTGGGGGTGTATATGTTTCATATGGGGGTAGGTTTAGTGATTATGGTTGGGGGTAGGTTTGGGGGGATATGTTCTAGAGGATTTATTTCATTTGTTGGGAAAATGTTTAGGGCTTGTTCTAGAATGGGGGAGTACGTGGTGGGGGATAGGTTTAGGGATTGGTCGGGGGTAGGTTGGGGTCGTTGAATAAAAAGGATGGGGCCCTAGGATTAGGGCGGTGATTCAGTTTTGGGATAGGGAAGGGTTAGGTTTAGGGCTCGGGCATGGTGTCGGGGGTGGGGGGTTTAAGGAAATGGGATGGGGGGTTGGAGAATGTAGGGGAGCGGAGGGAGTATGTTTATGGATGGGGTATGGGGTAACATTTGGTATCAATTTAGTTATCGGGGATTGGATTAGAATTTGATCCAGGGGTGGGAATAATGTTTGATGGTAGGATAGGGCTAGTGTGGTTTAGAAATGAAGTTACATGGGTTATGGGATTAGGGTGATAGAGTCGGGATAGGTTTAGGGGGTTTATGTCTAAGCATCTAAGGGTGTTGGATTAGTTGGATTATTACTAGGGTAGTGTTAGTGGGATTATGGATTAAGGGATGAGGGGTTATGGGTTTATGAAGGATAGGATAGGGTTAGGAATATGGGGATGGGGTTGATTAGTTCTGTGGGGGTAGATTTTTGTAGGCGTAAGTTCTGGGGCTAGGGGTAGGTTTAGCACATTTTCTATGTCTCAGGCTATAGGATTTGGGATAGTGCATGGGATAAGGGAGTGTGTCATGGGGGGGAGTACCTAGGACCAGAGGGGACATGGGGATAAGGGGTTAGGTGTGTGGGTTTAGGAGGTCCAATGTAAGGGTATATTTCAATGGCATTGGTGAATTAGTGCCATCATTTGTGTATTTTATGATAACCAGTATTCATGGTTTTGAATATTAAACAATGAAATGTAACATCATGATTTTTCCTCTTCATAACACAGTATGGGATAAGGTTCCAAGATTATTAATCACACTATAATTTCATTTCATTTCTCTGTTATGATTATTTATTATTCATTGTGGCATTAAAAATTTTCTTAATGACTGCCTAGGCATGTTGGTAGACTCTAACCATGGAATTTTGGTTTCTGCACCTAATTCCATTGAGAAAGAGGTCTTGACAGTCACACACTAATTGTATCTAGAATATTAATTAAATAACATATCATCATTTTATTTATATAATGTGGAATAAAAATTTGTCTCCCATGTGGTTTAATTCATATTCATGTATACATGATCTCCTTTATTCGGTCACTAGATATACGAGATAATATAATGTGAGTATAATCATTAATAAATATTTATATTTTATTTAGTGAATAAAATATTCATTATGTTTTTGGTGAATAATGTAGTGAAATGTATTTAATGAATTAATATTCATTAACAAGCCATTGATAAATATTGTGGAGGAGTGGATGATTGAGTATAATGGTCTGTTGATAAATAGTTAATACTAAATTTAATTTAATTAAATAATATTTATTTTAATTTTCATTTTAAGTACATATCCAGAAATAATAACAATATTATTATTATGATTTGACATGTGGTTTCTCAAGGTATTAAATAAATAATATGGGTCAATTATGCAAGTATTCATTTCTATCCTTAATGATATATAAACTGAATTATATCACATTCTGATGAAGGGAATTCTTATGTTTGGTTGTACCCAAAAAATGGATAATGTACATGTCCTGAATGTACATGATATTTCTTGTATTCCATATGTTACATGAGTACACTCTATATGAGTATTGTACATGTAGTATAGATTCAGAGATGTATTGACATTGTTCCATCTACGGTACATTTTTATGAATAGTTAATTATAAATAAATTTATGTAATTTTTTAAAATAATCATTGACGGGAATATCATGGAAATTTCGTTAAGAATTAATATAACACAATTGAATAATAAAACGATATAATTAATTGATGTTAGAATTGTTTTTCATAAATAATAACATTTAACAATTCAATTATAGTTTAGTTAAATGTGTAATTCATTTCCTAAATGTGGATGATCATTATAATAGACCATCCCATTTTATGTGATTGGATGCATTTAATTTATTACTAAATTAAAATTTTGGCCATTGAGACTTCTCATCTCTCATTATGTAAGGTCCTATGCGGGCATGGATTTTTTTCATTAAATCTCCCCCCTACTCTATCTGAGAGTAACACTATATGTAATGGATGAAGATACAATGATAGTGGATTCAATTTAATTTTTTAAATGAGCTGAATCCAATCCGAGAGAGATACATAGCTGGACTAGTTTAATGGTGTAACACAAACCTTAATTAGCTCAAGTTGTTTTCCCCAATGACAATTGTTAGTTTATCAACCACTAGATAAACTAATCATCAGAAAAATATCATGATTATACTGCTTTATTGATTTATTTCTATCAACTATCATGGTAATTTAATGATGGATGTTTTTCATAATCGCATATATTAACGAAATTAAAGAGCATGCAATATAGAAGTAAAATAAATTAGATTATGAATTAATAATATATATGATTTGTTTAATCACTTATGTAAACCCATTTAACAATAAAATAAATGTGATGAATAGATTAATTTTAAATTTACACCTAATGGATGAAATACATCAATTATATATATTAAATAAGTACAATGTTTCACTAAGTTAAAATCAAAAAATACTTAAAAGTGATTTACTAGAAAATATTTGGGGGATTTAAATTATCATCGAATTATATATTTATGCTTTGGATTTACATAATATAGGTTACATAACAGTTTGAAATCCAATGATGGACTTAGTGTAAATGAGAGGAAACGGTTTAGGAAATCCAATTTAGGGATTTCCGTAATGGGGTCTCAACTTGATATATCAAGTAACTGAGTTAATATAGCTGTCATTTGGAATGCCTTCTTAAATCGATTCAACAATATTGACTGACAAACATATGGGTATTTATTAGGGGGATATGGATCATTACTACTACAATATCCATAAAATAGAATATTCAGAAGAAAATGGTGGGGGATATTGGTATGTGATAAAATAGAGGGACAATTATAAATATAATAATAATTTTTATCTATATTTTATCATTTAATGTTACAAAATTATTGTAATATTTTTAGTATAAAAATCAGTAAAATGAATTCAATAATATCATGGTGATCCATTATTGATAAGGGCAACCTTCTCACTAACACAAATTTCAAAGAGTGGAAATTGCACAAATGTGTTATACTTTACCATGATTTTAAATTGAAATTGCTGGAAGAAAATATTAATAAATAACATTGTAAATACGCTAGTGATTAAGAGTTAACTCTCTATGGGAAATATAATGATGATTATATATGTGATTAGTGTTTCATGCAACAATCCATGAAAATTGATCTTTTGAAGCAACATGAGGATATGGATGTGTATAGAATGATGTCTCATCTTTTGGAACTATATCAACATCATGTGAGAGAACATATTTTTAAGATCTCCAATGTTTTTTTATAATCAATCATGGAGATTCTGTGGTAGATGGTCATCATTTAGGCAATATTATTACCTATATTGAACAAATTGATATCAAGGGGATTATTATCCAGGATCATTTGTGTATAGACCTCATAATTTCATCACTATAAAATCATTTCTCTAGTATTATTATAATTATATTATTAGAAATAATGAGTTGATTCTTTCCAAAAATCATACATTGACTCGCAAAGTTGATAAGAACATGGGGCATGACAAACACATGATCATTATTTTGAACAAGAAATGGATGAATAAGGAAACACGGATGAAGAATCATAAGAGGTCTATATCTCAATAGAAATATTCTTCAAGAATAATAATATCTAGATTTTGTATAAGGAAAACAAGGCATTATGATTTTCATGTGAAATTGCAGTGCACTAGTAGAGGGACTACACCGAGATTCATGGGCATGCTAAAGGTGATTTTTTATGATGTCTGACATTTTATTATATACACATTAGTTATTAAATAATTATTTTGGTTCTACCATATGTATTAAAATGTATTAATCAAGTTATTTTTTAAAAATTTTAGAGATGAGGTTGTTTTAAGTGTTGTTAAGTGTGTAAGGATATCTCCTTTGGCTATTGGCGACTACCACATTACATTTCCAATCATAATGATTTTGTTTCTAAAATATTTTTATTATCTACCTATGGTTACCAGGAACATAATTTATGTGTCATAGCTAGATATAGATGGGTTCATTTTATACTATTTGAAATTAAAGTTGTCTCTTTTTTAAATATATAATATTATATAGTATGAGAAGTTTAAATTACATTCTTTTGGATTTAATTAATAAAAGAATCTATTTAATATTGATTAAGAATCATGATCACATGACTCATATAACACCCATCTAGAGAATCAACATCTTGTACCGGATAATGAAAAGTATTTGAAAAATCTCGTTCAAGATGGTTATTTAGTCTTTTCAAATCTAAACCAACTTGAATGAGTCATTATCATTTACATTAAAAAATTACTCAATGACCATTCAATTTAAAGGTTGAAAGGTACACATAGCTTTGAGTATATGTATACACTGTTGCTTGTGGACCATTTATAGTAGATTCTAGTAGTGTTAATTAATAAATTATAACTTTTACTGCTATCTTGAGTAGATATATTTATTTCTAATTGATAAGGTATAAGCCTGAGTGATTTTAGAAATTAAAGGAATTCAATAAGTATGTAGAAAATAAAATTTGAAGTAGAATAAATAAGATTTGATCAGATCGAGGGTGTCAATTTCTTAACTAGAGGTTTATCAACTATCTACCAGAGTTTAGGATTCTATCTATACTCACTCCACCTTAAACACACCCGTGAAACAATGGTAGAAAAAGGTAGAAGCATACCATTTTAGACATGATAAGGTATATGATAAACCTTGAAAATTTTCCACTACCCTGTTGGGGATATGTATTAGATATCGCATCATACACACTAAATCGAGTTCGATGTAACTTGTAAATTAGAATTCCCTACATGTTACGGAGCGGGAAAACCCTATTTTTTTCATAAAAATGTATGCGATTTTGAGACGTTGTATAATTCCATATCTTAAAAAAATAGCAATGTGGGGACCATACTATATGTTTATATTTTATCATAATGAAACAGTGGGATACTACATATACAACCCATATGATGAGAAATTGAGTGTTTCCAAAAGTGGTGTTTCTCATTATTGGGTGAACATCCTCAAAAAGTATAGGAGGAGAAAGATTAACATTGATGATGTTGATGCACTATATAAAGAAGAGATAGTAAATAAAATGATTCCACATATCCCAATAGTAGAATTTGTTCATAAAACTCATGTATTTTGTAAGAGTGCATGAGAGCTAAGATAACCAGGGAGCTATGGTTTTCTATTCACTTATAATGACGACTAATTATTGATATAAAATGATGATCCAATATTTTAAAAATAATAATTAGAGGGATCAAAAGATGTAATATGAAAAAAATGAAGTGAGAAATGGAATCCATGTATCATATCCATGTCTCTGTTTTGGTCCTGCATCAATTGATGTAAATTATATAGGGAGAAAATGGGTATTCAAGAGATATGTTCACATTGAAGGTAATGTAAATTATTATATAGAAAGGTTAGTGGGTAATGAGTTTACAAACATCATATAATTGACTAATATGAAACCTTTTCCCTAGTTTCAATGTTTAAATCCATCATAATTTTACTCTCTATAATATCTTACATTGACTAAGATATTTTTCAGATGGATGTCAAAACAACATTCTATAATGGGAACCTTTCGAATAATTCCTTTATTAGATAAACCAAAGGTTTTGTGACTCAAGCTAAGGCCAAAATAATTTTGAATTTGTATATAATCATTTAATGATTTAATAAAGCAAATAAGACCTAGATTATTCTATTCGATGAAGAAATAAATGAAATTGGTTTCATAAAGAATGTATGTAATCAACGTGTTTAAAAGAGGTTTAGTTGAAATTCTGTTGTTATCATATTATTATATTTTGAAAAAATATTACATATTGGAAATGATATATCATCTTACAATCTGTTATGTACTGGATAAACAAGTGTTTCTCCATTAATTAAATAGGTGAAGCATACAACATTCTAGGGATCATGATCATTCATGATATATCCAAGAGGTTTTATAGGCTAATTCAAAGGACATATGTTGAAAGGATATTAAAGAGAGTTAGTATAGAACAATCTAAGATGGGATTAGTTATAGTTTCACATGTTTTATATCATTCAATGATAATGTGTCATCAGATACAATAGGAGATTCAGAGAATGATTAAGATCCAATATGCATCAATGATTGGATAAATCACATATTTAATGTTATATACAAGACATGAGGTTATCTTTTCATTGTGCATGATTGGTAGATATTAAGATGATCTAGGATAACTTCATAAATCTTCTATTATGTCTATCCATGATTATGTGAGAATAACTAAGGATATGTTTCATGTGTTTTAAGGATAAGATGATATGATCATTAGTTGATATGTTGATTCTAGTTTTAAATTAGATCTAAATGATTAAAAAACAGTAAGGATATTTTTTCTATATCAATAGAGGATCTATGAGATTGAAGAGTTAAATGAAGATTGTTATTACTGATTCAAAAAAAATAGTATAAGTATATAGACGTTTTTTATGTAGACAGGGATGTAATTTGGGTAAATATTTTTTCAGTTGCTTGATTTGGTTCCTAATTGTAATGTACCCGCCATATTGTATTGTGATTATATTCTAGTGGAAGATCATGACAAATATTCAGTGACACACTATTAGAAAAATAACATACTATGAATTTATTACTTCTTGAGAGATTTTTATCCGAGGGGTGATGTTTTAGTATGTAGAGTAGGCACAAAATAAAATCCGGCAGACCCCTTGACTAAATTTACATCTCATCAAGTGCGTGATTATCACGTGAGAGCTAGTGCATTGATGTTTGTTAGTAGTGGAATCTAGTGCATGTGGGAGTCTATTAGAGTTATTCCAAAAGAACAAACTTTTGTATTCAATAGGATTAATTAAATTCATTGTTTTTAATATTAATAATCATTTTGACACATCTTCGTTGTTCTTTTGTGTAACATAATATGTGATAATTTCTAAAGAGTACTTGTCAAACTAAAAGTTTTTTATAATTCCCTCCTATGATGAGAAACTAGATGTGATACATCATTATTCTTAAATGAATGTTCTATATCCAGACGATATAATTTTTGGGACACAAATGATACAAGCTCATCGGGTTGGAGACTCATAGACATTGAGGCACCTTCTCATGTGGTACACCTGTGTTAATATCTATTGTATAATATTAAGAGAACATGACCCGCAAGTATGAAATCCTCATTTGTATGTGTCATTGGATGTTCCTATCTATGTAAATCCATATTGTTCATTAGATTAGTATATTATTATTAATTATTATTCTGGCTCACATGTCATTATTTTTTATATGAGAACTATGATGATATATGTCCACAATGAGTTTGGATATGTAGGGTGCTTTATGAGTAATATTACATTAATAAATAATGTGAGAAAATATTTTTTATTATATTATTTAATATAATTTTATATCTCAGGCATTTTGATAGAAATTATATTGTTTAAATAAATTGATGACCATGTATTTCTATAGAAAACATCATTTGTCATGAATTTATAGAATGATACATCGTTCAAATATGTTGATGGAACAGAAATTCAACCTAATTTGTTATTGATATCATGGAAAATAGATTATATTACACAGTAAGCATATGTACAAGTTATATTTTATTTGGGAATTATATTTTATACCCAGGGGTTCCTTGGCATGTTTCATGATGATAACTAAGGTGTTTAGGCAGAATCAATTAATGCCACTTTGAAATAGGCAAAGACATTCAAACAATATGTGTCTCTAGAATCTTTGTTAAATAATATATATTAATTTTATATTTAACAAGGTGATTGAATATTATTATCACACATGGTTTAATAATTATTCAGGTTTTCTTGATCTTATTTATTTTTTACTAGTTAATGGAGATAATATAATTTGATTGGATTATTTAATAAATTTTTATATTTTATTTTTTGAATGTAATATTATTTATTTTTTTCTGAATGATGAAGTTAAATTTATTTAAAAAATATATTTTCATTTCTCAAGGACAGATAAATTTTGTGGAGGAATGGAAAACTGAGTTTAGTGGTCTGGTGAGAAATAAATAAATGAATATTATGTAATTAATTAATATTTAATTTAATTCCATTGTAAATAGAAAATTGGGAAAAACTAATAGTAATTTTATTATGAATTTTAATAGGGGGTTTCTAGTGATTAAATACATAATATGGGTCACTTGTGAAATTATTTTTTTCAATCACTAGTTATATTTAATCCCAATTATTTCATTTTCTGAATATGAAAAATTCTTTATTTTGGTTTTGCATATCAAATTTGAAGAATCCTATAAATCCCTACAGACATCCCTTCCCAATGAACACTTTGATTGAACTAAGAGTGATCATAATCCACCTCCCACTCTCAATTCAAGAGATATCAATGAAAAATAAATTGAATTAGTTCATGAGGAGATCAAACATGAATGATGAAAGTGATAGGATATGTCATGCTATCTCACATATATTCCTACCTTGATGTTTGCGGATTTTTTTAACATGTGTGGATATCCACCAGGGGGAATATTTTTTGATTACTACATCCCATTGACAATGAAACACATATATATTTTCAAAGGCATCTTCCAAGAAAAAATTCCATCAAAGTAAGTATTTAATTAATTACATATATTTTAAATGATATGTGATGAACCTAACTCGAGGTTTTTTTTTCTATAAATTTTGTATTTTCCATAGTTCAATTTAATAGATCATGATGTTTATCATGGTGTAAATCTCATATTGAGCATCAATCTTGACAAAAATAATTTTGTGGAAGGAACCATCACACACTTCTTTTTTGCCCATAAAATACTAGTTTTGGGGGATTAAGACCAAGGGTTTGTTGGGTGTTGGGTTGCGAGGGTTTGGATGCATTTTTATTTCGTGCGTCTTGGGTCATGTAGGGTTGAGGGGGCATGTTTTGGATTGGCTTTATGTGGGGATGTATGTGGGAGTGGGTAGGTATATTATATGTGTATGTGGATATGTTTCTAGTTTGGGACATGGTGTAGGATTAGTGCTAGGGTTAGTGGTGCGGTTGAGGGTAAGGTGGTAGGGTTAGTGTGGTGGGTAGGTTAAGGGATTGGGATTGGTTCTTGGGGGAGGGTAGGTTTAGGGCATGGGATGAAGGGAGGGGGTGGGAGTCTGGGAGGGTTGTGGGTAGGTTTATGACTTGTGTGGGGGTTGGATTTAAGATGGTGCTGGGGGTAGGTTTTGGTCTTGGGTCAAGGTTGTCTGTTTTGGGTAGGGGTATGGGGTGGGGTGGGGATTTAGGACCACATATAAGGGTTGGTATAGGGCTTGGACTTAGTGGGGGTTGGGGGTCGGTATAGGCATAGGGTTAGGCAGTCTAGGGAGGATTATGACATATGGGAAGGGGGTTGATGGATTTTCGTTTCTATGGTCATGCGGTAGGATTAGGGTGGTTGGTTCGGGTAGGACACGGGGAGTATGATTAGGTTTTGTTTTGGGCATAAGGGTGGGGGTATGTGGGGTTGGATACGATTAGGGCTAGGCTCTGGGGTAGGGTTATGGCTAGGCCAAGGGGTTAGGTTTGAGATCAAGGACGAGGGGTGGGGGATGAGGTGTGGAGACCAAGGGGTAGTGCAAATATATGGGACCCAGGTAGGACTGGGGGTTAGGACTAGGTTTCAGGTAGATTATGATCATGGGCTTATTATCATGGCTGGATTAGGGATATGGTTGGGGTTGTGGGTAGATCTAGGGTCGGGGATGGTCGGCGTAAGGATAGTATCAGTGGGGTTTGTCAAGGACACATACTACCAATATTTCATGTATTTGTGATGGTTAATTTATGACGATGAAATTACCCACCACAAATAGTTCTTGTGTGTGGACTATTTCATACAAATGTTTTATTCCATCGCAAATAGTCATTATTTTCAAATGAATTCTAATTTTATAAAAAAATTATTTTTGAAGGGTTTCCAGCCACCAAAAAAAATTTCCTGGAAATAATATTAAATGGACTACGATTGAATTCAATGTCCATCACAATTATTTTTCACCGATTTTTTTGGGATAGAATTATTTCTATTAAAATTAACCCATTGTAAAATTTATCAGGTTTTAATAGTGTAGACACCCCTCTTTTATTCTTCCTCTATTCTCTCATCCCCTCTCCTAAACTACTGAGAAATGAAACCCTACTAGCCACCCCTCTCTGTGTAGCCCTAGAAACATCAATTTCTTCTTATTTTTTCGTGATTTTACATCAAATCTACAATGTATAGACTCTCTTTATATCCTCCCACATTTTTCAGAGTATTTTTTATTGATGTTATAAACACTTGTTTCAAAAAACCAAGGAATATAATTTTAACCTATTTTTATAGTTGATTTGACATGTAGGGTTAATATAAATTAATTATTCCATATTTGAGTGTCTTAATTATGAATGACTTTTTTTAACTTGATTTTCAGTATTTTTCAAATTAATTTATCATTTAAAATAAACGATTATGGTTGTTTTTTATGGTTGCTGAAATGTTGTAATTTTATATTATTATTTGAAATTATATAATTATTGAAATATTCAAGATGTTAGTTTTCAATTGAAAATATGATGTGTTCGTTATCACATAGGTTGATTTTAATTTTTATTCTGTTTTAGGGTTTCTAGAAGTTTAGTATTATTTAACTCATTCATTGTTTCTTATTGTTTTTTTTGTATTCATTTTTTTGTTCGGGTTCAGAAAAAAATTCGTGCACGCATTTATGTATGTCTAAATATTTTTTCTATTTTATTTTTTTAAATTAAAATAATAAATTTGATGTTAATATAATTGATTAATATATTATGTAATATATATATATACACATATATTGAAATAAATAAAATTTATTGGTTTTTAATAATGATGAGAAAATTAATGCAATGAATTTTTTTAATAAAATGGTATTCAAAAGAATATTTTAAATAAAAAAATTTAACAAATTGGTTTAATGAAAAATAAGGATAATCTAAAATATCTAGTATTTATTAAAAACATATTTAATAACAGTTATGATAATTTTTTGATATATATTGTAAAACAATATAAAAAATAAAAAGACTTGTTAAAAACCAATAAAAAATGTTAATAATTAAAAATGTAGTATTTATTTAAATAATTAGTACAAATAATTAATTTATTTACAATATGTAACAATTAATTAGTCATTACTTTTAATAAATTTTTAATATTAGTGATAATTATAATATAATAACATTTTGATGAAAATTATAATAATATTCATTAAATTTTAAAAATTCATAATAATTAATATGAGTGTGGTATAATTTAAAATAATTATTAATCATATTTAATATATATGTTTTGAATACTCTCGACTAGTAGAACTGTTATAATCCACCTTGGGAAAAAATTATTAATTTAATATTTTTTAAATCAAAATAACTAAGAATTTAAATTAATTATTATTAACAAAATATGAACTCAAAACTATTTTTATTTTTTTTATAAATTTTAAATACAAGATATTCAAATTTAATTAAATTCAAAATTACCCATCAGTTAAAAACAATAATATATATATATATATATATATATATAAATTATTAATATTTCTATATATTTTTTAGAAATGAGTTAGAATTTATTTTTTTAATTAATATTAATTAATTAATTAATTAATTAATTATTATTATTATTATATATATAGTAATTATTAAAATTTTAATAATAATATAAATAAATTAATAATAATGATTGCATAATTTAAAATAATTTAATGAAATTACAAAATTGTATTAATAATATTCATAACATGATAAAATTGTAATAATAATATTGATACAATAATTTTTGAAATTACGATATATATATATATCTAATAATTTATAAAATTTTAATAATTTTAATAATTATTATAAATAAATGCATAATAGTAATTAAATAATTTATTATAATTTGTAATGATTAATTATAATAATTACATTTTTAATAATAAGAATCATTACAAAATTATTAATATTCATTACATAATTTAAAATAAAATTATATATATATATACTAATTATTAATTAATTAAAAATAATTTAAAATTAATATTTAATTAATTAAATAAATATATATTAATAATTTGTATACTTATGATATCATATATTATTATATAAATAATATATAATTATTTAAATAATATTATTAAAAGATAAAAAATGATACCCTCATGTGTAAGTTAATGAAACAGTCGACACATACAATTTTTATGCCACAACTAGGGTAAACCCTACAACCCTGACCCAACGATGGTATCAGATTGTTAAAATAATAAATAATATTCGATATTCATTTAATTTTAATGTGAAATTATTATAAAAATATTTAATGAATTACCCTCACTTGAATTTTATCGAAAGATTCGATACTAACAAATGTATTGTTGTGTCTAGAGTAAAACTCATATTCCAGAACCAATGGTGGTCTCCGATATATCATATGATCAATATTTTGAGGGATACATTAATTTTTAATAAGATGTTATAATAAAAATATTAAATGAAATATTCTCTCTTACAATTCCTTATGTTCAAAAATAGCATGTCATGCCTTGGGTAATCCTCACATCTCATAACGAATTGTGGTCTCTAATTTCACATATTAGACACCATTAGAGAGATATTATATTATTTTGATAAAATATCTTGTGTCTTATATAATATATATTATATTTTCATTCATTAAGAATTGATCGCCTATGGGCCCCGTAATCCAGTCCAAACCATTTCCTCAAATAGATTATACTTCAACGAATATTTCATGGTGATGAAAATGAATAATTATTTGAACCTAGACCATGTGATTAATATTAATTATCTATATTTTAGTTGTTTTATAATATTAATATGGAATCAAGAAGTAGACACCAATTTCAATTATGCAATCATGATTGAATTAATCATCAAAAAAACCAAAATTGATATTGTATAAATCTTGTCTTCCATGATGGTTTCGAAGCTTTTATATCATTTTCACTATAGAATAAAATGTTTGTTTCTAAAGGATAATTTAAATGGCCACTTCAGAAATGTGATCTTAGGATATTTGAATTGTTTGAAAAAGTTAGAATTCATCTTTTTCATTTCATTTTTGGGAAGGATTATATTTTTTTATCCAACATGGAAAAAATTATTCAGTAGAAAATAAATTTTTTTTTGGTTCTAGATCCATTATTTTAGAATTTTGTAAATGATGTTTTTGGTTTATCTAATCCTAAAAAAAACCTAGAATGATATTCCCATTCCGGTATCTGATCCTTCTCAGGTTTACAGTTTGATGAAATCAATATTGAAGTCCTTATATCCTGGAATGTAGATGACCAAACATGAATTTGTTATAAGTTTATGTCTATTAAATTAGATTTCGGAATGTTTAATATCTATTTTTATTAGATTATATATTGGTTTAAATCATTGAATCCATATAGAAATACATTACATGAAATTTTCTTTGAAAGTACGAGGTTGGTTCATAATTTGGGTCATAATTATACGAATATTCATTTATTTTCAAATTATTTCATCTTATGTTATGGTGATTATGAATCATTTATTAACATTACAACATGAGTAGAATATAGGTATAAATAGGAACAACATGGAAAAGACTATGATCCCAGGAAATAGCTAAGGTATTTTCCAATTACACATCATTTACAAAATTTATTTATGTTTCTAAATGCATCTGGAGTGATAACATAATAGAAATAAAATATTTCCATAATTAAAATATTAAGTCATCCATTAGATGGTGATTCTGGAAGAAATTTGATCAGAATTATCATTCATTTTCTTCACAATAATGTTACATATTGTTGTTCCTTTGTACCGATTGTTTTCGTCGATTTAGTGCTTACGAAAGTCAACAATATTGTTGATATATTTTCATTACTCCATATAATTTACTCCCATGAATTTGGATGAAGGAACCATACATTTATTCAGTACTTTTAATTCTTGGACATCCAATGAAGAATATTATTTTTTATTTGAAGCCACTAATTGAATAGTTAATTTAATTATGGATAAACTATGTCACTACATTTTATATAGCTACAGATCATAATTTTAATGTGAATGATGAATTATTATGGGAAATCAAGGACATTTTGGAATATGGAATGTTATCAGGATGGATCACATATAGTCCAAAATCAAGTATGTATATCTTGGATAAGAAAAAAGCTTTAATTCTTTGATTGGGGAGATTAGTTAGTTATTTTGACTATTACCAGATATTTCTTCTCCCGGATAACCATTATCGAATGAAAAATATTAGTTTTACAAAAGGAGTAATTGAAATAGGTAAACATCTAGTTGTGATCATAGTTAATTAGGTTAAATCTATTTTCTCTATGTTACCTCCTATTACATTTAGACTAATAAATAATTAACGAAAAATAAATGGTTTTAGAAGAGATCATATTTTGATAAAGAGTATTATATTTTGAAATCTTTTATATTAGTCTGTTTTGTTTGTTCATCGTATATTAGATGTAATAAATATTGACAATAATATTATTGATAAAATAATTTATATCATATTGGATATAACTGGTGAGAGAATAAATAATGTAAAGTAATAGTTAGATTTTTAAAGATTTACTGATGTGCTAAACATTAATTGTTAAATGAGGAAAGATCACATAAATTAATGATGCTGAAAGAAGCACACTCACTAACTAAATATAACAATTTATTATTATTTGAATGTATTATATAAGTTTTTACCAGATGTTTATTCTTCTAATTTGACTCATTTTGTCAGAAATGGGAATATAATAGGGTTATAAATCAATGATTGTAATGTCATAATTTAATTAATATTTCCTTTTGGTCTTAGAGGGCTGTTGAATTCTACAATCTGGCACCAGTTGACTGAATTATCATATATTATCAATCGTATTTTTGTAGAAACATCAATGTATGATGCATTGTGATTGATCAAAAAATATTTTTTTAACATTATGTAAATTGTAGAGAATATTCCAACAATGATTCTTTGATTCCATGAAACATGTAAAACATCATTTTCTATATGCATATTAATGTGGAGGTCAAGTACAATTATGATGGATTCATTCATTTGAGAGATGTATGAAATAATTAGGGATGACATTATGTAAAAATTCATCAGTTGATTGGTAGATTGTAGAAGCATAATTATTTTAGAATTTTCTATTTTATGCTCTTATTATTTTTATTTTGAATTTTCTTCAAAGCACAATTTCATGGGTCACAAGAGAGAAAATGGTGATGAACTCATAGAACATCTGTTGTATGTTTTTAATTATCCCGAGCTGGGTATGGTTATTATTATGAATGATGAATTACAAATGATTAACAACAAAATGCTGATACATATGTTCTGATGAATTTTGATGATATATCACGATTTGGGATCAAAGTAATGATATTTTTTATTATTTTGAAATTTTTTTATAAAGAATTATTTTATTTAAAATAAATTTTTCTTAAACTATATGATAACAATATCAGAAAATAAATTATAAAAATTACACCTGATTCCCTTGGAGAATATTATCAACATGGTTTTTCATTTGGGTTCAAATACATGTATGTTATTTATATTTTGATTGAATAATAAATCAATTTTTCCAATATTTCTTGTTATTAATAATTTTTTATTTTTAAATGAAACACAACATGAAAATAAAATTGATAGTTGATTATGTGTTCACAAAAAAACCTCTGTTGAAATTGGTAAAATCCTATAATCAATATGTGGTAAATGGATTTCTATTTTATAGACACGTATATGGAGAAAGAATGAAGTCAATAAATATTTTTTTGATTAAAATGATATAATTATAAGGAACGTTGAGTTGACATTATGTTATGTTGGATTAATTAATTGAGTTATGTTATTTTTGTCAAAAGTATATAAAATTGTTTAAATGTCATTGGTTTAATACAAATAATGTTTTTTGAGTTCATCAAATCTAAGGAGTAGTTGAAAGTAAATATAAAAATATTATTGCATGAAATGAACCATTTATGTAGGCACATCATGTTTAATATGTAAATTACTATGTTTTTTTGAGAGATTTGAAGGAGTGTTGGAATGTAATAAAAATGGGATCATGTGAAAATAAATTTATGGAAAAAAGGGTTACATGAAACATAAAAATATTGAAATTTTTCAAAATAAAACAAATCATGTATCTCTTTACAGATGAGAATTCAATATTGAAAATCACACTACAATGTTATAGGTTGATGAGATAGGTAATGTGGATGAATTATGAAGGGGTGATGACAAATAAATTGATATGGGAGTTCATGATGTAGATGGTGAAGATGACGAAATTTATCTTGATGAAAATCATCAAGAGGATCACTATTGATTTATTATATTTAGTAGTTTAGTTTCTGTTGATTGTTATATTTGGATAATTTTTATTTTTTTATATTTGATATTTTTACAAACAATTTTCTACTGGTAATATTATTTTATTTTACATTTTTTTGTTTCATATATTTGATATATGTATAAATAATTTATTACATGTAATAATATTTGATTTAGATGGTTGAAGATGATTCCAATAGTCTATTTTGTTCTCTCACTTACACAAGAATTCATGCCGATGAGTCCTATTCAATGGAGCCTCAGGATGATGTGCCTATTAACAATGGGCATAGTCTTTCCCAATTGAGGATTCAAGATTTTATTCCCTAGAGATGTCCATCCATTTATTTTGATCCTCATTTACAAAGGTATATTTATTTCATTATGATATTTATAATATATTTACTTTTACTATTAATTATGGAAATAAATTTATGATCATTTTTTTTATTTTCATAGTTTTTTCATTCAGCTATTTAAAATTTTTGGGAGATTCTTTGAAATTAATTTTCATAGTTAGGTGGTGTCATGGGACCTAGTTCACATCATTGTGCTGAAATATATTTTCAACCACTAAATTCTACATTATAAAATAATAATTAATTTTTAAAATTTATTTAATTACTATCACTTTTTTTCAGAATTTATTTTCTATGATTCTTAATAGCCGAGATGTACGATATGAGATGCATTGGATATTCTGTGTTGCCATTATCTTTAAAAATTATCATGGACATTATTTTTATATTTATTATTTTTTGTCATTATATTTAAACAAAATTTATGAGTCTATGAATTGTCAATCACAACATCATTAAAGAGAAGGTGAACAATATTTCACTCCACATGTATGATTATTGAGGGGATCTATATGTAGGTGACTTTTCTAGGTGTCATTAATGGTCAGATGATTTTTATTGGTTATCAACTAACACCTAGGGTTATTATATTACTTCTACTATAGCCTCAGTTTGCATGATGGGAGCACATGGATAGTCGTCGTCAATGCTGTCATCTTCTAGAAATTATGAGGGTTTGTTAAGAGCTCAAGATGAGATTATAATGCAGATTTAGAAAGAGATGGATGAGAATCCTGAGCAACATTGTCTGAGAGATGATCAATTGATGGAGTATATACAGCTACTTATGCATGGTGTCTATAGGGATTTACACATCTAGTTCAACAAGTGATCATCCCCATGGTCCATTGAGTGATCTTCCACCACCCGATGACAATTGATGATTTCTAAATCTTCATGATTGGTTTGTAATTTTTTATGATAATGATATGTTTTTTGAAATTATGTATTACTATTATGTCTATTTAATTTATTTTTTAATTGTTTTTTAATAAAAATAAATATTTTTTTAATTTAATAATTAATTTTAAAAATAATAACTTTTCTAATGAATTTCAATTCATTTAGGTATTATTAATGAAATTTCATTTAAAAATTATTTTAACTATTTCAGAATATATTTATATATTCAAAATTATTATATTTTAATTAATTCTAATATTTTAATTTATTATAAATTATTTTTAGTAATTTTTACTATATCTATTTTTCAATTAATATAAATTTTTAATAAATATTTAATTAATTTAATGGTTTAATTTTTTTAAAATCTTATAATAAATTTTCATTAAATTTTTAATTTTAAATTCATTTTATTTTTAGGAAAACTTATTATTTGGGATATACCACTATAATTGCTAACATGAAAATGTTATGATTGTAATTTGTGACGAATGGACCATACATCATGATAAATTACTTTTTTTAATGGACTAACATGAATAACTATAATTCAGATGCCATTTATTGTGACTATGTATTCACAATGGAATCCTATAGAAAATGACTTGTTGCTATGAGAATCCATAATTAATAATCCATCAAAAGTAATAAATTATTTAGTACCTAGGGGTGGCTATGGGGTTGGGGAGGGTTGTATGTCTAAGGGGGATTTGGTTGAGGGATGGTTTACATGGGATGGGGCTATGATTGGTCGAGGGAGTGGGATTTGGGTTGGATTAAGGATAGGGATGGAAAAGTGTGGATGGGTATGTTTAAGGATATGGGGGTAGGATCAGGAATGGTTCAAGGGTTTGGTTTAGGGCCTATGATGGTGGGTGGTCATGGGGGTTGTGGTGGTTTCAGTTTAGGGTAGTGGTTGGGGAGGGTCATGAAAATGCCCAACATCCAGTAAACCAGTGACAATGGTTAATTTAATTTATTGATACTAGATATAAGGTAACACATATACAATGACATAATAGTATAATAATATTCTTAATCTAGATACAACATGAATTTCAAAACAATAGAAATAATAAAATACAAACTAGTATATTCTTTGAGAACACCATTATTTCCATTTTCTTTTCCCAACATATCAATAAAAATTCACTTCATGGAATACTGAGGAAGAAGAAACATTGGGAAGTGTGATCACATATTCTAAATATGTATATATTTACAAAAAAATAAATCAATGATCACATAATAATTAAATGAATATTGGTTTATGAGAATGTGATCATAACATTTGAAAATCATTCTTGAAATATCAAAATTCATAATATTGATCCATGAAATAAATAGTAGTTGTTAAATATACAAGAATCATAAAAGAATCAAATAGGATAATACATGAGGGAATAATATTGGAATAAAAATTGAAATTAGTGGAAAAAACACACGTATTGAATACATTTCCCAATGTAGTCAAGGAACAATTCAAAGGTTATCACAGTGTAATGGGTTCACTGCTCGAACAATCATATTAGTAAATGCCCAGTACCACAACCACCATAGTAGAAAAAGTTCATTTTCTAAAATTTCGTCACTACTTTTTCCATTCAAATTTATCTAATGAGATATAAATCATCTCCAAAAACATTGGAGGGAGATATATGTTCACCGATCACATATTAAAATTATATATATGTGTGATAAAAGGTCATAAAACATACATGATAACATATCATATAAAATAGACGGGTTTCAAAAACATATCACTATAACATAACCTATAAAAAATAAATAGGTTTCACAAATATTTAATCATTTAACAATAGAATAACCCATCAAAAATGAATATGGATTTATGATATTTTGATCGTGGTATAACTCATAGAAAATAAGAGGGTTTCATAAATATCTCTTCATTGTATAACTAATGGAAGAGAAATGGGTTTCATTAAAATCATTTTATATCAAATATAAACAATTCATGGTATGATTAATAATGTTATATGTGGTTCATGTGTCACAAGGTTGTCATCTTATATGGTATTTTTTTTAAAGGAAACATAAATTTTTTAGAGGATATTAATAATTTTACATTGATAGAATACTTTTTAAAATATAAAACATTTTAAAAATCTATTTTTCTTAATAATATAATAATATATAACACAAATTATATGTCATGAGGAATATAACCACTTTTTTAAGTTTATATTTTGACAATATAAGAACATTTCAAAATTATTTTCATATTAAAAACAGAATTTGTTGAATCATTTTCATAATCCCCTTCTAGGAATTTCATCATAAAATAAAAATAATCAAAATTATATTACAAAAGAATTTTATTTTTAAAATAAAAATGATATCCTATATATATTAAAATAAATAATTTTTCATGTAGGAAGATAATTTAATATATGATGTATACCCAAAAACACGGATTCTTTTAATGTTGTCTGTAGAAATATATAGATCCTTATTTATCAGATAAAATGAAGATTCCTTATTTATTTTCTAAAGTTAAACATGGGTAAATCTTACTTTTAACATTAACTATTTAATAGTATATCATTTATTAAAATATTTTTAGGAAGAATTATTTTTCAAAAATATTATTTTTTGACTAAAGTGGGAAATAAAATAAGATTTTAATAAAAACATTTTCATAATTATCATATATACAAAATAATAGAAATATGAATATGTTAACTGAATATATCTTTTATAAAAATATCTCGATAGAATTATTGGGTTTCTTGAGGAATAGATCAAACTATAGTATAATAGGAAACCCGGTCATTTACAATCGTGATAAATGATTATATTATAACGTTGAATCATTACATCCCAGTTACATTGATTTGAATGGCTGATGAATGAAAAAAATTAAATCAAATATAATATGTCATGACTGTAAATAATTTCATGATATTTTATGTCAATAATATTTATATACACTTCATTAAATATATAAGGTTCAAAACAATTCATATTTCTCAAATAATGAACATTGAGACAAAAATCCCATATCGGTTAGGTAACATTTGAACCATAAAACCCATGAAAGAGATATCCAAATATGGATATTTAATCCTCGATTATTTTTAGTATAATTAAAAATAAAAATATTAATTCTTTTTTTATAAATCAAATAATGTAAATATTTTGTGATTATAGAATGTGTCTCAATAAAAAAATAAAAGTGACAAAGAGATCCAATACTACTGGAGTAACTTTTGAATCACAAACTACATGAAAATATAACATTGATCAATTCTATAAATAAAATTAAATAATGTAAATTCATGATATTAAATGTAAAATGGGTAGTTTACAAAACACCAAAAAGAAACAAGTTGTCAACATGGCATAAGTCATAAAGAAATAAATGAGATAATAGAAATCCTATTACCTTATGTATTGAATTTCTTCACATGCATTAAAAATCCCATAAAATAAGTATGTATTTTTTATAAATAAATATAATAATCATAAACATTATTAAAAAATCATATGTGTACCCATTATAAATTTTGAAATCATTTTGTTAGTAATTACTTACAAAAATTCTTATTTGTTGGTTTTAATAGTTTAATTTATCATGATATGTTTTGTTCAAAATATCTGGTCCATGTAAATTGATAATCAATTTATCATCTTGATAAAGTAATTTATTTCATTAATATCATATATTTTCATTATAGAAATATTTATATTTACCCAAAATGTCAAGGATAACAAATAAAAAATGCACCATTCATGGAGACAGTTATTCGTACGTGCGCATGGACACTATTACCATTTTTTAGAGTATAGAAAGAAAGAAATGTAAATATTAATAATTAATTTAAATTTTTTTATTATTTATTATATATCCCAAATAGTAATTATCTATTATCCTTAATACAATATATTTAAGCATATGTGAAAAATGGATCACGTTGCTTCGCAACGCGATACTGCTTTGTACCCACAAACTATGTCATCATATATCCCATGGAATTTAAAGAAAATGGAATATATGATATAAAATTTTCATAACTATAATTATGATACAATTATATTTTAAATACCTTATATACATCAAAATATACATCGATGGAATGTCTTTAATGAAACCAAGCCATGTCAGTTATTCAAGGTGGTAGTCCTCCGTACACATGATCGATGTAATCATATCCCATTTGAGGAAAGATGACAAGGATATAGGTCAGAACCCTAAAAAATATCATATTATTTACAATAATTATGTTATTATATGATCATGGTTAAACATGAATTAGGATAGGTGTAGGAAAATAGAAAATAAATACACTTGTTGTAGAACGTTTCCTTCACTCAGCCAGCTTCTTTTCGTACACACTAAAATCACTCCATGCAAAGATTTTGACCAAAAATTGCATATTTGGTGTCAATATGGATGTTGGTAACTGATATTGTTAGGTTTGTAAAGATAAATATGGGTTTTAATGTTTGAATGAAACAGAAGATGGGTGTCTTTTAATAAGATTGGATAGTGGCACACTTGTAATTTTGTAAAAGAGTGAATTATAGACATTTTTATGTCAAAAGTGTAAAATAATTGTGTATTATTTATAAAATATTTGATAACATATAAATATGTCAATAATATGGGGTTTTCTAATGTTTCTAGGTTATTTTTAAACTTTTTTTTATTATTAAATATCATAGTAAACTCATTTTCTCCTAAATCACATTAATTAAGGTTAATTGTTTTCACCAATCAATATTATGATTTTTTTTCAATTTTTTAGATAATCTGAATTATGATGATTCCAAACATTGAATCCATTTTTAAAAATTTCATTCCTAATAGTGAAAATTTTAATTTTAATTTAATCTGTTATAAGAGATTATAAATATTGTTTTCAAAGTGAAAATGTTCAAATAATAAAAAAAATTATAAAAAAATGAATAGTAAATTTATTCCAATGACAAGCATTGTATAAGTATATATATAATAGAAATATTTAATCATTTTTCAAAATAATAAAATTATTTAATTGTTATTAAGAATCTTTTAATGAAAAGGTAAATTATGGATAAAACCAAGTACTTTTATCTATTCATGGAAAAATTGAAAAACTTATAAAAATTTTAAATTTTCAACAAAGGATATTTTTAACATTATGATTTGAAAGTATACTGTTAATTTTTCAATTTTATTTCTTAAATGGGAGGACATTTCATTTTGATAATTATTTTTCAAAATGCAAAAAAATTCTTGTTTGAAAAATAATGTTCTTAAGCGTATAATTGTATTGGATTTAATATCATGTCTATAAATTTGATTACATTAATTTAAAACAATTATTTTATACATATCTATATATTTAATTGAAATTCATTACTAATATTGAATAATATTATTTATAAAATATAATTCATTTTTTATCAGGAAAATATTTTTTTTATAAAAACATTTCCATTATATTCAGTTTGTTATTATAATAATTTATAATAAATTGAAGTCCAATGAATTCAAATTATAAAATTTTTTGTCATATTTTTTCATAAATTTGTTATTACTATTCATTTTTATCTTTCCAATGTCTATTTTATAATAATAATAGTATTATAATTATTAACATGTTGTTGTTGTCCTACAAAAATCAGTTTCATATGTAAAGAAATCATTCAGAAAAACATGATGTTGTATGTAACACAATATTGAATAAGTGTTTCATATACTAAATGGTTAAATTAGTTTTTCAAGTAATAAAAACTATTAAAAAGTTATATTTCACAAAATTGAAGGATTTTACATTCCTTCCCTCTTAAAATGATTTTCCCTAAAAACATTTCTTTTTCACCAATGGTTTACCATTTCATATTTCTTTTATAGAAAATAAAAATCTTAAAAAAATAAACTTTCCTTATAAAGGGAAATTTTTAAATATAATTTTTACATGAAGAGATACATAACTAGGGTTTCACGTAGAGTGAACATCGATGGGGAATTATGATATGAACATGGAATAAAAAAAATAATGAATACTAATAGATAAATACAATTATAAGAATGTGGGTGACCCATAGAAGGATAATTAATAGATAAAATAAATATTTTACGGGTTAAGATTCCTTCAATTCTTCAAAATGTATGTAAAAGTAATACATTTTAATCTCAACATCCTTTTGTTATGGTTAATATATCATTTTACCATTATATCTAATAATATAAGGAAATATACATACATGGAATGTATAACTTCATCCCTTAATAATCATTCACCATAGGGAAATATGATTCTCCAAGTGATGTGTATTCATCGTGGATTTTCCATGAATGAAAATTAAAACCATTGTTTAACATATAACATAATTCTCAAAAGGATAATATACTCTTCTCCATCCTTTTATATATTAACAAAATCTCTAACTGTTAACACATGATATTATAATTATGTATCCAACGGTCAACATATATGATTACAAAAATATTTAACCATAAGGATCATATAATATATTAAAACCCATAAATTTAGATTGAAGTTCCCTGTATTTCAAAAATAAACATACCTGTAACCTATAAAAAACGTTACGTAGCACTTAATTACATATAATTGTATATTAATTCAATAATTATATATTCTCTTGAATCATGGTAATTTATTTAGTTATAGTTATTACTTAATTAAAACCTGTATTCATTCAAGATAAACTATTTGTTTAGTTATTATATAAAATTATACATTTCTAATATAAACCATAAATAAAAAAATTATATAGAATCTACATAAGTTTCAAACCACTTTGACAACATATCACTATTCAGTTATAGGGTAATCGATACTATCAAATTTAATTTATACATATTAATCAACTTCTTATAATAATATCATTATACCCACATTCACAACATATTAAGGGTTATATTCCCCAAAGTCGTGTTTTTTCCATGAATATAATATTTCCTGCTATATTTAAAATTTACCATGTTCTTAATGGTTCCCTCAATCGAATGAAATGAAAAATCATATTGTGTGAATCCCTAATCACATGTTAAAACCACATAGTTTGAAAATTAATTTTTAGGATGTAAAAAACATGAAAAATTATTTTAAAACTCTTAAATCATAGGATTAAACTATTTCACCACATTAATCATCTATATAAATCCAGTATAATAGTTCATAATGAAAACGTGTATTTAGAAATGCATATCCCACAAGAGTGTCAAACTAGGTGCATTGTTAGGCTCATTGGAAGCCATAAATTCCGATCAAATTAAGCTCAATGTGGTGTTCTCAGGGTTTTTACTCATACATAAATCTATTCTATAAACACATACACTTTTAGTATCTATAAATTTATATATTTCTATATAAACAACATAATATATTCCTTAAAAAAAAATAGAACATTCATCTAATATTATATTCAAAATATATCTTAGGCTTATCTTCTTTAATCTATGTTTTCTTAAAGCTAGCTCACAATGTTTTTACAAAACATGAAATGATTCCAACTATAATTTTCCAAACTCTATTTACCCGAAAATGGTAATTTCATTATTTCATTGACAATAGATACAAGGTGTCACATCATAATTAATTATAAAATCTAGTAGTCATGGTTATTATGATACATAATAGTATTTCACACACATTAGAAAACAAAAGACACACAAGATAATGTTCATTAAGAGAACCATTATTAGCTTTATCCAAACCGATCCCAACAACCCTAAATATCATCATGTAATCATAGGGAAAAAATATCAATGGGAAGGCTTATATGCTCAAAAAGTGTATACATAAAGAAGACGCAATCAATTATCACATTATAATAACATGTATATAGTGGTATGAGAACATGAACATAAAATTTTAAAATCATACCTCTTATATGAAAGATCATGACTCTAACTAAAGGAATAATGATAAGAATTTTAAAATACATGATTCATAATAGAGTTACATAGTATAATCCATGAGAGTATAATACTGATGTAAAACATGAAATTTTTGGAAAACACGTAAACATTTAAAAGTATTTTCACAGTAGTCAAGGATCACTTACAAGGATATCATATATGAATGGTTTTACTCCCCAAACCACCATAATAGTCGATGTTTACTCCATAGAAAATCATTTTGGACTGAGTCCAGAATGAAAAACATCACTCTCTTTTCTAGTTCTTACAATTTCATTATATAAAAACATTACCCAATGCATTAGTGGGATTATAGGTCTCACTGATCTCCTAATAATATCATTGATACCCACTAAAAAATATCATAAAACATTCATCATATAATTACCAATATGAAATAGATGGGTTTAATAAACATTTCATAATAACATAACATATGGAAATGAAATTGGTTTCAAAAACCATTAATCATATTATGATGAAATATACCATGGAAAATGAAGTGGGTTTCATAAACATTTCTTCTTGTTATAACCATTGGAAAAAAATTAGGTTTCATAATAATTTCTTTTCGGTATAACCTTTGGAAGGCTAATGGGTTTTATAAATAATTATCCAACATAAATGTTAACCATCCATATAAATAATATGAATGTTATACACGGATCATGTATCCTTAAATTTCATCCTTTTTGAACATTTATTCTAAAATATAGTTTAAAATATTTGTTTTGAAAATCAAAATTTTTACTTAAAATTAAAACAATTTAAAAGAAAAACATTTTAAAAATTAGTTTATTCAAAAATATTCTATAGATAAATTAAAAAAACATTTCATGAGGAAAATATAATTTCTATAAAATACACTTTACAAATATGAAGCCTTTTCGAAATCAATTTTACACTAGAAAACACTTTTAAATAAATAATCATAATTAATCATAATTTAAAATAACATTAAAATAAAAATATTTATTAATTATTTAATAATTGATTTCCTATCAAATTAACCACGAATAGATATACATGAACCATTAATGAATGGAGACGTCATGATGGTGGAGTATTTTTTACATGAAATTTATTTAAAAAATGATTCATTTTATTTTTTTGGTATTGGAATAAATATTGTTATTCAGAATATGAAAAGAATATTTCATTTTAAAAACCATTTGGTAAATAGTAAAACATGGGTAATTTATTTCAAAAAAATACTACGGTAATACTTGTCAATTTTTGAAATATTTTTTATAATTCATTATTTTGGATGATATCATTTTTATTACCAAATAGGGATATAATTTTAGATTATCATATAATATTATCTCATCAACATAACTAGCAATGGGTGTAAAATAATAATATTACATGAAAATATATCAAATAACTAGAGCTGAAGATAATTGATGGGTTCATTGATGGATTTATCATAAGTTTATATAATTGGAATCCTAATCATATACAATTTCACAAAATATTTAGATTATATCATAAAAAATAAATCACATGGTAATATTTAATAATAATCCCCATGATGGAATAACATTAAATGAAATTGTCATGATTTCAAATTATGAAACATCTGAGATTTATATTTTGTCTCATACATTTTAGATTCCACCATTGGATCCTGAATAAGTGATGGTGAATATACATGTACCAATGGCTTCACTGTATAATAGGAAATATCAAATATTTTCTAATAAACTAGAGGGTTCTCTTATTCTGGGTTATCGAAAACTCCCGTATGTTTTCTGTTTAAAATTCTTTATAGGGGAATGGTACTACATGACCACACTAGGTAGAAAAAACATCACTAACTATATTATGATCATAAAATTAATTAAAAAATAATAATAAATTCAATTAAGATATTTAGAAATAAAATTTCTAGTATTTAAAAATACTAAGATCAAGTTTGGGAAAATATTGTGTCCAGCTCAATTGATTCATCAGTGTCATTTTTCCCAAACACCCATGGATTTTAAGGCTTTATATGATGTCTTCTATCCATCAACATTCACATAAACTACGCTACATGTTCTAAAAATCCAACCTGTTATCTACTATGACAACTCATACTTCATATTTCCATCATGGAAAAATAGTCAATCTCCTTTGATCCTATTTTTTCTATTATCCCACCTGAATACCTTGGTACATCGATTACTAAGACGGTTCCTGACATGGCCCGAAGGAGATTCTAAATCCCCATTGGACAAAACCTAGTATAAGGTCATCATAAAAAACACATAGTTGCTGATTTCTCTGAATGAACAAATATATAATATATATATATATCAATAAAAAAGAAAATAGATACAATCAGCTTGAAAATCATTTCCCACGTATAATAGATTACACTACGTAGTATGATAAAAATAATAGTGAAATACAATACCAAGTAGATGTCACAACATCTATCATGACTAAATATGAATTTCTGTGAAACGTGATGATTTTGGATCAACTAATAAGCACCATCAACCATCATCCCGTACTCATAAAAATATTCCACATCCAAGAATCTGTTTCCATTTTCATTGACCTGTAATAAAATAAATTAAAATTTCATGAAGATAATGTTAGTTATTGAGGTAAAAAAACTATAATGATAAACCAAATGTTCTATAAAAAGTTCTATTATGAACTAACCATTTATTATTAAATTTAAATAATAATAAGGCATCATTATTCATTTTATATTTAAAATAAATATATGATTTCCAAACAAATAGATTGTTGATATATGAAAATAGGATAAAATAAACATTTTAACTGAAAAAAATACATGGATAAAATATATTCATAATTAATGTCATGTAATAATTATGTCAAAAACCATGAAACATGTTATTAGGCCATCAGGTTAATTTGTTTTACTACCTTTAGGATCGTTGCACTATTTTTTAAAGCATCACAGATCAATGTTTTCAAGAACTCCCCAAAGTCTTAGGTCATGGAGATAATCAATCCACTACCCAATTAGGGAAATCATGATGATTTAGGATTATTTAAAATTTTAATAATAATTCCATTGATAGTGTTTCAGTTTCTTATCATACTTTCCCAAACCACCGATCAATTAACATGGGTCACAAATTATTTCAATAAATAAATCAATCAAAAAAGGTTAATTTTATCATTTATAATAATTTCATAGTTAAAATTCAAAATTCATGTTTCTCTCTTCCATTTCAATTTCAAAGCCAAATCATAGGTTTTCATCAAGTTTATGCCATTCAAAACTATCATTAATTTAATTTTTTTAAAGATGAACATTAAATCAATTGTCTATTTCAATTCATCTTTCATAAAAGTCACCAATTTATCATTGAATTTGACTATGGGTTTTATTTCACATATAAATGGATTTCTATATAAAAAATAAAATCCAATCAATTCATGGATATAAATTGAAATTAATTATCAAAATAAAGAAAATAATGTTTTAGGTGTAGGGAATGTCCTTATTGAACCACCTACCTATATTCATAGAATCAATCGATCACCCAATACAACAACATCTAATAAAGATTCGTCAGAGAGGAAGACGAAAATAGAAGAAAAAAAATTAAAATCCATAAAATCTAAGTAGAAAACCACCAATGACATGAGTATTTATCACATTAAATTAAGGAGAGAGGAGATGGAAGGTGGATTATAAAGTAAAGGGAGATCACATATCAATGGGAGATTTATCACATAAACCTATAAAATAATTTGAGAGTAAAGGGGATGTGGAATCCAAAATGATCAGTATAATGCCTCCAAAACCCAAAGGGATAGATTAAGATTCATTAGGAGGTGATTATAATTTATTATAGGGTGTCTTGGAAATTGATTATGATTTTTGGGGGATTATAAATGCATTTTAATTGTATCCTTGACATAGACACATAGTTAGAGAGAATAGTGAAACCATAAAAGGATTATGGAGTTTGATACATTGTTCGATCACATGGTAAGAAAAACAACGAGCCCCATTCTAGGCTAGTATATAATTGTTTATATTCTGGACACAATGTTTTGAAAATCGTGCACTAAGTGTATGATTCTGAAAATACCGACCCACACACTTTTTGAGGAGGATTCATGCTTTTGGGACATTAGTGAGACCCAAGATAGAACATTTAATCATGTTACATAGATTCCTTCGAAGAAATATATATTTTTCACTAACCATGTTCTAGCCATGTATAGCCCCAAAAACATCCAAAATTTTCAAATAAGTACATAAATATAAACCAAAATATGATCTAAAAAAGAAATTATGAAAATAAGGTTCTGAAGTATACTTATACTAATGGCGTGAGTAACAAGGATAGGAAGAATTTCCTATTATAGAATATGAATTGTCCAATTCCATGTAATATCCCCCTATGAGGGTTGAGACCAGATAAAAAACAATGACCACATGGATAGAAAAATAGAATATGGTCTCAAGAGAGTTAAGCCTAGAGAAGTGACACTACAAAGTGGTGTGAACACCCTTATAAAAGTGAGGTAGAAAACAATATATGTTACTACCCATGAAAAATTCATACTATTCATTTCAGTAGACTATCTAATTAGAAAAAAATGGTTAGTGTGTATAGATTAATATAGTTTCAGGATGGGTTACTTCGATGGATGTTTCTCAATGTGTGTGTGAGTAAGGTAAATCAACACTAAATGAATATGTTTTTCCCCTAGGGAAAGTAATTAATTTGATATGTAACCCATTTGAAAAATTACATGTGTTATTCTACAACGGGACAATGGGTTTACATGAGACCCCTGGGGTCATATAACAAGGTTATACAATGATGTTTCCTACTGTGTATGTGGGGGACCAAAAATAACATTGATTTTACATATGATAGAATGAGGGGATAGTCATAAGTATAATATGTGACCTTAATGAAATATATAATGAGATTTTTCTATGAAGGAAACCCTGATATTACATGATACCCATGCAGTGAAATGAAAAAAATCACGACCCATGGAATTAGGGTCATTATAATGGGAACAAATCAACCTATTGTCATAAGATGATACTAATGTTTATTGATTAATCCCATAGATAAGTAACAATTTCAAATATTGGAGGGAAACATCTCACTATCGATGTATATTTTGGATAAAAACCTACTTACCCCTATGTGGTATGGATGAATTTAATATGTAAGATAATTGTTGAAAAGAAGAGATGAGGGTTAAACCGATATCTACAAGGATTCACATTGTGAATGAAATTGAGGAACATTATTAATATATATAATGTAAATTATCAAACAAATTGGTTAATATACAATCTGAACTGAAAAAACTACAAAATAATGGTTTAGAAAATTATTATCTTAACTGAAATGCTATTAAAAATATTTGTTTTATGTATAAAAATAATTATAGTTTTTTTGTAAAAATAAAAAACCCTTCCATCTACACCCTTAAATTTATGATATAGAGGTTATGATTAAGGGTTGGGTTAGGATTGTAAATTTATCAATATAGAATTTTGGTGGCATGTTTTATTTACTATGAATGTTTTAATTTTGAAACAAAATCATAATAGGTTGTGCATTTATTGGGATGTTCAATGAAAACATTACATAACACAACAGTAGTTCATGAGTGTGGGTGATGAGAGGCCAAAATTTCAAAATTTTATTTGTTTTCTAATGATAAGTTAAAACATAATATATATTAAACAAGACATTAGTCATTGATTTTTATGTTTTACTATAATTTAAACTATTATGTTTAATCGATTAAATTTTTTTTTTACAGTGAATTATTTTTATTTTATGATTTGAATTTATAATTAGTTACTTCAATGAAATAAAATTGTAATTATTATTTTGTCAAATTATATTATGTCTTTAAATTTTAAAATTATTATTCTATAATTATTCACGTTTAATAAATTTATTAGATAAAAATATTAATACATTGAAACATGGAATTTATTATTAAAAAGTCATTTGTGTTTAATGTATATTTTTCATTCATTTTGAGACTTATTTCGAATTAATCAAAAGTGTATATTATTTCCCATATTATAGATATTAGGATAAAAATTACAAAGTCATATCCTAACACATGCATAATGGTAGATCAAGATAACACTTGATAAAGGCACAATCACTTCACTATATGTAATACATGTTTATAAGTACCCAAATATAGATCCTCAAGTTAAAACATGAGGATCTCAAGATCACTCAATTTACCACATAACCATCAACACATTGTGAAGATGAAATGGACACATGATTCCCCTGAACTAACCACAAGAACAATCTTGATGCTAACACATGCACCCTCCGTTAAATGAAAACTTGATTATTTGAGCACGACATCCTACAATTGACCGTAGAAGTTGTTTATAACCTATAATGCCTCTATGATTAAAAATGATGTCCTACCACAGAAGGAAATAAAACTACTAAAATGAAAACATTTAGATGAACACCCACTACGTAGTCACTACATCTATCACACCTCCAATACCAAAAAAACCTTCAAACCACATGAAGGACATCAAATTACTATAATTACATCTATTAACCTAACAATAATTTCTTGGTCACTCCTCTTGTTTTACATCACTCAACCTATGGTAAGACTCAAACAAGATAATACATGAATACTATCAAATTAATTTTGGTGGACTTAACATAATAACAAACCACCAACCATTAGTCCCACATCCTCAACCTAAAATAGCAATATTCCATAAGCTATAATACCATCATTATTCCCTGAGGTCAAACTACAAGACTGTAATAACTAAAATTTTCATGCCCCAACACATAATTTTACATTTATAAAAAAATATAGATCCCTAAATCGGCCAAACCACAAATTTTTGTGTGCATCTCCCTTGATTTCAAGCCTCATTTTTCACACCCGAACATTCATTGAGATATTAAGATGTATAAATAGAGTCCAAGTCTCATATTGTAATACAGACATGTTGAAGATGAGTAGAATGATGTTTATTTCTTAATAATAACAACAACATGGTTTTTAACATAAAATAAATTTTATGGTATAGATGAAATGAATGATGTTATAAAGACCATTTATGACTACCCATACAAGATTGAAAATTGTGGTTCTAATATGGGACATCTGAAATTGGTATTAACATTTGATCCTGATTGAACATCTCATTTACTGTATTTTTCCATATATGGATCAAGTAAAAAGGATCCATGGACACTCATTAATGATATTGTATAAATTTTGATGATTTGTGCATTCTAGTTGTTTGTATCAGAAATAGAACAACATGGATTTTGAACATCAATCTAGTGGAAGATATAAATGAAATGACTCATGTTAGAAGGATCGTTAATGAATATCCAAAAAGGTTTTAATATGATGGTAAAATGATGGCATGATTGAGATTGTTATTTTCATATAAACCAAATTGAATAACAGTTTTCTTGAATTTTATCCATGTGTGGATCAACAACAAAGGATGCATAGACACACCCCAATATTGAAGTTTCAATCCTATTGATTTGTGTATACAAGGAGTTCAAAATACTGACTAAATGAAGATTCTCTTATGAGAAGGATACACCTATATGATAATCTAATCAAGATATTTATAGAGATATGTTGGAGATTGATTTATGGATGATTATAGGTGAAAATACACAAAACAGATTTCGGGATTTAAATTAATATGAGGACTAAGAAGGATGATCATCAAGCTAGCGATCATTTGATCAAGTCAAACATTAAAGCCATTAATTATATCAAATTCTAACTGAAATACACCAATCACATGTTTTATTGAATAAGTCATAATTCCAAGATTCCTCTAAATTCAATTACCATGAATCATGTCTTCACCATGTTATACTTATAAACATTTCCAGTAGTTTCATTCAACATAATACCAAATTCCATGCTCCAATATTAATTAAAATACTGCAAATCAAAATAAATTTTTAGTCAATGAAACAACGAATCAAAAAATTTCAAATTTTTAATCATGTACAAGAGACAACTAGATTAAAAAATCCATATTAAATTCCAATATATCATTGAATATTCACACCTAAATCAAATCCAAAATCCTTTATAAAATATGATAATTCAGTCTACTTGCCAAATAAAACATTACTATGCATTACCTATTTTGATCATTCCAATCTAATGTATTTATATTATTTTTTGGATCATCAAATTAAGTGCTGGTATAAATTTTTGGAATCATCCCAAGGGTTAATATGTTTCCTCACAAAGATGAAGGTTGAACCATTAATCACATCTATCAATGAAAAAATCATTTCTATACCAAATCACAGCATTAACATCTCGCAAACCTAAAGATTAGTATATTATGAAACCACCCCGATGTCAATGATATCTTCTAACCCCTGATTAGTTGTGATCCTACATATATTTAAAATCAGCATTAGCTATTATTTCTATTTCTTAAAATTCATGATATCTAGCTCTATACTGACATGTCTCCTACCTTTCCCACTCTAGAAGGCACATAATCTTCTTCTCGATATCCCTGTCCTTCAACCATTAATCCCCCCAAAATCATTATACACTTATTTTAGACAATCGTCAATGAAAACACTCCATGGAAACCATTGAATAAACTTATATGATGGAATCTCATCTTGATCATATCATTCTCCACCCCAATAATTAAATTTGATTGAAAAGAACAATTTTAGGATTTAACAATACTCAAAATTCATCAATATTTACATCATCAGTGTCCCAACATTCTCCAATATTTTCAATGTGATTTATTCAACATTGTTGATAATAAGTATCATGATCCTTCCAGAGACCCCCTTATGGTCATTATAATTATTGGATAGAACTACATTAGTGAAGAAAACAATAATTCCATGGTTCATGTTGATGATCACAGATAATAGGGAGGTTATGTCCTACTATAGATTTTTTTGAGTTTATTAAATATTATTAATTATGATCAAAATGATAAAATGATGACTAGAGTAAGAAATATTGTCCTTCGTGATGGGTCATGAATCTATACCAATGATATTATTTCATCTATTTAAATTTATCTTATTTATTATTTCGTACATTGAAATTGATTTTTTTCATGAGGTAATTTTTACTATATAGAATTGAAGTATCCCATGGATTTATATTCTCATTCTATATTTATAGAATGATGAATTATTCATATATATTAATAAGATAGAAATTTCATTAATGATTATTGATTTTCAGGTAGGGAATTTTGGAGGAGAGGGTTATTAGTTTTTTTGTAGTTATCATTTATAGATTTATTCTATATTCATATAAAATTATTGAATAAATTTAAATGCCTCCTAAAGAGGAATATCTTAGATATTTTTTCTCCTATATTTTGTAAAAGTTAAATTAATTGGTTTTTTTACTATTTCACTCATACACTAAAAACACATTATATATTAAAATGATTTCATTTTTTTTGGGATTGGATGGTTCTTCTGCAAGACTCTAGACTTCCCATGTCAAGCCATCAAATTTCCTAATAATATTTTTTCAATATAGTTTTTATAGGTATATAAAGAATTCAAAATTGAGAAATTATTTGCAGAAATATAAAAAAAGATTAACACATATTTGGAAAGTATATATCAAACAAATTATCTTTATACTCACTTGTTAAAATTGATCAAGTATACAGTATGCATTATCTGAGTTTCTATTTTTTGAATTTAGATGGCGTCATGTATTCCATGATTATTTCTATTGAATAGAGTGAGGTAAACCTAGAATCCTAATGAGTTGAAAATCATATTGGTATGTTACAAATTGTTATCACATAATATTTATTCATTCCGCCATAAGTTGTTCCTCTATATATGAGCATACAATTATTGGATTAAATGTATTGAGTTGCATAAATATTGAATATGTAATTAATTTTAATGTATTAATTCTTATTTATTCCATTTGGACATAAAGAGACCGACACATAGTGATATGTGAAATGATTTTTTTGAGACAAAACATGCAAATGATTTGAACTTATTACAATCCAAATTTATTGTTATATAAGAGTTACTCACATGTTGGAACCCAGTTTCATTCGTTACACTATGAATGTGAGGTTTCCTAGCTCATTCTAGGATTCCTAAATAATATGTACTTTTATTTTTTGAGCCTCAATATCTACATTATCTTATAATCATTAACAATAAGGAATAATATTTCATACAACCATGGTTGTTTCATTACTATTTATTTTTAGGTCAAAAAACATATTTTTCTATTGGAATCCAGGTAACATTTTTTAAAAAAATTAAATGTTGAGTATACACCATGTGAAGATATAATATGTTACATTCATCTCAATATCTTAATATAATCATCCATATAATTGATTTAGTGGTGAAACTGAATGATAAAAATTCAATTATATTATTCACAATAAATATTAGGAAAGATTAAAACAATTAAAAAATAATTCATGTTAAATTTTTATAATTTCATTAAATTATTTTCATGTTAAGGTGTTATCATATATTTCAAATGTGTTTTATTATTAAATTTTTTTCAATTATATTATACAAATCTATGTGTTTCTATGTATATTTCCTTGTTTTAATATGTTATGTCATTAATTTTTTTCATATTCATTATTTAACACTTTTTAAATATATAATCATACTATAATAAGGAAATAATTCAATTTAATGCAAAAAATTAAATTTTAATATATTTTTTATTTTTTTATCATTCATATTTTTATTGCGAATAAATTATTTGAATTTTTTATCATTAAGTTTAAGAAATAATGAAATTAGATAGATAATTGTATTAATATAGAGGGATTCAGGTAACATTTTATGTCACCATGTTCTGTATAATCCACATTTAATTTTTTATATGTTGATTAATTTAAAATATCCAGGTATTAAATAATATGACAACTAATTTATTTTTGGCAAGTGGTGTTTTTCCTTAAATGTTATCATCTCTTATTTTCATACATGCTATCATCCTTAATACATATATATAGTAGAAATATATGATTTTAAATTAATGTAGAAATAACCTAACTAACCCCTAAAAATTATTTTTGATTTACCTTTTACCAATTTTTTGCAAACATAATTTTCTTATACTGAATAAAATTTTAATCTTTTATCATGTTATGTTTAATAAAAAATTTATATATATTTGAATGTACATTATGGTTGGGTTGGTTTTTAGTATTAGTTGTGGAACTATGGTGTCGAAAAGTGGTAGATGTTGGGTCAGGGGTGGGGGTAGGTTTACGGAAAGTGTCGTGGGGTAGGTGTAGGGCATGGTTCAATGTTGTGGAGTTGGTGGGGAAAGTTTTAGGACCTATTTTTAGGGGGTGGGGTGGGTTGGTTCGGGGTCGGTTGTAGTTTTTTGGGCTACGTGTCGAGGGGTAGGATTAGATCATGGGAGAAGGGGAGGGATTAGGGTTGGGGGATATGGTTTGTGTCGAGAGGGGGCAGTAGGTTTTTGGTGGGATTGTGCTATGAGATGGGTAGGGATAATGTCAATGGGGGGGGTAGGAGTAGGACAAGGTTGGGGGTGTGGTTTTAGGAATGGTTGTGGGGTTGAATTTGAGTTAGGGATTGGGGTAGGTAGAGTGATGGAGATAGGTGGTATGTTTAGATCCATGTTTAGGTTATTTGATTAAGGGGTTGGGTGGGGAGGTTTATTTCTAGGGTTTAGGGGGCTAGTTATTTACAGAGTAGTAAGGATATGATAAAGAATAAGGGTTATGTCTAAAATGAGTGAAGGGTTGGTAGATCTATGGATGGGATTTCTGTTGGTTTAAGGATATTTTCGTTTGGGAGAAGGAATAGAGAAGGGGAATGATTTGTCGATATGTTTGCATGGTAAGACATACTTCTTGATCTAGGGGGTTAGTATTATTGATACAAATAATGGAAGGTTCTATGAATGGGGTCAAGTGGGGATTGGTAGGTTTCGGGATGGGTTCGGGGTAGGGGATTGTATGGGTTCACGAATAGTGCTGGAAATGGGTTGGGTCGACATTTTTTGGGGTCATGTTTAGACCAAGAGAGTTTGCATAAGGTTTAGGGATGGGTGGTTGTAGGTTTACAGATAATGTTATGGTGCGGATTCTGGGGGGGGGGGTTCTTGGTAAGTGTTAGGGGGTAGATTTAGGGGTCAGATGAAAATGTTTTATTGGTCGGAATTTGGGTGGGGCTAGTTTAATTTTTGTGGTTATTGTTGATAGTGTAGGTTTAGGGGTGGAAATGGAAGATATTTGTAGGGGGTGATGGGATATGGTCTCGGGTATTTGTTTAGTCTTAGGGTTGGGGAGGTGCATTAGGGAGAGGATAGTGTGGGAGTGGTAGGTTTAGGGGTTATAAAAGGCAAGGGGAAGTGGGTAGGATTAGGTGTTGTACTTGGTAGAGGGTATGGGGATTGGTTTCTGTTAAGGGATAGGGGCGGTTTTATAAGAGTTTTGTTATGGATAGGGTATGGGGGTATGTTAGGTGCTAAGGTTGGGGTAGGGGGTAGGTTTATGGCTATGGCTATGGGTAGGGGTTGGGGTAGTTTTTGGGTCATGGTAGGGATGGGAGGTGGAGGTGAGGTAGGTTTAGGGTGAGGGTTAGGGGTTTTAATATGGGGTTTGTTGGGAATTGGGGCTAAGGGGTAGGCTTATGAATGGGGTCTATGATGGTGTAGAGGGGGTTGTATTAAGAATATGGATGTTGTAGGGGCAGGGGTAGGGTGTAGGATTATGGAAGGTAGGATATCAGTGAGGGATGTGTGGATACATTCAAGGGGTGGGGTGGGGATAGTGTATTGGGTGTAGGATTAAGAATAGTGAATAGGGGTAGTTTTATGTGTTGTTTTGTGGATTGGGGATGGAGGGTTGTAGGCGTGAGGTTGAGGTTCGATGTGGGGGTATGTTTTTGTCTGAGTTATGGTAGGGGTAGGTTTAGGATAAGGCTATAAGTAGGAATATGTCATGGGGATGGGACTAAGGGTTTGGTTGTATGGTAGGGGTATGGGGATTGGTTTATGGATTGTAGCGATATTTGAAATGGTCATATTATTAGGGGGCGTTCTAGGGCATAGGGTAGGTTTAGGTGAAAAGGTCAAGAAGGTGGGGGATATGTTTGAGGGGGGGTGAGTGTGTGTGTTGGGGGGGGGGGTCGGTTAAGGATGAGGGTCAATGGATAGTTTTATAGATTGTTCTAGGGCTAAGGGATAGGGGAAGTTTGGAAAATGTTAATGGGTGTATGATTAGCACTGTTCTAGGTCTAGGGATAGGGTTGAGTTTGGTTTACGTTATGGATAGTGTCGGTGGGGGGTTGTGATGGTAGATTTAAAGATATGGTATGGGGTAGTCATTTTAGGTCTTGGTTAGGGCTCGGGGTGAGGGTGATTGTTTTTGTGTATGGGCCTTGTTAGGGGGTTATGGTTGTGAACATGGGTGGTTTTGTTTAGGTGTTATGGATTGGATCTGAGATGGTAGTACTGAGGCCAAGGTGAAATTCTAAAAATGGAATTGGATAGAGTTTGGGGTAATGTTTATGGTCGCGGTTGGGGGTGGGTGGGACTATTATGGTTCTGGAGGGATGATTTTTGGATGGTCCAATAGGATGGGGTTAGGGTGAGTGTTTGATATTTTGGGGTAGGATTGGAGGGGTAATGCTAGGGATGTTTGTAGGCTTAAGGCTATTGATGGGGGTTAGTGCATTATCTATGGGTAGATTTAGATGGTAGGTCTTGGGGAGGGGTTAGTTTTGGGGTGGGGTATGTCTAATGCTAGGGCCATGGGCTTTCATATAGGAACCATAGGGTTAGTTTAATATAAGGGTTAAAATGGTTATTGGGGGTGTGGTTGGGAAGGGATTTGTGGTGGGTGGGATGGTTAAGTGCTATGTTCAAGGGGAGTGGGTTTAGGTATAGATTTGTGGGAGTGGGTAGGATTAACATGATTTTATAAGAGACAGTGGGTTGGTTCATGGATGGGATAGGGGCTATTATTAATGCTAGGATCATTAGGGAGGTCTACTATTGGGGATGATATTGGGTATATTTAGGGCCATGGATTGGTGTTGAATATGTTGGATTTAGGTATGGTAGGTTTTGTTGTTGTCCAAGGGCTTTGCTTCATGGGGTGGGTTTATGTTTTTGGATTTTGAGGGGTTGGATTATAGATTTGGTTGGGGGTGATAGTTTAGAGGTACCGTTTGTGGGGAGGGTGGGTGGTGGGGGTTGGTTATTTTTGTGAGGTGTTTGGGGGATGGGATAGGATTAGGTACATGGTTGAGGGAGGGGGTAGGTTTGGTGAGGGTTTGGGGTCATGTTTAGGGATGGGTTTGTGGGGATTAAAACAAGGTCTAGTGGGGTACATTTATCGCAGTAGTGGTAGGGGCCCAAGGTGGGGGAATAAGATGAGTGGTTTTCTTAGGACTGCACCCTTGGGGATGGTTATTTAGGGATGGAGTCCAAGGGTACATAAGACTGGTGGTTGTGTGATGGTTTATGGGTAGGTTCTTAGGTGGTAGGTTTAGGGAGTTGATTGGGCTTGTAGATTTAGAAATTTTTTTATGGATATCGGTCAAGGGTAGGCTAGGTGTTTTTTTATGGGGGTGGGATTGTGGTATAGATGGGGGATGGTGGTTTTTTTCAGGATGGGGCTGATTATTAAGTTTAGTGATAGGGTTTGGGGTAGATGGGAAGGTCTAGGAATGGGTTCGTAGTGGTGATATTTAGTAACACATTCAGCAGGGTTAGAGTGGTTTTGTTAGGGGGTGTTCTACAGAGAGGGTCCAGGGTAGGATTAGGGCTACAATGTGAGGGTTGTTTTGTGGATCGTTTTGATGATGAGGTGAAATTTTTCGGATCGGTTTGGGGATATGGGAATGATTAATTTTGGCTATGGTTTTCGGGATGTTGTTTTAGTGTTATGGTTTTTGGTGTAGTTTTTGGGGTGATTATATGTTTACTGTTTGGATGGGTAGGCTTAGTATTGGGGCCATGTGCGGGTGGGGTCGAGGGTATGTTTACTATTGGGGTTGTTGTGGGGAAGTATAGGTTTATGGAATGGGATGATGTGTATAGGTTCAGTGCATTGTTATGGTTTTGGGATATGTTTTAGGGTCATGGTGGTGGGAGAGATTAGTGAAAGGGGAAAGAGGCTGGTTTATAGCTTAGTATAGGTTTACGAATGAGGTTGGGGTCGGTTTTGCTATAAGGTATGTGGGGGACGGTTTCAAGATGAGGGGGATGATTAGTGTTAGGGATGAGTGGTGTAGGATAATGTATGGGGAATGATCTATGAACCCGGGAAGGGTTTAGGGCTAGGGATGGTGGGGTTAGGGGTAGTATTAGTGTTACGGATGGTGGTATGATTTTTTATAGGGTATAGGTTAAGGACTGGTTTAGGGGATATGTTTAGGGAATGGACGAGTCTAAGGATCAGGCATTGGTTTAGGGATAGGGTCAGGATCTTGGGTAGGTTTTGGGATAGGGGAATGGGGGTAGGTTTAAGAATGTGGTTGGTGCATGGGGCCGTTATAAAGGGGAGGGTTGGTGGTTGGGGTTTAGTTTTAGGCATATTGAAATATTTTAGGACTGGGAATGTTGGTGTTTCAAGGACGGGGTTTTGGATTGCGTGATTGTAAGAAATTGGGATGGTTTAGGGATGAGTCCAATGGTAGGGCTAGTGGATGGGGGGACATGTGGTTTTGGGATATGTCTTTTTAAAGGGGTGGGGGTTGGATTAGTGTTTGATGATGAGGGGTTGGTTTAGTTCTTGGTATTGGGTCGTGTTCTAGGTGATGGGGACATAATTTTCCTAGGGGTGGGGATGGGTGTTGCTTTTGGATTACAACCAGATGTGGATGCTGGGGTACATTTAAGGATGAAGTGTATATTTTGGTCTATGTTTGGGGGTAGGTATTAGGGATGGTGGTATTGGGGTATGGATTTAGGATGGATGTATTTGATTAGAGATAGGGGTTAATTGGGTTTGATTAGTGATGACGCGGTTTATGGATAGTGGCATAGGGGGTTACATTAGTGTGGAGGATTTGTCATATTGATAAATTATTAGTGTGGTTTAGGTATAGGTATGGGGTGTAGGTCTATTACGTGGGTCATGGTTGGTTTTCGGGGATTGAAGACAGTGGTAGGTTTTAAGTAGGTCTATTTAATGGGGATATATATTTGATTGGGTTCATCTGGGAGGGGGATTATATAGGGTTATGGGATGATGGGTTTAGAGGCCATTTACTAGGGATTGGTTTTGGGATGGGATCTGGGGGTAGTTTTAGGTTGGAAGGGTAAGTGATGGTGCTTGGTTTTGGGATGGGTGGGGGGGGGGTTATATGATTATGAAAAATGGCTTAGGTTGTAGGTTTAGAGATGATGCTAGTGGTAGAGGCTTTAGGGCCCAGGTTGGGGGTGTTTGGTTTAAGGCCATGTTATGGGTGGTCAAGATGTGATAGGGTTGGGGGTCTTATTTGGTATGAGGGTTTGGGTGGGGTGGAATTAGAGGAGTTTAGAGAGATATTACATGATGGATGGTTTTAGGATTAGTTTTGGGACTAGGTGTGTTGGTGGGATTTGGGTTTTGATGGTTTCATGTAGAGGGGTAGGATTTGGTAGGGGTTGGTTTTTTTAGGGTTTGGTCAGAGAATAAGTGATATGGGAGGGTTTATGATAGGGAAGTGGGAGGACAGATTAAAGAGAGGGTTTGTGGTAGGTTAAAGGGTGAGTTTGGTGTATGGGGATGGTCCATCTATGAGGAGGGGTATGTTTTTATGGATGGGAACAAGGCTAGGGGATGGGGTATGATTATGGATAGTTCTAGGGGTGGGGAGTTAGAAAAAATGGTTGTGATGGTTTTGGGATTGGGTTATGGTCAAGGGTGGGGGTAGCATTAGGGATGAGTCCGGTGCTATGGATAGGTTTAGGTATCAGTCTAGGGATATTTTTAAGGCTACAATAGGGGAAGGGGTAGATTTACGGTGATGGAATGTAGTATGTATTATATATGGGCTCGGGCTTGAGCTCGGTGGTTGGATTACTATTGTGGATGGTGGGGGCTATATGTTTGGGATCAGGATATGGTTGGGGCGGTTTTGGATTATAGGCGGGGTTGTGAATAGTGGTAGGGTCACAACTAGGGATAGGTCCATGGGATATGTAATGTATAAGTCTAGTGATGGGGCTGGGGGAATAATTATTAGTAAGACAGTTATAGTGTTTGTTTAGGGTTTAGACTGAGACTACGAGTTAATGGATTGTTTTGGTCTGAGGTTGGTTTAGGGATGGGGCTGGGGTGGGGTAAAGATTAGGGTTAGGTGGTCTAGTGGGAGTAGGGATATGTACTGGGGGTTGGACAAGGGTTAGATGTTGAGATATGTTAATAGCGGATAAGTTTAAGGATAGAGCCTATGGGTATAATTAGGGTAAGGGGATAAGAGGGAGTTATTGTACTAGGGTTGGGTGGGGGTAGGTTTAGGCCTAGGTCCACAGCGGGTGGTTTATGACATGATATGGGGGATATGTGTTTTAGGGATATGGTTGAGATGTGGTTTGAGGAATGGGGGGTGTTCTTTTATTCTCAACATCTATGGAGGTTTGGGGATGGAGTCTTGGAGTTTTTTGGGGGTGGATGGGGGATCTGTTTATGTTGGGGTAATGTTTAGGACTATTGGTGTATCATTAATACTATGGTGTTGGGTTTTAGGGCTATGGATGGGGTTGGTATTATGATTCAGGGTGGCTAGGTTTAGGGATATGGAATTGTGGGGTAGGGTTAGTGATATATGGGAATAGTGTATGATTATGTCTACGGGATGGTTGTTTGGTTTAGGGATAGGGGTTCATATGTAGTTTTAGAGATAGTGTTTGGGGAAATATTTAGTGATATCTTTCGGGGGTAGGATTAGGGATATTGATAGGAAGTTATGTTTATGGATGGGATCGAGGGTAGGTGGGGTCATCAGTTGATGAATTTTTTGGTATGGGGTCAGGGTTTAGGGTTAGGTCCCTTGTTTGGATGCTTATGGATGGTGTGATAGGGTTACTAGGAAGGATTAAGGATTAGTTTAGGGGGTTGATTTACTGGGGTAGGACTAGGGGTTCGTGATATTTTATGTATGGGTGGTTGGAGGTAGAATTTGAACTAGGGATTGGGGGATTTTTTTAGGGATTACTATATGGGGTTTTATGAATATGGTAATGGGTCTATAGTATATACAATGATAGGGCTAATGGGTAGGATTATGGCTGTCATCATGGGTTGGGTAAAGGGATTGGCTTGGGGATTAAGTGTAGGTTTTTTTCCAAGGGATGATAGTTGGTTTTTGGTACTAAGTCCAGGGTAGATGTTTAGGGTTGGGATCAAGGAGAGGGGTGTATGTTTAGGGTCGAGTTTCAGTGTGTAGGTATAAGGTTGATTAGCGATAAGGGACAAGGGGGAGGATTAGGGACTGGGTCATCATTTTTGTAGGTTGATGTTTTGGGGAATGGATGGTTTTATGTTTTGGTACATGGGATGGGGGTTTGGAATCGGTGTGGGGCCTGATTGAGGAATAAGTGGTTTAGGGACACGGAAAAGGTATCAGCTAGGTTTTTTATGTTTTTGTGTGTGTGTTTGTGTGTGTGTGGGGGGGGGGTTTGGATTAAGGTTGGGGACAAATATAGTGGTCATGGGGTAGTTCAGGTCCATGTTTGGTGATGGGATGGAGAGGGGTTTATGCTGGGGGATGGGGGAGGTTAGTGTTTTTTCTAGGGTTGGGGTTTGGGAATTAGTTTAGAGATGAGGGTTTATGTTTTATTGGATGATGGTTTATTATTTTTTTATGATGAGGGTTATAGGTTTTCTCGTACAGAGGATGAAGACATTTTTTTGTTGGATGGTTTAGTGATTTCTGGGGCTGAGGGATTAGGATAATCTAGGGTAAATGCTTTAATTTTTTTTTTGGGATGAGGGGTTTTTTGTGGCTTATGGATTAGGGGTTTTGGGTGATGATTCATTATGGGTTTTTTATATTAGTGGGTTTTGTTTTTTTAAGGGCTTAGGTATTTTTGGTTTTATGTACATTATGTCTTCTGTTTTTTTATGGATGTGGGTTAAATGGTTTTTTTGGGTTAATGTATTATGTCTTTTTGGTAATGAGGGTTAATGGTTTTCTAGGTAAGAGTGTATATGGTTTTCTAAGTATGAGGTTTTATGGTTTTTTTGGGTATATATTTTAGGGTTCGAAGAGATAAGGGTTTTAGGATTTCTATGGATGAGGGTTTAGTGTTTTTTGGGATGATAGTTTTATGTTTTTTAGATAGAGGGTTTAGTTTCTTATTTAATATGCTTGTTTAGGTTGTTTTGGGTTTAGGGTTTAGAATATTTTTGTCTTAGTGTATAGGGTTTTTTCAGATGAGGTAATTGGGATTTTTGTGGTGCAGAGTTAATTTTTTGGGTGGTTGAGGGTACATGGTTTTTTTGGGATGAGGTGTTAGTGTTTTGTGGATGATAGTTTAGAGGTTTTTGCGGCAGATGGTATACTATTTTTTAGGGATATGTAATTAAGGTTAAAAAATGGTGAGGGGTTAAGGTTTTATTAGAGATAAGGGTTTATGCTTTATTGAGGATGTGGGTTTATTGTTTTTTTGTGCTATTGATTTTTGGGGAGATGTGTGTATGGATCATTGGGGTGAGTTAATAGTGTTCTTTTCGGGGGATTTATGTTCTTGAGGATAAGGGTTTATAGTATTTTGAGGCCAATTTTTTGGGTATTTTTGGATGAGGGTTTAGTGATTTGTGGGATTTCACGTTCATTATAATTTTTTAACTCAGTTTTTAGGAATTTTAGGGAGGTGGTTTTTGGGATTTTTTTGTTAAGAGGGATTTGGAGTTTTTGGATTAGGGGTTAGAGTTTTTGTTTCTGAGTGATTGGTTTTATTTGGGGTTGATGTTTTTGGTATTTTAAGGAACTTCTATTTAGGTATTTTTTTGGATGTATGTTTTTAGTGTTTTGGTTGGAGGGATTAGTTTTTTTGTGGATGAGATTTTTTTATACTGCTGAGGGTTTATGGATTCATGGGGTAGTGGTATTAGGGTTTTTTTTTCAAATGATGGTTTAGGGATTTTGGGGGCTATATGTTTTGGGTATTCATGACAATGGGTTTGTGGTTTTATGAGGCCTTGGATTTAGGGATTTTTTGGGTTGAGGGTGCAGGTCTTTTTTGGGGTGGCGACTTTAGTGTTTCTTGGAGATGAGGGACTAGGGTTTTTTTTTGGGATGTTTGTTTATGATCTTTTAGGGTGAGGGATTAGGGTTTTTTGGTGTTGTGTTTATAATTATTTTTTGGGCTTGGTAATATGATTTTATTCATCATACAGATTAGTTTATTATTTGTCTTAGGTCTTAGGGTTTTTTTGGGCATTGGGTTTAGTGTTGTTTGGGGATTAGGGTTTCGAGTATTTTAGGGTGAGGGGTTTAGTGATTTTTTCCTAAGGGTCTAGGGTTTCATGTGGATGAGGGTCTGTGGTTTTTTATTTTCTTGGATATAGGATTATTGAGGATAAGGATTTAGTGTCATGGGGGAATGTGGTTTTAGGGTTTTAGGGGTTAAGGGTTGTGGGTTTTTTGGGGATGAATATTTATGGTTTTTTAGAGATAATGGTTTTTATGGTGGTGATGGATTAGGGGGTTTTATGATAAGTGTTTGATGTTTTTCATGTTAGGGGATTAATTTTTTTGAGGTGAGATGAAACTTTTTTAATGGATGAGGGTTTTGGGTTTGGGGAATTATGGTTTAGGGTATATTTGGCTATGAGGACTATGGGGTTTTTGGTTCTTAAGGTTTTGTGTTTTTTTGGGTTTAATGGTTTAGTTTTTTTAGGGAATAGGGTCAAGTGTTTTCTAGGGACGAGGATTCAAGGGTTCTTGGGGCTAAGGGTTTATGGTTTTTTACCTATCCGGATTTAATGATTTCTAGGGATGGGGTTTAACTTTTATGGTGATTTTTTGCTTTCAATTTTTAGAGATATAAAATTAATTATTTTAGGGGGATGGGGTGTAGGGTTTTTGAGTTTTCTGGTATATTAATTCTTGTATTGTTGGTTTAAGGTTCTATGGGGATAACTGATTTGGAAATATTTTTTGGGATGTTGGTTTATAGTTATATGAGGATAAGGTTTATAGGTTTTGTGTACTAATGGTTCTGTGTTTTCTAGGTATAGAGTTTTAGGGTTTCATGCGACTAAGGATACATGGGTTTTTGATCATGATTATATACTTTTTCACAGGCCGAGGGTGTTGGATTTTTTGGACTAAGGGTTCAGTGAATTTTTTGGCTACGGGTTTATGGTTTTTTTTGTTGATTTGGTTTTACTAATTTTTGGGTTGTGGTTTTTGGGTTTTTCATGGATTAGTGTTTATGTATTTTTATTTTTGTGTGTTTAGGGTTATTTTTAATGGTAATGGAAGAGGTTTTTTTGGTCTGAGTGTTTAGTTTCATTTGGGCCCCAGGGATTATGATTTTTTGGATATTAGGATTTATGATTTTCTGGAGGGTGAGATGGTTCATGGTATTTTGGGGTGAAGTGTTTTTATTTATTTCGGGGTGGGGTGAATGGGTTCTTAGGGTCGTAGGTTTATAGTTTTATTTGTGGACTAGGATTTAGTATAGTGTTGGGGCTAAGGGTTTTATGATTTTTTTGGGATATGGGTTCTGGTTATTTTAGCAGTTGTTTTTGTGTCTTTTAGGGATGTGGGTTTAGGGTATTTTTGTGGTGATTGTTTAGAGTTTCTATTATGAATGTGGGGTTATGATTTTTTTGTTATAAGTGTGTATGGTTTTGGGAGGAATATGATTTATGATATTTTGGGGCTGGGGTTTTATGGAATTTTCAGGAACAATGTTCGGGGGTTTTAGGGACTAGGATTTGTATTTTTTGGGATGAGGGTTTATGGTTTTTTGGGTCTTAGTGTTAAGGGTTTTTTGGGGAATAGGGTTTGGGGTGTTTGGGGGAAAGAGGTTTTTTGTTTTTAGGGACGATGATATTATTTTTTTGGGGGTAGATATTTTATTTCATTTTTGCGTGGAGGTATTAGGGTTCACTGGCTGATGGTTTGGGATTTTTTTGATGGGATAAATTGGATATTTGGGATGGTTTAATATTTGGGGGTTGATGTTTTTTGGGTTTTTTGGATAAATATTATGTGTTTTTTTGGGGATGTGAATTTTTGTGTTTTTTGGATAATGGTTTTTCAATTTTAGGGTCTATGAATATAGGTTTTTTGGGGATGGGTTTTTGTTTTGTTTTCTAAGATGAGGGTTTGTGGTTTTTGGGGCTGAGTGTTTTTGTTTTTTTGATATGAATGTTTATAAATTTTTTTTATAGAGTGTTTAAGTTTTTTTGGGGTCGAATGACTAGGTATTTTTCAGTATAGGCTTTAAAAATTTTTGGGATTTTGGATATTGGATTTTTGGGACTTACAGTTTGGGGTTTTATTGGCTGAGGGAATTGGGAATTACCGGGGATGATGGTTCTGTGTTTTTAGGATGTGGTTGTATGGGGTTTGGGGTAGATGAATTTTTGATTTCATATGGGATGATTGTATATTTCTTGGGGGTAGAGGGATTATGGTTTTTATGGAGAGGGTTTGTGTTTTTTTTGGATGAGGTATTTCAGTTTTTGTGGGCGAGGCTTTTGAGTTTTTTAGAATGATGGTTTGGTTTCATTGGGATGATGGTTAGTGGTTTTGGGTTTGAGGGTATGGGAAATTTTTTGGTTTCATGATAGTATTTTTTTTAAGTGTGAGGGTTTAGGTTTTTTTGGGATTGAACATTTAGAGGTTTTCAGGATTTGGAGTTGGGATTTAGTAGGGCGAAAGATTCCGTGTTTTTTCAATAGAATTGGTGTATTTTTCGTAAGGGATTAGGATTTTCTGGGATGAGGGTTTAGTGTTTTTTTTGGGACTGAGTGCTTATGGTTTCTTTGGGTTCAGGTTTTTGCGTTTTTTATTTATTTGTATTTCATGTTTTGGGGGATAATGGTTTAGGGTTTAATGCGGCTAAGGGATTTTTATTTTTTATTGTTCAATGGTTTTTGGTTATATGACGAATGGATATTAGGTTTTTCTAGGAAGAAGATTTAGCTTTTTTTCTAGGATGATGGTTTTATTCTTTTATGGGTTGAGGGTTTATGGTTTTTAGGGATTATGTTTTAGGGGTTCAAGGAAGATGTTTTATAGGGATAAAAGCTTGGGGTTTTTTATTAGTATATTTTGTGAGTATTTAGTGTTTTTTCTAGGGATAAGGAATTATGTATATCGTTTTGAGAGTTTATGGTTTTTTGGTGTTGAGAATTTAGGTTTTTTGGTGAAGTGGGTTTAGGGATTCTTGGGGATGAGGGTTTTTTTGTTTTTGAGAATAAGTGTTCTAGATTTCATTAGTATGGGGTGTGAGCTTTATTGGTTTAGTGGTTTTGGGATTTTTTGGGGTTTAAGGTATGGGATTTTGTGGGATAAGCATTTAGGGATCGTTTAGGTTGAAGTATTTGAGTTTATTGGGATGAGGGATTCATATTTTTGGGATGAAGGTTCAAGGTTTTTCTAGATAAGTTTTAGTGTTGTTTTGTGGATAAGGGTTTACGGTTTTTTCTGGATGAGATTTATGGGTTACGAGTGTTTTGGAATTTTTGGGGATATGTATATAGTTACTTTGGGATGAGATTTTATTTTTTGGGGGGATGTGGAATTATGTTTTTTTCCTTGAGGTTTTAGGGATTTCTCGGAATGAGGTTCTAATATTTTTGGAATGAGGTTTTGTATTCTTTTAGGGTTTGGGGACTTGGATTATATAGGAATGAGGATATAAATGGTTTTTGGTGGATGGATTGGGGTTTTTTGGAGATGAGGGTTTTGGATTATTTTTGGTATGAGTGTTTAGATTTTTTAGGTGTGAAGATTTATTATTTATTTGGGAAGAGGGTTTAAGTTTTCTTGGATGATGAGTTTCTGTGTTTTTTGGGAATTCATAGTGTATGTATTTATAGGGACTTAGATTTAGTGTTTTCTAGGTATGAGGGTTTGATGTTTTCATTTGGATGATTATTTAGGGGGTTTTGGGGCTGTGGTGCAATGGTTTTTGGGGTTGACTGTTTAGGGTTTTATGGGACTAAGGGTTTAGATTTTTTTGACAAATATTGTTTTTTTTTCTTGGATATAACCATCTAGGGTGTTCTATCTATAGAAAATTTTGGATTTTTAGTGCTGATGTGATTGTGTTTTTTGGGGGTGAGGGTTTAGGTTTTTTTGGGATGATGGTATAGGAACTTTTGTGGATAAAAAGTTTCATTTTATTGGGCATGATGATTTCTGTTTTATTTGGGATGAGGTTTATTGTTTTATGGGGATGATGTTTTGAGATATTTTTGGAAATAGGGTTTGTATATATTGGAGAAGATAGTTTAGGGTTTTTTTGGGCAGATGAGTGTTTATTATTCATTGGGGTCGAGTGTTTGGAGTTATTTTGGGATGAGTGCTTATGTTTTTTGGGCACTGAGGGTGTAGTGTTTTTTAAGGATGTGGATATTGAGTGGGCATTAGGTGTTAGGTTTTTTTTTGTGACGATATTTTATGGTTTATATGGTATTATGGTTTTTGGTTTTTATGGATTTATAGTATAGGGTTTTTTGGGGATGAGGGTTTAGGGATTTTTGTGATTGAGGATTTTGAAATTTTTCGGGGAGAGGTTTTATTGTTATTTGTGGATGAGATTTTTCTGTTTTTGGGGGATGAGTAATTAAGGAAATTTTGGTGTTTAGTTATTAGGGTTTTTGGGCCTGAGGTCTTGGGGTGTTTTTCTGTTGAAGGTTCAAGGTTGTTTGTGATATGGGTTTTTTGTTTTTTATTATTGTGGTTCTGGGTTTTTTGGAATAGGTTTTACAGTTTTTTAGTGCTCAGGGATTAAGAATTTCGAAGGATGCAGGTTTTGTAGTTATTTAGGGGTAATTTTTTTAATGTTTTTGGTGATTATTTTTTTGGGTTATGTAGAGATGATTGTTTAGGATTTATTGGGGATTATGGTTTAATTTGTATGAGGTGGGGTGAGTGTTTTGGTGTTTTGAGTGGAATGGGTTTAGTATTTTTTGGGGCATAAGATTAAGTGTTTTTTAAGATGGTTGGAGTATAAATTTTTCATTCAATGTGTATATGGTTTTTTGGAGTTCAGGTATTACATTTCTTTGATGCGGGTTTACTGTTTTATGGGAAGAGGGGTTATATTTTTTGTGTTGATGATTTGTGGTTCTAAAGCAAGGGAGTAATTTTTTTATGGGGATTTATTTTTTGGGGGGGTTTCATCTTTTTGGTGTTTGGGGCCATATTATTAGTGTTTATGAATTAATTTAACTTTGGGTTTTTGGGATTAGTGGTTAGGGTAAATTTGGGGATGTGTTTTTATTGATTTTTTGTTTCTTAGTTTTTTTTGAGCTTAGGGTTTTGAGTTTTTATATTGATGATGTTTCCAAATTTTATTGGGTTGAGGATTTAGATTTTTCTGTGTTTAGGGTTTAGGGTTATGGTGGATTAGGATTTATGTTTTTTATGGTAGGATATTTTAGACTATTTAAGAATGGGTTTTCATATTATTTTTAAAATTTGGGTTTAGGGAGATATGGGATTAGGGTTTTGGTTTTATTTTCAGATGACGGTCTACATTTTCTAGTTAACATTGATTAGTGTTTTTTGGGATGATGGTGTGAGATTTTTTGTGACTAATTTTGTTGTATTTTTTAGGAATTTGGGTGTATAATTTTTTATATAAATGGGTTTAGTGTTTTTTAAAATGTTTCTAGGTATATTTTGGTCTATGAAATTTTAATTTTTTGGGGACGAGGGTACAATATTTTTTAGGTATGAGGGTTCTAGGTTATTGGGTCTAGGTGTTTTTTGTTTTTAGTGCTTAGGGTTCTATGTTTTTTATCGATGAGGGTTTTCGATTATTTTGTTCTATGTGTATTGTATTTTGTCTAAGGCAGTTATTCCTTACTCCTCTACATTAATCGAGACAGGACACCCCACTTCATGGGTGCAGTTTCATTTCCCATTGATTGGTGTTTCTATCTTTGGAGTTCATACACACCTATTGGACTAGGGCATGAGTCCTCCTTACATACCTCACATAGAGTCAGTTACTCCTCAACCAGGTAGGGTGCGGGTCCTATATGTAAGAAGTAGGTACTCCCGTCTAATAAAAATGGTGTGGGTCCTCCTTAGGCAGTGCTACATCAGATTCGATACTCCACTTCCATGCTCGAGTACAGGTCCTCTAACCCGGGGTCGGTACACCCCTTACGTACTTGGGCCAGGGTCCCCCACATCTAACAAACAACTTGAGTTATGCTCCCCTACTAGGTAGGGTGTATGTCCTCACACATAGATTCGATACTCCCTTACCTTTTATGGGTGAAGGTCCTCTTGTCTGGGATCAATACTCCCTCGACATATTAGGGTGCAGGTCCCCCACTACAAAAAAAACTTCTTGATTTGTACTCCCCTACAAGGTAGGGTGCGTGTCCTCACATATGCGGTAGTACTCCCCCATATCCGAGTAGCAACGGAGAGAGGGTCCTTCAGGGGAGTAGAAGCTCCCTAGATTGCATGACACATTGTCAAAGAGTGTGCATGTTAACTTGATTTCCCTTGGTCTTGCCTCGAGTGCAAGACTGTGACTACCAGACCTCTAGTGTCAGGAACTAGAGGATGTTCTAGTTGAAAGTTAACAATGGAACATGTCATCTTGTACATTCCATTAGAATTGGTTGATTTGTACCCTATGTAGTACATCTCTCAGACGGGTTCCATCTTGGATGGCCAGTTCATGGAGTGTTTACTCATGATCCTTGAGTTATGCATTTAGGTTGTTTTTTTTGTTGGTTTTGTGATGTTTGGGGTGAGGGTTTTCAAAATTATATGATGATGTTTAGGGTTTTTTAGGAGGATTCGTGAATTTTATGGTTATGTGGGTAGGAATATATCAATTAGGGTTTTTCTTATTTCAGGATTATAGTTAAAGATTTTTTATTGATGTAGTTATTTGGTTTATTTTGTGATGAAGGATTTGGGTTTTATTGTCAGTGGGGTTCAGGTTTTTTCTTGCCAAGGGTAGCATGTTTTCTGGTCTAGGAGATTTTTTTCTTTTTGGTGCTAAGTGGTAATCATTTCTAAGGTTGAGGGTTTCAGGGTTTTGGGTGATAACTATTTAGTGTTTTATGGGGATGTGGGTTTAGTGTATATTGGGTTGGGGTTTTTGGGGACAATCCCTTTTAATTTCTTTAGTTATATGGGTATAATATTTTTTATGCAGAGGGTTTATGTTTCTGTGGTTGAGTGTTGGCTATTTTTTGGGTTGATGGAATGTGTTTTTTTGAAGATGTGGGATTTGGATAATTGAGCGGATACAAAGTTTGGTTTTTTGGGGATGAGGTTTATTTGTTTTCAAGGATGAGTTATATGTTTTTTTAGTGGTGGGGGTTTATGAATTTTTTGTGATAAGATTTTTTTTTGATGGTGCTACTTGTTTGTGGTTTTATTGCTTCTATATGATTTATTTTTTTGGATCAGTGTTTATTATTTATTGGGTATGGTAGTTTAGGATTTAATTGGAATAAATACTTTAGTGTTTTTAATAGATGATTGTTTAGGATTTTTTGGTTAAAGAAGGTATATGGTGTTTGGTGAAGGGGGTTTTCTGTTTTTTGGTACATTAGATTTAGGGTTTTTGGTTTAAGTGGATTGGGGTTTCTTATGGACTAATGATTAGTTATTTTTGGATTTGGGATTATGGTTTTTTGGAGATGGGGTTGGGTTTCTTTAGGATACTATTTTAGGGATATATGGGGATGTGGGATTGGGGTTTTTTAGCAGTCTTGTTGATTTTTTGGACTGAGGGATTGTCGTTTTTTAGTGATGAATGTTTTGGGTCATTTTTTGGATGGTGTTTAGGATATTATATGTATGATGTTGAGGTATTTTTATGGATATTAGTATATATTTTGTGGTAATAGGGTTTAATGTTTTTAGAGTAACATGGTATAGGGTGTTTTGGGATAATTTTTAATGGTTTTGTGTTATAGGGATTATTTTTTTGGTTATGAGACATGAATTTTTTGAGGAGTTTTTTGGATAATTTGAATTAAGTATTTAGGGTTTTTTGGGGCTTATTTTTTTCAATTATTTTTTCGATGAGGGTTTATAATTTTATGGGACTATGTATTTCGGGTATTTTTGGAGCTAAGGGTGCAACTGCTTTATTGATGAGGGTTTATTGATTCTTGGTTGTAAGGTTTTATGAATATTTCAGGATCAAATTTAATGGATTTTTAGGGCTATGTGTTGAGGGTGTTTTGGGAATCTGGGCTTATCATTTCTTGGTGTGGAGGATTTATGGTTTTTTATGGTTGGTGTTTTAGTTCATTTGGGGTATAATGTGTTTTACATTTTTAGGAGAAGTGGGTTCATGTTTTTTTTGGGATTATGTGTTTGGGTTTTTTGATCTATGGGTTAAGGTTTTTCTTTGGTTAGATGTTTTGGCTTTTTAGGGTGGTGGGTTTAGGGTTTTTATAGTGAGGGAATTTTTTTTGGGAAGGGGTTTTAGATTTTTTTGGGATGATGGTTTAGGGTTTTTTGTTCAAAGGGTTTGGGGTTTTTTGGTGTTGAGGGTCTAGGGTTATTCAATGATGAGGTTTTTTGATTTTGTAGGACCAAGGGTAATTTTTCATTGGAACTAAGGGATCAAGATTTTTTGGGATGAGGGGATACTATTAATAATGTATAAGAATTCAGATTTTATGTGATGAGAGTTTAGGGGGTTTTGTGTCGATGGTTTGGGGATATTTGGGAGAAGGGTTTATGGATTTTTAGGTATGGGAGATTAGAGTTTTTTAGAGAATATGTTTAGAGTTTTATGTCATTGTGGGTTTAGATATATTTGATGATTAGGGTTTTTTAGGGGGATTTTTTTCTGTTTTCGGGTTGAGGGGGTTTTTTATGAGGGTTTATGGTATTGTGGGGTTATGGATTGATGGGATTTTTTGGTAGAGGGTTTATGTATTACTTTGACCAACAGTTTAGTGTTTTTTTGAGGCAAGGTTATAATGCTTTTTTTGGATTGATATTTTATGCCTTTTGGGGGTTGATGGTTTAGTTATTTAGGGGGATTTGGGTTTAGGGATTTTTTTGGTAATGTTGGTTTTTGGTTTTTGGGATGATGGTTTATAGTTTATTTAGGATAAGGGTTTTGGGTGTTTTTGTATCCAGGGGTATTGGGTTATTTGGGGTTCTGGGTTTATCATTTTTGGCGGCTAGTGGAATAGGTATTTTAGGGATGATTGTATAGGGTTTTTAGGTTTTTAGGTTTAAGGATGTTTTTGGCATAGGGTTTTGGGTTTTTTCATACTGACAGTTTAGGGTTATTTTGGGATAGGGTTCAGTATTTTTGAGGTTTCTGAAGGTTTAGGATTTTTTTTGATTGAATGTTTTTGGTTCATTAATGATGATGATTTATGGTTTTTTAATGGTTGTGGGTTTTGGTTTTTTGGTGATGAGGGTTTAGTGGATTTTATAGATGAGTATTTAGTGTTTTTTTGGGATGTGGTTATACATTTTTTTGGGTTTCAGGGTTTAGGTTCATTACATGATGAGGGTTTAGGGTTTTCCGGGCTAAGGATTTAGAGTTTTTTTTAGAAATGATGGTAAAGGGACTATTTGGTTGGTGTTTTAGGTCTTTTTTGGAATAGGGTTAATGGTTTTTAGGGGATGATGATTTTTTATTTTGTTTCACTGTCTGTTTAGGGATTTTTTTAGAATTAGTGTATTGGGATTTTTGGGATATAGGATTAGTTTTTTTATGTGGAGGCTTTGTTGTTATTTGGATAAAAGTCATTAAGGATTTCTGAGCAGTGGATTTATGTATTCTTAGGGTTTAGGGTTTTCGAATTTTTGTGGCATATTGTTTAATGTTATTTTAGTGATAATGATTTAGTGTTTTTTGGGTTTGAGAGTTAATGGATTCTTGGGGACATGTAATTTTGTTTTTTGTGGTAAGGATTTTTTATATCATTGGGTTGGTATTTTAAGTGTTTTTAGGGTCCAGTGTTGATGGTTTTGTTGGTGAGTTTTGGGATTGTTGGGGATATGTGTTTATGGTTTAATCGGAATGAGGGTTTAGGGATTTTTGAGAATGTGTTTTTATGGTTTTTTGGATAAGGGTTTAGATTTTTTTGGAGTTGAGGGTTGATAGTTTTTTAGGGCTAAGTAAATAGTGTTTTTGTGGATGATTGTCTATAGTTTTTGGGGACAAGGTTTTATAAATTATTGGGTGGTGTTTTTTGGATGAGGGTATAATTTTATTTGGGTTTCATGGTGTATTATTTTCTAGGGATGATGGTTTATGATTTTTTGGGGATGATTGTTTAGGGTACGTTGGCGAAAAGGTTTTATGATATTCTGGCACTGAATGTTTATGGGTTTTTAGGGATGAGTGTTTAGTTTTTTTCTATCAGGGCTTAGGATTATTTGGGTATGAGTTTTGGGTTTTTTGGTAATGATGTTTTATCGTTTTTTTGGGATAAGGGTTTAGAGTTTTTTAAGGGATTACTGTCTAGTGATATTTTTGGATGAGGAATTTATTTTTATTTAAGCATTGGGTATATTGTTTTTTATGGCTGTGATTTTACGCAATCAAGGGCTGGGGGGTTATTGTTTTTGGGATTGAATGTTTAGGGAGTTTTTAGATATAGGGTTTAGGGTTTTTTGGGGATGATTGTTTAGGTTCTTTTTTGTGTTGGGTTTGAGGGTTTTTTGGGGACGTGGGTCTAGGGTTTTTGTGGATGAGGGTTTAGAATTTTTTAGATTTAATGGGTTACCATTATTTGTTATAATTTTGGTATATGTGTTTTGGTATTTGTGTGGTTGAGGTTCAAGGTTTTTTGGGATATTAGTTTCGTGTTTTTGGGGTCTTAGGAAATAAGAAAATTGTTGAATAATGATTTAGATTTTTTTGGTATGAGGGTTTTGGGATTTTGGGGGATTAGGGTTTTGTTCTTTTGTGGGATGAGGGATTAGGTATTTTTGTGGATAATGCTTTTTTGTTAGTTGGGGATGAGTGTATGGTATTTTTTGGCCAGATTATTTTTGTTTTTATGGTTGAGGGTTTTCTATTTTTTGGGATGTGTTTGTAGGGTTTTATGGTTAAGTGTTTGGGATTTTTTTTGGGTTTAGGGTTTCATATTTTTTGGGGTTGTGGGAATAGGGATTTTGGGGGCTGTGGATATACTGTTTTTTTAAGGAAGAGGGTTTAGGATTATTTTAATCAATGGTTTTAGGGATTTTTCGTGTTAATGGATTATGGATACATAGGGTGGAGGGTTGAGTGTTTTTAGGGAAATGAGATTTGGTTTTTTCAGTAAGGGTTTTTTTATTTTGGAATGGGATTTTATGGAATTTCGGGGAATGGGATTTTAAAAATTTGTGGGTTAGAGTGTTTAGAAATTTTTGGGGTTGAGTGTTTGTGTTGTTTTGGGTGAGTGATTTTAGTTTTTAGGGCCTTGATTTTAGATATTCTTAGGGGAAAATGTTTTGGATTTTTTGGTTATGAGGGTGATATTATTTTTAAGGATATGGGTTTTTGTTTAATTTGGGATGGGGGTATTTGGTTATGGGACACATGGGATTAGGGGGGTTTTGGATGATGGATTAATTTGTGGATGGGGTTTTGTATTTTATTGTGTAAATGGTTTAGGGTTTGTTAGTGTTGAGGATTTAGATTTTTTGAGAACAGAGGGTTTAGTATTTTTTGGGAATAATGTTTTAGGTTTCTTTAGGGATGAGGGTTTTGGTTATTCTATGTCTGAGTGTTTATGAATTTGTAGGGTTGAGTTTTTTGGTTATTCTAGTGCTGAGGGTTCTGCGTTTTTTTGTGTGTAGGGTTTTAAAGAGTTTTGGAGATGGGAGAATTAGGATTTCTGGGGCTAGAGGTTGAGGGTTTTTATGTGTAGTTCGTATCATGATATTTGGGAAAGTGGGATTAAGGTTATTTGGTGATGGGGAATTTTGGGGATACGGTTTTTGAGTTTTGTGGGGATTGATGTTTGGGTTTTTTTGGGAAAAGGGTTTAGGGTTTGTTGGGTACGGCGGATTAGGGGTATTTTGGTGTAATAGTTGAAGGTTTTTTTGGGTATGAGTGTTTAGGGGATTTTAGGGATGATGGTTTAGAGTTTTATAGATACGTTTTTATGTTTTTGGTATCTATATATTTAGGTTTTTATAGAGTTTTATGTTCAATGTTATTTTTGGTTGAGGGTTTACAGTTTTTTTTTTGGCTGAGTGATTAGGAAATGTTTGGGATCATCCTTTCTGTTTTTATGGGGACAAGGGTTTTGGGTGTCATGGATTAGAATTCATTGTTTTTTGGCGATGTGGATTTATGTTTTTTTTTTGAGATGAGGTTTTATGATTTTTTGGTATGAGGGTTTTGGGGTTTCAAGAATGTGGGTTTATGTTTTTTTTGGGAATTGTGTTGAGGAATCTTTTAGGGATTATATAGTTTGGGTATTTCGAGATAATGGTTTAGTGATTTTTGTGGACGATGGTTTAGGGGTTTCCAGGATTGTGGGTTTATGGTGTTTTGGATATGAGGGTTTATATTTTTCTAGGGATGAGGGTTTAGGGTTTTACAGGATGAGGATTTTTTAGGGTGTTTTGGGGATGACGATATATGGTTTTTGGTGATGAGGGGATTTTTTTTGGGTGAGTCTTTAGGGTTTTTTGGGATAAAGGTTATTTGGTTTTAGGAGATAAGGATATTTAATTTTTTGAGGATGATGGTTTAATGATTTTTGGGATTAGGTTTTTTCATTTTTTGGGGAATTGGGAGTTTAATATATTTTTGCGGGTGGCGATTTGGGGCAATTAGGGATTTCTATTGAGGAATTCATGGGGTTAGAGTTCAGATTTCTTTTGTGGATGGGGGATCATAGTTTTTTGGATAATGTTATAGGGTTTTTAGGGATAAAGATTTAATGATTTTTATGGATGAGGATTTAGGGTATTTGGGGTAGAGGGATTGTGGTTTTCATTGGGTAAGGGATTGGTATTTTTTAAGAATGATAGTTTACAGTTTTTTGAGGCATTGTGTCTATAGTTTTTGAGGATGTGGGTTTACGGTCTTTTTGGTATGAGGGTTTAATGTTTTGTAGAAATGAGGGATTAAAATTTCACATGTGCTAGGATTTAGTGTTTTTGGTGGAATTTTTTTTTGAAAATCTAAGAAAAAAATATGAGAGATAATAATTTTTATATTGAATATGCTGAATTTTCAGGAATCATATACCCAGGTGCTGTAACATGACATTATTTATTTGAATTGGTTTGTATAATCATTTAAATAACAACTTTATAATTTTGTTTTTTTCCTAATGATTTAACATTTAATATTGATTTAGAGAACAAGGAAAAGAATTCAATGAAGCATCATGAATCTATTTAATCTCAAATATAAATTTATTATAAACCATATTGGGGAAACATAAGTTGAATTTGAGGAATTACATTTTAGAACCTGCAAAAATTGTTTGGATTCACATTCACAATGATATAATTTCATCGAAATGATGAATGTGATTGAACCTTAACCTAATGGTTGATTCAAGGTACATTAACTGGTGAGAAACAATTCCAATATGAGATGTCTTCCTATTAATTTATAAGGGTTTCTACAACATTCAATATTTTGGATTTTCCTCCATTCATTGAACAAAGAGATAACATTTATTTGAGGGAATTTCATCTCCAAACTAGGGGAAATGATGTAGGAATGATTCAACACATAGAAAATACAATTCAGATTGACAATAAATTTAAGTATATTTTAAATTATAATTGGGATAGCCCACACTCTTTCTCATCTAATAGAATCGTGGGTGGAGGGACACAAATTTGGGGCCTATAATTACATATCTATAAGGAAATTTAATTTAATTCATAGAAAAAGCATTAAATGGGATATATAACGTGGATAAAATAACTGTTAAGAAGTAATCACTCTACTTTATACATTTGGGTAATTAAAATTCATGGAAAATTGTTTTATGTTCTTCATAAACAATCTTTTATATCCCCGAGGACTTGTAATTCAATTTGGGTCATTAATTTCACATTAATTTTCATTATTAATGGATTTTATCTCATATTTTAATATTTAAACCTAAATTATTCTAAATGGGAAAATTATTTTGTAGAATTCATAATATGTCCTTTTAACTTTCCCCATAATTAGTCTTGTGCCTCTATTTCTGGTGACATAGGTTTTTTGGGGGAGAAGGTATTATAATATATTAGGGCAATGGGTTTAGGGTTATTTAGGTCATATTGTTTAGGGATTATTTAGGATGAGGGTTTTGGTTTATTTCATATGGTGTTCTATAGTTATTTGGGAATGAGGGTTTTGGTTTATTGGATATGAGTGTTTAAGGTTTTTATGGGATAAGGTTTTAGGCTTTTTTGGGGTTGAGGATTTTTATATTCATGATTAAATTTTATATTTATTTAAGGCTATGTGTTTAGGGAAATTTTTTTTTGGTTTTTGGTCTTATGATATATGGTTTTATAGGGATGATGTTTTTTGGTTTTTTAATTTAATGCTAGTAGGGTGTTTTTTCTGATGAGGGTTTGTGGTTTTTTGGAATAATGGATTATAGTTTTCATGGATTAGGGTTTAGGGTTTCTTTAATTATGTCTGTTTAATGTTTTTTGAATTGTGTGTTTAGTGTTTTTTTGTGATAATTGTTTGGGGATTTCTATTGTTTTGAGATTAGGGTTTCAGTGGATCATGGATGAATTGTTTTTGTGGAATAGTGTATTTGGGTTTTTGGTACGATGGTATAGTATATTGGTTGAGGAGAATCTTGTCTATTTTGGTGGTCTGGGTTTATTGTTTTTTGGGGATAATGGGCTGTTTTTTTAGGTGATAATGGTATAGGTTTTATTGGGCTGGAGTTTATGGTTTTTTGGGGATTGATGTCTTGGTTTTTTGGGGGATGAGAGTCCAATGTTTTTTGGGACCACCATCTAGGATTTTTAGGGTTTGTGGATGTAGGGTTTGTTTGGTTTAAGAGACTTTGGTGTGTTAGGATGAGGGTCTAGGGTTTTGTTTGGATGAGGTTCTGTGGGTTTTTAGGTAATGCGGTATTTTTTCATGGGGATGAGTTTCTATATTCTTTTTAGGGATGATGGTATACATTTTTTTGGGGCCAAGTGTCTATGGTTTATGAAATAAGTTTCATTGGATTATAATTATCTCTAATGTTATTACTAAAAATTCTCATATAAGGAAAAATTAACCACTAACTCACCCCCTATCAGTGGTCATGATTCTAGATTAGAACAAGAACACAAATCCCTGTCAAAAATCCTAAAACCAACATATGTATAAAAAACACTAATAAATCAGCCCTATAAGAACCTACGCCCTATGTACCAAAAAAATACCAATCACAAAGCCCTAGATAATCCAAAATAGTTACCCCTAAATTATATGAAACCCTAATTCCTAAAAAAATTCAATCCATTAGCCCTAAAAAAACCTAAACCATCAGGCCCCCAAAAATGATCAAAAACCATTATCCACAAGAAAACAAACCATAAGCCATAAAAACACCCAAAACATCATCCCATAAAAACCCAACCCTCATCCCCACAAAACTCCAAACCCGAACCCCCAAAAATATTCTACACTAGTCAATGGATAATCCAAGACCCCTAGCCCCAAAAAACCTCATACCCTCATCCTACGAAGACACAAAACATTATTCCTCAATATAATCATACCATTAACCTCAATGAAATCAAATCCCTCATTCCCAAAAAAACCAAATCTTCAAAAAAAAACCACAAAACCCTCATCCCTGAAAAATAGAAAACACTCATCCCTAAAAAACACCTAACTCACAGCCCATAGAAATCGAAAACCCACAACCTCGAAACCCTAAACCCAATGACTCAAAAAAAAATAAACCCTCATTCCCAAAATTTTACATCCTCTTACCCATATAACCCTAAACCCTCATCCACAAAAAACCTAAATCCTCATCCCCATAAAACATAATACCTAATCCCAAAAAACTGTATAAACATATCCCCAAATCCCCTATAACCTGAACCCAAAAACTAGTACACCCTCTTCCATAATAAACCATATACCCTAAGATCTAAAAAAAACATAAACATTCATCCCAAAAATACCCTAAAACTTCCACTAGAAGAAACAATGATCCCTATCCCTAAAAAACCCCTATACCCTCATCCATAATAATACTATAAACCATTAGCCAAAACCATAATCCCTGAGCCCCATATAACACTAAACCTTCATTCCCAATAAATCCTAAATTACTATCCAAATAATTCTACAATAATAGTTCAAAAAATATTAATTCATCACCCCAAGAAACCTGAAACACTTAGCCTAAAAAAAACAATAATCCCAATAAAACACTAGCCTTTCAACCCCATAACCCTAAACACTCAACACTATAACCCCTAAACACTCATCCCCAAAACCCCAAAACACATATACTTAAAAACCCACAAACACCCATCCCCAAAACCTACTAAAGCATACTATAAAAAAGAAACCCCGTTACCCCTAGCACTAAAAACTCTAAATCCATCAACAAATAAAACCCAAATCCCTAAGCCCCTAAAAAACATAAAACATCATCCACAAAAACCCAAAACCGTTATCCCTAAAAAACCTAAACCATCATCATCCTCTGAACCTAAACCATCATCCCTGATGAAAACCTATAACATCATCCATAAATATAAAATAAACATCATAACAAAATTATACTGAAGCCTCATCCACAAAAAACAATAAAACTGCATGCCTAGAATATTCCAAACCCTTATACCAAAAAAACTCTAGACACTCAAAAAAAACCCTCAACCCCAAAAATCATCAATCCAAAATCCCCATAAAATAAAAATACACTACATAAAAATCCCTAATCATTCATACTATGAAATCCACAAATCCTTATCCCAAAAAAACAATAAATGTCTACCCCCAAAATACACTAAACCATCATCCTCAGAAAAACACTATACCATCGCCTTAAATAACAAAAATACCCATGATAAAATAAAATAAATTCACCGCAGAATTATAAAATAACCATTAGGAAAAAAACATAAAACATAATCCAAACATTGTACTAAACCCTTATCACTAGTAGACCAAACCCCGTCTTTCCCAAAAACAATTTAAACAATTGACCTAAAAAACCTGAAACCCTCAGCTCTAGAAACCCTAAAACATTATCTGGAAAACATCTTAAAACCCAAAACACAATAAAATTGAAACACTCATTAAAAAAACCCAAAAACATAGCATAAAAATCCATCAAACCACATTCCCAAATAAACCTAAATATCAATCAATAGAAAACCCTATACTGTTAGCACTAAAAAACCCTTAACACTCATCCCCATAAAACACTAAAACCTCACCCCAAAATGGACCTAAAATCCAAAACCCCCAAATAATCCTAACCTATAAACCAAAAAAAAATCCTTAAGACAATAAATCCTATAAATCAATTCCCAAAAAATGATAAACTCTCATACCAGAATAAACCATAACCCCTTTACAAAATAATAAACACAATTGTAAGCACAAAAAAATATAAACCATCAACCATAGAAACACCGTACCACTCATCCCCTAAAATCATTAAACACTCCACACAATATAACCATAATCCCTTAAACAAAAAAACCCTAGACCGTCACCCCAAAAAACCCTAATCCCCTAGAACTAAAAAATTGTAACCCCTCACCCCCAAATAACCCCAAACCAAAATCGCTAATAAATCCATAAAGCTGGATCCATAAGAAATCATAACCTATCATCTCACAAAGTCCAAAAAACCCTAATCCAAATAAACCATTTCCCCACTTTACTAAAAAACTCTAACCCACCCAAAAAAAATTAAACCCTCAGACCAAAAAGTTAACCTAACCCACATCCCCAAAAAAACTTATAACCCCAAAAACCTAAATAGATTGTACCAATACACAATATACCTATCTCGATGAAAATAACTACAAAATAACCCCAAAATATCCCTAATCCATCGCTCTAAAAAACACTAAAACGTTAAAAAAATTACGCTCTAAAAGACATCAAGCATATTTAAAAAAAAATAATACACATCCCCGCAAACCCATGTATATCATCCCCAATACACCCAACACCAAATCACTATAACACATAAAACTCACATTCTAAAAAATACCCAAAACCTCATCCCAAAATATAACTAATCTTTCATACCTAAACCCTCTGTTCCGAAAAACCAAAACCCTCATCCAAAAAACACTGAAACCCACATCATTAGAAATCCCCAAAAACTCAACACTAGTAAACCCCAAAACCACATCCCCAAAAAATCCTAAATGTATCTCCCCCAAATATACCAAACCTGAAAAAAAGTCCATCATCCAAAAAATACACCCTACATATATCCCCCAAAAAAATTGAAACCCAAAGTCCTAATGAATCCCAAACCCTTATCCGAAAAAACCTCAGACCACCTACATAGAACACCTAAAACCCTCAACCCCAAAAAAAAATAAACACTCTTCCCAACAAACATTAAACCCTCATCCCCAGAATTCCAAAATTATTATCCCCAATAATAGATAAATCCTTATTCACAAAAAATACTAATCCCGCATCCCCAAGAAATACTAAAACCTCATCCATCAAAACCCAAAACTCTGAACCGCACAAAATCATATAAACTCATCCAAAAAACATTAACACTTTGTCCAAAGAACCCCCTAAACCATCATCCTACAAAAACCAAAACCATAATCCCCAATAAAAACCCAATTCCCTATACTTAAAATTCCCAAAACCATTAAAACCAAAAAACCGGAAACCCACATCACCAAAAAACCTAAACCCTCAACAATGAAAAACCCTTAATGTTCAGAAACAATAAACAAAAAATATCATCCCTAAAAAACACAGAACACTCAGAACCAAAAAAACCCCACATTACCTAAATAACATAATCCCTAGGGTTTGAAAATACATAAACCCTCAGTCCCTGAAAACCCCCAAAAAACACAAATTTTCAGTCCAAAAATTCCCAAACCCTCAGTCCTAGAAATCTCCAAACCATCATCACTAAAACATCACCCATCAATGAGCACCAAAGTACCCATAAACAATAATAAAAAAACAAACACACATCACAAAACATACCATAAACTCATCCCCAATAAACTGCTGAACCTAATCCCCAAAATCCTCAATCATTCATTCCTAGAAAACCCTAAACACTCATCCCCAAAAAACCGTTTCCTTAACACCAAAATACCTAATCCCTCAGCATTAATCAACAACAAATAATTATCATAAAAATCTCAAAACCTCTAACCCCAAAACCCCAAACAATTATCCCAAAAAACACATAACCCCATCCCAAAAACTAAAAATCCTTATCCACAAAAATCCCCAAACACTCATCTTAAAAAATTAAAAAAACTCATCCCTAAATAACTCTAAATCCTTATCCATATGAATCCCCAAAGATACTACCCCAAAAATCCTTATCATTCAACATCAAAAAATACTAATCCCTTAACCATAAAATACACTAATCCTTATGCCCCAAATAAACCTAATCCCTATTCCCCAAATAAGCCTAATACCTATTTCCCATGAAAAAACAAACCCTCAATTAAAAAACCCTACAAGAACATCTAGAAAAAATGAATAAACTAATCCATTAAAACCCCTTAACACTCACAAAAAAAATAAATCCCTCTCCCCAAAAATAAAAAACACTCATCCCAAAGAATTTTGAACTATGGGATTGACAAAATCCTAAACCCTTTATCCAATAAAACCCTAAAAACTATGCCCCAACATACCCAACACAATGATCACAAAAAAAACCCCAAACACACATCCATAGTAAACTTGTACAACATCCCCAAAAAACCCTAATCCCTTAGCCACCAAAAACCATAAATCCTCTAACCATTTACATAATGAACTAATTGTCAAAAATCAATAAACCATCATAAAAAATAAAGAGTAATTCATAATCCAAAGTTCCCTTAACACTCATCCCCAAAATCCATAAACCCCCATCTATGAATACACCAAAACCCTTTCACCCCAAACCCCCCAAACCCTTAGCTCCCCAAAACCCTTAACTATTTTACCAAAATAATCCGAATCACCTATCCCTAGAAAATACTAAATCATTAACCAATAAAAACCATAGACAATCACCCCATAAAATCCCTAACCCAAAGAGAAAAAATACTATAACCCCAAAAAAATTATTATAAAATCCCTAAAAACCCCTAAACACTCAGCACAATAGGACACTAAACCCCCATCCCAAAAAAACACTATATCCTTAGCACCAGAAAATAAAAATCTCTCAAACCAGAAAACCTTAATCACAAAACCATAAAAAACATTATAACTCATCTCTAAAAAAATTAAACCTTCATCCCACCAAAATCCCTATATATTATTTCTAAATATGCAAAACCATTAGCCCCCCAAAAAATGAATCCATAATTAACAAAAAATTATAATCCCCCAGCCTAAAAATTCAGAAACCCTAATACCCAAAATAATATATTTCTTCATCCAAAAAAATTCAAAAAAACAAATCCTCAAAAATCTATTAACCCTCAACCCCAAAAACTCTAAAACCTCAAACCTATAGAAAATTAACTATTTTACAAATAAAAACAAAAAACCCTCTTCCCCAAATCTATAATCCCATATTCAAAAAAACCATAAACTACCAGCACCAAAAAACCATAAACTCTCATCACAAAAAATCCCAATCCATTATATAGAAAAAATAAATTAACCATCATCCCCAAAAATCATGAACCCTCATATTTAAAACCCTTGAACCTTATTCATAAAAATAATTAAACCCTTATACCCAAAATTACCAAAAACCCTTATCTCCAATAAAACCAAAATAATTATCCCGAATAAACCCTAACCCACATCCCCAAATAATCCTTAACCATTATCCCCTTATAATCATGTACCATCAACACTAGAAAAACCTAAAACATATGCCCCAAATAGACCTAAACAATCAAACTCAAAAAATCCTAATCCCTCGGCACCATGTAACAATATACCATAAACCTCAAAAATACCTAAACCCTATGGCCCAAAAACCCCATTACCCCATGCCCAAAAATGCTAAAGACACATCCCAACAAAAACCTAAGCCATCCATCCCACAATAAACTAATCCATCTAACCCAATAAATACTGAACCCTCATATAACAAATACCCGTATCTCTAACCCCAAATAAACATACAACCCCTTATAATAAACAACATTAAACTATCTTCCCCACAAATCCTAAACATTCATCTATAAGAAACACCAAACAGTCATCCTCAGAAACCCAAACCCCATAGCACCCCAATAAACCTAACCCGATTACCCCATGATAGAATAAAACATCAGTACTAAAAAGTAATAAAAACTCTACCCAAGATATTATAAATACTATTCCACAAAGAACACAACCCATTAATCCCAAAATAACCTAACAATACTTCACAAAATAATGTAAATCCTCAGAACCAAAAACATATATTCCCAAATTCACAAACAACCTTCATCCATCCTCACTAAAAAAACATAACCCTCTGACTAAAAAAACCCAAAACCTTATCCTAAAAATTCACTACATTGATCCCAAAGACCCTAAACTCGGATCCCCAAAAAACCCTTAACCCTATTTCGTAAGAAACACTAATTCCACCATCCCAAAAACCCTAAACCCTCTAACCCTAAAATATCAAAATCCCACACCCATAGAAAACACTAAATTCATTCTTCCATGATGAAGTATAAATTCATCACATGAAACCCAAAACCAGTTTTCCCCCAAACCCTAAAACCCCACCCCCCAAAAAACATTAATCTCTCCCCCCAAAGAAGACCTAAACTCTTAGTCTTCAAAATAACAAAAACCATCATCTCCTTGAATCCATGAATTCATAGTACTATAATACTCTAAAACCTCATCCCCATAAAATCATAAACCCTATACTCTAGAAATAACTAATCACAGTACCCTAAAAACACAAAACCCTCATCCTGAAAAACACCTTAACCCTAAGACCCATAAAACCGTAAACCCGTAGCCTAAAAAACTATAATTAGTCAACCCCAAAAATTCTTTAAACCTTAGCCACCAAAAAAATTAAACCCTAGGGTCTAGTAAAAAAATCTCTCATTCCCAAAAAAACCCTATACCCACATCATAAAAAAAATGAAAAATGTAATACCCAAAAAACCCTAAATCATCATCCCTAAAAAACACTCAACCACTATTCGTCAGAAATCATAACTCCAAAGGACTTAAAAAATCTAAACCCATATTTCCAAAATACACAATACCATCATCCCATAAAAAATACTAGAAATAATAGCATTATAAATTTCTAAATCCACAACCCCACATAACCATAATCCACCGTCCATAAAAACCCTAAACGATGAACCCCATAAAAACCCTAAAAATATATCCTAACATAACCATAAAACCTCAGCCACAAAAAACCCTTAACACACAGCCCTATGAAATCCTAAACCCTCATCTCTAACAATCCCTAAAACCATAGTCCCAATAAACCCTGATTCTATAGAAATAATAAAACCGATTCACCCTATACCAAAAAATAGTAAACACTCAACCCCAAACTACCATAAACCCTCAGCCCAAAAAAACCATAGACCATCATCACCCAAAAAACCATAAACCCTCATTCAGAAAATAGTAAACCCTCAGCCCATAGACCCATAAACCCTCAACCCTAAAAAATACAAATAACATAACCCCAAAAATAACTAAATACCCATCCCCCAAATTCACCAATCCATAAATCCATCAAACACTAAACAATCAACCCCCAAAAACTCTAAAACCAAATCCCAAAATACCCATAACACACAGTCCAAAAAATTTGAAAAACCCTGAGCCATGGAAAACTCTAAATAGTCATCTCCAAAAAACATTAAAACCAAATTCCAAGAATATTATTTTCCCTTATCCCCAAATATATTTAAACCCTCATACAAAAATGAACTAGTTTCTCAGGCAAAAAAAACTAAACCCTTTCTCCCAAAAAACACTATTGGAAGCATTTCATATACACACGGTATAGAACCATAGGTACATAAAAAAATTTATAGGCTATACCTACAGTTTTATGATCTATGGTTGATGAATCTATCAGAATATATCCATACGCATGGTTTCTATTGAGACACTGTGTATATCCTAGGATATTTCATCAAAGTAATATTTTTGGCTAAACCATTGGTACATATCTATATGATCAATTTGGAGAATTGTGGTTATATCATCATATCCTCTTTTGTACTAGTATCCCTTAAATCCCATATTAATCTTATAAATAAGGAAAAACAATAGTAACCATTCAATTAAATACATGTATTTTATATTTATAATTAATCCCACTCCTTATAAAAAAATTTAAACCATTTAAAATACTAAAACATTCATAAAAATCCATAAAAAAATTTAATTTAATTTATTAAATACATCTACATCCCTATTATTTGATTACTAAAAAAATGAGGGGATTAATATCTACCTCATCACAAACATCCTCATCTTCATAACCAGGAACAACATCCACATCACTTACATCATCATATGGGGCACCACCACCACCATCATCATCGGCATCATCACCACCACCACTACCAAGATCATTTCGACTAAAACAATTACCCTCATTGAAATCACCAATGGAATAATATTATAATCCTATTTATTCTATACATGAAATAATTAAACTAGAATCCTATGATGGATGTGATGGGCTTATATCTTATTATCCTTTTAGTAATTTTTTTGTGATCACTCTATTTATTTCCCAATCATGAAATGAAATTTGTTTTCCCTAAACAGATTTTGCATGATATTTTTCCCACTTAGTGGTCTTGGAGGGTTAAGATGTTCCTAATAGGGGGCCAATAAACATTTGGGGAAATTTTTTACATTGTTCAACATCACACTCTATCATAGTGATTCTCACCTAGTACCATTCTCAATTATCAATTTTCAAATATTTGTTTTATTGATTTTAATTGAGGGCCTATAAGTCAAACTATTTAAAAAATAAACAAGTTATTTATTTATTATTAAATTATAAATATTTTAAATATCAATAAATAAAAAATCATTTCTTGTGTTTTTTTCAGTTACCTTAATTCAATCATTTTCCTTCATACTCGAAATAAATAATTTTTATTAAGGAACAATACATTTGATTACCAATGTCACATTAGGGAAATGAAAATATTTAATACAATAGATCATTATTGAATAATAAGATTGTGAAAAACAAAAAATTTATTAAAATTGTACATTTTGATGAAAAAAATAAAATGAAGAAGCATCTAAATATAATTTTTTTGGAAATGTATTAATAGTGGTATTAAATGAGCAATAAATACTTATTTGAGTGGTATGAATAGATGTGATATTTATTCCTCTTATGTGTTATTTTCAATCTCGTTAAATATGTGTTACATTATTTTTTTATTCATCCAATTTATAATTTTGATCATTTGAACATTAGGATAATTATTATGTTAGGTTGTTAGGTAATTATATTAATTATAACTTTTACACCAATTAGGACAACTATTCCATTGAGGTCGTATAGGCCAATTATTCCATTTAGTCCAATCAGAACAATTAGTCCATTTTGTAAAATTAATCAAATTAAGCCATTCATGGCATATAGTGCAATTAGGCCATTCAGTCCATTTATGTCATTTGGGTAAATTTGTCCAATTTGTACTTATATTCCATTAAGGTTATTTAGGTCATCCAAGCCAATTATATCATTTATGTCAACTAGAACATTTAGGAAAATTGAGGCCAATTAGGCTAATTGGGCAATTTATTTGGCCAATTTAGTCCAATTAGGCCAATTAACAGAATTTAGGAAAATTTCCCATCTAGACACATAGGACATTCTGGCCATTTGGGATAATTTTTCCATTTAGGCCATTAAGGAAAATTAGGCCAATTTGTCTGATTAGAAAAATTGTCTATTAATAAAATAGGAAATTATGGTAAATTACCATTAGTAAATTAGGATGATTTCCCATTATTATAGTATTCTATTACATGAATAGGCCAATTAGTAATATTTCCATTTGGTAAATTGGACATTATTCCATTTGGGAAATTTCTCCATTATCTATTAGAAGAATAAACCATTTGGAAATTAGGAAAATTAGATAATTATTATGTTATCTCATTAGGTAAATTTTTCCATTAGGCCATTACATAAATTGTCCAATTAAGAAATGAGGATATTAAGAAATTAGTCACATGGGCCATTAGGCTATCAGATGAATAATTTTTCAAGACGTAAGGATAATGGACTATTAGAAAATAGGATAATTAAATGTTTTTCCATTAGGGATGTTAGGGACATGGTAATTAAGCCAATTTTAAAACTATACATTAGTCTAATTTAGACAAATGGATAATTGAAAAATTTGACATTAGCACATTAAACCAAGTTCCTCTAGGGCATTGGGCATTGAGGCCAATTTCCCATTAGGGCATTATCCAAATTAGGCCAATTTGTAATTAATCCATTTTGACATTTGGAGATTAGGATAGTGGAAAATTATTACATTAATCCATAGTAAAATTAGCGAATTAGCACACCTAGGACAATTGACCATTAATATTTTGGGCCAATTAACCATTAGGCCATTATGTCAATTGGATAATTCGAAAATTTTCCCTTAGTTCCTTATGCCATTGGACAAATAATACATTAATCCAATTAGTCCTTATTCCATTAGTATAATTGGACACTAGTCCGTTGGGAAAATTTTGAAATTAGGCCATTTGGAAATTACATAAATTTTCCAATTTATCTAATTATGATAATTTGTAATTAGGAAATTAATACATTAATCTATTTGTCCAACTAAACATTAGGCAAATTGGAAGATTATACATTAACACATAAGTCCATGAGTCCAATTAAACATTAGTTCATTTGGGAATTATGCCATTATGATAATTTCCCAATAGATCATTAGGCCAATTGTCCATTAGGCCAGTTTCCATTTAGGCCATTTGGTTGTTAGGTCATTTTTCCATTATGTCATTTGGTTAAATTGTCCCTCAGTCCATTAGGAATAAAGGAAAATTTTCTATTTAGCCATTAGTCCAATTGAATTGTAGGCCATTGGGAACACTTAGAAATTAGCACAATATAAAATTAGGCTATTATGCCAATTGGACAATCTTTCATTAGCCTATTAGGCTAATTAGCAATTGTATCATTAATACATTAGGCCAAATGAACAATTTTTCATTAGGAAATAATACCAATTGACAGTTAGGACATTAATCTAATCATTCATTAAACCATTAGTCCAATTAAACCAATTTGAAAATCAGAAAATTTACCATTATGCCAATATGAGATTTTGACATTACGCCATTTTGAGAATTTTCCATTGCTCCATTCGGACAATTTTACATTGCACCATTAAACCATTTTCCATTAGTATAATTAAAACAATGGTAAAACCAAATAGTTTACCATTAGATCATTTGGACAACTTGACATTAGTCGATTACGCCACTAGTCCATTAGGCCAATTACTTAATTTGTTATTATTACATTAAATAATATTTTCATTAGTGTGATTATGCCAATGGGCGAATTGAATAATTGGACATTATTACATTATGTAAAAAGTACAAAAGTAAAATAGGCCATTAATATTTTAGCCCGTTAAACCAATATTCCAATTGGCCAATGGGTCATTAGGCCAATGGTCGTTAGGTTATTAGGACAATGGTATTTCAGTCCTTTAGGAAAATAGTTTGTCAACCATTTTGAAAAATTTTTATTTTTAAATTAGAACATTAGGCCATTTGTAGATTTTAAAATTAGGGAAATTGGACATTATTACATTAGTTTAATGGTTTGTTAGGATATTACACCAATTGGTCATTATTCATGTAGGAAAATTGACATGTATGAAAATTGAAAAATTTGACCTTTTTGTATAAGTCCAATTTTCCAATTAATAAAGATATTATTATTCCAATTTCCTAATATGAAATTATAACATTATAAAAATTTGAAAATAGTCCATTATCCCATTTTGATAATAGGAAAATATTAAATTACACCATTAGAACACTCGATCATTTGTACATTAGTTTAATTAGAAAAGAAATCCATTTTCAACCATATATTAGTAAAATCGGCCAATCATCCATTAGGACATTGGTACAATAGGGATCTAGGTTAATTAGGCCAATTTCCTAATTTGAAAATGGCCATTATGAAATTATGACAATTGGAAAATAGGCCATTAGAGTAAATACCGAATATCCCATTTGGCCATTAGGCCATTACCCCATTGGGGAAATATTACACTATGAAATTAAACCATTACTCTATTATTCTATTGGACTATTAAATTAATTGGATAATTTGATTTTAGGCCATTTGGCTAATAGAAAAATTGGAAATTATGCCTTCAAGACATTTTTCCATTAGGCCATTAATCTAAGTTCCATTCGTCTAAATTTTAATTATTTCATTTTTCTATTAGGAAATTTAAATGAAATATTTCTAGCCTCATATTAATGGGATTTATGAAAATATAATATTTATTTTTTGACTCAATTATATCTAATTGTCAATATAAATGAAGATATTATTTTTATTATTATTAAATTACATGGTGATTCTCATGCTTGATAATTTTAGAACTCCCTAAAGTGTGTAAATATGTTTTTGAAGATTTAATATTTCTTTCATGGTACATCCAAAATAAAAAAATTCATTTCATGATATAAGAATTAAATTTTATATGCAGGACATTAATGATTATTAATACATTAAACTCATCAATCTTACAATATGTGATCATTTCTTAAAATTAATTTATTTAAAATTTTGAGAAAATTAGTACATAAAATACATTAGAACCAACCTAATTCATAAAAAATTCATATAACTCATTCTTATATGATCACAAGAACACCCCATGATCCTTTAACCTTGAAAACATATCAGATTTACTATCGGGAAATCTTAATCTGTGATATAATGAACAAGTAAAATATTATAGAAACACCAAAAATATATATATAAACATAAAAAAAGTTATTACTCATATCGATGCCCACACATTCTCCCCAGATTTCATTTCTGATATGCCTAAAATAATTTCACCAGAATGATATCATTGTAATTGGGTAATTTTCCCATAAAGTTTTTACATAATTAGTATTTTTAAATAGTATCTGAATATATTTATTGTTGGCCACAAATATTTGTTTTTGGATACTCCAATCTTTATTCATTTGAGTCAACCCACAATTCCTATTAGAACATCCCACTAATCAATATCAAATGAAAAAAAAGAATTATGCCAAACAATAGATGGAAAAAATTGATTGGGTATAATATGAAAATATTAAAAAAAATATGACAGTTTATGGTAATGAACATATGATTGATCATTGCGTTGTCCATAATTAGTTGCCTTACAATGATGTTCCTATTCCAATAAAGGCTCTGGGAGATCTGTATTCACTGGAGTCGATGATGAAGGAACAAAATCATCAGATCCGGGATGGATATTAGGAAATTGAGGTGGTAGATATATTAATGAATATGTATAGTAGTCTTGGTAATACATTAAAGAATTGGGTTATTGTAAAGGTTGAAACAACCCGGAATTCTGTATAGGCATGCTATGGGAAGAACTATGAAAATAATATTATGATGGAGGCATGGGTGGGAGAAAACCTAGAGGTTAAATATGAGGGTTTGTTGGTGTACTATATGGGATTTTTGTTTGGTGGGTTGTGGTGGAAATTTGTTTGACGGGTGGTCCCACTAGCTATTGGAGCACCCACGATCAAACCCATAATATAAGTCTGAGTTGGAGTTAAATATTTTTCAAATCAAAGCTTCATAATAGATTTTATAATGATTAAGCACATGAAAGTATATGTTATTCAAAAGTAACATATTACTATTATTATACCCACTACGGGAACAAGATGAGACCTACCATGCTCTCACATCCAACAATAATTTTCAAATAACAACTTCCATTAATCAAAATTAATATTTTTCATAATATACATTAGAGTGAAATGTACATTTTTTAGAATCATTTTTTTAAATTATTTCATATGATATTGATGTCAAAGAATCCATAAAACATGTAATAACATGTTTGAGCAACAATAATTTAAAACCATGTTATATATTATATTTAAAAATATTTATAACCCAATTTTACGAATTCATATAAATATAATTATATTAAATGAAAAAAATCGATACTAAAGGATTATATCATTTCAATATAAAATTATATGGATGAAATTACAACAATACCTTACTAATATACCCATATAAAGGTAATATAAATTAATTGTAAACATTTATGGTTTCTTCTATATTTTACCCACCCCACCATCATGTTCAAAATCTACTCTGGAAATGGAAAAATTTGAGTCATAAAATGAAATATTTATTCCAATGTTAATGGGGACGTCGATTGGGTATTTTTCATCTCCACCATAATTAATAATACCACTTGGTAATATTTCATTATGTACATAAAAATCATGTCTGATATGATCATTACCAAACAATAATTATTTTACCATTGATATCAAATTTCTTGGTTCATTGGTATCCTGGAGTTGAATCAAGTTAATAAATAAGAATCCAAAATCATTAATAAATATACCATGTATTAACTTTAAATCAATCAAATAATGTTTATAAATAGTGTATTGACCATTATAGTTGTAATTCAATACAATTAATTTCCAAAAAATTACAAAATTTGTGTCATTTTCATATCGAGGAATATTATATGATGCACTAGAATAATATTTTATTTTAGTCGATAACATAACACCAAAAGATGTGTTAAAATTTTCAACAATTGACTTTTTGTAACAAATATATACCCATTAATTGTTTAATATTTTCATTCACAAAAAAATAGAATTGGGAATAGAAGTAAAATCTCTTAATTCGAGAGAAATGAAGAAAATATGTAAACTCAATACCCAAAATATATATATACATAATAAAATTAAATAAAAAAATATTTTTTATTTTAATTATTGAAATTTAAATTATATTGATTTCATCCTAGATGGAAAATATTTTCTATGCAAATCCTCATTCCTTTTAAAAATAAATGATCAATGAAATACAATTGTGTATTTTTTATATTCCCAACATACAATGTAAATAAAATTATATCATATAAGTGAAATTAAAATGTATGATATACCATATAAATATTAAAATAAAATAGAAGGTGTAGTCCTCAAACAATCCTAAGTTAATCCATATAGTGAGATGTGTCATATCATGCTCTTCAAGGCATAATTTGGATAATGTATATGACCTATTAATTTGTCTTGTTTTGGGATGTCATATAAATGCGTGGTCAATTCACACATATTTTTCTTATTAATTTATATTTTTCTAGTTATGACTTGTGATCAGATCATACAAATACATTGAAAAAGATCTATAAATTTTTCAGAGAGATAAACACCAACATTGGAACCTTCATGATGATTTTTTTGCAGAACTTATTTCCTTATGTAGGGTAAATACACAGAAAATAAAAATTTACCTCAATAAATGTTTAGATTTGTTGATGTACAATTAAATGTTTCATATGATTGAAATCTAATGGAGGATAATTTTTTCCAACTCAAACACAATTACTGGAACCTCATGAATTAATATTATTATAAATACAGAGATAAACAATTAGCACATTAGTATGTAAACAATATTACAATAAAATCATTCCAATAGTTACATTATCATATAGAAAATGATATATTTCTAACCAAATAAATGCATGAAGAAGGATGTGATAATCATATGTATTTAGTGATTTTTGTTTGAAATCTATTATATTGATATGTCTAGATAATATTACTAAAACAACCATTAAGAACTGTGATGTTCTCTAATTTTTCCAATATTATTTTTCTCAATAATTTCTTCATTACATAAGATGAAAAAGTGACATTTTATTTATTTTCACTAAAACAGAAATTATGAACATCAATTCAAATACCCCAATCCAACAATTAATGGAGATATTATATGTCATATTTTGTTTTACCATTGAGATTTAGATGAAAATAATGAAAATTTTCAAATATTTCTCTCAGTGAATATTACATCAAAACAACGATTTATCAAATCGGTAGACCCATATAAGTAATAAAATATAATATTTCACATTTTCCAATTGTATGTGGATTTAGTGTATTTTTTCGCCAATTTTTTTATTTCAATTGAAATTTCCCTAATGAAAAACTGATATATTTAAATTCATTTATCCAATCATTTACTAACATACATTGAGGTGGTATTTTAGTGTCATCCGTACAATGTAACCACTAGAGGCTCTTCTTTTATTTATTACATATTGGAATAAATCATCGATTCCCTATGAAACATAACCTATTATTATATTAAATCCTTGTGGATCATGTATTATTTCTAAAAATAGGTCATGATAATTGTATATTATTCCTCCAACTAGACATAATTTCATAAGTAGGAACATACTATATGGTTCATACAAAGGCATCATGCATGTTATATAAATTGTATGAATAAGAATATAATATATGCCCACCCATTTCAAAAAGCATCATAATCATTAATATTAATGGTTTCTTGTATAAATTCATATCATTTCTAGGATCAGTAGGTCCATATATTATTATAGTCATGAATGTGATGTATTTTTCCTACACATCCTTGGAGAAATATTTTAAACAGGAATAAAAACTGGCCACATGATGTGAACTATAAGCATTTGAATAGGTTGATAAAATACATAATAGGACTGTCCCATCCGGCCATTACAGATAATAGCAGAAAAATAATTATTATTTTACCTAAAATTTCATCCATTGTAATCCTTGTATTAGATGAACAAACTCATCATTACAATTATTTCTCTTAGAATCAATCATTCGCATATTGGATTTTATTTATATAGAATGAATATATTTTGATGCTTGGGAATAAATGGAGAGTGTAACATGATATTATATTCAAATGAGATATTATTCCATCCAAAATTATATTCTATCATCATGTACCACATTCTTTAAAGTCTTTATTTCTATATATATCCTCCCAAAATAAATTTCACTATTATAGATAAGGATGAATTTTATTACAAGAAAAATGGAGCTCCTTAATTAACGTTCATTCCTTATAATTATTTTTGAGAAAAAAAATATTAGGAATAATTTCTATCAAAATAGAAAGATTCTAATCAATGGTTCTATCAGGAATTCTATATAGGGGTTTGCAACAAAATAATCTCATTAAAATTACATAGTTTTTCATTTTAGTAGATTCGAGATGTGTAAGTGTTCTTGAAACATAAAACATTATCCACTCTCTAATCATATTAATCATTAGTTTTTCCACAATGTGAATTGATATCATTTTCTTCTTAAATGAAAATAATATCTCTCTATTGATTATGTAAAAAAGGTAACCAATCATATATAAAATTCTATATACATCTTCTTTCATTCCTTTCATGAATCATAGTGGATTGTGTCGTCTCTACCTTATGATACCAATTATAATTTTTTTTAATTGAAACCCACCATTGATTAGGTGGTAACTATCTTCTTCCAATATTAACAAGGGTACCCCCACACAATTATTAAAATAACTATATATACAACCTCAACTTGTAGTATTGGTAAATGTAAAATATAAAAATATAAGTTTTTTTCAAACCCAATACAAATTGGATTGATATGATATATCCAAATTCTATATATTCTATTAAAATGATTTGATAGTTATATTAAAAAAAATGTATACCTTATTACAATGATTTCAAAATTCTATGCTGAATTACAATCATAGTGTAGAGAAAATTAACGAAAACTAATAGGGAAAAAATGAATTCAATACTAAATGGATGTTTCCATAATATAATACTATTATCCATCCAAACCAAAATCATGTAATATCCTAAGAAAAAACTAGGTAATACTCAGGAATATATGAAAAAAATAAGTTTATTCGAATAAATAACAAATGAGGAATAATAGAAGTAAAATGTTTAATACATATCCACAGAGGAATTATCATTTGAAACATAATTGAGGGTATCAATTATTCATGAATGGATTTTATTTACAGTCAATATTATATATATTATTCATTAATAAGTAAATTAGGTTTTATAGGAAATTATATTTCAATATAAAAATTATTTAATACGTTGAAGATCAATCAAGAGTAAATAAATTATAGATTCTGAACCAATTTATGAACCACATCCATTATGTCATAATGGAGAAAACCTCTTAATTAACTTAATTTGTTTTTTATTGTTTTTAATTCATTTATCATATAGTGGGAATTAAATTATAAATTCCAAATACATGATAAATTAAAAAAGCAATCATTCTAAACTAAAACTAAGATATACTCAATAGTTTATAAAAATAAGTGAAAACATGTTTCATATCATTATATTTTTCTTATAATACTAAATTATTGTGTAAATCATTATGAATTGAAACCTTGTTTCAAAAAATAAATATAATAAAACATGAATTTTATTCTATATTAAATAATTATTTCATGATATTTACCAAAGGGTTAAATACAATTACATAATAAAGGATTATAAATTATTAAATATTTTAAATTTAAATATAATATTATTTAAAATAATAATGTATCATTAATTCATATCTAAATAGTATTAATTAATTTTAAGAAACATTATTCATATGTATTTAAATAAAATATTGAATTCTTAAAGAACCAACCTTTATAGATATATGAATATTTTTGATTTACATATAATAGTATGATCATGAGCATCATTCAAAAAATAAATCATTTTGGCTTAAAAAATTCCAATAAATACATCAATCATGTTTAATGTTATAAAGAATTAAATATTATTAATTAAATAACATAACTCCTGGATAATAAAAATCAATATTATCCCATGTAGTTACCCTATATATGATATTTAATACTAAAAATACCTAAATACATAAAATACTCAACCAATAGAATAAAAAATATAAGTTAAATTCATAATAACCTTAACCCTCAAAACTAGAAAACCTCATCCCTATAAAAAATAATCACTCACCCATGAACCCAAATTCCACTAATGCCTTAGCCCACAAAACAATAAATCCAAATATCCAAAATAACCTCAAACACTCTAATACCAAAAACACTAACCCATGATCCCTTAAATAAACTAAGACAATAAACACCAAATACCACTGAACCCTCAACCCCAACAACCATATACCCTCATCCAAAAAAAATAAACACTAATTAAAAAACATCAACCCCTAAGAAGAAAAAACACTAATGTGTCACCCACAAAAAACACTCATTCCCCAAACACGATAAAATATCAAACACTTATCCCTGAAACCTCATAAAAACACTATACCTAAAACCCCTTAACAGTCATTCCAAAAACACCTAAAATAGTCATCCAAAATGAATCATAACACCCCCCCAAGACACAAAACACTCAGCCACAAAAAAAATGAAAACACTCAGCCCCAAAAATCAAAAAACCCACAACCCCCCAAAAACAATAAAACCACATCCCCCATTACCATGAAACATGTGTCCATAAAACACAATAAACACACAGCTCCAAAAACACATACACCCTCATACCCAAAAACCCTATACCCCCATTACAAAAAAAATCCTTAACTCTCATCCCCTAAAAGATCAAAATCATCACCCCAAAAAATAATAAACCCATATCCCTCAAAAACATTAGACCCTAGTCCCCCATAAAAATACACCAAACACCCAAAAAACTCTAATCAATATTCAATAGGAACCCAAACCTTCATCCCCCAAAAAACTAAATCCTTATCCCCAAAAAATATAAATCTTTATCTCCAAATATGCATAAACAATCATCCCCTAAAAACCATAAACCATCATCCCAAAACATACAAATCCCCCAGCCCCAAATTCTTCTATACCACGAGACCTAAAAAACCAATCATTTTCCCTAGAACCCTCAAACACCATAGCCCCAAAACCATTAAACCAAATTTCCCAGAACATGAAACAACTATCTATAAAAACCGTTAAACATCATAGCCAAAACTTTTAAACCCTCAATCCCAAAACCCCAAAAAATAAAAAAAACATTTCCCATAAATAACAAAATTCTTTCTTAACAAAAAAATCCTAAACCCATAGATCAAGAAACCCTAAAACATAATCCTCAATAACCATAAAAACTATTACAAAATAACACAAAACCGTCTGATCTGGAAAACCCAAAATCAAGATTCATAAAAAAACAATATAACATCAACGCCTCAATGCTATAAAACCTCATCCCCCAATAATGATAAACACCCTCCCCAAAATCCCTAAACTCTCATCCTCAAAATCCATAAACCCTCTTCCCCAAAATTCTAAATCCCTCAAGAAAAAGACCAATAAACACAAATTTAAAAAGTCACAGAAACCATTTTTTGGAATAACCACTAAACCTACGGCCTTAAAAACACTTAACAATAAAACCCCCATAAACTATAAACCCTTGGCCATAAAAAGACTAATTATATTCCCTAATATACCAAAACCCACTACCCCCCAAAAAACTAAACATTTATCCAAAAAAATCATAAAAACTCACCTATCATATTCCATAAAACCAAATCAACAAAAACCCTATTCCCTCATATTCAAATAAACCTACTCCCTCATCCCAAAAAATCACAAAAACCACTACACCAAAAAGACTTAACCCATTGTAAAAAAAGTATAAACACTCATCCCCATACAATCTAAACCCAAATCCAATGTAGACCCATACCCTTATCCAATGAAATCCTTAAACCCTCATCCCCATAACGTAATAAAACATCATAACCAAAAATCCCTAAATCATCATAACAATAAATCCTAAAACCTCATCCACATGAACATTGAAACCCCCATCCCAAGAAATCCCAAATCCCATAGCCCAAAATACCCTAAAATCAGATCCCCAAAAAACTCCAATTCCTCATCCCCAATATACCCTAAACCATTCGACCCAATGTCCCTAAATGACCATCACCAAAAAACAATAACTCAAAAATCATAAAAAAACTTTAACTCTGAGCCCGAAAACACCCTCATCAACATTACATAGAAAACCCTAAACCCTAAATTTAAAAAAACTATAAAAATCATTCCCAAAATCCCTAAAACCTCAACCCTAGAAAACCATAATACCTCTTCAATAAAAAACCACAAAATCACCATCCCCAAATATCCCTAAACACCCATCACACAAAACCACTAACTATACATCCACAAAAAAACTCCTCACCCTATAAAACCCCTAAATTCTGTGTTCCCAAATACCCAGAATCCTAATTTTCCAAAAAAAACCATAAACCCTATGCTCCAAAAAACCACAAAACTACACCCTCAAAAATCCATAAACCCTCAGTCCAAAAAAACATAATCCCTCAACCATAAAAAACATTAAACACTCAGCCCTATGAAACCATATACCCTCATCCCCAAATATACCAAAACCATAATCCCCAAAAATAATTATTCCGTTATCTAAAAAAACCCTGAACCCCAATCATAATAATGTAATAACCCCTTATCAAAAAAATTCTAAAACCCACTTCCACAAAATCTCAAAACCATAAACCCCCCAAAATCCTAAGCACCAAGAAAACATAAACCCTCACCCCTAAACCACCAAAACCGACTCCCACCATTCCCCAAAAACCTCATCCTTCCAAAACCCTAAACCATCGTCCCTAAAAACACTAAAACCACATAAATAAAAACCCTAATCCAACATCCCTAAAAACCCTTTAGTAGTAAGACACACAAAAAAACATCCCCATGAAACACTAAATATTATTCCATAAATAAACTAAACCATCTTCCCCCAAAAACCCAATCCCATAGTTCCCAAAAACTACTTGTCCAAATCCCTAAAAAAACAGTATTCCCTCTGCCAAAAAACCCTAGTTCCTTATCAATAGAAAATGGAAATATATTATTCAAAACAAATCAAAAACTAAATTCCCCAATGAATCAAAAAATCCATTACAGAATATTCTACAGAACCTATACCCCATACACCACTAAACCAACAGTCCCCAAAAACCCTTTTCTGTAATCACCAAAAAACCCATAATATCTTATCAAAAAAATACCTAAAACACTAATCCATAAAAATCACTAAACTGACAGCACCAAAAACTTCAAAACCCTCATCCACAAATCCCATAAATAGTAAACCACAAAAAATAATAAAACTCCATTCCATAATATCCATAATCCCATAATCACAAATGACCCTAATCCCTCGTACCCAAAAAACCCTAAACCCACATCCCAAAAAAATTAAAAGCCATCTCTCTTAAAAAGACTAATCCTTCATCCCTAAAACCCCAAAAAAAATATTCCACTTAAAAACATCAACCTCATTCCAAAACCCATAAAACTCTTCCCTGAATAATTCTAAGCCCTCTTCAATAAAAATCTGTAAACCCTCATCTACAAAAAAACTAATTTTATAGACCTAATGAATCCTTAATCCCTCCGAAACCAAAAACCATGAAACCTCTGCCCAAGATATCCTAATAACTCATCCCCAAATAACCATACCCCCCAACTGAAAAATACCTAAACTGTTTACCTGAAAAACATTAAAACCACACTCTATACCCTCAAACCCAAAAAACCTAAACTCAAGACCCCAAAAACCCATAAACCATCATCCCGAATATTACTACTCCTGAATCAAACAAAAAATCACTACACTATCATCCAAAATAAACATAACATTAATAACAAAAAAACTATAAATTCGTAGGCTCAAAAAACCCAAAACCCCATCCCTAGAAAACCCAAATACCTCATCTCTAAAAACCATATATAGTCACCACTAAATAACCTAAACCCTCAATATAAAATACTATAAATCTCACCCATATACACGAATAAACTCTTAATCCTAAAAACCCTTAAACTCTTATATATAAATATTACTAAACAATCTGATGAAAAAACCCCCAAACACATTGGCCCAAAGAAAAATAAACTCACATACCCAAAAACCCATTACTAAATTAAAAAAACCCTAAACTCTAAACCACAAAAAACCAAAAACCCTCATCTAAAAACATTTCTGAACCCTTGAAGCCAAAAAACCTAACCCCATATCTTGAAAAAATCCCTAAACCCTCACCACAAAAAAATATATTACCCTCAGTCCCAAGAGACTTATTCCCTTGGCTACCCAAAACCATCATCACCAAAAAGAACTAAATCCTCAATGAAATAAAAAATACTTTAAAATCATATATCCCTAAACCCATGTACCCAAAAAACCCACAACCCTTAACATCGGCGTAGAATAAGCCTAAACATTCATCTACAAAAAAACCAAAAACCATAGACACAAAAAAATATAAACAATATTCCCTAAAAATACCCATAACCATCAACCACATAAAACCCTAAACCCTCAGCAACAAAACCCCCTAAAACCTCTACCCCAAATAACCCTAATCCCTCAACCAAAAAATCCCAAACATTTTTCTAGAAAAAACATGAAACCCTCACCCTAAAATTATATCATCCATAGACCAACAAAACCCCCAATCCCTCATCTCCAAAAACCCCTATAACAACATCCCTAAAACCCCTAAACCCTCATCCCGCAAAAAATCCTATAAACAAAAGTCCCAAAACACGTAGTCCCTTATCCCCAAAAAACTAAACCCTCATCAACAAAACACCATAAACCCATATCCTAAAAAAATATAATCCTCCAACACAAATATAACCCAAACCCTGAGCCCTAATACCCACTAAACTGTAATCCCCAAATACCCCTAAACTCATAGCCCCAAAAAACCGAAAACAGTCATCCACTAAAATACATTACCCCTCATCCCCCGAAAGACCCTAATACCTCATCCACAAACAACCCTTGACTCATATCCCCAAATTACTAGAAACCCTCATCCCCATGAATCAATAAATATTCATCCTACAAAGAAAAACCCTCATCCCTAAAAATAAATATTATATAAAACCTATAAATCCAAAAAACCTTACCCCAAAATCTTAAAACCCTCATTCCTAGAAAAAACATAACCATCATTCCAAAAAATCCAAATAACCTTAGCCAAAAATCAATGAACCATCAACACCCAAATACCATAAATCGTCATCCCCCAAACCCTAAAACTATCACACCCTAATACTATCATCCTTTAAAAACACAAAACCTCTTAACAAAAACACGCAAAAAATAATTCTCAATGATCCTTAACCATCATCAATAAATTATAATAAATAGTAATCCCCAAAAACCATAAAACACCCAGCACAAAAAAATAGAAACCTAGAGCTAGTTATGCCTAGATTTTATATATTTTTAAATGAATATTAATGACATTATACAAACGCATTCATGAGGACCATAATAGTTTAGCATCTTTGGAAACATGGAACCCAATCTTCTAACCTAGTGAGATATTGTCAATGTCTACTCTAATGACACTCTCATTATATACTCCTACATAAAAACATTATTCATAATGTGGGGAAGGGAAACAAAATAATGTGTGGAATGAGTAGTTAATGATTGGTAAACAAGCGATATATTTAATAATTACATGAGAATAAGGGTATGTGAACATAAGCAACACACATAGGAATAATAAACTACAGATAAACGATCATAAGAATGATACATGGAACAAATATTGGTTGTTCAGAATACATCAATGATAAGATAATAAATTATCATGATCCATGACAGCATATTGTTAACCTAATACATCAAATTGTGGCATGCACATTAGCTAATTAAATTTTTATCATGTTTAAATAGAGAAATGTCCATTCATTATGTAGAGGTAATGTAAATATGACCTCACATAAACTTATGGACTTGAAACCAATTCCATGAATATCAATATGGACATCAAAGGCATGTTTATTCATAACATCTTGAACATCTGATCAGGTTCATGCATAACATTGTGAACATCTTATTATGTTTAACCATAACATTATGAACATTAAATTAGGTTTAACCATAACATTTTGAACATATAATAAGGTTCAAACATAAAATTATGAACATGTAATAAGGTTCACACATACCTTTGTAAACATTTTACCAGGTGCAAGAATAAAATTGTGATCATGTAATTAGGTATACGCATAAAATTGTCATCATATAATAGAATTCACTTATAACACTATGAAATGTAACCATGTTCAAACTTATCATTTTGAAAATGTAATCATGTAAACGCTTATCATTGTGATCATACATTAAGGCTGACACATAATATTTTAAAAATGTATTAAGGTTCACATATTAATTTTTAAACATGTAATCATGTCCATCCATGACATTGTGATCACCGAAAAATGTTCACACATAAAATTATGAACATTTATTCATCTTCACGAAAAATGATTGTGACCAGATAATATGGTTTACACATAATATATTAATCATTTAATGATTTTCATGCATAATATTATGAAAACGTAAGCAGGTCCACACATAACATTATTTAAAAATATTAAGGTTTTTAAATAAAGATGTTATCATATAATAAAGTTCAAACATAACATTTTGAACATGTAAATAGGTTCACACATAACAATATAAAAACATAATAATGTTCAATAAAAACATTTTCAACTTGTAATAATGTTCACTCATAACATGGTTAATATTTAATTAGTCTTATTTAGAACATTGTGAACATGTAATCAGGTTCATATATAAATAATATACTAATATGATATCCATCAATACCCAATACAATTTAGAGAGATATAGGTCCCCCCATAACATAATAAAAATCGTACACTTATTTAATGAAATATCATAAAACATCATCATATCATAACCAATGAAATGAAATGGGTATCATAAACATTTCAGCATATAATAACATGTGGAAGAATACTGTTTTCATAATCATTTCATCATACCATAACTCATGAAAGGAAGTAGGGTTCTTATGACATTTAACATGGTAAATCCAGTGGAAGAGAGCCAGGTTCAATAAAAAACATATTATCCAAAAAAACAATTAAAGGAAACAATAATAATGGAAAACATTGTATCATATCCCCATTAATTGATAAACTATATAAAAGGATTTAATCATATATAGATAATTATTTTGAATGATCGCTTGTAAGATTTCATAAAGAAGACAACCTGAATTTGAAATATCATTTTAATACATAAAACAATTTCAAAATAATTTTCATTAAAAAACAAATTGAGAAAATATATAGGAGGTTTAGAAATAATTTAATACATTTCTTCGAAAATATATGATTTCTTATTTCAAAAAAATACAATTTATAATATAACAATTTGAAATAAATATTCCTAGAAAATGGATTTGATAGAATATAAAAAAAATTGAAAATAATTTAAAACATATTTTAAACATATTTTTTAACTAATATTATTGGAAAATATTTTTTGAAAACCATGAAATTATAGAATATTAAGAATTAATTTTCACTAATGATAACCATTTAAATGTTAATGGAATTATATATAAAATAACAGTCATGTCGGTGGGTAATTTTTAGCATGTTGTATTAAAAATTTCATTTTCATGTATAATGGTAATAAAATTACCTTGATCAGAAAAGGAAAAAATTAATCCACTAATAACAATAATTTCATAAAAATACAACATTTGTATAATATTTTTAAATTATTTTTAATCTGCTAATAAAATTTTAATATATTTTCAAAAATAATGGATTTGGATGAAAAAAGATTTCAGATTAATGAGAATAATAATGTGGGATGTTATTACAAAAATTATTCATTATTTTGTGTACCAATTACTAGAAATTTAGTATTATTATTTGATGATATCATCAAAAATTAGAGGATAGGAAAATTCTTATGAGTTATTGATATTTAGATCATGAAATTTCATCAATTGAGACTTGATCACAAAAAACACTGCAAATGATGATATTGTAATATAAAATCATTAAAACATTGGTAACTTACATTGAATCATAAAAACCATGAAGTAATAATCCAAAAAATAATAATAATATATCATGAGGATAAATAAATTCATGATATTACTTGTCTAATTTAATTTATATACTACTTTGGAAAAAATATATGTGCATAACACAATATGAAGCATAATGAAGAAAAATTGAGACAAAAATCATTTATTGATTGAGTAAATTTTGAAACATAAGAATCATGAACGAATATCATCAATAAAAAACATAATTTATCACAAAATGGATTTAATTCTTGATAAATAATTCCCTAGGTAAGTATATTGACCAAATAAATAGAAATATTCCGTGAATATTTCTTGTGTCTCACGAAAGTAAAAAGTGAGATGAAATTCCCTTTACTTATATCTAGAATCACATTGTACATGCCCAATCCTAATATATAATAACTGTAGGATTATTATAAATCTATCATAGATCCATAATCATAAATATCATACCATATATTATTTACATGTCAATTATTTTACCATTTTTTTAAAAAATTCATGTTAATGTAAATTTGGGTACAAAACACAATGTTTTTCATTTGTGTTTTGATTTGTTATAGAATTGGTTATCGTAAATAAGTATTTTTTTATTATATATATAATTATAACCATGATATAAATATAATATATATACAAAATATATGTATTTTAAAAAATCATTAATAGATAGAAATAGGAAATGAAATACACTATTAATGGAGATAGTAGGCCTTTCGTATGACTGAACAATGAATCCATTTTTTGTCATATGAAAAGAAAAAAAACAACATGTTATATATATATATATATATCTTATAATTATTTTGATATTATTATTTCATATATATTATATATTTTTATTCATCCCAATCCTAATACATTCAATTTATTGCATTAATGAATCACATCGCTATGGGAATGCTGTAGTCCACACACCCACAAAAAATGATATCTTATTTCTAAAATTTGAAAATCATGAAGGTATGTGTTATATAACAGTCCAAAAATAAAATAGATATAATAAATATAATAATAAATAGAAAAAAATTATATGTCCATCATTATTAACAACCATGGATGGTTATAATGGAAGAACGAAGGACATCGGTTCGTGAGGCAGCAGTCCGTCGTACACTCGAAAGATGATGAATGTTAAATAGTATATTGAGTATATACTATATTAAATTCATTAAATTAATTAAATTAAATATTTTTAGTTAATTTATTGATTTAAAACATGTCTGATAAAAATATTTTTCCATAAAATTATTCCCTATATTTTCAATAGGGGTTTATATTCATTTCAAGTCAAATACTACCTAAATATTTCATATTATATACATATATAAACTATATTTTTCATAATTTACATAGTCCCGTTTTTATCCACCATTACTTTTTATATCTTAAAATTATAATTTAATATAATATCAAAATTATTCATGTTTCATTTAAACTCAATGTTTCATATAACATAAAATGTATTTCACCCAAAAAATTTATCTCTTTCAATAATGGTTTAAAACATAAATGTTCCTTTCATAGAAACCCAAATTTGAAAAAATTAATATAATCCATCATACACAAATTTAATTTTGGAAACATAGAGGTTAGCAAATGTAACCCATATCTAGGTTTTCTCAATTTATATTATAGATGGAAGGTGAAAACATGTACATAGAAGAGAAAGCCGACATAGAAATAAATATGGGGAGTGATAGAGAACATTTATCAAAAGAAGTGGTTTATTTGGAGAAGGATAATGATCACAATGTCATAAACCATAGATGTTTTAATAAGGTTAATAATATTTTCTAAAATGATAATAATATGATAAACTTTTATTTCATAATTCTTATCTTAATGTTCAATAATTTTCATGAGAAGATAAATTTAATTGATTCCATCACATTTCACAAGCACAATATCACAAGTTAGTTAATATTTCATCAATTTCAAATTCAAATCTTACTCTAAGAATAGAATGTGAAATTTGCATGCATGAATCACTATTGTTTCCAAAATTCCATAAATACAATAATAAATAATTTAATCTATATTTATTTATTATTACTATAAAATGGTTATCATAAAATTTCAAATATTCATAAATACTCATACTGTGAGATAATACATCAATATCTAAAAGCTCATCTGAATAATAACCTAAACCATTTAAAAAATGGTCAACCTATTAACCCATCCAAATGATGAAATTGTGAAACATTTTAAAGATGGTAACTAAGTTTATTAAAATCATCATATCATTGATCCCCAATATATCATAATGTAGCTCTATATTTTCACATACAGTCATCATGATTTCTCTTAAAACAAGGTAGAAAAATGAATTACTATAAAACCATATTGAAAATGCACACATTTACAAATTCCTTGAATAAAACCTTGTCTTATAGAATATATTCAACAAATCCATATATTTTTTGAACACCATCAGTGATAATAAAAACTACTATTTCCATAATAATAATAATAATTTCCAAGGTAATAAACATTTTCCAATTTTCTTATTCACTTCCACAATCTCCTTTCCTTATATAAACACAATTTTATCTATATCAGGAAAACAATAAGGGTCACCTTACCAAAATAAAGATATCAGCTATCAATTACATCACATTTCTAGATCATCATCACCATTAAAATAATTTTTTTAAAATTCATAATGAAACAAAAATACATCAGGATTCATATATATTTTTTTGACTTCCAAAACATATACACTTGAATTATCTGACCTTAGTCATAAACAATTACTTAGGCCTCACCAAATTATTCCATAGAACCCATTTTCTAGAAGATTAAATATGAATCATATCTTATGTTTCATCAACAAAAATATAATCTTTCCTCATTCATTTAATCAATATTTTTTACAATATCACATGACTTTCAAGTGTCATTTGTAGTCTATTCATAATTAGTAGTATATCCAATGATCATAAAACCTAACTTATTATCTTTTTGATATTATTAATTATGTAATTGATAATCAAAATTAAACGATACTTTACTCATTTTATGCATTCAATCTTGACCCAATTCAATCGTGATCCTGCTATTGAATAAAACTAGAACGCGTAGAATGATAAATGGTAATTATAATTGGAAATCAGATAGTTCAACAAATCAATTAAGAGGTAAAAATCAACGAATATTATTTATAATCTACGAAACCATTGGTTTATCCTAGGACACTCAAATTCATCATCTATTTAAATACTTCATGAAAATTCTTATTGATTTTTTGAATTTCGAAATCATATCACATGGGAGTGTCAAACTAGGAGTGATGAAAGGCCCACTATCAAGAACTAGATTTATATGAAGTATATCTTAGTAATGTTGTTTCGAGTTAAATATTTTTACATATGATCTAGAGAAAATAAAAATGATGTATCCATATAGGGATTCAATTTATTTTAAGCCACTCTCTCAATCCATCAAAAAAATTCGAGGAAAATTTCATAATCATTTACTCATCCTTAGACTTATCATTCGATACATCTATAGAAATATCCATAGAAATACATTAAGGGATCTCAATAACTTTTTCTCATCCTATATTATAATAGTTGACTATAACATTACCTTGATACAAACTATAGTGAACCAGATCTTATAATATATTGATATTACAACATTTAAGACGAATATCATTAAATTATACAAACACACAGTTGAAGAATTTAAAATATTATTGAAATTGAATATATGGAACAAAATATTGTAATCTTGTGAAGTATATTCAATTTATTTAGTAATGATCTTCCCCCAAAGTACTGCAACATTAATACATTCATCGTAACATTGGAATTGGAAACATAAGAAAGGTTGATCTCATATCAACAATAATTGTAAAAAAGGTGATACATATGTATTACAAGAGAATAAGGGTATGAAACATTAGAATATAATTTGAAAAAAACACCATACATGTCAAATATCGTAATATTAAATCATTGAATAGTGATTAGTTGTTCATAAAACATGAATAATAGGATAATAAAATAACATGAACCATAAAAGCATAAAATTTGATATAAGACACAAAATTTCTTTCATAAACTCAAGTGTATAACATTATGAACATGTATTAATAAATAATGTTTCACATATTAAGTTAAGGACATGAAATCTAGTCATCACATAAACTTATGGGCATTCAACCAATTCCACACATATCATTATGGACATGAAATACATGTCCAATCATAACATTATGAACAAGTAATCAAGTTCATTCATAACAATGTGATCATGTAACCAGGTTCATAAATAACATTGGGAACACATAAGGAAGTTCACTCATTGCATTTTTCAACATGTGATAAGGTTCACACATAACATTAAGAACACATAATATGGATGACACATAATATTTAGAACATGTAACCAGTTTCATGCATAATAATTGTGAACATATAATCATGTTCACATATTACATTTTAAACACACAATAAGTTCCACACATAAAATTGTCCACTTATAATCATTTTTGAAGAAAAATTGAACACGTAATCAGGTCTAAAGATAATATTATGAACAAGTAATAAGGTTCACACATAACATTGTGAACATGTAATAAGATTCACAAATAACATTTTCAACATTTAATCTGTTTCAAAAAAACATTATGATCATGTAATAATGTTCTCACAAAATATTGTGAAAATGTAATAGGGTTCATACATAACATTGTGAACTTGTAATAATGATAACACATAACATTTTGGACATGTAATAATGTTCACACATAACGTTTTGAACTCATAATCAGGTACATTCATTACATTGTGAATATGTAATTTGGTTCAGACATAACATTATGATGACATAATAAGGATCAAACATAACCTTGTGAAAATGTAATAAGGTTTAGACATTACATTTTTAAAATGTAATCATGTTCACACATAACATTTTTAACATAATATAATGTTTTCACAAGATAATGTGAACACAAAATAAGTTTCATACATAATATTGTGAGATTCTATTCATTATCACATTTAACATTTTGAACATATAATATGTTTCAATCATAACATATGGAAACATGTGTTATACATCGTTACCATATGAGTTATAGAGAGATGTATGTCCCACCTAAATCTTAATGAAAATCAAACAAATGACTTTTACATTATCCAAAACATTCATCATATCATACCCCATCAAATTAAAGTGGTATCCTAAAAATATCTCTATATCATCACCAGTAGTAAAGATATATGTCTCACAATTATCACATCGTAGCTTAAACTATTTAAGGAATTTGGATTCATATTCATTTAATCATGGTATTTCCCATGGAAGATATACAGGATTCAAAAACACATGTCATCCAAAACATAAAACATTAGATGAATAACTAGCAATAGTTCCCATTAGATCATAGCCACGGTAAATCAAAAATAGTATATAATGATATCATCTTAGATGCAGATGGATATTGAATGATATCTTGGATCATTTCTTATGGATGTCATATTTCATCGAAAATACCATTTTAAAACATAAAAAATTTTAAAAACTACATATTTTTAAATAAAAAATTGATAAATTATAAAGGATTTTAAAAAATCATTTGAAAATTTTCCAAAGTAAAGGATCCTTTCTACTTTTAAAATAACTCTTTATAACTTAAGTCGCAAAACATACATCTCCAAAAAACCATAAACCCTCTTCCCCAAAAAATCCCTAAAATACTCACTACAAAATATACACTAAAACATTTATCCCCAAAACCCATGAATCTTCATAAAAAAAACATATATCATTAGCCCCATAAACCCATAGACCCTCAACCCCTAAAACTCTAACACATTAATCCCTAAATTCCCCTATAACATAATTCTGAGAAATCCCAAAAACATTATGCCCAGAATCCCTTATACCCTCATCCCCAAACCCCCTAAACTCACAACCCAAAAAATCACAGAATACAATATCTCGGAAAAATGATAATCCTCATCCCGAATAATTCATAAACCCTAAGATCCAAAAAACCAAAAACCCTCATCCCGAAAAACCCTAAATCCATAGACAAAATAACCCAAAACAGTTTACCCCAAATAAAAAAAAAGAACAACATCCCAAAAAAACCCCAAACCCACACACATAAAAGACCTAAACACACTTCCCAAAAATCCCCTAACAACGTATAAAAAATGAAACTCTCTGTCTTAAATATAATTAAAACATCTTCATTACGAATGTTTAAATTCTATGGCTAAAAAACCTAAACCCCCATTCTCAAACCACCTAAATCATCACCCCCTAAATAACTAAATTTACATCCCAAAACAAATTTACACGGTAATCCCAAAAAAATAAAAAATCATCTACCCAAAAACCCATCCAACATAATCCATGAAATATAAATTACCCTTTTCCACATATCCCCATTTAGCCCACAACCCCACAAAAACACAAATCCATCATCCCCTTAATAATCCTAAACAATCATCCCAAATAATCGATAAACCCTCTTCACAAAAAAAAATCCACCAAACCCTTATATCAAAAAAACCATAAACCCGCAGCACCAAAATAACCTACCGTCTTAGTCCCAAAACCATGAAATATCATAATGAAGAATACCTAAACCCATTACCCTATAAACACTAAACTGTCAAGATAAAATATCCCAAAATCATAATCCCCAAAAAAAATTCATTATTAAAAACAGATAAACTATAATCCCCTAAAGTACCCTAAACCCTCATCCCCAAAAAACAATAAATCATTATCAAAAAAGAAAAAACAACAAGTCCCAAAAAACACATATCATTCATCCTACAAGCCCAGAAAACCTCAGAACAAAAAAATCATAAACCCTCATCCCAAATGTATCCTATAACCCCATCCCCAAAAAACCCTAAATCCCCAACCACAAAAAACCCAAAATGCATAGTCCCAAAATCCCTAAACCCTATGTCATAATACCAGGAAACTTTCATATCTAAAAATCACTAAACCCTCAGACCAAAAATATCCTAAAACCTAATCCTTAAATACTCTTAAGCCCTGACAAACAAAAAAACCAAAACCTAATATCACAAAAATCATAATGAAACAAACCCAAAAAAACACTAAACACTCATTCCCAAAAAAAGTTAACACAAAGTACCAAATGAAACTAAACCCTCTGCCAGAAAAAACCCAAATCTAACATCCCTGAAAACACCAATATTTTCAACAGTAAAAATAAAAAACCATATTCACTAAATTACCTAATTCCACCATCCACTAAATAACCTAATCCCACATACCAAAATATCATAAAACCCTCAATCCCAAAACACCAAAAATACATGACACAAAAAACCTTTAACCATTTGCACAAACTGAAACCATAAACCCTCCTCCCTAAAAAAACCCTTAATCAATCCCCCAAAAAATAAAAAACCCAATTATGTAAATTACACTAAACAAACATCAAAAAAAATTACTAAACTGTCATTCTATAACAACCCTGCATCCTCCCCCCAAATAACCCCAAACCCACATTCGAAAAAAGCCATAAACCATCATCCCCAAAATTACCATAATCCTTCAACCCTAAATTACCCTATTCCCTCAACCACAAAAATCCTTAATTCTACAACAACAGAAAATCCAAAATCATCTTCCACAATAAACACTAAACCCTACGAAGTAATGAAATTCCTAAACCCTAAAAATAGTAAATTATCATCCCTAACAAACCATAGACCTTGAGAAAAAAACTCACAGACACACAATCCCAAATGAAATTGAAACTCTACCCCAAAAATAAAAAAAAATCTCTCAACCCCACAAAATCAATTAACCTCGATCCCTAAAAACACCATAACCTTATACCCCATAAATCCCTCAACCCTCAACCCAAAAAATACTCATTCCTGACCCCAAAATACCCTCAACATCCCACCCTAAAAAATACATTATACCTAATAATCCCTCATCCCTCAGGCTCAAAAAAGCATAATCCCTCAGCCAAACTAAACCATAAATCAACATCCCCCAATCCCACCACTATCATTCCAATAAAAAAACAAATCCCTCATCTAAAAAAACCATCAACCATAATCCAAGGAAACCATTATCCCTCAGCCCCAAAAACCCCAAATCCTTTAGTACGAAAAAACCTCATCCATCATCCAAAAAAACCTTGCATGTGTCATTCAAAAAAGACAATCTTCCATAAATCTAAATAATCCCTCAACCTTAATCACAAAAAAACCACAATCCCTCAGTCTAAAAAATATCAACCCAAAACCCCTTGAAACCCTCTACTACCACCCCAAAACATCTCAACCCTCAGCCCCATAAAACCCCCAACCCTTATCCAAAGAAAACCATAAACTCTAATCCTCAAAGAATCACTGATCCCTTAATCAAAAAAAATCCACATACCCTGGAACCAATAAACCATCAACAATCATCCCCTATTAACCCTAAAGATTCATCCCCAAAAAACCGTCAAAATTTATTCCCAAAATTCCCTCAACCATGAGCCACAAAATATCATAAAACCACAGACCTCTAAAGTCCTCATCTGCCATCATTATAAAACATTCATCCCTTATCCTCGAAACTTCCTAAAACCATAGTTGAGTTAATACTCAACTATCTACAAAAAAACACTCTTCCATAAACACCAATAAATCATTAACCCTCATCCTGAAAAAAAAACACTTAAACTTCAGAACAAATCGCCAATCATCATCCAAAAAAACCCCAATCCCTTAGACTCAAAACCCCCAAATCATGGCCCATTAAAACCCTATACCATTTGAAACAAAAACCCTCACCCCCATCCACAAAATCCCTGAATCATAAGTCATATGAAAACATAAAAACTCTCCCCGTTATGATTATGGATGCATTGGGTAGTCCATTTTTATCATTATAGGGTGGTATGAACTCCAATAAACCCTCACACCTAAACCCCAAAACCCCCAAAACCCTCACCCCTAAGAATCAATAAACCCACATCCTAAAAAAAACCTTAAACCAAATCCCACCAAAACCATAAATTTTTTTCCAAAAACACAAAACCTTCATCCCTAAAAAATAGTAAACCATTATCCTATAAATACCCCAAACCCTCATCCCCAAAAAACCATAAACCCTCATATACTAAAATCCCTAAACCCTCAACCAAAAAATGGGTTAACCTTTAACCCCAAAAAAACATTAACACTCCTCCCAAAATTATTATAAACCAATAATCCTAAATATCCAAAACACTTATCCTCAATAAACCCTAAACACTCTTCCCCATACAAACCTAAACCCCGAATCATAAATTTACATTAACCTCCTCCTTAATATACCCTAAACGCTCATCCCCAAAAACCATAAATCATCATCCCCAAAAATCCCTAAACCATTATCCCCAAAAAACCCTATAAACCACAGTACAAATAAATCATTAACTCCCAACCTCTAAAACCCCTAATCATTGTACATAAAAAAACCCTAATCCATCATCATCAAAAAACACTAAACCCTCATCCACAAAAATCCTTATCAACACTTCCCAAAATACCCCAAACCTTTATCAACGAAAACCATAATGCCACATCCCTAATAAAAACAAAACCATAATAACGAAAAACCCCTCCACTAAAAACATATCCCATATTAAAAAAGTCAACCCTCCACCCCAAAAATTCAGTACCCCTCAATCCAAAAAAAACCCACACCCTCTAGTAGAAAAAACCAATACACATAGTAACCAAAAGCCACAAAACCACTATCCCAAAAAATAATCATCACTCATACAAAAAAAATATAATCCCTAATCCCCAAAATACCATCATCTGTTATCCCTAAAATTATCTAAACATCCAACCCAAAAAAATGAATCTATATCCTGAAAAAGAACCTCTGCCTGAAAAAACCCTCAAACCTCATCCCCAAAAACCTTCAACTATTATAATAAAACATCAGTCCATAGTCCAAGAAAATATAAACTATCATTCCAAAAAAATAGTCCACAATTATCCCCAAAATCTCTCAACCCACACTCCAAAAAACCTTCACCCCTCATTATAAATAAAACCCGCATCCCTTATAAACAAAAAATCATGTCCCTCACCCCCAAAAAAACACCAAACCTATTAAAAAAACTCTCAACAACCATCCCCAAAAAACACTATACCCATTGCAGTATGAATCCCAACACCCTTGGACCAAAAAAACTGATAAAAAATTTCCTAAAAACCCTAAAACATCAAAAAAAAATTAATCCCTAATCCACAAAAACCTAAATTCTAATCAACAAAAAAACATAAAACCTCAACCCAGAAAACCATAATCCCTAAACCTATAAAACCCTAAACCTTCATTCCTAGAAAACGGTCATCCCTCACCACAAAAAAAAACATATACCCTCAATCCAAAAAACCATAAAAACAGTACCCCAAATACCCTAAACCCACATCTAGAGAATACCATAAAACCAAAACCACAAAAAAACCATCAACCCTCAAACCCATAAAACATACATCCTTCATCCCAAAAAACCAAAACCCAAATCCCTAAAAATCACTAGACCACAAGTTCCAAAAAACTGTAAATCTTCACCCCCAAAAAACCACATCCCACATCTCTAAAAAGCAACTCAACACTATGACACAAAAAAACCTGAATCCTTATCCCCATGAATCCTTATCCTTCACCCAAAAAACCATCATCCTATGAAACCATTATCCCAATTAAACCCTGAACTATTATATCCAAAAAAACATAAACACTGATACACATAAAAACCATAAATAATCATACCCTAAATACACTCAACCCTCAAGCCAAAAAAACCTTAACCCCCTTTCCCTAAATCCCCTCAACTCTATGCCCCAAAAAAACCACATAACATTGCCCAACAATTCCCACAACCTCCACCCATCATAAACGTAATCGCCACCCCCCAAAAAAATTCAAATATTAGCCTCCCATAAAACACTACCATCCCCCCTACAAAACATTTTTGTTAAGCCCCAAAACACATTAACCGTCATCCGCAAAAACAACTCAATCCTAATCCCCAAAAAATATTATACCCTAATTTCGAAAAACCTTAATCCACCATCACCAAAAATCACTCAACACGTAGCCCCAATATCCCAAATCCATCATGCCCGAAAACAATTATATCAATCATCCCCAAAAACAGTAAATCATGTACCTCAAAATACCCCAAACCCTCATCCCCCAAAACCCTAAAACCTATTCCAAAAATAGAAATACCTGTAAAAACTAAACCCTCATACCATAATAAAACTCAAAATAGGTCCACAAATAACAAAAAATCCTCGACCTAAAATAATACATAGACAATCAACTCAAAATATACTATTCTTGCATCAATAAAACCCCTTAGACATTATACAAAGAAAATGCTCAACCACATTCCTAAAAACCCTAAACTGTTATACCCAATAATCCTTAAACTCACACACCAATAAACTATCAACCATCAAACAAAAAAACCCTCAACCCTCATCCAAAATAAACCAGGAACACAAAACTTAGAAAAAACCTTGAACACTCATCAGAAAAATCCCTCAACCCTCATCCCCAAAACTACCTCAACCCTTATCCCTAAAAACCAATAATCCCTAATCCCTAATAAATCCCTCAACCTATATCCCAAAATAAAAACCATCATGTTGCCCCAAAACCGTAAACACATGTCTCAAAAAACCCCAACCCCCCCCCCCAAGCACAACCATCATATAAAAAAACCATGAACCCTTAGAAATAAAAAACATCATTAATTATCCCTATAAACACCAAATCCCTCTACACCCAAAAATTCACATCCTTGAACCCCCAAGAAATTATGAACCCATATCCCAAAGAACCCCTCAACCCAAAAAACCAAAATACCATCATCTAATATTCCTAAAAAACCCTCAACCCAAATCCCCAAAAAACAATAAAACTTTATCCAAAATAACACTGAAATGTAATCCCCCAAAAACCCTCATACCACCACTTAAAAAAACACCAAACCTTAGTACAAAAATACACTCAACCCTCATCACCTGACTATTACTAAACCCCCACCTCAAAAACCAAAATTCTTTATCATAGTGAAATCCTAAACCCTCCCCCTAATAAAACCCCAACCCTCAACATTATGAAACCATAAACACACATATATAAAAACCCTTCACCCATATGGACAAAATATCTTGAACCCTATTCTGAAAAATGTTATCCCACATCCCCAAAATAACTATAAACACTTATCCCTTAGTCCCAAATAAAACCATCAACCATGATCTTGTGAAATCAATACATTTTCATCCCCAAAAAAAATACAAAAACACTCATCTCCAAATAACCCTCAATAGTAAGCCACAAAAGAAATATATAATCATCCCCAAAAAACCGTTATCCCTAATCCCTAACGAATCCCAAAATTTCCATCCCAAAAAATCCACATCTATTACACCCTAACAAACCTTAACAATGAATACCAAAAAAGCCAAAAAATCATCCAAAAAAACCTCCACCCTTAGATACAAAAAAATTTCAACCCTCAGCCCCCCAAAAAATCAACAATCATCCGTAAAAACACTCAACCATCATTCTCAAAAAATCCATAAACATACATCCCTAATATAATATAAACCCTTACCCTGATGAACCAAAAAAACAGAGCCTAAAACAACTATAAACCCTCAAACCATAAAAAACCTAATCTCTCATCCCCAAAATATACTCATCACACAGACCCACAATCAGTAAACCATCACAAAAATAACAAAAAAAATAGCCACAAATAACTATTAACCCTTGAATACAAATTTCACTTGATCCCAAAGCTCAAAAAACATTCTCCCTCAAACTAAAAAAGACATCAACCTTCAACATGAATAAACTCTACCCCCATAAAAAAATACCCCAAACCCTCTACCCTAATAAAACTCAACCCAAATGACCAAAAAAACATTAACTCATTTGGACCGAAAACCCCAAAACCATATACACAACAACACTTATTCCAACTCCCTTAAACCTTACACCCTAGACATCCAATGAAACTCAACACTCAGCCCCAATAAAACCCTCACCCAAATAACCCACAACCCATGGCCCTAAAAACCATCAACTGTCCGCCCCAATAGAAAAGTAGGACTAATACCAAACTAAATCAACACTCATTGTCAAAATACTTTAAATTATCATCCCCAAAAAACCTCAACACTCATCCCAAAAAATCATTTCCCCTTAGCCCAATAATACACTAAACCCGATCCGAAAAAACCCTCATCTCCAAAAATATCCTCAACCTTAAGCATTAGAAAACCTCAACCCTTAGCCCCATAAATCAATAAACCCACTTCCAAAAAATCTCCTCACTTAATAGTATAAAATATTTCCTCAACCCCCATTCCTAAAAACCCTTATACACTTGAAAAAAGAACTATAAAATGTATTCCAAAAAAATAAACCCTCATAAATATATTTATCAAACCTATTACGAAAAAAAACCTCAAACTTCCTCCCCAAAAATAATTAAACACATAGACCTAAAAATACTGAAGCCTCCATCCCATAGAAAGCCTTACACATTATCTAAAAAATACCCTATTAACTCAGCCTAATAAAAGTCGACGCTCAATCACAAAAAACCCTTAACCCTAAACCCAAAAAACCCCTAAACCTCATGCACAAAAAACCATCCACCCTCATCCCAAAAAATCCAGAATCCCTAATCCTGAAAAAACGTAAATCCCAATCAATAAATAACCTCAACAGTCATCCCAAAAAAACCATCAACCCTCATCCCTTTAAAACCATCAAAGTACAAAAAAAACACTCATCCCTTATCCCCCCAAAACCTAATCTCTATTCCCCAAAGCATATAAAAACATATATCAATATAATAGAAATCCCATTATTCTGAAAAAAAACACTGGACCCTCAATCATAAAAAACCTTAGTAACTCATCCGCAAAAAATACTCCACCATATGGCCCCCAAATTGTATACCATTAACCCTAGAAAACCCATAATCCTCATCGCCAAAAATCACTCACGCCTCATCCCAATAAAACCCTCAATCCTCAACCCAAATATTCACTATACCCTCATCCCCATAAACCCTAAACCATCATAAAATCTCCAACCCTCAACCCCAACGACCATATACCCTCATCCCTAAAAATACATAGACAGTAATCCCCACACAACCCTCAACACCTTGGAAAAAAACCATCAAACCACTCTCCCAAATATATCCTAAACCCTCTTCCCCCCCAAAACATATCCCGCAACCCCAACCCTCATCCCAAAAAAACCATCAAAAATCAACCCCAGGAACCCAAAATTATCATACACAAGAATTCATCAACCCTCATCACAAAAAATCTCCAACCCTCATCCCCAAATAACCATAAACACCATCCTTAAAAAACTATCATCCTTTATCCCCAAAAATCCATAATCTAATCACCCCAAATATCCCAAAACCATATCCCAAAAAATTTTTATTCCCTCATTCCATTAAAATCCTCAACCCTAATCACCATGAAAACCTCATTCCACATAAAAAAATAATAAAAAATCCTTATCCCCAAGAAAACCCTAAACCCTTACTGTCAAAAATCCCACAACCATTAGATCCATATAACAGAGAAACCTCAACCAAGAAAGACTCTCAAATATAATCCCATCAAAAAATTCATCGCTCAGAACAAAAAAACCAAAATCCTACATAGCAAAAAATCATTAATCACTCATCACTAGGAAAACCATGAATCCTAAACCCTAATAAACCATAAACATGCATCCCCAAACCCCTCAATCCTCATCCCCAAAAAAATATAAACCCTCAACCCCAGAAAAACATTTCATCCCCCAAAAACACCAAACCCCCAACCCCAAATAATCCTAAACTATCAAACACCATAAAACTCATCCAAAACATCCCTCAGCCCAAAAACCCCCTCATCTCAAAAAAAATCAACCACCACCCCTATAAACCCTCACCCTCCACCAAATAAAACCCTCAACTGTCATACCGAAAAAATCCCGAAACCTTATCCCCAATGAAACCAAAAACACACTATCCAATAATCCCCCAAACGACATCTTAAATAAAACCCTAAATGCTAAACCCCCATAAAACCTACCCTAAAACCTATAAAAAACAATAAACCTCGAGCAACAAAAATCTCAAAACCAACTACCCCAAAATACACTAATCCCACAACCACAAAAAACATTTAACCCTTAGAATAGTAATTCCCCAAACCATCATCCTGCAAAACAAAAAAAACGTGAAAAAAAATGCTAAAACCTCATCTTCCAAAAACACAAATCCCCCACCCAAAAAAACCCTAGAACCTCATCACCAAAAAAACCACCATTCCAATTCCATAAAAACAACCTATACCCTTACAACCAGAAATACTAAAAACTCTTCCCTAAAATCAAAATACCCTCAAACCCAAAAAAAACACAAATCCCTTATCCCCAAAAAATCCCTCAAGACTCATCCCCAAAACACCTGCATCCCTCAACGATAAAAAAAACTCAAGCCACCCATAAAAAATAACCAAATGTAATCCCAAAAAATACTTCCCAATAAATAGGAAACCATCACCCCCCCCCCCAAATCAACCCTAATCCAAAAAAACCAACATTATTCCCCACAAAAATGATGAACACTATGAACTAATAAACCCTCAACCCACAGCCCCAAAAAACCCTTAACACACCACCCCAAAAAACCCAAAAAACTCATTAACAAAAAATTCATAATCCCTAATCCCCAAAACCACTACACCCACATCCCTAAAAACACATAAAAACTCATCCCCAAAACGCATCCTATCTTAGCACCAAAAATACCTCAACCATCATCCAAAAAAACACTCATCCCTCGACACCAAATAACCATAAACCATTTTTCCCAAAAACAATAATATATAATAAAAAAACCCCAATCCTAAGACATAAAAAAATGAAAAATCCAATGACACAATCTACGTAAAACCCCATCCTCAAAAAACCATTAAAAGCTAGAAAGAAAAAACCAATATCCCTCAACCATAAAATTCCATCATCATTAATCACCCCAAAACCATAACCCTTGTCCAAAATAACCATAAAACAATATCCCCAAATGACTATGAACCCTAAACACCAAAAAATATCTATATATTAGGTTCTATAAAATCTATTAAACCTCATAAAAACCATTTAACCTTGGTAGAAAAAATCCCTAAATGCTTGGCCGAAAAAACCCCTCAAAACTCATCCATAAGAAAACCTAAACCATTTTCACTAAAATAAACTAAATATATATCCCCAAAAACTAAAAACAACCATCCCCAAATATCCCAAAACTATTGGGAATGAATATACCAGAAAACTAATAGCCAAAATAATATAAACCCTTAGGCCCAAAAATACCATAAAACCTTGTTTCCAATTATACATAAACCACCCATCCCAAAAAATTGAATCCATAAAACACCAAAACAATATACCATCAGCCTAGAGAAACCTAGAAAACCTTATCCTCAAAAATCATTCACTCACAACCCCCAAAAACTCCATCTCGTATGCCAAATAAAAAAGAACCATAACTCTCAAAAAATATTATATCCTCAGCCAAAAAATATAATGATCCCACACCTCTTAACAACCTTCAATCCTCGTCCCAAAAAAAATCATACACCTTAAACCCTAATAAATCCAAACCTCTATGACCCAAAAAACATGAAACCCTCTGCCCAAAAAATCATAAACCCTCATCCTCAAAAATCCTAAAAACCAACAGCCCCAAAAAACAATAACCCCTCAAAGACAATAAATATTAAAACCTCATACCCTAAAGAAACCTAAACCATACACACAAACAAATCCAGGACCCTCCACCCCAAAAATATCACATCTCCTCCACCCTAATAAAATGTAATTCCTATTCCCTAAAAAACCCTATACACATATCCACAAAAAACCTAAACCCTTATCACCAAAAAACCCTACCCTCGGGCTAAAAACCCTTAAATCCTCATCCCCTAAAATCCATAAACCCCTATCCCAAAAAATCTCTAATCCTATAAACCCAATATATATTTATTTCCCCAAAACCCGGAATTCTCAGACATAATAAACTCTCAACCCTCATCCTAAATAAAGATGTTAACCCTCAAACCACAAAAATTGTTAACCCTAAACCCCAAAACTCTCACTCATTGGCCACAAAATACCTCAACACCAAAACCCTCAACCGTCATTCACAAAATATTCATCCTTTACCCCAATAAAACCACAACATTAATCCCAAAAAAAAGAATCCTCCTATATCCCCAAAAACCATCAACACTCAACCCATAAAAACCCTCCATCCACAGCAACAAAAACCTCTCTACCCTCATTGCACGTAAAGACTCCACCCTCAACCCCCCAAAACCCTCAACCAATAGACATAACAACACTAAACCCACATCCACCCAAAAATCCATCAAAAAACATCCCAAAAAAACATCAACCCACAACCTCATGAATCCCTCAACCATCATCCCAAAAAATATTCCAACCCTCCACCTAAAGAAACATCGAAACCCTCATCCCCCAAAACCCATGAAACATCCGGATCAAAATATCTTAAATAGGTAGACCCAAAACTCCTAAACCACCATCCCCAAAAGGCCTCAAGTCTCATCCTCAATAAAAAACCATCTCTTATCCCAAAAAAACTATAATACCAAATCCCAAAATACATTCAACACTCATTGGAAAATAAAATTTAACCCTCATCATCAAAAAACACTAACCCACATGAAAAAATACCATAATAATTACGATGAAGAAGTCACTATACCCTCATCCAAAAAACACCTAACCAATTTCCCTAATAACACTCATACCATACCACCCCATACACCCTAAAACCTTCACCCCAAAAATCATATGACACCTATCAAAACAAATTATGAAACCCTCAATCCCAAAATTAGATGAGGAAAATGGGTTGGCATAATATAAACAAAATACCGCATCATATGCCCCAAAAATCCTTTAAAACCCATCCCAAAAGATCCATAACCACTCATCGCCCAAAAAATCTTAAACCCTGTGTCCAAAAAAACACTCTACCATATGCCCCAAAAAAACTTGAATCCTTTATAAAAAATAACCCTCAACCCTCTTCCCAAAAAAACAATATTCCCTCTAAACCAAAAAAAAATACTAAGTTCTCATCTCTAAAAAATTTTAATCCCTCATTCCAAAAAATAGTCAACCCTCATTCATAGATAACTCTAAACCCTCAGCCCCAAAAACCCTTAATCATTATCCCTAATAAACCCTCAACCATCAGCCACAAAATTATGTGAGGTAGACAAGGATTCGTGATAAAAATTTCATATGGTGGAAGGTGAAGTATTTGATTAGGGGATAAGGTTAAGGTAATGTTTATGGATACTGAGTTTGTGAATTCAATAAAAAACATAAAAAGATTGACCTACTACATACATAGAATACATAAGGGAGGGATGCGAAGGAATATAATTATAAAAAATCAAATGTGTTGATTCTTTAAATAAGGGGATTTTTAATATTTTTATAACCAATCAAATATATATATCAATAAAGAAATAGTGCACTATATGTATGGGAATAATCATAAAAATCCATACACATTAGAGAGAATAAAAATTTATGCTCTATATTACAATATTGAATGAAATACATGTTCTATAGGTGTGTCTTTTTATAGATATGGGTGACAATTAGTCTATTGTCGAATGCCATAAATTCATAAAGTATAGACAAACATTTCACAAATATATTCAAAAATATAAAGTCTAAAATTTAATTTTTAGAAGAGAATAACAGGACATTACACATATAGCGCACTAGATTTGACATCGAGTTCCTAGAGAACTAGTTTTGATTATGATTTCCAAATTTAACCATCTATAATTTCAATTTGATAAATGATTGCAAAAATATGTGCAAACATGTGGATTTGGATTCAAAAACCACATGTGGGATTAAAAGAGAGTGATAATTATCCAATTTTCCACATTAATGCATAGACCATGGGTTTAGGTGATTTATTTTACTGAGATGGGCTCCAATTACAACTAGTAGACTCTTTAATATTTCATGATTCATTGTACATTACCATATTTTCACATTCCATGAAGTCAATTTGATCCACTAGTTTCATATAATGCCACCCTCTTTAAATGTAGTCATCCTCAATTCTTCTTTATTTGAATCAAAATTTTTGTAATGATTAGAATAATTTATTTAAAAAATAACACCATTCATAACATTAAAATAAATATTATAATATTTTAAATCAAATACTAATTATGGGTGACATAAATGTATATTGATCATATACTTGTATTTCTTTTGAAACCTCTCAATCAATTTTAATTTTTTATAGTGTTTCTTAACATGAAATTTTCCATAAATTTTCTACATTCCAACAAATGGAATAAAACATAATAAATAAAAAATGGGATTATATATCCAAAATGGACTCTAGATGTATAAAATTGAAATATAAAGTGATTTCCCCTACTGTACGAAATGTCTACATGTAGTATATTCTCCTTCTAATCCATTATAATCAAAATGTTGTTAATGGTAAATTTAATTTCATTTATCCCTCTAATGGATTGAAAAAACAGTGGTGCCTCATTGATAATTAAAACAACATTAAACTATCATAATGATTCCACGATATTTTATGAGTCCCCTAATATAAAAAATGGGTAATATCATTGATGTCCTTCATTAGTTACACGCATGTTGTACAACATGGTCGATAACACATAAAATAGCATGTCTTCATAAGAACAAAATCTTATAATATATTATCATTATATTTACCATGGTGAAAAATATATTATATTTTATGTAAAACATTGTCACTCCCAAATCATAGAACCACTAAATACTATAAGGATATAAGTGATACAATGACGGGATTCCCTACCTTTACACCATCACAATGATTGACACATTGGTATAACATAAAATATCAAATATGTCATTGTATACCTTTCCATTGATTTGGTATTGATTGCTGAAAATGTTATTTCTTTTCTCATTCTACTTTTACATCCATATAGAACGAAAAACCTGACATGTAATGAAAATACCACATTCTCTCAAATAGTCTCCAATATATTTTTTGGGAAATCAGCCAACCATTAATCCGAGGTAACTTTATTAGACTCCCATTATATATATACATGTTTATGGTCATGGTGTGGTCATTTAAGACATAAATATTAAAGTTACCGTTTCTTTTATAGTTGAGACATCGAATATACCAATTCCTCATTTGGTTATCCTCAATGGCTGGTTTTTAATGTTGAAAAATTACCTTTTTCCTTTCACGATTAACCACCCCAATTTGCTATTTTTATTGAATTTAATGTTTCAGTGGACTGTATCATGTATCTATATACAAGGAAAAATCAACACATGATCTGAAAACTCTTGAAAATATATTATAAAAACTATGTCATGGTTTCCTCCAGATCATAATAAATGATTTCTTTGATCATAAAAATTTTCATCTTTATATTGTAATATTCAACACAATTACCCCCATGGGTGATCCTATGAAGTTTTCAATGACGATATGTTATGTTATGGAACAAACCAGTTAATCATGGAAAAATCATTTCATCCAAATTTTTTATGAGACTCCCATTATATATATCAATATACATTTCAGTAAATCAACCAAAAATAATAAATAGAAAATTCACATCAATTATGTTTGTCATTTTTCTCCATAGAATATGTGTTACCTGAAGAAAAATTCTTGGTATCCATATCCCACTATAAATATTCTTAATAATCACACATTCCTTAAAATGATGGAAATTTTACCTTAATTTATCCAAGTATTTAATCATCATAATGTCTCCATTATCCTATTTTATGTTGTTGGAACATCCTCCTCCATTGTTTGATATCATCTAAATTATGATCATGGTTTCCCATCTCCTCCTCCATGATGTGGGTGTGATGTGGTTTAGGGTTGTGCAATGGATTATCATGGATCATTATCAGGAGGGTATGATTCACCATGTTATTAATCTTATCATGTAGAAATGCAAACATCATATAAATAATATTCAAAAATGGTATCACCAATAAATTCATTTGGATTTTTTTAATTCTAGTGCTTCAGATCTACATCGGGTTATTTCATCACTATAATGATTGATTCATTCTCTACAATAGTTATTCATGATAAATAACACAAAAAGAAATACACGTTGGTAGAAACACAAAAAATTATACACACACCATCACACACTTGAAGATACACACAATCAGATATGTGATGATTCAAACAACAATATAGAATGATAATCAATCAAAAACACATCATATAAAGTTACAGAAAAAATATTAAAACATTCACACACTCAAGGCTATATACTCACACACACAGAAAATATATTCAAACTCTCGCACAACATGTTACACACCAATATTATCAATATATACACACTAATCACACAAGGGTACACACTCATGAATGTTTTTTGATTATTACACTCAATTATTTACCAACTAGTCAAATCCAAATATCCTATGATATCAATTACCTTGTTTGGGGTTATCACATGATACAAATTGTTCCCAAGACATTATTTCCTTTGGATATGGTTTATCACAACCCGTTTGAGTTGTAAAGTGTAAATATGATAATGAGTGGAAAATCGGGTAAAAATATGGGTAAATGGTAAATAATAGGTAAGGGTTTGAAAAAATTTGATGGATGTATTAAAAGGGTTTCCCTGGTTGTGTTTGATAAGAAATTTTTTAATAATATGATCCAATATGAAACAATTATGATCTTAATTGATGGAGAATGTTATTTGAGGAAATAAAAATTGATAATAATGTAAAAAAGGAAGATGTGAAGTAGTAATATGCTTCTTTTAATGTAAAATATCCCTAAAAATGTTTTCCCTCTGTTTGTTAATGGAAAACATGATTAATGTATTTTAAGACAATATTTTATAAAATCTGTCGATGAAATAATGTGCTATTTTTGGTATGTTAAAAAATATGAGTTCAATGAATTTAATTTATTTTTTATTTATTTCATGTAAAAATATCATATAGTGAATAAAATACAGAAATAATATCGATGAATAAATGGCTCAATGTAAAATAAATTAAAGCATGCATAAAATTGGACAATTCTAGATGTTTTCAAATAAAAATCGATATTTATGTTTTTTATAGTGTTTGGAAAATATAATAATATTATGATGTTAAGTGATAAATGTAATGTAAATTATGGGATATATAACTTCTGTGTCAACCGGATCACTAAAACCAAATGATGGATGATGCTCTGGGTGGACCAATCTTCATAGTGTAAGGAAACAGATGAAGGATGGATTTCAAGACAATGTTTCACATAATAGGTTTGGATGGAGAATACATGTAGTCATCCAACTCTATAAAATGATTGAACAACTAATTTTACAACTCAATCATGGAGGAATGTGATGGCCAATCCACAAAACAACAATAATGTGTTAAGGCTCAAAATTGGTGTAATTTTTATCTATGATAACTATGCTAATATAATAACTAATATGGATAAAATGAAATAGAGTAACATGAATTATAAGAAGCATTTTCACTGAATGGAAATAAATAAAATCATATTCCTCCTATTAATATATTGAATTAAATACATGTTCCATGGGGTGGCTATTTATAACCATGTAGTGACACCATAGTCAATGGACTATTAACCAATTATCATAAAGGCTATACATTGATTTTCCATATAAATCTAAAATGATAAATTCTAATGAATACTTTTTAAAAAAGTGCCACTTGTATTTCAAATCATATTCCATTGCATTTTACCTTGAGTTCCATGCCCACTGGATTTAACATTGGAGTCCAGTGATGACCTTCTATAATCATCATGTTGCAATAAATTCAAGAAATCTATGAAAAAAAGGTATCTTAGGCTTCATGAATATTATTTTAGATTAAATAATAGTGATAATAACCTTATATTACTCTTAAATGAATCAATATGTTTTTTCTATATTTCAATGCATCGAGATGGGATCCCTTTATCACTTATAGTCTCATTAATCTTCTTTAACACATTGGTACTTATAACTCATTCACATCACATTCCACCATGTCACTGTAATATCAATTAATTATCTAAAAATTTCCTCAACCCACACCCCCCAAAAACCCTCAACACTTTTTCCCTGATAAACCTAAACTCTCAACCCCAGAAATTCATCATCCCTAGTCCCACAAATACCCTAAAAGACTAGCCCTAGAAAACCCTCAAAACCCAGTCCAAAAAAATCAATCCTCATCCACCAAATAATATCATAAAACCATTACCATACATTCCATTATATCCTAATCCCTCTTCCCCAATCATCCCATAACCCTCATCCCCCAAAACTCAAAAATCGAATCCCCAAATGTCCTTGAATTCAAATCCACAAACAATCATAAACCCAATGCCCCTTAAATCCTTCTTCCCCAACCCCACAAAACCTATAAGGCCCAGCCTTAAACCTTACTTAATCGTGAGTTATTACAAGATTACACATTGAGGATCTATTTGGATTTATATTTTTAGAGAATTAGATCATAAAATGTGAATTACATTCCACATATAAACAAAGTGGTTACATAAAGATAGTATTCTTCTTTCCCATCAATGGAAACATATGTAAAATAAAACATGGATTCGTTCTTGACACTTCCTTGACACTGTCATCATATCATGTACCTTTCCCTTGACCTGTGAAAAACATTTCAAAAAAACTTGGGATGAGCATAAAACGCTCAGTAAGGGATATAAAAATATGGAAAGGAAACATGGGTACATATATACATAAGAATGAAATCACAGTATATTCCCTAGATATCTTCGGAGAAACCTTAACGTTTCACTCCATCGCGTTACCCAATGGATTTGAGATCTATATCGGGATCACCCACCCTTAGTTTATCATGGAACCACCCGTCTTCATAATAATGCCCACGAACCTCAACATAATCGTATCACATAAAACATGCATAAAGGAAACATAACATTTCCACCATTAAATCACAAGATATCAATACAACACATTGATATAAAAACATTATGAAAACCATTTTCAATACCAAAATAAAAGAAATGTAAAACATGGTATATACTTTTCTTTTAAAAAAATGATATGGCTTGTAGAAGAAGTCGAAACTCAAATAATGGTCACAGCGGTGGAGAAGTCGTTGTCGCCGCATACGTACAAAAAAACATTCCCTTTTGTCATTTAGTAAATGCTTCATATAAAAAGATCCCTTTTTAATAAACGTAAATGTCAATGGGTTTATACACCGTATAAAAGACGGTTTTGTATAAAACAAAATATGCCTCAATGAAAGGAGATTGAGACGAAGTCTCATACCTCGGGTCCGACTTGACTCGATCGTTCTTTAATGTCCTGAATAATAAACTTGAGTTAATTTATACTTTCTTAAGATCCTTATTCAAGTTCATTATTCCTTTTATATCACTTATTACCATGTCATGAACACTATGTAATTATTTTAGTTAATAACGGTCGTTTTAACGATAATTGGTACTTGGGTCAAAAATAAACCCTTTATAATTACAAGTTGTTCATGTATCCATTATATCCAGAATTATAATCATGATTTAAATATCATATATATCATATATATCAAGTATATACATGCATTTATAATATTACATAATCATTTAGAGGTATGAAATGAAATGCACTGTTCATGGAGACTGTAAGCCGTACGTACGCATGAACGCTACATTCATTTCTATTTCATATTTTATAGAATGGAATCATAATGATATAAAGGTAAATTATAATTCCAGTGTAATATCATATAAAATATCAAATATCCAATGTTTATAAGTCCCACATATTGTATTTAACGAATCAAATCACTTTGAGGGGGCGGTAGTCCGCACTTCCTTAAATGAAGATATCGAGTTTACCCATAATGGAAACCATAAAGGTATGCCCAAAATGAAAAATACTGTCACGACCCGCCCTCGGGGTCCGTGCCGTGACTACCCCAAGCCCGCCTTCCATAGGCCAGGGGCTGGCGACTAGCACCAAGGCGTAAATACCGGTAAAAAGGGAAGGCATTGCCTTTGTAAAGTAAACAAACACCACAGAGTAAAGAAGCGGAAAGTAAACACTAAACAAAAGCAGAGTACAACTGAAAGTGCGGAAAAGTAAATGGGTCAGAATACAAACCCAAACTGAAAGTAAAGTACAACTCGAAAGGGAAAAAAGAAACTGAAAAGTAAAAGCTGCTTCTCCGAGCTGTCCACTGGAAATCCCACCTGAAGGGTGGGTACAGATAGCTCCTCTGCTCCACGGGTCCCGTCGTCCGCTCCGAGCACGTCCCGCCCAGTGGTCCACCTCCGGGTACCGTCCCGCTCTGCAAGCCTCCGCTAAGGTCAACGTTGTCCGTCGTCTGCAACCAACACAACGTAGTGCGGGCATAGCCCGTGCAGGGGTGAGTATAAGTTACTCATTAGGGACCCCGAGACCCCTGAAGGTCTCTCAAATCCACTAAGGATAAACCACGAATAAAGGTACAATCAAAAAATAACAACCGACACTGCTTAGGTATATGCCCATACATATACCTAAGTCATCAATTCAAATACGCTCCAACCTCCGAGCCCAAGTACAACTCAGTCCAAACAGGAAAGTAAACGTATTCCACACAGGAAAGAAAAACGTAATCCACAGAGGATTGCACAACACAATCCACACAGGAAAGCAATAGGATTCAGCTCACACAGGATTTTCATTATCAAGAACGTAACTACTGAAGAGCCCCATCTCTGAAGTGTACAGTGCCCTGTCACGACTCTGAGATACTGCTCACTAACCTAAGACTGCTGAGGTACTCCTCCTGTCGAGTACTGCGGGACTGCCGCCAACTACCGGGCGCTCCGTCCGCTGAGGGTGTGCTGCCAAATACCGGGCGCTCACCCAAATAGCCTACAGAGGTACTCCTCCAGTCGAGTACCGCGGGTCTGCTGCCAACTACCAGGCGCTCCGTCTGCCGTGGTTCTGCCGCAAAGTACCGGGCGCTCTGTCCACTGGGCTAGTCGACTCACTCCAAGTCGAGTCTGTCGAGCAGTCTTCAGGTCTCAGCCGGCTACACGGTCTCCGTACTCCGTACGCTCGTCTCCAGTATCGCAGGTCTGCCGCTACAACCAAGCGCACCACCTCTATCGAGTAAAACAGAAGATTCAGCTCACACGAAAATACTTCTTCGGATGACGATAAAGATGATCACTGAATCCTCTAAGTCGTCGGACCCACGAAGGATCGATAGGTACTAATCCCCGCAGTGACCTACACATGATCGGACCCACACAGGATCGAGCCCACGCAGGACCTGTAGCACTGATCCACGTAGGATCGCTGAGTGCAGTAGTCGTCGTCGTCGAATCCACACAGGATCTCTGTATTGTCGTCGTCGCAGTCACAGTAGCAGTAGTAGCAGTAGAACAGTCGCAGCCAGCACTAGGGTTCCCGCATACAGCAAGCTCGTTCGGAGGGTCCGCTCCACGATTCGAGAGGCTGTTACATCAACTGTCACAAAGTCCGGAGTTGATGTATCCAAAAGTTCTGTATCGTCAACAGGAACTCAACGCAACAGACGGCGCGTCGATCGGACGCCCGGTCTGAGAGTTATTGGCATTTTCGTCCCCGGGGCCCGGTTGGTTTTTAAGGCAAAACCAACCCGACCGTACTCCACCTGCGTCCAAACCTCGGGCGGAGTATGCCAAAAGATCCGTCTCACTAAGAGAAACACAACACAGCTGACATCACGTCAATCGGACGTCCGTAGCTCAAGATATGAGCATTTCCGCTCCGAAGGCCCGGTTGGTTTCGTGAACGAACCAACCCGGCCGAACTCAAATTAATCTGAAACCTTGAGTGCGATATACCGAAACGACTGTCTCGATCCAAGGATCGTGTTACCGCAGACGGTTCGTCAATCGGAGGTTTGAGGCTCAAGATATGGCCAAAAGACCGAGACTGGTTCGAAACGGGGGGGGGGTCCGGGTCCGGGCCGACCCGGCCCGACCCCCCCTGGGGCGGCCCGGCCGGCCGGCAGGCCGGCGGCGCGGGGGCCGCGGCGGCCTGATGCTGCACGGAGGCGGCGCGGGGGGCAAAGCCCCCGCTTTCTGGAGGCGGCGGCGCGGCTAAGCCGCGCCCTTTGTGGAAAACGGCCCCCACGTGGGGGCCGGTTTGAAGGCAACCGGGGGGAGCCGCCTGCCCCCCCCTCCCCCTCAAAGGAACCGCCCCCCTCATAAAGAGGGGGGTTTTGTGCGCTGGCCGGGGGCTTAGTTTCCCCCGGTTTAATTCCTTCCGGCCGGCCAGCTGTCCGGCCGGTTTTCTCCAACGGGACCGGAAAAATCCGGTACCCTCTTTGGCTTCCGACGCCGGCGGCCCGGCCGCCGGCCTTCCCAATTCGCCGCGGCCCGGAACCGGCCGCGGTGTTCATCATCCGGCGCGGTGCGACGGCACCGCGCCCCTCCACCGCACCTTGATTCCTTTCAACGCGGCGCGACGGCGTCGCGTTCTTGAAGATTCTTCCATGGCGCGCGCGCGACGGCGTCGTGCAAGATAAACATACAATTATCCGCGTGGTGCGACGGCACCACGCCACCTTGCTTCACCCGCAAGATAAAACAACATGAACGATGGAGGGGGTTCGGCCGTGTTCATGCGGTCCGGCCCCCCTCACGTTAAATAATAACACAACTTAAAATATTCAGTTGCCTCACGTTTAGACATGCTAAATCCTCGATCAAGAATGGAATAAATAATCAATAAATCAACAATCCCTACCTCGGGTATAAGGTTCAAAGATTTGACAATCTTCCGCGGAAGATAACGTCGCGGAGGTCGGGCGTCGCGGTCGTCGTTCGTCAAATTCGATGACGAAGAGGTGCGTCCGATGTGATACGTCGTTGGCGAATCCTTGTACGCCAACGAAGGTTGTCCGAGGAATAAGCGGTGTTCTCTCTCGTTGACACGGAAGACGAAGAAGAGCGGAGCAGCGTTCTTCGTCGGAACTTGAGCATTCTTCGTCAAGTCTTGAGGAATGTCAAATAAAAAGAAAACAACGAACTCAAGAACCCCTACCTCGATAGTCGTACATTGACGTAGTCGTGGAATATCGGTGTCGATTCCTTTGACGTCGGAGGAAGAGTCGTTGTCGATGGCGTTCGTCGTGGAAGAGATGATGCGGAAGAAGAACGTCACTTCGCGGATATGGCGTCGCGGAAGAACCGTGTTCTTCGGCAAAGAAGTTCTTCGTTGAAGAACGACGTTCTTCGTGTTCTTCATCGAGGTTGAAGAAGATGAAGAAACAAGAAGAACCTTCCCAACTCTCTCAAGGAGACAAAACTAAACCCAAATAAAATAAGACTCTATCTTATTTTATTAACACAATAACACACTAGAATTTCAAAAGTTTGAAATTCAAATAAGAGATAACTCCACATTAATTAACAAATTGTCATGTTAATTAAAGAGGGGTTAAGGGAGTTTGAGGGAAGATGTAAAGTTAGGTTTCGTGTGGGCCCCACCACACTTAATCCTCTCAAGGGAGGTTAAGTGGGTGTGGGTCCCACACCTAACTTCCTTTGAGAGAAGTTAACTATTAAGTTTAAATAAAAATTGTGTTTACATATTTTTATTTAACTTATTCTAATCTCCCAAAAACTAACTCTCAACCCGAAACAAACGCAACTCCCGAAAAGGTCTCTTTAAGCGAATATCGGTGCTGTGAGTTCATCGGTGCCCTCGGATTTCAATTCCGAGCACCGGATCAAAAGTTAGGAATTCCCGCTCGTTCGTTCACTGAACGTACCCGAGCCAAACTTCGGAAATTAATTCCGGGCACTCCGGGCCTCGGAATCAGGCGCCGTATGAAACTGCGCTCTTGTAAAATTCTAAAGAAAATTTAGAAAAAAATTTCCCTTGAATTTTACGGGTCTTTACATTACTCCCACCTCAGGGCTTTACGTCCCCGTAAAGATACATCAAAAACTAGGGAAACAAATGAGGGTACTGAGCACGCATCTGAGCCTCCCGCTCCCATGTGCTCTCCTGGAGATTCCCGTGCTTCCATATGATACACACAAGAGGAATCGATCGCCCACGCAGGACCCGCTCCTGTCGATCCTCTATCTCCACCGGGACCTCCGTAAAAGTCGCCCCATCGTCAACGTCAAGCTCCCCAATGTCAATGATGTGTGTCGGGTCGTGCACGTATCTCCTCAGCTGAGATACGTGGAAGACGTCGTGCACCCAGTGCAACTGAGGTGGTAGAGCCAGGCGATAAGCCACCACGCTAAACCTGCTGAGGACCTGGAAGGGTCCGATGAAGCGCGGAGATAACTTGCCGCCTTGGCCAAATCTCTGAATACCACGTCGAGGTGAGACCCGCAAGAAGACGTGGTCACCACCCTCGAACTCCAGTGGCCTCCGCCTCCTGTCAGCATAAGGTTTCTGCCGGCTCTGAGCTGCACTCATCCGCCCCTGGATGACCTGGACCATCTCAGGTCCCACAAGAGCTGCAAGATTTCTTCTTTGCCGATAAGAGAAATCTGGTCTCATCCCCTGGATGAACCACATTCTTTGCCTAAAACACTCAATCCTAACATGGATGATACTAATCCATACCAAGGATGACGTCGTAAGGCCTCGACGCTACTACTAAGAGATCCAACCGTTACTCTCGCCTCCAAGGGTTGAGTCACACAGTCGGCATCAGTGTGTGGTAACTGGGTCTCCTCCAGTAGATGTCTCACAAGTGAGGGTCAAGTCAACAGCCAAAACTGGAACCTCTTAGTAACATCACGAAAGAGGACAGGAACAAAATATCACAAAGGTATGCGTCTTTTATTATTGCAGCTCATAATACAAGATGCTACACAAAAGCAACAAGGAACCAGAAGTACAAAGGATGTATCCACTAGTTCTGCTCCTGTCAATCGGCTCCCAGAGCTCCATGATCGAAGGCCTCGGCTGCCTGAAGCTGAGCTCTCCCCTGCGGTCGGGGTGGACCTCCTGGTGGTGGTGGTGGTGGTAGAGCCTCAAAGCGTCGTCCACCACCTGCTGCTCGGCCAGCTCCTCTGCCTCGTCCGCCTCCTCCCTGCAGACCACCACGGTCGAACCTCTGCCTCTGCCTAGGTGGTTCCTCAACCGTCTGCTGCTCCTCCGCATGGCGGGTCGGGCAGTCACGAGCCATGTGGCCTTTCCCGCCGCATGCAAAGCACTGTCTTCCACTCAAAAGACTGGCTCTGCGCTGTGTGCCCTGCACTGTTGAGCCAGTGCCCTGAGGTCGTCTGCCTGAAGGTCTGGTCTGTCTGGACCCCTGAGTCATCTGTCGGCTACCTGCTACTGAAGACTCCGCTACGTGCCGCCCTGCGGTGGGTCTCTGTGCTGGTGTAGACTCAGCAAGAAAGCTCTCGATCAGAAGGGCCCGCTCCAGTACTCCTGTCTGAGTCGGTATGCTGAGGGAGATCAGCGATGCCCTGATCTCGTGTCTCAAACCCTGCTCGAAGGTCCGGGCCCGGAAGAATGCGTCCTGTACCATGTCGGTCGAGTAGCGCGAGAGATCGGTAAATCTCGCCGAGTAATGAGCGACCGTCATGTTACCCTGCCGCAGCTGTAGAAGCTCTTGGATGCGCACCGCACGGAGGGTGGCTGGGACGAACTCCGAGCGGAAGAGGCTCTCAAAGTCCGTCCAAAGTAGAGATGCCTCATCGTGCACCTGGAGCATCAAGCTCCACCATCGTCCTGCTGCTGCGTGTAGTAGGCTCGCAGCGAGGATCACCATGAGGTCTGCTGGTGTCCTCACTAGCCTAAACACTCGTACCACTGCCTCCAGCCAGTCCTCTACAGCCTGGGGATCCGTCTCCCCGTGAAACCTGGGCGGTCGCTGGCGCTGAAACTCATGCAGTGCGCTGAGGCGACGTGCATCGTCAGCGGCTGCTGCTGGAAGCATCGGGGGCTCAGCGGGTAGAGCTACCGCCGGTGCCACTGCTGACAAAGGGCCCTGCACCGAGGCCTCGTCGCTCGGTGGGCTGTCGTCACGCTCGACTCTCAGAACCCTAGCTGGCTTCCGTCGTGGGGCCATCCTGAAAGGAAACAGGTGCGCCACGGTCAAACAGTATACCTGGTGAGATGATATAAGTAATCACAAAGAAAACTTTGAAACACACACGCAATCAATGTTTTTGTGCATTAAGTCGGAAATCAGAAGTTAGGGTCCTGGTGTACGGATACGTCGGCCGCCGCACCAACACTGGACTCCCTGGACTGATAACCACACTCAATACGCTAAACATTATTGCTTCACATAGAAAAGATTAGAGTTCGCGGTAGAACCAAACTCCCCTGATACCAATTTGTCACGACCCACCCTCGGGGTCCGTGCCGTGACTACCCCAAGCCCGCCTTCCATAGGCCAGGGGCTGGCGACTAGCACCAAGGCGTAAATCCCGGTAAAAAGGGAAGGCATTGCCTTTGTAAAGTAAACAAACACCACAGAGTAAACAAGCGGAAAGTAAACACTAAACAAAAGCAGAGTACAACTGAAAGTGAGGAAAAGTAAATGGGCCAGAATACAAACCCAAACTGAAAGTAAAGTACAACTCGAAAGGGAAAACAGCAACAGAAAAGTAAAAGCTGCTACTCCGAGCTGTCCACTGGAAATCCCACCTGAAGGGTGGGTACAGATAGCTCCTCTGCTCCACGGGTCCCGCCGTCCGCTCCGAGCACGTCCCGCCCAGTGGTCCACCTCCGGGTACCGTCCCGCTCTGCAAGCCTCCGCTAAGGTCAACGCTGTCCGTCGTCTACAACCAACACAACGTAGTGCGAGCATAGCCCGTGCAGGGGTGAGTATAAGTTACTCAGTAGGGACCCCGAGACCCCTGAAGGTCTCTCAAATCACTAAGGATAAACCACGAAGAAAGGTACAATCACAAAATAACAACCGACACTGCTTAGGTATATGCCCATACATATACCTAAGTCATCAATTCAAATACGCTCCAACCTCCGAGCCCAAGTACAACTCAGTCCACACAGGAAAGTAAACGTATTCCACACAGGAAAGCAAAACGTAATCCACACAGGATTGCACAACACAATCCACACAGGAAAGCAATAGGATTCAGCTCACATAGGATTTTCATTATCAAGAACGTAACTACTGAAGAGCCCCATCTCTGAAGTGTACAGTGCCCTGTCATGACTCTGAGATACTGCTCACTAACCTAAGACTGCTGAGGTACTCCTCCTGTCGAGTACCACGGGTCTTCCGCCAACTACCGGGCGCTCCATCCGCTGAGGGTCTGCTTCCAAATACCGGGCGCTCACCCAAATAGCCTACAGAGGTACTCCTCCAGTCGAGTACCGCGGGTCTGCTGCCAACTACCAGGCGCTCCGTCCGTCGTGGGTCTGCCGCCAAGTACCGGGCGCTCCGTCCACTGGGCTAGTCGACTCACTCCAAGTCGAGTCTGTCGAGCAGTCTTCAGGTCTCAGCCGGCTACACGGTCTCCGTACTCCGTACGCTCGTCTCTAGTATCGCAGGTCTGCCGCTACAACCAAGCGCACCACCTCTATCGAGTAAAACAGAAGATTCATCTCACACGAAAATACTTCTTCGGATGACGATAAAGATGATCACTGAATCCTCTAAGTCGTCGGACCCACGAAGGATCGATAGGTACTAACCCCCGTAGTGACCTACACAGGATCGGACCCACACAGGATCGGGCCCACGCAGGACCTGTAGCACTGATCCACGTAGGATCGCTGAGTGCAGTAGTCGTCGTCGTCGAATCCACACAGGATCTCTGTACTGTCGTCGTCGCAGTCACAGTAGCAGTAGTAGCAGTAGAACAGTCGCAGCCAACACTAGGGTTCCCGCATACAGCAAGCTCGTTCGGAGGGTCCGCTCCACGAGTCGAGAGGCTGTTACATCAACTATCACAAAGTCCAGAGTTTCTGTATCCAAAAGTTCCGTATCGTCAACAGGAACTCAACGCAACAGACGGCGCGTCGATCGGACGCCCGGTCTGAGAGTTATTGGCATTTTCGTCCCCGGGGCCCGGTTGGTTTTTAAGGCAAAACCAACCTGACCGTACTCCACCTACGTCCAAACCTCGGGCGGAGTATGCCAAAAGATCTGTCTCACTAAGAGGAACACAACACAGCTGACGGCACGTCAATCGGACGTCCGTAGCTCAAGATATGAGCATTTCCGCTCCGAAGGCCCGGTTGGTTTCGTGAACGAACCAACCCGGCCGAACTCAAAGTAATCCGAAACCTTGAGTTCGATATACCGAAACAACCGGCTCGATCCAAGGATCGCTTTACCGTAGACGGTTCGTCAATCGGAGGTCCGAGGATCAAGATATGGCCAAAAGACCGAGACTAGTTCGAAACGGGGGGGTCCGGGTCCGGGACGACCCGGCCCGACCCCCCCCCCCCCTGGGGCGGCCCGGTCGGCCGGCAGGCCGGCGGCGCGGGGTCCGCGGCGGCCTGATGCCGCATGGAGGCGGCGCGGGGGGCAAAGCCCCCGCCTTCTGGAGGCGGCGGCGTGGCTAAGCCGCGCCCTTTGTGGAAAACGGCCCCCACGTGGGGGCCGGTTTGAAGGCAACCGGGGGGAGCCGCCTGCCCCCCCCCCCCCTCAAAGGAACCGCCCCCCTCATAAAGAGGGGGGTTTTTTGCGCTGGCCGGGGGATTAATTTCCCCCGGTTTAATTCCTTCCGGCCGGCTAGCTGGCCGGCTGGTTTTCTCCAACGGGACCGGAAAAATCCGGTCCCCTCTTCGGCTTCCGATGCCGGCGGCCCGGCCGCCGGTCTTCCCAATTCGCCGCGGCCCGGAACCGGCCGCAGTGTTCATCATCCGGCGCGGTGCGACGGCACCGCGCCCCTCCGCCGCACGTTGATTCCTTTCAACGCGGCGCGACGGCGTCGCGTTCTTGAAGATTCTTCCATAGCGCGCGCGCGACGGCGTCGTGCAAGATAAACATACAATTATCCGCGTGGTGCGACGGCACCACGCCACCTTGCTTCACCCGCAAGATAAAACAACATGAACAATGGAGGGGGTTCGGCCGTGTTCATGCGGTCCGGACCCCCTCACGTTAAATAATAACACAACTTAAAATATTCAGTTGCCTCACGTTTAGACATGCTAAATCCTCGATCAAGAATGGAATAAATAATCAATAAATCAACAACCCCTACCTCGGGTATAAGGTTTGAAGATTTGACAATGTTCCGCGGAAGATAACGTCGCGGAGGTTGGGCGTCGCGGTCGTCGTTCGTCAAATTCGATGACGAAGAGGTGCGTCCGATGTGATACGTCGTTGGCGAATCCTTGTACGCCGACGAAGGTTGTCCGAGGAAGAAGCGGTGTTCTCTCTCGTTGACACGGAAGACGAAGAAGAGCGGAGCGGTGCTCTTCGTCGGAACTTGAGCGTTCTTCGTCATGTCTTGAGGAATGTCAAATAAAAAGAAAACAACGAACTCAAGAACCCCTACCTCGATAGTCGTACGTTGACGTAGTCGTGGAATATCGGTGTCGATTCCTTTGACGTCGGAGGAAGAGTCGTTGTCGATGGCGTTCGTCACGGAAAACCGTCGCGGAAGAGATGATGCGGAAGAAGAACGTCACGTCGCGGATATGGCGTCGTGGAAGATCCGTGTTCTTCGGCGAAGAAGTTCTTCGTTGAAGAACGGTGTTCTTCATGTTCTTCGTCGAGGTTGAAGAAGATGAAGAAACAAGAAGAACCTTCCCAACTCTCTCAAAGAGACAAAACTAAACCCAAATAAAATAAGACTCTATCTTATTTTATTAACACAATAACACACTAGAATTTCAAAAGTTTGAAATTCAAATAAGAGATAACCCCACATTAATTAACAAATTGTCATGTTAATTAAAGAGGGGTTAAGGGAGTTTGAGGGAAGATGTAAAGTTAGGTTTCGTGTGGGCCCCACCACACTTAATCCTCTCAAGGGAGGTTAAGTGGGTGTGGGTCCCACACCTAACTTCCTTTGAGAGAAGTTAACTATTAAGTTTAAATAAAAATTGTGTTTACATATTTTTATTTAACTTATTCTAATCTCCCAAAAACTAACTCTCATCCCGAAACAAACGCAACTCCCGAAAAGGTCTCTTTAAGAGAATATCGGTGCTGCGAGTTCATCGGTGCCCTCGGATTTCAATTCCGAGCACCGGATCAAAAGTTAGGAATTCCCGCTCGTTCTTTCACTGAACGTACCCGAGCCAAACTTCGGAAATTAATTCCGGGCACTCCGGGCCTCGGAATCAGGTGCCGTCTGAAACCGCGCTCTTGTAAAATTCTAAAGAAAATTAAGAAAAAAATTTTCCTTGAATTTTACGGGTCTTTACAAATAAAAAATCTTAAGGAAAACATAAACATATTATATATCATATATAAATATAGTGTCATCTTAATGGCCACCTTTTAAGGTGTTAAAATAATGTTGAACAATCATCGTTTCGGGATGCATAAATTCACCATCCACTGAAACAGTATGTCCTTTAACCATTAGATGTTGGTGTGTGTAAGTGTAGCTCAAATAATTCTTATAACAACATCCTAGTATATTTAAGATACTGTATTTGTTACAAAAGAAATGAATAAAAAGTTTTTAGGGGGTTGGAGAAGCAAAATAAAACAAAATGACTCAAGTGAATACATAACCTTAAAATAGGGTAACTCCCTTTGGTTGGAACTCAAAGGCTTCCTTGGGAAGACTTCTGCCCCAAGTGAGGCTTCAAGGAATAATAGAGGGATGTCGAGAGACAAAATGGGCAGGGGTTGGCTGAGCCAATGTCTTTGGGAGTGTGGGTAAGGAGGTAGAGGTGGGGGCGTCTCATAAGAAGAGAGGAGGGGCACTCTTGGAAATTAAAGAAATGTTACTTTATTTGAAAATGATTTTCGTATTCGAAAGGTCCCACATTGATATAATTCTAGGGTAAGGATATAAGGGTTCGAAATACAAACATCCAATATGTTTTGGAATTGTTTAGGTCATAGATTTTACATTATCATTTCATTTTATTTAAATCCTTTATTAATGAGGTAATCACTGCATCATCATGATGTCATAAATAATTTAATTTATTTAAAGTATAGAAAATATGAAAAAAATTCAATCATGTAGGAAATATTTTTATCTTTACAATGAATATTTAGAGTATAAAATATCATCTATTTAGACAAAATTAAAAATATTTTAATCAGGTGATACATTCTTGTTATATTTACTTTCTTTAAAAAAAAGATAACAAGTCACTTTCAACAAAAGTGATTCCATGGGGTCCTCAAGTTTGGCACAAGACATACCATGGTCGGACATGAGACAACCAGTAGAATTAGGACACATGTTGGTGTCATTTTTTATTATTATGCTATTATTTTATTATCCTTAACTACCCGATTACTCATTAATCAAGATAAATAAAGATAATTACCATCGCTACTATTCATAATGTCCAAAAACAAAAGAGTCTTGATCACATAATTTAGACATTATGATTCCAAATATGTAATCCATTTTACCAAATTAAAAACACAGAAATTGCAATAATTGATTTAAAAATAATTCCCGTTGTCAAAACAAATATCAGGGTTTTTGAAACAATATCTATGAAAAGTTTGGCATTAGTTTATTCCCAATTCCAGAGTGAAATTAATCCTAATGACCACCATTGGATTAAATGGTAAAAATATATTCTAATTTAACTTTAAAACCAATTCAAAAGATAATCTAATCATATAAATAAATTAGATTAAAAATCAGTTTTGATGTAAAATGCGGTATTTTTCACTTTTAATTAAAAAATGAACATTGCCAGAAAAATACCAAAAATTCACACAAAGTCAATTTTGATTTCCCAATCATAAAGAATATGTTTATTTTGACAATAATAGCTTATAAAATTGTCAAAATATAGATTTAAAAATGGTTTTTCATCAAAAGGCAGTAAAAAAATCATTTAGAAAATATTAGTGTATTCCATACTTAAGATTGGATTTATTTTCATTTTAAGCCTCTAAAACACTATCTAATTCATTAATAGACATAGATAAAAATATCTATTTAATCATTACTTACATGGGATGTTACATCCTTACCCCCTTTAGAAAATTTCATCCCCGCAATTTATTTACTTATCGAATAAATGGGTGTACTTATCCATCATTGCATTTTCAGATTCCCGTGTTGGCTCTTCCATCATGTGGTTTTTCCACAAAACATTTACCTGATTAATCACCTTATTTCGTAACACTTTCTCCCTGTGGTCAAGAATCTGGAACATTTGTTCCTCATAAGATATGTTCTCTTCCATCTAAACTACCTCTGGACTCAAAACATGAGATGGATCTGGCATATACTTTCTCAACATCGAAACGTGAAAAACATTGTGTAGCTGAGATAAACTCGGAGGTAAAGCCACCTGGTATGCAACTAATCCAACTCTCTCCAAAATTTCATATGGTCCAATGAACCTTGGACTCACCTTTCCTTTCTTACCAAATCTCATCACACTTTTCCATGGTGAGACATTGAGAAAAACATGATCACCAAACTCAAAAGTTAGATCCTTCCTCCTGTTGTCTACATAACTCTTCTGCATACTTTGAGCTGTTCCCATGTGTTTCTAAATCAACTGAACTTTTTCTGCCATCTCTTCTACCAATTATGGTCCCATCAACTTCCTTTCACCCACTTCATCCCAAAAATCTAGAGTTTGACACTGCTTCCCATATAATACCTCAAATGGTGCCATCTGTATACTAGAATGAAAACTGTTATTATATGAAAATTTAACCAAAGAAAGATGTTGGTCCCAACATCCCTGATAATCCATCGAACAAGCTCATAGAATATCTTCCAAGGTCTGAATTGTCATTCTGACTGCCAATCTGATTGAGGATGAAATGCTGTAATAAAATTTAATTCAGTACCCAACGACTTCTAAAGGCCTTTCAAAAAGATAGAAGTGAACATGGGATCACGATCAGATAAAATGGAGAGGGGAACTCCATGTAACCTGACTATATCGTTAAGATACAAACGGGAAAGTTGATCTAGGGAAAAAGTATCTTGTATAGCAAGGAAATGAGCAGATTTAGTCAATCGATCAACAATAACCCAGATTTCATTATTACCTCGAGATGTCTTCGGTAACCCCACAACGAAGTCCATGGATATATTCTCCCATTTCCACTCTGGAACCGATAAAGGCTGAAGCATCCCTTTCGGTAACTACTGCTCTGCTTTAACCTGTTGACAAGTCAAACACTTCACAGTAAAATTAGCAATATCTCTTTTCATTCCATCCCACTAGTAATACTCTCGCAGATCTCTGTACATCTTAGTAGTGCCAGGATGAACTGAAAACAGAGAACTATGAGCTTCACATAACAACTCTCTCTTCAACTGTGAATCACAAGGCACACACAATCTCTTCCAAAATCTCAAAACACAATCACTATCAATGTTGAATTCATGCAACTTACCTTTCTGAACCAGCTCTACCTTTTTCTGCAACTCACAGTCTTGCTTCTGTGGTTGCTTGATTCTGTCTGATAGAGAAGATTTCACTGATACTTGAAACAAAACAGAAGAAATTCCTGCACCAAAAACATCTACTCCAAAGTTCATCAAATCCATAACCAAAGGATCACATTCCAAACGCAACATTGTTAATGAAGCACTACTTTTTCAACTCAAAGCATCATCCACTTTATTTTCTTTTCCTGGATGGTAATGAATTGTTCAATCATATTCCTTGATTAATTCCAGCCATCTCCTCTGTCTCATGTTTAACTCTTTCTGAGTGAATATATACTTTAATCTTTTGTGATCAGTATATATTTCACACTCTACTCCATACAAATGATGCCTCCAAATTTTTAAAGTGAAAACAACAGCAGCTAATTCCAAATCATGTGTAGGGTAAATTACTTCATGAGTTTTCAACTGTCGTGAAGCATAAGAAATTACCTGATAATTCTACATTAGGATGCAACCAAGTAATTTCAATGAAGCATCATTGTATATAACAAACTCACCATTCCTGGAAGTTAGTGACAAAACAAGAGTATTCACCAATCTTCTTTTCAATTCCTGAAAACAATCATCACATTCTTTTGACTAGATAAACTTAACACCCTTCCGAGTTAGCTTTGTCAATGGACTAGATAACCGTGAAAAATTTCTAACAAACCTTCGGTAATAGCCTGCCAAACCAAGGAAGCTACGAATATCAGTTAAATTTGTGGGTCTTGGCCAGTCTTCCACAACTTTTGTTTTTGCTGGATCAACAGTTATCCCATATTTAGAAACAATGTGTCCAAGGAAAGAAATTTTTTGCAACCAAAACTCACACTTGCTAAAATTTCCATACAGTTTTTTTTCTTTAAAGGTTTTCACGATAACCCTTAAATGTATTTAATGATCCTCTTTACTTTTAGAAAACACCAAAATATCATCAATGAAAACCACCACAAACTTATCCATGAACTCATGGAAAATTCTATTCATTAAGTCCATGAATACAGTAGGGGCATTGGTTATCCCAAAAGGCATTACTAAAAATTCATAATGGCCATATCTTATATGGAATGCGGTCTTCGGAACATCTGCTTCCTTTACCTTCAGCTGATGGTACCCCGATCTCAAGTCAATCTTTGAAAAATACTGAGCTCCCTGGAGCTGATCAAAAAAATCATCGATATGAGGCAAAGGATATTTGTACTTAACAGTGATGTTATTCAACGCTCTATAATCAATGAAAAGTCTCATTGAACCATCATTCTTTTTATCAAATAAAACAGGTGCACCCCAAGGTGTTGTGCAAGTTCGAATGAAACCTTTCTCTAATAAATCTTGCAATTGCTCCTTCAACTCTAAAAGTCCAATTTGAGCCATTCGATAAAGGGGTTTTGAAATTGGCTTAGCATCATGAACTAAGTCAACAGTAAACTCAACTTCCCGATCTGGTATTATTCCAGGCAACTCATAAAGAAAAACATCAGGTTACTCATTTACCACTGGCACATCATTAATCTGAACAGTTCCTTTATTTTCAACGATGTGTTCAAGGTAACATTCATTTCCATCTTTTACAAGTTTCCTGGCCTCTTGATAAGTTATCAATAGTAAGGGTTCATTCTTGTAAAAAAACTGAAATTATTTTTGAAAAGAAACTTCTTTAGCTCTACAATCAATCTTAGCATGGTAAATAGAGAGCCAATCCATACATACGATAACATCAAACTCTACTAGAGGTAGAAAAATAAGGTTTTCAAGTAGGTTCTTTCCACAGATAAGGATATGAATATTCTTATAAATTCTTTTGGCCTAAACATTTCCCCCAGGTGTTTTTACCAAAAGTTCAGGAGTCATTTCTTGAGATGGTATTCCCATTTTACTAGAAAAGGTTTCAGAGATGAAAGAATGTGTAGACCCCGAATCAAACAACACTCTGGCATAATCGGAAAAAACAAACAAAGTACCTGATATATCTTCATTTGACGGCCCGACATCTGCTGAAGTAGTTGCAAAGGATTTCACCACCCCTTTCTGCTTGTAGTCTAACTGCTTCACATCACTCGATCTCATTGTCAGACACTCATTTTCTTAGTGACCGATCTCATTGCACTTTAATCATTTCACTAGCTGTAAATAAAATTTGGTCTTACGTTCACCTTGATCTTTTTCAGTGAAATCACGAGCCTTATGTCCCATCTTACCACATCGGTAGCACTTTCTAGAATTCAGAAGACATTCCCCAGCATGACTTTTTCCACATTTATCACAAACTGGAAACTTAGTTTTCTTACCATCAGACTTTTTTGAAGAATTATTCCTTTCTCGCACCACCTTGGTCTCTTCTTCTGCTGGTTGTTATAGAACACTTGATCATCGGCAAACTCCATTTCCCCCTTCTCAGCACATCGAACAAACTTTTCATAACTTTTAAACTCATGAGAAGATAATTCCCTTCGATATTTTGGATTTAATCTTGAGTAAAAACGATTGATTTTACTATCAAGGTCTCGGATAAAATTTGTTGCATACATTGGAAATCGAGTGAACCTTTCTTCATAGGTAGCCAATGAGTCTTCCTCTTATCTCAATTCCAAGAATTGTTTTTCCATCCTAAGTCGAATAGCCTTAGGAAAATACTTTTCAAGAAACATACATTTGAAATCATCCCAGTCAAGAGCATCAATCTCATCAGTGTCCCTGATATTTTTAGCCATCGACCACTACTGATCTGCTTCACACTCCAAACGGTAAATAGCAAGACTAACCTTTTGATTTTCTGAGCACCCCATAACATCGAAAATCTTCTCCAGTGCTTTAATCCACCCTTCAGCTAGCATAGGGTCAGATGATACTCTGAATGATGGGGGATGTTGGCTCAGGACATGTTCCACCACTGACATGTTCTTCTACGGTTGATCTGGATGATCTCATGTATGGATAACACCACCATTTATCGCTTGAGTCAACTGCGCCATTACTGCAACAAACTATTCAGTTCGAATTCCGACCATCTCTGGATGCTGATTCAGAAGGTTATTTTTTCTGCATGCCTTCCTAACACTGCTTCCCTGTTTCCTCTGCAGAAAACCATTCTGAACAAACATGTCTTTGATGAATCAAGTTGGTAATCATCAAATACTATATCACTTCAATTTGACCATAAAAAATTATTTTTTGTTAATCATTTAATATAATTCTAACTCCTAAAGTTATCTAAACAGACCTCTGATACCAACTATAAGGCCCCAGCCTTAAACCTTACTTAATCATGAGTTATTACAAGATTACACATTGATGATCTTTTCGGGTTTAGTGTTTTAGAGAATTAGATCATAAAACTAGCATTACATTCCACATATAAATAAAGTGGTTACATAAATATAGTATTCTTCTTTCCCATCAATGGAAACATATTTAAAATAAAACATGGATTCTTTATTGGAACATCCTTGAAACTATCATCATATCATGTACCTTTCCCTTGACCTATGAAAAACATTTCAAAAAAACATGGGATGAGCATAAAAAGCTCAGTAAGGGATATAAAAATATGAAAAGGAATCATGGGTGCATATATACATAATAATGAAATCATACATTAACAATAAAACATAAGCCCTGTAACATACCTCATCAAATCATGAATAAATCATAGAAATCATAAGACATAAAGGTAACTTGAGACATTCATAACATTCTTACGTAGGGAGTAACCCTCTTGGTTACGTTTTGAATACCCATCACAGTATATTACCTAGATGTCTTTGGAGAAACCTTAAAGTTTCACTCCTTCACGTTACCCAATGCATTGGAGAGCTATATCGGGCTCACCCGCCCTTAGTTTATCATGGAACCACCAGTCTTCATAATAATGCCCAAGAACCTCAACATAATCGTATCACATAAAAAATGCATAAAGGAAACAAAACATTTCAACCTTTCAATCACAAGATATCAATACAACACATTGATATAAAAACATTATGAAAACCATTTTCAATACCAAAATAAAAGAAAAGTAAAACATGGTCTTTATTTTTCTTTTAAAAAGTTATGGCTTTTAGAGGAAGCCGAAATTCAAATAATGGTCACAGCGGTGGAGAACTCATTGTCGCCGAATATGTAAGACACAAACATTCCCTTTTGTCGTTTAGTAAACATTTTGTATAAAAAGATTCATTTTGAATAAACGTAAAAGTAAAAGGGTTTTATACACCATATAAAAGATGGTTTTTTATAAAACAAAATATGTCTTAATGAAAGGAGAGTGAGAACACTACTGGAAAAGGGACCTTTCCCAACAGTTGTGTACCAACGGTTCAATGAACCGTTGGCATATCTTGTTTTTCCCAACGGTTTATAGAAACCGTTGGGAAAACCCCTCAATGCATAGTTTTCCCAACGGTTTCATACAACCGTTGGGAAAGATAGGTTTTTCCCAACGGTTCCTAAGAACCGTTGGGAAAAGTGGTGAAAAATCTTGTTTTCCCAACGGTTCTATGGAACCGTTGGGAAATGTTGGTCATTCCCAACGGTTTTTAATAACCGTTGGGAAAAAAAATCCCCAAATACCAAATCGAGCCAGCGGCCTCCCCACATTCCAGAAGCATTCAGTTCATGTCCTCCTGGAGCGATTCCTTGCAGAAGGACCTCCCAATCCCCACATCTTCCATCAGATCAGTACCTACCAGGTTAGACTCCTATATTTTATCAACGATATAGTTCCAACTCTTATAAATCATATACTTCTATTCTTGATTTCGTTATTCCCAATTATTAGGGTTTTTGTAAAAATTTATGATTGTTTCATGGTGGTCATGTGCACCACTATAGGTACATTGATTCACTAATTTATTTTGGTATTTCCATAAAATTCGAATACAATTTATTAATGAATCAATGTTGAGTGTTAACATGACATTCATGTTCTTTATTTAAAGTGTAAACAAATACTTATATAGAATTTCCTTGTAAACCTGATGGTTTAACTCTAGTTAAATGGAATCATAATTTTGTATGTTATTAATATTTAGTAATTGGTGAGGTGAATCATATATGTATATGAAAAATGGATCAAGATCATTTAGTATTGGATAGAATTATTCCCTAGTAATGTGAGACCCTTATGTTGTGGGGTGAGTATGGAGTAGTGAGATATATTGCTTGTTACTTACCTTTTTTCAATTCTATGAGGTAATGATGGCATGCACTCATTTTTTGAGATCTGTCAATGTTTTTATGGTTTTGATAGTGATCCATGATGTGTATCCTAGTATGTAAGATCCTCACTACTGGAAACTGGAGTTTTCCCAACACTTACATACCAACGGTTTGGTATAACCGTTGGTATTTGAGAGGTTTTGCCAACGGTTCTTGGAGCCGTTGGGGATCAAGTGGGCAAGTCTGGTCAAGCTCTAACGGCTAGTTTGACTTTGCTTACCGGCTGACCGGTGCTTGCCCACCGGCTGGCCGGTGCCTTGGAAGGTGGAGAGAGCTTCTGCCCAGGAGCCACCGGCTGGCCGATGGGAAGGCCACCGGCTGGCCGGTGGTGAGACAGTAGGTCTCACTATTCCAAAGAGTTCCACCGGCTGGCCGGTGAGGAGGCCACCGGCTGGCCGGTGGTCTGGACAGAAGACATCCCATTCTGTCTGGGCCCACCGGTTGGCCGGTGGCCAGACACCGGCTAACCGGTGGCACCTGGCAGAGGGCAAGCCCTTCTGCCTTGTCCACCGGCTGGCCGATGGGCTGGATCCGGCTGGCCGGTGCCCTTACCGGCTGGCCGGTGGTCCTACACCGGCTGGCCGGTGGACTTGAAAAAAGTCCACTTTTCCTTTTTTTTGCCACTTCTTGCTCCTGAAATCATGCCTATTAACAAGAACACTTGAAACAACATTAGATCACTATGAGAGTGATTGTGATCATTAAAATCCAAGAGAGTGGGGTACAACATTCCCTACTCTTCCTTCAAAATTGATTGACCATGTGTTTTTAGGCAAGATGCGATGTGATTGTCCATGTGTCTTCAGGTGAGATGTACTATGATTTCCCTAGTGTTTTTCGATGAGGTGTGATGTGATAAGGCTATAATAAGATGTGGCATGTGGTTGGGGTCATGTAGGGTAGGAGGATGGCACAAGGTTGATGTTATTCATGTTCATGATACCCTACTAATATGGTTATGGGATGAGTCATGCTGTTATGTGATATAACACATTAAGTTCTTGTTGGTTTTACATTTTTTCAATAACACATTTGTATGTTTTTTTGACATGTGTAGTTGATACCTTGATTATTTTCTTCCTTTATCGTTTACTTAAATGTATATTCTATTATAGTTAATGCCTATTGAATTGTTTATGACAAAATGACTTATATAAATTCTTTTTACAGAATGGACAGAAGTTGGATGTATGAAACCGATCGGATCTCAGATGATTTTCAAAACAATTTGGAGAGCTTTATAGATTTTGCATTTGACAATGCTTCAGATAGTGGTCGCATACACTGCCCATGTTCCAATTGTGTTGGTAGACCTTGGTTGAGCCGTGAAGAAGTCAGCTACCACATAACCAAAAATGGGTTTCAAGCAAACTACTTTCTGTGGTATCACAATGGGGAGAAAACGAAATCTCAAATTGGTGATGATCGAAATGAAAAGACTGGAATGGAGAATTTGTTAGATGATCGGTTTCCGTTTATTCGTCATCATGAAAAAGAAAGGATTTCGACTCAAGAAGACTTCGATATGAGGACAGCTGATGCATCTAGTGAAAATGATGATATTGATTGGGTGAAAAAATTGAATGATGCTGCCACGACTCCAGTATATCGGCAATGCGATAAAATGAAAAAGCTGGAATTTTTAATCCGATTATTTCATGGGAAAACTATGTATGGGATTTCTAATACAGCAATCGATTACATTCTTACCCTCTTGAAGGATTTACTTCCAGATGATGCAGATATTCCCTCAAACCATTATATGGCATGGAAGTTAGTTGAGGAACTTGGATTTTCAAGAAACAAAATTCATGCTTGCCCGAAAGATTGCAGTTTATTCTGGGAGGAAACCGCTGAACGAAATGATTGTATAAAATGTGGCACATCCCGCTGGAAGTCAAAATCTGATGGAACACCATCCCGCGTTCCACAGAAAGTAATGTGGCACTTTCCATTGATTCCCAGACTCCAGAATCTTTTTATGTCTGATGACATATCAATAAAAATGAGATGGCATGATACCGAGAGAAAGAAGACTGATGATGAGTTGGTTCATCCTGCAGATGGATTTGCATGGAAGAGATTTGATGCTCGACATCCTGATTTTGCAGCTGACGTGCGTAATGTGAGGCTGGGTCTTTCATGCGACGGTTTTAATCCGTTTGGGCAGATGCTTACTTCGCACAGCACATGGCCAGTTTTTATACACATTTATAATCTTCCCCCATGGTTGTGTATGAAAAAACCTTTCACTTTCATGAGTATACTCATATCTGGTCCTTCTGATCCTGGCATTGATATTGATGTATACATGCAACCTTTAATAAAAGAGTTGAAGCTTCTTTGGGATGTGGGTGTGCGCACATACGATGCATGTTCGAAAGACATATTTCAGATGCGCGCTGCGCTTATGTGGACAATCAATGATTTTCCGGCTTATGCAATGATGTCTGGATGGAGCACGAAGGGGAAACTGTCATGTCCAGTTTGTATGAAGAATACACGATCCAGAAGACTGAAACATCGTTGTAGTTTTAGTTTTATGGGACATCGACGATTTTTGCCAAAGGATCATCCATATAGAATGAATCGTCGAAGATTTGATAATACTATAGAGACCGATGATCCACCTCAGCGTATGTCTGGAACTGATGTGCTTAATGAATTGAAAGATTTCAGTTTTTCGTTCGGGAAGGGTCAAATGAAATCTGGAAAGAGAAAGAATGTTTCCACAGAAACCTGTTACAATTGGAGGAAGAGGAGTATCTTTTTTGATTTGCCTTATTGGTCAACCAATTTGCTACGTCATTGCTTAGACGTAATGCATATTGAAAAGAATTTATGTCAAATGTTGCTTTCAGTTCTTCTAAATGTCAAGGGGAAGACAAAAGATGATTTACGATCTCGACGTGACTTGGTGGATTGGGGCATCAGACCAGAATTGCATCCTGTGCGTATCAGTGAAAATAAATGGCAACTTCCATGTGCTTCTTATGTGATGACACCTACTGAAAAAAAACAATTTTTGGAAGTATTAGAGACTATTAGAGTTCCTGATGGCTATTCAAGCAACATATCTAAACGGGTCAACAGAAGAGAGTTGAAGCTAAAATCTTTGAAGACTCATGATTATCACGTTCTACTGCATGAGTTGCTTCCAATAGCAATCCGTCATCTTTTGTCCAATAATGTAAGGGTGGGTGTTATTCGGTTGTGCCATTTGTTTAGAGATCTTTGTGCTAAGAAGTTGTCGAAGTCTTTCTTGCAAAAAATGTTGACAGATGCCCCATTAATTTTGTGTGAGTTGGAGAAAATATTTCCCCCATCATTTTTCACATGCATGCTGCATCTGACTGTCCATATTCCAACTGAAATACTTCTCGGAGGACCTGTTTCTTTTCGTTGGATGTATCCAACTGAAAGAAATATGTTCACATTAAAGTCTTATGTTCGAAACAAGAATCATCCCGAAGGTTCTATCGTGAACGGTTACTTAGCTCAAGAATGTATGGATTTCTGTTCAATGTATTTGTCTGATCTTACTACAAGAATGAGCAGACCAATGAGAAATGAAGAAGAACAATATGAGCAAATTGAACCCAGTTTTCCATCACTTCCTCAAACAGGAGGAATTCCTGGATCATATACATTGAAGACATTAAGCAATGAAGAGCGGGAGATGGCACATCGCACAGTTTTGTTCAACTGTGATTTGTTCGATGACTATATCAGGTAACAAAATTGAATATGTATATCTTACATATATATCTGTTAAACTATTCATATTTTTTTATCTACAGGGAACATAAAACAATGATAAATAGGAAGCATCGTTCTTTATCTTTGAGAAGGAGAGAGACATTGCATAGCAAAGAGTTTTCTGCTTGGTTAAAATTGAAGGTAAAAATATTACTGTTTAAATTAATTATTTCAATATTTACTTAAGTTTAGCTGTGATTTATATTGCAGGTATTGAGTTTGTCTGCTGACTCTGTCTCTGAGGAAATAAGAGCTTTGGCTTTTGGTCCTAATACCATGGTTCGTGACTGTAAATCAATTGTTATCAATGGGTACAGATTTATTGTCACTGAACGAGCCAAAAACATGAGAACACAACATGATGGTATTATGGTTACTGCCACAACAGATTGTTATGCCAGCACATCAGATAGTAGACCGCGACTTGAAAATGTGGGTTATTATGGAGTCGTTGAGAAAATAATAATATTGGATTATTACTCTCATGGACGAGTCACAATGATGAAATGCCATTGGTTTGATTCGATGACGAGACATGGCACATTTATTGATGATTGTGGATTTCGAGTAATTAATATGACCCGCACTCTTGCAACCGAAGAACCATATGTGTTGGCATCAATGGCTAAACAAGTTTTTTATGTCAAAGATCAACTTCAACCTGAATTTGGTGTCGTAGTTGAAGTAATTCCAAGACATATTTTTGATGATGCTGATGATGGAATTGACACTGTCCCTATTGCCATTGGAACCAATCCATTTATTTCTTTTGATGACTCCAATAGCTCAATTGTCAGAGTTGATTGTGAACCTGAAGTTGTGGTTGGAAATATATAGAATCATTCATCCATGTTCTCAATTCTTTTGGTTTACCTCGAGTTGGGTTGTTAAGGTTGGTAATATTCATATTTATTTAGTATTGATCACAAATATGTTTTAGCTGACTTGACCGTTATGTGAATTTTCAATGTTTATTGGTTGCTGTTTTATTTGAATTGCATTTTCTAATTTGGAATTGAACTGTATTCAAACCAAATCAAACAATATTTCAAACTTGGTGAACATTACAACTTGTATGTTTTATTAAATTCATTCAAGCTCTTCTAAAACAATTGATAGCTAAATTACCAATGAATCCCCTCATTCCCTCATATATTTAGTTTTTTGGTTTACACATTAATTTTCTTTTTCTAATTAATTACATATTTGTTTTCCAATGCAGGAAATGAAGCCAATTGAAGAGAGACGAAGAAAAAAATGGCGGAGAACAATCGTCGGATGGAGGAGCTGGGCATTCCACCATTAGTGCCTACAGTGAGTACTTTATTTCAAATATATATATATATATTTACAGAATATATAATGTCATGTGATTAATTTTTTTTGTAAACTTTTTTGTAGGATCCACCATTACGTCGACAGTTATTTGACGAGGAGCCTAGTACTGGTCCGAGTACTCAGGCCGGTGGTACGAGGAGGGTTCGTACCAGAGGTGGACATAGAGCTGCGCGTGCCCGACTAGACCCTGCCCCTCCCACTGACATTTCAGCCTTCCCACATTCTGATCCCGGTGTGTCGTTAGGGACACACGGGATATTTAGACCTCCCATGTTTTCGCTACCTTCTGCATCTTCTGCCCCATCATTTTCACATCCCATGATGATTCCCACTCCCCAGTCAGCATCAGGTCATACAGTTGTTCCATCTTCTTTTCCTTCTACTTCTGTCTCTCCGAGCTTTTATATTCCATCGTCTTCGACTCCCGTTCCACCAGAGGGTGTTCCATCAGGTTCTGTGGATCCGGCGCCACTCATTGATCAGACTAGCACAGGTATATTTATAAAACCCTATCAAATTTTTATAGTAATATTTATTTTCATTATAACATGTTTTGATAAAATATTTGTTTTTCTTTCATGACAGATACATCTACTGAAAGGAGGCGGGGGCGGGGCCGTACACGCATGCGTTCGGTGTGGAACCGTCGCACACAGGTTATGGTGGAATATAATGAAGACAATCAGATGGTTGAGAAAACAGGGCAGCAATGTCGGAGTTTTATGGCGACGCTTGCCAAATACTCCGACATCATTCCCGTCAGCCCGCTGTCGTGGAGACATTTGCCACATGAGGTCAAAGATAGAGCTTGGGCAGAGATATGGGTAAAAAAATCTGTTGTATTTAATGCCATGAATTTTTTTTGTATTTATATAAATTAATATTTTCTTTTCAGCTTCGATTTAATTTTCCTGATGGTGAGGGTGCACGAATGGAACGTCTAAAGGATTTAGGCGAGCTTTGGAGAGCCTACAAGCATGAGCTGTATATTGGCTGGCGTGCTAGAGTTGGCACTGAGTTAGAGGCGGTACCAGTCGTGGATGATTGTCCTATAGAGCAGTATCGTCAGATGATTACTCATTGGACGAGTACCCAGTTTAAGGTATGAATTACATTTGAGGTATTTAAATAATAACTTTCAAGTTTTGCATTAATATTATCCTTTGCATTATCGAATTTTATTTAGGAATCATCTGGTAAAAATAAAAAAAACATTGATGCAAAAAAATACCTCCATACACTAGGACGCACGACGATGCCGGATCATGAGAGGCAGCAGGTATGACAATTGTTTATAAGTTTTCTTTACGACTTACATTTTCTTTTTTTTCCTCAATTATTTAATTATTTGCTGAAGTCTTTATATAAATTTTGTTTTCAATGTCATTGTAGAGGAAAGTACAAAATATTGAAGGACGTGTGCCTCGAGCAAAACTGTTTTGCTCGAGTAGACGAAAAAAGGATGGACGTGCTGTCAACGAAGCGACTCAGCATCAGATTGTAAGTTTTAATCTGTTGATTTTATATTTTAATATCTATTTCGTAACTTAACAATATATTTATATTTGTAACAGGATGCTTTAGAGGCCCTCGATGCCCAAGAAGCAGACAATTTTGGGCCATCTGATCACTTACATCAGGTGTTGGGAGATGATCATTCTGGCAGAGTACGCTGCCGACCTAGGATAGCCCCGACGAGGTATTGGCCTGCCTCAGGTACGAGTTGTAGTGCCACCGAGCTGCAGCAAGTTAGGGCACAGGCAGAACAGGCTGAGAAAAGGGCCACAGAGACGGCAGAACAGTCTGCAAGGGCAAACAGTGCATTTATGAAATTTATTGAAGTTCTACGTCCAACACTTCCAGCAGAGGCCAGCCCAGCGATTTATGAATACATGTCGTCGATACATTCTATATATGGTGCACCAGGTGGCAGTTCCAGTGGTGGTCAGGCCGATGTCGAGCTTGATGATGATGATGGCGAGCAGTCTGATTCGGAAGAGGATGGAGATGAGGAGGGCGAGGAGGAGGGCGAAGGCGAGGAGGAAGGCGTTGAGGAGGGTGATGACGATGAGGAGGACGATGACGAGGGCGATGATGATGATGATGATGGAGATGGTGATGCTGATGTGGGACATATTGATCCGTTACATTTTTGACTTGACATGTGATGTTTAATCTATTCTAGTTGTTGGTTTTATCTAGACTCGTAGTATAGTATTGGAGTTGAATTATTTTAATCAGTCGCCCGTATTTGTCGTCTGATTTCAGGCCATTCCGACATCGTTCGGCCCGTTTGGACCCCCCTCACGCGCGTTTACGAAGCGCGCGCATCACTTAAAACACGAATATTGAGCCGTACCGCGCAAACCGCACGTCCGATTGAGGTGCCGTCTGCGCGTACACGTCACGAATAATAATTAAAATGTTCCACGGTGGTTTCAGATCAATCCGAGGCCGTCCGCTATGAATTTGACCGTTGGACGCCCGTTCTGGCCGTTTATGACACCATAACTGCGTTGTCGGTCACCGCGGGCACACGACAAGTCCGATTGACGTGCCGTCTGCTCGACCACTTCAGAAATCACTCACCCGTATTTGTCGTCTGATTTCAGGCCATTCCGACATCGTTCGGCCCGTTTGGACCCCCCTCACGCGCGTTTACGAAGCGCGCGCATCACTTAAAACACTAATATTGAGCCGTACCGCGCAAACCGCACGTCCGATTGACGTGCCGTCTGCGCGTACACGTCACGAATAATAATTAGAATGTTTCACGGTGGTTTCAGCTCAATCCGGAGACGCGGTGTGGCCGACACCACTCAAAGTGTCCGTCTTTTGTTTCAAAAGGACGTCATTTTAAGTGAAAAGAATCAACTGGCTTACGGAAAACCGACCAAACACATTCCGAATCTGTTGATAATTTATCCCAACAATCCATGGGTCATATGTGACGTGTACGAGCCAACCCGGGATGAATCCGAGTCGCGGTGTTGCCGGGATAAGTTTAAGTGGCTCTCTTTTGTTTAAAATGAACACCATTTTAAGTACATACGGAAAAACGACCAAACGGATTCGGTTTCCGTTGAAACTTTAGGAGAACGATCCATGGGTCATATGTGACGTGTACGAATCAACCCCGCCACAATCGGAGACGCGGTGTGGCCGACACCACTCAAAAAGTGTCGGTCTTTTGTTTCAAAAAGACGTCATTTTAAGTCCACCGGCCAGCCGGTGTGAGACCACCGGCCAGCCGGTAAGGTCACCGGCCAGCCGGATCCAGCCCATCGGCCAGCCGGTGGACAAGGCAGAAGGCCTTGCCCTCTGCCAGGTGCCACCGGTCAGCCGGTGTCTGGCCACCGGCCAACCGGTGGTCCCAGACAGAATGGAATACCTTCTGTCCAGACCACCGGCCAGCCGGTGCCTGGCCACCGGCCAGCCGGTGGAACCCAGACAGAATAGCATGCTTCTGTCCAGACCACCGGCCAGCCGGTGGCTCAGCACCGGTCAGCCGGTGGAGCCAGAGAAATCCCTTGCTTCTGTCTGGTGCACCGGCCAAACGCATTCCGAATCTTTTGATCATTTATCACAACAATCCATGGGTCATATGTGACCTGTACGAGGCAACCCGGGTTCAATCCGAGTCGCGGTGTGGCCGAGATCAGTCTAAGTGGCTCTCTTTTGTTTAAAATGGACACCATTTTAAGTACATACGGAAAACCGACCAAACGCATTCGGTTTCCATTGAAACTTTAGGAGAACGATCCATGAGTCATATGTGACGTGTACGAATCATCCCCGCCTCAATCCGAGCCGCGGTGTGGCCGACACCGCTCTAACTGTGTCTGTTTTGTTTAAAATGGACAGGATTATAAGTGAAAAGAACAACTGGCATACGCAAAACCGACCAAACGCATTCAGAATCTTTTGATAATTTATCACAACGATCCATGGGTCATATGTGACGTGTACGAGCCAACCCGGGTCAATCCGAGTCGCGGTGTGACCGGGATCAGTCTAAATGGCTCTCTTTTGTTTAAAATGTACACCATTTTAAGTACATACGGAAAACCGACCAAACGCATTCGGTTTCCATTGTAACTTTAGGAGAACGATCCATGGGTCCTATGTGACGTGTACGAATCATCCCGCCTCAATCCGACATGCGGTGCGGCTGACACCACTCAAAGTGTCCGTCTTTTGTTTCAAAAGGACGTCATTTTAAGTGAAAAACATCAACTGACATACGGAAGACCGACCAAACGCATTCGGATTCTATCGATACTTTAGCACAACGATCCATGGGTCATATGTGACGTGTACAAGTCAACCCCGTCTTAATCTGAGATGTGGTGTGGCCGAAACCGCTCTAACTATGTCTCTTTTGTTTAAAATGGACATGATTATAAATGAAAAGAACAACTGGCATACGCAAAACCGACCAAACTCATTCGGAATCTTTTTATAATTTATCACAATGATCCATGGGTCATATGTGACATGTACGAGCCAACCCGGGATGAATCTGAGTCGCGGTGTGGTCGGGATGAGTCTAAGTGTCACTCTTTTGTTTAAAATGGACAACATTTTAGGTACATACGGAAAACCGACCAAACGCATTCGGTTTCCATTTAAACTTTAGGAGAACGATCCATGAGTCATATGTGACGTGTACGAATCAACCCCGCCTCAATTGGAGACGCGGTGTGGTCGGCACCACTCATAGTGTCCGTCTTTTGTTTCAAAAGGACGCCATTTTAAGTGAAAAACATCAACTGGCATACGGAAAACCGACCAAACGCATTAGGATTCTGTCGATACTTTAGCACAACGATCCATGAGTCAAATGTGACGTGTACGAGTTAACCCCGCCTCAATCTGAGGTGCGGTGTGGCCGGTATCACTTCAGGTGTATGTATTTTGTTTAAAATGGACATCATTTGAGGTAAAAATATATGGTATAGAAAAAACCGATCATATTATGAATTGAATTTCAGATTCCACGTATAATTGTCATCTAAATTTTAAATTGAATTCTATATGAATTATGTATGTTTATGAATTGTAATTTAATTATGGATTTGTATAGTTTCAGGATCCATTATATGTTAAATGTGTATGAATTTGTTCGTAATTGAATATGTATGTTTTATTTTATTACTGGTACAATAGTTGGATCGAAAATGAGGTGAAAATGAGGTGAAAATGAGGTGAAAATGAGGCCTCATGACTGGTGGTGATAGACAGGGGACAGGGGCTGTGCAAATTGCAGGGTGCTGCAATTTGCAGCATAGGGTATGCCAACGGTTTTAAACCGTTGGCATATAAGTTTTAGCATGTCTTTTCCCAACGGTTCTAAACCGTTGGGAAAGACTTCACCAATTCCCAACGGTTTAAAACCGTTGGGAAAAAATGTGTGGCATTTGGTTTTCCCAACGGTTTTGGGAGAACCGTTGGGAAAAACTATCCCAACGGTTCACCCAAACCGTTGGGGTAGGGTAACTTCTATGGGCCTATTGCAACGGTTGCAAGTAAACCGTTGGGAAAACCTTTCCCAACGGCTTACTTCCCAACGGTTATGAGAACCGTTGGGAAAACCTTTCCCAACGGTTTCAGGGGCTTTCCCAACGGTTCTGAACCGTTGGGAAATAGTTTATTTCCAGTAGTGGAAGAAGTCCCATACCTCGGGTCCAACTTGACTCGATCATTCTTTAATGTCCTGAATTATAAACTTGAGTTAATTTCTACATTCTTAAGAACCTTCTTCAAGTTAATTATTCCTTTTATATCACTTATTACCATGTCATGAACACTATGTAATTATTTTAGTTAATAACGGTCGTTTTAACGATCATTGGTACCTGATTCAAAAATAAACCCTTTATAATTACAAGTTTTTCATGTATCCATTGTATCCAGAATTATAATCATGATGTACATATCATATATATCATATATATCCAGTATATAAATGCATTTATAATATTACATAATCGTTTAGAGGTATGAAATGAAATGCACCGTTCATGGAGACGGTAAGCCGTACGTACGCATGAACACTACTTTCATTTCTATTTCGTATTTTATAGAATAGAATCATAATTATATAAAGATATATTATAATTCCAGTGTAATATAATATACAATATCATAAATACATCCTTTACACGTCCCACGTATGGTATTTATCGAATCAAATCACTTTGAGGGGGCGGTAGTCCGCACTTCCTTAAATGAAGATATCACGTTTACCCATAATGGAAACCATAAAGGTATGCCCAAAATGAAAAACACAAAAGTTTAAGGAAAACATAAACATATTATATATCATATATAAATATAGTGTCATCTTAATTTCCACCTTTGAAGGTGTTAGATGAATGTTGAACAATCATCGTTTCGGGAGGCATAAATTCACCATCCATGGAAACAATATGTCCTTTAACCATTAGATGTAGGTGTGTGTAAGTGTAGCTAGAATACTTCATATAAAAAAATCTTAGTATATTTAAGATATTTTATTTGTTACAAAATAAATTAATTATAAGAGTTTATGGGGCTGGTGAAGCAAAATAAAACAAAAGGACTCAAGTGAAGACATTATCTTAAAATCGGGTAACTCCCATTGGTTTCAACTCAAAGGCTTCCATGGGAAGACTTCTGCCCAAAGTAAGGCTTCAAGGTGTAAGAGAGGTATGTGAAGAGACAAAATGGGCAGGGTTTGGCCCAGCCAAAGGCTTTGAGAGTGTGGGAAAGGAGGTAGAGGTGGGGGCCTTTTATAAGAGGAGAGGAGGGGCACTCTTGGAAAGTAAAGAAATGTTACTTTATTTGAAAATGATTCTCGGATTCAAAAGGTCCCAAATAGAAATAATTCTAGGGTAAGGTGATAAGGGTTCTAAATCCAACCATCCAATAGGTTGTGGACATGTTTATGTCATAGATTTTACATTATCATTTCATTTTATTTAAATCCTTTATTAATGAGGTAATCGCTACATCATCATGATGTCATAAATAATTTTATTTATTTAAATTCTAAAAATTATGAAAAAATACTATCATGTGGGAAATCTTTTTATATTTCCAATGAATATTTATAGTCTAAAATATCATCTATGTAGATAAAATTAAAAATGTTTTAATCAGGTGATATATTCTTGTTATATTTACTTTCTTTAAAAAAATAAAAAGATAACAAGTCACTTTCCACAAAAGTGATTCCATGGGGTCTCCAAGATTGGCACAAGACATCCCATGGTCGGACATGAGACAACCAGTAGAAATAAGACACATTTTGGTGTCATTTTATTATTATTATGCTATTATTTTATTATCCTTAACTACCAGATTACTCATTAATCAAGATAATTAACGATAATTACCGTCGTTACTATTCATAATGTCCAAAAACAAGAGTCTTGATTACATAATTTGTACCTTATGATTCCAAATATGTAATCCATTTTACAAAATTCCAAACACAGAAATTGAAATAATTGATTTAAAAATAATTCTCGTTGTCAAAACAAATAGCGGGTTTTTTTGAAACAATATCTATGAAAAGTTTGACATTAGTTTATGCCCAATTTCAAAGTGAAATTAATCCTAATGACCACCATTGTATTAAATAGTAAAAATATATTCTAATTTAACTTTAAAACCAAATCAAAAGATAATCTAATCATATAAATAAATTAGATTAAAAAGCATTTTTGATGTAAAATGCAGTATTTTTAACTATTCATTAAAAAATGAACATTGTCAGAAAAATATCAAAAATTCACAAAAAGTAAATTTTGATGTTCCAATAATATAGAATAAGTATATTTTGACAAACATATCTTATAAAATTGTCAAAATATAGATTTAAAAATGGTTTGCCATCAAAAGGCAGTAAAACAATGTTTTACAAAAATTTACTGTATTCCATGCTTAAGATTGGATTTATTTTCATTTTAAGCCTCTAAAACACTATATAATTCATTAATAGTCATAGATAAAAATATATATTATTCATTACTTACTTGGGATGTTAAAAAAACCTCATCACATGGTACAAAAAAACACTCATCCATCATCCCCAAACACCCCAAAAACATTCATCCATAAGAAAACCTAAACCATCATCCCCAAATAACTTTCATCCAATATCCCCCAAAAAACCCTCATCTTTAATCCCCCAAAAAACATAATACATATTCTATAACAAACCCTAAACCATCTTACCTGAATAAACTCAAACCCTAGGCCACTAAAAAACCTCATCCCTTATTCCAAAAAAACCCTAAACACTTATCCCCAAAGAACACCAAACCCGCATCCCCAAAAAACGTTAAAACCCTATCCAAATAACCACATCCCTAATCTACAACAAACCCTCATACTTGAGACACAAAAAACAAATAATCCCTCAACCAAAAAAACCTAAATACCCATCCCCAAAAGTATCCTCAACCCTCATCCACAAAAACCCTTAACCATTAAACCCAAAAAACCTCAACCCTCAACCAAAATAAACCCCCAACATTGAGAACAGTAAAATATTAAACTCAATAACCCCAAAAACCCTCAACCCTCATCCCCAAGAAACTATCATCCAAAAAATACACAAATTATTCATCCCCAATAAACCCTAAACACTCAATCCCAAAAATTAATTTACCATCCGCTCCAACACCCTAACCCCTAACACATAATTACCATCATCCCTCAGCCCCATGAGTTCTCTAAACAGTAGTGCCAAATGACACTAAATCCTCTTCTATAAAAACCATCAACCCTCAATCCCTAATAACCCTCAACCATCATATTAAAAATAGCCTCGAAACATATCAAAAAATAACACTCATCCCTTATCCAAAAAAACCCAATCCCATTTCCCCAAATAACAAACTTACCATAGCCCCAAAAATAATCAACCTTATTCACTAAAAATCCATAACCCATCATCCAAACAATACCCTATACAATCTACAACATAAAACTCTCAAACCGTAACCCCAAAAATCACAAACCCCTCTTCAAAAAAATCCCAAAATTTTCAATCCCATAGAACATTAAACGAACTCCATATAAAACCATAAACCCTAAACCTAAAAAAATACTGAACCCTAAGACCCAAAAAAACTTAAATCCCCATCCCTCAAAACCCATAAACTCTCAAGACCCAAATAATATCATCTTTCATCCCTAAAAACCCATAATACCTCATCACCAAATAAATAAAATCACCCAACCACAAAAAAAATCAATACTAGGCCCCAAAAAACCATTACCATTAAGCCACAAAATAACACTTACGAAATAGCTATAAAACACCCTAAAACCTCATTTCCATAAAACACTACACCATCAAACCAATTAAACTCTTAACCCTAATCCCCTAAACCACAAAACATAACCCCAAAAATCATCATCCCTAATTCCTAAAAACACCATGGACAGTCATATAAATAAATTCTCAACCCCTGTCCCCAAAAAACCCTCAAACCATAGCCCTAAAATACAAAAAAGGTACTCTCTAAAAAAACATCAACTCATAGAACTTGAAAAACATAAACATTAACCCCAATAAATAATAACCACTCTGCCCCAAAAAACCCTCAACACACATCCACAAAACCAATAATCCCTTATCCTAAAAAATCATTCAACCCTCATACACAAGAAGGCAACAACTCAAAGCCCCAGAAACCCTCAACCATCATCAAAATAACACAACCCACTTCACAAAAAATTACTCAATAGTAATTCCAAAATACCAACAATCATCATCCCTAAAAAAAACACTCACCCCCACCCCCAAAAAAACCAGGATCCCTAGCATAAATAATCCACAAAACTCGACCCCAATACCATTCATCCCTGTAACCAAATAATCCTCAACCAACTTCCCAAATAATTGTAAATAATTTTTCCTAATAAATACCAAACCCAAAAACCCCATTAATCCCACAATTATCAACACTCAAAAATCCTTGACCCTCTTACAAGAAAACCCACAACACATATCCCCCCAAAACCTTCAACCCGTAGCCTAAAAAAAACATTATCCATCATTCCAAAATAACAATGAACCCCCATCGCCAAATGTACCTCAACCCTCAACCTGAAAAATAATTCCTAATCCCTCTCCATGTGAAACAAGAAAATGTCATAACTAAAAAAATCTAAAACATCAACCTAAAAAACGTCATCCCATAGCGTCAAATAATACTAAACCCTCAGACAAAAAACCTCTTAACCATCAAAAAAGAAAACCGTAAAACCTCATCCCTAAAAAATATAAAACCTAATATAAAAATGACCATACAAACATAAACCCATGTCCATGAAAACAAAGCACTAGTAGTCCCAAATACCATTAACCTTTGACCCCCCAAAAAACTAAAGACCCTTGACAGAAAAAATCCATCAACTCAAAGACCCAAAAATTCCAAATCCCATAACCCCAAAAAAATTAAAAACCCTAAAACCCACGAAAACCCCTTAATTAGAAATACCAAAAACCCCTATACACTTATCCCAAAAAAACCAAAAATCGTCACCCCAAAAATACCATCAAGACTCATCCACAAAAACCCACATCCCTTATCCCCAAAGAACCCTCAACCCCTAGCCAAAAAAATATACCCTCATCCAAAAAATACATAAATAGTCAACCCAATAATCCCTTGATAATTATCCTCTAAAAAACCTCTAACCATAGCCTAAGAAATCCCTAAACCACCATCCCTAGATGTCCTCAACCCTCACCATCAAATAACCCTAATCCAAAATCCCTAAAAAACCATAATCCCTCATCACCAAAAAAACACTAAAACCATAACCTTAATTTTTTAAACCTTCATCCCTAATAAACCAAAAAACTTAAGCCCCAAGAACCATAAACCCACCCCCGAATAAATGATAAACCCTTATCCAAAAAAAACCATCAACCATCTATCCCAAAAACCTTCCTCCATCGGCCCCAATAAACCCTCTACCCTCATTCGAAATAAATCCTCTACCCTAATCCCAAAAATTTCTATCAATATTCATTCCAAAAAAATAGGAAATCACAAAAAAAAACTAAAACTCTTAAACCCAAAAACACCCTCATCCCCAAAACCCTGAAAACCCCCATTTATAAAAAAAATATTCATTACTCATCCCCATAATTCCCTAATCCCTCCAACGAGATAAATAATAAACCCAAAACACTAAAAACACTAAGAACTAAAATCTAAAAACCGTAAACCCCAATCCCCCAAAAACCATAGAACCGCATCCCTAAAAATTCTAAATACATTATCACAAAAAATCTGAAACCCTCATCTTAAAAAACCATCACACCATTGTGAAACAAAACCCTTGACCATTATATCCAACATACATTTAAACCACATAAAAAACCATATACCCTAAAAAATCAACACCAAAAAACCCTAAAACATCAACCCCAAAAAATCATCAACCCTCAAAATCAAAAAACCCTAAAACCACATCACAAAAAACACTAACCCATCATCCCCAAAAATCCCTCAAACCTTTTTCCAAAAAAAAAACAAAAACCCTTAGACTAAAAAAAATAAACCATAATCCATAAAAACCCTCAAAAATCATCCCAAAAATAAAATCAAAACAATGATAAAAAATCAACCTCATACACAAAAAACTCTAAACCCCCAAGCCCAAAACCCCAAAAACCATGGTCTCAAAAAAACCCTCAACACTCAGCCCAAAAAATATCTAAACCATAATCCCGCAAAAAACATGATCTCTCATCCCCAAAAAAACCTTATACCCTCACTCCCAAAAATACATCAACCCCTAGCCCAAAATATCCTTCCACTATCAGTCACAAAAAACCTTCAACCATAATCCCTAAAAACAATAAACCCTCATTCCAAAAACTCCTACATTCCTAAGCCAAAAAATACATCAATGTCATCCAAAAAAACATACAATAGTCAAACAAAATAATCCATTATCACCTTGGCCCAAAAAACCATAAAAAAACATCCCCCAAAATCCTAAACCCTTGTCAAAAAAATAAACTTACCCTCAGTCCCAAAAAAACCTGAACTATATATATGATAAAACTCAAACCATATCGTAAATAACATTATACCATTATCTTATCAATTGATTTTTTTATATAAATAAACTAAACCATTCAATCTAAAAAAACATTAATCCTACCCCCACTCCCCAAAGAAACTCAACCATTATACAAAAAAAAAACTAAAACTACATTCCCATAAACCCTTCACCCTATTCGTCATAAACCCTAATCCCTGATCCGGAAAAAATGTTAACCCACAACCCTAGGAAGTAGTATTCCATAAAACCAAAAAACACCCTAATACATCAACCCTAATCAACCCACAACACTCATCCTAATTAAATTCTCAACCATAGGACTCCAAAAACAAAAAACCCTCATCCCAAAAAACCATAAACCCTTAGCCCAAAAAAATGTTAACCTTCATCCATATGAAAATCAACCATCATCCCAATGAAAAAAAATCAATCCTAAACTCTAAAAACCCCACAAAAAAAATAATAAATATCCCACAAACCCTAGACAAAAAAACACTCAACCATAATCCCAAAATAATATATATACTCAGCCCCAAATAAACCACAAATTTTTTCCCTTTAAAACCCAAATACCATAATACCATAGATCACTAAACCCATGTCCCTAAAAAACCATCTTCCCTTGAAAAAAAACATTCACCCCACAACCCTCATAATAAAAGTCCATAAATATCCATCCCCAAAAAAATCATACACCTTATTCCCTAAAAAACCACAATATTCAGTCCAAAATAACCCTCGACACCCATACCCAAAATACACTAAACCCTCGTTGAAAAAAACACTAAACATTCATCCATAAAAACTCCATCCGTCATCCCCAAGAACCCAAAACCATCGACCATAAATTACTCTTAAACCCCAACCCCAAACAATCATCTATAACTATCCCTAACAAATCATCAACCCTCATCCACAAATAATTGTAAACCCTCAGTTCTAATATCCCTTAAACACTAAACCCCAAAAATACCTCAACCCATATCCTCAAAAAACGCTAAACCCTCATACCAAAAAATTACTCAAACCTCATCACCAAATAAACATAAACAGTTATCCAAAATGTAATCCAAAACCCTCATCCTCATAAAACCCTCATCCTTCATCCCCAAAAAACCCTCAATCCATTTCCAAACTAAAATTATAAAACTCCAACACCAAAATATCCTCAAACCGAAACACCAATAAACCATCGACAATCATCTCCAAAAATTCCCAAAACCCACGACACAAAACCCCATATATCCCCATCCCGAAAAGCCCTCAAATCGCAACTCATAGCCCCAAAAATCTCTCAAGCCTCATCCCTGAATAAACATAAACTGTAAACAACCAGAATCCCTCAAACCTAATCCCCACAAAACACAAGACCTTAACCCCCCCCCCCCCCAAAACAATATAATATGATCCCCAAAAAAACTATACCCTCTGCATTAAAAAGAAATAAACCAACTTACACAAAAATCCTAAACAAGAAGCCCAAAGAAACCCTATAACCTCATTCCCAATACAACTTACACTCTCATCCACAGAAACCCAAAACCCATGTCCCGAAAAAATATAAAACATCATAAAAAAACCTAAACACCCACCACTCAAAAAACCTAAAACATAATCTAAAGAAATCCCTAATACATCATACCCAAAAAAACCCTAAACCATCATTTACAATAAACCATAAATCCCCAGGTTAAATCAACCCTAACCCCTCTCCCCCCAAAACCCTAATCCTGAACCCCAAAAAGAATCAGAACCCTCATCCCTCAAAAAACATAAAATCTATTCTAGAAAAAACACTAACAACTCATCCTTAAAAATACATGTGCCCTCTTCCATAAAATATCCTAAACCCTTAATACCAAATAATACTATACACTCATCCAAAAATGGAAAAAAACACTCATCCCAAAAAAACCGAACCATCATCACCAAAAAATTATATACCCTCATAACCCAGAAAACCGAAAACCCATAGCCCCCCAAAAATGAACAATATTCCCAAGATACAAAAAAACCACAAAAATAAGAAATGACAAAATTTCCCAAAAAAACATAAACCCTCAACCACTTAAATACCTACACTATCAGACCCAAAAATCAATAAACCCACATACCCAATTATAATTGAACTCGCAGAAAAAAACATTTGTACTATTTTCCCAATAAACTCAAAACCCACAATCAAAATAAGAACAAAATCACTCATCCATATAAATTATAAATACCACACCCCAAAATTACACAATACCCACATCCAAAAAAAATATAAACCATAATATCCAAAAAACCATACATTACTATCCCTAAAAAAACTGTGATCCCTTATAACCAAAATTGGGGATACCATTGGAAAAACATAATGATATATATAATGAAACCCGAATCACTATAATCATACACAAAAAGGAAAGATATAAACATGAAACAGATAACCCCAAAAATGTACCTTACCCATTATAAATATGAAAAATGAAACCCGAATCACTAAGCAATCCTCGAGCTCATATAAAAAAACCCTCAACACCCATTCTCAAAGATATAAGCCCACAAACCCAAGAATTGAAAAACCCGTAACCACAAAAAATGAGAAACACTCTCCCACAAACCTAATAACATCATCCAACAAAATACCCAAAACCCTCATCACTAAAAAAACTATATATACACACCTAAAAATTACTAAAACCTCCACCCTATAAATAATAACACCCAATTAATAAAACTATAAACACATAACCTCAAAAAAAATTTCTTTAGCCTCAAAAAACACTAAATCCTCCACCCCAAAATATCCAAAACTATTATCCCTGCAAAATACCTCAACCAATATCTAAAAAAACCATAAAACCTCATCCAAAAAACAGAATACCTATACCCAAAAAAACAATAAACCCTCATACACAAAAAACACTCAGCCGCAAGCCAAAAAATTCAATGAAACTCATCTAAAAAAAATTAAACAGTCAACCCAAAATACCCTTAAACCAAAATCCAATGTAACTGAAATCCATTAATAAAAAAAACACAAATTCCTCAACTCCAATATATCTTTAACATTAAGGTCCCAAAAAAACATAACTTTAATCCCCATAAAACCCAAAAACTCTTTCGCAAAAAATCCATAACCCAAATACCAATATTAAAATCATTCGACTACCGCAAAAACCATGGTCACCCATCCATAAAAAACCATAAAACCTCATATCAATGAAATAATAATACATTATCTAAAAAAAATTAAAACTCATCCCCAAATAAATCTAAACACTTAGCCCAAAAAAACAATAAAACATTAGCCTCAAAAAACACTAAACCCAAAACCCTCCAAAACCATAAACACTCATCCCCAAAAAACACTAAACAGAAATCCCCAAAATCTGTCCACCCACAACCCAATAAAATTTGAAACTATCTACCTAAAAAACAAAGCCTTAGACTCAATAAACACTATATCTATAGCCTTATAAAATAATTAACCCTCATCCCTAAAAAATGTAAGACCTCATCCCCTGAAAAATCCTGAACCCTCATCCCCAAATCAACCTACACGTGCATCTCTAAAAAATACCTCAACCCTCGAGCCCAACATATTTTCATCATTTTTCCTTAAAAATCCTAAAATCTAAATCACTAAAAACCCATAATCCTTAATCCTTAAAACCCCTATCCCACAACTCTAAAAAACCATCATCCATCATCACCTAGGAATACCCAACACCAATTCCCATAAAACTCCCAACTCTGTACCTCAGACTACACTATATCCTAAACCTACTAAAAACTAAACACTCACCTGCAAAAAACCCCCAACCCTCAACTCCAAAAATAACCCTATAACCCAAAAAATGACCCTCAACCCTCCAACCCAAAAATTATTCCACCACATATATCTCAATTCTTATCCCGAACAAACCCAAAATAGCCAATCCATGAAAACCACCAACAGTTATACCCAGAAAATGATCAACTATCAACCCTAAAAATCACTGAACCCTCATCGCCAAATATCCCTCAATGTACATAAAAACCCCTCCATCCTTAGACCAAAAAATCTTCAAATCCACTTGTTGTAATTATATTAAACACATATCCCCAAAAAAATACACTACCATATGCTCCAGAAAACACTAAATCCTCATCCTCAAAAGACCATATAACTGCATCCCCAAAAATGATAAACCATTGTCCCAAAAAACTCCTAAACCATAAATCAAAAAAAACCCCAAAATCCTATACATAAAGAACCCATCTTCCCCCAATAACCATGAACCTTTATCCCTAAGAAGGCCCCAACCAACTAATAAAAAATCTTGGACCCTCAACCCCCAATACCCTAAACCCTCAACACCTAAATCCTCAAAACTCATAAATAAAAAATATATATAACCATAGCATGAAAAAATCATGAACCTCATCACCATAAAAACCTTAATCCATCATCCCCTAAAATTATTAAATGCTTTGCCCAAAAAAACTCTCAGCCCTCATCCCCAAGAAAGCATCATCCCTCTGTGGAAAAACATAGATCACTCACACCTAAAAAACTATATTACATTTTCCCAACAAAAAAAGTTAATGAACAGGATGAAAAAAATAATAAAACCTTTTCCCTTACATACCCTAAAACCTCGGCCCCAAAAAATTACGAACCCACAGCCCAAATAAACCAAGAACCCCATGCCTAAACAACCTTAAAATACCACCCCCAAAAATTGGAATCTTTAACAAAATAACCAAGAACCCCTAGAACCCAAATAATTATTCATGGTCCACATGAAAATATGAACCAGCATACCCAATGAAATCTAAACACATAGGCCCAGAAAAACACTGAAACCTCAACTCCCAATAAACCTAGAACCCTCACCCCAAGAAAACATAGAAACAAAATCTGGAAAAAACATGAACTCTCAGCCGAAAAGAAACCCTAAACTATAATCCCAAAGAAAATATGAACCCTAGTATACAAAAAATGAGTCAATTTACATAAAACTACTATGATCTACCATCCAAAAAACAATAAACCATCATCACAAATGAAGAATGAACACATATCCTAAAAACACCTCGAACCCTTAGCCCCCAAAAAATCCGAGAACCATCAACCAAAAAAATACATAACCCCTCAGATGCTATATACCCTCAAACATCATCCACAAAAATCTTGAATTCTAAACACGAAAAACAATGAACTCATATTCACATTAAAATTTGAACCCTCTATAATAATAATGTGTGTACCCTCAATCCTAAAAAAACCAAACTCCCATCCATAAAGCTCTGAACCACAAACCCCAAAAAACATTGAACCCTCATATCCAAAAAACTGTGAACCCTCATCCCAAAAATAAACTAAACCCTAATCCAAAACAACATAAAAAATGTTCCGAAATAAAAATGAACCCTTATCCCAAAAAACCCAGATCCCTTAGCACTTTAAAAATTCTTAACCCCCACCACAAAAATCATTGAACCCTCTACCCAAAATAAATGTTACCCATCCACTCCAAAAAAACCCTGAACCCTATCCCCTTGAAAATCCTAATCATTTATTCACAAATAACGTGGAACCATTAGCCTCAGACACTATTAATACTCAGCCCTAAGAAAAACATAATATAGTTTCCCAATAAACACAGAACATTAATATATACATCCCCAAAAACCATGAGCATAGTGCCCAAAAAACCTAAATCCATCTACCAGAAAAAAAAACTTTACCACCATCCTAAAAAAACATAAAATATCCACCTCAAAAAAACCATAACCCTCATTCATAAAAAATCATGAACCCTTTTACTAAAAACATAATCAACCCTTTCCACCAAAAAACTCTCAATAATCATCCCCAAAAAACCTAGAACACTCTCCCCATGAAAACCGTGAAACCTCATCCCTAAAAACTATAAAACTTATAAACATAAAATCATTGAACCCAGAAAACCAAGAAACCCTAAAACCTTGTGCAAAAGGCCATGAATACTAATCCCACAAAAAACATCACCACTCACCCCAAAAAACATTATGACATAAGCACCAAATATTCATGAAACCACAACCCTAAAAACCCCTCAATCCTCATTTCCAAGATTCACTAGGCATTCATCCCCAATATAACATGGAAAAAAAATAAAAACACCCTAATGAACCATATTTATAAAACACTAAATGATATGACAAAAAAATTAGTGAAACCACAATCCCAATAACCCAAAAATCTCCATTCCTAAATAAAAACAACACCAGTACCCAAAAATACCTAAATCGTCAACCGAATAAAATAGAACATTTCATCCCCAAAAATCCATTACACTATTCCATGTAAAACGAAAATCATCAAACACAAAAGACACTAATCCATTATCATTAAAAACCCTAAAACCCTATACAAAAAATCCCCCAAACCCAAAACCATAATAGACCTCAACCATCAGTACCAAAAAAACTATGAACCCCCATCCCCAAAATATATGAACCCTCATTACCCAAAAACCAAGGACCTTCATACCTAAAATCTCTATATCCATACCCTGAAAATATGATTATCCATAATCCCCAATAAACCAAGAACCCTCATCCCAAAATAACACTAAACCCTCACCACAAAACCCAAAAAAGACAAGCCCCAAAAACCATGGGCGCTTCATATAAGGAAACCACGAACCCTCCATAATAGAAAATAATGAAACAATAGCCCTAAAATCCTTGATCTCTCATCCAAAAAAATATGAATTCATATCCCTAAAAAACTTTAATTAATCACCACAAAACCCCACAACCATAATCACAAAAACACATTAATCCTTCAACCCTAGAAAACCACAAACCATCGGAGAAAAAAAACCTAAACCCACATTCCTAGAAACCTTAAACCAGCAAACCCAAAAGACCATGAACACTCATCCATAGGAAACATTGAAACCTTATCCTAAAAACACCTAAACCCTTAGAAAAAATAAACCCTTAAACTTTTCCCAGGTAAATCCATAAAATCTTAACCCCAAACCGAAAACCCCATAAAATTGTATCCCTCATCTCTACAAAAATGATACCCTCATCCCCATGAATTCGAAAATCTCCTCCCAAAAAAAAAGTAAACCAAAAAAACCCAAACAACTACACCTAGAAAACACTAGACCCTCATCCCAAAAAATCATAATCCCCTATCCCGAATAAACTATAAACCATCATCAACAAAACCCTAATCCATCATTCCCTAAAAACCTCAACCCCCTTCCCCAGAAAACGTACACCGCCAACCACAAAAAAACCTAAACAATGGTATAAAAAAACACTAATCCATCGAACTAGTAAAACCTAAACAATCACCCAAAAATACGGTCAACCCCCATTCCCAAAAAAAATCAATCATTGTGCCCAAAAAAGCTGTAAACTCAATGCCTGAAAAAACCATGAAAAATCCACCAAAAAAACAAAAAACCATAATCCACACAAAAATACCTACAACTTTATCCCCAAAAAATCTAAAAGTCTTATCCCCAAGAAAAGAACAAACCCTTATCCCAAAACAAACTAAAAACCTATCCCAAAAAATTCCAAAAACCATGATTAAAAAAAACACTATACCCATATCCCCAAAAATTCTTCAATTATCAGACACAAAAATCCATTAATCCTCCCCACCAAATAACCATCAACCCTCATTCCTAGAAAACCTGAAACCCACATTCCTAAAATTCACAAACCATCATCCTCAAAAATCTATAAAAACTTAACCCCATAAAACCCAAAACCCCTAGGATAAAAAAACACTATATACGTGGCTCCAAAAAATCCAAAACAATCATCCCTAAAACCATTAAACCCATATCCCAAAAAATTCATAACACCTCATAATTATGAATACTTAGAAACTCATAACACAAAATCCCAAATCCAAATAGAATAAAAACCTTCAACACAAACCACAAATGATCATAAACCCCCTGAAAAAAAGCGCTAACCCTCACCCCTAGAAAACCATATACCCTATTCTTAAAAAATATCTCAACCCACAGCCTAAAATATTCGCCAACTCTCATAACCTTAAAATCATAAACAATCATCACCAAAAAATATCAAACAAAAAACTAAAAAAACCATCAACTCTCAGTCCATTAATGTATGATAATCCATCAGCTCCAAAACATCCACACACCCATCAAGAAAACCCAACAGACTTCTATAGAAACTATAATACATTAATAATACACAATCGTTTTCTTGAGCAACCCTAAACCCATAGCTCTAAAAAACCCTCGTCCCCCATAAATAGTAAAACCACTAACCACATCCCCTTTAAAAAATATACCAACATCACTTAAAAATCTAAACCAACATCTCAAAAAACCTCAAGACTGATTCTTGAAAAACCCTCCACCCTCATCAACAAAAAATCATGCAAACCTCAGTCTAAAAAAAACCCAATCCTCTATCCCCAAAAAACCTAAAACTAGAACCACAAAAAACTATAAACCCTGATCCCTATAAAAACCCCAAACCCTCTTCTCAAAAAGATCAAATTCAGAGTTTAGTGTTTACTGTTTAATGTCGGAGAGGGTTTTGGGATTTTGGGGCTTAAGGTATAGGGGTTTTTTGTTGTATAGGGATTATATTATTTTTTTCCACAGGGTTTAGGGATTTTTTAGTGATGGATAAAGGGTTTTTTGATGTTTCAGGTTTTTAAGGGCCAATTGGTTAGGTTTTTTTGGTGTTGATAGTTGACGGTTTCATAAGGATCAATTTTTAGGGATATTTGGTGTTTAGGAATATTGTTATTTGGTGATCTAGGTTTAATATTTTTGGTGTAATGTTTTAAGGTTTTATAGGGATGAGGGTCTATGTTTTTCTTGTGTGCTGACAAATTTTTAAATTTGTTGGATTTGTGTATATTATTTTTTGGGGTTAAGGGCTTAGGTTTTCTTAGGGATGATGGGTTTTGTTGTTTTTTTGAATTAGGTTTTAGTCATTTTCATGGATGAATGGTTTTTTTGGGTGGGAAGAGTGTTTAAGGCCTTTTGGGGATGAGGGTTTATGGTGTTTTGTGGTATCATGGTTAGGGATTATTTTGGGCGGAGGGCTTTTAGGGTTCCTGGGGATGAGGATTTTTGCTATTTTTGGGGTGATAGTTTAGGGATCATTTAGATTGAGCGTATGGTGTTACCTAGGGATGTGGGTTTATGGAATATTCGAGTTCAGGGTATAGGTTCAATTGAGGAAGATGAATTAGGGTTTTTTAGGAACGAGGGTTTAGGTTTTTATGAAACTAACGGTGTGTGGTTCCTTAAGGTTGAGGGTTTAGAGATTTATTTTGGGGTTGGGAGATTAGAGATTTTTTTTTGGAGGGTTTAGGGATTATTAATGATGATGTTTAATGGTTTTCATGGGGAAATGAGTTCATGGTGTATTAGGGGTGAGTTTTTAGGTTATTTTTTGGAAGTGGGTATTGGGTTATTGGGGATTATAGTGAAGGGTTTCAAGGGGAGGACAAATTATGGTTACATATAGTTGAAGAAATAGGGTTCTTTTAGGATGAGGGTTTAGAGTCGGTTGTGATTAATTGTTCTAGGATTATTCTTGTTTAGGTATTAGTTTTACTTTTGGTATTGGGGTTCATGTTTTTTAGGGTGGGGATTTTGGTATTTTTATGGATGAATATTGTCAATTTTCTGTGAATGGTGGTTTTGAATTTTTTGGGACTGAGGGTCTAAGTTTTATTTGTGAAAGAAGCTTTAGGATTTTCTAAGGCTTAGGGTTTTGGATCAATATGGTATAGATGATTTATGGTTAATTAAGGATAATGGTTTAGGTTTTTGGGGCTGAGGTTTTTTCGTGCTTGGGGATGAATGCTTTGGATTTTTTATGGTTTAGGATTTATGGTGTCAAATAATTTTGGGGTTTGGGATTTTAAGATATGAATTGTAGAGGATTTTTTACAACTGAGTGTTTAATGTTTTTTCAGGACTAGTGTGGGATTTTTTTGGGATTGAGGTTTATTAATTTTTTGGGCATGAGGGTATAAGGTTTTTTGGGGTTGGGTTTTATAGGGTTTTTGGCACAACGGGTTTGAGATTTTTTGAAACTGAGGTTTTGGAGATTTATATTAATAATGATTTTTTTGGGATTGAGGTTTGGGGTTTATTGGGGATGGAGATATAGGGTTTTTTGAGGTTGTGGGAAGAGGTATTTTAGGGAACGAGGGTATAGGATTTTTTTGGGATAGATGGTTCATGAATTTTTAGTTATGGGGGTTTATGATTATTTTGGGGTGATTGTTTATAGATTATTTTGTGATAGGTTATAGTGGATTTTACCACTATGGGTATTATGTCATTTGTGGAAGGGGGAAGAAAATTTTTGGTTGAGGGTTTTGTGTTTTTTAGAATTAGGGATTATTATTTTTTGGTGATGAATGTTTAGGATTTTTAGGACATTTTCGGTTCATTTAATTTTAGATTTGAGGGTTTAGGGATTTCTTAGGGATCAAGAATAAAGAATTTTGTCAGATTAGGGTTTTAATGTTTTATGGGGATAAGAACCTAGGGTATTTTGGGAAAACAATTTCAGGAATACGGGATTGGTAAATATTTTGTAATGAGGTTTAACTGATTTTTCTGCCTACAAGTTTTCTGTTTTTTTGGCCTATGGTTTTAGTGTTTTTTCCGCTGAGGGTTTAGGGGTCTTTTGGGCTGAGGGTTTGCTGTATTTTTGGAGATGAGTGATTTTTTTTTTATTTCAATGGATTTTTGGTATTCATTCAGTTGAGGGTTTTTATTTTTTTGTGAATATGATATTACTGTAATTTTGGAGGAGGTTTTATGGTTTTTTAGTGTTGATTGTTTGAGTTTTTTTGGGGATGTATTTTTAGGTATTTTTGGATATGAGGATTTCGGTTTTTTTGGACTGACATTTTGGGTTATTATTTGGATTAGTTTTATTTATTTTTTGGACAAGGTATTATAGTTTTTTATGAATGAGGGGTTTTTGTTTTTTGGTATGAGGCCTTTTGGTTTTTTTTGGTGAAGAGGGGAACATGTCTTTGGTGGCTGATGGTTTATGGATTTTTTGAGGAGGAGGGTTTCAGGTTATTTATAGATGAGGATTTCATGTTTTTTGGGATGAGGATTTGGATTATTTTAGCTACAGGTTTGGGGTTTTTAGGGGGTGAGTTTTTCTTAATTTTTGAGTGTGATAGTTTAGTTTATTTTGGTGTGGACACCGTTTATTATTTTTAGGGATAATGGTTTATGGTTATTGGGGATAAAACCTATGGAAATATATGGGGTGAGGGTTCAGGGGTTTATGGGGATGATTGTATAGATTTTTTCCTATATTAATGGTTTTTTGGTTTTTTGGGATGAGGGATTAGGGATTTTTGGGGAAGCATAATCTTGGTGTTTTGGGGACAATGGTTTAGTTTTTTATTGGGGATGAGGGTTTAGGGATTTTGATAATGATAATTACTTTATTTGTGGAAAATTGGTATAGGTTTTTTTTTGGGAAGTGGTGTTATAATTTTTTTTAGGTTTAGGGTTTTTTGTTTTTTTATCAAGGTTTATGGTATTTTGGGACAATGAGTTTTGGGGTTTTTTGGGATGATTGTTTAGTTTTTTTGTGGCAGATGATTTCAGAATTTTTTGGGTGGGGGATTAGGTTTTGTTGGGGATACCATTTATGGTTTGTTTGGGGATAAATGCTTATTATTTTTTTGGGTGAATGGTTGACTTTTTGTTGGATAAGGCTTTAATGTTATTTGGGCCTGAGGGATTAGTTTTTTTGGGGGATGATGAGTTAGTGTTTTTTGGGGCTATGGATTGTTTGATTTTTTAGATCATAGTGTTTGGGTTTTTTGGATAGATGGATTAGTTTTTTAGGGATGAAGGGTTTTGATTTTTGGGTCTAATGGGTTTGTTTATAATTATTTTTTTGGTTTAGGGTTTTTTGGATGATGGTTTAGGGGTTCTACTATATGAGGGGTTTGGTTTTTTTAGGGATGATTGATTATGGATTTATGGGGCTGAGGTTTTAGGGTTTTTTTTGGATGAGTGTTTTGTGGTTTGGGGGAATACGGGTTTTGGTAGTTTGGGGATGAGGGTTTATGATTTTTTTGGGCTGAGAGTTTAAATTATTTTTTAGGATGCCTGTATATTGTTTTCTAGGAATGAGGGTCCAATAATTTTGGGGCTGATGATTTAGGGTTATTTGTGGATGAGAGTTTAGTGTTTTTTGTTGATGAGGGTTTAGGGTTTTCTTGGGATGATGGTTTAGTGTTTTTTCGGTTGGGGTTTTATTATTTTTGGGGTTGATAATTTATGGTATTGGCGTGCTAGTCATTAGGTTTTTATGGGTCTAAGGGTGTAGTTTTTGTTGGTGCTGTGGGATTTGGGGTTTTTGGGGATGAGGGTTTAGGGTATTTTTTTCTATGGTTTTAGGTTTTTTGGGCTATTGGATTATGATTTTTGGTGGGTGATTTATTAAGGATTTTTGGGATTATAATCTACAATTTTTTAGGATGAATATTTTTTTGGGTAAATATATTTATGTTATTTTGGGGTTTATGGATTCATTATTTTTTAGAGTTGATGGGTTATGATTTATTTGGGAAGATGGTTTAGTGTTTATTGGGGATGTGGTTTTATGATTCTTTTGGTTTAGACTTTTTGGGGGGTAACTGCTTAGGTTTTTTATGATAAATGTTTATGGTCTTTTGGTGAGGAGAGATTATAGTTTTTTGGGGATATTTTTTTTGATTTTTTCTGAGGCTTTAGGGATTTTAGGCAACAAAGGTTTATTTTTTTTTGAGGAATAGGGTTTAGTGATTCTTGTGGACTAGTTTTTCTTGTTTTTGGGGCAATTTTTTTGGGGTTTTATGTTTTGGGTTTAAGGTATTTTGGTTTTAGGTTATATGGGGATTATGTTATGAGGGGTTTGGGAATTTTGGGATTTTTGTTTTCGTTTTATTGAAGATAATAGACAAGAGGTTTTCAGGGATGAATGTTTATTGGATTTTTAGGATGGGGTTTTAGGGGTTTTTTTACTGATAGTTTATTGTTTTTTGTGGAAAGGGGATTATAATATTTCAGAATGAGGGATTAAGGTTTTTTGGGGATGAGTGTATAGGTGTTTGGTGATGAGGGATTAGGGGTTTTATGGCCTAACTGTTTAGGTTTTTTTAAGTATTAAGGGTTTGGTGGGATGATGGTGTATGGTTGTTTTAGGACATATAATTTTTTTTTAGGGGATTAGGGTTTATGGTTTTATTAGTGACAAAGGATTTTGATTTATTGAGGATGTGGATTTACGGTTTTTTTGAGTGAGGGTCTATGTTTTTTTTGGGATGAGGTTTTATTATTTTTGAAGAATGAGGTCATGTTAATTTTTATAGATTTTGATTAAGGGTTTTATGAGTGTTAAGAGTTATTAGATTTTTTGGGCTTATTATAATGATTTCTTGGGTTGGATAATTTATGTATTTATGGTTTATGGTTTTGGGTCGAGTGGGGTTTCCTATTTTGTTTTTTTACATGAGGGATTAGAGATTATCTAGTTCTAATGGTTTAGGCTTTGGGGGGATTATGGTTGAGGGTCCTCAGGGGCTGAGGCTTTTGGGATTCTATTGTCGGATTGATTAAAGTTATTTGGGAATTATTATTTTGTTTTTTTAGTGATAAGACTAAATTGTGTTTTGGGATGGATGGGTTAGGTGTTTTTAGGGTGTAATGTTATGTTTTTTTGGCTATGGGTTTATTCTTTTTGTGCGTGGTGGGTTTAGTGTTTTTTGGTTCCTGTAGCATCAGATTTATGAGGATGAGTGCATAGGGTTTTTTGGGGATGTTAGTTAAGGGGTTTTTCAGAATGAGGGTATAGTTTATTTTGGGGTGGATGGTTTAGGGGTTTTTTGGTACAATAGTTTAGTGATTTTGGGGATAAAGGTTTTAATTTTTTGGGGGCATACTCTTTATGATTTATTTGGATGGGGGTTTAGGATTTTTTATTCTCAAGGAATTTCTGTTATTTCTTAATTAGTGTTGTAGGGGTTTGGGGGATTATTGATTATTGTTTTATGGTGCTAAAAATTTAGGGTTATTTTTTTGAAGGATGGTGTGTGGTTTTTAGGGTTAAGGGTTTATGATTTTTTTTGTGGTTAAGGGTATATGGATTTTTGGTGATGGGGGTGTTTGTTATTTTTGGGATAGAGGATCACTATATTTTGGGGTTGTTGGGTCGGGATTTTTTGGTTATAGGGTTTATGGGTTATTTGGTGATGTTTTTAGGAGTTTTTTTGGGGAAGAGGTTTTAGATTTTTTTATAAGGATTTACTATTTATATGGTATATTGTTTGGGTGTTTAGGGGATAATGGATTAGGGTTTTTAGGGATGGGGTTTTAGGTTTTTTTAGCTAACAATTTATGTTTTTTTTGGGTGAGGGTTTTTAGTTTTTTGGTGGTGAAGGATTAGGGTTTTCTAGATCTAAAAGATTATGTTTTTTAGGGCTGTGGATTTATGGTTTGTTGGGGTGAGATATTAGGGTTTTGGTTGGATGTAGATTATTAATTTTTGGGCCTCATAGTTCTCATTTATTTGTATGAGGGTTTATGGTATTTTGGGGATATGGTTTTATTCTATTTTGGATCTAGGATTTTAGGTATTTTTATCGATGAGGGTTAAGGTTAATTTGGGGGTGATGGTCTATGGTTTTATGAGGATAAGGGTTTAGTGTTTTTCTGTTCTAGAATGTCTAGGGTTTATTGAGCTTATTAATCAAGGGAATTGTGGCACTGTGGGGATATGGTTTTTTGGGGTTGAGGGTCTAGGTTTTTTTATGGTTGTGGTTTATGGGAGCATTATTGTTGAGGGTCATGTTCTTTTTGGATGAGGGTATAGGGTTTTGGGGGAATAATGGTGTATGTTTTTAGGGATGAGCATCCTAGGTTTTTTGGGGGATAATGGTTTTGTGTTTTGTATAGTTGATTGATTATGGGTTTTTTATATGTTTTTGTGTTTTTTTGTATGCAAGGGGTTTATGGTTTTTATGAATGAGGTTTTGGGGATTTCAAGGCTGATGGAATAGGGTTTCACATAGATGACTGTTTATGGTTTTTGGTGTTTGATGTTTTAGGATTTTTTTCAGGATGAGGATTTAGGGTTTTTTGCGGCGAGGGGTTAGGGGTTTGGGAATGAATGTTTAGGGTTTTGTGGAAGTGTTGTTGGTGTTTTTTGGGTTTGTGGGATTATGATTTTGGGGGCCGTGGATTGAGGGTTTTTTGGTGCCGAGTGTTTTGATTTTTTTGGGCATGTAGTTTAGTGATTTTTGAGGATGAGGGTTTAGGGATTCATGGGATTGAGGTCCTATTGTATTTTTTGGATGATGGTTCATGGTTATTGTGATGATTTTATAGTATTATTATGGTGAAGATAGTGTTGGGTTCATTTCAAATGATATTATATGGTCTTCATTGGTTGAGGGTTTCATGTTTTTTAGGGATGAGGGTCTATGTTTTTTTTAAACAAAGTTACTTGTTTTTTCTGAGCCTATGATTTTACTATTTTTTAAGTGTTTAGGGTTTTTAGGTAGGGGGATTAAGGTTTTTTTGGTTGATGGTTTATGATTTTTTTGTTTAGGAATTTAGTGTTTTTTGGGGATGAGGTTTTAGGAGTATCATGGGATTAGTGGTTATTTTTTTAGGATATGGGTTTAGTATATTTTGGGTCTAAGAGTTTAGGGGTTATTAGGGATATTGGTGTTGGATTTTTTGGATTAGGGTTTATTGGATTAAGGAAAGAGGAATTATGGATTTTTAAGTGATTCTTTGATTTAGGGTCTTTAGATTTATGTTTTATTTGGGATAACTCTTTAGGTGTTTTTCTTGGAAAATGTGTTTACGTATTTTTTCCAAAATGAATTTTTAGTGTTTTTTTGGGTGACGAATTCAGGTATTTTGGGTAATTTGGATTACGGACATGTTCTTCTGAGATTTTATGATTTTTTTGAGTAGTATGTTGTATATTTTTTGTTGTTGATGGTTTTTGTTTCATTGGGTTTGTGGGTATAGGGTTATTGGGGATTTTTGTATATTTTTTTTTTGGACGTGCGAGCTTTGTGATTTCTAGGGATGACGATTTAGTGTTTTGCTGTTGAGGCTTCAGGGTTTTGGGGGACTAATGGTTTATTTTTTTTAGGGATGATGGACTAGGATTTTTTGAGGCCAGTGTTTAGGGTTTTTTGGGGAGGAAATTTTATGGTTTTTCTAGGATGTGGGTTTTTGGATATTTATGAATGAATTTTTTCAGTTTCTCAAGGGAGAGGGTTTAGGTTGTTTTGGGATAAGAGTTATGGGTTTTTTTCTAAGGTTTTAGGGTTATTTGGGGCTGAGGGTTTTGGATTTTTATTTTTGTGTGAGGGTTTGTGTTTTTTTACGGATGAGTTTTTAATGTTTATTGGGAATGAGGTGTTATGGTGTTTATGGGATACATGTTTTTGTTTATTCAGGGATTAAGGTCTAGGTTTTTTTGATATGAGGGATTATGTTTTTTTCAGATTAGGGTTTTTGGTTTCTTGTTCTTATTGTTTTTGTTTTTTTTTTGCTGATGAGTGGATTGGTTAATTTGGGTATAAGGGTTTAGTATTTTCTGAGGATGAGGTTTTACAATTTGTTGGGGCTGATGGATTATGGTTTTATATTTATGATTTTTAGGTATTTTTGGGGATATAGGTTTTGGATATTATTAAACAAGTTTGTTTCACATTATGGGCATGATGTTTAATGGATTTATGGGGATGAGGGATTTGGGATTGTGAGGAAGAGTTTTGGGGTTTTTAGATCTATTGTTTTATAGATTTATAGGTCTAATTGTATGGGTTTCCTTTTGGATGAGGTTTTGGTGTTCCTTAAGGATGTGGTTTTAGGGATTCTTGGGGTGATGGTTTAGTGATTCATATGGGCCAAGGGTTTGGGAATTTATATTATGAGGGATTATGGATATTTTAGGTAAGAGGCTTTAGGATTTTTTTGGGATTGTGTGATTCACGGTATTTGGGGATGTTGGTTTGGGGTATGTTGGGGAAGAGGTTATAGGGTTTTTTTTGGGTATAATGGATTATTTCTTTATTTTGATTAAGGGTTTCAATATTAATAGAAATCAGGGTGTAATTTTTTTATTTGATTGTTTGAGGATTTTATTGATATATGGTTTGTGATTTTTTGGGGTTGAGGATTTTTAGTTTTTATGGGTCTATGGGTTTTGTATTTTTTAGTTATGTTGACTTGCTGATTTTTTTGGGGATGTGGGTTGAGGGTTATATAGTATGAGGATTTAGGATTTTTTGTGCTAAATGATTTGGGTTTTTGGGGTTAACAGTTGAGGGTATTTTTGAGGTAAGGGTTTGGGTTATTTTGTGCTCAGATTTTGGTGTTTTTTTGAGGGATTGGGTTTTTTTTGTATGTTGTTATTGGATTTATCGTGAATATAGATTTGGAGTTATTTGAGTCTAGGAGAATAGGGTATATTGGGGAAGGGGGAATATGATTTTTTTGGGCTCGGGTTTCTGATATTCCTTGTTAGTATGGTTTAAATATTTTTGGGATGATAGTTTAAGATTTTTTGGTATTTTGGATTAGGGTTTTTTATATCCTAGTGTTTATATTTTTATATGTATATGTTTTTGATGTTATTTCTAGATGTGGGTTTTAGATTGTTTAGGCCAAAGTGTACACGGTTATTTTGGTGTTGAATTTTTACTCATTTTGTGAACTGAGGGTTTATGGTTTTTGGAGGTTGATATTAAGGTTTTTATTTAGTTGAGGTTTTCTTGTTTTTTGGGGGTAAGGGTTTTTTATTTTCTAAGGTTGAGTTCTTTGGGTTTTTTGACCCTCTAGTTTTCGGTTATTTTTTGGATGTGTTTTGTGTGTTTTTTGGGGATAAGGGATTGAAGATTTTTCAACTGATGTTCATGGTTTTCTTGGACCTTTGTCTTTAGGATTTTGTGGGTTGTGAGTTTTGTGTATTATTGGGTTGAGGGTTTAGAGTTTTTTTGGGTGATGGATTTGGGGATTTTTGGGATGAGGGTTTGGGGTTTTCTGTTTGAAAGTGTTTTTAGTTTTTTAGATCATGGTGTTTATGACTTTTTAGGGTTCAGGATATGGAATTTTTTTGGACTAATGGTTTATTGTTTTTTAATGAGTGCTTAGGGATTTTTTTCTGTGTAGGATCTGGGTTTTGTGCGTCTATGGATTTAGATGTTTTTAGGGTTTATTTTTTATGGATTTATTAGGGATAAGGGTTTGAGGAATTTGGTGTCCAAGGGTTTAATATTTTTGGGGTTGAGGGATTATATTTTTATCTGGGATGAGGGTTTGTGGTTTTTTTAACAAAGGCTTTAGAGTTCTTTTGAAGAGGTTTTAGGGGTTTTTATGGATGATGGTTAGGGGATTCATAGTAATGAGGATATGGGAATTTTTTCGATGAGGGATTCTAGTTATATAGGGGGAAACATCCTTTTTTTTCTAGGGATGTGGGTTTGTGAATTTTTCTGGGTTGAGGGTTTCAGGTTTTTTACAGATGAGAGTTTATGGTTTTTAGGGCCATGTCTATTGTGATTTTTTTGTCTAATTTTTAAGGGTTTCCTGCTGTTGAGGGTTAATTAATTTTATGGACCGAGGTTTTATTATTTTTTGGATCTTCGGGTTTTGGTTTTTTATCTATGAGGGTTAAATGATTTTTTGGCGATATTTAACAATTTTTTGGGCTATTGAATTATGTTTTAGTTGGTTATGAAGGGTTTAGGGTTATAATGGGAATGAAATATTTCTAATTGTAAGAGAAAGGTGTTTTGTTTTATGTGAGAATAAGAGTGTGGTCTTTTGGGAAAGATTTTTTAAGTATTATTTGTGTAATGGATTAAGAATTTTTGGTGCTAATGGTTTAGTGTTTTTTGTTGGCGGGGTTATGTTTTTCTTACAGAGTGTTTAGGGTTTTTTTGGCTTAGGGTTTAGGGTATTTCAAGACTGAGAGTTTGGGTTTTTCATTCAATGATGGGTTCTTATAATGGGTATGAGGGTTTATTATTTTTAAGATATGGTATTATGATTTTTTGGGGCTATGTGTTTAGGATTTTTTAGGGTCAAATGTTATTTAAATTATTGTCCTGAGGGTGTAGGGTTATTTGGGGATTGTGAGTAAGTGTTTTATGGGTATGAGGGTTCATTGTTATTGAAGATGAGGGTTAGATTTTTTTGGGGGTAGGGTGTTGTTATTTTTCGGTCGATGGATTCATATATTTGGTGTTTAGATTTAGGGTTTTTGCAGAGAGATGTTTATGTTTTTTAGGAGATTAGAATTTAGGTTTTTTATGGAATTTCATTTATGGGCTTTTAGTGATGATGTTTTGGAGTTTTGTTTTGGGTCAAGAAATTTGGTTTTTTGGCGCTAATGGATTATGGTTTTCTCTGTGTGGGGTTTAAATTTTATAGGGAAAAGTGTTTATGGTATTTTTGAGGGAGAGGGGTTAGTGTTTATTTGTGTATTGGGTTTAATGATTTTTAGGATGATGGATCAGCTATTTTTGGGGATGGTGACTTAGGGGTTTTGGGGGGTGATTGTTTCAGGTTTTTTGGGTATATGGATTTAGGTTTTTTATAGATATATGTGTTTTGTGGATTTTGGTTTAGTGTTTAGTGGGTTTTGTGTATGTGGTTTTAAGGATTAAAGAAGTGATGTTTTATGATTTTTTTTGTATCACGATTTTGGATTTTTTGTTGAAGAGTGTTTAGGTTTTTATGGTGATGAAGATTAATGGTTTGGGGGGAGACGATTTAGGGTTTATTTGGATTGACGTTTTTTTTTATGCTATAGTGGAGCACCTAAGATTGTTTAGGGATGTGAGTTTTGCAAATTGGTTATATTTTTTAGTGTTATGTGTGGATAATAAATAGGCTTTTTAGGAAAGATCGATTTTTAAGTGGGTTTTGGGTTTTTTTAGGTTAAGGTTATATGGTTTTTTAGTGATAATTGTTTATATTTTTGTGGGGCCAAGGTTGTTGGTTAATTTTGGTAAAATTGATTAGGGTTTTGAGGATATGTGGAATTAGGATTAACTGGGGAAGAACTTTTTGGGTATTTTTGGTGAAAATGGTAAATTGTTTTATATGGATGATCAAATATGGTTTTTTGGAGCAGTGGGTATTGGGGTATTAGAGATAATGGATCAGGTTTTTTAATTCAATGTGATTAGTGTTTTTTAGGGATAAGGGTTTCTGGAATTTGGGGATCAGCGTATCCTGTTTTTTGCGACATGGTTTTAGAGTTCATGTGTTCAAATAGTTTAGGGTTTTTGGGTAGAGGGTTATGGGTGTGTTGTGGCTAAGGGTTTATGGATTTTTAGGGCTAAGGAATTAGGGTTTTTTGGGGTCAGGGGTTTAGTTTTTCATTTTTATGTGGGCATAAGAGGATTGAGGACAAGGGTATAATTATGTTTTGGGGATTAGGGTATGGTGTTTTTTATGGATGGGGCATTTGAGTTTTTTAGGGATGAGGGTAATGTGTTTTTTTGAAAATATTTTTTACTGTTTTATTTTAGGAAGTGTTTAAGGTTTTTTAGGGGTAATGGTTTTAAATTTTATGATGAAAACAATGTAGGGTTTTTTATAGCTGAGTGTTAATGTTTTTTTTTGTGCTAATTGTTTTCTGTTATTTCTGACTGAGGGTTTATTTTTTATGGGTATAAGGTATTTGATATTTTGGGGTGGTGGGATTATGGATATTTTTGGACTGGGGGATTAAGGGTTTTAATGGATTATGGTTTAGGGTTATTTGGGGATGATAATTATTGGTTTTTTTAGGATGGCAGTTTCCGTGTTTTTGGGCTTATGGTTTTGGTTTTTTTGGGTCTATGATTTTAGGGTTTATTTCAGTTTATGGGATGTAGGTTTCTTGTTTTGAGAGTTTAGAGTGTTTTGGGGATGTTCAGTAGTGCTTATTAGTCCTTATAATATTGGTTTTTTTAATACAAGTCTTCAATGTTTTTAGGGGGTGAGGGTTCTAGGTTTTAGGAGGATAATGGATTCTGAATTTTTGTGGAAAAGTGATGTGGGATTGTTTTTGGGGCTGTGTGTTTAGGGTTTTTTTGGGATGAGGATTTATCGTATTTTGGTGTTGAGGGTTTGGGGTTTTATGGGACTATGATTTTTGGTTCTTCTTATGTCTGATATGTTATGGTTTATTGGGTGATAGGTTTATTGGTTTTTTGGAGTTGAGGGTTTATGTTTTCTAGTGGTATGTGTAATATTTTTGGGCCATGGGTTTAGTTTTTTGTAGGTGGAGCATTTAAGGTTTTTTCGGTCCTATTATTTCATGTAGAGTGCTTATGTTTTTTTCAAGATGAGGATTTAGGGTTTTTCAGTCTAAGGGTATAGAGTTTTTTAGGGTCAAGGGATTAGGTTTTCTAATTGGATGATGGTTTAAGAGTTTTCTGGTATAAGGGACTATGTTATTTTATGGCTATGGTCATAGTTTTACTGTGGATGGTAGAATAGGTATTTTTTAGTGATTAGAGGTTTGGTTTTTTTGGGGATAATGTATAAGGGTATTTTTGGAAATGGGTTTTTTGGTTTTTTTTTTGGTAATGGGTTTTTTGGTTTTTTTGGATGATAGTTTATTATTTTTGAGAATGAGTGTTTATGGTTTTTTGGGATCGGAGGGTTTCATTCTTTGGGGTGGGGGATGTAATTTTTGGGGATGAGGGTTTATGGTTTATTGTATAATAGATTTTTTTTAGGGCGATGAGGGTTTCAGATTTTTTGGGATGAAGGATTATGGTTTTTTGGTGAGGAGGGTAATGTTTTTTTTTTGTTGGATGATATTTTATGGTTTTTTTTGTATGGGTTTAAGGTTATTTAGTGTTGAGATTTTATGTTTTTATAGGGATGAATGATTTTTCTTTATTTGGTATGAGTTTTTTGGGATTTTTATTATTGATTTTTATATGGATTTGTGTGTATTATCAATAGGATTTTCATGTGCATAACAATTTTTTTGTTGAATGATGAGGTTATATTATTTTTCAGGGTTGATGGTTTATGATTTTATAGGCGCTGAGGGTGTTGGGTTATTTGGGGGATGTGGGTTTAGATTTTTCAGTGGCTAATGGTATCAAGTTTTTTAGGGAATACATATTATGGTTTTTTTGGGGAAATTGTTAAAGGAATTTATTGGTATTAGGGGTATAGGTATTTTTGTGGGTTTATCATGCACTATTTATTGGGGGATAAGGGATTAGTGTTTTTTTAGGATTTGAGAGTTTAGGGATGATTGTAGTGTGTCTGATGGGGGGGGGTTGTTATTTTTGGGGGTTTGGTTTTATGGTATTATTTTTATAATATTTTAATATTATTTAGCAATGAGTTTTTAGAGTATGGGGGATGATTGATTATGGTTTTTTCGGGATGAGGGTTTTGGATTTTTTGTGATAGGGATTTAGGGTTATTTGGGGATTTGGGTTTATGTTTTTTGTGGATGAGGTTTTATGTTTTTATAGGGATGAGGGATTATAGTTTATTTAGATATGGCGTTTTAGGGTATTTTGGGTTCAATGTTTATGATTTTATGAGTATTATCATTAGGGGTTTCTTGGTCTTGAGAGTTTATATGTTTTAATGGATACGATTTATGGTTTTTTAGGGTTGACGGTATATGGTTTTTGTGGCTGAGGGTTTAGTGTTTTTTTGGGATTAAGAGTTTAGTGTTTTGGGGGGATAATGGTTTTGGGTGATTTAGGAATATGGGTATCAGATTATTATGGGTTGCGTGTCTATGGTTTCTTTGGGGGTGTGGTTCTCAGATTTTATGAGATTCTGGTTCTGTGGTTCGTTATGGTTGTTGGTCATGTTATTTTTTGAGATGAGGTTCTAGGATATTTTTCGGAATGAGGGTCTAGGGTTTTTTATATTAATTTTCATTGTCATGATGGTTTTTGATTAATTGGGGCTGAGTGTTTAGAGAATTTTACGATGAGGGGATATTGTTTTTTATGGTTTAGTGTTTTGATTTTTGTGGGGTGATGGGATAGGATTTTTTTCGTTCAAGGTTTAAGGTTTCATAGGGTTAATAGTATAGGAATTTTTGGGGATGAGGGTTTCAGAGTTTTGTGGGGAAGCTGTTTTGGTTTTTTTCTGATGAAGGTATATGGGTTTTTGGGAAAGGGCATTTATTAGAGTAAGGGAAAAAATTACGGGTTTTGGGTTTCAGTGATTTGGGATTTGTGGGGATTAGAGATTAGACTTTTATGCTATTGATGATTTAGGGTATATGGGGTAATATCTTTTTTGGAAATTTTGGGGCTCATGGTTCAAGGTTTTTTAGAATTTGGTGGCATCATTTTTTGGGTTTGAGTTACAAGGCTTTTTGGGGTTGGGGCTCTGGGGTTTTTTTGGCTATGAGGGTCTAGTTGTTTTTATTGTATAAGGTCATGGGTTATTTGGGTTTGAGTTTCTATGGTTTGATGACACTGATATATTATGATTTTTTATAGATTTTATTCTGGGTTTTTCTGGAAAATAAGGGTTTTCAGTTTTGGGGATGGTGGTTTATTGATTTTTTTGGGTTTCCATTTTGGGTTTCATAGGTCTCAGTTTTTGGGATTTGAGGGAATGAGGTTTTAATTTTTGAAGGATTGAGGTTTTCTAGATTTTGGGGGTTGTGGGTTTAGTAATTTTTGGGCCCTACTGTTTATGTTTTTTTATTGACAAGGGTGTATTTTATTTTGGATTAGGGTTTATTGGTTTTGGGGAAATGATTTTATGTGTTTTGGTTTTAAGGGATTCGGGTATCATGGAGCTGAGGGATTTGTGATTTTTTGGGGTCGAGGGTTTTGGATTGTTGTGGGATGAGTTTCTAGGATTTTTTGGGGTTAGTGTTAAGGGTATTTTTGGGAATATGTTTTATGGTATCATCAGGTCTTGGATTTTTTGTGTTTTTAGGGATGATTATTTTGATTTTTTTGTAATGATATTATTATCTTGTTGGGATGAGGGTACAATAATTTTTTGGAGATTATTTATATATATTTTTAATGATTTTGGTTTTGGGATTTCTGGGGTTGTGCTATACTATTTTTGGGGACTAATGGTTTAGGGAATCATGGGGGATGAGGGTCTAAGGTATTTTAATGTTCAGGGTTTAAATTTTTTTTGGAATGAGGATTTATATTTTTATGAGGTTTTTTATATTTCGGAATGTGGGTATTGTGTTACCTAGGGATGAGGTTTTATTGTTTCTTTGGAATGAGGTTTTATGGTTTTTTGTGGTGTGGGTTTATGGTTTCTAAGGGATAAAGTTTTTTTTATAGGTCATATGGTTTAGTGTTTTTAGGTGTGTTCATATATTTTTTTTTGTTGTTGAGAGTTTATGGTTTTGTGGGGAATAATAAGAGTTTTTTTGGGAAGTGAGTGATTTTTATTTTTTGGGGATGAGTGTTTTTAAATATTTAGGGATGATCGTTTAGGGTTATTTTGTCGAGGGTTTTGGTTTTTTCGGGTGATGATGGTTTAGTGTCTTCAGGGGACAATTGATTACAGTTTTTTGAGACTATGAGTTTAGAATTTTTCAGATTGATGGTTTAGGGATTTTTATAGTTGACAATTTTGGGTTTTTTGTTAGGATGGTCTAGGAATTTATGGGGATGACTTTCAATACTATTAATCTGTTTAGGGAAAATGGTTTTTATATGGTTGAGGTCTAATTTTTGTTGGCGATAAGGTTTTATAATTTTTCGGATGATGATCTAAGATTTTGGGTGGATTGTAATCATACAACTTATTATGCTTGTTGGTATAGTGATTTATGTTGTTATGGGATATAGGTTTTTTTGATGATGACAGTTTTTGGTTTATCAGGGCTCAATGATTAGTATTTTTTGAGGCACACATACTTTTTTTTGGGATATGGGTTTATGTATTTTTGGGCAACGAGTATTGGGGTTTATAGGGTTTTGGTATTATGTTTTTTAGGTCTATGTGTTTAGGGTTTTTGAGAGATTAGTGTGTAGGTTTTTATTGGGAATAAGGGTTTAGGAATGGTTTGGGGATAAGGGTTTCTGGGGTTTTGGGTATGACGGTTGTAAGGATTTTTTAATCAGTGTTTAGGGGTCCTTTTGTTTTAGGGATTTAGGATTTATAGGGATGAGGTTTTTGGGTTATATAGTGTTGAAGGATAATGTTTTTTTGGGGAATAGGTTGTAGGGTATTTTATGGGGTTAAGGGTTGATGTGTTTCATATGATGTGGTTGTATTTTTTGAGAGGTTGAGGGTCTATAATTTTTTGGGGCTTAGGGTATAGGATTTATTGGGGTTGAGTTGGTAGGGATTTTTTGTGATGAGGGTCAAGGGTTTTTTTGGCTTAGTTACTATGTTTTTTCAAGTACCCAGATCAGTGTGAATCAGCAAGATGGGGAATGATTGATCAGTGATCCCTTTAATCTTTTTAAAAATTTATTCATTTCAATAAAACATATATGGATGATTATTCTCCACAAAATAGATTTTCCACTATAATCTAATGAACCATTACAATTGTCAATACAGATTCCTACTATATTTTACTTGAGTCCTCGAGGATGTTATTTACACTACAACAAACAGTTTTCCCAAAGTCTCACTAGCCTGATCAAATGCCTCACTAATGTCTTCTACTTTTGATTCTCATAGGAAACTCCATTCACCCAAGCCACATGAATTTATAGAAACTTTTAATATCTTCATTCACTATAGATCGATCTTATTCTTTTCCCCATGATCATTATGAATAAATCTTTACATGAACCACTTGACGAATCATTAATATCATTTGATATGGTCTGTTAGCCTTTCTCAAAATTTATTATCAGTTATTCTGATCAGTCCATAGTGCAAAAATGCTCGAGAAATTCATTATTCTTCTGACGAAGATCCGACCTCACTAATGTGTGTGCACATGGTGCACACAATTTCTTCATGAATTCAAATATGCATGAATGATATCACAAAATATCATATTTTTAAATATTCTTAAATTTTCAAATAAAGTCAAGTCGGTTGTAGAATGTTCATTAAATCTTCTAGGATTCTGCGTTAATTCAAATATACTTCAATCATGGGTTTCATGGCGTCAAAACTTGTTATATATTGGGTATATAAATTTATTATTCTTCATAAATTAGATTAATTATATTGAAAAATTAATGATGTGGATGTCTCTGTTAATTCTCACACGTGTGAATGGGCATGAAATACTCCTTCTCACAAGTCATTTTATTCATGAAACCGTATGATTATTGTTTCTTCTTGTGAAAGGGATGCACATACTCTCTACACACATGGGATGTGTGATAATTCTTTGTCTAACATGGGTCCTTCAGCATTCATGCTTCGAAAGCACATAAAAGGTACATTTTCAGCAATTTAGTACCGGTGGGAAAACCTTCTCGAGACATAGTAAGGGTTCGAGGAAACCTATCATGTGATCAGGGAGGTTCTTCTTCACACAGATGGTTCTACTTGTCTTTATTGTGAGACAATTCAAGACTGCATAGAACTTGTTGAATTCATATGGATATCTACTCATCCATCTCTAAATATAAATAAAGACGCAATTATTTTGAGATACAAGATCTCTCGATAGAAACAACCTTTGGATTTGGGATCCTCCTATAATTGGTAGAGATCGTATATCTATTACATGTTCAAATGACCTGGGATACTCCATGAAGATAAAATCATTGAATGCACAAGATCTATGGTTTTTAAATCATCAAATCTCAAATAAAGATATAGTGTGAATCTTGCGATATTTAATTCGAATGTTGACTCCTTATTTGTGGTGCGATCCTCACATACATGTTTTTATGAATACATTCAAATCAACTCTTAGATTGTCGAGTGCTACATTAGAAATATCATTTTCACTTAGACTTTGTGGTTTCATCGTGTTTCATTTCATGCATGAAAATATAATTTCATTAATGTGTTAATGACATCCAAAAGATCCTTATGCATGAATTTATATTTACAATGGTAGTCAGAGTTCAATCAAGGAGGGTCGATCGTAGCTCCAGTCATGCATCGGTGTTGGGTGGTCTGGAGGTAGAAGACAACTTTGTGGACTCTTATCAATTGTTGGATAAAATTAAATTTTCTATGGATAATGTGGATTACATAGGGTGATACGGGATAGTACATGCAGTCAATATTTAATGCGGGGTCGGATAGACAAAAAGGATTGCATCTCTTTTTTTTTACATTGAATTTTAGCCTCATTTCATGTCCCACATTGAATCAGAAAAACAACATTTATTCTATTAATGTTTCAAGACACCTAGACCAAATTCCATATTACACTCCCTCCCTCCTTGGTATCGCCAAGTACCGTGTTCTATGAGAGTGTTGTTTTCCCCCACCCATCACATACTACATCTATTCCAACCCGCACGGTGGAATGATTCAATGGTTTATGCGCCCATTCGGGCCTTCTCCTATGTCCCCCGTGCATACTGCACATCAGTCTGTCCACTGTCTGGGTAGCTAGGGTCATGGTCAGACACTCACTCTGTTGTGTGATCTACTTCACTGGTTGTATGGCTGGTCTACTAGTGAAAGTGTATATTTTTTTGTATAAACCCCATTGAACAATACAATGTATACATATAATGGAATTAAACACGAATTGAACCTAACGTAATATTCCAAACATTTTTATCCTCAAACATGATCCCTCTTCTTCCTCTATTCTTTTTTTCACGCCACTTATGAATTTAAGATAATCAAAATCTTCTCAAACACATCATCCAATCCGAAATAATGTGATGGATCTACAAAACTCATCATGAAATCAAGTATGTAATTTCCTTCTTCAAATGTTGTACGAAAGTGTCCTTCATTGACACATTTCATGGATCTTAGGATCAGTTCAACTAATCATATTAATTAAAAACACAATGATTTTCCCTATCATGCCATCCAATGATATGAATCTATATAAATTCTCCCGGAATCATTATATTGGTAACAAGTTCATCTTATTGAAAACAATGAGATATTCCCATATCATATATCTCCTTTTCCAACCAAAAATTATTTATTGTACTTGTCATATAATAAAATTCATATTCAAAGTGGGATATTCACTGAGTTAATAACATTACATAATGAATTACCACTTCAATCATCATTACCACTTAAATCATTAACAGTACATACACATATTGACACATCATTGAAAAAAATTGAAAAACTATGGCCAACCATCTCCCCCATTTTATTTTGTTGAAAATATCACCTATGCATACATTATAAGAGTCAATATGTGTGAAAATAATTTCTCCCACTTATTGGAAATAAAATGCATAGGTTACGTGGGGACTGTTAAAAAACTAGTTCTTCTCTCTTCAATTAATATGTTAATGAATATTTCGAAGAGAGGGATGATTTCACATTGTTCACATAGAATATATCCTTTATTTTATCAACTATATTTCTACTTGGTATAACCTGATGTTGAAAAAAATAGAGATATGACCAAGTATTTGAATATTGTCTGTAAACAACCATGTATGTGAAATCATGTTCCGAATGTGTCAACTCATATTCAAGAGGATGAGAATATTCAGAATTATCAATCAATTCCTAAATCCTATAAATAAATCAACAAAAATATTATAGAATTAAAATGAAAAGATAATACCCCCCATTATCCCATCTTGTAATCAATCATGTAGACCTCCTTAATTGAAATGATATATATTTATTTATTTATTTAAGTGCATGGAATGAATGTGTCATTGGAGTACATAAATTTTTTACTTCATGAGATGATATGAATTTCATGATTTGTCAGGAAATAATCCGATATATCATATTATTCATATTTTCTTCCCCTCAAGGTGTGAAATCCCATTTATTTAACACGGTGGAAAATATATTCATATAATATTCAAGATACTCATGTTGATAATATTCCACTATGGAACATTCCATGTAATTATCAAATCATGTATAATCTGTCCATCTTGTTGTTCTCCACATTGTTCATTCAATTCAAATATTGAGAATGACCTTCACCTCCCATTCCTTACCATGGAAGTAATCATATAAACAAATATAAGGGAATAATGTGGAACCCATGGGAGATTCTTATTGAAAGAAACCTGGATGATAATTTCCTCTCAAACCATGAACTTATATCTAAGTGGTTCTAATGTATCTGGCACTATTCATGGTGGTGTCACCTATCCATTTAACATTTTTATCTTTCATTTTTAGTGTGGACCCATTCCACCCATTAACCTTATAAATGTGTGGATTATTTCTCCTTACTTCTTCCAATAGAGATGTGGCTTCCACTTGTTCATGTTTTTCAATTATTAGTAACTCTATTTGAGCTTGTAAGACGATTATACATTTTATTCATTATTTCCAGCCTACTTACACCTTCCAAATTATACTTGTGGGACACATGAGTTGTTGTGTATTGAAAACCTCTTATTAAATTTAGAATCATCTTCAAGTGAATTTATTATTTTCGCCATTGCCTTATATTTTACTAGTACTTCATCATCATCTGTTTTAAGCTCTCTAGAAATTTTCAATTGATCATGCCATATAACTAAACACCCCTTAACATATTATTTTTTTGGAGCTTCCACATGTATTTTGGAAATATTTAGATTTAACTTTATTGTTAAATTTAACAAAATCATCTTCCGGAATTTGTTCATTGAGTCATATTTTCTCTTAGATTGATTCTCATTTTAATTTCATCTTTCTTCAATTCATTTACATGCCTTGTTTGTATTGATCCATTGTTTATACAATTTTCCCCAGTAGAAGCATATTTTATTAGTTTAGATGAAATTAATTGAATCCATCTATATTTTATTCTATGGAATAAATTTTTTCACATTTTATTGACATCATTGTTTTAGATTTCTCCAATGGATGAATTTTCAACTATTGTACATTTCATGTTAATTTTTTGTGTCCCTTTCCCCTTATCTACATATGAATGATACATGGTTGTAATAAAACAACACTCATCATAACTATTACTACATCTGTTTCAATTATAATAGAATTCATCAAATATTTAAATCTGTTTTTGAGATATAGATTTCTATCCATTTGTGTATTCTACATTATATTTTCATGTTGCTTCATTTCATCAAATCTAATTTCGATGAATGTATCCCTACCATAATTTTAATATGACGACACATTATTCCAACACCTGTGGTAATGATTCCCAAACATCCCACAACGCAAACAGTAGCCAAGAAATCTCATTCTTTTACATGCAGTATCACTATGGATAGATTTTGTGATTTTTTTTTATGGAATTTTCTTTCCATTTTTGTAGAATAAATTTGGGATTTATTATTCATAATCATTACAATATCAATCCTTGATGATTTTATCGATGTATCAATATTTTTATCAATCCATATCTTCCCACCTTCAAGATTTGATCTTGTACATGTAGATGAAACTACATTATTATAAAGATAAATATCAAGGTTATTGGATACCTTATTCTTCAATGATGATTCCATTGGATTAGAATAAGATCTAATACTCTTTCTGGAATCATATTCATCAATTAAAGCTTTAGTAGAAGCATTTCTTCTTCTAGTTGATTGGGAAGCTCTATCATTGTGTGATTATTAATTATCACCTTAAATTCTAGCTATATACACTACATGTTGAGAGAGCTCAACTCATCCTCATATAAAATAAAAACTCTTTCTAAATTATCAATTATCAATTATAATTTATTATTTCTGAATTTTATTAATTATTTCAATGAAAATTCATGTTTGTGTACCTTGTTAGCTTTGTCTTCTAGTTGAGTAGCATTGAAAACCCTAGAATATTTGTTCAATTTATAAAATTAATGGAATGCTTCTAAAAATAAAATATCAATGTATTATTTCCCAAATACTTGTTCAATTTTTAAAATTAATTGAATGCTTTTAAAAATAAAATATCAATGTATTATTTCGCGAAACTAATTTCTTACAATTATTCATCATCTTCTTAATGTATTTCATTGTAATGATATATTGTTTTTTTTTTCAATTTGATGTATTGTGGGTGTGTTTGACATGCCAACCATTTTCGCCAATGCCTATTCCATGGAATCAGCTTCTTATTCCAACTGAAGTTTTTCATCTTGACGAACATTAATACTTGTAGAAATATTTCTTTCCACTTCATATTAATAAAAATTAGATTTTATTTTTGTGAGGAATTAAGATCACTAATTGATCTGTCATCATCATAGCTTGACCAGGATTCATCAGAAGAGTCTTAATATAATTAATTATTACATGTTGTACCATTCATATTACCTTCATTATAAGATATCTCCCCATCAGATGTGATATTCTTCATCAGATTCCATGCCCATTTATTCTTCTTATTCTTCTATTTCTTGTATGAAATATCTATTTGAGGTTGTGAATTCATTTCCTAAAATATGTACTTCATAAAGACTCCCTTGGGTATTTTAGAGGTGACCTTTTCACTGATTCCAATTCATGTTCCCAGATTAGTGTGAATCAATAAGAGGGGGGTGGGGTTAATTAGTGATCCATTTTATCTTTTTACAAGCTTATTCTTTTCAATTAAACCACTGTGGTTGAGTAAAGTCTAAATCCACTCTACTTTTTTATCTCATCCTTACCTCAAAAGATTCTATCAATATAAAGGCACAAAACACAAGATTTATAAGATTATGTATAAATACTTACTCTTTATTGTGTTGATTGTTCTCCACAATATAGATTCTCTAGTATAATGGAATGAAAATTTACAATGGTTGATACAAAGTCATAGTGTATCTCTCTTGTGTCCCAGAGTTGGTTCTTTATACTACATATCACATTGTTACTAGAGTCTCACTAGCATGATCCAAAGTCTCACTAATGAGTTCTACTCTTATGTCTCATAGGATGCTCCTTGATTCATAGTCACATGAGATTATACCTTATTTTGATACACTTGATTCACTGTATACAGATATTATACTCTTCCCCTTATGAGCTTTCTGTGTAAAAAATTTCTTTTTACCACTTTAGTAAACTTCAACAGCTTTTGGTAAGGTCTTTTGCCCTCGAAAAATAATTCTGAGCACTTATTCTGATCAGTCCTCATTGCAACAATGATTGAGAAATTCATTCTTCTTATAATGAAGACCCAACCTCACTAATGTTTTTTCAAATGCTTCACACAATTTCTTTATGAATAAAAATATGGAACAATGATCATGGGTAATAATAGCTTTGTCAATATTCTTGAATTCTCAAAAAATGTTAACTTGGTTATATGATCTTTTGTAAATCATCTTGTCTTCAGTCTCTATTCAAATATACTTCATTAATGTATTTAATTAATCAAATGTTATTTTATTATGGTATCTCACTTAATTATTCTTCGTGCATTAGTTGCATGGACATCATTACTTCTTGCATTGGATGTCTGAATTTCTTCACAGACATGTGAATGGGAATGCATGAATTCATGGTGTATTCCCTTTCCTCTTGCAAACAAAAACCCCTTTTCTCCTTCTATTTCTTCTAGAATCCTTCTTCATAAGTTCACTCACATTATTGACTTTTTCATTCTTTTTATATTGTGTGTCATGAATTATCTTATGCATTTACATTCATTAACCCAGAATGGGTGTAGTCTATTGTGAAATGGAGTGCCTTTTGTCTACTTATCACATGGGAGTGTATGTATGAATTTACTACTCCTTCTCAGGAGTCCATTTCTTCATGAGTCCATATGACTCATGTATCTTCCTTGTGAAAGGGATGCACAGGTTTTCTACACACATTGGATTTGAAATAATTCTTCATGATACCTAGGTGGTTCAAGTTTCTTCCTTGCCAATTCACAACAGGGTTGTGGTGGCATCAATTGAGTACCAATGGGAACACCTTCATGAGAAATAGTGAGGATTTGAGAAAACCAAAAGCGTGATCGAGGTACTTCTTCACAGAGAGGGTGCATATTCTCTACATCTCAAGACACTTCATGAGTGAATAGAATTTTTTGAAGGCATTTGGATATCTACTCATCCATTGAGAAAAATAAATGAGGATTCTATATTTTTTGAAACATGAGAACTCATATATGTGAATGATATCAACCTCAATCATCTTGGAGCTCCTCCTTTTTGAGGAATAATAAATATTTATTTTATTCATTCAAATAACATGGGAAAAACTATGAAAATATATTCTTTTAATGACTGAGATACTTGGTATTGAAATATATAAACTATGGATAATGAAATGGCGTGAATCATGAGTTATTTCTTCGGAATGATTAATCCTTATTTTTGGTATGATCCTCCCATGCATGTGTCTATGAACAAAAGTAATTCATCTCTCTGAATGTTGAGTGTGTCCATAGAATTTTAATTTTTTCACGTACTACATGGGTTATTCATGTTTAATTAGATGCATGAAATTGTATTTTCATGAATGTTTTTGTGTCAACCATGTGATCCTTATGCATGAGGTTAGATCGACAATAGTTTTTAGAGTTCAATCAAGGAGGTTTGGTCATAGCTTCGGTCGTACAGTGGCATCAGGTGGTCGGGTGGTAGAAGAAAACAAAGTGGTCTCTCATCAGCCATTGGATCGGCTCCAATATGATACAAATGTAATTGATTAGATCGTGTGACGTAGGACAAGACATGGGGAAATTATTTCACATGGGAGAAGATGGACATCATGGATAACATCCATCTTTTTAAAACAGTGAGATGTATCAGCATTTCCATGTCCCATATCCATTTGGAAACATGGAAATCATTATATTTAAGTACAATGCAGCCTTGTCCCATCACCATATTAATCCTTCTCCCTCTACGGTAACTCCCCATACTATCATATATGTGGGTGAGTTCTATGCCAACCCATCACTTCCATCCACCATGTCGCCTAACATGGTGGTGCACTTTGCTGGCTCAAGTTCCCCTGTGGGTATGCTCTTATGTATGCCATGCAATCTTGACTACAGCATGTCCGCTGGTTGGTTGGTTGGGGAAATGCTCAGCTACCCACTGTATGGTGCGAGCATCTTTGGTGGCTAGCTGGTTGGAGGGAAAAGTGTTTTTATTTTTTAAAACACAATTATAAAAAAAATTATACATAAAATTGAATTAAACATTAAATTAACTACAAATAGAATTACAACCATTTCTTCCTCAACCATCAGTGATCTTCATCTTCTATTCTTTTTGGTACAATTCTTAAGCATTTAATAACAACACAATCATCTCATGTACTTCATAAAATACAAAAAAAAATTGGTTGGATCTTCTAAACTCAACATGCCAATAGGTATATAGTAGACTTCTTAAAATTTTGTAACAATATTTTCTTCATTGGCTCATGTATAGAAAATTATTATCAGTTCAATCAATCATCTTAATTAATAACATTGATAATATCCCAAGCATGGAATCCAATGATATGAATCAATAACAATTCTCCAATCATCATTTTCTATCTATGATCATCATCATATTTATAGTGATGAGATATTCTAATCTCACAGATCACCATTTCCAACCCACAATTATTGATAGAACTTGTAAACTAATTTAATTTATAATCAATGTGGGCTCTTCACTGAGTCAAAAACACTACTTCTAGAATTACCATATCAATCATCATTAAACCATCAATCATTACCTTTAAATACACATATTTACACAATATTTACTACAAATTAAACACTATTATAAATAGTTTTTTGAGGCTGATTGATTAGGATTATTTGCATAATTGTTTATGGATATTTTTTGTGATGATGAATTAATTGTTTTGGGTTTGGTGGTTTATATTTTTTAGGGTTAAGGTATTTGTGTTTTATGGGGATGAAGGTTTATGATTTTAATGTATGAGGTTTTAGGGTCTGTAGGTGTTAAGTGTTAATGGATTTTTGTGAATATTGGTTCCAGGTATTTGGGGAAATAGGGTTTATTATTTTTTGGGGCTTAGGGTCTTGGGGTTTTCTGTCTTAGAATTTAATGTTATAGAGGCTACAGTTTTTGGTGTTTTTGGGTCTGACAGTATAGTTTCTTTTGAGGAAATGGATTATAAAATTTTTGGGGTGGTGGGTTTATGGTTTTTCATATATTAGATTTTAGTGTTTTTTGGCGTTAGGGATTAGGGTTTATTTTTTATTAGTGTTAATTATTTTCTAGGATAATGGTATTGATTTATTTTGTGGAATGGTGGACTAATTTATTTAAGGCTATGATTTTATGGTTTTTATAGATGAGGGGTTACTAATTTCATGGGATTATTTTTATGGGGTATTTGGGGATGATGGTTTTGGGATTCATTGTTGATTAGAGTTTATGGTTTTCTGGGGATGAGAGTTGAATGTTTTTCATATATAATTTGTTTCTAATTTATTTCTCTATTTGTTTTGGGGTTTTTTTGAATTATGGTTTATAATTTTTCAGGGATGATGGATATGTTGTTTTAGAGATGGAGGGTTTAGGGTTTTCGTATGTAGGGGTTTAGGGTATTTATGGAATAAGATTATAGAATTTTTTTAATCGATGGTTTTGATTTTTCTTGGGACTGAGGGTTTAAAGTATTCGTGTGTGATAAATTAAGGATTTATGGGGCTGAGGTATTCAGGATTTAAGGCTCTAAGGGGATTGTGTTTTTGATGATGAGGGTTCATCGAATTTGTGGTTGAGGGATTATGGATATATGGGGTAGGTGGTTGAGGGGTATTCATATATTAAGGTTTATATCTTTTAGGGATGAAGGTTTAAGGATTTTTGGGGGATAATGTTTAATTATATTTATGGTATATAGTATAGGATTTTTTGGGGATGAATTTTTATGGATTCATAGTGATTATGCATTAGGTATTTTATGGTTTGAGTGTTTGGAGTTTATTTTTATTTACTGTTTAGTATTTTTGGGGATTAGTATTTAGGGTTTTTTGGGATGAGGTTATGGGATTTTTTCGGATGTGGTATTGGGATTTTTGGGATGATTGTTTCGATTTTTTGGGGGTTGTGTGATTTTGTTTTTTAGAGCTATGGGTTTTGGGTTTTTGGGATAAGGGATTAGCGTAAATGGGAATAAGGTTTCCATGATTGTTATGGCCAATGGTTTATGTTTTTTTGGGGGAATGGTGTTTAGTGCATTCTGGCATGAGGGTTTTGGGGTTTTGCTGATGAATATTTGTTGGATCATTGAAACGAGGTTGTTTCTATTTTTGAGGTTTAAGGTTTAGGTTTTTCATTGTATGAGGGTTTATGGTTTTTTTAGGGAAATTTGTTTAGGGGTCTTTTGGATGAGGGTTTAGTGTTTTTCACAACATAGTTTTGAATTTTTTTTGGGCATAGGATTAAGATTTTTTGGGGATGACTGTTATGGGAATTTTAGGGTTGTGGTTTGTGTTTTTATTTGGATGGTTATTATTGTTTATGGAAGCATGTTTATGGGTTTTTAGGGAATAAGGGTTTATTCGTTTTTTTGGATTATGGTTTAGAGTTTGATTGGCTCAGACGGTTTTGAGTAATGGGAACTGAGATTTTATAGTTTTTTTAGTGAGGGTATTGGGTTTCTGGGTGATGAGGTTGTTGAATTTATCTGGGATGAGGGTTTATAATTTCATTGGCTGAGGGTTTAGGGTTAATCCAAACAGTGAATTTAGGGATTTTAATGATGATTTTGGGATTTTTTTTGTTTTCTATTTTTGTGGATTTTGGGGCTCTGGGATTATGGTTTTTTTTATGAGGGCTTATGGATTTTTTGGGATGAGGGTTTATGGATTATTATAGTTTCATGTTAATGGAAATTACGGCCTCTGAGTTTATAATTTTTTTCCTATTGTTTAATTGTTTTGGTGTTTGAGGGATTAGAATTTCATTAGGAGAGAATTTAGTTTTTTTGAGGTCTGAGAAATTTTTTGAAATGTGGATTGAGGCTTTATGGTGATGAGGGTTTATGGGTTTTTAGGATGATGGATTTTGATTTTGGTGGGTTTTTTGTTCATTTTGTTTGTAATGTTTTTTTATGATCTTTTTTTTTAATTTGGGTTGAATGTTTTTTGGGGATTATGGATTAGGTTTTTGAGAAATGTGTTTTTAGGGTCCTTTATTACTGATGGTTTATAGATTTTTGGGGCTACATGTTTAGGGTATTTTGTGGCTGTATGATTAGTTGTATTATGGTTTATGATTTATTAGTTTTTATTGTGTGAGGGTTTAGTGTTTGGGGGATATGGGTTTATGGATTTTTGGGATAGGTGGTTTAGTCTTTTTAAGGCCATGATGTTAGGTTTTTCAGGATCAAGGGGTTAGTGTTTTTTGGGTCTGATGGTTTACAATCTTTTGGTTTTGAATATTTATTTTTTTTATGGATTATGATTTATTTTTTTATATCAAAGGGTATAATATTTTTGGGGGCTATGAGATTATGGTTATTTTTATTTACGGTTTATGGTTTTACAAGGATGAGGGAATGTGGTTTTCTTGGGATGATGGTTTTGGTTTTTATAGTGATGAGTGTTTAGGGGATTTTTGGCTGAGGATTCAGGATTTTTTGGGGGATGATAGTTTACGAATTATCACAGATGAGGGTTTATGGTTCTTGGAGTTTTGGGGTTTTGGGTTTTTTGGGGATGATTGTTTAGTTGTTTTTTGGGCTCATTGTATAGGTTTTATCATGGACGAGTAGATAATGTTCTTTATTTTTGAGGGTTGAGTGTTTTTTTGTTGATGAGGGTTGAGGGTTGAATGATTTGGGGGATAGGGGTTTATAATTATATTGGTAGGAGTGTTATTGTTTTATTGGGTGTGATTTTTTGGCATTTTTGGGGATTGGTGTTTCTTATCTTATTGTTTATGTATTTCTAGATTATTGGGATGAGGGTTGAGGGTTTTATGAGGATAATGGTTTAGTGTATTTTTGGGCTAGGCATTTAAGTTTTTTGGTGTTAAAGGATAATAATTTTTGGGAGATGAGGGTTAATGTATTATTTTTGATGAGGGTTTATTGAATTTTGGGTCTATTATTTTATGGTTTCATGAGGTATATTGTTTGGTATATTATAGGACCAAGGGTTCATGGATTTTTTAAAACAATTGTTTATGATTTTTGGGGAAGATGGATTAATATTTATTTTTTTTGACGGTTTATGGTTTTTTTGGGTGGAGTATTAAATATTTTATGAGGATCAAAGATGTTTGTGTTTTAGGGATGAGGGTTTAGGGTTTTATTTGGCTGTTGGAGTAAGGTTTTGGGGACTGAGAGTATACGGTATTTGGGTATTAGTGTTTAGGGTCTTTTTGGAATATTGTTTAGGATTTTTTGGGGATGCATTTTGAGATGTTTTTCAGGGGTGAGGGTTTAGAATTTTTTGGGAAAAATGGTTTTGGTTTTTTGGGGCTATGAGTTTATGGATTTTTTGGTTGACAATATGTGGTTTTTTCTGGCTGATGGTATAATTATTTTTTCAGTATTATGGATTAGTTTTCTCATTTTGTTGTGGGGGTTGGGATTTTTGGGTATAAGGTCTGAAGATTATAAGGTATAATGGTCGTATTATTTTTTGGGATGAGGGATGAATGTTTCATGGGGAATAGAAATTAAGGTTTTTTGGGGTGGAGGGATGTTTTTTTTGGAATTTATGGTTGAGGATTATTTTAGGATGTCTATTGAGTAATTTTAGGGTCTGAGGGTCAATGATATTCTATAGATAATGGTTGAGGGTTATTTATGGATGATTGTTTAGTAATTTTTCGGCTAAGGGTTGATAGTTTTCAATAGGTTGGATTTGAGGGTTTTTTGGATTAGGGTTTATTGTTTCATAAGGTGAGGTTTGGGGTTTTTTTTGGATGAGGGTTGAGTTTTTCTGAGGTTGGGGGTTGAATTTTTTTTGGGAATGTGGTATATTATTTTTTAGGTGTTAGGATGGAGGGATTTTTATGTATGAGTGTTTATTGGTATTTTGTGTAGATGGTTTAGTTAATTTGGGATGAGGGATGTGGTATTTTGTTGTTGATTTTTGCGGTTTTATTCTGGATAAGGGTTTATTAGGGCCTAGGGTTGAGTATTTTTGTAGAAAATGGTTGATGGTTTTTTTGTGTTGTTTGATGGTGATTTGTTGGGGAAGAATGTTGAGGTGTTTATGGTATTATGGTTTAGGGTTATTTGGTAATGATGGTCTATGGTTTTTAAGGGGTGAATGGTTGAGGATTTATTTGTAATGAGGGTTTTGGGGTGTTTATGGATGAGGATAGTGAGTATTTTGGTGATGTTAGTTGATGGATTTATAGGGATTATCGTATAGGGCATTATCATGATTTGGTTTGATGGGTTTTGGGGGAATGTGTTGAGGGTGCTGTTGGGCAATGGGTTTTCTTTTTTTTTTTGTCAATGATGGTTGATGGTTTTTTGGTAAGATAGTGGATGGTTTATGGTTTTATGGGGATAAGGGTATTGTGGGTTTTATGGGTGAGGGTTTAGGGTTTTTTGGGGAGGATGTTTTTGCATTTTTGGTGCCTAGTGTTTATGGTATTTTCGGAATGACTGTTTAGGGTTTTTAATGCTGATGGGTAAGGATTTTTAGGCGATGAGGTTTTAGGATTTTTTGTGGATTACAGTTTCCATTTTTTGGGGATAAGGAATTGGGGATTTATGATGATGAAAATTTTTGTTGTTTTTTGCGATAAGGGTTTGGGATTTTGGGTGAGGGTTTCAAGATTTGTTTGGAAAGACGGTTTGAGTTTATTTATTGGTAATATTTTGAAGAATATTATAGATAATGTATTATGGATTTTTGGAGGAAATTTTTTTTTATAGGCTGAATATTTAGGTTTTTAGGACCATAATTTTTAGGGTTTGTTTGTCTCTGGATTTCAGGTTTTATGGGATGGAAGGTTTTGTGATTTTTTAGGTTGGGGTTTGGGGTTTTATGGGGATAAGGGTTTGGGGTTTTCTAGGTCTCAGGGTTTCAGTTTTTTTTGGACAATGGTATGTGGTTTTTTGGGGATGTGGGTTTATGGTTTATTAGGGTTGAGGATTTGGTCACATTTGTGAGTTATGGAATAAATTTTTTTCGGATAGATATTTAGTTTTTATTTATGTTGAGGATTTGTTGTTTTTTGGAGTTGGGGATTTTTTGTTTTTTGGGTCTTTGGGTAAAATGTGTATTTATTATGGTTGATGGTATTTTGGTGTTGCGGAATGATGGTGTGTTTGTGATGAGGGTTGAGGGATTATTGGGGTTGAGGGTTTTATTTGGAAGAGGGTTGATTATATTTTTGGGAAATGGAATTAGAATGTTTTTGGGGGGTCATTATTTAGGGTATTTTGGGCTGACGGTTTAGGGGTTTTTAAGTATGAGTTTTTTCATTTTTTGGGTTGACAGATTTGGTTTTTATAAGGTGAGGTTTTATGATTTCATTGTGCTATGGGTATATGGTTTTTTCTTGTTGAGGGTATCGGTTTTTATGGTTGAATGCTTATTGTTTTTGGTGATATGGTTTTATTATTTTATTTGGTTAAGGTTTATGGTTTTGTGTGTGTAGAGATTAGAGATTTTTTCGTGCTAAGGTCTAAATTTTAGGGGTGGGTTATTTTATTAGGGATGATGGATTTGGGTTATTTGGGGATGAGTAGTTTGAGGTTTTTTAAGGAATTATTGATGTTTTATTGGGTATAGGTATTCAAGTTTTATGTAATTTTGGTATAAAATTTAATGGGGTTGGGGAATTGGGATTTTTTGGGGGATGAGTGTGTGGGGTTTTCTTCAGCTGAGGGGTTTGTGTATTTTCGGGCTGACTGATTAGTGATTGTTGTGGATGAGGGGTTACAATTTTTGGAGCTATCGGTTTAGGTCTGTGTTTGGGGAAATGTGTTTATATATTTTTTATATTTATTGTTTAGTATTTTAGGTATTATGGTTTATTTTATTGCGGGGGGGGGGGAGTGATTACTATCTTTTTGGGATTAGGGTTTTGGGTTTTTGGGGATTAGGGTATAATGTTTATTATTGGATGGGGGATTAGAGTTTTTTTGGATTGAAAATATGGGTTTTCTTTTGATAAGGTTGTATAGTTTTTATGGATGTGTGTATGGGATTTTGTGCGCCATAGGGTTTTGAGTATTTTGAGGATGTGGTTATAGGATTTATTGGGGATGAGGGTTTAGTATTTATTTTCTTCATGGGTTCGGTGTATTTAGTTGCAAAATAGAATATGGTTCTTAGTGATGAGGGTTTATATATTTTGAGGATAGAGGCTAGTTGTTTCTTAATTTCGAGGGTATTTATTTTATGGGTTGAGGTAATAATATATGGGGATTAGGGTATATTAATTTCCAAGGGAAATGGTTTTATGGTTTTTTCCTAGATGGTTTAAATTATTTGGGGCTAATTTGTTTTGTTTTATAATGAGGGTTTATAGTTTAGGGGGATGATAGTTTAGGGTTATAACAATGAGGTTACAAGTTATTTCGGGGATGTGGTTGTAGAGATTTTTTGGGATGGGGGTTAATGATTTTTTGGCCATTAGGGTTTATATGATTTTTGGATGAGGGTTTATAGTTATCTTGGTTATGGGGGTTTAGGGTTTTTTGGGGATGAGGCTTTGTTTTTTGGGGCTGTGGGTTTGGGATTTTATGGTGATTAGGGTGTAATGTATCTTGGGATTACTATTTATGTTTTTTGGGGTCTAAGATATTATCATTTTCTAGGGATTAACAATTAGATTTTCTCGATTTTATGGTTTTGTATTTTCATGGGGTGAGGGTTTATGGTTTCGTGGGGCTAAGGGTTCATGATTTTTTGGGGCTATGTGTATTTTGTTTTCTTGGGTTGAGGTTTTATGGATTTTTTGGATTAAATTTGTTTGGTGTTGTGTGTTTGGGATTTTATGTTAATGAGTTTATAGTGTTTTAATGTGACTTTTGGTGTCAGTTTTTTAGGGTTGAGGATTTTGGGGTTTTGAGGGCTGTGAATTTATAATTTTTTGGGGATGAGGGTTTGGGGTTTTTTTGGGGATTAGTGTTTTTCTGATATTTTTTCTTTTTTATTAATTATTTTTGGTGATGATGGTTTAGGGTTTTTGGAAATTATAGTTTATTTATTTTTAGTATGTGTCTTTAGGTTTTTCTTGGATTAGGGTTTAGGGTTTTTTAATGCTGAGGGTTTGGGTTTATTCTAGGATAAGGGCTTTAGGTTTTTAATTGTTGAGGATTTTGAGTTTTGGGTGTAAGGGGAAAGGGTTTTCTAGGGTTTTGGTTTTAGGATTTCTTGAGATAAGGGTTTATGGATATTTTGGGATCAAGTTATAGGTTTTTTAGGGATTAGGGATTATTATTTTCTAGGAATGGGGTGTACTATGTTTTTTCGGGAAGGATTTAGGGAATTTTGGGGCATATGGTTTACATTTTCTTAGAGAGGTGGATTTTATGGTTTTATGGAATAAGGGTTTAGGGACTTCATATGCTTATAGTTTTCAATTTTTTGGGGATGGTTGGTTATGGTTTGGTGGGGTTTGGGGTTTGGGGTTTAAGGTTTTTTAGGTGGGGGTTTGGGATGATCTAGGGACATGGGAATGGGGTTTTTGAGGTTTTAGGGATTTTAGTTTTAGAAGGATGTTCATTCCAAGATTTATATGGTTGAGGATATATAGTTTTATGGCTATGAGGGTTAAGGGTTTTATGGGGCTATGTATTTAGGGTCCTCTATGGATGAGAGTTTTTGGTTTACTGGGGTTGGGATTTGGGGATTTATGGCGATGATTTTTAATGGTTTTCAGGTGATTACAGTTTAGGGTTTTCTAGGACATAAGATTAATTTTTTTATAGGGAATATGGTATATCATTTTTATGGGGTGAGGTTTTATGGTTTTCATGGTATTTGAGTTTAGGGATTTCTAGAGCATGAGGTTTACATTTTTATAAAGAGGAAATATTAGGGTTTTTTATGGATGAAGGTTTGAGGAATACTAGGATTGATAGTTTGGGGTTTTTTTTATGGATGATGGTTTATGGGTATACATGGATGAGGTTTTTTGGTTTTCATGGGATGATTTTATAGGGTTTTCTATGGATGATGGTTTATGGTTTTCTAGGAATGAGTGTTTATGGTCTTATAATGGAGACGGTTATAGGTTTTCTACAGAAGACAGTTTCTGTTTTTTTGAGAACGAGGTTTACTATTTCAGGGGGATAAGGGTTAATATCTTTATGGGGATGAGGATTATTATTTCCATGTGATGATGTTTTATGGATTTCTAGGGATTAGGGTTTAGGGATTTCTATGGTAGACAGTTTATGTTTATCATTATCTAAGGGTTTAATGTTTTCTTGGGATAATGGATTATTATTCTATTTGGGATAAGGTTCATGGTTTTATGGGGTTTAGGGTATTTATTTTTCAAGTGTTATGTTATTGGGATATCTATGAATGTGGGTATTCTGTTCTATATGGTTTATTTTCTTGAGTTTTCATGGTTTTAGAGTTCTTGGAATTTTTGAGCTAATTTTTAGGTTTGTTTTAAGAAAATGGTTGAGGTTTTTCTGGGGTAAGGGTTTAGAATTATTTTGGGATGATTATTCAAGGTTTTCTATGGAAAATAATATATTTTTTCTATGGATAAGGATTTTTTGGGTAGATATTATTGGGTTGTCTTTTGATTAGGGTTTTGAGTTTTCTAGGCCTGGGGTTTTTTTCTAGATCTGAGGGTATAATGATTTCCTATGATGATACATAGTTTTGTTTGGGTTGATTATTTTGTGATTCTTTATGATGGTGGTCTAAGATTTTGTGCAGCCTAGGGATTTGTGTTTAATAAGGGAGAGTATTTTGGGTTTTGGGGGATGTTTGTCTTGGGTTTTTATTGGAGGAGGGATTAGTTTTTTGGGGGATTAAAATTCATGTTTTTTATGGATGGGTATACAGTGGTTTTTTTGGGATGAGGGTTCAAGGATTTATGGAGATAAGGGGATAGGGATTTTTCAGAAAAGTTAATATAAGGTTTTTGGGTTCAGGATTTAGTGTTTTATGGGGATGTGTTTATGGGAATTTATTCGATATATTGGTTTAGGTTCTTTGGGTTCTGAGGGTTCATGATTTTTTAGGGACTTCGAGTCTCACATTTTTTTGGGTTGAGGGTTGAAGTTATTTTAGGGATGAGTGTTCTATAATTCTTTTTAGGATGATGGTTCTATATATTATCTAAATTCGATTTCATGGTTTTTAGGGATGAGGGATAATGATTATTTTGAGATAAGGGTTTATGGTTTTTTATGGGATAAGTGTTTAATGATTTTTTTGGAATGATGATTTATGTTAAATCAGGGGTGAGTGTCTTGGATTATTGGGGAAGAGAGTTCAATATTTATTAGGTCTTTTTGATTGTGGTTTTATCAAATGAGGGTTGATTTTTTTTGGGGATGTGGGTATATCATTTTTTGGGAATGAGCGTTATAGTTTTTTTGGGATGATGTTTTTGGGGATTTTGGTGCTGTTGGATTATAGTTATTAAAGATAGAGGTTAATGGTTTTCTTGAGGGATTTTTTTGGGAAGGGGTTGAGGGTTTTGAGGTGCTGAGTATTTAGGGATTATTATGGTTGATGATTAATTATTTTTTGGTGGTAAGGGATTTGGGTTTTTGGGGGTTGAAGGGCTTTGTTTAATTTATCCTAAGGGTAATGATTATTTTAGGATGTGGGATTGTGATTTTTTGGGGATTAATGTTGATGTTTTTTTTTTGTAGAGGGTTTAGTATTTTTTTGGTTCATGAGGGTGGAGGGTTTTTTAGGGCTCAGTGTTGAGGGATTTTTTTTATTACAGGTTTGGTTTATTTTTGGGATTAGGGATAATGGTTTTTGGGGACGATGTTTTAGGGTATTTTTGGATGAGGGTTCAGGGTATTTTTTGAATGATTTTTTTTGGGGTTTTGGGATTATGGATCTTTTGGGTTGAGGATCTAGGGTGTTTTGGGCTAGTGGTTTAGTGTTTTTTGGGTAGAGCATTGAGGGACTATGGGGTTTTGTGTTAAAATATTTTTGGATATGTGGATAATGTATTTTTTTTTGGTGATTGATTATTGTTTTTTGGGTTTTGGGTTCAAGTTATCTTTTTAGGATAAGGCTTCCTAGTTTCTAGGGGAAGTGGGTTTAGGAATTTTTGGGTATAAGGGTACATGTATTTTTTTGGGATTAGATTTTGGGGTTTTTAGTTGGATAAGATTTTATGGTTTTTATGGAAAATGATCTACGGATTTTTGGGGATGAGGGTTTAGAATTTTTTTTACTAACCGTTTGGTTTTTTTTGAATCAGGGTTTTGTATTTTTTGAGGATGAGGGTATATGTTTTTTTTTGAATGAGGGTTAATGTGGTTTTGAGAGTATTTTTCTTGTTTTTTTTCATGAGGGTTTAGGGTTTCTTGGGGATGAGGATTAAGGATTTTTGGGATCTAACAGTTTATGTTTTTTTGGGATGAGGGTTTGTAGTTGTTTATGGATGAGTGTTTTCTGTTTTTTTGGGTAGTGGGAATAAGGATTTTGGGGTTATGGGTATAAGTTTTTTTATATATTTAGGTTTATGTTTTATTATGTATGAGGACTAGTTTTTGTGTGTGTAAGGGGTTTAGCTTTTCCAGGGATGAGGGTTTAATATATATATGTCATGCGATTTTTTCTGTTTTTTTTGAGGGATTAAGTTTTTTAGGGTTGAGGATGTAGGGTTTCTCTGGGGATGCGGTTTTAAGATGTTTTTGAAATTAAGGTTTATGTTCTTTTGATGTTGTTAGTCTATGGTTTTTTATCATGGTTTTGGGATATTTGGTGTATGTTTGATGATTTTTTTGGGATAAGGCTTTAGGGTTATTTGGGGATGGGGGTTTGTAGAATTTATGGGATGAGGGATTATATTTTTGGGGGCTTATGTTTGAAGTTTTATTGTGGATTTATTTGATGATGTTTTTGTGTATGAGATTTGTAGGTTTTTGTTGGGCTGAGGGTCTTGGGTTTTTTGGTTTTAAGGGTTTAGGGTTATCGGGGTTGAGGGTTTAGTCTATTTTTAGGGGTAGGTGATTATATATTTTTTGTATGAATGTATTGGGATAATTGGTCATATGTGTTTAGTTTTTCATGTATTATTTTCTAGTGTTATTTTAGTTTTTTTTTTGATGAGGATTTTGGTTTTTTGGGGATAAGTTTTTAGGGTTTTTGGGACTAAGAGTTTCTATTTTTTTTTTTGGATTGAGGGTTTACTATTTTTTTGGGTTAGGGTTTTGGTTTTCTAGGGATGAATGATTGGGTTTTTTGGGGGCTATGAGTTAAAGGATTTTTGGGAATAGGGTTTAGTGTTTTTTTGTGATGAGTGTTTATGGTTTCTTTATGATGATGGTATAGTGTTATTTGGGGATGAGTATTTAGGTTTTGGGAGAAGATAATTAAATTTTGTTTCGGGGTGAGGGTTTAGGATTTTCTGGCACTGAGGGTTTTTGTTTTTTTGGGAAGATTATTTATGGTTTTTGGGAAACATTGTTTATGTTTTTTTTGGGTAACATGGTTTTTGGTTTTTTGAGGATGATATGTAATTGTTTTTTAGGAGGAGGGTTTTAGTATATATGGGGATGAGGGTTTAGGATCTTCTATGGTAGAGGGATTAGAGAATTTTGGGGTAATGTTTAATGGTTGTCATGGTGAAGGTTTAGGGTTTTTTATGGTTATGGGATTTTTTTCGGGTCTGAGGGATTATGGTTATTTATGTAATAGGGGTTGGGGTTTTTTAGGGACGTAGTTTTGGGTTTTTTGGATATAAGGGTATATGTTTATTTGGGGTTGAGGGTTTAAGGAATTATTGGGGTGAGGGTTTACAATTTCATGGGGATGAAGGTTTAATGACTTTTGTCACAAATGTGTTTGGGGTTTTGGGACTGATTATATAGTTTTATTGGACATTAGGGATAAGTGTTTTTGGGGATGAGGGTTTTGGATTTTGGGGGATAAGAGTTTTTTATTTTTTAAGGATGGGGGATTATGGATATTGTGTAATAGGGTGTAGGGTTTGTTATGAATGTGTGTTTATAGTTATTTTGGGATGAGGGTTTAATGTTTTTTGGGATGAGGGTTGATTATTTTAGAGTTATGATGGTTTCAGGGTATTTGAGATGAAGTTTTATGATTTTGGAGGGCCGAGGGTTTAGGGTTATTTGGATTATAGAATATATGTTTAATGGGGATGGGGGTTTATGGTTTTTTATGGTTAGGGTTTATGGTTTTATTGAGAATAGGGGTTATGGTTTATTGGGTTGAGGGTTCAGTGTTTTTTTGGGACTGAGAGTAAGGGCTTGTTTAAAATAATTTATAGTGTTTTTTATATGTGATAGTTTATGGTTTTGTTGGATTAGTGAATAAGGTTTTGGGGGTTTGGGGGTTTTTGTTTTTTACTATTGAAGGTTTAAGTTTTTTGGGTTGTGGGTTCAGGGATTCGGGTTGTTGAGAGTTTTGGGTTTTCTAGGTCAGTGGGTGTTGGGTTTTTTTAGTGCAATGAGTTTTTCTATTTCTGGGGATGAGGGTTTTTGGGTTTTTGGGGATGTGTTTTATAGTTTTTTGGGGTTGAGGGATTAGAGTGTTTTTCTTTGAGGATTGAGTTTTTTTATGGGTTTATGGGTTTATGGTTTCTTGGGGATGTGGGTTTATGGAATTTTGGGTATGATGTATTTGGATTTTATGGGGATTTTGATTTAGTTATTTTTTGTAATGGGTGATTAGTGGTTTTTAAGGAATGATTTTTCAAGGTTTTTTGGGGAATTGAGTGTATGGTTTTGTGATAAGCTGTATTCTTTATTAATATTAGGGGTGTGGTTTTTTGGGGATGGGATTTGAGGGTTTTATGATGATGATGGATGTGGGTTTAATGGGGAATAGGACTTAGGGTTCATTGTGATGATGGTCGTTTTTTTTGGGGAAGATGGCTTTTGTTTTGTTTTTGTTATGGGTATGGGGTTTATTTGTGAATATATGTTTTGATTTTTGGGGGATATTATTTAAGGTTTTTTGGATATAATGGATTTGTTTTTCTAAGGGTAATGGACTATAATTAATTAAGTATTAGGGTTTATCTTTTGGGATATAAATTTTGGTGGATTTTAGGGTTGATTTTACAAGAATTTTTTCTTAGGGTTGGGGTATTATGGAGGTTAGTGAATCTATAATTTTATGGTGAGGTTTTTGTGAATTTTATGGGATTTTGGTTGGTTTAATTTTTTTCTGAGAGTTTTATGTTTATTTGGGATCAGGGATTGTATTTTTTTGGCTGAGGGTTGGGCGTTTTTGGCACTATGTTTTGTGTTTTTTTGGATGATTTTTTCAATTTTATTGGGAATGTGGGTTTCATATTTTTTGTGGATGTGGTTTGGGGATATTTGGGGCTTGAGGTTTGGGTGTTTTAGGGGATTATGATTTTTGGTTTTTTTGGGGATTATGATTTATGGTTTTTAGAGATGAGGGTTTCAGGAATTTTTTTCTGATGGTTTTTTTTTGGGATGTGATGTGGGGTTTTTTGGTAATGGGTCTTGGGTGTTTTTTTGGGATGAGGCTTGGAGGGTTTTTTTGGGATGATGTTTGGGTATTGTTTGTGAAGGATGGATGGGGTTTCGGGTTTTGATGATTGGTGTTTTTTTGGTAGATTAGTGTTCTCTTTTTTGTGGGGTCGAGGGTTGTGGTTTTTTAGGGGATGAGGATATTTGTTTTATTAGTAATGATGGTAAGGGGTTTGGGGGATATTTATTGAGGGATTTTACGGATGGTTTTAATGGATTACTTCGAGATGAGGTTTCAGGTATATTTAGGGATGAAAGTAGATGTTATATTTGGAATGATGTTTGAGGGTTTTTTAGGTTGAGGGTTTAAGGTTTTTTGGGGGTAATGTTTTGTGGTTTTTTGGGATGAGGGTTGAGTGTTTTGGGGGATAAGGGTTCAAAGAATATTGGGGTTTAGGTATGATGGATTATTGTGAACAAGAATTTATGGTTTATTGGGGTTTAGTGTGGTGGGATTTTTTTGTCCTAGGGGATGAGGTTTTTTTGGTGCTAAGGGTTGAATTTTTTTAGGGATGAGTATTTTGTGATTTTTTTGGATGAGGAATTAATTTATTGGAATGTGGGTTTAGGGATTTTTTGGGGTGAGGGTATAAGATTTTGGGAATTAGTGTTACGGTTTTTTATTAGAAGGGGGTTTAATGTTTTTTTGGGTAAAATGGTTTTGGTTATCATGGGGATGAGAATTTAGTGTTATTTGGGGCAAATTTTTGTGTGTTTTATGTGGATAGGGGTTTTGGATTTTTTGTAATGTGGGTTTAAGGATATTTGAGGATGTTTGTTTAGGGTTATTTGTGGCTATGGTTATATATACTTATTTTTAGACGAGGCTCTAGAATTGTTTATTTTTAACTGATTAGGGTTTTTTAGAGATATTTGTTTCAAATTTTTGTGCGATGATACTTTATGTTTTTTGGGGCTGGGAGTTTATGGTTTTTTGGGCCTAACATTTCATTAATTTTTCAAGATAAATGATTCGAGATTTTGGGATGTGAGAATATGGATATATGGGGATGAGGTTTTTGGGATATTTTTGGGGATATGGTTTTAGGGATTTTGGGTACTACGAGTACATGGATTGTTGGGGCATATGGACTTTTGTTTTCTATGGTTGATGGTTTTGGGTTTTTTTCAAGGATTGGGTTTAGTGTTTAATTAGTACAGTTTGATTAGTGTTTTTTGAAGATGAGGGTGGATAATTTTTATGGATGAGAGTTTAGAGTTTTTTTGTCCTATATGTGTATGGTTATTAGGGAAATGCATTATTGGATTTTGTTAATGAGGGTTTAGTGTCTTTTTGGTTGTGGTTTTAGGGTTTTTTGAACCCATGATTTATGGGTTTTTGTGGAACATGGTTTAGTGGTTTTTTATTATTATGGTTTATATTATATTGGGTATGGGGTTTTAGGGTTCTTTGGTGATTATAGATTTGGGTCTTGGGTTCTATTTTTTGATGGTTATTTTTGGATGACTGTTTTGTTTTTATTGGGGTTGAGGGTCAGTGAATATTTTGTGATCTAGGGTTTAGTGATTATTGGGCGAATTGGTTTAGTGCGTTCTTGGATGTTGTTTTAGGGTTTTTGGGGTTGCGGGTTTATCTTTTTTTGGGAATAGGGTTTAGGGTTTTTGGTGATGATGGTTTAGGTTTTATTAGGGTCGATGGATTAGTGTTCTTTTCAGCTTACCGTTCAGTGGTTTTTTGGGGATGAGTTTTTAGGGGTTTTGGGGGATGATAATTGAGGGTTTTGGGGGCTGAGGGTTGACTGTCTTTTGGGTAACCAATATGAGTTATTTTGAGGTAAATGTTTTGAATTTTTTAGGGCTGAGTTTATATAGATTTTTGGGTATTATGGATGAGGCTTTTTTTAATATGATTGTTTTTTCATGATTAAGGTAGAGAGTTTTCATGGAATATTGGTAAAGGAATTATAGTGTCAGTGGGTCTTGTTATTTGTGGGTAAGGGTTTTGGTTTTTTATTTCTACAGTTTTTGATTTATTTGGGGATGGTTTGGTGTTTCTTTAGGGATGGTGGTTTATGGTTTCTTGAGGATAGTGGTTTATGATTTTTTTATCTTTTAGTTTTTTTGTTGAAGAATGTTTTGGGATTATTGTTCTTGTGGGATTAGGGTTTTGAGGGTCAAGGATTGTGTTTATTTGGGAGTAAGAGATTATGTATTATTTTAGATGATGGTTTTTTTATAAGTTGAAGTGTTTATGTTTTATTGGGAAAGAGTGTTTATGGTTTTTGGGGATGAGATTTTTATGTCATTTGGGCATGAGGTTTTAGGGATTTTGGGGGGTGAAGGATTAGAGGTTTTTTGTGGCAATGGATTTTGGGTTTTTTTAGGGATAACCATTTTGGGTTTTTGGGGTTGTGGTTTTAGATATTTTTTTGGATCAGTGATAATCAGTATTTGGGATTGTGTTTGTAGGGAATTATGGTGATTAGGGATTCATAATTTTTTCTATTGAGGGCTTTGGAACATTTTGGGTTTAGGGTATTCTTATGGTTGAAGGATTAGTGTTTTTGGGGAGTGAGGATTATTTGTTATTTTTTGGAGAGGGTTTAATTATTTTTTGCCATGTGGTCAACATTTTTGGAATTTTGTGTTTAGGGTTGCTTGGTGATGAGGGTTAGGGGTTATTAGTGGATCTGTGTTTTATCAATTTTATTGTTGAGTGTTTATTGTTTTCTGGAGCTATAGGATGAGTTTTTTTTTTGGGGAAAATCATTTTTGTTTATTTTGTGAGAGTTAAGAAATTTATAAGACTAATTAGATTTAAATTTTTTGGATAAGGGATTAGGGTTTTTTGGTTGGGGGTTCTGGTTTTTTTGTTGTCTAGGTTGTAGGTTTTTCTAGGGTGGGGGGTTTAAGTTTTATTTGGGGTGATTGTTTTATATTTTTTTGGGATGAGGGTTTGGGGTCTTGTTTTTATGGGGTTCTATATTTTATGGGGATGATTGTTTAGGTTTTTTGGTATTTTGTGTTTTGAGTTAGTTAGGCTAGTTATTACATGTCTTTTAGTGGTGAGGTTTTTGGGTTTTTTGGATTTAGGGATGAGTTTTTTGGAGATGAAGTCTATTGGTTTTTGCATAATGAGGGATGTGGTTTTTTTGGGTCTTTAGGTTTGTTTATTTGTGGATTAGGGCTCAAGGATTATTGGGAGTGAGTGTTGAGGGGATTTTTTGGGGCTGATGTTTGGTTGTTTTTTCGGGATGGGGGATGAGTATTTTTTGAGTCTAGGGATTGATGATTTTTTATTGTCTACGGTTAGGAGTTTTCTATTTTTATTGGTTTATATTATTTCTTGGATGAGGTTTTATGGTGTTTGGGTACTATAAGTTTTGGGATTATGGGGACGAGTGTTTAGGGTTTTCTTTGAGATGAGGGTTTTTAATTATTTTGTGTATGAGTGTTTTTGATTTCTTAGGGAAGAGGATTTGGATTTATTTTTGAAATGGGAATATGGTTTTTTGTGCCTATGTATTGAGGATAATGTCTAGGTTATTTTTTAGGGTTTTTAGGTGATGTGGGTTTTGTTTTTTTTGGGATTATTTGTTTAGTTTTTTAAGGTAGGAGTTTTTAATGGTGAGGTATTAAGGATTCATGGAGTGAGGGTTTAGGGTTATTGAGGCTAAGAGTTATAGATATATTGTCACGACCCGCCCTCGGGGTCCGTGTCGTGACTACCCCAAGCCCGCCTTCCATAGGCCAGGGGCTGGCGACTAGCACCAAGGCGTAAATCCCGGTAAAAAGGGAAGGCATTTCCTTTGTAAAGTAAACAAACACCACAGAATAAGCAAGCGGAAAGTAAATACTAAAACCAAAGCAGAGTACAACTGAAAGGGAAAACAGCAACTGAAAAGAAAAAGCCGCTACTCCGAGCTGTCCACTGGAAATCCCACCTGAAGGGTGGGTACAGATAGCTCCTCTGCTCCACGGGTTCCGCCGTCCGCTCCGAGCACGTCCCGCCTAGTGGTCCACCTCCGGGTACCGTCCCGCTCTGCAAGCCTCAGCAAAGGTCAACGTTGTCCGTCGTCTGCAACCCACACAACGTAGTGCGGGCAAAGCCCGTGCAGGGGAGAGTATAAGCTACTCAGTAGGGACCCCGAGACCCCTGAAGGTCTCTCAAATCCACAAAGGATAAACCACGAAGAAAGGTACAATCACGAAGTAACAACCGACACTGCTTAGGTATATGCCTATACATATACCTAAGTCATCAATTCAATTACGCTCCAACCTCCGAGCCCAAGTACAACTCAGTCCACACAGGAAAGTAAACGTATTCCACACAGGAAAGCAATACGTAATCCACATAGGATAGCACAACACATTCCACACAAGAAAGCAACAGGATTCAGCTCACACAGGTATACTTCTTCAAAGGTCGATAAAGATGATCTCTGATCCATCTAAGTCGTCGGACCCACGAAGGATCGATAGGTAACTAACCCCCGCAAAGACCCACACAGGATCGGGCCCACACAGGACCTGTAGGCGCTGGTTCACACAGGACCGCTGAGCGCAAAGACCCACACAGGATCGGACCCACACAGGATCGGGCCCACACAGGACCTGTAGCACTGATCTACGTAGGATCGCTGAGTGTTGTAGTCGTCGTCGTCGAATCCACACAGGATCGGGCCCACACAGGACCTGTAGCACTGATCCACGTAGGATCGCTGAGTGCTGTAGTGGTCGTCGTCGAATCCACACAGGATCTCTGTACTGTCGTCGTCGCAGTCACAGTAGCAGTAGTAGCAGTAGTAGTCACAGTAACAGTCACAGCCAGCACTAGGGTTCCCGCACACAGCAAGCTCGTTCAGAGGGTCCGCTCCATGAGCCGAGAGGCTGATACATCAACTGTCACAAAGTCCAGAGTTGATGTATCCAAAAGTTCTGTATCGTCAACAGGAACTCAACGCAACAGACGGCGCGTCGATCGGACGCCCGGTCTGAGAGTTATTGGCATTATCGTCCCCGGGGCCCGGTTGGTTTTTAAGGTAAAACCAACCCGACCGTACTCCACCTGCATCCAAACCATGGGCGGAGTATGCCAAAAGATCCGTCTCACTAAGAGGAACACAACGAAGCTGACGGCACATCGATCGGACGTCCGTAGCTCAAGATATGAGCATTTCTGCTCCGAAGGCCCGGTTGGTTTCGTGAACGAACCAACCCGGCCGAACTCAAAGTAATCAGAAACCTTGAGTGCGATATACCGAAACGACCGTCTCGATCCAAGGATCGCGTTGCCGTAGACGGTTCGTCAATCGGAGGTCCGTGGCTCATGTTATGGCCAAAAGACCGAATCTGATCCGAAACGGGGGAGTCCGGGTCCGGGCCGACCCGACCCGGCCGGCCGGCGCGGCGGCCTGGCGCCGCACGGAGGCAGCGCGGGGGGAATCAATCCCCCGCTGATTGGGATGACGGCGCGGCTATATGCCGCGCCCCTTTTTGCAAACCCCCCCCCCCCCCGCCACGTGGGGGGCTTGATTGGCAGGAAACGGGGGGCAAAGCCCCCCTCTTGATTGAGAGGGGCGGCGCGGCATAGCCGCACCATTTGTAAAAAAACGGGGCCCACGTGGGGGCCGGCTTGGAGAAAAACCGGGGGGCTGCTACCCCCCCCCCCCCCCCTTCATGGAAACCGCCCCCCTCTTTATAAGGGGGGTTTTTAGAGCTGGCCGGGGGATTAATTTCCCCCGGTTTATTACCATCCGGCCGGCCAGCTGGCCGGCCGGTTTTCTCCAACAGGACCGGAAAATCCGGTCCCCTCTTCGGCTTCTAACGCCGGCGGCCCGGCCGCCGGTCTTCTCATTCCGCCGCGGCCCAGAACCGGCCGCGGTGTTCGTCGTCCGGCGCGGTGCGACGGCACCGCGCCCCTCCGCCGCGCCTTCGATTCCCCTTGATGCGGCGCGGCGGCGTCGCGTTCTTGAAGATTCTTCCATGGCGCGCGTGCGACGGCGTTGCGCAAGATAAACATACAATTATCCGCGTGGTGCGACGGCACCACGCCACCTTGCTTCCACCCACAAGATAAAACAACATGAACGATGGAGGGGGTTCGGCCGTGTTCATGCGGTCCGGCCCCCCCTCATGTTAAATAATAACACAACTTAAAATATTCAATTACCTCACGTTAGACATGCTAGATCCACGATCAAGAATGAAATAATTAAACAATAAATCAACAACCGCTACCTCGGGTATAGGTTCGAAGATTTGACAACATCCCGTGGAAGACAACGTCGCGGAGGTCGGGCGTCGCGGTCGTCGTTCGTCAAATCCGATGACGAAGAGGTGCGTCCGATGTGATACGTCGTTGGCAAATCTTCGTATGCCGACGAAGGGAATCCGAGGAGGAAGCGGCGTTCCCTCTCGTTGACACGGAAGACGAAGAAGAGCGGAGCGACGTTCTTCGTCGGAACTTGAGCGTTCTTCGTCGGAACTTGAAGATGAAGGAGAAGCTCTCAAAATCCTCTCAAGAACAAAGGAAACGAACCCAACAAAATAGAATAAGCTTAAGATTATTTTATTACACAACCCTCCTCTTAGAATTTCAAAGGTTTGAAATTTAAATTAACCCTCTTCAATTAATTAAGTCAAGTTGTCAACATTAATTGAAATGGGTTAAAGGGGAGGTTTTGAGAGAATTTGAGGAGTTGGGGTTCGTGTGGGCCCCACCACACTTAATCCTCCCAAGGGAGGTTAAGTGGATGTGGGTCCCACTCCCAACTCCCTCTGGTAGGATTTATCTAGTTAAAATAAAATTTGTTATTCACAAATTTTATTTAACTTAAACTAAAAACCCAAAAACTAACTTTCAACCCGCAACAAACGCAACATCCAAAAAGGTCTCTTTTAGCGAAAATCGGCGCTGCGAGTTCATCGGTGCCCTCGGATTTCAATTTCGATCACCGGATCAAAAGTTAGGAAATCCCGCTCGTTCGTTCACAGAACGTACCCGAGCCAAACTTCGGAAATTAATTCCGGGCACTCCGGGCCTCGGAATCAGGTGTTGTCTAAAACCGCGCTCTTGTAATATTCTAAAGAAAATTATGAAAAAAAATTTCCCTTGAATTTTACGGGTCTTTACATTACTCCCACCTCAGGGCTTTACGTGCCCGTAAAGATACATCAAAAACTAGGGAAACAAATGAGGGTACTGAGCACGCATCTGAGCCTCCCGCTCCCATGTGCTCTCCTGGAGATTCCCGTGCTGCCATCTGATGCGCACAAGAGGAATCGATCGCCCACGCTGGACCCGCTCCTGTCAATCCTCTATCTCCACTAGGACCTCCGTAAAAGTCACCCCATCGTCAACGTCAATCTCCCTATGATCAATGATGTGCGTCGGGTCGTGCACGTATCTCCTCAGCTGAGACACGTGGAAAACGTCGTGCACCCGGTGCAACTGAGGTGGTAGAGCCAGGCGATAAGCCACCTCACCAATCTTGCTGAGAATCTGGAAGGGTCCGATGAAGCACGGAGATAACTTGCCGCCTCGTCCAAATCTCCGAATACCACGTCGAGGTGAGACCCGCAAGAAGACGTGGTCGCCATCCTCGAACTCTAGTGGCCTCCGCCTCCTGTCAGCATATGACTTCTGCCGGCTCTGAGCTGTCCTCATCCGCTCCTGGATGACCTGGACCTTCTCTGTCGTGGCCTAGACCATCTCCGGTCCCACAAGAGCTGCAAGATTTCTTCTTTTCCGAAAAGAGAAATCTAGTCTCATCCCCTGGATTAACCACATTCTTCACCTAATACAGTCCATCCTAACATGGATGATACTAATCCATACCCAGGATGACGTCGTAAGGCCTCGACGCTACTACTAAGAGATCCAACCATTACTCTCGCCTCCAAGGGTTGAGTCACACTGTCGGCATCAGTGTGTGGTAATTGGGTCTCCTCCAGTAGATGTCTCACAAGTGAGGGTCAAGTCAACAGCCAAAACTGGAACCTCTTAGTAACATCACGAAAGAGGACAGGAACGAAAATATCACAAAGGTATGCGTCTTTTATTATTGCAGCTCATAATACAAGATGCTACACAAAAGAAACAAGGAACCAGAAGTACAAGGATGTATCCACTAGTTCTGCTCTTGTCCATCGGCTCCCAGAGCTCCATGATCGTAAGCTTCAGTTGCCTGAAGCTATGTTCTCCCCTGAGGTCGGGGTGGACCTCCTGGTGGTGGTGGTGGTAGAGCCTCAAAGCGTCGCCCACCACCTGCTGCTCGACCAGTTCCTCTGCCTCGTCCGCCTCCTCCCTGCGGACCGCCACGGTCGAACCTCTGCTTCTGCCTAGGTGGTTCTTCAACCGTCTGCTGCTCCTCTGCATGGCGGGTCGAGCAGTCACGAGCCATGTGGCCTTGCCCGCCGCATGCGTAGCACTGTCTTCCACTTGAAAGACTGGCTCCGGGCTGCGTGCCCCGCACTGCTGAGCTAGTGTCCTGAGGTCGTCTGCCCGAAGGTCTGGTCTGTCTGGACCCCTGAGTCATCCGTCGACTGACTGCTGCAGATGACTCTGCCACGTGCCGCCCTGCGGGGGGTCGCTGCGCTGGTGTAGACTCAGCAAGGAAGCTCTCGATCAGAAGGGCCCGCTCCAGTACTCCTGTCTGAGTCGGTATGCTGAGGGAGATCAGTGATGCCCTGATCTCGTGTCTCAAACCCTGCTCGAAGGTCCGGGCCCGGAAGAATGGGTCCCGTACCATGTCGGTCGAGTAGCGCGAGAGATCGGTAAATCTCGCCGAGTACTGAGCGACCGTCATGCTGCCCTGCCGCAGCTGTAGAAGCTCTTGGATACGCACCGCACGAAGGGTGGCTGGGACAAACTCCGAGCGGAAGAGGCTCTCAAAGTCCGTCCAAATAAGAGATGCCTCATCGTGCACCTGGAGAATCAAGCTCCACCATCGTCCTGCTTCTGCGTGTAGTAGGCTCGCAGCGAGGATCACCATGAGGTCTGCTAGTGTCCTCACTAGCCTAAACACTCGAACCACTGCCTCCAGCCAGTCCTCTGTTGCCTGGGGATCCGTCTCCACGCGAAACCTGGGCGGTCGCTGGCGCTGAAACTCATGCAGTGCGCTGAGGCGACGTGCATCGTCAGCGGCTGGCGCTGGAAGCATCGGTGGCTCGACGGGTAGAGCTACCGCCGGTGCCACTGCTGACAAAGGGCCCTGCACCGAGGCCTCGTCGCTCGGTGGGCTGTCGTCACACTCAACTCTCGGAACCCTAGCTGGCTGCCGTCGTGGGGTCATCCTGAAAGGAAACAGGTGCGCCACAGTCAAACAGTATACCTGGTGAGCTGACACAAAGAAATCACAAAGAAAACTTTGAAACACACACACAATCAATGTTTTCGTGCATTAAGTCGGAAATCAGAAGTCAGGGTCCTGGTGTATGGATACGTCGGCCGCCGCACCAACACTGGACTCCCTGGACTGATAACCACACTCAATACGCTAAACATTATTGCTTCACATAGAAAAGATCAGAGTTTGCGGTAGAACCGAACTCCTCTGATACCAATTTGTCACGACCCGCCCTCGGGGTCCGTGTCGTGACTACCCCAATCCCGCCTTCCATAGGCCAGGGGCTGGCGACTAGAACCAAGGCGTAAATCCCGGTAAAAAGGGAAGGCATTGCGTTTGTAAAGTAAACAAACACCACAGAGTAAGCAAGCGGAAAGTAAATACTAAACCAAAGCAGAGTACAACTGAAAGGGAAAACAGCAACTGAAAAGAAAAAGCCGCTACTCCGAGCTGTCCACTGGAAATACCACCTGACGGGTGGGTACAGATAGCTCCTCCGCTCCATGGGTTCCGCCGTCCGCTCCGAGCACGTCCCGCCCAGTGGTCCACCTCCGGGTACCGTCCCGCTCTGCAAGCCTCAGCAAAGGTCAACGCTGTCCGTCGTCTGCAACCAACACAACGTACTGCGGGAAAATCCCGTGCAGGGGTGAGTATAAGCTACTCAGTAGGGACCCCGAGACCCCTGAAGGTCTCTCAAATCCACAAAGGATAAACCCCGAAGAATGGTACAATCACGAAGTAACAACCGACACTGCTTAGGTATATGCCCATACATATACCTAAGTCATCAATTCAATTACGCTCCAACCTCCGAGCCCATGTACAACTCAGTACACACAGGAAAGTAAACGTATTCCACACAGGAAAGCAATACGTAATCCACACAGGATAGCACAAAACATTCCACACAGGAAAGCAACAGGATTCATCTCACACAGGTATACTTCTTCAAAGGTCGATAAAGATGATCTCTGATCCATCTAAGTCGTCGGACCCACGAAGGATCGATAGGTAACTAACCCCCGCAAAGACCCACAAAGGATCGGGCCCACACAGGACATGTAGGCGCTGGTTCACACAGGACCACTGAGCGAAAAGACCCACACAGGATCGGACCCACACAGGATCGGGCCCACACAGGACCTGTAGCACTGATCCACGTAGGATCGCTGAGTGTTGTAGTCGTCGTCGTCGAATCCACACAGGATTGGGCCCACACAGGACCTGTAGCACTGATCCACATAGGATCGCTGAGTGCTGTAGTCGTCGTCGTCGAATCGACACAGGATCTCTGTACTGTCGTCGTCGCAGTCACAGTAGCAGTAGTAGCAGTAGTAGTCACAGTAACAGTCGCAGCAATCACTAGGGTTCCCGCACACAGCAAGCTCATTCGGAGGGTCCGCTCCACGAGCCGAGAGGCTGATACATCAACTGTCACAAAGTCCAGATTTGATGTATCCAAAAGTTTCGTATCGTCAACAGGAACTCAACGCAACAGACGGCGCGTCGATCGGACGCCCGGTCTGAGAGTTATTGGCATTATCGTCCCCGGGGCCCGGTTGGTTTTTAAGGTAAAACCAACCCGACCGTACTCCACCTGCGTCCAAACCTCGGGCGGAGTATGCCAAAAGATCCGTCTCACTAAGAGGAACACAACGAAGCTGACGGCACGTCGATCGACCGTCCGTAGCTCAAGATATGAGCATTTCCGCTCCGAAGGCCTGGTTGGTTTCGTGAACGAACCAACCCGGCCGAACTCAAAGTAATCCGAAACCTTGAGTGCGATATACCGAAACGATCGTCCTTATCCAAGGATTGCGTTTCCGCAGACGGTTCGTCAATCGGAGGTCCGTGGCTCAAGTTATGTCCAAAAGACCGAATCTGATCCGAAACGGGGGAGTCCGGGTCCGGGCCGACCCGGCCCGGCGCGGCGGCCTGGCGCCGCACAGAGGCAGCGCGGGGGGAATCAAACCCCCGCTGATTGGGATGACGGCGCGGCTATATGCCGCGCCCCTTTTTTCAAACCCCCCCCCCCCCCCTCGTGGGGGGCTTGATTGGCAGGAAACGGGGGGCAAAGCCCCCCGCTTGATTGAGAGGGGCGGCGCGGCATAGCCGCGCCCTTTGTAAAAAAAATGGCCCCCACGTGGGGGCCGGCTTGGAGAAAAACCGGGGGCTGCTGCCCCCCCCCCCCTTCATGGAAACCGCCCCCCTCTTTATGAGGGGGGTTTTTAGTACTGGCCGGGGGATTAATTTCCCCCGGTTTATTACCATCCGGCCGGCCAGCTGGCCCGCCGGTTGTCTCCAACGGGACCGGAAAATCCGGTCCCCTCTTCGGCTTCTGACGCCGGCGGCCCGGACGCCGGTCTTCTCATTCCGCCGCGGCCCGGAACCGGCCGCGGTGTTCGTCGTCCGGCGCGGTGCGACGGCACCACGCCCCTCCGTCGCGCCTTCGATTCCCCTTGATGCGGCGCAGCGGCGTCGCGTTCTTGAAGATTCTTCCATGGCGCGCACGCGACGGTGTTGCACAAGATAAACATACAATTATCCGCGTGGTGCGACGGCACCACGCCACCTTGCTTCCACCCGCAAGATAAAACAACATGAACGATGGAGGGGGTTCGGCCGTGTTCATGCGGTCCGACCCCCCCTCACGTTAAATAATAACACAACTTAAAATATTCAATTGCCTCACATTAGACATGCTAGATCCACGATCAAGAATGAAATAATTAAACAATAAATCAACAACCCCTACCTCGGGTATAGGTTCGAAGATTTGACAACGTCCCGCGGAAGACAACGTCGCGGAGGTCGGGCGTCGCGGTCGTCGTTCGTCAAATCCGATGACGAAGAGTTGTGTCCGATGTGATACGTCGTTGGAGAATCTTCGTATGCCGACGAAGGGAATCCGAGGAGGAAGCGGCGTTCCCTCTCGTTGACACGGAAGACGAAGAAGAGCGGAGCGACGTTCTTCGTCGCAACTTGAGCGTTCTTCGTCAAGTTGAGCGTTCTTCGTCGGAACTTGAAGATGAAGGCGAAGCTCTCAAAATCCTCTCAAGAACAAAGGAAACCAACCCAACAAAATAAAATAAGCTTAATCTTATTTTATTACACAACCCTCCTCTTAGAATTTCAAAGGTTTGAAATTTAAATTAACCCTCTTCAATTAATTAAGTCAAGTTGTCAACATTAATTGAAATGGGTTAAAGGGGAGGTTTTGAGAGAATTTGAGGAGTTGGGGTTCGTGTGGGCCCCACCACACTTAATCCTCCCAAGGGAGGTTAAGTGGATGTGGGTCCCACTCCCAACTCCCTTTGGTAGGATTTATCTAGTTAAAATAAAATTTGTTCTTCACAAATTTTATTTAACTTAAACTAAAAACCCAAAAACTAACTTTCAACCCGCAACAAACGCAACTTCCGAAAAGGTCTCTTTAAGCGAAAATCGGCGCTGCGAGTTCATCGGTGCCCTCAGATTTCAATTCCGAGCACCGGATCAAAAGTTAGGAAATCCCGCTCGTTCGTTCACTGGACGTACCCGAGCCAAACTTCGGAAATTAATTCCGGGCACTCCGGGCCTCGGAATCAGGTGCCGTCTGAAACCACGCTCTTGTAAAATTTTAAAGAAAATTAAGAAAAAAAATTTCCCTTCAATTTTACGGGTCTTTACATATATGGGGCTGAGTGATTAGGTTTTTAGTTTTTTTGGATTTTGGTGATTATTGTTTAGGGTTGTTTAAGGATGATGAGTTTTTTTGGGCTGAGGATTTAGGGTTTTTTGTGGATGAGTGTTGAGGTGTTTTTGGGCCTATGGTTTATGATTTATTTTGTAATAAGGGTATAGGGTTTTCTATTTTTTGTATTGAGGGTTTATGGAGGAAGAGGTTGAGGGTTTAATTGGGTTGTGTATTTAATGCTTTTAGGGTATGATGGTTCATGTTTTTTAGGGCTGAGGGATGAGGTGTATTTTGTGCTAATGGTTTTTTGGTTTTCATGGATTTGGGACTAGTTTTTTTGGGATAAGGTTTTAGGGTATTTTTTCAGATGTGTTTTTTATGGTGTAGGGATTTAGGGTTTTGGGTTTTTGTGGGTATGAGGATTTAAGGTTTTCGATGGATGAGGGAATTCACTTTATTAAAGATGAGGGTTTAGGGTTTTTTTAGGTATACGAGTTTTGTGTTTGTTGGGGTTGTTGTTTTTTCTTAGTTTGGGTTAAGAATTGATGATATTGTTCGACCAATTATTCAAGTTATTTTTTTTGTGGGTATATGGGTTTTTCTGACTGAGAGTTAGAGTTTATGGGTATTAGGGTCTGTAGTTTTTTTGGTTGAGGGTTCAGCGATTGTGGGGATGTGATTTTAGGACTTTTTTGGTATGTGGGTTTTTTGTAATTTTGGGTTAATGGTTTAGGTTTATTGGGACATGGGTTTAGGGTTTTTGCGAATATGGTTTTATTGTTATTATTAAGGGGTTTTTAGGTTTTTGGGGGATTATAGTTTAGGATTTTTTGGGTCTGAGTCTTTTGGTTTTTTTTGTGTAGCAGATTTACCAATTTTGAGGATGTGGGGTTAGGTGTTTTTGCAAATAAGGGTTTACATTTTTTGGGGGATAAGTGTTTAAGGTTTTTTAGGATGATGGTTTTTAATTTTTGTAGGATTGATAGTTTACAGATTTTTTAGGATAGGGTTTTATGAATTTTTAATATGAATATATAGGGATTTTGGGGGCTTTTATTTTGGATTTTCATGGGCTCTAGGTTTTGGTAGTTTTTTGGCTTATGGTTTTGGGTTTTATTGGTTTTTTGGATTTTTGGTTTTTTGGGATTCAATATTTATTTATTTTTTGAACATTAAGGTTCTTAGGTTTGAGGGCATAAATTTTTTTTCTACTATGAGGGTTTATTGTTGTTTTGATAATTTTTTTTCCAATTATTCTAGTGTTACTGATAAAGAACATGCGAGGAATCAAATGTCAAATAATGGGAATGAGAAGGAAATTGAAATACCAAAATAAAATTATAGCTACATTAAACCTGAGAATCAAATGTTCCTCAAATTTCAGGGGTATGGTCACTATCAAACTAATTTCCATAAAAACAAAATTATTACTATAATTTAGTTGGGGGAGACTGAAAATGAAACTATATAGGATGAAAATACTAGTGATAAAGGCATCATGGTGGACAAATCAATTATGGAAAAACCATGTTTTGAACTCAATTATAATCTATTATAGAAGTAAGAATTTTTCATGGTTTGAATCTTTTTATCGATTCTTTATTTTTAAATTTTAGTACAATCATGGAACCCATTACTGAATTGATGATTAATGGGAAGTTTTAATGGTAAAATGAATCAAATTAATAACTTTAAATCAGTAGGAAATGATTATTTAAAGAACCAATTTTAAAATTTATTGATTTTGATAAAGTAATTGAAGTGGAGTCTGATTAACATAATGTTGGGATCACCACAAATCTAATCCAATGAAGTATTTCAATTTAATATTTTAGGGATACGATTAAGAATTCAAGGATTAATTAGAGAACCTTTGGTAAAGAATTTTATGTTATTTTGGGATCACAATACTTTTAGTCTCATTATTTCAGACAAAAGTAGTGTCTCCATCATTCATACAATACATAATTGAGATTTATCAATTGTCAAAAAATTATGTGATCATGTTAGGAAGAGTTAGTGGAATTCTTACAATATTTATAATTTCATCCAAAATACAATGATGTGAAATAAAATGAATTAAAAGATTCTTTGTCTCAATAGTTATCATTACGAACCACTATATATTCCTAAATTAGATTATTTTGACTAATGAAAGTGGATTATCAAAATAATATGAAGTTAAGTGATATTTTAATCTAATGTCAAAATTATTTTTTTAGGATTATATTATAGATGATGGGTTTATCTTCAATAGAATCAGGTTCTATGTTCAATAGGATAATTTTGGGGGCATGGTAATATTTAAGACTCATAATGGTGCTATTTATGGTAATATTTGGCATCCAAAAAAACCTTAGAAATACTTAAAAAATTCATAATATCCAAAGATGTAATCAAATTTCCATGAAATTATTTTGAAATGTGGAACATGAAAATGAATTTTTATTGATTAAAAGTCCATTTTATTCAGACTACTCTTAATCAGGAGAATCCATTTGAATATATTAGGATGGATATCATTATGGATTTAAGAAAGACTTAGTGAGAAATTTCTTTCAATGAGATATTTTCCCTCCATGTTATTCCTGAAAATATTATTTTAGATAGACATACTAGATTTTTTTATCCCTTTTTAATAGACATTACTAGGGGAATTTAGAACAAATAATCATTTAAGAACATCCCATCGACTAGAACATTTTAGAAAAATAAAAGACACCAATAGAAATTTGTGAATTATTCCAATAACATTTGTGAATAAAAAAAAGATATATTTTAACTTATAGCTTGAACATGTTGAATTTTCATAGAACATATATCCATGTGAAACCATTCAACATTCTTATTCTGAAAAATTTTATTACCTCATTCTAGTAACATAGATTTAATTTTCATATTTTCCCCTTTATTTTCAGGTAAGTATTAAATGTGGATCCAAAGAAATAGAATATGAATAAGATTCATGAATATATTTTACCTCAATTAGAGGAGTCTAACGATTTGAATATGATGTGATATAACAAACATCATAAGTGTAACAATTTGAAACCAAGATACAACATGTGTAATTAGCTTTACGAGGACATATTCCCCTCAAAATATATGAGAACACTAGCACCATGAGCTGAAAGTCCATTTAATGTACTTGAATGAGCATGAGAGGATGCCTTCAATATCAATTTAGCCTAATTATTTTGGGGTAGTTATGTAATCATTCATCATTAGATATTAATGTCTATACATTGAAGAAGATGATTCCAGGTATTTGAGCGAAAATCCATTCAAACCAAAGGTATTTATATGGACCATATTCAACCCATGGGGAAAATATTTCAAAATGATAACAAATTTTTAGGCTAGTTGTTATTTTAATTTGATCATAGAAAAGATTTTATAATACAACAAAGTGTGTGGAAAAAATATATATATTGGTTCCCAAAATGAAATATCAACATGAAAATTGGTGTAAATTCATATAATAACATTAAATATGATAGAGAATGTGGATAAAATAACCGTTAAGATGGAACATTGAAATTATTGTTAGTAGGGTAATTAATTAGCATGATAATGTGGTTTTTTCTTTTCATGTGACCTTAGTGTTCTCCCATGGATTGTATGTCAATTTGGGTCATTACTTTCCATATAATTTTTCATTATAATTTATTTTCATGCCATTATAATGGTTTCACATGAATCCTATGAATTGTTAATATTTTTTTTAACTTTCATGATTAAAATCCTTCATTTTCTCAAAATTGGTGGAGCATCTTAATTACTGGTAAAATGGTATTTAAATATATATATTTTTTTGAGAGTAGAATATCACATAATCCTTGTTCATTTAAAAAAAATTAATTGTCCCACCATTACATTCTGATTCCCAAATTCTAATGACACATTTGAGGGTTTACAATTTTTTGGTGATGTTGCTTTAGGGATTTTTTGGGTTATGGATTTTAGGTTTAAGGTGTATGGGGGATATCATTATACTGGGTACAAGGTATTTTTTTGGGCCTGAGGGATTATGTGTTTTTGTGGATGAGTGCTTAGGGTTATTAGGGTGGAGGATTTATGGGTTATTTGGGTTTTGGAGTTATCAAACAAATTGTTTAGGGTATTATGGGGATCAAGGATTTATGTCATTGGTGATGAGGGTTTATGGTTTATTGTGGCCCCTAGTTTAGAGAATTTAGGAAAAGAGGGTGTCAGGTTTTTTTGGGGATTATTTTTTAGGGTTTTCGTGGGATGGGGGTTTATAGTTTTGGGGGGATTAGTGTTCAATGTTTTTTGGGATGACATTGTACAATTTTTTTTGGGATTGTATTCGATGTTTTTTGGGGGATTAGGTCCAATGGTTTTTTGGTTATGCTGTAATAGGTTTTTTAGGATATGGGTCAAAGATATTTGGGGGATTAGGGGATGGGGTTATTTGGGACTAAGGGTCTAGAAAAATTCGTGGTAGTGTGTCTAGGGTTTTATGGGACAACGGACCTTAGAAGATTTTATTTTAAAGCTCTAGGGGTTTTCAGGGATGCAGTTTTGGGGTCATCTATTGATGAGTTTCTAGTTATTTTGGGGTGTAATGTATTAAATTTTGTTTCTAATGGCTTTTTTTTGGGATGAGGGATGATGGTTTATTGTGGGCTTAGGGTTGTGGATTTTTTTGATTATGGTTATGTTATTTAGTTTTTAGAGTTGAGGGATATTTTGTTAGTGGGATGAGTGAATATTGTGTGAGGGTTTTTGATTTTTTTATATTGGGGGTATTGGTTTTAATTTGGAATAGGGTATAGAGTTTTGAGTAGCAACATATTTATGGTCTTTTATGCGGGATTAGTTTTTAATGAAGATAAGGGATAGGGTATGTTGGAATGGATATCATTTGTCTTTTGTATAGGGGTTCTGGGTATTTTTGGAATGCGGGTTTAAGTGTTTTTTTGGGATGAGGGTATAGTTTTTTTGTGGAGGAAATTTTGAATATTTTAGGTATCATTGTATTGGGTTTTTTTGTGATGATGGTTTCCATTTTTTGGCTCTATGTGGTTACTTTCTTAGGGTTGTGGATTGGCTGAATTTTTTTTATGAGGGTTGGGGGTTCCTTTGGATGAGGTTTTTGGGTTTTCCCAGGAAAAGTGTTGGAGGTTTTTTGGGTATGGGGGATTGGGGATTGGTTTTTTGGGATGAACTATTGGGTTTGTTTGGGGCTGAGGGTTTAGGGTATTTTTTAGGATTAGGTTTTTGATTTTTTTAGGGATGAGGGTTTAATGTTTTAGGGTTAAATATTTGGGGGGTTTTGGATTGAGGGTTTATGGTTTTTCGGTCTGAGTGTTTATGGAATTTCCTGGATGAGGAATGTGATTTTTTACATTGTTTGGGGGGGGGTTGGTAATAGGTTTTCATTTTTTGGTATTAGGGTGTGCTTTTTTTAGGATGTGGTTTATGGGGTTTTGTTGATGAGGGTTGGGTTATTTTGGGGACTCAAGGATGGGGGTTTTTTGGGGATGATGTTTTTGGTTTTTGGGGGGCTATATGTTCGTTTTTTGGGGTTGAGGGTTTTTTGTTTTTTGCAGGTAATGTTTAAGGGTTTTTTTATCATTGGGATTATGGTATTTTGTGGTAGATGGTAGATTATATTATGGGACAATTATTAATAGTTTTTTAGGAACGAGAGATTGATTTTTTTGATGATTGATAGTTATTAGGGGATTAGGATTGAGGTTTTTTGGGATGAAGGTTGTGGGTTTTGTTGGGATAATGGATGTGGGAGTTCTGAAATGTGGGTTGAGGTTTTTAGGGCACATATTATGAGGGTTTTTTAGGACTAAGTGTTGTATAAGTGTAAGGTTTGATGTAATTCAAAGGCTGAGTGTTTTGTGTTATTTGGGTATAAATATTTAATGTTTTGAAGCCTTTAGTGATTCATAAATTATAGGGATATAGGATTTCGGTTTTCTGTGGCTGAGGGTTTATTATTTAAAAAGATTTAGGTTTTATGGTTCTTGGGGGAAATAGTTTAGGGGTTTTTGGGATTTAGGGTTTAAGGAATTATGGGTTTGGAGAATATAGTATTTTGGTGCTAAAGGTTATAGTTTTTTTGGGTAATGTTTTTTAGGTTTTTGGGGAAGAGGATTTATGTTTTTATTATGAAAATGTATTTGGCTTTTTTTTATGAAGGTTTGAGGTTTTTTAGGGATTTGTGTAGATACTATTCTAGGGATGAGGGTTGTGTGTTTTTCAGAGTTATGGGTTGATTTTATTGGCGATTGGAATTGATGGTATTTTAGGGGTGAGATATGATGGTTTTCATGTGTTGTTGGATTAGGGATTTCTAAGGATGATGTTTTACAATTTTATAGGGATAAGGATCAAGGGCTGAGTCTGATAGTGTATATTTTTTAATATATAAGGATTTAATTTTTTTGATTGGGGGTTTAGTGTTTTCAATTGTATATGATCTTTGGTTTTCACTGCCTGAGTGTTTACGATATTGGGGGTTGAGGGTTTAATGTTTTATGGAACTACGGGTTAAAGGATTTGATGGTCTTATGGTTTCATGTTTTCTTGTGAAGAACTCTAGGATTTGATTGGGGTTTGTGTTTGGGGTTCTCAAGGGATTTGGTTTTAGTGTCTTATAACTCCTAGAGAATAGGTGTTTATGATTATTTTTTAGGTACTTATTTTTATTAGTATTTGTGTATATTCTATTTGGGGGGGTGGGTTTTTTGGGGATCTAGGTTAATGATTTTATTTAGTTTCGGATTTATGATTTTAATAGGGGTATGTTTTTATGGATTTATATGGATAAGGGATTATGTTTTCCTAGGCTTGTGGGATTATTTTTTTCTAATGATGATTGTTTTGAGTTTTATAGGGAATAAGATTTTCTATAAATGAGGGGTTATGATTTTTTTGGTGATGATGGTCTAGGGTTTTCTATAGATGATGTTATTTGTTAATCTAGGGTTTAGGTTTTCTGGATTTATAATTATGATCGTTTATGGTTGTTGGGGGTATAAATTTTATGGTTTTTTGTGGTTCCAAGATTATGGACATCTTAGGATGAGCGTTTTGGGTTTTCTAGGGTAGAGGGTTTAGGTCTTTCTGGAGATGCAAATTTATATTTTCATAGTGATGGGGGGTTAATATTTTTTAGGGCTGAGAGTTTTGTATCTTTTGGAATTAGGGAATGGAGTTTTCTAGATTTGAAATTTTTGTGTTTTTATTGACGATGGTTTTGTTTTCTTAATGTTTGAGGATTTAGGGTTTTCTGGGGATGATGGTTTAGGTTTTTTGGGGATAAGGATTTAAGGTTCTCTACTTATGAGGTTTTATTATTTCATATGGATTATGGTTGAGGGTTTCTACAGATCAAATTATATGGTTTTATGTGGATAAGGATACAGGGTTTTGATGAACTAAAGAAACAGGGTTTCAGGGGTATGAGGGTTTACTTTTTTTATGCAGATTTATTATTTCTTAGGGATTATGGTTACTTATTTATCAGGACTGAGCTTTTAGGGATTCGTAGGGATGTCTTTTAGGGTTTTTTGAGGATTTTGGTTTATATATTCAAGGGAATAAGTATTTGGGATTTCATGGTGTAGGATTTTTGAGGTTTCATGTGATGGATGGTTTTGTGGTTCATGGGTTTTATGTTTTAGGGATTCCTGGGGATGATGTTTTAATGGTTCCTGTGGTGGAGTTTTTAGGGTTTATTGAATACGAGGGTTCACTATTTATTAGAGCATATAATTTTGGGATTCAAGGGGCGTGATATAAGGATTAATGAGGGTTAGTGTTTAGGGTTTATTGTGGATGAGTGATTAGAGTTTTTTGGCGATAATAGTTTTTTGGATTTTTGGGTCTATGTGTTTAGGTTTACATGGAGAAGAGGGATTATGGTTTCCATGGATTGAGGGTTATGGGATATGTAGTTCAAAGGGATTAAAATTTCCCATGGATGAGGTTTTTAAGGTTTCATGAGGATTATGTTTTAGGACTTTTTTGGGAAGAGTATTTTCAGTTTCTCAAGGATGAGGGATTTGGGATTCATGTTGCATAATTTTAATAATTTTTTTGGGATTAGTTTTTAGGGATTCATGGGGCTTAGTGTTTAGGGAATTTTTATGCTGAGGTATTAGGATTTTTTGAGGCTGAGGGTTTATTGTTATTTAAGTATAATGGTTTAGGGTTTTTTGGTGATGAGGGTAAATGTTAATTAGTTAATATGAATTAGTGATTTTTTTGACGTTGGTTTTGGGGCCTATTGTTGTTGAGGTTATATACTTTTTTCGGAGGATTAGGTTTATGGGTTTCTTTGGGAGGATTGTTTAGGGTGTTATAGGGTTAAAGATTTAAATTTTTTAGTTCTGAGTGTTTATAGATTATTTGGAGTATGGTATATGATTTTTTGGGAATGTGGGTTTTGGGTTATAGGGATGAGTGTTTTGGGATTTTTGGATGGTGGATTAGATTTATATTTGGCTGAGTATTAAGGGTTTTTTGGGATGAGGGTTTAGGGTTGTTTGGAAATTAGGGTATAGGTTTTTTTAGCGCTAAGGGATATGGATTTTTTAGGCTATGTGTCAACATTATTACTGATGAGGGGTTTGTATTTTATGTACTTATGGGATTTTTGCTTTCTGGGGATATGCGTTTAGGGTTTTAAATGTAACAGGTTTTATGGATTTATCGGTATGGGGGCATAGTTTTTTCAAAGAATGTTTATTTAGGATTTTCTTGGGCTAAGGGGTTAGCATTTTATATAGGTGAGGGTTTTGGGTTTTCATAGGATGACAATTTTAGGTTATCCAAGGATGTGTTATTATTGCTTTTTGGGAAATCTGTTTTGGGTATTTTGGGGCCTACGGTTTTGGGTATTTTTTGGAGAGGTATTAGGGTTTTCTAGGGATGATTTTTGATGTTTTATTTTGGATGATTATTGAGTTTTTTCTGGTGATGTGGGTGTAAAGATATCTAGTTCTGAAGGTGTAGGTATTTTTGGGGCTTAGGATTCAATGTTTTCAAGGGCCTAAGACTTATTATTTTATATGTGTATGTATTTTTTATTTTATAGGGAATACGTTTTTGTGTTTTTAGGGGCTATGCATTTTGGGATATCCTGGTTTGAGGGTTTATTTTGTTATAAGGTTTTTAGGTTTTTATGGTGAGTGTTTAGGTTTTTATGGGGAAGAGTGTTTATTGTTTTTATTATTTGTTGTTTTAGGTTATTCTTGTGAAAAAGGTTTTGGTTCTTCTACTGCTTATGGTTTATGGTTTTCTAGGGTAGAGGTTTTTGGATTTTTCTAAAGGTAAGGGTTTATGGTTTTTTAGGGATGATTAATTAGGGGTTTGGGAGATATGGTTTTATGTTATTAAGGGTCTTAGGATTTAAGGATTTATATGGATAAGGGTTTAGTATTTTCTAGGTATGAGGTAATATTATTTTATAGGGATTTTGTAATTTGTTTTTCGAGGGGTAAGGTTATTTTTTGTTTTCCAAGAATGAGGGTTTGAAGTAAGCTTGGTAGTGTGTTTTATTTTTTTCAAGGAGTGATGTTTTATGGTTATATAGGGAGATGTTTTAGTGTTTTACTAGAAAGAGGGTTTATGTTTTTCAACAGTTTATGAAATGGGATTTTCATGGATTAACCAATAAATGTTTCCTATGTTTAGGTTTTATGGATTTTTGGGAATGAGGGTATTATGGATTTTTTCAGATTGTGGATTTATGATTTTTTTGGAAAGATTGTTTGGATAATATTAGGGAGATGGTTTATAATTTTTATAAGGATAAGAGTTTATGGATTACATAGGATGTGGGTTTAGGTATTCCAAGGACGAGGGTTTAGGGAATTATGAGGCTGAGCATTTAAATATTAATGGGGATGTGGTTTTGGGTTATCAGGGGTGTGGGTTTATGGGTTATTGGTGGTTTTTGGTAGAGTGTATAGTTAATTTTGGACATGGGTTATTCATTTTTTGGTGCTAAGGGTTTTTCCATTTATAAGTATGGGGGTTATGTATTTTTGTGTGTGGTTTTTTGTTTTTTTGGGTTATATGATTTAGTTTATTTGGGGTTGATAACATATGGGTTATTAGGGACAACATTAATAGTTTGTTAAGGGTAGAGGGTTATTTTCTTTGGGAAAATGGATTTTCAATTTATTTTTTAAGTGTTTAATGTTTTGTTGATATTAGTGTTATGTTTTTTAGGATTGGTTTTGGTGGTTTTTTTAGGATGTCGGTTTATAGTTATATTGTGATGAGAGTTTAGGGATATTTATTGTTGATGGTTTAAATTTTTTTAGTGATGATGATTTAGAGTATATTAATGTAGAAGGTTTTGGTTTTATATTGATGTTGGATTAAGGTTTTTTGTGGATATGATTTTTCGTCTATTTAGGGATAAGGATTAATGTTATTTTTGGTCTATCGTTTGTAGTTTTTTTGGGGATGAGGGTATTGTGTTTTCTGTGGATGTGGTTTTATGATTTAATGTATATGAGGGTATTCGTTTAATTTTTTAAAAAGGTTTATGGTTTGTTAGAGTTGAGTGTTTGGGTTTTTTGTGGCTGATAGATTTGGTTTTTTTATAAGGGATTGATGTTTTTTTGTGGGGTGACAATTGGGGTATATTCAGGTCTTAGTGTTTCATTTTTTTCGGTTTTGGTTTTAGGGATTTAATTGGATGAGAAATTATGGTTTCATTGGGTTGATGGATTTATCTTTCCATGAGAAGATGCTTATGTTATTCTGGTGTGGATGGATTAATGTTTTCTGGGGTTGTGGGTTTAGTGTTTTTTTGGTTATGAGTGTTTATGGGTTTTAGGGGATATGTGTTTATGGTTTTATATTGTTGATGGTTTTTGGTTTTCAAGGGATGATGGATTAGTGTTTTTAAAGGAATTAGGTTTATGTTTATTCTGGTTATGAGGCTATTCTCTATTGTGTTGATGGGTATTTAGGTTTTTATTAAATGAGGGAATATGGTTACTGGGGATAAGGGTTTAATTTTTTCTAGGATGTGGGTTTAGGGTTTCACTATATTTTGAATTTTGGGGTTTCCATGGATATGGTTTAAGTTATTTCTATGGAATTTTGATTATGGGTTTCTAATGTTTTGTGATTACGGTTTATTGGGGATTGGGAGTTCAGGTATTTAAAGGATAAGAGTTTAAGGGTTTCTAGTTATAACGTTATCGGGTTTTTAGGACTATGGGGATAGGGTTTTTTGGGGATTTGTGTTTTGGTTTTTCAATGGTTAATTTTTCAAGGGTTTTGGGGGGTAAGGATTCATGATTTTCAGGTCTTATGGTTTAGGGTATTCTTGGTATACAAGAATATGTTTTTTTATGTTTTAGATACTTTATGATTCTTTTTATGGTTTCCTTGGGATAAGGGTTTAATTTTTTATGGGACAACATATTTTGGATTTTCATGCCATGAGTGTTTTATTTATTCATTGTATAAAGGTTTAGAGAATCAATGGCTAAGGGTTTACTATTTTCATGAGCTGAGGGTTTAGGGTTTTCTCATATAGAGGTTCTAGGTCTTATGTGGAAGAGGGTTTAGGGTTTTTTGGGGAAGAGGATATAGGGTTTCCTAGTGAACTCGGTTTAGAGTTTTTTGGGCAAGAGGGTGTATTTTTACTATGGTTTTGCATTTAGTGTTATATGGTGATGAGTGTTTTGTGTTTTCAAAGGAATATGGTTTAGGATTTTCTTAGGCTAAGGTTTTAGTATTTTTCAGTGTCTATGATTAAGGTATTTAAGGTTTTGAGGGAGTAGGGTATTACAAGTATATGGATTTAGGGTTTTTTGGTTCTATGGGTTTATGTTTTTTTTCATGGGGGTTTATAATTTTAATAGGTCGAGGGTCTAATGTTTTCTTGGGATTTGGGATTTGGGTATCCTAGGCCTGAGGGTTGTTAGTTTATTGGTCTAAGGGTTTATTTTTTTCTAAGGATGAGGGTTTAGGAAATTCAATAGATGGTTTATTATTGTATTTTAGGGATGACGGCCTAGGTTTTTCTAGGTTGTTTGTTGATTGTTTTATAGTGATGAGGTCAAATGTTTTTATTGGAATGATTGTTCAGGGGTATTATCACATGTAGGGTTTATGGTATTCTTGGGAAGGGGGTAGAGGGTTTTCATGGGATGAGTGTTTTTAGTTTTTTGGTGGTGAGGGGTTATGGTTTTATAGGGATAAGGGTTTTTTTGTTTTCTAGAGATGAGTTCTTATGGTTTTTTATGGATAACAGTTTAGGGTATTTCAGAGTTGATGGAATATAGTTTTCCAGAGATGAGGGTTTTGGGTATTATGGGTATAAGGTTTGAGGGATTGTTAGGGATGGTGGTTTAGGATTTATTTGGGATGACGAATTAGGGTTTTATATAGATGGGTTCTTAGGGCATTACATGGGGAAGTGAATATGATTTTTATGTGCTATGTGATTATAGTTTTCTAATTATTAGTTTTTATGCTTTTATGGTGATTAGGGTTAAGCTGTGATAGGGAATAATGTTTGGTGATTTTTAGGGATATGGGATTAAGGTTTTATATTGACTTGTGTTTAGGGTTTTCTGAGGCTGAGAGTTTTTTCTTTTCTCGAGTTAATGGTTAAAAATTATATGGGGATGAGGGATTTGGGTATATTGGGTTGTGGTTTTAGGGATTGGGGGGGATAATAGTTTAGGGATTTTTGGGTTGAGGGTTATGGTTTCAAAGTGGTTATTTTTAGGGTTTTCTTGAGATGAGTGTATAGGTTTCTCTAGGGATATGTATATAGGTATGGAAGGTGTGAGAGTTTACTTTTACACGTGGATGAGGTATTATTGTTCTCATTGGAATATTGTTTTGGGTTTTATTGTGATTAGATTTAGGGGTTTATGGGGCTTAGGGATTAGTGTTTATTTATGGATGAGGGTTTAGATTTTTTCTATGGATGAGAGTTTATGGGTTTCAACGGAATACTTTTTATGCATTTCTTGATCTAAGGGGTTTTTTTTGAAGGGCTAAGGAATTAGGGTTTTATGGGACGGAGGGTATATGGTTTTATGGGGCTGAAGGATTGTGTTTTCATTTGCATATGTCTTCTTGTTTCTATTGATGAGTGTTTATTGTTTTTAGGTGTCGATGGATTAGTTTTTAGGGATTTTTGGGGATGAGGTTTTAGAATTTTTTTGGGATGATGGATTATAAATTTTTTGGGATAAGGGTTAAGGTTTTTTAATGTGAAGGTGTAGTGTTTTGGGGGAAGAGTTTTTATGGTTTCTTGGCCCATGGGTTTAGGTGTTCATTAGGAAGAGTGTTTTTTAATTATTTGGGGTGGAGGGATTCAGGATTTGGGGGGTTATCGTATAATATTTTGTTAGTTGAGGGTTAATGGAATATGATTATGAGGGTTTAGGTTATTTTGTTGTGGTGGTTTTTTTGTTTTTTTTGGGATGGGGATTTTTGGCTTTATGTGTTAAATGGTATAGAATTTTATAGAGAATAGGGATTTAGGTTTTATTGGATTGAGGGTTTAGGGTATTATTTGGATGGGGGTTTAGGGTTACGGTTTTCAAGGGATGATATCTTTCAGTTTTTTGGGGATGAGTATTTAGGTTTGTCTAGGGTACATTGATTAATCTTTTCTATGGATGAGGGATTATTGTTTTCTAGGATTTAGGGCCTTGGGTTACATAGTGATGAGTGGTAAAGGTTTTCAGAGATGAGTGATATTGGTTTTCTTGTGATGATGGTATATGGTTTTTGAGGGAAGAATGTTTAGGGGTTTGTAGGGATATGGGATTATTGTTTTATTGGTCTACAAGGTTATAATTTTCCAAGGATTTTGGATTTGTGATCTCTAGGGAAAAGGTTTTAGGTTATTATATGGAAGAGAGTACCTATTTTTTGGGGGTAGATAGTTTTGTGTTTTCCAATATTTAAGGATCATTGTTTCTTGGGAGGAGTGTATAGGGTTTACATGGACTGTTGGTTTAGTTGTTTTTCAGGAAGAGGGTTTAGAGTTTTTAAGGATGTGGGTTTTGGGATTTTTAAGGGATGAGTATTTAGGTTCGTCTGGGGAAGAGGTTTTTGGTGTTTCAGGGGGTGAGAGTTTATGGTTATTTATGTGTTGTGGGTGTAGGGTTTTCTATTACTAATGGATAAGGTTTTTCTAGGGTTTGGGGTTTGGGGATTTCAAGGGTTGGTGATTTGTGATATTCAGGGGATGAGGGATTATGCATTTATAGAGATACGTGTTTAGGGGTTTTTGGTTTGTTGGTTTTCTACGAAAGTGGGTTTAGAGTTATATGTGATGTGGGTTTTGGGAATTATTGGGAATATAGTATATGGATCAATGGGTTCAAGGGTTTATGATTTTACAGGGATAGAGGTTTTTGGTTTTCTAGGATTTAGGGATTATTATTTGGGGGGATGATAATTTAGGATTTTCTAGGGATAAGGTTTTGGGGATTTCTAGGGATGATGGTTTTGGGTATCCTATGTATGATGGATAATTGATATATGAGGATGAGGGTTTAGGGTTTTATATGTGTGAGAGTTTAAGGTTTTATATGGATGGGGGTTTTGGGTTTTTTCGAGGTGAGGGTGTAGGATTTTCTAATGTTGAGTGTTTAGGGTTTCCATTGGCTGAGTGTTTGGTGCTTTAAAGGATTGAGTGTTTAGGCTTTTTTGGGGATGATGGTTTAGGGTTTTCTAGGGATGAAGTTTATATTTTTTTGGGCATACATATTACAATTTTCTATGGTGGAGAGTTATAGATCTCTAGTGATGTGAGATGAGGGGTTTCATGGGATGTAGATTTAGATTTTTTGGGTGCTGAGGATTATGTGATTTCTAAGGATGAAAGAGTATGATTTTTTGGGGAAGATGGTTTAGGGTTTTTGGTCTGATGGTTTTGGGTTTTGGGGATGAGTATTTAGGGTTATATGGGATTGAGAGTTCTGGGTTTTTTGAATATGTGTATTTAGGGGGGTCTGGGGAAGAGGGATTGTGGATTAAAGAGGTGGATGGTTTTGAGGTTTTTGTGGATGAGGTCATAGTGTTTTTAGGGGTTGATAGTTTAGGGTTTTGTAGGACTAAGGGTTAATGTTTTTATTTCTGTGTGTTTAGGATTATTTGGTGTTGAGAATATTTTTCAATATGGCGAATGTGAACTCATTTTATTTTTGTGGATCACAGTTTTGGGTTCCCTAGGGATGAGGGATGAAAGTTTTATGGGTCTGATGGTTTAGTGTTTTATAGGGATGATGTACTATGTATCTCTAGGGGTGATGGTACAACATTATTTTTTACTAGGGGTTAGGTTTTTATAGGGCTTAGGTTTTATTATTTTCAGTTACTTAGAGTATAAGGTTCTCAAATGACGTGGGTTTAGAGCTTTATTGTACTAATAATTTTTTTATTTCGTGGGTTGATGGTTTAGGGTTTTATGGTGAAAATGTTATTGGGTTATCAAGGGGTGTTGGTTTTGTATTTTTTCAGATAGAGGGTTAGGGTTTTCTATAGATGAAATTTTATAATTTTCCCAAGATAATAATTTTGTGTTTTTATGGGGATGATGGTATATTATTTTATTAGGTTTCAGGTTTATGGTTTTCTGGGGAATAAGGTTTCAAGTTACTTTGTGTAGAGTGTTTTATATCTCTTAGGAATAAGTGTTTAATATTTCTAATGGATCAGTTATTAGGGTTCAATTTTTTAAGGGATGAGGTTTTATGTAATAGGGGATGAGTGTTTGGTTTTTCGGGGATGAGTTTATAGGTTTTTTTGTGAGGATATATGGGTTTTTATCCAAAGGTTATGGTTTTAATTAGGAATGGTATATTGGGTTTTTATAGGTGAGGAGTGTTTAGTGTTTTGATGTGATGAAGTATAACATTATTTTACTAATTTTATTGTGTTTTCAAGGATTAAGGATTATGGTTTTATGTGGGTGTGGGTGTGGGTTTATAATTTTCACTATATGTGAGATTAGGGACTTCTGGGGAATATGGTTTAGTATTTTCATGGGATGGGGTTATATGGTTTTATAGGTATGTGGGTTAATATTTTATGGGCAATAGGGTTTAGGGTTTTCATGTTTATAGAATATGGTTTTAATTGGATATGAAATTATGATTTCTAATGTATGACGTTTTATAGTTTTTTTATGCTGAGGGTTTTGGGGGTTTAGATATTATGGTAATGGGAATTTCTGGGATGATGGTTTAGTGTTTTCTAGGGATAAGGGTTGAGGTTTTTCCGGTTCCCATGGTTTATGTTTGTCTAGGGAATTTCATTTAGGATTTTCTAGGAATGATGGTATAGCTGTTTTTGGGGACTGGGTATCAGTTTTGTGTTGGTTTGAGGGTTAAGGGTATTTTGGGGCTTATGGTTTATAGTTTTATAGAGATGTGATGTTAGTATTTTTAGTGTCTACATGTTTAAGGTTTTTGGGGAATAGGGTTTAGTGTTTTATATTTATGAGAGTATATGTATTATCATGCATATGGTTTAGGGTTTTATGTGTTATAGGGTTTAGGGTTTTCGATGAATGAAGTTATAAGATTTTCATGGGATGATGGTATAGGGTTTTCAAGGAAAGAGTGTTCATGGCTTTCTATAGGTGATTATGTATGGTTTTTTGGGGGGTGGGGATAATTATTTTTGATTATAATGGTTTTTGGTATTTTGAGATAAATTTCTTAAGATTTTCATATGTTTTTATGGGTTTATATGGATGATAATTCAAGGGGTTTTAGATATCTGGAATAATGTTTTTCTCTGGATTAGTTTTTAGGCTGTTCTACATAAAAGTGTTTTGATATTCCTAGTGATGAGGTTCTAAGGTTTTTATAATTAGATTTTTTGTTTTTCTAGGGCTCACGGTTTATGGTTTTTCAGGGTTCTGGATATATGGTTATCTTGGTTTTATGTATTTTGAAAGTCTTCATCTGATTTTTTACGGGTTTCTATGGATGAGGGTTTATGGTTTTCAAGGGTTGCGGTTTTAGGGATATCTAGGGATGTGGGGTTAGGATTTTCTATGATGAGGTTATTGGGTGTTTTTGGAGGGAGGGTTTATGTTTTTATGGTCATGATGGTTTAGGGATTTCTCAGGATAGGAGAATAAGGATTCCAAGGGTAGATAGTTTAGGTATTAATGGGGAGTTTGGTTTATGGATTTATGGGAATGAAGGTGTGGGGTTATTTAGGGATGATGGTTCAGTCTTATTTGTGGATTAAGGTTCAAGGTTTGTGTTTTTTAGGGTTGAGGTTTATGGGATTCTTGGGGTTGATGGTTTCAAATTTTTAGAGATGAGGGTATACTATTTCTTATTATTGAGGGTGTAAATTATTTTGGATAGAGGTTTTAAATAATTTTGGAGTTCAAGGTTTATGGTTTCATATAGTTAACGGTAAAGGTTTCATGGAGTGGATGGTCTATGGTATGATGAGGATGCTGATTAATATTTTCTAGGTTTAGGGATTAGGTTTTTTTGGAGATGATTTTTATGAGTATTTAAGAATTTTTGGGGTTGAGGATTTTGGTTTTCTTAGGGATTTCTGTTTAGGGATTCTATGGCTAAGGATATACGATGATTATTGGTTGATGATTTTGAGTTTTTTTTCTGTAGATGGTTTATCTTTTTTATTTTTCTTGGTATATTGATTATTAGGTATATGATTTTTCTATATTTTTAGAGCTTTTGAGTTAAGGTATTATGGGGCTATTATATTTGCTATTTTTTTAGTGATGAGGGTTTATGTATTTATATTCATAAGTGTTTTCATGTTTTTCGACCAATATGGATTAGGGTATTTTCCGAAAGTGGTTTAGGTTTTTTGGGGGATGAGTGTTTCTGGGATTTTTGGGCTTTGGGTTTATCTTTTTTTTGGTAATGGTGTTTCAATTTACTTTTGTGATGAAGGATTGAAGTTTCTAGGGTCTAACTTTTATTGTTATTTGGGGTATTGGTTTGTAAAATTCATTAAACAAGGTATTTGGATTTTTTTGGGTTGATGGTATTACATTTTCCTGGGATGAGGTTTTGGAGTTTTGTAGGGATAGGGGTTTATGGTTTTCTCGGGCTGTAGTTATACAGTTTTCTAGGGCTATGAGTTTATGGTATTTTGGGGAAATGTTTTTACAATTTTATATTAATGAGGGTTTATGTTTTTTTGTATATGGTCTTAGGGTAATCTAGGAATGAGTGATTAGTCACTTCTAGTGGTGAGGGTTTATGGTTTATAGGGATGAGTGGTTAGGGTTTTCTGGGGTGGAGGTCTATGGTTTAGGGTGGAGGGTTATATTTTTTCAGGTACTGAGGTTTTAGTCATTTTTTTGAATTAGTATTCTAGGTTTTATGGAGAAGTATATTTATCGTTTTATAGTGAAATGCGTTCAGGGGTTTTCATGGAATAGTATTTAGGGTTTTCTAGGGATGGAAGTTTTGGTATTTATTGGCCTGTGTGTTTAGGGGTCTCTAGGATTGAATGTTTATTGTTTTTAGGGATCTAGGGCTCGAGTTCTCTATAGTAGAGTGGTAATTTGTTTCTATGGAAGAGGGTTTGGGGGATTCTAGGTAAATGATTTTATGATTTTTGGGAGATGGGGGGTTATTGTTTTCAAGGGATATGGGTTTTTTATATTCTTAGTTTAAAAATTTATGGTTTTATAGGGTTGGAGAAGTAGATAAATCATGTTTCATGGGGCTAGAAATTTCAAGGATAGGGTTTTATGTTTTATGGGGCGAAGGGTGTAGGTTTTGTAGGGCCTGTGGGTTTTGAGTTTTCTAGGATGGTGGTTTTGCGATTTTTTGGGATAAGGGATTAGCGCATTATGGGGCAAAGGGTTTAATGTTTTCTAGGTATAGGGGTTTAGTGTTTTCTGATACTGTGTATTTTTTAGTATGATGTTATGATTGTATATGATTTTATGGGGTTGGGTTTTTATGGTTTTATGTGGATGATGGCTTTGTGTTTTATAGGGAAGAAGTTACTAGGGTTTCTTCGGTAGTGGGATTATGGTATCTGGGGATGAGGTTTTACAGTTTCATTGGGATTAGTGTTTAGGGTTTTCTCAAGGAGGAATGTCTATGGATTTCACTGTATAAAGGTTTAGGATTATCTAGTGTTTAAGGTTGAGGGATTTATGAGGATGAGGTTTTATTATTTTATGGGGATGATGATTTTGGGTTTTCTAGGTGTAAGATGTTATCGAATTTTTTGGATGAGGGTGCAGGTTTTTCTATTACCGAGGGATTAGGGTTTACATGGGCATACAGTTTACGAATTTATGGGGATGATGGTGTTGGGATTTATGAGTATTAAGGTTGAACTTTTATGGTACAAAGGGTATAGTTTTTTCTATGGATAACTGATTAGGGTTTGTTGGTAATGTTTTTTAGGGTTATATGAGGTAAGGTATTAGTTATTAATAGGGATTTGTGGTTATGATTTTTTAGGGAAGAGGGTTTAAGGTATTTTGGGGATGATGATTTAGGGTGTTATGGGGATGGGGTTATATGGTTTTCTTGGGACAAGGGATTAGGGTTTTTTATGGCTATGGGGTTAATGTTTTCTATGGACGAGGTTTTCTGGTTTTCACGAGGATGAGGCTTTATGGTTTTTAGTGGAGGATGATTTACTGTATTCTAGTTCTGAGGTATTAAGGTCTTTAGGGTATGAGGGAAGAGGTTTTCCTAGATTAGGGTGAATTATTTTATAGGTTTATGGGTTTATGGTATTATTTTGATGAATATTTAGAGGTTTTTTTTATGAGGAGGTGTTATGGATTTCTCAGTAAATGTGATTAGGTATTTCCTAGTATGAGTGTTTGTGATTTTCGATGGATTAGTGTTTATGGTTTTATTGCGATGTTGGCTTTAGTTTTTATTTGTATCATGGTTTAGGGTGTTCTAGGCTTCAAGGTATATGGTTTTCTAGGGAGGATGGTTTAGGTTTTTCTATGTATGAGGGTTTAATGATTTCTATGTTTGAGGTTTTATCTTTTTTTATGGATGAGGCTTTTGGGTTTTGCGGGTTGGGGGATTAGCAATTTAAGGGGATGACTATTTAGTGCATTTTTAGGGTGTGGGTTTTTTTCCATTTTATGGCTTATGGGTTGTGGATTTTGAAGGATATGTTTTTTGTTTTCCATGAGGTGAGTGTTTAGTTTTTTTTGTGGATGATGTTTTCTTGAATTCTTAGGCATTTGATTTACTATTTTATTAGTTGTAGATTATAGGGATTCTGGGGACGTGTTTTTAAAGTTTTCTAGGGCTGAGCGATAAGGGTTATATGGGAATGAGGTTTTATTGTTTTATAGGGATGAGTGTGTACCATTTTATGGACATAATAGTTTTTTTATTCTCAAGGGATGATGGTTTTGGGTTTTATGGGGAAAACTATTTTTAATTTTATGCGGATGAGGTTTTAGGATTTTCCACAGTAACGGGTTTATATTTATTTATAATAATAAGGGTTTAGGGTTTAATGGCACTTATTGTATTCTTATTTATGGGGCTTTGGGATTATTATTTTGGATGAGGTATTACGATTATCTGGGGATGAGGGTTTTTGATTTTGAGAAGATGAGGTTTTAGGGTTTTCTAGGGAATATGGTTAGGGGTTATTTATTTTATAGGGTTTAGTGTTTTTTGGGAAGAGGTTTTAAGGTTTTTTGGGATACGAGTTTTTTTGTTTCTTTTGGATTAGTGTTTAGGGAATTTTCGTGTTTAGGGTTTAGAGTTTTTAGGGGTTGACTTTATCATGATTGTAGGAAGAGTGTTTATGGTCATTTCTTGATGAGTACAGAGGGTATTCTGTTATTGGGGGGTTTGAGTATTCTAGGGATGAGGGTTTATTGTTATATGGGGATAATGTTTGGGTGTTATTTTGGATGATCGTTTATGGTTTTAAAAGACTGAGGGATTAATTATTAATGAGTATGAGGGATTAATATTTTTTAGGGTATGGGTGATTCAAGATTTATATGGATGATGGCAATGGAATTTATAGTGATGGTAATTTATTATTTTCTCTGCTAGAGATTTTTTTATTTTTTAATGATGAGGGATTAGGGTTTTATGGGGTTATGTCTTTGGGATAGCTAGGGATGAGTGTTAAGTGTATTATAGTTATGGGGGTTTAGGATTTTCAATGGTTTAGGGTTTCTTCTTTTTTAGGGAAGATAGATTAAGTGGTTTTGGGGAAATGAGTATACTATATTTTGGTGATAACATTATATTTTTTTTTTGCATTTGGATTTCATATTTCATAGGCTAATGGTTCAGGTTTTTGTTGGGGATAAGGTCTTAGGAATTTATAGGGCTGAAGGTTTATGGTTTTCCAGATGTGATAGATTATTGTTTTATATGGTGATGGTATTATTTTGTTTAGGAATAAGGGTTTACGGGGTTTCTAGGGATGTGGTTGTAGGTCTATCAATGGATAATGTTTTACGGCATTATGGGTAAGAGTGATGATTTTTTTATTGGGAAGAGGGTTTAGGAGGTTCTTGGGGTGTGGCTGTTGGGTTTTTTGGGGCAAAGGGATTAGGATATTCTAGGGTTGTGTGTTATATTATTTCTAGGTATAAGATTTTATAGATTTATATTCATGATATTTTTGTGTTCTAAGTGTTGAAGGCATATAAATTTCATGGTTTTTTGGGGATGATGGTTTTCTGAGGTTAATGGTTTAATGTTCTAAGAGGTATATTTTTACGTTTTTCTATGATCGAGAGAATATTTGTTTAGGGATTAGGGTCTATGGTTTTTTTGGGGGGTGAATTTCTACGGTCTATAGAGATTATGTTTCTCGGATTCTAGGTCTGATTGTATAGGGTTTTATATGGTTGAGGTTTTGGGGTTTTTCAGGGATGAGGGATTTGAGTTTTACAGCGATAGGGAATTATGGACCTCTAAGAGTGAGTATTTAGGGTTTTTTGGGGTTGAGTGTTTAGTTTATTCATTATATGAGGGTATAGGTTTTTTGGGATAAGTATTTTGTGTTATCTATGGTTTAGGGTTTAGGGTTTTCTTTTGAATAGGTTTTATCAATTTATGGGCTTGGGTGATTAGATTTCTCTAGGGTTGAACAATTAGGGTTATATGGGGAAGGTGTTCTTTTCATTTTGTGGTGTAATTGTTTTAGGGTTTTATGTGGCTTAGTGTTAAGGTTTTTTTGGGGATAAAGGTTTTCAATGGAATAGGGTTTATGGATTTCTAATGAAAAATATTTTGGGTAATCTAAGGATGAATGCATTGGGATTTATGGGTATATAGGATTATCAATTTATTTTATATGAGGGTTTATTATTTTCTGGGATGAGGGTTTGGGGTTACTGGGGTTGAGAGGGTAGGTTATTTTATGTATGATAGATTATTATTTTATAGGTTTATGTGTTTGTTATTTTAAGGGGTATATGTTTTAATGTTTTATTTTGAAGTGAGTTTTTGGTTTTATGGAGCTAATGTTTTAGTGTTTTCTAGGGATGAGTGCTTAATGTTGTCTTAGCCTGAGGGTTTAGGGATTTTTGGGGTTGAGTATTATATCTTTTTGGGTGATGGGGGTTTATGGTTTTCTATGGGTGAGGTTTTAGGTTTATATAGGGATATGGTTTTATGGTTGACATGGTTTGAGTGTTTAGGGGTTTGTTGGGCTATGGGATAAGGATTTGTCTAGGGAAGATGGTTTGCTATTTTATGTAGAAAATGGATTATAGTTTTTTGGGGATGATGGCCTTGTGTATTCTAGACATTATTTTTTAGTTAAATCCATGGGTTTGTGATTTGTGTTTCAGTGCAATAATTGTTTATTATTTTTTGGAGGTGAGGGTCTAAGGATTTTGGGGGATGAGGGTTTTGTGTATTTTGGGATGATAGTTTTGTGTTTTCTGGGGTGAGGATTCATAGTTTTTTTTTTGTTTTGGAGATTATGGTTTTCTGAGGATAAGTGTTTAGGATTTTTTATGGGTTGACGGTTTTGGGTTTTATAGAGATGACTGTTTATGGATATCATAGGTTGAGGATTTAGGGTTTTCTAGTCTGGGGGATTAGGGAGTTTAGTGGATGAGGTTTTGGTTTTATATAGAGATGAGGGTAGACATTTTTCTATGGATGATTGTTTATGTTTTTCGTAGTGTAATGATTTATTATTCTCTAGGGGATAGGGTTCAGGGATTGCTGGGGCTAATGGTTTGGTCATATCTCAGTATGAGAGTTTGGTGTTTCTTGTAGATGAGGGTTTGAGGTTATGATAATAAAATTTTAGGTTTCTATATTTTTTTATGGGGAATAAGTATTATTTTGTTCAATATATCAGGGTTTTGGGTTATTTATGGCCAAGGGTTTTATTATTTTTTCTTAGAGAGTTTATAGTATTTTTGGATGAGTTTGTAGTGTTTTTGGGGATGGGGGTTTTATAAGAAAGGGTTTTACTGGTTTTTTCGGATGTGGGTTTTTGTTTTTTTGAGAATAAAGTTTGGTTGTTTTTTGGATGAGGGTTTAGGCTTTTTTGGAACTACGGGATTATAGTGTTTTGTATATTGAGTATTTTTTTTTTTGAAGATAAGTGTTTATGATTTTTTAGAACAATGGGATTTAGATTTTCAGGTAGTGGTTTTATGGTTACTGGCGGAGGAGGGTTTAGGGTATCTTGTGGATGTCTATTTAATATTTTTGTTTGATTATGGTTTATGGATTTTAAGAATTATGGATAAGGGTTTTCTGGGGTTAGGGTTTATTGGATTTTAGGGATGTGTATATAGGGTGTTTCTTCACAAAGTGTTTACGGTTTTTTATGGCTTTATGTTTTTTGGGATGAAATTTTAGGGTCTTTTACTGCTATGTGTTTATGTTTAATTGAATGTGAGTGTTAATGGTATTTTGTAGATGATGTATTAGGAAATTTTAGGGTTTATGGTTTATTTTATTTATCTAGATGAAGGATTAGTGTTTTTTTCTGATGATTTAGTGGTTTCTACAGAATATGGAATTTGGATTGAAGGGAATGATGGTTTTGGGTGTCTAGAAATGCTTGTTTAATGATTTTTGTGGTTTTTTGGTTTTGATATTCTAGGGATGGTTGCTTAAGGTTTTCTCGATAGGATGGTTTTATATTTTTGTGCATGAGTGTTTAAGTGGGTGGCAGATTAGTATTTATGTATTTTGGGGATGAGGGTTATGGTCTTTGAGGCTTATTTTTTAAGTTTATTTAGGAATGAGGGATTATGGTTTTCAAGGGATGAGGGTACAGTGTTTTCTAGTTTTTTGGGGTTTTTTTATGAGTATAAGTTTTTATAGTTTCTTGTGGTTGTGTGTTAGGTGTTTCTCTCATAGAGGTTTTATGGTTTGCATGGGATGAGGGTTCGGGGATTTTTTTTCTGATGAGGGTTTAGGGTTTCATTTGGGATATGGTTTAAATATTTTTAGGGTATCAAGGTTTATGATTTTCTATGGTTGAGGTTTTATTGTTTCCTAGGGATATTGGATTATGCTTTTTATGGGATATGGATTTTATTTTTTCATAGGTAAAGGGTGTCTGGTTTTGTTGGGGTGAGATTTTAGAGTTTCTATGGTTAACGGTTTTAGGTTTTTTATGGATGAGGATTTAGGGTTTTCTATTGATGAGGGATTATGTTTATTTGGGATAATCATTTTTCAGTTATTTTGGGAGGGAGGATTATTTTTTTATGAATATCAGTGTTTATTGTTTTGATATGATGAGGTGTACAAATTTCATAGCATTATTGATTGTGCCCTTGATGGGATTGGGATTTATAATTTTCAATTGATGTGGGTTTAATAATATTCAGGGTTGAGGGTTTTAGGATTTATATGGATGATATTTTAGGTATTTATGGGGATGAAGGAATAGATATTTATTAGTGTGAGGGTTTTGGATTTTATTGTACCGAAGGGTAAGTTTCTTATCTTGATTACGGTTTAGGTTTATCTATGGATGAGTGTTTAGAGTTTTATAGGGATCAAGGTTTATGATGATTCCAGTCTCAAGGTTTAGGAATATATAGGGATGTGATTTTTTATATTTTAAAGGATAATGGATTTGGTTTATTATGGATGAATGTTTATGGTATTATGTATGGCAGGGTTTGGGTTTTTCTACTACTATGTTTTTAATGTTTTCTAGTGGAGGGTATATGGGTTTCTATGTTTCGATGTTTTACGGTTTTCTGGGGATGAAGGTCTTTGAATTTATTGGACTGAGTTTTTAGATATATATATATTTGAGGGTTTATGTTTTTCTGGTGATGAGGGTTTAGGTTTTTTCGGGGATGACGGTTTTGGGTATTTTTAAGAAGTGGGTTTAGGGATTTTTTTGGTTGAGGGATTCATGTTTTTTTGTGGATCTGGGTTTCTAATTATTTGGGACTGAGTGTTTATGATTTATTTGTTTGTGGGTTCTGGTTTTTACAGGATTGATTGTCCACTGGATTCTAGTGTTGATCATTTTGGTTTTCACGGGATAAGGTTTTTTGGTTTTCTGGGGACGATTTTTTAGGGTTTCCTAGGGCTGAGGGTATAAGGTCATCAGTGGATGAAGGTTAATGGTTTTATGGGGATATGGGTTTAATATTTTATAGGTATGAATTTTTAGTGATATATTGGTTTTATATACATGAGTTGAGGTTTTATATTTTTCTATAGAATAGGGTTTAAGATATTATGGAGATATGGGTTTGGGGTTTTTTGGAGTTGTGGGTTTATAGTTTTGTAGAGAATATTGTTTAGGGTTTTTTGGTGAATTTTGTGTTGGAATTTCGTGGGATGAAATTTTAGTGTTTTATGGGCATGAGTATTTTGTGTTTTATGGGTTTCAAGGTTTATAGGTTTCTATGTCCTAGGGTTTTGAGTTTTTTGGGAATAAGGGTTTAGGAAATTTTTGGGATGATGATTTATGGATTTATTTTTTCTCATGGGTTATGAATGATTATGGATGAGTGTTTTGGGTTTTCTAGGGATGAGTGTTTATGGATATAGGGAATATGATTTAGGTTTTCTAGGGATGATGTTTCATTTTTTTAACTGATGTGTGTTTTTGGAATTCATTAGGGTTTCTAGGGGATGAGGGTTTAATGGTTTCTTTTTTTGATGGATTCATGTTTTTTGTGTGTGAGGGTTTTAGGTTTTTAATATATGTATTTGTAGTGTTTTTTTGTGATGAGGTTTTATGGTATTTTCAGTAGAGGTTTTCTTATTTTTTGGGGATAAGGGTTTTTTGATTTGGGGAATATATTTTAGTGTTTTTTTGTGATAATGTTTTAGGAATTTATGGTTGTGGGAGTTTAGGGTCTATTCGGACTGAGTGTTTATGTTTTTATAGGGATATGGTTTTAGGTTTTATTGGGGATATGGGATTAGGGTTTTCTAGGGATGAGGGTTTATGTTTTCCTAGTGTGGTGGGTATTGGATTTTCTAGGAATGATGGTTTAAGATTTTCTAGGGTTGTTTGTGTTTTTACAAGGGATGACGGATTAGGGCTTTATTGGAAAATGTTTTAGTGTCTAATGGGGTTGATAATTTAGGGTTTTTAGGGGATGACGGTTTAGAGTTTTTAATGGATGAGGATTATGGGATTATTGGGGATGAGAGTGTATGAATATTTTGGGAAGAGGGTATATGGTTTTCAAGTGATGAGTGTTTTTTGTTTATTAGGTAGTAGTTTTTAGAAATATTTGGGCCATAGATTTATGGTTTTTATGGATGATGGTTCATGGTTTTTTGGGGCTAAGGGTTTTGAGTTTTTGTGTCCTATGATTTGTTTTTTTATTGGGGCTGAGGTTTTATTATTTATTATAGTTGAGGGTTTAGGGTTTTTTTTTTGCGCTTGAGGTTTAGTGTTTTTTTGGAGGAGAGGGTTTAGGTTTATTTTGGTTAGAGGGATTATTTTATTTTTATGTTGAGGGATTATGGATTTTTTTTTGCAAACTATTTATGTTTTTTATGAGGGTCCATGTATTATTATGGTTGATAGTTTTGGGTTTTCTGAATTTAATTGTTTATGGTTTATAAGAATGAGGGTTACTTTTTATTAATAGGGGAAGTGGGTTATGGTTTTTTGGGGAAAAAGGTTTTAGATTATTATTTTTTGTGTGATTATGGTTTTGTAGGGATTAGGGATTATGGTTTTTGTGGTAGTGGTTTTGGGGTTTTCTGGGGTTTATGGTTTAGAAACATCTATGAATGAAGGTTTTTGGATTTTTGGGGATGTTGAATTAGTATTATCTAGATATTGGGGTTAAATATATTAATGGGATGAGGTTTTAGAGTATTATAGGGTATAGGTATTAGGGTTTTCTTGGATGAGTGTTTTTGTTAATATAGGGATAAGGGTATAGGGTTTTCATGGGATTATTTTTTTTCACTATGAATAATGGATTAAAGTCTTCATGGGGTTATGGTTTATGGTTTTCTAGGAATGGGGGTTAGGGTATTCTATGGATAACACTTTTTTGGTATTTTGGGGATGAGGGTTTATGATTTTTGGGGGGTAAGGGTTTATTGATTTTTTGTACTATGGGTTTATGGTTTTCTGGGAAAGGGGGTTTATGGTTTTCATCTGATTAAGGATTATGTTATTTTGGTATGAGGGTTTACTATTTTTATATGTTAAGTGTTTAGATTTAAATAGGGATAATGGTTTTTCCTGGGGATGGGGGTTCGGGTTTTTCTAGGGATCTAGTTTTATGATTTTTATCAACTATGAATTTTGTATTTTCAAGGGATGAGGGTTTTGGGTTTTCTGTGGTAGAGTTTTTTGTATTTTCTATGCATATGGGTTTACGGTCTTCCAGGGATTAGTGTTTAGGGATGTCTAGTGTTGTGGGACAATGGATTTCATGTAATTGAGATTTAATATTTTTTTTGAAAAAATGTATTGAGATATTGGGGTATGTTGGTTTTGGGATTTCTATGGTAGAGTTTTTGTTTTTTTGGGACTTTGTTATGATGGATTTCTAGGAATTGGGTTTAGGGTTTTCATGGACCTAGGATTATGTTTTTTGAAGGTATGTGGATTTAGTTTTTCTTAGGGCTTACGGAAAAGGGGTTCCTTGGGCATATGGTTTATGGTTTCCTAGGACAGAGGGTGTATGGTTTTCTAGGCCTAAGGGTTTAGTATTTCCTAGTGATGAGGGTTTAGGTATTCATAAGGATATGAGTTTTGGGATTCCTAGGGGTAATGGATATGGTTTCTAGTGGTTTAGGGCTTTGTTTTTATAGGGGATGAATATTTAGGGCTTCCTAGGGATGAGGGTTTTGGTATTCATGAGGGTTCGTGTTTATGGTTAACTGGAAAGAAGGTTTTTAGATTAATTGTGGTTGAGTTATTAGGTTTTCATGGGAAAAATAGTGTTTTATTCAATGGGATTATGGTTTTTTTATTCCCCAGGTTGATGGTGTAGGATTTCCATGCACCGATGGTGTAGGGATTCCACTGGATGGGGGATTAGGTTTACCTTGGATCGAGGGATTAATGATTAATAGGGATAATGGATTAGGAATCTCGTTGTCTAACTGTTCCGTTTTCTTAGGATTGAGGGTTTATGGTTTCCAAGGGATGCGGGATTAGGGATTCTTTGGGATGATGGTTTTTGGTTTCCTATGGTTGTGTGTTTTTAATTTTCTGGGGATAAGGGTCTATATTTACCTGGGAATATGGGTTTATGGTTTTAGTGGCTATGTTTTATGTGTCTTCTATGCTAGGGGATCTGGGTTTCGTGGGTTTGTGGGTATATATTTTCATGGGGATAAGGTATTAGGGTTTCCTGGGACTAAGGGTTTGGGGTTTTCTTTTGAACATGATTCAAGGTTATCTGGGGATGAGGGTTTAGCAATAATTCAGTCTAAGTGTTTAGGGGATTTCATCGATGAGTGTTTATTGTTTTAAGAGGATATGGTTTGGGATATGTTAATGGATGTGGGTTTTAATTTTTTTGGAATGCGGTTTTTTTGTTTTTTGGGATTTTGGTTTTTAATTTTGGTTGTGGTTGATGGTTTGAGGATTTTTGGGGATGATTTTTTTGGTATATTAGGTAATGATTTTGTGTTAGTTTCATGTTGAGGGTTTGAGGGATTTTGCGTCTCAGTGTTTTGGGTTTTTGGGGATGAGGTTTTTGGGTTTTATGAGGCATTGGATTTAGGTTTTTTAGGGTTAGAGGGTTTAGGGTTTTCTAGGGCTGACAATTTAGTTTTTTTAGGGTTGTGGATTTAGGGTTTTTAGGGATAATGGTATATAGGATTTTTTGGGATAAGGGTTTAAAATTTTCATAGGTCTGGAGGTATATTTTTATTTCGAATGAGGATTTACAGTTTTTTATCTATATGGTCATAGGGTTTATTGGGGATAAGGTATTAAGGATTTTCTGGGTATGATAGTTTGATGATTTTTGGGGATGAGTGTTTTAGAATTTTTAGGTATAAGGCATTCAAGAATTTTTCCCTAGGGATTTTTATTTTTTGGGGGGATGATGGATTTGGAATTTTTCTGAATGAGGGATAAACAATTTTGTGTACTTAGGGATTGGTGTTATTTGAGGGAGAGGGTTTGGAATTTTATGGATATTTTGTTATAGGAATTTTTGGGGACGATTTCATTGGTTTTTATAGAGCATATGTTTTGGGATTTCTTAGAAATATGGGTATATGATATTGTGGGGTTGGGTTAATAGGGATTCTAGATGATTAGGGTTTTTTCTTTTTATGGATGAGGATTTAGGGTTTTCTGGGGATATAGCTTTATAATTTTTTTGTACATAATGATTTAGTCTATTGGGGATGAGGGTTTAGGGTTTCTATGAGGTAAATGGGTTAGGGTTTATATGGCTGAGGGTTTAGACATTTGGGGATGATTGTATTTTGTTTTTTTATAGTTGATATTTTAGGGTTTTTGGGGAAGTGTGTTTTGGGTTTTTTCAATTTTATGGATTATATTATTTTTTGTGAGAGGGTTTATGGTTTAATGGGGTTTTGGTTTTATGGTTTTTTGTGGATCTGGGTGTATTTTGTTTTATACTGAGTGTTTAGGATGTTCTTTGGGATTAATTTTTCAGGTTTTTTTTGGGATGGGGGAATAATGTTATTTTTGGAAGAGGGATTAATATATTTTGGGGATTGAGGGTTTTAGGTTTTTAGGGACTAAGGGATTAATGTTTTCAGTGATGAGGTTTTTTGTTTTCTAAGGATCATGATATGGGGTTTTTTGGGGCTGAGGGTTTGTTGTGGGAAGTGTGGGATTAGTGTTTTCCTTGGGATGAGGTTTTAGGGTTTTGTGGTGTTAAGTGTTTAGTTATTTTTGGTATTAGATGTTTTGGGTTTTGACGGTATAATGTTTTAATGAATTTTTTTCATAGAGGTTCTAGGGTTTTGTGAGGCTATGGGTTTAGGGTCCCTTAAGGAATTAGGGTTTCAATTATTTTCCATTTGTGGGTTTAATGTATTATTGGGATTATATATTTGGTTTTTATAGGTATTAGGGTTAATTATTTCTTAGAGTAGATATTTGATTTTTTTCTGGTCTTAGGGTATAGGATGGTCCCGGCCAAAGTTAGTAGATATTTTTGTTGTTGAGAGTTAAGGGAATTTTTAGGGCTGAAGGTTTTTATTTTTTTTGGGGGGGGGGGATGGATTAGGTTTATTTATATGGATTTAGTGCCTTTTGGTGTTAGGATTTATGGATTATTGGGTTTTAGGGTTTTGGGATTTCTATGGTTGAGGTTTTTGGTTTCCATGGGGATAAGTGTTTAGGATTATCAACAGATGAGTGTTTAGGGGTATTTTGTTGATCAGGTTTATAGATTTTGAGTGGTGATAGTTTAATTATTTTTGGGTCCATGTTTTTTTTGGGGTTTTGGGTTTTTAATGTTTACAGATTATATATTTTTAGGATTAAGGGTTAATAGTTATTTGGAAAATTTTTAGGGTTTTCTGGAGGTGAGGATTTATGGTATTTTTAGTGACGACTGTTTTTGGTTTTCATGGGATGAGATTTTAGTGTTTTGTTGAAAATGGTTTGGGGTTATTTAAAGATTATTTATTTGGGTTTTTTTAGTGACGTTTTGGTATTTATTGTGTATCATGGTTTTTGTTTTTTGGTGCTACATTTTTTGAATTTCTTTATTCTGGTTTAGTGTTTTTTGTGACTTAGGATTTTTGATTTTTGGGGACTAGGGTTTTATGTTTTTCGGGGTTTATGGTTTATGGTTTATTGGGAAAATGATTTAGTTTTTTTAGGGATAGGAGTTTAGGTTTTTATTATTATTTATTATAGATTTTTGGGGTTTATGGTTTTGTGTTTTGTGAGGATGATGATCATGTGTTTTTTGGGGATGAGGATTTTGTATTTTTTGGTGTTGAGGGTTTATAGATTTTTTGGAGAAGTGGTATTATGGTTTTCTATTACGGAGTTTTTAGTATTTCATTGTGAATAGGATTTAGGTTTATTTGGGGATATGGTTTAGTTTTTTACTAGGAAAAGGGTTCATATTTTTTTGTGATTAAGGGTTTAGGGTTTATTTAAGGGTGATCGATTTTGTAATTATAAGGGATGAGGATATGGTGTTTTATTCGATGTGGTTTTAGGGTTTCTGTGAATGTGGGTTTAGTGTTTTTTGTGTGAGGGATTATGAATTTTTAGGGTTGAGGGTTTTTAGTTTCTATGGCTAAGGTTATTGGATTTTTGGTTGATGTGAGCTTATGGTTTTCTAGGGATGATGATTTAGAGTCTTTTATTGATGTGAGTTTGGGGATTTTTGTTGTTGAGGAGCTATGGTTTTTTTGTAATTTATAGTTTAGGGTTTTTTGGGGATTTGGGGGATGATGTTTTATGGTTTTTTTTGGGATAAGGGTGTAGGTTTTTCACGAGGGATAGGGTTTAATTGTCTTTGGGGATTGGGGTTTATTTTTTTCAAGATATGATTGTCCTATGATTTTTTGGGTGAGGGTTAATGCCAATGGGATAAGGGTTTAGTGTTATATAGGAGTAATGGATTAGGTTCTTTTTAGGGATGAGGTTAATTTTTTTGGTGATGATATTTTAGGTTTTTATGGGAATAGGTTTTTCGGTATTTTGTTTTGATGGTAATGGGTAATTTGTGGATGAGGATTTAGAGACATTTTTTTCTAAGTTTTTATGGTTTTTTAGGAGTGATTAGTGTTTCTTGGGGATGAGGGTTTGATGTTTTTTAGAAAAATGTTTTTGGGGTTTTTGGGGTTTAGATTTTAATGTTTTTTTGAATATGATATTATAGTGTCTTTTTTGTTCTAAGGGTATTTTAATTTTAATGGGATGAGTTTAAGGGTTCTTAAGGATGAGTTCCAAGGTTAATTTGGGTTGACGATTTATCATTTAACTTGAGTTAATGGTTTTCTATTTTTAGGAGGGTTTGGAGTTTTTTATAGTTGAGGTATCTGTGTTTTGGTTGAAATATGGTGTGGGGTTTTTGGTGATCATGGTTTCATGTTTTTTGGTCTTAGTATTTTGAATTTAATTTTTATGAATATAGTTTCTGGTTTTTTGGAGATTATGGTGTAGGTTTTTCTGTATTTGAGTGTTTCGTATTTTTTGGGACTGAGGGTTCAACATTAGTTCAGAATGAGGGTTATGTGTATTTTTTTTATTATGGTTTTGTTTTTCGAGGGATGAGTGTTTTGGGTTTTTTGGGAAGTCGGTTTGCAGTTTTTTGCGGATGGTGGATTTTTTTTGGTAGAGTTTTTAGGGTTTTTGGATGTCTGTGTTTGCTGAATTTTTGGGTGAGTGTTCTCATTTATCTAGAGAGTTGGTTTATAATTTTTTATTGATGATTATATGTGGTATTTTAGGGTTTAGGGTATTTTATTTTTTTGGGTCCTACTGTTATTGGTTTTTTAGATCTATGTGATTAGGGTTTTGGGCATATGAGGTTTTAGTGTTTTCTAGGACTAACATCCTAGACTTTTTTTGGGGGTGAGGAATTAATTTTTTTTGGGATGGGGGTTTAGTGTATATTGGGGTTGATATTTTAGGATTTTTTTTTGAATGTGGGTTTTGTGTTTTGGGGCCTCAAGGTATTTTATTACTAGGAATTGTGTTTTTGGATCATTGAGGATGATTGTTTTTTTGGGTAGGGGATATGTGTTTTTTGGATAGGGGGACATATGTATTTTGTGGATGATGTTTTAAGTTTTTTGGGGAAAAAGACTATGTTTTTTTTGGAAAGTGATTTAGGATTTTTTGGGTTGAGTTTTTAGTATTTTTTCTGGTTGAGGGATTATATTTTATTCATCCTATGTTTTTTGGGTTTTTGGGAGGAATGGGTCAATGGTTCTTTGGAGATGAGAGTTTTGTGTCTATTGTTGCAACGATTTTAATGAATTTTTGGGTTTAGGGTTTAGGGTTATTAGGGGATAGGATTTTGAGTTTCTTGGAGGTGTTTGTTTGATGATTTTTTAGGGAATATGTTTTGGAGTTTTTTGCGCTAAGGGTTTGTGGTTTTTTTGGGAAACAGGTATAATGTTTTTTTAGTGGTGCGTATTTAGTGGTTTTTGGGGCCTGGGGTTTTTGTTTTTCATTGGTTGAGGGTTTTTGGTGACTCTATTAAAGTGGTTTATATTTTTTTCGGGACAAATTTTTACGGTTTTTTGGGATAAGGCTTTAGGTTATTTAAGGCTAAGGGTATATGGTTTTTTGGGGTGGTTGTTTTAATATTTTTTGGAAAAACTTTTTGGATTTTTTGGGGAAGATCTTTTTGACTTTTTTACGATGATGGTTTTAGGAGTTATACGATTTAGGGATAAAACTTTTTTGGACTTTATTATTTAGGTTTTTATTGGGGATGAGGTATTCAAATTTTTTGGGATGTGGATTTTGAATTTTATGGGGCCAAAGGTTTACGGGTTTTTTAGGACTTCCAATTAGAGTTTTTTTGGGACTATGTGTTTATGGTTTTTGAAGGACAATGGTTTAACATTTATTCTGTATCAGTGGGTTGATTTTTATATTTGGAATTGACAGTTTATATTTTATTAAGGAATAGGATATGGGTTTCTCTTTGGTCTTAGGGTTTGGAGTATAATTGGGATGATGGTTTAGAACTTTTTGGGGATGAGGGGTTATATTTTTTAGAACTGATGGTTTAGGGAATATTGGGACAGAGGGTTTATGGAATTTTTTGGATGGGTCTCTTAAATTTTAAGGGCATGTGGGTTTAGCATTTTTTGAGGCTTATATTTCAAAGTTTTTTGGGGTATAAATTTAGGTATTATTAAGGGTTATGTGATATAATTTTTTGGGGTAAAGGTTTTGGGTTTTTTGGGGAATAGGGTTTGGGGTTTTTTGTTTGCAAGGGATTAGAATTTTTTTGCTATAAGGGATCAACTATTTATAGGGATTAATATTTTTTGGCGATAAGGGATCAACTATTTATAGGGATTATGGTTTTGGGGGTTTTTTGGTCAAAGTGTTTGGAGTTAATTAGGGATCATGGAATATTAATTTTTGGGGCTTATGGTATAGTGTTTATTTATAAGGGATTAGATTTTTTGACCAAGGGTTTATGGTTTTCATGGTATAATTTTGTGGGTTTTTTAGATATTGGCGATTTACATTTTTTATGTGGATGAGTGTATAGGGTTTTTTTGGATGAGGTAATACGGTTGTATGAGGATGAGTTTTTATGGATTATTGGGGAGTATGGATTAGTTTTTTTTGGGTTATGGGTTTATAGAATTTTTGGAAAATGGTGTATGGTTTTTTATGGTTGGTGGTATATTTATTTTTAGGCATATCTGTTTAGGTGTTCTGGGTCAAAGACTATATGGGTTTTTTGGCACAAAGGGTTGAGGGTATCTTCTTTCGATATGTTTTTAGTGTTTTTTGGGCTAAGGGTTCATGGTTTTTTTGGGATGACGGTGTATGGTTTTTTGGGGGGTTATGATATAGAATTTTTTGGGGATTAGGGTTCAGTGTTTTTTGGAGATGATGTTTTTTGGTTTGTTTGGAATGATGGTTTTGGGTTTTTTGAGCCACAAGATTAGAGATTTGGGTGTGAGGACATTGGGGTTTTTGGGGATGAGATTATATGGTATTTTTTGGATGAGGTTTTCAGGATTTGTTAATGGGTTTATGGGTTTTGGGATAAGGTTTTATGTTTTTTTAGAGTTAAGAGATAGTGATATCAATGGGATAGGTCTATTGTTTTTCAAGAAAAAGTGTCTTTGGTTTTAATTAGATTTGGGTGACGTTTTCTTGAGACTAATACTTTTCTGTTTATTAGGGATGGGGGTTTGGGTTAATTTCTAATGATTCTTTTGGGGTTTTGTTTCATAGGTGTTTTTTGGGGATAATGTTTTGGGTTCATTAGGGGGTGATGGTATAGGATTTATGTGATTAAATGTTTATGGTTTTTTAGCCTCATTGTTTTAGGATTGTTAGTGCAGAGGTATAATAATATTTTTGGGGAGGATGATTTATTGGTTTTTGGGGGTGAGGTATTAATGTTTTTTGGGGAATATGTTTTATGGTTATTTAGGATTATGGTTTAGAGTCTTTTGGGGGTGATGTTTTAGGGTTTTTATTCGCTTATAGTTTAGTGTTTTTTGGGGATAAGGGTTTAGGGTTATTTATGGAATCAGGATTAGGGTTTATATTAGGATAAGGGTCATGGGTAATTTGGGGATGACAGATTATGGTTTTGGAGGTTTAGTTTTGAGGATATTTTAGAGAAAACTATCATAGGATTTTTTGGGACTGGGGTATCAGATTTTTTTGGGTGAAGGGTCTGTATTTTTTTGTGATTAGGGTTTGATTTTTTCTATGGATGGTGGATTTTGGTTTTTGTGGGGATTAGGGTTTAGATTTTTTTCATGATAAGCTTTTATTTATTTTTTGGTAGAGAATTTTTGGTTTTTGTGGGATGACAATTTACAGGTTATTGGAACTCTGGTGAAATGTATTTTTTTGGATGAGGGTTTATGGATTTTGGGGGATGAGGGATCAGGGATTTTCGCAACATAGTATATCGTACTTATTGGTTGATGGTTTTGGGATTTTTGGGATGATGATTTAGGTTTTTTGGGGCTAAGTGATTATGGGGACTTTGGGATGTGGTTTTAGGGTTTCATGGGAATGGGGATTTAGGGTTCTTTTGGGATGATTGGTCATAATTTATTATGGAATATGTATTAGTATGTCTTTGGGATGAGGGTTTATGGGTTCTTGGGGAAGAGGGTATAGGGATTATTGATGTTAAGGGATCAATAGTTCTTAGGGTTGAGGTTTTTGGGATTCTTGGGGATGAGGGTTTCAACATATTTTCTCAGGAGGGATTAATTTTTTTGGGGTTTATGTTTTAGGGTATTTAGGAGGCGAAATGTATATTGTTTTATAATGGTAGGGGTTTATGTTTTTTGTGTTGTGTGTTTATTGTTTTATGGGTTGAGGATTTAGGGTTTTTTTGTTTGGCTGTAGCATTTCTTGGGTTGAGGTTTTATAGAATCTTTTGAATGGGAGATTGAAGATTATTTGTCTTTAGGTTTATATTTTTTTGTGGTTAATGGTTTAGGGTGTTTTGGGGATTATTTTTGTTGGTTTTTTTATTAATTGTTATTTTTTTGGGTCATAAGGGATTTTTTATTCATATCATTTAGGATTTTTTGGGGATGAGAGTTTTTTAATTTTTGGGACTATGGGAGAAGGGTTTCATTGTGACAAAGTTTTACGGTATCACATGGAGTGGTGTTTGGTGTTTTCAGGGATGAACTTTTGGTTTTTAATGGGGAAGATGAATTATGGATTTTTGCGACAAATGTTTCATGATTTCATGGGGATGTTGGTTTTTGGTATTTTTGGATAATGGTTTGGTGTTAATTAGGGAAGAGTGTTTTGGGGTTTTTGGGGCTATGGGAACATGTTTTTTTGGGCTATGGGTTCAGGTTTTTTGAACTGATTATTTAGGGTTTTTGAGGTTGAGAGTATTTTTGGGGGGATGATGTTCTATATTATTTTGGGGCTGAGGGTATATAAGTGTTTGTGGATGACGTTTTATGGTTTTGTAGGATTGAGGGTTTATTGTTTTTTGGTATTGAGGTTTTACGGTTTTTAGTTAATGAGAGATTAGTTTTTTGGGGAAGATAGTGTTGTATTTTTGTGTGTGTGAGGGATTAGAATTTTATTGGGAAGTGTATATTCATTTGGCCTAGGGAGAAGTTAATTTTAGGGATCAGGGTTTCAATTTTTTTTTGTAGTGTGTATAGTGTTATTTGGGGCTATGGGGTTGGTGTTACCTCTATCATTGGTTTTTTGATTTATTTTAAGTGGTTGTAGGTTTTTTTACGTATAAGGGTTTATGGTTATTTGGGTATGTTTTTTAGAATTTATTAGGGTCACAAGATTAGAGTTTCATTTGTTTCAATGTGTGTGTTTTTTAGATCAATTTAATTTGGTTTTTTGGGGGGCTAAGTACATAGGGTTTTTATGGGGGCCGAGGTTTTTATGTTTTTTTGTGATTTTTTTTCATTCAGGGAAGAGGGTTGAGGATTTTTCCATGTTGGTTGTTTTGTGTTTTTTGGGTCTTAGGTTTTGGTTCATTTATGTGATTACTGTTTCGACTTGTTTATGGATGAGGATTTTCGTTTTCGTTTTGTTCTTTTGTTTTAGGGGTTTTTTATATGAGTGGTATTTCTTTTTTGGGTATGAGGGTTATGGGTTTTTGGGGGATGATGGTTTGGGTATTTTTGTGGAATGGGGTTGTTGTGTTTTTTATGACTAAGGGTTTTGGGTTTGTTGAGGATAAGGGTGTAGGGATTTTTGGGATGAATGTTTTAGGTTATTTCGGACTGAGGGTTTAGGGTTTTTAATGTATAAGGGTTTAGTGTTTGTTTGCGGTGGAAGGTTTAGGGTTTTTCAAGAATTAATGATTTTGTCTTTTTGGGGATGAGTGTTTTTTTCAGAAAGACTTGTTTATGGTATTTTTGGAGGCCAGGGTTTATAATCATTTAGGATCTACGGTTTAGGTTTCATGGAGACTTGGATTTAATTTTTTCTAAATAATTGGGGTTTATAATTTCTTAGTTCTGAGGGATTATGTAATTTTAGACTGATTGTCAGGTTTTTGGGGTCTAGGGTTAAGGATATTTTAGGATAGAGTGTTTTGGGTTTTATGGAATATGGGATTTTGTTTTTTTGATACATTGTATATAAGGTTTTTTGGATGATCTATTAGGGTTTTTTGAGTTTGAGGAATTAGATTTTTGGGAGGCCAATAAATTTGGTTATTCATGGTCGAGGGATTAGGGTTTTTTTGGAGGTTGAGTGTTTAGGGTTTTTTTGGGTTGATGGGGTGGTGTTTTTCAGGGGTGGGGATTTAAGGATCATGTAGGTGAGGGTTTATGGTGTTCTACAGATGATTATTTAGGTAATTTATTGGTTTATGGGATAGGTTTTTTTTGGGTTAATGGTATTCTTATACACGATGGGGAAGGTTATTTTGGGACTAAGTTATTGGTGTATTTTGGGGGTGAGTTTTTAGGGTTTTAATGTGGTGAGGGATTAGGGTATCTTGGGGCCAATTGATTTTGGTTTTTTTGGATGACTGATAAGTGACTTTTTGATAAGATTGTTTAGGGATTATTTGGTATGATTAATTATTAATTTTTGGGGACAAATTTTTAATGTTATTTGGGTATGTGGTTTTACGGTTTTTTAGGGATGTGGGTTTAGGGATTAATGGGGATGATGGATTTGTGATTTTTACGTATGAGGGATGGGGGATGTTTAGGGACTGATAGTTTAGGATTATTCTGGGTTATTTGATCATTTGTTTCGGGATAATGGTTTAGTGTTTATTAGGGATAAAAATTTTGGTTTTTTGAGAATTATGATTGAGATATTTTTTGGGATGAGGTTTTCGGGTTTTAGGTGAGGGTTTACGGTTTTTGGAGATGAGGGTTTTGTGTTCTTTGGTAATGGGGGTATTGATATATTTTTAGGATGAGGGTTTATGATTTTCTATGTGGGATTAGTGATTTTTGGGGTGTGGTGGAATATTGTTTTTTATGACTATTTAGGTATTTTTATGTCTGATGTTTTTGGATTTTAATTATTGTTGAGGGGTTAGTTTTTTTGTGAGAAATGATAATTTTCATTAGTGTATAAGTGTTTAACTTTTTATGGGATGGGGAATATGTTTTTTTTCTAGGGAACATGGTAGATAATTTTTTGGTCTTGAGGTCTTCAGAGTTAAAATTTTTTAAGGACTATGTGTTGAGGATTTTTTGGGGGGTCAGAGGTTAGTTGTTCTCTACGGTAAATGAAAGAATGTTTTATTTTGGAAGATGATTTTGTTTTTTTATGGGATGTCGGTTTAGAGAATTTTCTTGGGAAAAGGGTTCTTTTTGTTTTTGGTGATAAATATTTAGGCTTTCTGTTATTAGAATTTGTGGATTTATTAGGGTGATGTTTTTAGATGTTTGTGGGACACATTGATTAGGTTATCTATTGGACTGGGATTGTAGTATATTTTTAGGGATGTGGGTATTGGTGTTTTATGGCTGAGTTGTTAGGGTTTTTCACTTATGATAGTTCAAATTTTTTTATGACTCTGATGTATGGTTTCTGAGTGAGTATTTCAAATTGATTTTCCGGGATGAGGGTTTCTGATTGTCTTGGGCTGTTTTTTTGTGATTTTTGGTTTCGAGATTATAGGGATTATTTGGGCTTTAGGTTTTCTTGGAAATTTGGTTTATGAATTTTTGGGGAAGTGGGTTTAGGTTTTTTGGGATCGTGGTTTTTCTTATTTTTTACGATTATGGATTTGGGTTTAGGGTTTTTGGGAAAATGGTTTACCGTTTTTTCATGACAAGGGTTTAAATTTATTTGGTGTGGTGGTCTAAGATATTTTAGGGATGGGGGTTTAGGATATTTTTGAAATATGTGATTAGGGTTTTTTAGTGATGAGGGATAAAAAAGATTTCAATGAATGTTTAGAATTTTCTAGAAATAGGGGATTAGGGAGTTTTGGGGCTCATGGAATATGATTTTTTTGGGATATGGGATTACAGTTTTTTGGGGATAATTATTTATGTATATTTAGGGATTAGGGTTTGTTGTTTTTTGGGCCCATGATTTAGGGTTTTGGGGTTGATGATTTTGGATTTCATTTCTGATGAGGGTTTAGAAGATTTACTGCTGAATGTGAGGGTTTTGTATTATTTAGTATAAGGGTATATTGTTTTTCGGGATAAAAAAATTGATTTTTTTTGGGTTTAGGTATTAATGATTTCAGATAAAAAGGTTTAAGGTTATATTTGGAAAAACGTATTCACTTTTTGTGTGGATGAGTGTTTAGTGTTTGTCCCATGAGGTTGTAGGGTATTATTTGTTCTTAAGGTCGATAGTTTTTTGGATAGTGTTTATAGGGTTTTCTGGGAATGGGGGTTTAGATTTTTATGGTGGATGGTTTAGGGCTTTTTATAGTTAGGGGTTTAAGGTTTTTGGGGGATGAGTATTTATCATTTTATTAGGATGAGGGATTCGTGATTTGGGGGTTGAGGGTCTAGGGTTTTAATGAGTTGAGGGTTTATGATTTTTTATGGATGATTATTAAGGATTTATAAGGATGAGGGTTTATGGTTTTTAGGAATGAGGGTTTATTTTTATTATGGAATATGGGTTTGGATTATTTGGGTCGAGTGTTTAGGTTTTTTGGGGGTGAGGGTTGGTGACTCATGGGGTTGAGGGTTCATCCTCTCTTATGTCTACATGTTTGAAGTATTTTTGGTGTTGAGGTTTTGAATTTTTTCGGTTGGGGGATTCCATTTTATTAGGGATGATGTTTTTTGTTATTTTGGTATTGAGGGTTTGGGGATTCTAGGATGAGGGTCCAAGGTTCAATTGTTAAGAGTGTTTGGGATATTATAGGAATACAGTTTTTGGTTTCTTTTGTATGAGTGTTTGGGGTTTTTTCAGGCTGATGCTTTCTTAGTTTATGGGGATGAGGGTTTTAGGATTTTATGGTCCTAATATTTGAGGTATTTTCGAGTTTATGTATGGGATTTATTATAGATAATTGTATGAAGTGTTCTAGGGTTATGGGTTTTGGTTTTTTTGGTGCTTAGGGTTTAGTGTTTTTTGGGACAAAAATTTCAGGTTTTTTGGGGATGATTGTTTGTGATTTATTTGGCTTAAGGTGTGGGTTTTTTTGGGGAACAGTTTCTATGGGCTTTTTGGGCTGACATTTTGCGGGTTCTATAGGGATGATGGTAAATTAATTTTTAGGGATGAGGGTTTGATGTTTTCAGAGACATGAGTTTGGGGTTTCATGGGAATGATATTCATTTTGAGGATAATGGTTTGGGGTTTTTTGGGGATGAGGCTTTGGTGTTAGTGGGTATTTTGAGATTTTATTGTAAGGGTTTTTGGTTTTCTAAATATTAGTGTATCATGTTTTTTTGGATTGTGTGCGTGGGGTTTTTTGGGGTTGAGGCTTTGGGTTATTTTGGGATGAGGTACTTGGGGTATTTTTATGGATGAGTATATCTTATTTTTTGGGGAATATAGTTTCATTGTTTTTTGGAAAGATATTTTTTGGGGTTTGCATCTTGAGGGTTCATGATTTTTAAAAGGATTATGGCTTTGGGTTTTATGGTACTATGTTTTTGTTGTGATATAGGACTGAGTGTTTTCATTTTATTGGGTGAAAAGGGTATAATGTTTTGTATGGATGACAGATGTATGTTTATGGGGTTGTGGGTTTTTGTTTTTTGGTGCTGAATGATTAGGGTATTTTGGGGACATGTTTTTAGGGTGTGTTTGTCTTAGGGTTTAGAATTTTTTTAGGAAAAGAGATTAGGATTTATTGGGGTGGGGTTTTAATTTTTATTCGGGATTAGGATTTAGGGTTTTATGGAGATGATGGATTATGGTTTTTTGTTTGTTTGAGGTTTTAGCATTTTTTTCATGATGAGTGTTTAGGGTTTTTTTGGTTATGGGTTTATGATTTTTTCGGATTAGGGTTTAGAATTTTTTTGGGATGATGTTTTAGGATTTTTTGGTTGAGGGTTTCTATTTTTTGGTCTGGCGGTTATGGGTTCTTTGGGCCATGGGTTTCACATATTATGGGGATGAGGGTTTATGGTTTCCTAGGGATTAATGTATAAGTTTTCATTGATATGAGGGTTCTTGTTTTCTTAGGTATCATGGGTACGGTATTTTTTTAGGCCCAGGGGTCTTGGTTTTTCAGGATGGAGTGTTTATTATTTTTTTCTGCTAAGGGTTATGGGTTTTTAGGGCATATGGTTTGTGGATTTTTTAGGCTTAAAATTGTTTTTTATGTTGCCCAGGGATCATGATTTTTCGATTCCAAAGGATTTATGATTTTTAGGGATATAATATTAGGGATTTTTGGGTGTGAGTGTTGGATTTTTTGGAGCATAGGGTTTCTGGTTTTGTGGGATGATGGATTAGGTTTTACAGGAGCTCAATATTTTGGTTTTATGGGGATGAGGGTTTAGGTGTTTTGGGGGATGATGTTATATGGTTTCTGGGTATGAGTGTTTATGGATTATAGGGGATGACCAAATAGGGTTTTTTGGGGATGGGGGTATTGGTTTTCATGGGATAGGGGATTTACGGTTTCTTGGGGATGAGGCATTATTGTTTATTTGGGATTATTGTAAACGTTTTTTGTGGTTAATAGTTTATGTTAATTTTGAGGTTGAAGATTTTTGGTTGTTTAGGTAATAGGGTTTAGTGCTTTTGGGACATAGGGTTTAGGATTTATAGGATTTTAGGGTTTGTGTTTTTTCGGGGTGAGGTCTTACAATTTTTTCGACTGAGGGACTATAATTTTTTACATATTGGGGTTTAATGTTATTTTAAATGTGTTCGGGGTATTATTGATAAGGGATTTAGTTTTTTTTGTGCATGAGGGTTCATGGTTTTATTTTGAATTGAGGATATTGTTTTTTCCTAATCTATGTCTTTATAGATTTTTTAGGATGAGGGTTTTGGGTTATGAGTTTATGGTTTTTAGGGCTGAAGTTTTATTGATTTCTAGGGCATTGGGATGATGCTTTTTTTGGAGATGAGGGTTTCATGTTTTATTTTGTCATAGGGGTATATGGTTTTCGGTTTAATAGGTTTTCATGTTTCTTAGGTATGTGTGTTGAATGATTTCTATTACTGATGGTTGAGGGTTTTATATGGATATGGTTTTATCGTTTTTTTGTGATGAGGGCTTTCGAATTTTGGGGGATGAGGATATAAGATATTCTAGAATGTGGTTTTAGGGTTTTATTTTGTTCAATGTTGATTTTTTAGGGGATCAATGATTATGGTCTGTTGGTGTTGAGGGTCAAATGTTTTTTAGGCAAAGGTTTCAGGTATTTTTCGGGCTATGAATTGAGGATTTTGTTGGGATTTTTGGTTTATGGTTTTTTGGAGATATGGGTTTTTGTACAAATTGCTATGTGGTACAAATTTATTTAAGGCTGAGGGTTTTTGGTTTTTCAGGATGAGTGATTATGGTTATTATTTAAAACGTATATGGGTTTTTTCTATAATGTAGGTTTAGGGTATTTTGGTGCATAAGGTGTTGTGTTTTATCGGGATGTTGTTTTATGGTTTTTGGGTATAAGGATATAACATTATTTGTGGGAGATTATTGACTGACTTTTGATGCTAGGGTTCAGAAAATTTTATTGATACATTATTATGGTCTCTTAGTGCTAACTGTTTAGTTTGTATTGTGGTTGAGGGAATCGTTTATTTTGATGAGGTATTACTATTTTCTAGGGAAATGGGATGAAGAATTTCTGAGGCTAGGGGTTTAGGGGTTCGTGGATATATGGGTTGAGGGTTTCATGGGAATGATGTTTGATGATGAAATTATGATCAATGCTTATGTTTTTTTGTTTCTATATACATATAATTTTTGGGGTTTACGGATTTGGGTTTTTTGTATATAAGGGTATTTTTTGTTTTGAAATTATTGGTTTGGGTTTCTGGGGTTCTTAGTGTTTATGGGTTTTTAAGGGCGGTAGTTTAATGTTTTTGGGCCTAAGGATTTCCAGTTTTTTAGGACCAAGTGGTGATGATTTTTATGGAATGTGGGGATGAGGCTTTTTTTGGTTTAGTGTTCCCAATTTTTTTGTTTGGGAGTTAGGTGTTTTGGGGGTTAAGGGTTTTTTTAATAAGGAATAAAAATTTGGGTTATTTAAGGGGGAGGATTTAGTATTAAATGGGGGTGAGTGTTTTGGATTTATTTCATATAAGGTTTTTTGGTTTTTTGGTATTGAGGTTCTATAGATTTTTGGGATGATACTTTAGGGTTTTTTGGGGGTTTAGGGATTTACATTTTAATTAGTGAAGGGTTTAGTGTTTTTTCTGGAAGGGAATTTAATTTTTAGAGAATAATTGTATATTTTTTTTGGGGTAAGTGTTTAGGTTATATTGTATATCAGGTGTAGTTTATATTGATGTTGGGGGATTATGAATTTTGAGGATGAGTGATAAGGGTTTTTTCGGTAGAGGAATTTAGTTTTTTTGGGGAAAATGAGTTCATTTATTTTTGCGGCTAAGTGTTTAGGAATATATGGAGATAGATGTTTTGGTTTAATTCAGGATTAGGGTTTTTGGGTTTTTTCGGCTCAGGGTTTAATTTTTTGGGGGATCTTGTTTTAGAGGTTTTTTGGATCTCAGTGTTGAGGGTTTTTTAGGGTTAGGGGTTGGGGGTTTTTTTCGATTCAGTGTTTATGGATTTTAGGGATGATGGCATATGAGATTATGCTTTAGAGGGTTTACTGTTTTGGGGGAAAATGGTTAATGGTTTTCGTTGGATATGGGGTTAGGGTTTTTTTGCACTATGGGTTTAGGGTATTTTGGGGCTCATGGTTTAGTTTATTTTGGGGATGTGGGTTTGTGTTTGCTTTTGGAAAATCATTTTATATATATTCTGAATGATGGCATGGGGTGTTTTGAGTTTAGTGTTTATGGTTTTTGGTTGATGACTGTTTAGGGGTTTTGGGGGAAGAGTTTTTTTTTGTAGAAGCGATTAGGGTTTGGGGGTTTAAGGTTTATGTTATTTTTGGTCTCTGATATTTGGGTTTTTTAGAGTTGATTTTTTAGCTTTCATAAGGTTTATGGATTAAGGGTTTGGTGGATGTGGGTTTATTTTTTTATTAGTTTTGAGGGTTTTTTGAGTTATAGTGTTGGGTGTACATTGTGTGTGAGGGATTATGGTTTATTTGGATTATGCATTTAAAGGTATTAAGATTTATGGTTCTTTTGGAATTAGGGTATAGTATTTTTAGAGATGTTGTTTTAGGGATTTTTGGTAATAATGGACTTTTGATTTCTCAGGATGAGGGTGTTGGTTTTTTTGGGGAACATGGTTCATGGTTTTTATGGGACAAGATATCAATGATTTTTTTGGTTAGATATCAATGTTTTTTAGGGGATTAGGTTTTAGGGATTATTTTGCATTGTGTGTAGGGATATTTTGGCTCATGTTTGTGTGTTTTTTTTTCTTGAAATTTTTTTTGGGGTAAAAGTACGTGGCTTTTAGGGTCATGGTATTGGTGTATTTTGGGACAAGGATTTATGGGGTTTTACGGAATTAGATATTATAGTTTTTTGGATAGATGTTTAGTTGTTTCTGGGGTAATAATTAATGTGTTTTTTCTAATAGCGTTTACGGTTTTTTGAAGCAAGGTGATTAGGGGTTTTTAGGTTTTGGGTTTACTATTTTTGGGATGAGGGTTTTGGGTTTTTTAGGGAAGTGGCTTTATTATTCTTTGAGGATGCGTATTTATTTAAAGATGCGGGTTTACAGTTTTTTTGAGATTAGTGTTTTATATTTATTGGGGGTGATGATTAAGTGTTTTCTATTGATAATGGTTTATAAATATTTTTGTGGGTGATGGTTAGGGGTTTTCAGGGAAGAATGTTTAGTTTTTTTTGAGATGTTTGTTTAGTATTTTTTTGGATGATGGTTTAAGGGATATATTTTCATGGAGTTTAGTTTTTTTTTGTGAAAATTGTTTATAATTTTGTGGGTGGGGGTTATGGATTTTCCGATATATGGAATTTTGGGGTTTTGGGCCAAGGGTTTTGTTTTTTTTGGATTAAGGGTTTATGGTTTTTGATGAAGAGGTTTAAGTGTATTTTGGGTATTAAGATTTTATATTTTTTGGGGCAATAGGAATATGGATTTTTGGGGATGAGTATTTTGGGATTTTTGGGATGATGTTTAATGTAATTTAAGAGATAAGGGTGTAAGGTTTTTTTTGTGTTGAAGGTTTGTGGTTTTATTTGTTCCATGTGTTAATGGTTTTTCCGGGATAAGGATTCAGGGTTAATTATTATAAAGGGTATAAGGATATTCTTCTCTACTTGTTTTTATTGGATCAGGGTTCAAGGTTACTTATGAAAGAAGGTTCAATTTTTTTGGGGCTATTTGTTTAGGGTTTTTTTGTGCTAATGGTTTAGGGTTTTTTGTGACTGTGGGTTCAATGTATTTTTTAAATGAGGATTCAATGTTATTTGGTGTTGAGGGATCAGTGTAATTTGGGGTTGATGGATTAGCGTATTTTGGGGATAATGGTCCAGGTTTTATTATGTTTATGTATTGTTGTTTTTTTGGGTATGAGGATTTTGGATTTTTTGGGGGTGCAGGTTCAATGTTTAATATGGGTGACAGTATAATGTTTTTCGTGACAATGTGAATTGGGTGTTTTGGGGAAGTAGTTTAGTTGTTTTAGGGTATGTGGGTTGAAAAAAAAATCAAAGGGTTTAGTATTTTTTGTTGAATGTTTAAAGATTATAGTGGTTGAGTATTCCATGTATATTGGGATGACCATTTAGGGTTTTTTGTGGATTAGTGTTCAAGTTTTGTTATACAGAGAGGTCTGTGTATTTTGTGGATAATAGTTACGTTTTTTTAAGGTAGGGGTTTAAGAGTTTTTAGATATGACATATCATGTATTTTTGGTGAGGGGGTTTTAAGGATTTTTTTATAGAGGGTATAGGGGTTTTTTGTTTCTCATGGTTCATGAATGTTATAGATTGAGGGATAAATTTTATTTAGGGTTGTCGGTTTAGTATTTTTGTTGATCACGGTTCATGGTTTTTTTAAAAGTTGGGGTCGAAGCCTCATTTATTATTAAATCAAAGAAAAGACCAATTTAATTGGGTAGAGGAAGACCTATTACATAGCATGAAGGCCTAGTGGTCATTTAGCCCATTACATGGCCTGTAGGCCCATTTTTTTGGCCCAAAGCCCATTCTATGAATTGTACTATAGCGTACTGTAGCAGCGACAACACTGTCGAAGCGACAGGCACTGTAGCGGTGGCAGGTCACTATAGTGGCGGCAGAGTACTGTAGCAGCGGCAGGTACTGTAGGACGTGGAATTAGTGACTCTTTTTTAGATGGTATATGGCTTTCTGGGATTGATAGTTTATGGATTTGGTTTGGGGTTTTAGTGTTTTTTGGGATTTGAGTTCAGGGATTCTAGAGAAGCTATTTATTAGTTTCTGGGGATATAGGTTCATTTTTTTGGTGTTTAATATTTAGAGATTTTATAGTCTATGTTTTTTGGGACTTTTGTGTGATAGTTTTTTTTGGTTAAGTGTTTAGGGTTTTTTGTGTTTATAGTTTTAGTGGATTTTTGGGGGGAGGATTTTATATTTTTTTCTAATGAGGGTTTAGGTTTTTTGGAGACAAGTCTTTAGGGGTGTTTTATAAACATTGATTATAATTGATTGGGGATGAGGGTTTTAGGGTTTTGTGGTAAGGGGTTTAGGGTTTTTTGAGTTTGAGGGTATAGGGTATTCTATGGCTGAATGTTTACGGTATTTTTGGCATGATGGTTTATGGTTTTGTGGGGCTAGGGTTTAGTGATATTTAGATGATGGCTTAGTGTATTTGGGGGGGGAATGGGTTTTTGTTTTCACAACATTGAGTGTGTATAGTTTCTGGGCTTGAGGTTTTTTGGGTTTTTTGGGATGATTGTTTAGGGGTTTAGGGCCTGAGGGATTATGGATTTTTTGGGATGTTATTATTGGGGTTTTTGTGTCAGATTATTGTGGTTTTCTAGGATGCGGATCTAGGTCCATTTGGGGATTAGGGTTTTTGGGTGTTTGGGGATAATGGTTTAGGGGTTTTAAGGGACTATGGTATAGGGGTTCTATGGATGAGGGATTACAGATTTTTGGGTGTGGGCTTAAAGGGATTTGTGGATAAGGGTTGAGTATTTATGGGATGATGCTTTTTGGGATTATAGAGTTGAGGGTATCTAAATTTCGGAGGATATGGATTTGGGTTTTTTAGTATAAGGTTTTAGGTTTTTTGATGAGGGTTTATGGTAGTTTCTAAGGGGGTTGGGTTTTAGGATTAGGTGTTTACGTAGTATAGGGATTATGGTCTTTTGGTAAAATGGGCTTACAGGTTTTTGGGTATTATGGTTTATGTATTTTGGGGTTATGGTTTTATGGTTTTTGTACGATAATGGTTTAGATCAATTTGTGGATTCATGTATAGGGGTTTTTTTGTTTATGTTTTTTGTTTTTTTATTACCTATGAATTAAGTTGTTTTAGGGATGAGTGTAAATTGTTTTTGGGGATGATATATTTAGTATTAATGGGTATCTGGGTTTAAGGATTTGTGGGGATAATGGATTTGGGATTTTTTGTGGATATCAGTTTACTGTATTTTTTGGAAGATGGTTTAGGGTTTTATTTGGTGGAGGGGTTATGGTATTTTTGGTTGATGTTTTAGTGTTTTCTCTATATGGGTTTTCATGGGTTTTCTGGGGTGAGGAATTAGGTTTGTCTATGGCTTAGATTTTACTATTTTTTGGGGCTATTATTTTAAATTTTATGGGGGCTGAGATTATAGGTTTTTGTTAAGAATTAGTGTTTAGGAATTTTTGATGATATTGTTTTGGTTTCAGTTCCTTAGGCTATTGTAATTTTTTGGGTTGAGGGAAAATTTTTTTGGGGAACAAGGGTTAGAGAGTTTAGTGTACATTGTGTCTGATAGATTAGGGTTATTTTTAAGAATTTATGGGGATGGGGTTTTACAGTTCTTTTGGGATCAGGGGTCAGTAATTTTTGATTATATGTTTTAGGGTTTTTTGGGGAACATAGTTCAATTATTTTAGGGGCCTTGGTATAAATTTTTTTTGATAGAGTTCAATTTTTTTAGGAGATTTAGTTTCTCGGATTATTTGGAGTAGGGTTCATGGATTTTTGGGATCATTATTTTCTGTTTTTTTACTTAACAATTATTTTTAATGGATCACAGTTGATGGGTTTTTAGGGTATTGTTTTTGGTGTTTTTGCGGACAAGGATTAATGGGATTTAAGGTATGAGATATTACAATCTTTTGGGGATATTATTAATTGCTTTTTAGAGAATAATGAATAGGGTTTTTGAGAAGTGTTTTTATGGTATTTTGAATCTTGGTTTTTTGGGTTTTTATGGGTTTTGGGTTTACTATATTTGGGATGAGGGTTTGGGGTTTTTAGGGAAGAGTCTTTAGTATTTTATTGGGATGATTATTTTTTTCTAGACATGGGTTTATTTATTTTTAGAGATTAAGGTTTTAGGTTTCTTAGGGTTGATGTTTTACTGTTTTTTGGCGCTGATGGTTTATAGCTTTTTTGGGGGGTGAGGGATAAGGGGTTTTCAGGGATTAATGTATTGTTTAGATGTATGTTTAGTCTTTTTTGGCTAAGGTTATTAGTGTTATTATTTATGGGAGTTTAGTTTTTTTGGTTAAAATGTTTTAGTATTTTTGGGGGTGAGGGATTAGGATTTTCATGATATATGGTTTTCGGGCTTTTGGGGGAAGGAGTTTTTGCTTTTATGGAATAATGTCTTATGGTTTTTTGGGGAAGAGGGTTATGAGTTTTTTGGTTATTATGGTTTTTGTTTTTTTTGGTGAAATGGTAATAATGTTTTTTAGAATTAGTATTTTTGGATTTTTGGGATTAGGTTTAATAGAATTTTGGAGATTAGGGTGGAGGGTTTTTTTGAGTTGAGAATTTATTCATTTATTAGATCCATGGGTTAATAGTTTCTAGGATAAGGGTTTATGATTTATTACTACTAATGGTATAGGTATTTTCTTGGATAATGGTTTTTAAGTGATTAGGGTTCATGGTTACATATTGAAGAAGGTTCGGTGTTTTTTGTAGCTCATTGTTTAGTGTTTTTTGGTGCAGATGGTTTAGGGTTTTTTGTGATTGTGGGTTCAATGTTTTTTTGGATGAGTATTCTATGTTTTTTGGGGTTGATGGTTCAGTGTATTTTGGGTTTGATGTACTAGGTTTTTGTGTGGATAATGTCTATGGATTTATTCGGGTTGAGTGTTCATGGTTTTTTGGGTGTGGGGATTTAGGAATTTTCAGGTAGTGGGATTAAATTTCTTTATAGGTGATAGTTTATGATTTTTTTTTGAAAAACTGTATTGGGTGTTTTGTGGATGTGGTTTTGGTTTTTTTGGAGACCTGGGTTCTGAGTATTTTATTTTTAAATTTTTATTTTTTATGTTGATGGTTTAGATATTATTTTGGTTGAGAGATCCATATTTTCTGGGATGAGTGTTTAGTGTTTTTTGTGTCTATGTGTTCACGTTTTTTTACTGATAGGTCTGGGTATTTTTTTGATAATAGATAAGTTTTTTTTAGGGTATGGTTGTTTTAAATTTTAGATATTACAGTTCATTGTTATTTGGTGATGTGTTTTCATGGATTTTTTGGATAGAGGATATAGGGATTTTTTGTTTCTCAAGGTTCAAGAAATTTAGGGTTTGAGGGTTCAAGTTTACTTATTGTTTTCGGTTTAGTGTTTTTTGGGGATTATTGTTCATTGATTTTTTTTGTATGGGGATTCATGTATTTCTAAGACATGGTGTTTACTATATTTTTGGGATGATGTTTCAATGATGTTTTTGGATGGGGTTTAGTATTTGTTGGTTTCAGGATACTTTTTTTGGGTATAGGTGTTTACTATTTTTTAGTTTTCGTGATCAGTGATCTTTTTGGGATATGATTTCACTATTATCAATGGATGATTACTCAGGATTATATGGGTATGATGCTTCTGGGTATTTTTGCGTTTCAGGTTCAATGGTTTATGGGAAAAGTGATTTGTTTTTTTTTCTTCATGATAAAGATTGTTTTGGTTCAAGGGTTTAGTGTTTACTAGCGCTGAGGTTTTATGGTTCTCATTAATTGTGTATTTATAATTTTTTATAGTTTATTATTTCTTGTAATATAATGTTTTGGGTTTTTGGGGGATGAGGGTTCATGGTTTTTTGGGGCTGAGGGTTCAGGGATTATTATGGATGCAGATTATTTATTTCATTGGACTAAGGGGTAAATGTTTCATGGGGTTAAGGGTTCATGGATTGTAGGGATGATGGTTTATGGTTTCTTTGTTTTGAGATTTCAAAGTTTCATAGGGCTTGGTTTTATGTGTTTATTATGGAATAGGGTTTGAAGATTATTTTTGCTGATGTTTTAGGGTTTCATGGGGAATAGTGTTCAAGGATTCTCATGGATAAGGGTTCATAGATTCTTAGGGATGTGGGTTCTCGGTTTTATGGGGATTATGGTTTAGGGTTTCTTGGCTTATAGGCATTAGGGTTTCTTGGGGATAAGGGTTCATGTTTTCATAGTTTTGAAGGATTATGGTTTATTGGGTATAACAAATTATGTTTTCATGTGGATATGAGTATAGTATATTATGACGATGAGGGTTTAGGGTTTCTCAGGAATGAATGATTAGGGTTCCTTGATGATGTGGTTTTATGGTTTTATCTGGATGAGGGATTATGGTATCTTGGGGATTATGGTTTTGGATTTATGTGGGATGGAGGGCTAGGTGTTTTGGGGGATGATGATTTGTGGTTTCTCAGGTTTAGGGATTTGGGTTACATTTGGATTTGGTTTTATTGTGTATTGTGGCTAAGGGTTTATCATCTCTAGGGTATGAGTGTTTAGTGTTTCTATTGTGTGAGGGTTTAGGATATATTTGGGTTTTGGGATAAGGGTTTTGTTGGGATATGGGATTAGACATATTTTAGGATGTGGTATTAGACTTTTTTAGGGATGTGGGAATGGAGATTAATAGGTATATTGATTTATGGTTTCATCTGGATGTGTGATTGGGGTTTATTGTGGTTGAGGGTTTATAGTTCTTAGTGTTAAGGATTTGTTCTTCATTGTGAATGGAGGCATAATATATGCATGAGATGATTGATTAGGGTTAATAGGGGATGAAGGATAATTATATAGTGTGGATGATTATTTATGTTTTCATGGGGGTGAGGGTTTATGGATTCATGGGGAAGAGGGTCTTGTATTTCATAGGGATATGGTTTTATGGTTTCTTGGGTATAAGTTTATAGGTTTTCGTAGGGTTGAGGATTTTTGGATTCATGGGTATGAGGGTTTAGGGTTACATGGGGATTAGTGTTTACAGTTTCTTTGTGCTAAGGTTTTAGGGTTTTAGGGTCTAATGATTTAGGGTTTCTTAGGAATTGGGGTATAAGGATTCAAGGATATGATTGTTTATGGGTTCATGGGGGTGAGGGTTTTTGGTTTTTTCAGGATGAGGGTTTATAAATACATGGGGATAATGGTTTAGGGATTTTTGGGGTTGATGATTTATATTTTCATCGAGGTGAGGGTTTATAGATTATTGGTCCTTGTTTTCAGGGTTTTGCTGAAATGATTTATTACTGTCTCTTGGGGATGATGGTTTAGTGATCAATAGGGATGATGATTTATGGTTTCATTAGGATGAGGGTTTAGTTTTCATGGGGTTGTGTGTTTTGGGAACATAAGAATGAGAGTTTAGGGGATCATGTGGATAAGGGTTGTGTATTTCAATGGTATGAGGGTTTAGGGAATCATGGGTATGAGGCATTAATTATTCTTTCTTTAGATGGTATATATAATTTTGGGTTTGATAGTTTACGGATTTGGTTCGGGGTGTTAATGTTTTATAGTTATTTTTCTTTAGAGATCCTTGATATGATATTTTTTTGTTTTTGGGGATTTAGGATCATTATTTTGTGTTGATTGATTATTGATTTCATAGGATATGGTTTTTGGTTCTATTGGGTGAGGGTTTTCGAATTTGGGGGTAAGGGTTTAGTGTTTTTTGTTTCTAGGTGTTTAGTTGTACTTAGGGGGATTATATTATATTTCTTACTGATGAGGGTTTAGGGTTTATAGAGATAAGTGTTTAGGGTATTTTGGGATAAAAGGGTATAATTTTTATGGGAATAGGGTTTTAGGGTTTTTGTGTCTGAGGTTATATGGTATCCTGAGGAAGAATGTTTATGGTATTTTTGGCATGTTAGTTTATGTTTTGGGGGTTATGAGATATTATTTATTGTTGTATGATGACTTAGGGTATTGAGTGAGAAATTTGATTAGGTTATTATAGCATTGAGTGTTTATGGTTTTTGGGATCTAGGTTTTATGTGTTTTGTGGGATTATGGTCTAGGGGTATTAGGCCTCAGGGCTTCTGGTTTTTTTGGGATGATAGTATTGTGGTGTTTGTGGCTGTGAGTATAGGGGTTTTTGATATGGGGGTTTTTTGGTGTTTGGGGAAGATGTTTTATGGGTTTTAGGGGACTACGGTTTAGGGACTATATGGATAATGGTTTAAATTTTTTTGGGGGTGGGATTAAGGAGTTTTGTGGTAATGGTTTGATGGTATTTATGGGATTATGTTTTAGGGGATTATTGGGATGGGGGTTTCTAAATATTGGTGGTTCGGGATTTCATATTTTATGGATAAGGGTAGAGGGTTTTTTAGGTAGGATGGTTTAGGCTTTTCTTAGGATGAGGGTTTATGGTTCTTTTATGTGGTGTTGGGTTAAAGGTTGAGGTGTTTATGTAGATTAGGGGTTAGGGTATTTTGGTCAAAATGGTTTACAGGTTATTGGGTCTTATTTTTTTGGTTTATTGGGTTTGACGGTTTATGATTTTTGTTGATAATGGTTTATATCAATTTGAGGATGCAATTATAGGGGTTTTTGTGGTTTTTGGTTTATGGTTTCTCATTAAACATGATATAAGTTGTTTTGGGGATGAGTGTTAATTGATTTTTGGGTATGATAATTTTAGTATATTTGGGTATTTGGATTTATGGTTTTGTTGGGAAAACATTTTAGGGTTTATTTGGGGATGAAAATTTAGATTATTTCGGGGATGATGGTTTAGGGTTTTATTGGGTGGAGGGTTCAGGGTATTTTTGGTTGACTTTATAGTGTTTTCTTTGGATGAGGTTTAATGGATTTTGTGGGATATGGGTTTATGTTTTTCTATGGATGAGTGTATATGGTTTTTTGGGGCTGTGATTTTAGATTTTTTAGCGGTGATAGTATAGGTTTTATTTTGGGAATTCTGTTTTGTGTTTTATATGATATTTTTTTATGGTTTTCGTGGCTAAGGGTATAGTAATTTTTTGGGATGAGTGTTCAATATTTTTTTGGTGTACTTGGGATTAAGGGATTCTCTTACAGTGTGTTTATTATTTTTTGGGATGAGGGTATAGTGTTTGGTGGGGATGAGGGTTTTCATTTTTTGGGACTGGCTATTTAGGGTTTTTTGGGGTATAGGGTTTATGGTTTCATAGGGATGAGGATTATGGAATTTGGGGATGAGTATTTAGGGTTTATGGAATTGAGGGTTTTGGGTTGGTGGATTATATTTTTAATGTATTTTTGGTATAAGGGTTTAGGGTCTTTGGGGGATGAGTGTTTAGGATTTTCTAGGGATGAGGGTTTAGGAATTTATTGTCTTAACATATTAGGGGTTTCTATGGATGATTGTTTATAGGTTTTGTGGTTGAGTGTTTAGATTTTTCTAGTGTTGGGTTTTTATAAATTTTGGGTGCAATGTTAAATGGCTTTTTTCAGGCAAGGGGTTTATGGTTTTTTGGAACTATGTGATTATGTTTATCGTTGATGGATGAATTTTTTTTGGGCGTTTCGGGTAAAGGGTTTTGTAGGTATGTGGGTTTAGTGATATCTTGTGATGAAGGTTTATGGTTTTTTGGGTATAAAAGTTTAGGGTTTATGGGTAATGGGGATTTAATTTTTTTCATATAAGGGTCTATAATTCTTTGGGGCTATGTGTTCTGGGGTTTTAGGAATGATGGTTTATGGTTTTTTTGGCTGATTGTTTAAGGGATTATAGGGCTAACGGTGGAGGGTTATATTGGGCCAAGGGTTTAGGATTTTTTAAGTATGAGGTTTTTTGTTTTTCTAGGAATGAGGATTAATGGATTTATAGGGATAAGGGGTTATTTTTGTCTGGGAATGAGGGATTATGGTTTTTTCTGGATGATTGATTACATTTTCTTAACCATGGGGGTTTATGATATTCAGGAGATAAGGGTTTATGGTATTTTTGGGATGAGAGTCTATGGTACACAATGGATGATAATTTAATATTTATGGTTCTTAGTTTCTTCTTCCGAAAGTCTTTTTTTTTCTAGATAATGGTTTTTAGGGATTTATATTGAAGAGGTGTTAGGTTTTCCTTGGGGTGAAGGTTTAGGTTTTTCTATGGCTATGGGTTTATGGTTTGTCTATGATTATTGTTCAGGGATTTTTATGTATGAGGGTTTAATTATTTTTATTCGTAGATGTTTTTTGATTTTCTGGGGATGAGGGTTTTTGTTTTTTGATGGATGAGAGTTTATGGTTTTTATGGTTGTGGGTTTATGTTTTTATGGAGATGAGGGTTTATGGTTTTCTAGGTACGATGGATTATGTTTTTTGGGATGATGGTTTTATGGGAATAAGGGTTTAGTGTTTTATGGGAAAATGGTATTAGGGTTTTCTATGGTTCAGTGTTTAGTTTTATCTAGGGATGATGGTTTAGATATTTATAGGGATGATGTTTTATGTTTCACTAGGGTTGTGGGTATATTATTTTCTAGGGTGTAGGGTTTAGTTTATTACAGAGATAAGAGATTAGGGTTTTATGGGGTGGGGATTTATAATATTATAGGGACAAGTTTTTAGTGTTTATTTTTGTTTAGGGATGATGGTTTTATTGGGATATCTATTTATTGGGGTTAATGATTTATGGTTTTATGAGGGTAAGGGTTTAGTGTTTCCTTGGGATTATTTTTTTGGTTTTTTCACGGATAAGTTTTTATGGGTTTTTGGAATAAACGATTAGTTTTTTATAGAACTAAAGGTTTAGAGTTTTCAAGGACCTAGAATTTATGTTTTTATTTGGAGTATTGTCTTTTTTTTCAGGTTTAGGGTTTTTTTGATTTTTATGGATGAGTGTTTTGTGTTTTTTATTTATGAGGGTTTGGATTTTTTTGGTGCTGATGGTTTAGGGTTTTCTAGGCCTGAGCCATCAGGGTTCGTCCAGGATGAATCTCAGTTGTTTTTTGAGATTGATGGTTTATGGATTTATAGAGAAAATTGTATAGGGATTCACGGAATGATTTTGTTGGGTTTTTATAGACTGAGCGGTTGGGTTTTTTTGGGTCTTGGGGTTTAGGATTTTCCTGGGATGAGGTTTTAGGGATTTCAGGGGCTGATGGTCTAGGGATTTCTGAGGATATGTGTATAGTGTTTCCTATGGATTATAGTTTAGGGTTTTCTAGGGATGGGGGACCATGTTTTCGGGTTCTGATTTTATAATTTATTCTAGGGATGGGAGTATATTTTTTATGGGGATTAGGGTTTAGGGTAGTATAGGGATGAGTGTTTAGTGTCCTCTGAGGATTAGGAATTATAAATTTATAGGGATTAGGGTTGAAGAATTTATGGGCCTGGGGTTTTAGTGTTTTATATGGTTGTGGGTTTATTGTTTCCTTTAGCTGGGGGTTTAGTGTTTTGTGGGGTTGATGTTTGAGGTTATTTTGGGGATGAGGGTTATGTTTTTTATATAATTGTATGATAATGGTTTTATGGGGTTGAGGGTTTAAATTGTCATGGGGATGATTCTTCTAGGATTTTTGTGGGCTAAGAGATTATGGGGTTATAGGGTTTAGGGTTCAAGGTTTTCTAGGGTTTGGAATTTAGAACGTTTTTGGATGCGTGTTACATATTTTCTAAGGCTGACGGTGAATAAATTTTTTTAGATAAGGGTTCAGGTTTTCTTGTTGTTGAGGGTTTTGGGTTTCTAAAGATATGGGTTTTGTGTTTTTTATGGAAGGGGGTTCATAGTTTCTTGGTGCCGATGCTTCATTCTTTTTTATGGTTTTGGATTTCAGTTTATCTAGGGATGGGGGTTCTGAGTGTTATGGGGTTTCTGGGGCGGAAAGTTATAGATTTTCCAGGGATGAGGCTTCTAGTATTTTTATGGGTCAGGGTTTTGGGTTTTCTGGTGGGGAGGGGTTAGGGTTTTATATTGTGGATAATTAAATCTTTTCATGGGAATATGGTTCAAGGTTTTTGGGGGCTGAGGTTTTACTTTTTTCAAGGGGTGAGGGTGTATGATTTTTTGGCGATAGGGGTTTAGGTTTCTCTAGGAATAAGGATTCTAATTTATTTAGGACTGAGGGTTTAGGTATTTATAGGGGTGTGGATTTCATGATTTCATGGGCTAGGGATTATTGAAAAATGTGGATGAATTTTTGGATGAAGGCTTCATAAGTCAAATCATGTTCCTATGATCTATTCTAGTATTATTGGTTCCAGTTAAATATTATAAGTATTTATTCTTTATTGATAGTAAAGATACTTATAATATTTCCTTCCAATATAGGTATTCAATTCCACAAATCATTGATAAGATTGATGAATTATAGTATTCATCAATCTATTTATAGGTTTATCTTTACAGTGGAAACAACCATATTTGAATAAAAAATATGATGAGTGGATAACAACACTAAAAAAAGGTTTATTATTTGAGTAGTTTGTCAATCCAATTGGCATATCCAATGTTCCTAGTACATTTATGGGACTCATGAATGACTTTGTAAAACAATTTATTAGTGAAATATTAATTGTAATCTTGATGAAAATTTGAATTTTAGTAGGGTTATGATGGGTTATGTGGATCATCATTGTAGTAATTTGGTATTCCATAGGAATAAAATCATTATAGATAGGTAAAAAATGTTTTTGTTAATTTCTCGGCAAGTATTTTTTTGGATATGAGATATTCAAAGAATATATTAGGATGGATCAATCAATGGTGATATTATTCATGTTTGGGACACCACCAGAACCTATCAGAGAATGAGTTATCATGGTTTTTGAATCATTTTATTGGAATTCTGTTTCCAATTTCCTCACTGTCGGGGAACCCATCACTGCATTCTTGAAAAGTGAAAATTTTAATTGGTCAATGAAATAAAAAAAAACCATTTGATGTCATTATGAAAAATTAATGTGAATAACATATTTTAAAATTCAATTAATTTTGATGATTTCATATAAGGGAAAGGTGATGAATTTGGTATTGGGATCAACATCATCGACAAAAAAATAGAGTGTCACATTTCATATTTTATTTATTTATTGGATGATTAAATTATGAATGACATCCCCTTGTACACAATATTTTTAATTATATTGAGATCTAACAATAACTAGTCTCATTAATTTAGAATAGAATAATCATTCATTCATTGTTACTATCAGTAATTTAGATTTGTCATTGGTAAACCCAATATGATTTTGAGGACAAAAATGCTAGTAGAATTCATTCATACACTCCAATTTGTGTCAAAATGAATATTTGTGAAAGATAACCTTGTAGTAGATCCCTTATCTCAATGGTATACATTAGATACGATTCTCTATGAGTAAATTTGTTTATTTAATTATTGTAAAATGGATTATTAACATTATATAGATATATATTATATTTTATGGTAATTATTAAATGAATATTTGGATAAAGATTCAATGTGTGATATTTCATTATTCAACTATAACATGTTTTGTGTTATAGTGGGAAATAACACGGACATTATTATCTAGTAGACTCATTAAAGAGGAATATCTATTCAATTTGGAATCCACAATACCATTTAAATTGTGAAGGATAATTTTTTTGTGGAAAAAGATTCTATTAGTTGACCAATAAATTCATTCATTATGATAGATGCATCAAAGTGAAAAGATACATTTCAAAAAAAAATACACTTCATTACCTATTACATATAGTTTATGGGACGTTCTCATCATGGGTTTCATTATTGTTTTATCAGATACTCCATGAGTACAATTTTTAAGGATATTTTTTCATTCATTCCATTACTCATATAATTATTTATGATCGAGACACTAACATTCACAGCCTTTCACTGAGGAAATGAGAGTGTAAATTTCGAATGAAAATTAAATTCATATCATTCCATTGGAAAAAAATTTATGGGAAAAGGTATGTTACTAAGGGTATATTAGGGACAATTCTTAGAAAAATGGTGAATAAGAATATTAGATATTGGTATTTAAAACTTCCACCAGTTAAATTTTCATACAAAATATCTCCCATTGTTACCTCTCGACATTTTATTTTTGATATTTGTTTTTCAAACAATTAAATCACTTCTATATAACTTTGTTCGAATTATATTGAATTTATGGTGAATATTAATGATTAAAATATGGAATATAATATGAATAAGAAATATGTATATATTTGAGCTTCATTAGATAAACTATTGATTCATATAAGAGGTGGGCGACATGCATCAATGTTATTTCTTGAATTTTTCATTTATTATTTTTTACAATATTAGATGAAGTTATTACCAGACTAGGATTTGTGATAGAGTGTGATTTTGAGGCCCAGGGTTCCCGTAAAAACTTTTTAAAATTATTTGAACATTTAAATGACACACTAGATTGTTTTTATTGAAATAGTATAATAAAATTTAAACTGTTAACCATATTATAAATCTGAGGGAACTATTGCGTTCAGAATATTTAATTTACCTTAAGGGGGGCCTACCATAATTCGGCATAGTTTGGAAGTATATGTTAGTTTTTGGATGTTTTAAAGGAAATAAAATAAAATAAAATATTTTATTTTAAATGTTTCTATATTGTGAAGACATGATATTTTAAATAATATAATAATATAATCTTCAAGGTTATCCACATAACCATGAAATTATCTAGAGTAGTAGAGTGGGGACCCCTTGAAGAAACCTCTCAGAAACAAATGATGATGAATCAATTGATCGACACAACACAAATTTGACAAAAACTCACCAACGAATGCAATGTAACAATATTTCTCTAACCGAATCAAAAAGGGGTTTGTTATTTTGATTTAGTCCTTCCTTGATCTCGGATTAAACAATGAAATAAGATCAAATTACAATTATGCTGACCCATATATTTTTCATTATTGAGGGAGTATTTCCATTGAGTTTCATTGGAGGAATTAATCCATGTAGGAATTGCTTTGTTTATTCATCCGTTAAAAATACAACTAAAAAAAGGGGATCAATTCTATGATGAACAGAAAAAGAGGTAAAATCCCCATTTTTATATAATTTATTCCTCCATTATTATGTGTTGTTTTCATTCTTCTTGGGGAAATGATCAGTAGATCATTGTGAATCTGTTATGAAATTAAATGATCCCAAAATGGTGATCGGAAAATACAATGACCAAGCAGAGGTGTGACAACAATGATGGATGATAAATCGACTCCGATCGAGTTAGATCATTCCTTAAGCATACATCATGTAGGTGGATGGAGACACATTCTTGGGGTCGATCAGAGGCTGAAAATCTACTAAAAAGACTTCTAGTGTTGCAAGAAACCTATATTCTAGGGTTTTGCAATGATCTAAAGGATGGATAAAAGACAAGAGGAGCACCCAAGGTGTAGTGGAGGAGGTTTAGGTTTCTGGAAAATCTCGATCAACAAAAGTGTGTATCCCACAGAACATGGAATGTGGGACTATCACTATGGCACATAGGGTTTTCTCATGGAACATGGTGAATAAAACATTGGCTCCATGAAGGACATCGAATGTCAGACCCAACCATGGGTGGCTGAATTTTTGGGCGACATAATGTATTGAAATGGAGTTTGACAATTATCACCTGGAATATAGATCCTTATGTGGGAGAAAACATATATCTCAGACAATGCATGGAGATGGGGTGGAGTAAATGTTATGTACTCCACCACATGGCCAGACAAGGCCAATTACGTTGGTCAACCCGTGTATCGGTGACACGGTTCGACATGCATACTTTGAGGCAGTGTACAGGCATATGGATAGTGTACACGGAGAAAACCTTGGGTAGTTTTACATGGCATTTCATCCTTCCGACAATCCATGTATATATGATTTTACATGGACAATTCTCCAGACTCAGGCCATTGTACACGGGCAGTAACCAGAGTCAAGGGACACAACATGTGACCCCATTAACACACATTTTACACCATTTTATTTGGAATGATCTTACATGTACACTCTTCCGTGGATAGTTTTGGTTTCAATTAATGCCCCTTTTCTCATTCTCCTAATGTTCAGGTATCATTCCCCTCCATCTGAGTATGATCTCTTTAGCATGACTTTACGAGATTGATTTAGGTATCCCAATGAGTGGTCTAGAGTGATATCCAATGTCCATTCGTGACCCTAGGTAGACTCAGGTATCAACATGACCAACCATACATGATGCTGATCCACTAAATTTCATGTGTAATCTGGTTTGGTCATTGTATCCACCAAGGACATAGTAGTGATCCTCATCCATGTATCATGATCATTAACCACTCAAAAGTTTTTAATCTCAGAATAATTGTATTTGTTCTCTCTTCAAGATCTATCAATGGCCTTATCTCTCTCATGGAGTTTACCAACAAGTATTACTTATCAGACAGATGTCATCAGTGTTATCATCATCATGGATTGATTTCTCCCAGACGATTTCATTGTGGAATCATCAAACAGAATCACTATAGTGGGTATGAGGTAATCATAAACTATGGGTATGGGTCTTGAGTATATATGTATGTGTTTTTCTTTCAATATGTTCAGTAGAAATATACTATGTAGAGGTAACTAAACCTTTCCTTTTTGTATTTCTTTGTATTTTTCAGTTTCCCCTACTGAGTATTGTTATAATCACCCATACACAGGCTTTTCCCTCACATGTCATGTCTGGTGTTGATGAGATCCCTTCTGATAGAGTCTAGGGTGGACTACGACTAGGAAGACCTTTCTTAGTTCCTTGTAGGATGAGGGGATCATATAGATAAGAGAAGAAGTCCTAGTAAATCATTATTCTTTTAAGTTGCAATTTCTTGTTTTCCGACTCTTTCTTTTGGTGGGATTGAATTATGGGCCATTCTACATTTCACACATTACATCCATTGTACTCAATTGGATGGGTTTAGTTCTATTCAATGATTTTGTGCCATAATTTCATTTACATTTCATTAATTATGGTCATAGAGATGTGTGTGTATATACATAAGAAATGCATCCCAAATTAGTGATATGTCTACTTGGTGCTAGTCACCAACCCTTGGACTATTGGGTGAAGGCATGGGGAGTCGTAGCACATACCCCACTAAGACGGGTAATGAGAGAGTGATATCAGAGGTGGTCTGTTCTACCTTAGGAAAATGATTCTATGATATTTGTTTTCAAGAAATAGTGTTCAGTTTTTCGAGCTCAGCCTTCAGTTGATGGACCCCAGTGTTTGTGCAGTTGGCTGATGTATCCATACACCAAGACTTTGATAACCTTCTTTTTGACTCGATACCAGAAAAAAATCTTTGAAGTGAAATTAAATAATGGTACACAAATCATGGTGGAATGGGTCTTGTTTTTATTGTAATTTTTGTTAGCTAACTCGAAATACTCTTGACCATGGAAGATGTTGTTTCTTTAAAACAGTCCTCCATGATGCATACCCATAAGGATTTAGCAGCGAGATCACGAGGATGACCCCCTCTGTGACAAGACTTCGATATATTGACCAGTTCTATAGGCGTTACCTCCTTGTGGTGCACCTAATATTCCCCCACCATTGGAGTAGCACGTGGTACCTTTTGTACCAAAAAAAAGGATCATAGGGAGATCATGTTCCATGAGTTTTATATATTGAGACCCCTCAAGTTCTGAGGTGATCCTAACCCTCAAGAAGCTAAGGAATGTCTTGAGGTGGTGACTAGAGTTTATCATCACGTGAGGACACCAATGTATATAATGGTGGACCTTGGAGAGAGACTTATTTTCAGTTCAACTGCATTATGATGGAGTTTTACCACATATAATCACAATGAGGATACTCTTTTGTGGAAGGAGTTTGATATTTTATTTAGGGAGGAGATTTCTCCGGTTACATTGAGAGAAGTGTGTATCCAAGAGCTCCTTTATCACAATAATGGAATTTTAAAAATGGATGAATATAAATTGAGGCTCACAATCCTCACCAGGTACATGATGGATATGGTTAGGGATTAGTACATTAGAATTTAGACTTTCAAGTAGGGTCTATCATGATACATCCATGTACATGTCTCGCCTATTGTCATTTATACTTATGTCGATCAGCTCGAGTGAGACTTGGTGATAGAGAGATTATTATTGGAGAAATTATAGATAGTGGTATTCAAAAACATGTTGACAGGTGCAGAGACCACTATAGTAAGGATCCTACATTAGGAATTGGGATCAGGACATTGGAGAAATCACAGGAGGACTCCAGATAGGGGGCTGGCAGTCCAGGTCTCTCAGGATGGATCCAGTGAGCCTAGGGAGGGTGATGATACTCTAGCAATGGTACATGACATATCACAATAATCTATAAAATATATTTACCTGCTAATAGGGAGGGGGTGGATGGACCACCGAGGTAGAGGAACATAATATATGAGGTAGACCCACCCGGTGGAAGATGAGGTATAGGAGTGGAGAGAGCTGTAGTTGGTAGAGAATGCTTTTATCTTTTTCCAACACCATCACCAGGGGGTGAAAACTATGATTACTGAGCTCAAGTATAGGGTAGAGGATATATGTATGCAATTGAGGTTTATGACTGAAGGACACTATGGATGATACGAGGTATGATCAATGTCTTTTAGACTTTCACTTACATAATTATAAACACAAGTTTCAGTCATTCCATCCTCACCACAGGTCTTGTTCAAAACCATGAGATTCTGATCGAGACGTTGACATGACCCATTTGATCAGAGACACTAACGAGAGGTTACTTTGTGATCACGAATCATTTGAGAGTCTCAGTTAGAACCACATTGTGGTAGCTTCGAGGGCTTACAACGTTATTCATAGTATAGATTGTCCATACATGGTCGCTCTCCAAATTTTCTACTTTAGGTGAAGAGTGTGGTGTTTCCCCATCGATGGAATGAGGTTTCCCATGGTTGATGAAAAGGAAACCGAGGTAATACATATTGGGATCGTGCTTTGGAGAGTGAAACCAATCACTCATGAGTTGGCTAGACTTACCCTTAGAGCAGTAGATGGGATGAGATTTCAGTTCCCAACAATAGTGGTGGAGTGTGAGGAAGTCTTTCCAGAAGATGTTATAGGATTACCTTCCTACTGAGAGATCAAATTTTTCATCGAATTTCACCCTGGTTTGACTCTGATATTCTCATTGGTATATCAGATGCCCCCCACTGAGCTGTGTAAGTAGAGGGTGCGCTGAAGTATTTGCAAAAAATGGCTTTGTAAGACCCGGGGTTTTACCATGGGCATCCCTAGTTTTGTTTTCCAATAAGTAAAATAAGAGTTTGAGGTTGTTCATGGAATACCATCAAATGAATCATGTAACATGTAAGAACATGTATCCACTACTGAAGATCAATGACCTTTTTGATCAACTTAGAGGGTTTAAATGGTTACTGACGGTTTTCCAACAATTGGGTTACCAGAATTTACAAGTACAGGATGAAGATATACTAATGATGACTTTCAGATGATGTTACAGCCACTACGAGTACCAGGTGATTCCTTTTGAAGTGAAGAACTCCCCTATAGCGTTCATGGGATTCATGAACCATATCTTCTAATCGTACATAGACCAATTTGTAGTGGGCTTCATAAAAGACATTCATGTGTTCTCGGCGTTAGAGGCGGAGCATGCTAGACACCTAGGGATGGTTCTAGACCTTCTCCGTGATCTCCATCTTTATGAGATGCTCTCAAAGTGCATGTTATGGATAAATGAATTCAACATTATTGGGCATGTTATCTTAGTAGATGGAGTAGTTGTTGAACCTGCCATGGTCGAGGCAATGTTATCATGGGAGACACCTAATATTTATGATAGAGGCGTGAAGCTTCCTTGGAATGGTATGAATATAATGAAGATTTATCCCTGGATTCTCTAGGATATCTACACCGATGATTTCCCTGACCCGAGATGGGAAACCTTTCATATGGAAAAATAAGTTTCAGGTGCCTTTCCTGCTATTGAGGCTGAGTTTGACGATAAATTTGATCTTTAGATTTTTTGAAGTGGGTGTTGAGTACGTAGTTTTCTATATTGAAATAAGGACCAGGATTAATTGTGTCTTAATGTAGAGGCATGTAGTGATTTCTTATGGTTTGTTCCAACTAAGTCTGCATGAGAAGAACTATACATCACATGACCTTGAGTTGGTAGTTTCGGTCTTCGCATTAAAGATGTGGTGACACAACATAGTTAACATTCAATTTATCATCTACTCTATCCACTAGATCCATATGTAAATATTCCCACACAAGGACCCAAATTTGAGGATGAGGCGATGTCTAGAGTTCCTCTAGGATTATTACATCGAAATTTTCTATTATCCTGGGAAGGAGAAGGTTGCGGAAAATGATCTATGTAGGATATCATGTTCATAGTTGTTGAGCGAGGAGTTAGAGTAGTTGGTCTCGTTATAGAAATCCACATATAATGGGGATTATAGGATTTATTTCTAGTAAATTTCTATCACCCCTCCACTCTTACTGTGAGTCAGGGAGTCAAAACTATGTGTTTTTTACTGTTAGACATTACATGCTTAGTTATCCACATGACACATTGTAGATGGGTATTCACAAGGTTGGGACAAATAGTACTCTTTCGAGTGTGAAAAGCTATACAAATTACATTGTGAGTGGAGGTTCTGAGGGAGTTTCATACATACCCTATGTAAGTATATTCTATATTAGAAAGAATGTACCAGGATCTATAGTGTCTATTCTAGTGGACATGTATGAAGAACGAATCAGTTGAGTTTTTTTCCCGATGCCTTATGTGCCAGTAGTTGAATGCTGAGCACCAGGTTCATGCAGAGTTAAATCACCACTAGAAGTACCAGAGTGGAAATTGGATAAAATATCGATGGAATTTGTGACAAGATTAACACAAATGTCCAAGGGACAAGATTCCCTATGTCTGATCATTGACTGACTCATCAAGTCAGCCCACTTCCTAGTTATTAGGGAGCATAGTTCTATAAAGAGTTTATGACACCTCTACATAGAGGATATAGTTTGGCTTAATGGAATGTCTTTGACCATACTCATAGATGAAATTCATCATTTCACATCCATTTAGTGAAACCGAATGCCAGAGCCATTGGGTACATAGCTACTCTTAATCATGACATTCCACCCCAAGACAGATGGTTAGATACAGAGAACCATTCAGGTTCTAGAGGATATGTTGGAGGCATGTGTCACTGATTTTGGTCAGAGTTGGGAGGACCACCTACCATGGCTGGATTTTGAATACAACAATACCTAACACTCCATCATCACTATGGAACCATTTGAGGCTTCATATGGGAAACCCTGTCGGTCACTGCTTTGTTGGGCCAACCACTAAGAGTCAGCACTCCTGTGTTTGGAGTTGGGGTGAGATACAACTATGAAGGTGAAAATAATCTAGGATCTGATTAATATTGAACATTTATATCATTATTCTTATTCTAATAAACGATGAAGGCTTGTGGAGTTCATGGATGGGGACCATGTCTTCTTTCGGGTCTCACCTCGACGAGGGTTGTAGTGACTCAGATTAGGCGGCATGTTCTCTCTGAGCTTCATCAAACCATTTCAAATATTGTGTATCATTTTTGAGGAGGATTACCTCCTTCATATACCTCTATAGTTTCACTAGGTACATGATGTATTCTAGGTGTCACAACTGAGGAGGTATGTGCATGACCTATAACATGTCATCGAATTGTGAGAGCTAGACATCGATGATGGAGTCACCATCATAGAGTACTACGTAGACATTGAGGATTTACATGAGAGGATACTTAGTGGGAGATAAATTACCCTAGTGTATGCCTGGTGGTTTCACAAGAATCTTTAAAATAACACGTGGGAGTGGGAGGCTCATATTCGGGCACTGTATTTACATATATTTGAGTAGCCTTTTTGTTATGGCTTATCTGGGACAAAAAAACACTAAGGTGGTGGTAATGTAATGTATCATATTTTCACTATATTACTTTACAAAATATTATATGGAATTATTATGAGACCAGGATCTGTGACGGCCTGCGATTCCAAAACATGAGATTCCTAGATTAAAAAATTGATATTATTTGAACATTTAAAAGACATGCAAGAGTGGTTTTCCTAAAATAGTTGAATAACATTTTAAGGGGTTATAAGATCATAAATATGAGGGAACCATCGCATTATTAACTATAGCATTACATTGTTTGGGGCCTATCATCGACGGGTGTGGGTCGGTTACATAACATAGTTTTTGGTTGTTTTAATGAAGATTAAATAAAAATATATATTTTATTTTAAACGTTTCCATAAAAAAATGACATGATCTTCTAAATAAGTTGTTAAGACAATCTATAGGGTTAGACCCAAAACACTTAAATACTCTAGGAATCATTGTGAGGATACCCATTTGATAATCCTCTCAAAAATTATTGTTGGTAGATCGTTCGATCGACACACCTCTAATTTGACTGAACATTGCCAACGAACATGAATCAGCAATATTTCTCCAACAAAAATGAAGTAGTTGTGTATATTTTCATTTAGTAATTTCACATTGATGGATTAAATGAACATGGATCACCCCACAAATAGTATGACCCAATGATCAAGAATTATTGTTGGAGGATTTATTATGTTATTTTTGAAGAATTAAGTGTTGCATGAATTTCTATTTTTAATCACCCTATTAAAATCCTAATAATGGGAGATGATCAACAAAATGACAAAAAATGGTGATGGTTCATTCCTCTTTTTGATTATTAATCATCTTCCATCATTTCCATGTGTTCTTCGTGTTATTTGTGGGTTTAAGAATAATGGATCGTTTCGAATATGTTTCTCAATGGATTGATCCCAAAATGGATATCGATCATCGCAACAACCTAGCAGAGGTGTGAAAGTGATGGATGATGAAAAATGAAATCAGATTGAGTAGGATCATTGTTCGATAGTTCTTCATACAGGTTGACTGAGAATAAATCTTGGGGATAATCAAAATCCCAAAACAAATTGAAACAACCTTGCAGTGTCAGGATGACCATGAATCTGGTGTTTCACGAAGATCTGATAGCTGGTTCAATGACTGGAGTAGCACCTGAGGAGAAGGGGAGGAGGGTCACATTTTTGGAAAAACCTAATCGACATGGAATGTATACTATATTAAATGTCATGTTGTACTATAATGGTAGCAGTTAGGCTTCCACACTGCACAAAAAATAATAAATCATCCTCCCAAAAAGAGATGAAGTGTGGGACCCAACTAGTGGTTGGTAATATTCTAGGCGACACGATGTGTTGAAACTGCATGTGGTCATTGTCACACAGTGTGTGGGTCCATAAACAGGTCTCAATGTGTACCTCGTATGATGCAAGGACACGGGGTGGAGTACATGACATGTACTCCACCACACATCTAAAAGAGGCTAGTTACACGGGTCCCCCTGTATACCGCTTATACGGGTCGACAAGAATGGGTTGAGGTCGTGTGTAGGATAATGGCTAGCGTACAATGAGTGGACCTCATATACATTGACATGTCATGTGATCCTTCCTACATGACATGTGTTACAATGTATGTTCTCAAAACATGGGTTGTGGTACACAGAAAGTACTCGGAGTCAAGGGACACTATGTGTGACCCCTTCAACATGTTGTGTACTCCATTATACATGGATTGATCTAAATTTCCACCATTCCATGGACGAGTTTTATTTGGATTGTTTCACCTTTTCTCATTCCCCTAAAGGTCAATTATCATTCACATCCATATAAGGATTATCCCTTTAGAGGGACTTTCTGCAATAGAGTCAAGTATATCTCTGAGAGGACAAAACCATTATACTATATCCAATATTGGCCCTTGGTAGAGTCAAGAATCGATGTGACCACTAATACAGGACACTGATCCTCTACATAGTAGGAGGAATCTGAATCAGTCATGGTATCCATGAAGTCCCTAATGGTGATCCTCATCCATGTATAGTGATTTTTTCCACTCACGAGTGTGTTCTCACAGAATGTGTGTATATGTTTTCTCTTCAAGATCTATCAGTGAACCTAGCTATCTCATAGTTTTTCCTGTTGAAATGTAAATATATGATGGACGTCATTAGATTTATTAGACTCAAGGAGTGAGTTCTTTCGGAAATGTGCTTTGTGTAATCTTCAAACTAAATCCCTGTTGTGGTTATGCGGTAATTATAGACTACAAGTCTTGGTCTCGAGTATTTCTGGAAGTGTTTTTCATAATATATTATCCTTAGACATATTCTATGTAGAGATGAATGTACCTTTTCTTTCTATATTAATATTTTGTTTTTGGGGTCTCCAACTGGGTATTTTAATAATCACCCCTTTATGAGCTTTTCCAACATGTGTCGTGTCCTCTGTAGACAAGCGCCCTTTTGACGGTGTCCCAGGTAGACAAGAACAAGACCAAAAATTTTGCATTCCTTTCAGGTTGAGTTGTTCCTATAATTAGGAGCATTAGTCCCAGTAAAACTTTTTTATTACTAGTTGGACTTCTTAGTTTGAAGACACTTTCTTTTGGTGAGTTTGTATTCTGGCATGGATTACATTCCACACATTACTTCTGTTGAACTCTGTTTATTGGGATTAGTTGTATGCATGAAATTTTTTCCATAGTGGATTTTTAATTTTTAGAATATATTGTCTTGGAAATGTGTGCATGTGTATTGGTACATATGAAATGCCTCACATGTTAGTGATATTAATACTCAGTGCAAGTCACTAGCCCAAACTCTATTAGTGGTGGGCTGGGGGACTCACGGCATTGGCCCCACCGGGATGTGTCGTGATATCAAAATTATACCATTTCCATAATAGAGGTAAAGTTCGAAATCAATATCCCAATGGTCAATTTCTACCCAAAAAGAAGATCTATTTGAAACCTTGAACTTATACTCCTTTCAATGTACTAGAACATTTGTGAAATAATTCATACAATATAAATTTAACTAAATATTTTAGAGGAATTTATAAAAGTATAGCCATTGTGGATTTATCTAAATATATTGAAGAGTATGATTTCATGGATTTTAGTGAATTTCCACTCCAACCATGATTGAAAAATATGCACATGATTCCGAAAAAGATAATTTTTTTTAGATTCATATGAATATAATGACCAATTTTAATTTGAAATAGACCATCCCACTGTTTTTTGGCATCCAACACAATGGTGGGCCACCACACACATATTTATTGTAAAAAATAACATATCTACATTGATAATTAAAGATATTCATATAAGTATAGTAAATATGAGGAAGGACATGGTGAAAATTATCATTAATAATGAATATCAATACATTAATTATTGGTTACATTGATTAACATGTAAAATTTGGTTTTTGTGCTTTTTATGTTACATTTGAGATCCCCATTCCGTCTAATTAGATTTGGGTCATCAATATATATATTTTTAACTTTATAATGTGTTTTCTCTCCATTTTATTGTTAAACAATATTCCTATGAATTTTTATGAAAGCTATGAAACATTTTAGGTTTAGCTACATCCCTTATCCCATAAATCAAGTTACATATCCCTTGCTAGTGAAATTTTGTTTATGATGGGAAAAAACATTTTGCGTTGAATTTCTATATTCAATAGAAATTTAGATATATTTTATATTTCTGTCAACATTAATAATTTAATGATGTTGGGGATGCATCAAAGTGTTTATGGGTTTTTTGGATAATGGAATAAGGTTTTTTTGTTTGATCATTTAGATATTTTTGCTGCTATGTGTTATTTGTTTTTTAATGATGATGGTTTAGGGTTTTTCCAGACTAAGGGTTTAGGGTTTATTAAAGCTTATTTTTTGGGGATTTTTTGGGCTGACATATTAAGAGTTTTTTTGATGAGTTTTTATGGTTTTAAAGTGTTTAGGATTTTGGGCTTCATGGGATGAGAGTTTATTGTTGTTTACGAAGATTTTTGTTGGAATTTTGGGGTTAAGGGATTAGTTTTTTTGGTGCTCATGGTTTTGGTTTATTCTGAGTTTATGTTCTACAGTTTTTTAGGAGGAGGATTTATGTTTCTCTTGGCGAATATGTTTTTTTGGACTTATGATTTATGGTTTTTAATGATTGAGGGTTATGGGTTTTTTTGAAATGTGTTTATTATTTTTGGGGGCTGATGTTTTACAAGTTTTTGGAAACTATGGATTAGGGATTGTTGTGGTATGGTAGTTATGTATTTCATGGGTCATGTCAAAGGGTATTTATAGAATTTAGGTTATGGTCTTTTTTAGGTTGAGGGTTCAATGTTTTTTGGAATTCATGTTTTATGGTTTTGTGGGGCTGGGGGATCGGGTTTTTTTTGGTCTGCGTGTTTTATGTATTTTTGGAATCCTAGGAGTAGTGTTTTTTTTGGGATGAGGTATTAGGGTTTTGGGTGGATGATATTTCAGTGTTAATAGGGATTAGGGTTTATAGTATTTAGGGTTAATTTTATTATTATTATGGGGTTGAGGGTTTAGGGATTTGTTGGGGCTGGGGTTTAACTTTTAATGGGGAAGAAGGATTAGTATTTTTTTAGTGCTAACCAATAAGGGTATTTTTTTTGAATGATGCATTATTGTATTTAGAGTTCAGTGTTTTGGGTTTTTGGGCCAGATGTTTAGGGTTTTGGGGGATAAGTGTTTATGGATATTGGGGCATTTTTTTAGGGTTTTTTGGGACTGGTTTTTATCATTTTATTGGGGACGAAGGTATATTGTTTTTTTGGAGATTATGGTTGGTGGTTTTGGGGGATTCCGGTTTAAGGTTTTTTGGGGATGATGTATTAGGTATTTTTATGGCTGATCGTTTTAGTTTTTTTTCTGTTAGAGTGGATATGATTTTTAGGGATGATGGTTTATGGTATTTTGGGGTTGATGTTTTAGGGTTAATTGGAAATTATTTTTTAAGGATTCATGGGGATTAGGATTCATGATTTTTTGGGGATAAGGATTTATTGGTTTTTGGTTGTAGGGTTTAGGTTCCTATTTGTGTTAGTGGGCATAAAATCATTGGGGATATGGATTTAGTGTGATTTTGTGGATTTGGATTTATAGTATTTTTGCGATGTTGTGTTATAAATTATTGTCGATGATAGATAACATATTTATGCAGTAAACGGGTTTGGATTTTATCTGGATAAGGTTTTTGGGTTTTTTTAGTTGAGGGTTTTAATATTTTTAGGGAGGAGGTTTTAGGGTATTGTGGGATTAAGGATAAGGGGTTTTTGGGACTGAATATTTTGTGTTATTTGAGGGTGAGGGTTTAGGGTATTTTTTGGGATAATGGTTTTTTTGTTTTGGGATAGAGGTTTTATGTTTTTTTCTGGATAATGGTCATGATTTTAACATGGTTTAGGATTTATAGTTTTTGGGGCTTATGGTTTATATTTTTTATGCAATGATGGTTGGGAATTATTTAGGGTTGAAGATTGGGCTTTTTTGGTGATGAGGGATGAGTTTTTATTGAGAATTAATGGTAATATTATTTTCAGGATGATTTTTGGTGTATTTTCATTCTACAGATCTTTCGTCTTTTGGTCACATGTGTCAATGATTTCTGGGGATGATGGTATAGGGTTTTTTGGGGCTAAGTGGTTAGGATTTTTTTGGGGATGATGGTTTGAGGTTTTTGGGGGTGAGGGGTATAGTTATTTCCTTATAGGTATTTTGCGTTTTTTTGGATAAATTTTTGTTGTTTTTTGTGATGAGATTTTTGGTGTTTTGGTGATTAAGGATTCATGTTTTATTGGGATAAGGGTTTATGGTTTTATAGGGACTAAGGTATGGGTATTATTGGTGCTGAGGATTTTGGGTTTGATGGGAATGAGGGTTTAGGATTTTTTAGTGCTGAGATATTATGGATTTTTGGGGTTGATGGTTTAGGGTTTTTTTCATAGTAGTGAACGTTTTTTGGGGATTATGGTTTAGGATTTTTGAGGATGAGGGTTTATGTGTTTTTTGAAAATGAGATTTTTTTTGGTGCCATGGGTGTTGGGTGTTATAAGGATAAGTATTATGGATTTTTGGGGTATATGTTTTTGGGTTTTCTATGCCATGGGATTTGGGTTTATATGGGATGATTGTTTAGGGGTTTGGGGGAATATGGTTTAGAGTTATTTGTAGATTAGGGTTGGATTTTTTTTGGAAAATGATTCTTCTTTTATTAGTGAATATGGTTCAAGGTTTTATTGGATGAGTATAATTTCCCAGTCCTCTCTGGACCATTCTATTTTTGATTTTTGTGTTTGTGGTTTTCTGGGAGGTGAACGTGTCATATCCCCTACAGTAATCCAAATTTTCAGTTCTATGAATAGTGTTTCCACTTTTCTGTATAGTGTTTCTAGCAGTCGGTAGGTGTATAGTGTTTCAATCCATCGATATGTGAATAGTGTTTCCACTTGTTTGTAGGAGTACAACGTTTCTATGCATCGGTAGGTGTATAGTGTATCTTGGCCTCGGTAAGAGTACAATGATTCTAGACATCATTCGATGTACAGTGTTTCCAAGCATCAATAGGTTTATAGATTTTCTAGGCATCTGTAGGTGTTCAGTGTTTCGAGGCATTTGTAGGTGTATAATGTTTATAGATTTCAGTAGGTGTATAGTGTTTCCAGGCATTGGTAGGTGTATAGTGTTTCCAAGCATCAGTATGTGTACAATTTTTCGATTCATTGGAAGGTTTAAAGTGATTCCATAGATCAGTAGGTTTACAATATTTCTAGGCTATTTGTAGGTGTACAATGTTTCATATCATCAGTAGGTGTACATTGTTTCCAGCTTCATACAATTTCTCGCATTTAGCATTTTTCATGATGAAAAATGTATTCATGGCCATGATTTAAGGGATTTATGACCGAATCAAAGACCATGACACAAATATTAATATTCTTTGGCTCGAGGTGAATTTTATTTGTCAAACTTCATGGTTTAATGCGATCAACTTTTAATGGATAATCCAGCATATCATAAATCATTGCTCTGTTAAATTTTCTAATGGTATGAGATATCTCCCTCCATTTTTCATTAATTTTTTTAATAATTCATGAATCTTGACCCATACCTTCTTCCCATAGGAGTGGTGTGATAGAACCTTAATCCGTTGATCGTTTCCCCTAGCAATTTCATCCTACTACATGACCACCCTCAGTTTTGGTGCATACAACAAGTGTTGATCCATCATCGATAGAAGGTATGATCTACCAGTTTTCTTTTGTTTACTTCAATCCTTGTTCACCCATATCTCCATCAAATGTTATGAAATGTGATATGAATATATCTAAAAGTGTTTTCTTAGGTGATAAATTGTGCGGTCTTGTTGCTATATCCTTTGGTGGATGCAATTGTTGCGTGGGAGGTGATTGTAATACGTTGTGTGGATCATTTTCATATAATATACATTAATAACCTTTTGAGGTAGTGTATTCTCTAACCTTTTACATGAAACGATAGATTTATAATGTTTTATCCCACTCGATCATAATGCAATGAAATAATAAATATTTTAATGGGATAATTAAATTTGTATCGATCATATGTTATTGACTCTTATTTTAATTGATAGAGTTATATATGTAACAGCCTTGTATAGCTTGTTGTTATTGGAAAAAATTGGTAATGACTGTAAAATGGGATTAATTTTAATTATTTTTCAAAGATAAAAGAGGCATGTAAATGAATCTTGTTTTTTTTGTTTTCATTTGATGTTAATAAAATTGGTGTAGTAAGCACATTTAATTATCTATGATAGGTTACTGTTTAGGTTGCCCATAGTTTTATCCTAAAATTATTAATCTAGATAAATCTATATGGATTAATGTACCAATATATAGATAAATGGTAAACCCTGGTAGGTTTTTGAGTCACCCTCTTCCTTGTAAGGCTGAGTGCCTTGTGCTTTGGAGCCACGACTGCTCATTATGTTTGATGGATGGGTAAATTGTTTAAGGGATAAGATACAAATTTATATTATTTTTGTTTCTATCTTCTTGTGATTTGTTATCAGCAATGTTGGATGTTGTCGGATGTGGGGGTTTGTATGCCCACTGTTTGTGGTAGCAGTTGATGCCTAGAGTGTCGATATGCATCGAATAAAGAATGAGGGTGTTGGGGAGGACACCGAAGATGATGAAACAAGTTGGAAGTGGATGATTGGATGAATGATAAAACTTTATAGTTGTTTATGTGATTTACAATCCCAATTTATCAAGGAATCTTGTCTTCTTTACCCTCCTTACAAAAGGAGTGAATACGTGTGGGTTATGCCACATGCTTTCATGTTTAGCTTATCGAGGGAGGATGGGTCTACTATCATTCTATAGGTGGAAATTACTCGATGAGTATCCCATCAACTCACTATTTCGAGCCACATGTCATTAGTAGTGTAGAATTTTTTTTCAGGATTTCCAGGTAATATGGTAATGTAATAATGTTGTTGTTAAATTATTGAATATATGTTTTCCACCCATGGGGTATAGCTTACTCGGATTCAATACTGACATAATATTTTTTAGAATTTGTTGATGTGGTTTGGATATTTTTAGAGGTCATGAATAATTTCATGTAATGATAAATAAATATAATGTGTAATTGTTAATTGTTAATTAATGTTTATATAATTAATTAATGTAATGTGAAATTGAAAAAAATGGAATAAAGTAATGAAATAAAGATCTCTAAATGTTATTTTCCTTATAGGATACATATTTTTAGCAGTGGAATCGAAGAGTCAGAGCGATTCTACCTACAGTTGAGTCTAATAATAGGTTATTACCATTGTGTGGTTGTGAGGTATTGTATATTTTTAATGTTTTGTGATGCTACTCCACCCCATTAGTTTGGAAAATTGACTCCCTGAGGGTTCTAATCTCTGTGGGGTGGGGGGGGGGTTCCCTAAAATTTTGGTCAGAGGATGGATGGATATCTACACCCTTTGGTACAACTCTCTCCACTTTGTAGTTAATTGTTCTAGAAAGCACATCATTTAGTTTTTCCAATATATTTGTGAATAGGTATATAATAGATTATGGTTATTCACACACACATATTTTGGATATAGTTTCCCATGGGATTCTATATGTTTAATTTTCATAGGCAATGATGGATGGAGGATCCTTACCCAGTGAATGGGCTATAATGGCTTCAGGTTTAAGGTCTGATGTAGGATAGACGTTATATGAGTTTTGGTGGCTCGTGGAAACAACCTGGTTACTTGGGTTACATGGAATTGGTGGCTGTTCTATATGTGGTGCATCACCCTGGTGTCTGCTGGAATGCCTTTTCGGAGAGAGATGGTTTGGAAACATGACCTAGTGGATAAGTGGAAAATGAATTGGGAAGTAGTACATGATTACTCTTTATATTATTTATTATATTATATACTATTGTATGCGATATTTTCTGAGAGTGTCAATGGTGAGGCTTGGAACAATGTATCACTCTTGAGCCGACATGTTAGTATCACCTATATTTTATTATGCTTAAGAATTATTCCATTACTATTTCACGAGAGGCTTTGAGGAGGATCCTACTATGTATACTGGTATACTTTCCCAACATATATCTAACCAATTTTTTCACATCACTTGGAGAATTTTGGATATCAGATTGGTTACTACTAGATTGGGGTTACATGATCTGTTCAGTCTTTGTGGTTGCTGATGTTTTTACATTGCTTTTGTACATGATGAGTAGTTCTTGCATGACATTTCATATTTGTACATGGAATTTAATTTATATTTAATTCTTTGATGGATTTTCTTGGTTCCTATATTATCCCAATTTTTCTAATGTGTTATCGTAGAGGGTAATGGGTCCATTTTTGTTTGTTTACAATACCGCCAGTGCTAATTGCTAACCCGAGGACTACTAGTGGTAGGAATCATGGGTCACTCTATTTTTCTCACATTATCTGCTCAGGATGGGTACACCTTTTGGGGATAGCATCATGAACAAGTGGTATCAGGGGGAGGTTGAGGGATTGGATGGATTTTGGTTTTAGAAACATGTGAGGTTTCATGGGTTTCTAGGGAAACAATGCCATTTATGTTTAGAATGTGATGTACTCACTAGATAAGAGATGAGACATAGGTGTTTAGGCCCCTGTGTGATCATATTAATAGACCAGCAATATTATAGTTTCTGCCGGACGAGGTGATACTGGTTGATGGATAGAAACCTAGGAAATGATGATGCACCGTTCTTCATTATTCTTGTGTTTGAATCGGTATTCCTTGGGAATATATAACCAAAAATGAATAATGGAAAACAATTAATAAATTAATATTGAGTATTCCATATTGTAGGTTTATGAGATATAAATTTTTTTTATTTTTTATGAATTTCTCTAGGTTTACTTCCTCATCAAGTTTGTGCAGAAGATGTCTACTTGGATATGCCATCAAATTCATACAGGGTAGAACATGACGATGAAAACACTAAGAGGATGAAACTCTCAGATAGTGCCTGATTCAATAGATGTATGAGGGATCCATTTTAGATGTTGTTATGGATGACTAGTTGGAGGAGTTTTATATTTCCTTTAGATCCATCTTTACTCTCAAGGAGCACTTGGTGTCTTTGGTTTTGACGATGTTGTGTCGTGCATAGAGGTAGTTGTATTTCTTGTTCCTCAGGTATCGCGAGGAGTCGATGATCTCGTGGGAGGAGGTCCAAAATAAGTTTAGAGTTGATTTTCTTTCTTCGACCCCAAAGGTGACATGTAGTCAAGAGAATCATACCCTTTAATAGGGGAGCTCTGGTGTGGGAGCATTTTGAATCTGAATCAAGAACCTCTTACGATATACTTCTAAGATGTTTCAGGATGAGGAGCCCAAGGTGAGGTATTTCGGGGATGCTTCCCATCCAGATATGAAGCTCAAGGTCACCCCGTTTATGCTTAAGACGTATATTGGGGTGATGGTGAGGGTAGAGGTTATAGAAAAGAAATTGGACTCTACCGAGTCATCACTAGAGGGTAGTTGTAACAGCCCGAGATTTTATGAAAAATATTCTTTTTAAATTTATTAATGCCATGTTTTGTACGCTACACCAAAAGGATCTTGCACAACACACATATTTGACTTTCCTTTCACGTAATCGCGACCTTCCTTGATAGCGTGTGTAGTACGCAATACCGAGTTTCACTAAACAACGATATGCTATTAAAATATTATTATAACTAGCCGTTATGAATAGTAATAACCACGTTTTAAATTTTTTGAAATTTTAGCTCTCAAAATGGAATTCATTTTTGGATTCTTAGTATTGAATTTAGCCTAAGGTGAAATGTTGGTACTTTTCGGATAACTTTCATTTTCTGATGAATAGTGAAAATTACTAAATTTTAGTTAAAAAAAACTTTTTCAATTGAAATAATTAATAGTGATAAATTATTAATTTAAGTGGTTTAAAAGTATATTTAGAATATATTTTTACAATTCAATACAATGTTGGTCATTGGATGTAATTTCACATTTACACTAGACATAAACAAGTGTTAATATTTTGATAGTTATTATCTCTTAAAAACACGCTATTTGTTGTGACATCAGAAATTAATTATAAAATTAATTAATGCAACTTATATGATGGGAATTTTTTAAAATAGAAATCATTTTTGAATTCGGAATATCAATTATAGCTTAGGGTGAAATTTTGGCATTTTTCTGAAAAACATAAATTTTTGATGAATGGTGAAACTACTAAGTGGAAGTTAAAAAATTATTTTTTTCATAAATCTTAATTTTACTGCTTCTGTGAATGGAATTTCAAAAATCTGAGAGACATGGTTGATGTTATTAAGTAAAATGTGGTTCAATGAGATGAAAATAAGTTTTGGTGAATAGTAACTTTTTACTTTTTTTTTTACCACGGTCAAAAGTAAATAGGGTAATTAAGGGTAAAAATGATATTAATATTACCTTAACACATGTCCTGATCCTATTGGACAAGTTTATCTCGACCAAAAACAAACTTAAGTGTAAAATATTATCATTTAGTTCCACTTGGATTAGATTAGGGCATTTATTATTATTTAATTCAAAGAAGAGTTAAAAGAGTTAAAATCAAATTTTATTTACTAAAACATTTGTAATATGGGGTTATACATAAGATAAATTCTACTATAAATATTCATTAGAAATATAAAAAAATTTCCTACATAATTGTATTTTATTTGTAATTTTTAGACTTTAAATAATTTAATTTATTTATGACACAATAATGATACAGTAATTACCTTTTTAAGAAAAATTAACATAATTGATGTTATAAATGCCCAAATAAATGTAATTTGAGACTTTTTATGACTTACAATAATTTTATAGGTTAATATTACATGATAATGTTGATTTAAGTAACTTGGTTCGAACTTATCATTCTGTTAGAAATTTCATAAAAATCATGTACCAAATAGTGTCAAAATTGTCATAAATTAGTTTATAGAACAAATATTATATTATTAATTGTTATTTAATTCCTAAAAATCTAAGGTTCGTCCAGATGACTTAGATAAGGATATATATATTAATAATAAACAACTTGGGGTTCGTTTGGCTTGATATAGTAAGTTTATTAACAATATAGTGTAAGAAAACAAAAAGACACGGTAAAAGTTAAATTATTTAACTTAGAGTTAAATCTAATTGATAAGGTTAAAATAATAACCTAAACGTGTCTAAATCCTATTGGATGAGAGGATTTCGACCCATACCCACCTTAGCCTCGAAATAAATCATTTTGGAGCTATTTAAAACCGAACTTGACTTTATAAAATAATATTTTTAGTTATTCCAAAGGTGCCCCTCTCCTCCCTTATAAAAGGGCACCTCCTCTCTCTCTTCCTCACACAACATTGAGCCTTCATGCTCGGCCAACCCCTACAATTTTCTCCTCTCCACTTCCCTAGAGACATCCTAGAGGTACTGGTATTCTTCAAAGACCAATTGTAGTGCCCTAAAAGGAGGTCTCAAAGAAGCACTTCAAAAAAGAGGAGTTTCAGACACTTATAAAGCAAGTCGGACCTAAGGTAAGGAAAAATATCACAATCTCATTTTTTACGAGATTGTTTTTACTTTTTCATTTACTGGGGTGTATTTTATCATCCACATCCATGTTCACTCAATATGTAACATTGTTTCGATCCACTTACAATAGTTTAAATCCAATTTTACCCTTAGGTCAGTTTTTAGTAAAGAGTATGAAAGGAATCTTTTGTCGTTTTTCGTACGAGGTACTTTTTGACTTTTCCGAAAAAGTACAAAGAATGTTTTATTTTAACTTATACTGCATGAATGGATTTTTAAAACATTATTTCCAAGAAGCTTCCTTTACATGTTTTCAAGTTTATTTTTAATCAACTTCTTTTTGTTTATAATTTTATGACATTTTAAGAAAGGAAAAGTGTTTTTGAAGTAGAAAGGATATTTTCCTCAAAAATGGAGTTAAAATGTTTTATCAAAATTATTTTCCATCTAAGATAATAAAATGTTCTGTTTTTATCCCTATTATTACATTGGTTTGATTATGTTGTGAGGGAATTATTTTTATGAAGTCATTTACCTTATATGATTTGTTTTATGATGTCATGATGTTTCAAGAATCCCATTTTTGTTACATGTGTTATGTGATGATGTATGATTTATGATTATGTGGCACAGATAAGAAAGGATTCATTATAAGATGGGTGGGAACTATATCTCCCTCCAATGCATTGGGTAAAGATTTTATATCTCATGAGATAGACATGGCTGGAACGGTAGGTTATACCGGTTCAGTGAAACAGGACTGAAACGAGGGTGACTCGGTTCAGAAAGGGACTTTGTCCACTAATATAGTCTTGGAAATGAGTCTTGACTAACAAGAAATGATTCTCTATGATTATGTGTGTATGACACAAAGTTTCATGTTTTTTGTTATGATTATTGTGATTACATTTCACTGCCATGATTTATCCCATGTTATGAAATTATGATCTCTTTTGAAGGTTAAGATTTCCAAAAGTTATGTGCTTATGTATATGATGTGATTGATATTTTTTTTACTCTTACTGAGCATTTGAGCTCACCCTTTGATGTTTTCTTTTCCCCAGAATATAAAGAAAGGTTTTAGGTATAAAAAAAAAATCTTTATGGGATATGTTGATGATCTTTCACCAGGATTAGAAGATTTTATTCCGAGTTTTCAAATACACTAAACTATTACGATCCTTTTGTGTGTGTGTTTTGTTATGTACTATGTATTCTGCAAAAGTAATGTAATCTCCATGTACATCATGCTTCGGGTCTCTACTGTTGGTATCAGAGGAAAGGTTTATTCAACCTTTGGAATCTAGGATGCGAAAACGCTAGTGAGATCCCTAGAGATATTTCTAAGGTATGTCTAGGGATATCCCTAAGGATAAGTATACGTATAGTATACAATCCTAGAAGTAAGGTAACAATCATAGAATTTAACATAAGATGTTAGATATTGAGGATACTCCCCCTTTATTATGTTGTTTTCCCTCATATGTTTTTTGCCTCTCACACTATTCTTTTTGGGTTTTAGACGATGGATGGAACCCGAATGAACTATGTTGATCAATGCAATGGACAATGAAATGATTTTCCTCTTGAACAAACAAATGGTATGGGAGATGGTGTGCAAAATTTTATTGCTATACTTACACAAGCTATGAATCATTCTGGACTTCCAAATGAGCAGAGAAGGGAACAATATTCTATTGAGTCCTTCATGAGGCAACGCCCACCTTATTTCAGTGGGTCTTCTGATCCACTTGTTGCTGAACAATGGATCAGTACCACTGAAAAGATATTTTTAGTTCTTCAATTTTCTGAACATGATAAAGTCATCTTAGTAGTATATCATTTGGAAGGTGAAGCTGATCAATGATGGAATCTTATCAAGAATACGAGGCAAAGAGATGAAATCGAGCCCATGGAATGGGACGAGTTTAAGAACTTATTTTTCAATAAGTACTTCCCTCGTATTATTCGAACAAAGATGGAGAAGGAGTTTCTTGAACTAAAGCCAAAGGATGATGAATCTGTTGGTATATATGAAGCGAATTTTACAATACTTGCAAGGTATGCATCTGGAATTATCATCCAACCTGAAAGTAAAGTTGATCGATTTTTCAGTGGCTTAAAACCATGTCTTCGAAGGGCATTAGCTATAAGATACTTCAGTAGCTATGAAGAAATTGTGCGTTGTGCTATCAAGGTAGAAATAGAAGATGGTGTTACATATCAATCTCATGGTTTTGACAAGAAACAAAAGATGAAGTTCAAGGAGGAATCTCAGAATAATGGTGAAAAGAAGATGAATGTTTCCTTATGCCCAAAGTGTGGAAATAAGCAGGGTGGAGATTGTCTTAAAGGGACTAGAAAATGTTTTAAGTGTGGAAAAGAAGGTCATCAAGCAACTGAGTTTCAAAGTAATGTAAAAAGGGATTCTAATTATGTGAATAAAGCAAACACTGCAGAGAACGCACCACCAACACTAGAATGCTTCAAGTGCAAGGAAATGGGGCATTATTCTAATAAATGCCCTAATCCAAGGGTTAGTGATGATCAACATGAGCAACCACTTAAGGCAAAGGACAAAGGGAAGTCACATGCAATCACTATTGTCGATGTTTAATATGACAACGATGTGGTGGGATGATTAAGTGTTTATGTAATGGGATTCAAAAATAATGTTGTATCATAAAGTATTGGAATATTTATGTATTGGTCTAATGTGGTATTCAAATTGAATGAGATATTTTTTGGAAATAAGATGATATGCGCATAATGAAGGGAAAACGAGAAAATGAAATGTTTAACAGTATTAATGAGCTCATGATTGATATAAGGACTAAGTGATATCATGGTTTGAGTATATAGAATTTTGAGGATTTTGGTATGTGGAAGGTGTTAACTTTTAACTGCATTCGTGTTTTCACTAAGGTATTTAAGATAATACATGATTATGTACTTTGAATGTTTGGAATGTGACCAACAAAACATATCTTATGATATATGAGGATCAATTATGGTATTAAATCTCTGGTAATCGTTTTCACTGTGTTATGAGAGTGGACTGCAGTATTTTAGATAAGCTTAAAGAATAGAATGGATTATGTTGTACATAAGTTAGGATAAAACATTTTTCGATATTATTAATGGGATGTTAATGTAGTTTTAGAAAACAGACAACCTGCAGGACGGGCGACAGCCCATCGCGTCGGACAAGGCTGTGGAAATCGAAACCACAACCGAAGTGCGACTGGCCTTTATCCCCTACAACTGGCCTACAAGAAGTCCTTGTTTAGTAGAAAATAGTTTTATTTTATAAATAAGTACGATATATGATTTATAAGTCCATTTTAGGAACCATATATGATTAATCTCACTATCGAATGACTTATGTATATTTAATAACTTTTGCTAACCTTTTGTTTGAGATAGATGGAATGACAAGTCATTCTATCACAAGATCTGCTAACACTTCACGAATAACAAATTCAACCTCTTTTATTTAAGAGATGAAGTGGAAATTGTTAAAGGCACGAACAATAGTGAGATTGTACCAAAATAATGTAAGTATTTATTCAAATTCAAATTTTCAACTTTAGGGAAATGATCTTGAAAACCAAAAATGTTGTCCTAGTGATCTTATACCTGATGAATCAGATGGTACCTTAGATCGTCACAAATTTGTGGATTTGTGATTACTGGCTTTTCCATAGCCATGTTCTCTACCACTCTCCATCATAACATGATGGTTAGATTTCTCTTCCATATCTATATTTTCACCAATGTGGAAACCCAGTGATTAGTTTATTTGATTAATTGTTACATTTAATACTTTTGTTTTTAAAGCCAAGTTTTGGTATTCTTTTTACGATGTGGGTTTCTATTAAATAATCTTTCTAATAGTAAACCATTTATAACCCCGATGAATTTTGAGGGCGAAATTCATTTTAAGGGGGGTAGAATGTAACAGCCCGAGATTTTATGAAAAATATTCTTTTTAATTTTATTAATCCCTTGTGTTGTACGCTACACCAAAAGTATCTTGCACAACACACATCCTTGACTTGCCTTGCACGCAATCACGAACTTCCTCGATAGCGTGTGTTGTACGTAATACCGAGTTTCACTAAACAATGATATGCTATTAAAATATTGTTATAACTAGCTGTTATGAATAGTGATAACCACATTTTAAAATTTTAGAAATTTTAGCTCTCAAAATGGACTTCATTTTTTGATTCGTAGTATTGAATTTAGCCTAAGGTGAAATTTTGGTACTTTTCGGATAACTTTTATTTTCTGATGAATAGTGAAAATTACTAAATTTTAGTTAAAAACAACTTTTTCAATCGAAATAATTAATAGTGATAAATTATTAATTTAAGTGGTTTTAAAGTATATTTAGAATATATTTTTTCAATTCAATAAAATGTTGGTCATTGGATGTAATTTCACATTTACACCAGACATAAACAAGTGTTAATATTTTGATAGTTATTATCTCTTAAAAACATGCTATTTGTTGTGACAGAGGAAAATAATTATAAAATTAATTAATTCAACTTATGTGTTGGGAATTTTGTAAAATAGAAATCATTTTTGAATTCGGAATATCAATTATAGCTTAGGGTGAAATTTTGGCATTTTTCTGAAAAACATCAATTTTTGATGAATGGTGAAACTACTAAGTGGAAGTTAAAAAAACTATTTTTTTTATAAATATTAATTTTACTACTTCTGTGATTGGAATTTCAAAAATCCGAGAGCCACGGTTGATGTCAGTAAGTAAAATGTGGTTCAATGAGATGAAAATAAGTTTTGGTGAATATTTACTTTTTAATTTTTTTACCACGGTCAAAAGTAAATAGGGAAATTAAGGGTAAAAATGATATTAATATTACCATAACACATGTCCTAATCCTATTGGACAAGTGTATCTCGACCAAAAACAACCTTAAGTGTAAAATATTATCATTTAGGCCCACTTAGATTAGATTGGGACATTTATTATTATTTAATTCAAAGAAGAGTTAAAAGAGTTAAAATCAAAGTTTATTTACTAAAACATTTTTAATATGGGGTTATACATAAGATAAATTCTACTATAAATATTCATTAGAAAGATAAAACGATTTCCTACATAATGGTATTTTATTTGAAATTTTTAGAATTTATATAATTTAATTCATTTATGACACAATAATGATATAGTAATTACCTTTTTATGAAAAATTAACATAATTGATGTTATAAATGCCCAAATAAATGTAATTTGAGACTTTTTATGACTTAAACTAATTTTCTAGGTTAATATGACATGTTATTTTTGATTTAAGTAACTTGTTTCGAACTTATCATTCTGTTAGAAATTTCATAAAAATCATGTACCAAATAGTGTCAAAATTGACATAAATTAGTTTTTAAAACAAATATTATAATATTAATTGTTATTTAATTCCTAAAAATCTAAGGTTAGGACAAATGACTTAGATAAGGATAGATATATTAATAATAAACAACTTGGGGTTAGTTTGGATTGATATAGTATGTTTTTTAACCATATAGTGTAAGAAAACAAAAAGGCACGGTAAAAGTTAAATTATTTAACTTAGAGTTAAATCTAATTGATAAGGTTAAAATAATAACCTAAGCTTGTCTAAATCCTATTGGATGAGAGAATTTCTACCCATACCCACCATAGCATCGAAATAAATCAATTTGGAGCTATTTATAACCGAACTTGACTTTAAAAAATAATATTTTTAGTTATTCCAAAGGTGCCCCTCTCCTCCCTTATAAAAGGGCACCTCCTCCCTCTCTTCCTCACACAACTTTGAGCCTTCAAGCTCGGCCAACCCCTACCATTTTATCCTCTCCATGTCCCTAGAGACATCCTAGAGGTCCTGGTCTTCTTCAAAGACCAATTGTAGTGCCCTAAAAGGAGGTCTCAAAGAATCACTTCAAAAAAGAGGAGTTTCGGACACTTACAAAGCAAGTCGGACCTAAGGTAAGGGAAAATATAACAATCTCATTTTTATCCAAGATTGTTTTTACTTTTGCATTTACTAGGGTGTATTTTATCATCCACATCCATGTTCCCTCAATATGTAACATTGTTTCCATCCACTTACAATATTTTAAATCCAATTTTACCCTTAGGTGAGTTTTTAGTAAAGAATATTAAAGGAATCTTTTGTCGTTTTTCGTACGAGGTACTTTTTGACATTTCCGACAAAAGTATGAAGAATGTTTTTTTATCTTATACGGCATGAATGGATTTTTAAAAAATTATTTCCAAAAAGCTTCCTTTACAAGTTTTCAAGTTTATTTTTAATCAACTTATTTTAGTTTATAATTTTATGACATTTTAAGAAAGGAAAAGTGTTTTTGAAGTTGAAAGGATATTTTCCTCAAAAATAGAGTTCAAATGTTTTATCAAAAATATTTTCCATATAAGATAATATAGGGTTTTGTTTTTACCCTATTATTACATTGGTTTGATTATGTTGTGAGGGAATTATTTTTATGAAGTCATTTACCTTATATGATTTGTTTTATGATGTCATGATGTTTCAAGAATCCCATTTTTGTTACATGTGTTATGTGATGATGTATGATTTATGATTATGCGGCACACATAAGAAAGGATTCATTATAAGATGGGTTCGACGTATATCTCCCTCCAATGCATTGGGTAAATATTTTATATCTCATGAGATAGACATGGCTGGAACGGTAGGTTATACCGGTTCAGTGAAACAGGACTGAAACGAGGGTGACTCGGTTTAGAAAGGGACTTTGTCCACTAAGATAGTCTTGGAAATTAGTCTTGACTAACAAGAAATGATTCTCTATGATTATGTGTTTATTCCACAAAGTTTCATGTTTTATGTTATGATTATTGTGATTACATTTCAATGCCATGATTTATCCCATGTTATGAAATTATGATCTCTTTTGCAGGTTAAGATTTCCAAAAGTTATGTGCTTATGTATATGATGTGATTGATATTATTTTTACCCTTACTGAGCATTTGAGCTCACCCTTTTATGTTTTCTTTTCCCCAGGATATAAAGGAAGGTTTTAGGTATAAAAAAAGAAGATCTTTATGGGAGATGTTGAAGATCTTTCACCAGGATTAAAAGATTTTATTCCGAGTTTTCAAAGACACTAAACTATTATGATCCTTGTGTGTGTGTGTTTTGTTATGTACTAAATATTCCGCAAAAGTAATGTAATCTCCATATACATCAAGCTTCAGGTCTCTACTGTAGTTATCAAGATTCATATCGAAGCATAGTTATGGTTCGAGGATCCCTATTTTCAAGGAAGAAGAGTTTTAATTCAACTGTGGTAGGTCCCATCCCTCAGCAGATCATCTCCCTAGGGGTGGAAGCCCTCATACTTATGCCAAGGGTTCAAGTTCTTGTTTAAAATGTGTAGGCCGAGGTATTCAGTAGCGAGAGTGACCTAACATTCAGATTGGTCATTGTGCACTATCTTTTTCACTCCATGTTCCTCTGTTGAGGTAATTCTAGTCGAGGAAACTACAGCAGGTTCCAACATCATTGGATCTATAGATAGAATATGGGGTAGGGTGATTACATCCTCATGATACTCCATATTCTCATATAGTATTTAAAGTCCATGGTGGTGGTCATCATCAAGGTCAGAGAGGCCTTGGAGGAGTTCGTGGTCAGGTTCATGCATTAATGTAGCTAGCTCCAGGCGAGAAATACATCGTTAGAGTTAAAATTTTAATTTTTTTATACATGGGTGTATTAATTGTTTTACATAGTAGAATCACACTCCTTAATATCACATTTCTTTGTCAATGCATTGGGTAATGATGTACCAAGGATACTAGTTCCCTTGTCATTGACTATAAGAGTTGGAGGTTGAGATGAATAGTTTGATGTATGTAGAGACTGTGAACTAGTGCTGGGGAAGAAACCATATTTAGGAGATTTCCTATGTTTATAGATACAATAATATTATGTCATCCTCGGTATGGATTGGTTGTATTCAGTGCTTGCTATCATAGATTTATTCTGGATGTAGGTGGTGTTCTTTAATGCTGATGGAGATCCAACTTTGTTGGTTTGTGAGCGAGACCCTTAGAAGGGTAAGAGGAATGTTCCATTCCTATCATCCTTAATGGAGAATCTGATGTTGAGTTCTTATATGATCCGTAGTTGTCATTTCCATGGGTCATAGTAGAGTACTCTAATGTCTTTCTGGAAGATGTTATAACATTACCACATTAACGAGAGACTGAGTTTGGGATCAAGCTACATCGTAGAGCATCAAATATCTCTATTAATTCATATACAATGGCCCCTTATGAGTTACAAAAGATATGTATTCATATCATTAGTATGTTACAGTGAGGTTTGGTTCAGCTGACTGTGTCACCGTGTGGCGCACTAGTTTTGTTCATGAAGAAGGCAGACGACTGTTTGTAGTTGTCTATCGATTATCATCTCTTAAACAATGTGACAATGAAGAATTCATATCCTCTTACATGAATTATTGATTAATTTGATCAAAAAAATCATGAATGTTGGTTTAGACTTGTGATCTAGATATACTGATATGCGTGTGAGTGATGAGGATATCTTGAATACTATTTTTTGTTGTTATCATGGGCATTATGAGTTTGTTGTAATGTCATTCGGTGTGATGAATTCACCAACTGTATTGATGGGATTGATGAATGTTGTTTATCAAGATTTCCTAGATATGTATGTGGTGGTCTTCATTGATGAAATCATTGTGTATTCTATGTCTGAGGAGGAGCATGCAATGCATCTGCATGCCATTTTGGTAGTTCTTCTTCAACAGTAGCTCATTGGGATGTTAATGATGTTGTATTTTTTGGTGACGAGATGTCCGTTTCTTGAGGAATGTTGTATACCTATAGATAGTATATGTGGATCTATCGCTGATAGAAGAAATTGTGTTTTGGGAATCTATTACGATTGTGATATTTGTGAAAATATTCATTTGCCTTGTTGGATATTATAGGATGTTCATAGATGATTTCATTTTGGTTTTGCCTCCACTGAAAACATTTTCCAGGAAGATTCATGCGTCAATGTGGACTGATCTGTGTCAGGCATCATTCGAGTATCTGTTGGAAAAGTTTTTCAGTGCTCTAGTTGATTTTCAACTAGTAGAGGGATTTCATTTTAAAGTTTATGTGATGCTACACATTTGGGTAACATTGTGTTTGGATGAAGGAGATATCAGCTGTTTCTTACAGGTATCTACAGTTCCCTCCCCATGGATGTATCTATACTACCCATGAACATTAGGTTGTGGCTATGGCGATTTCACTTTTTTGTGGAGAACTTACCTCATTGGAAAGTTCATTGTGGTTTTCAATGTTCATAAGATCCTAATGTATGTTTTATACTGGCATGAAAAGAAATTGTGGAAGTGTCAGTGGATGGATTTGTTACCAAAATACATTATTAAAATATTGTATACACCTTGAAGGGGGAATGTTGTAGCTTATTTTCTAAACAAGAAGTCATGTAGTTTTGCAGTGCATGATTGTGGTGAGTCCGGGAGAGTGACGGAAGATCATTCAGTATTACATCTTGATTAGGGAGAAGTTGGGGGTAAATGTTGTCTTTTTCATAAGATTGTGAAGTAATATATGGTGTAGCATGTGGATGAGTCCTAGTATGGGGATCTGGATTTGGAGGACTGAAGAAACCATGTTTTTTGAGGTGAGTTTTCTAATTTTTGTTCTGAGGCTGAACAACACCGACTCTTGTACCAGGGAAGGATTTTCATTCCTTTGGAGATGCTTGAGGCGGTTCTCATAGAGTTCAATATTTTTCTTTAATTGGTTCATCCTGGCATGAAAAAGATGTAATGAGACTTGGGAAGTCAATTTTGGTGGCCTGGAATTAAGCATGTAGTTTCAGAGTTTGTGTCTAGATGTTTGGTATACCACAAGGTGAAGGCCGAGCACCTTGTTCCCAGTGGTTTTCTCCAGTCATTGGATGTTTCTCAGATGAATTGGGAGTACATCTCAATGGAAATTGATACTGGTTTACCTTGATCTTATGGATTCCATGATTATATATTGTCTGTAGTGGATCATTTAATGGAACAATCCCACTTAATTTCAATGAATGAGTCGAGATCAATGGATATTTTATCTAGGCAGTATCTGGAAGAGGTGGTGAGACTCCACAGAGTCCTGAGCATGATCACATCTGATCGACATCCTCGTTTTACCTCTAGGTTATGTAGAGGACTTCATCAAGATATTGGTTCTCAGCTATTCCTGAGAACTTCTTTTCATCTGCAAAACAATGGTAAGGAAAAGCAGACAATATAGACACTTAAAGACATTTTTTTATCTTGTGTCATTGATTTTTAAGCTTCATGGATGTGGCACTTACCCTTGGTGGAGTTCACATATATGAATAGTTTTCAATCCTCATAGGTATGGATCCATTTAAAGCCTCTTATGGACAATCATTCAATTATATGTTGTGCACGACTGGGTTTTGAGAGTCATCAATCCTCAAAAATAAACTAATGTAGAATACGACAGAGATGGTTCATAAGATTCATTTGAGGATGAAGAATGCACATGATCGTCAAAAATCATATTCCAATCAACGAAGTGGAACCTTGGATTATTATGTTGGGGATCACATGTTTCTAAAGGTTACTCCCCATTGTGGGAAGCGAAGGGTTGGTTGTTGGTGTAAGATTTCTCCGCGGACTTTTGGTCCTTTTGAGGAGTTGGATCATGTTGGAGTAGTGGAATATCTGGTAGTACTTCTCACACATATGACTAGGATGCACAATGTTTGTTACACCAAAATATTCCACCATACATTTCTATTTTAATGATATAATAGCTTGTGTTGTACGCAACTTCGAGTTCTAGAACACCACGACCAATCAAACTAGCCATTCAAAAAGAAGTTATGTATAGTAATACCAAGTTTTTGACATTTTATAAATTGAAATTTTCAAAATGGACTTCATTTTTGGATATGTAATATCAAAATTAGCTTAGGTTGGGTTTTTGGAAATTTTTAGAAAACATTAATTTTTTTATGAATAGTAAAAGATAATACATTATAGTTTAAAATTGACATTTAATTTAAATAATTATTTATCATATTTAAATATATTTTAAAGTCAAAATATATACATAATACCTATATTTGTACAATTTAATTCATTGGATTCATTTTATAATAAGATTAGATATAAAAAAATTATTGAACTTCTTAACGTCTTTTACCCACCTAGGGTGATTTAAAAAATTCAATAATCATATTTTGACCGCCTCTGTGAATTGAATTACAAAAATCTGAGAGACATAGTTGACATCAATTAGTAATAATTGGTTCAATAAGATGAAAATATTTTTTTGTGAATAGTAACTTTTTTATTTTATTTACCATGGTTAGAAGTATATACGGTAATTAAAATACAAAATGACATTATAATTACCCCAACATATGTCCTAATTCTATTGGATAAGTGTATTTTGATAAAAATAATCCTTTGGGATAAAACATGATCTTTTTTGATCAACTAGGATTGTATTATGAAATTTATTATATTTTATTAAATGATGATTAAAAAGTGTTAAATTCAAATTTTGATAAATAAATTTTTGTTAAGATTGTGTTACACATAAGATAATTTAGACTATAAATTTTCGTTAGAAATTTAAAAATATTTCCTAAATCATGGTATTTTATTTTGTAATTTTTAGATGTTAAAAAATAAAATTAATTTATGACACAGTGATGATGGAGTATTTACCTTATTAATGAATGATTAAAATAATTGAAACTATAAATATAAAAAAAAATTAAATTGAGAATTTTAATGTCAGCGATGAATTTTATATGTGAATCTATAATGTTAGGGTTTATATAATGTGTTTTTTCGATGTAATCAAGCTTTTTTGACATTCAAAAAAACCAAACACTAAATAGTGTCAAATTGGCATAAATGAGTATTTAATACAAATACTATATTATTAAAATAAATAATATTCCTAAAAAACTATGGTTTAACAAAAAGACTTATATAATTATTGATATATCATTAATTAACCATGTGGGGATCTCTTGGATTATTATAACATGAATATTAATGACTTATTATAATAATCTAAGAAGACATGATAAAAGTAAAACTATTTGACTATGAGTAAAATCGAAAAAATAAGGTTAATATTTTTACCTACACTTGTATAAAACCTATTGGTTGAGAATCTTTCGACCCCCATCCATCATATAAATACATCTATTTAGAGCCATTATATATCGATAATTATTTTATAATAAAATAATATTTCTATGTTTTCCTAAAGTGACCATCACCTCTCTTATAAAAGGGAATTTCCCATTATCTAAAAATCACACCTCCAAATCCATTTGACTCAGAAAACCACTACTCAAATATCCTCCCAACTACCATAACATCATCCTAGGGGCCTTAAATTGGTCATAAAGCCAACCTATGGATCCCTTTTGATCAAATCAAAAGGAATCACCCAAATAAGATGTAATAATTTCTTCACCGATTTCAATGTTATATTCTTCTTCCACTTCCCATTTATTTGTTTTTTACATAACAAAATAATAAATATAGTAACTTATAGAAAATGTAATTTTATTATAAATATTATATAACCATATTCATTATTCAATCCATCCTATGAAAGATAAAGTCTCCATATGTGTTTTTGTACGGCTTACCGTCTCCACGTCTGGTGAAATTTGTTATTCAACAATTCATTATTTGGATAGGTATAATAATGAGTATAATTGAGGTATAAAATAAATATAATATGTTAATGATTAATTAAATATGATATAACATCCAATTACATATTGTTTCTCCATCAATATAATGGTATTTTCACTCATGCGTACATACAGATTTTTGTCTCTATGAACGCGATGGGATTCATTCACATGGTAACATTTCAAAAATAATATACATTTTATGATTAAAAATAATGTTCAATAACATAATTTCATTCTCAATATGAATCAAATACATCCAATAAATAACAATCTGGACTTACGTAACATAGCATGTGACGGGAAACAAATCAGTTAACACCCGAAATAACAATACTACTAAAATATTATTAACAACGAAATATTAGAAGTTCATATATGATATTATATTTATATAATTGGTTCTTTTATAATTTAATAACAATGATTTAAATATTATACATGAGTTTAATAAACCCACGTCCACGGAAAAGTACAAGTATATGTTTTTTTATAATCTCTTTATTATCCGAGATTGTTTATACGTAAGTATCTATCAGGTCCTTTTTATCATCCACATCTGTGTTTCATAAAAATGTATTTCATGTTTTTTTACGATTTATTGTACTATGGTTTAAATCCATTTATACCCATTTTTGACTTTTTAAAAAATTGTTTTAATGGAATGATTTTGTCACATACCAAACAAGGTACTTTATTACCTTTTGGACATATTAAGGAAAGAATGTTTTTTTAAATTATAGAACGGGTGCGGAAATTTTCCACCGTCATAACACATTAAAATAACCACTTACAAGATTATAAGTATTTTTTCAAAATTTATTATTTCTTTACTTTTCAATGATTTCAATGTAGAATGAAATATTTCACTCAAATAGTTTTTGGATTAATTTCATCTATGTCAACTTCTGTTGTTGGATTTAACATTTGTTTGAATTTGATTTATTATGATAAAATCTTCCATATTGAATTTAATGTTTTGACAAATGTTTAAATATGGATTTAATATTTATATACAATTTATGGTTCATGGTTAAGGTACTAACAATTCAGTTGAATGTTTTGATATGAATGTTTATGTTATGATTCAACCTTTTCATATGAGGAATGCATTAGCCCTAGTAAGTTACGGTGGAGCGCACTATCGCTCTTCGATGAATCAGTAGGTCTCAAGAGAAAAACTCGTTTCTTGGCACAAGACTTTTCCATAATCCAATTCATAATCTTTGAACAAGGCATTGTCTATGTGGTTATGATATCTGTCATTATGCATTCAATCATTATGAATTTAGCTATTGATATTACATGGGATTATTCGACTACTAGATTATCCATGTGAATAAGTAAATGGAATAAATTGATTTATGTTTTCCATATTATGTTGAAGTTTATGATTAAAAGGCTTGTGTTTTAGCCTTATACATTTCCTTAATTGTTTATGATTATTTATTATAGTTTCCGCTATATGGTTATCCATAATGAGAATCTGAGCTCACCCATTTCTATGTTTTATCTTTCCTAGGATAAGAAGAAGAATATTGTGATTAACCTGTAGAGATATGATAAAGGATATGAGTGTGATAAAAATGGGACAAAATGTTGTTTTTTTATTTCATTATGTAATGTAAAACAAATGTGTCTATCTAGTACTTCGAAGGCTACAAAAATAATCAGTCTTCTGAGACATGATCTATTTTGATAATGCTAATGTTATGTAATAAAGGACTGACTCTAGGAAACTAGGGTTGATGCATTCTAGTTTTTAATAGAGGATGTTTAGTACAAACCTTGAATGATATATTTATAAAAACACCAATTAGGGAACATTATCCTAATATAATCTTTGAGGTTGGAATATAATAACTTCACAAAATATTTGTAATGTAGAGATTTTGTGTATTTTCATAGAAATACATCCATATCTCGATATGAGAAGGTAGAGGAAGATCTAGAATATATGCCCGAGATGTGAAAACCCTGACAAGGAGTTTTGGGCATGACCTAGGGTATCCTAGAACATGGCAACGGGTCTTGACTCACTCGTTGATACGACCCTCTACGAGGATATGATTATAATAATTAACATTTTTATTACAATCCTATAAGAAGATTTATGAGTAAATACTTCCTAAAAGTTTTTTTTTATGATTATGGAATATATGAAAAAATTGTGTAATATATGTTAGGTATTTTTCTTGTTTTGGATTATGTATTGTGATTCATAAACTAATCTTGTGTATTCTATTGTTTAGAAATGGCACATAGTGGAAGGAATATAAACTGTATCAATGCACATAATCCATATTGGGATTTCTATCCTACTAATGATAATTATAACAGAGTTAGTGATCAAACTAGTATTGAACAACTTATAACCATATTGGGACAACTCACTCTGGTTATGCATAATAACTTTACCAATATGGAGAACCTTGATCAACAACATGGAGAATCAATTTTCGACAACTTCATTAGGCAACTACCACCAAGATTAAATGGAACTAAAAATACATTTTTTTCTGAGAAATGAATAAGTTCCTTAGAGAAAATATTTCATGCTTTGGGTAGTAGCGAATGTGAAAAAGTTGTGATGACATTTTATCTCCTCACGGGAGAAGAAAATCAATGGTGGACGTTAATTATAAACACAAAGGATGCTGAAGAAATATCAAATATGTAATGGAGGGAGTTTGAAGATATTTTCATAGATAAATAATTTCATTGTGACCATCATGCTGATATTGAAAGACATTTTCTGAGTCTGAGGCAAAAGGAGGATGATAATGTCTCAAAATATGAGGAAAACCTTACAAGGTAGTCAAGGCATGAAACATATTATATATGTAACCCAATGAGAATGATTGATTGATTTTTTCGTGTGTATAGACCATTTCTCTTTTGAGCTGTAGCCACACAATCCTTCTCGTCATACAAAGATATTGTGTCATGTGTTATCAACATAGAAAATTAAATCTCTATGAATTACGAATTTAATGAATAGGAGAAGAAGTGTTCTCATGAACACATGGGAAATGGAAATAATGTGAAGTAGTGAAAAGTTGAAATTCCATCCTATAGTAAATTTGGGAAGAAACTCCTCAGTATTTTCTTGAAGGTAATGGGAGTCTGTTACAAGTGTAGTGAAAAAGTCCACTAAGCTCATGATTACAAGGGAATGAAATAAGATTTAAATGTTGACTACAAGAAATTTTGATAAATGGGGAATTATGAAAATTAATGTCCTAAGCACCAAATAATATTACATTAGAAACATCCAAGGTAGAAAGACGAATCTTATGAGAGTGATACTACTGGGGTTGAATCCCTAAATGACGTGGTGGCAGGTAATTTAATGGTTTCCTCAAATTTAGCAATGTCTTTATTTGATTTGGGGTCATCATATTGTTTCATATCATCAAATATTTCTATGAAAATTAGATATTTCCAATTTGTTTTCAAAAGGGGGTTGTAAGTCAATACTCCTATGGGATGTATCATTGCAACAAGGTTTTTTCAATTAGTTGCTAATAGGGAATATAAAAGTGCTTCATCTGCTGATCTCATCATCATTACCATGTTTTAATTTGATATAATCATTAGTATGAATTATAACTTGGACCATGATGTGAATATTTATTGTAAGAATAATGGAGGATAAAATTATAGATGATGATAATGAGTACCTTAACATTAGAGTAGAGACTTAACCATCTAATTCTTATCTAGATCGACCACTGGTATCTCTACTTAATTCAATGATTGGGGATAAAGAGAATGAAATAACTATGGGTGAGGAATTTAATGTTCAAATAGAGGATATACCTATTGTGAAAAAAATATTATGATGGGTTTCCATAGGATTAACATGGACATCCTGCAGAATGAGAAATTGAGTTTTCCATTAATTTAATTCCAGGATCAAAGCCCATATAGATTACCCCATATAGAATGGTCACTGTGGAATTAGTGGAACTAATGAAAAAAATAAATGAATCGAGTAATAAAGGATTTGTTCTCCCTAGTATTTCTCCATGGGGAGTCCCTATTCTTTTTTTAAGAAAAAAGATGGATCTATGAGGTTTTTCATTGACTACAGGGAGATCAATGCTATAAAAATAAAGAACAAGTACCCCCTTCCTCAAATTGATTATTTATATTATCAAATTCATGGAGAACAATATATTTAAAAGATTTACCTTGAAACTGAAATTAATCAGTTCTATGTAAAGAAGGAATACATTCTCAAGATAATATTTTAAATTAGGTATGGGCATTATGAGTTTAAATTAATTCCTTTTGAGTTCACTCATGCACCCTTTGTTTTCATGGATCTAATGAACATATTTTTCAAGAGATTTCATGAAGACTTTTTAGTTGTATTTATTGATGATATCATCGTATACATTAAAATATACGAAGATCATGATAATCACTTCTGCACTATTATAAAGACTCGTAAAAGAAATGAATTATATGTGATGTTTAACAGGTGTGAATTCTGGCTTTAGGAGATTTCATTTCTTATCCATATTTTCTCTATGGATGTAATATTTGTTGATATTTATAAGACATCGCAATAAAAGAATTGCTAGAACGGATGAGTAAACTGAGGTATGAAGTTTTATGGGTTTATCAGTTTATTATCAGAATTTCATCTAGAATTTTTCCAGATTGGCTAACCCATTTACCAAGCACACACATAATGGGTTTAAATGTTATTGGAAAAATGTGTGTGGAGAATGTTTATAATAATTGATGAAAATATTAGAAAATTCCCCTATCTTGACTCTACCACCAGGGAATGAATGGTTTGTAATTTATACTGATGCTTCAAAGAAAGGACTTCATTGTGTCTTTACAGGGAACAATAGAGTAGTTTCCTAGGAATCACGATACCTAAAAATCCATTGAACAAAACCATCATACTCATGATATTTATTCAGCAACTTTATTCTTTTCATTGATGATATGGATACAATATCTATATGGTGAAAAATTTGATATTTATACTTATCACAATATATTGATGTATATATTCTCACAAAAATAACTAAATATGAGAAAAAAATACTATTACTACTAAAATATTATGATTTCACTATATTTTACCACCCAGGGTAGGAAAATAAGGTGGAATCTTCATTGAGAAAAAATGATCCTGGAGTTTTGAACAAGATGACAGTTGAAAGAAATCCTATCTTCATGGATCTAGTAAATATGGATATTAGAATAATCATGGAAGGTGAAAAATCTATACTTTTTCAAATGAATTCAAAACCATCTTATTTAGAATGTTTTATAAGGTTCTCAGACTAATGATGAAGAGTTTAAAAAGAAAATTAATGTTGTGAATGATGGGAGATTGATTGACTTCATATATGAAGATGGAATTTTGAAATTTGAGAAAAGGAATTGTGTTCCTGGTATTCCTAATACAAAATAGGAATTTCTGGATGAGGCTCATAGCACCAATTTCTCTATACACCCTAGTAGCATTATGATGTATATATATTTGAAGGAACATTTTTGGTTAGACAACATGAAAAGGGAGATTGATGATTATGTGTCAAGATGTATGGTTTTTCAATAGTTTGAGGCTAGAAGTCAACATCAAAGAGAATTGATCCAACCTCTTCCCATACTAGAGTTTAAATTTTATGATATTTTGATGTAAGTTTTCATGGGGATACCATATACTCCTAGGAAGAATGATTCAATATGGTTCATTATTGATCGTCTTACCAAGTCAAAATATTTTCATGCTATAATAGAATATTTACCCCATGAACGTTTAGCAAGACTATATATTAATGAGGTTGTAATACTTCATGGTGTAAACCTATTGATTGTATCTGATAGTGATCCCCATTTTACATCAAGATTTTAGTAAAAGTCTTCAGAAGCCCAAGAAACTGATATTTATTTGAGTACTGCCTACCACCCGCCAACTGATGGAAATTAAAAATGGACTACCTAAACATTATAAAACATGTTGACATATTTCTCACTTGAAATTAATGGTATTTGGGATCGGAATTTACCTTTGGTATAATTTTCATATAAAAGTACATTCCATTCATGTATTCATATGTAACAATATGAAGTGTTGTATAGAAAGATATATCGCACACCAACATGTTGGGATGTTTTTGGTGAAAGAAAACTCATAGGCCTAGAACATATAGAGGAAATAAAGGAAAAGGTGAAGATTATCCAAACCCACATAAAAAAAGCTCAATGTAGGAATAATAACTATGCTGATAACCAAAGGAAATATTTTCAATTTAATTTAGAATTCCATGTTTTCTTGAAGGTATCTATATTGAAGGATGTTATACGATTTGGTAAGAAGGCTATATTAAGTCATAGGTAAATAATACATTTCCAAATACTATAATGAATTGGATTTGTAGATTACCATTTGGAAATTCCTCCAAGTCTTTCCATAGTTCATGATGTGTTCCACATATCCCTGTTGAGAAAATACATGCCTGACCAAATGAATGAACTCACCTCTGAAGAAATAGAATTGGAACCCGATATGTCTTATTTTGATGATCCTATCAGTATTCATGATACTAGAGAACATGTGTTCCGAAACCGGATGACTCATCTAGTGTATGATCATCAGAGAAACCATATAATGGGAGAGGAAACGTGGGAACATTAGGAATTTATGATGAAGAACCACCAAAATATTTTTATGTAGTAATACACTAGAAATTATGAGGATTAAATTATTTCAAAGAGGGGAGAATGTAACACCCCTTGAATCAATGACACATTTATCTTTTAATTATACAATATCTTGCATTGTACGCAACTTCGAGCTCTATCACACCACGACTAATCAAACTAGCTGTTTAAATAGTAGTTATGAATAGTAATAACAACTTTTTGAAATTTTATAAATATTATTACTCAAAATAGACTTCATTTTTTGATGAATATTTTCAAAATTATCATAGGGTTATTTTATGGTATTTTTCTGAAAACATACAATTTTAAAATAATATTGAATAAAATTTGTCATTGTTAAAACCGACTTTTTATTTCAATAAATATTTATTTTATTTTTTATTTTATTAATGTCAAAATAGATACGTAATAAATAAATTAGTACAATTTAATTCATTTGAATCATTTTATAATATGATTAGATATATATAATTTTATTGAACTCCATACCATCTTTTACCCACCTTCAAGGAACATTTGAAAATTTGCATAAAACATAATTTTATCACTTCTGTGAATTGAATTTCAAAAATATTAGAGACATATGATACATCATTTAGTAAAATGAGGTTCAATATGAAGAAAATATTTTATTGTCAATAGTATCTTTTGAATTTTATTTACAATGATAATAATGAAATGTTGTAATTAAAGGTAAAAATGATAATATAATTACCCCAACACATGTACTAATTATATATTATAAGTGTATTTTAACCAAAATTAACCATAGGAATAAAATATGATCTTTTTTAATCCACTTGGATTAGATTAGAACATTTATAATATTTCATTTAAAATATTAAAAAGTATTAAATTCATATTTTAATATCTAAAAATTTTTTAATATAGGGTTATACATAACATAATTTCGACCTTAAATATTCAGTTGAAAGAAAAAACGATTTCAGAAATCTTGGTATTTTATTTATAATTTTTATGGATTAATAATTAAATTTCATTATGACACAATGATGATGTTGTAATTATCTTATTTGTGAATGATTAAAATAATTCATATTATAAATATCAAAATAAATGTAAATTGAGACATTTGCTATCATTAATGAATTTTATAGGTTAATATGACATATTAGGGTTGATTTAATGTATTTTTATAAGTAATAAAGCATTGTTGACTTTCACAATAACAAAATACTAAATATTGTTAAATTGATATAATTGTGTTTTTAAAGAAAATACTATATTATTAAATGATATAATATTCATAAAAATCTATGGATCAGCCAACAGTCTTATATAATGATATATAAACCATTCTTTAACCACTTTGGGTTCTCTTTGATTTATATAGTAATTTAATTAAGTATTTATTAAAATAATATAAAAATACTTGGTAAAAGATAAACTATTTAACTAAGAGCTAAATCTAAAAGATAAGGTTAATATGGTTACATAAACATGTCTAAAACCTATTGTTTGAGAGTGTTTATACCAATACCCACCTTATCCTAGAAATAGAATTATTTTTATCAATTATAAAAAAATTATTTCATAATAAAATAATATTTCATACTTTCCCTAAACTGACCCTCACCTCTCTTATAAAATGGTACATACCCTTCTCTATAAATCACACCTCCATAGCCATTTGGCTCAGAAAAACCCTCATCAAATATCCTACCAACTACCCGTAATTCAACCTAGAGGCCTTATATTGATATGAATTCCAACCTATGGAGAACTTTTTATCAAATCAAAATGAAGCACCTGAAGAAGAGGTAATAATTTGATCACCTCTTTCAATGTTCTTCTCTTCATCCTCTTCCTATTTCAATGTTGTTTCAATACCTAAAAATTAAATATTGTACCTTTTACATACTGTGATTTTATTATAAATATGATACAATCATATTCATTATTCTATTCATTCTATGAATGACAATGTCATCATATGCACATACATACGACTAACTATATCCACATCATGGTGTAGTTTTTTATTCAAAACATCATTATTTGGATGGGTATAATAATGAGTATAATTGATGTAAATAATAAATATAAAATTTTAATGAAATTATATATATTATATACAATCCAGTTACATATGATTTCACAATCAATAGAATGGAATTCTCACTGGTGTGTACATACGGATTACCGTCTCCACGAACACGATGATATTTATTCCCCATTGTAACCATTCAAGAATAAAATTTTTTGTATGATTAAAATTAATTTTGAATATTTGAATAAAATTATGAATATGGATAAAATACACCATTTCCTTAAAAAACATAGATGATGTAACAAAACATATAAAGAAAAACGGATCAGTTAACACCTGAAACAATGATACAAATAAAATATTAAAAACAAAACAATATTAGAATATCATATATGATATAATATTTCTGTATATGGTACTTTTAAATTTTAATAACAATTATTTAACTAATATACAGGAGGTTAACATACCCTCGACGAAGGATAAGTACACGTTAAGGGTTAATTTTACGATCTTTTTTTTATCCGGGGTTGTTTATAAATGAGTATATACTTGGACATCTTTATCATCAACATCTGTGTTTCTTAAAAATTTATTTCAAATAATTTTTAATATTTACTAGAATATAGGTTAAAGTCATTTATACCCTTGTTTCACATTTTTCTAAATATTTCCATCACATTCCAAATAATGTACTTTATGACCTTTTGAAAAATAAAAGAAATAATGTTTTTTAACTTATATGATGAGTGCAACTATTTTCTTCCATTATAACACCATCTAATATTTACTTACAATCTTATAAGAATATTTTCAAAATATATTATTTATTTAGTTTTGAATTATATCAATGTTGAATGAAATAATTTAGTCATATATATTTTTATGAATGATTTCATATATGTCATCATCTTTCATTGGATTTTTCATTTGTTTAAATTGATTTATCATGATACAATCATCCATTTTTTATTGAATGTTTTTTGATATGTTTGAGTGTGAATGTGATATTTCTATACCATTCATGGTTTATATATGGGTTATTTAATTAGTGTGGGAAAGTGGTTCAGGTAATTTTTATATTAATATGGGGTTCCCTAATTCCTAGTAATTTTATTCGGGTAATATTCCTCTCTTTATTTTTCATATATTATATATTTTCACATATATTAAATGGTAATTCTAAAAAACTATTAATACTAATGCTTTAACTGTTAAAATAATAGTTTTGACTCATCCCGTTAATTAGAATTGTCATTTCTTTTCCATTGTCTATGACTTAGTCTTTAATAATGGGGAAACTCTTGAGGGTGGAATTAGCATTAATCAATTTTCATTTTTCTGTTATTAGTTGTTACATCTTTACAAACATGATTCATGATTCTGGCGATGCCTCAGTTTGATATCCGAGCTATGATTCCCAATAATAGGTTCTATTACATTCTTCTTATTAGTTTCTACAAACAAACATCTCTCTAATTTCTCAGAATAGTTTATTTTGTACTCATAATTTAGTATGGTATTTATCATGCATTGCTACAATTGAAAATCAATCAAACTTTTGAGTTTATTTCTCAATTTTTGACATCACGATGACATGAATCTCCTCCATAATAAGAACTTCCTCAATGTCTATTGCCCCAAAATAGGTGTAATTTCAAACCATTTTATTTATATAATACTAAAGGAAATGATACCATTGATTTAAAGCTAGATATAAGTTGAATAAAATTTGTTTAGTATATTAAAAGATGGTTGAATATTAAAATTCTATATTTTTATTTGATTATGAATCCAAAATAATATCTAGACTTGCTTTGATAAATTGATCGATCCTTAAAATTTATGAATTTTTTCACTGAGAAGATGTAATAGGTATAAAATATGGTATTTAATGAAGATGCATTTCTAGTGTCATATAATCAAAAGAATCATTTCAAAAATGATGTCAGAGAAAAAATATTATCAAGGAAGAAGATGCAAACATTTTAAAGTAGGTGATTTCGGCATGATAATTATATACAAGGGATATATTTTTTTAACCCATAGATTAGTAAATGTTGATAAAACTGATGAAGCGTAAATTTAGGATCTTAGTATTTAATTATTGTGAAGGAATGTTGTAGAACAAAAGGATAAAATTATATCAGGAGTGTTTTTTGTTGTTTATATTATGAAATCGCACATTCATTGGAGTTGTAACAACTTGGATCAATTCATGATGATATCATGATATAAATTATGGGGGTATAGAGAAACCATACCTCAATGGAACTACTTCCCAGGAACTAGAATAGTGGAGATTCTTTTTATAACATTATTTATTCTAAAATATATTTTGATTATGATAAGAAAATTGGATGGAAAATGTATCAAAAGTAAGGAAAATAGAATGTTATTAAAGAAGAAAAATTATAATCCAAATCCTTTGAATATGGGAATAAAAAGAGGCTAAAAATTAATGCATATGGTCATTATTAAGAATAATTCCCTAAAAATATAATTATAACTAAATATTGGATTGAAGAGATTGAAAAGGAAATCGAATAGGATGAACATATAGGAGGAAAATCTGAAAACAAATATCATGTTGTGGAAGAAGTTTTTGTTGGACATATAAATGTTCTAAAAAGAGTTCTTCATGATCAAATATTACCTAAATTAATCATTGTGAAAACATGTTATAAATTCATTTTTATATAAATCAGTGAATATTTATGGTTATTATCCATTGTTGGAGTTGTTTAAATGATTCTAGAATAGTAATAGTTCTCATATTCATTATTATAACTTAGAATCATCCATGATGATACAAACTAAAATGGTAAAACAATGGGAGATCACATTAACTAATGAAAGTTTTTTTGAGTTCATTTCACATAATTTAGAACTAATTTTATGATTTTTTGAGTAAAGTTATTACTGGATATTCATGTAAGTTGTTTTTGGGAATTACATTGTAGTTTCATAGGGACATAAAATTTTATTGGAGGAAAATAATATTCATTTTGATATGGTGAATTGAATTTTTCACTTTTTCATTTAAAGCCATCCTAGATACATTATGAATTATTTTATTCTAGATGATAAAAAATCTAAGCTCTTTAACAATAAAGTTAATTTAGAGAAATAAAATCGTTAGTAAAATAATGTTTTTTTATTAATTTATGTTGGAAAAACTAAACCATTATAATAATATTCATCACCATATGTTATCCAATTATATATTTCTAGAATACTGTGATGTTTTTCTTAATCATAATCTAGGTGTATTTCTACCATTTAGAGGTATTGGAAATTATATTGAACTTACTGATGGTGTGAAATTTTATAGAAAATAAATATATCATTTTTATTATATGTAATAAATGTAACTACAAAGGAAATTGGATTATGTTACGGATCATGGATTTATATGTTCAAGAATATTCTTGTGTTCAGTTTTGGAATTATTATTGTTGAAAAAAGATTCTAAATATATCATGATCATTGATTGCATAGATATCTATAATATTACCATTAAATATAGTAACATCATTCCATGACTCGATGATATACTTTATGAATTACATGGGTCATGAATTTAATCAATGGTTTATATTCATTGTTTATACAACAATATTTTAATGAATGGTATGAGTGAACAAAAATCAAAAACCAATAGATGATTTTTTGATTGGTTTTTCCTACAATTTTTCCTTTTAATTTCTCTTATTACAATCATCAAAATCATGAATAATTTTCATGTAAAATATATTTTCTAATGTTTTTATATTTTTTTGGCTAATATTTTGAATTATAGTATTGATCTTGAGAGCTATGAGGATAATCTATTTCAACTATTCAGTTTTCTGCAAGTAAAAAATTATATGGAAATATCGAAAATTGATTGTTATATTAAATTCATTCGGTTATTTGTGGGAATTATGGTTAAAAAAGAAGTACTGCCGGTAGACCAATCATAGGTGGAATCAATCAAATCCTGGACACCATTCATATCTATCACATATGTAATGTGTTTTCATGGTATAAATCCTTTTATCCTCAAATTTATTCAAGTTGAAATTCTATACTGGAAACCATAAATTAAAACATGAATAATTATTAACATTACTACTCAAATGAAGTAAATTTTTCATTTGATATCACCAGGAAAGTTTAATTTGAATCAATATTTTTGAGAATTTTGGATTTTCAGAATTCCTTTTGGAGGCTAAGGGTTAATTGATTTTTTGTGATGAGGGTTTCTATTGTATTGAGTCCAAGGGTTTACGGTCCTTTAGGGTAGGGATATTTTATTTGGGGCTAAGGGTTTATGTCGTTTTTGGGTTGAGGTTTTACAATTTACTATGTCCAAGGGTTTATGGTTTTCAGGGAGGAGGTTTTAGTTTTTTATAGTTGAGGTTATAAAGTTTTTCCTTGAGGATTATTTCTTTTTTTTCGGGGATGTGGGATTTTTTAGAGAAAATGAAATAAGTATTTTCCTAGCTAATAGTTTTGTATTTTTTTGGGATGAGTGTTTTGAGTTTTTCTAGAGAAGTGTTTATGGGTCTGTGTGATTGATGGTTTGGCATTATTTGGGACATATAGTTTATGGTTATTTAATTATGATGGTTTTGGAAATTTGGGATCTCTGATTTTGGTCTTTTTTGGGCTAAATGATATGGATTTTTTGGTGATGATAGAGAAATATCATTATATTTTGGGAGTTTTTTGATTCATTGGTGTAGATGGTTTAGGAATTTTTTACAGGAGTTTTTATGGAAGATTACATCTCATGGTTTGTGGTTTTTATTATTATAATGGTTTAGTGTTATTTTTTACTTAGTGTATATGGTTTTCTCATTCTAAATGATTAGGTGTTTTTTTTGGAATTATGGTCTTTGGATTTATGGGGATCTTGATTTAGAGGGGTTTTTGGATGATGTATTAGAGTTTATTGGGGTTGAGATTATCACAAATTTTTAGTCTTTAGGATTATTTTTTTGGGGATTAGGGTATAGGGTTATTTGGGTTAGAGGTTTTGGGGTTTTTTGGGATTGGTGGTCTATATATTTTCTGGGATGAGGTATTCTGGTTTTTTTGGGGTACGTGTTTAGGGTTTTTTGGTTGGAGATTTTAGGTTTTTATTAAAGCTAAATGACTTTTTTTTGGTTTTGAGGATTTTTGATTGTTTGGGAATGGTATTTTGGGATCTTATGGTGGATGTATTAGCGTTTTTTGGTTTTAGGGATTAGTTTTTTTTATAAGGGTTTTGGATGTCTTAGAACTGTGGGATTAGTGTTTCCAAAGACCAAATATATCGTGTTTTTTGGGGGAGATGGTGTAAGGTCTTCTTTGGTTTCAGGGGTTAGGGTCTTTTGATGATGAGTGTTTAGTGAATTTTTTGGGTAAGTGTTTTGGGATTTTTGGTTCGAGGGATTACATTTTTTAAAATTATGGTTTAATATATTTTTTTGAATAAGTGATTAGGGTTTTTTAGGGAAAGGGTTTAGAATTTAGATTTTTTGTTCTAGAGGGTTTATGAATATTTTGGGCTTAGGGTATTTGGTATTTCTGGGAGGAGGTTTTATGTTTTTTATAGGGGTTTTGGTATTTTGGGATGATGGTTGAGGGATTCGTGGGGTTTAGGGTATATGGTTTGTTGGGGTATAGGGTTTGATATGTTTTGGGGATGAGGGTTTATGATTTTTTTGTGGATGAGGCTTATGTTTTTTGGGGTTGAAGGATTAGTGAACTTTTGTTCCAATCGTCCAGATTTTTGTGTGTCCAAGTGGATAGGGTATTTTTCGGTTGGGAGTTAAGGTAAGGTTAGGGATTTGGAATTATGGTTTTTTCGGGATGATGCTTTATGGATTTTTAAGGTTGTCAGTTTAGAATTTTTTGGTGATAAGTGTCTGTGGTTTTTGGGGAAATGGTTAGTGGAATTTTTTTGGGTGATGGTTTCTTATAATATATGGATGAGGGATTACATATTTTATAGTGATGGTTAAGATTTTTATCGGGTTACATGTTTAAAGATTATTGGAGATGAGGGTTTTTGTATTATGGTGCTTAAATATTTTAGGTTTGTTATTTTTCTAGGTTTAGGGACTTATAGAACATAGGTGAAAGGGTATTTTGGGGATAAATATCATCTAGGTATGATGGTTTTCCATTTTTTAATTACAAATTTTTAGGGCCCTTTGGGGCATGGGATTTAGGGTTCTTTGGGTTTGAGGGATAAATGTATTTTGGGACTGAGGGATTATTGACCTCATGAGGATAATGGTTTAGGAAATATCGGGGATATTTTTTTAATTTTTTTTATGTATGTGGTTTAGGATTGCTAGGGATGAGGGATAGGTGAATTTTGGGTCCGAGGGATAAATTCTTTTTTGGGACTGAGGGATTATGGACGTCTTTGGGATAATGGTTTAGGAAATTTTGGGGCTATGTGTTTAAGGTTTTTTAATGTATGTTTTTCATGTTTGTTGGGTATGAGTGATAGGGGTATTTTGGTTTAGAGGGACGATGATTCTTTAGGGCTAGGGGAATCTTGTTTTCTTAGATTAGTATTTGGGGAATAATTAGGTTGAGGGTTTAGTGTTTTTTGGGCTTTTGGTGTTCTTAGGGTTTAGAATTTTTTTGTGGTGAAAAGGTTTTAGTGTTTTTTAGGACGAGTTTATATGTTTTTTAGATAGGATTATGATTTTTGTGTAGAAAGTTTTGGGTTTTTTGTGGATAATGGATCATGTTTTTTATAGGTGAGGTTTTAGGTTTTTTTTGAATAAGTGTTTGAGGTTTTTTCTGCTAAGGATATAAGGTTCTTTGGGTCTATGAGTTATCATTTTTTTGGGGATGAGAGTTTAATATGATTAGGTGATAAGGGTGTATATTATTTTGGGGAAGTGGGTTTATGAATTTGTGGTGATGTGGGATTAATGGTTTTTGGGATGGGGTATTAAGGTATTTTGGTGATGGGTGTTTATGGTTTTTTGGGGATGAAGATTTAATGATTATTGGGAATTTGGGTATATGGTATTTTATGTGGTGGATTATGATGTTTTTTCGGTTGGAAGAAATATTTATGCCTATTATGTTTTTTAGGGATGCAGGGTTGTAGTCTTATGGTGTGGATGGTTTATGAGTCATTATAGGTAATGTATTATGTTAATTGAGGGATATGGGATTACATTTACCAATAGTTTGGTTTTTAAAGGGATGAGTGTATGGGTTTTAAGCGGTACTGGGTTTTGGATTTATTAAGTTAGATTATTTATATTTTTCTAGGGCTATGTATTTATGGCTTTTTGGGGTATGAGTGTTTGAATGATTTTCTTATAGAGTGTTTACAGTTTTCTAGTTTTGTGGATTTGGGTTTTTTGGGGCCATTTATTTATATTTTAATTGGTCCAATGGTTTAGTTTTTTTTGTAGCTTAGGGTTCATGGTTTTTTGGGTCTTAGGGTTTTATGTTTTCTTTTGTGCAGGGTAAATGATTTTCTATTTCCAAGTGTTGTTAGTTTTTAGGGTAGAGGGATTAGAATTTCTTGGGTTAGGTATTAGAATTTTTTGTGAGTAGTGGTTTTAGTTTTTTAATGGTTGTAAATATTTTAACATTTTGGGGGGATATGACTTTAGTTTTTTTCGCTGAGTGATTAGGTATTATTATACCGACGGTTTTATAAATTTTAATTGCTATGTGAGTAGTTATTTTTGGATGATGGTTTAGGGTATTTTGGTGCTGAGTTTTTAGGGTATTTTTAGAAGATGGTTTCGATGGGTTTTAGCATTGAATTTTATATTTTTGGAACTGAGATATTAGGGTTAGTTTGGTATGATTTTTTATCATTACAAGGCGTTAGTGTTTAATAATTCATGGGGTTTAGGGTTATGGGGGTTTGAGGTATTAGGGTTTTTGGGTCATAGGGTTTCTATTTATTGGGAATTAATATTATTATTTGGGGGATGAGGGTTTAAGGTCTTTTGAGGACGAAGATTAAGGCTTATTTTTGGAAGATTGTTTGGGGGTGTTTTGGGTTAGGGTTTAGTGTTTTATGGGGATTCTGGTTGAAGGGTTTTAAAGGATTTTTTTTGTGTTTTTTTGGATAATGATATAGAGATTTTTATAACCCTAGGGACTCAAATTCTTTGGGGATGAGCGTATAGTATTTTTTTGAAAAGGTTTTAGGTTTATTTTTAATTTTCGATTTACATTTTTTGGGTTAGTGGGATTAATTTTTTTGGGAAGGGGGTTTAGTATTTGATGGGGGACTAGTTTATGGTGTTCTAAAAAAATGTTTTTGGTTTTTTTTGGACCATATTTTTCTATGTTTTTTAAGGGATTGTAGATTGAGATTTTTTTTGGTTAAGGGTTTTTACTTTTATGGGGCATATTGTTTAGTATTTTTTTGTGGTGGTTTTTAGATTTTTTACACTGATGTTTTATCTTTTTTTTGTGGGATATGGGTTTAGGGTAATTCATTGATGGGGGTTTAGGTTTGTTTTGGAATGAGATTTTTTTTGTACTGAGGATGATTTTTTACGGTTTTCTTTGTCATAGGTCTTTTTTTAGATAATGATATTGAGTTTTTTTCTTCATTATTCTTTAGTATTTAATGGGAGGGTTATGTGTTTATTTGGGGATCATAGCATAGGATATATTTGTTATAGCACTTTATATTTTTTTATGGAAGATATTTTATTCTTTTTTTTAATTCAAACTGTTTATATTTTTTGTGCGTTAAAGGATTCTAGTTTTTTGGGTCTGTTGGTTTAGGGTTCATTGGGGTTGTGGGTTTAAATATGATAGGGATTCTTATTTATTGTAAATAGGTGATGATGTATTTTTTTGGGATATGGGATTAGAGTTATTTTCGGATGAGGGATTAGAGATTTTTAGGGACGATGTTTTTGGGTTTTCTATGACTATTGGATTAGGGTTTCAATGTAATCGAGTTTATAGTTTTATGTAGATGATGTTTTAGATTTATTTGGGGTCGAGGGTGAATGGTTTAATAGGGATTTGGGTTTGGGGTTTTCTACGGTTTAGTTTATAGGGTTTATTGAGGTAGGAGGCTTATGTATTTTTAAGGATGAGGGTTTAGGGTAATATATGTGTGCATGTTTAGAGATGTTAGTGGATGAGGGTTTAGGGTTTTGGTATAATAGGGTTTAGGGTTTTTTGGGGATGAGGGTTTAGGTTCTTCTTATGGCCGAGGTTTAGGACCTTTAAGAGATGAGGGTTTTTCGTTTTATAGGGGAGATAGATTAGGTGATTCTACGGTTTCCATTTTATGGTTTTATTGGAATGAGGCTCTAGTTATTTTTGTCTATTAAGGTTTAAGATATTTTGGGGTTGATGGTTTAGGGTTTTTCGGGGTTTAGGGTATAGTGTTTTTTTAGGATGAGGGTTTAGTGTTATCTAGGGTTGGGGGATTAGTTTTTTATATGAAAATTTTATTATGGGATAAGGGTTTAAGGTTTTCTATAGCTGAGGGTTTTGGGTTTTATGGTTATGAGGGTTTAGATGTTTATAGGGATGACGAGGTAGGATATTTTATCGGATGATGATCTTGGATTATCATTGGAAATATGGTTTAGTTGGGGGGTCTAAAGTTTTAGTGAATCTTAGGGGTGAAATTTTATTGTTTTCTAGAATGATGTTTTTGGGGTTTTTCTATGGTCTATTTTTTGGGAGGGGTGTAAATGGAATTTTTTTAGTTGAAGGTTTTCGGTTATGTCGTGAAAAGTATTTTAGAATTATATGGATAGGAGGGATTTTTGTTTATTTAGGATGATAGTTTATGGGGTTTTAGGTATATTGAATTATTTTTTTTGGGAGTGATGATTTTGGGGTTTTTGGGGATGAGGGTTTAAAAAGTAGTTTAGATTATGATGTACCGTTTATTGCGGATGAGGGTTTATTGTTTTTTCTGATTATGGATTATTATTTTTTCAGCCTGAGATATTATGTTTTTTGTAATGGGATTTTATGCTTATTTTTGGGATTAAGATTTAGATATTTCTTGATGTTAGAATTTATATTTTTCAATGCAAGGATGTTTAATATTTTTCATTTTAGTGGGTTCATGAATATTGGGTGTAAAGGATTATTTGTTTTTTTCAACTATGGGTTTGTTGTTTTTTCCTGATGATGATTTGGGGTTTTTTCAGGTTGAGGCTTTGGTGTCTTGGTGTTGAGGGGATATACTTTTGTGGTCAAATGTTTTTGTTTATAAGGATGTTGGTTTTATTTATATTCGGTTGATAGTTGGATTATTTTTAGGGTTGAGGGTTTTCGGTTTCTAATAATGTGGTTTTTTGTTTTTTCAGATATGGGGGTTCAGTTTTTTTAGTGTATAATGATTTGTGTTATTTTAGTTCTTAATGTTTGGGTGGTTTTTTGGAAGTAGGGCTTGTGGAATTCTGGATATGTGGGATTTGGGATTCTTGTGGATGGTAGTTATGGGGTTTTTGGGGATGTGTGTTTGATGTATTTTTTCCAATGGGATAGGGGTGTTTTAGAAATGAGGCATTGTTAGTTTCTTTGTATGAGTGTTTATATTTTTTACATAGTATTTTTTAAAGTAATTTGGAGAGAAGAGTTCAGTGTTTTTGGGGAAGAGTATTTGGGGTTTTATGGGGATGGGGGTTTAGAGATTCTATTGAATTAGGGTTTGGGGTTTCACAGGTCTGAATGTTTGTTGATTTTGGGGTTTGGGTTAAGGGTTTTTTGAGTGGTAAATATTGGTTAAATTTTTAAGTTTATGATGTGGTGTTTTATTGGGACGATTTATTGGTATTTTTTTTGGAGATGAGGGTTTTTTGTTTTTTGGGGATGAGGGATTGCTGTTTTGGGTGTTTAGGGTTTGGGGATTTTTGAGGATGATGGTTTTAGGTTTACTAGTGAAGAGGGATTGTGTTTTTTTAAACCTAATGGTTTCAGGTTTTTTGGGGCTCATGGTTTCAGAATTTTTTGGGTTGAGGGTTTGGAGAATTTTGGGGATGTGTTTTCTTGTTATCATTGGATAAGGGTTTTGTGTTTTTTTGGTTGAGGATTTTGTGTATTCACATGTGATGTATTTAGGGTTTTCTAAGGATATGTGATTTTTTATATGGATGAGGGTTTTGAGATATCTTTGGTTAAGGGATTATGTATTTTCATGGATAGGGGATTAGGTTTTTCTGTATATGTGTTTTTTTTGGATTTACTAGGGTTAAAGGATAAGGGTTTTCCAAGGACGTGTGTTTTTGGAATTCTAGTGATAATTATTAATGGTTTTCATATGATTCAGTTTTAATAATTTTTGGGGATCAGGGTTTAGTTTTGTTTTGCTGATGATGGTTTATGTTTTTCATGGGATTAGGCATTAGGGTTTTCCAAGGATGAGGGTTTAGGGTATCTTGATGATGATAGTATAGGGTTTTAAAATGATCATAGATTAGGGGTTTTTTATGAACATTGTTGGAGTTTCTATAGATATTGGTGTATATGTGTATATAGGTATATAGTCTAATAATTTAATTAGTATAGTTATAATATTTTTTTATAGTTTTAGGGTATATGATTTTTAAGGCATGCGAGTTTAGGTTTTTATGCAGATGACAGTTTAGGGTTTTGTGGGTTTTATGGTCTATGGTTTGTAGGCATTTGGGGTTTGGTAATCTTTGGAGCTCAACATTTAGAATTTTATTGTGATGAGGGTATTGGGGTTTCTGGTGTTGAGTGTTTACAGATTTATGGGGAGAAAATTTTGGTTTCATAGGGATGAGGCCATGTTGTTTTATGGGGTTGAGGGTTTAGAATCTTTTTGGGGAAAATGGTTTAGAGTTTTCTAGGGAGGAGGCTTCAAAAATAGATTTGGCATTGAGATTATTCTTTTTTCTGGGATAAGGATTTAGGGTTTATTTGGGTATGATGGATTAGTATTTTCAATTGATGAGTGTTTAGGGTTTCATACGGATGAGGGATTAAGATTTTAAGGGGATGAGGGATTCAGGTTCATTGTAGTTTATATATAATGTTTTTCATATGATGGGGTATTGATCTTTATAAGGGTGATGGTTTTTTTGAGGGTTTACATTTTTTCTAGGTATGAGGATTAGTTTCTACAGGTTATAAGGTTTTTTGTTGTCTAGTTTTGAGTGTGAAGTGTTTTCTAGTGTTATGGGTTTGATTAATCTAGGGATGGGCTTTTAGGGTATTTTAGTCATAAGGGGTTATCAATTTATAGGATTGAGGTTTTAGATATGTTTGGGCCGAAGGGATTATGTTTCACATGGAATGATGGTTTAGGCTACTACGTGGTTAGGAATTTATGGTTTTGTGGGATGCGAGTTTCAGGTTTGATGTGGTTGAGGGGTACGAATTTCATTTGGTAAAGGGTTTAGGTATTGTTGTTGATTTTGGGATAGTATGTCTTTTGGAGGGGGTTTATGTTATCTTAGGGATAAGCGTTAAGTGATTCATGGGGATGGGGGTTTAGGGATTCCAAGGGATTAGGTTTTATGGATTTCAGGGGTTGACTGTTTATCATTCAACTTGGATGGGGTTTTAGGGTTTCATTTTGATGAGGGTTTAGTGTTAAATAAGGATTCTTTTTCAATAATATTGTGTTTTATAGTGGTTCATGGTTTTATATTCTTAGGGATGTAATTTTTTTATTTCAAGAGGATAAGGATTTAGGGTTATATAATGGTGGGGGTTTTGGTTTTAAAATGTATTTTGGTTTAGGGTTATTGGATATGAGGGTTTAAGGGTTTATTGATGAATATACTTTCTGTTTTCTTGGGGATGAGGATATAAGGTTTCTTAATGATTAATGTTTATGGTTTACTAGGTATGAGGGATTATGGATTCATGGGGATAAGGGTGTTGTATTTCCAGCTATTGAGTGTTTAGGGTTTATTAGGGATGAGGTTTTTTAGTTTCTTGGGGATGAGGTTTTAGAGTTACCAATGGCCAAGACATTATGGATACATATGGTTTAGTGTTTTCTGATTCATGAAGTTTTGGGTTTAAGGTACACTGGTTCTTAAAGTACAGGGATTCATGTGGATAAGGGATTATGGATTTTTGTGCCTGAGGGTTTATAGTTTATTGGTAATGAGGGTTTATTGTATTCAGTGCTGAGGGTTTAGGGATTTTTCTGCCCCTAGGATTATGGTTATTGGTGTTAGAGTTTATGGTTTTTTGGGGATAAGGGTTTAAGGAATTTTGTGTCTGAGGGTTAGGGTTTTTTTTGGGAATGACGTTTTATGATGTTTTGGGGAATAGGGTGTATGTGGTTTTGGGACAATGGTTCTAGGAATTTTTGGGAAATTTATATAAGGTTTTTTGTGGCTTTGGTCATAGAATATTTTAGGGATGAAGGATCAGTGTTTTTTGGGTCTCTGTGTTTAGTGTTTTTTGGGTTCATGATTTAGGGTTTCTTTCTTATGATGGTTTTGGGGGAGTTTGGGATGAGGGTTCTAGTTTTTTATGGGTGAGGGATTAGGGTTTCTAGGAATAATGTTTGTAATTTCAATGGATGATGGTTTATTTGGGTTGATGTCTTTTGTTTTTATATCCCATAGGATTTAATGTTTTCTGCGGATGATGGATTAGGATATTCGGTTGTTATGGATTTAGGGTATTCTCAAGTACATTTTTAGGATTTTATGGGAATGATGGTTTAGGGTTTTTATAGGGATGATGATTTAGGGGGTTCCAGGACTGTGGGTTTATGGTTTTATGAGAATGATGGAATTGGGATTTATTTCGGTGAGTGTTTCAAGATTCATGGGGTTGAGTTCTTTTTTATCTAGATGAGTTTTATGGGTTTTTTTAATCAGGGTATAGGGTTGTATGGTGATTTTTTTTTATTTTCACAGGGATGAGGGTTCATTTTTTTCTGGTTATGAGGGATTATGTTTTTCTACGGTGCGGGTTAGGGTTTTACGGGTTCAGAGTTTATTGTTTTTTGGGGTGGGGGTATATGATTTTATGGGGTAAACGGTTTAGGGATTTCATTGGTAAAAAGTTTAGTATTTTCTATGATTGATTGTTTCATATTTTATGGGGATAAGGGTTTAGGGTTTTCTATCATAGATGGTTTTTCATATTCAAGCGAATAATTTTTAGTGTTTTTTTAGGAATGATGATTTAGAATTTTCTTGGGATAAGGGGTTATGGTTTTATAATTGTTAGGGTTTAGGGTATTATGGGATTTAGGTCTTAGGGTTTTACAGGGATGAGGATTTTGGGTTTTCAAGGGATGAGTTTAAATTATTTTCTGTGGATTGGTGATTACTAATCATTAGACATCATGTTCTTCTGGGGGCGTGGGTTTATAGTTTTAAAAGGACGAGGGTTTAGGGTTCTCTAGGGATGTGTTTGTAGTTTTCTGAGGGTGAGGGTCTATGGTTTTCGAGGATTAATGGTTTATGATTTCCAAGGATGTGGTTTTATAATTTACATAGTATAAGGGTTTATTGTATTTTTTTGTAGTAGTTTTAGTGTTTATAGGTTGAAGGATTCATGTTTTCTAGTTATGATGGTTTAAGTATTTCTGTGGCTGACTGTTTTGGGTTTTATGCGAAATAGGATTATTTGGTTCTATATATGATGGTTTATTTCTTTCTAGGAAATAACATAATGTTTTTTCATGGGATGATATTTTTGGGGATTATGGGAATTTGGGTTTATATGCTTTTGGGATGAGGTTCTGTGGTTTTATTGGGTTGATGGTTTTATATGGCATTAGGTGTATGGTTTCCTATAGATGGGGGAATTGGTAATTCTGGTGTTTTGGGATTAAGGATTTCATTTTAATGGGTTATTTTTTTCATGTAACATGGGTTTAGATTTTTCTAGGGTAAAATGGTTATCATTTTATATGGACGGTGGTATAGGGTTTTCTAGGGTTGGTGGTTTATTAATTTAGGGGACGAGGGATTAGGATTTTTTGGGGATGAGAGTTTACATTTTATTGGGATAAGGGGTTAGGGATTTGTGGGGACGAGATTTATATTTTTTTTTTCAGGTATAGGTTTTATATTTTTCCTAGAAATAGGAAATAGGATTTTTCCGAGATTAGGTTTTAGGGATTTCTAGGGCTGATGGATTATTGTTTTCTATGGGAGAATGTTTATGATTTTATCAGGATGAGGGTTATGGGTATTCTAGGGATGAGTACATATTGATTTTTGGGAGTGAGGGTTTATTATTTTTTAGGTGTGAGTTTTTAAGGATTTACAGGGTCGTGGGTTTATGTATTGTATGTGATTAGGGTATATGTTTTTACGGGGCTGGAGGTTTTGGTATTTTATGGGCTTATTGAATAGATATTTATGGGAGTGAGGGTTTATATGTTTATGTGGATGAGTATTTTTGGTATTAAGGCGGATATGGTGTATGAATTTGTTTGGGAAGAGATTTTAGGGTATTTGGGGAAGTGATTATGGATTTTATAGGGATAACTATTTAGTGTTTTTTTGGAGTTTATGGTTTAGGTTTTTTTTTGGATTGAGGGTTCACGATTTTTTTTATCAGGGTTTTGGGGGTTGTGGTGTTCATTGTTTTTCAATTTTATGGGCAATTTTATCAGTTATTTATGTTATTGAGTGTTGCTCTTTCATTGGGTTGATGGTTTAGGTTTTCCTCAAGGTGAGGGATTAGGGATTCATGGGGCAGATTGTTTTGTGTTTTATGGGGATAAGGGTTTATTATCATTTGGGATTAATTTTTGGGGGATTTATTGGATGAGGTTATAGTTATATATTGGGAATTTTTATTAGGGTTTTTGTAGAATTTTTATTTTTCTTTGAAGGGGAAAATAGATATATTTATTGGTTGTTAAGGGTTTTGGGTTTCATAGGGTTATGGGTTTGGGGTCGAGGGTGAATGGTTTAATAGGGATTTGGGTTTGGGGTTTTCTACGGTTTAGTTTATAGTGTTTATTGAGGTAGGAGGCTTATGTATTTTTAAGGATGAGGGTTTAGGGTAATATATGTGTGCATGTTTAGAGATGTTAGTGGATGAGGGTTTAGGGTTTTGGTATAATAGGGTTTAGGGTTTTTTGGGGATGAGGGTTTAGGTTCTTCATATGGCCGAGGTTTAGGACCTTTAAGAGATGAGGGTTTTTGGTTTTATAGGGGAGATAGATTAGGTGATTCTACGGTTTCCATTTTATGGTTTTATTGGAATGAGGCTCTAGTTATTTTTGTGTATTAAGGTTTAAGATATTTTGGGGTTGATGGTTTAGGGTTTTTCAGGGTTTAGGGTATAGTGTTTTTTTAGGATGAGGGTTTAGTGTTATCTAGGGTTGGGGGATTAGTTTTTTATATGAAAATTTTATTATGGGATAAGGGTTTAAGGTTTTCTATAGCCGAGGGTTTTGGGTTTTATGGTTATGAGGGTTTAGAGGTTTATAGGGATGACGAGGTAGGATATTTTATCGGATGATGATCTTGGATTATCTTTGGAAATATGGTTTAGTTGGGGGGTCTAAAGTTTTAGTGAATCTTAGGGGTGAAATTTTATTGTTTTCTAGAATGATGTTTTTGGGGTTTTTCTATGGTCTATTTTTTGGGAGGGGTGTAAATGGAATTTTTTTAGTTGAAGGTTTTCGGTTATGTCGTGAAAAGTATTTTAGAATTATATGGATAGGAGGGATTTTTGTTTATTTAGGATGATAGTTTATGGGGTTTTAGGTATATTGAATTATTTTTTTTGGGAGTGATGATTTTGGGGTTTTTGGGGATGAGGGTTTAAAAAGTAGTTTAGATTATGATGTACCGTTTATTGCGGATGGGGGTTTATTGTTTTTTCTGATTATGGATTATTATTTTTTCAGGCTGAGATATTATGTTTTTTGTAATGGGATTTTATGCTTATTTTTGGGATTAAGATTTAGATATTTCTTGATGTTAGAATTTATATTTTTCAATGCAAGGAGGTTTAATATTTTTCATTTTAGTGGGTTCATGAATATTGGGTGTAAAGGATTATTTGTTTTTTTCAACTATGGGTTTGTTGTTTTTTCCTGATGATGATTTGGGGTTTTTTTAGGTTGAGGCTTTGGTGTCTTGGTGTTGAGGGGATATACTTTTGTGGTCAAATGTTTTTTTTATAAGGATGTTGGTTTTATTTATATTCGGTTGATAGTTGGATTATTTTTAGGGTTGAGGGTTTTCGGTTTCTAATAATGTGGTTTTTTGTTTTTTCAGATATGGGGGTTCAGTTTTTTTAGTGTATAATGATTTGTGTTATTTTAGTTCTTAATGTTTGGGTGGTTTTTTGGAAGTAGGGCTTGTGGAATTCTGGATATGTGGGATTTGGGATTCTTGTGGATGGTAGTTATGGGGTTTTTGGGGATGTGTGTTTGATGTATTTTTTCCAATGGGATAGGGGTGTTTTAGAAATGAGGCATTGTCAGTTTCTTTGTATGAGTGTTTATATTTTTTACATAGTATTTTTTAAAGTAATTTGGAGAGAAGAGTTCAGTGTTTTTGGGGAAGAGTATTTGGGGTTTTATGGGGATGGGGGTTTAGAGATTCTATTGAATTAGGGTTTGGGGTTTCACAGGTCTGAATGTTTGTTGATTTTGGGGCTTGGGTTAAGGGTTTTTTGAGTGGTAAATATTGGTTAAATTTTTAAGTTTATGATGTGGTGTTTTATTGGGACGATTTATTGGTATTTTTTTTGGAGATGAGGGTTTTTTGTTTTTTGGGGATGAGGGATTGCTGTTTTGGGTGTTTAGGGTTTGGGGATTTTTGAGGATGATGGTTTTAGGTTTACTAGTGAAGAGGGATTGTGTTTTTTTAAACCTAATGGTTTCAGGTTTTTTGGGGCTCATGGTTTCAGAATTTTTTGGGTTGAGGGTTTGGAGAATTTTGGGGATGTGTTTTCTTGTTATCATTGGATAAGGGTTTTGTGTTTTTTTGGTTGAGGATTTTGTGTATTCACATGTGATGTATTTAGGGTTTTCTAAGGATATGTGATTTTTTATATGGATGAGGGTTTTGAGATATCTTTGGTTAAGGGATTATGTATTTTCATGGATAGGGGATTAGGTTTTTCTGTATATGTGTTTTTTTTGGATTTACTAGGGTTAAAGGATAAGGGTTTTCCAAGGACGTGTGTTTTTGGAATTCTAGTGATAATTATTAATGGTTTTCATATGATTCAGTTTTAATAATTTTTGGGGATCAGGGTTAGTTTTGTTTTGCTGATGATGGTTTATGTTTTTCATGGGATTAGGCATTAGGGTTTTCCAAGGATGAGGGTTTAGGGTATCTTGATGATGATAGTATAGGGTTTTAAAATGATCATAGATTAGGGGGTTTTTATGAACATTGTTGGAGTTTCTATAGATATTGGTGTATATGTGTATATAGGTATATAGTCTATTAATTTAATTAGTATAGTTATAATATTTTTTTATAGTTTTAGGGTATATGATTTTTAAGGCATGCGAGTTTAGGTTTTTATGCAGATGACAGTTTAGGGTTTTGTGGGTTTTATGGTCTATGGTTTGTAGGCATTTGGGGTTTGGTAATCTTTGGAGCTCAACATTTAGAATTTTATTGTGATGAGGGTATTGGGGTTTCTGGTGTTGAGTGTTTATAGATTTATGGGGAGAAAATTTTGGTTTCATAGGGATGAGGCCATGTTGTTTTATGGGGTTGAGGGTTTAGAATCTTTTTGGGGAAAATGGTTTAGAGTTTTCTAGGGAGGAGGCTTCAAAAATAGATTTGGCATTGAGATTATTCTTTTTTCTGGGATAAGGATTTAGGGTTTATTTGGGTATGATGGATTAGTATTTTCAATTGATGAGTGTTTAGGGTTTCATACGGATGAGGGATTAAGATTTTAAGGGGATGAGGGATTCAGGTTCATTGTAGTTTATATATAAAGTTTTTCATATGATGGGGTATTGATCTTTATAAGGGTGATGGTTTTTTTGAGGGTTTACATTTTTTCTAGGTATGAGGATTAGTTTCTACAGGTTATAAGGTTTTTTGTTGTCTAGTTTTGAGTGTGAAGTGTTTTCTAGTGTTATGGGTTTGATTAATCTAGGGATGGGCTTTTACGGTATTTTAGTCATAAGGGGTTATCAATTTATAGGATTGAGGTTTTAGATATGTTTGGGCCGAAGGGATTATGTTTCACATGGAATGATGGTTTAGGCTACTACGTGGTTAGGAATTTATGGTTTTGTGGGATGCGAGTTTCAGGTTTGATGTGGTTGAGGGGTACGAATTTCATTTGGTAAAGGGTTTAGGTATTGTTGTTGATTTTGGGATAGTATGTCTTTTGGAGGGGGTTTATGTTCTCTTAGGGATAAGCGTTAAGTGATTCATGGGGATGGTGGTTTAGGGATTCCAAGGGATTAGGTTTTATGGATTTCAGGGGTTGACTGTTTATCATTCAACTTGGATGGGGTTTTAGGGTTTCATTTTGATGAGGGTTTAGTGTTAAATAAGGATTCTTTTTCAATAATATTGTGTTTTATAGTGGTTCATGGTTTTATATTCTTAGGGATGTAATTTTTTTATTTCAAGAGGATAAGGATTTAGGGTTATATAATGGTGGGGGTTTTGGTTTTAAAATGTATTTTGGTTTAGGGTTATTGGATATGAGGGTTTAAGGGTTTATTGATGAATATACTTTCTGTTTTCTTTGGGATGAGGATATAAGGTTTCTTAATGATTAATGTTTATGGTTTACTAGGTATGAGGGATTATGGATTCATGGGGATAAGGGTGTTGTATTTCCAGGTATTGAGTGTTTAGGGTTTATTAGGGATGAGGTTTTTTAGTTTCTTGGGGATGAGGTTTTAGAGTTACCAATGGCCAAGACATTATGGATACATATGGTTTAGTGTTTTCTGATTCATGAAGTTTTGGGTTTAAGGTACACTGGTTCTTAAAGTACAGGGATTCATGTGGATAAGGGATTATGGATTTTTGTGCCTGAGGGTTTATAGTTTATTGGTAATGAGGGTTTATTGTATTCAGTGCTGAGGGTTTAGGGATTTTTCTGCCCCTAGGATTATCGTTATTGGTGTTAGAGTTTATGGTTTTTTGGGAATAAGGGTTTAAGGAATTTTGTGTCTGAGGGTTATGGTTTTTTTGGGAATGACGTTTTATGATGTTTTGGGGAATAGGGTGTATGTGGTTTTGGGACAATGGTTCTAGGAATTTTTGGGAAATTTATATAAGGTTTTTTGTGGCTTTGGTCATAGAATATTTTAGGGATGAAGGATCAGTGTTTTTTGGGTCTCTGTGTTTAGTGTTTTTTGGGTTCATGATTTAGGGTTTCTTTCTTATGATGGTTTTGGGGGAGTTTGGGATGAGGGTTCTAGTTTTTTATGGGTGAGGGATTAGGGTTTCTAGGAATAATGTTTGTAATTTCAATGGATGATGGTTTATTTGGGTTGATGTCTTTTGTTTTTATATCCCATAGGATTTAATGTTTTCTGCGGATGATGGATTAGGATATTCGGTTGTTATGGATTTAGGGTATTCTCAAGTACATTTTTAGGATTTTATGGGAATGATGGTTTAGGGTTTTTATAGGGATGATGATTTAGGGGGTTCCAGGACTGTGGGTTTATGGTTTTATGAGAATGATGGAATTGGGATTTATTTCGGTGAGTGTTTCAAGATTCATGGGGTTGAGTTCTTTTTTATCTAGATGAGTTTTATGGGTTTTTTTAATCAGGGTATAGGGTTGTATGGTGATTTTTTTTTATTTTCACAGGGATGAGGGTTCATTTTTTTCTGGTTATGAGGGATTATGTTTTTCTACGGTGCGGGTTAGGGTTTTACGGGTTCAGAGTTTATTGTTTTTTGGGGTGGGGGTATATGATTTTATGGGGTAAACGGTTTAGGGATTTCATTGGTAAAAAGTTTAGTATTTTCTATGATTGATTGTTTCATATTTTATGGGGCTAAGGGTTTAGGGTTTTCTATCATAGATGGTTTTTCATATTCAAGCGAATAATTTTTAGTGTTTTTTTAGGAATGATGATTTAGAATTTTCTTGGGATAAGGGGTTATGGTTTTATAATTGTTAGGGTTTAGGGTATTATGGGATTTAGGTCTTAGGGTTTTACAGGGATGAGGATTTTGGGTTTTCAAGGGATGAGTTTAAATTATTTTCTGTGGATTGGTGATTACTAATCATTAGACATCATGTTCTTCTGGGGGCGTGGGTTTATAGTTTTAAAAGGACGAGGGTTTAGGGTTCTCTAGGGATGTGTTTGTAGTTTTCTGAGGGTGAGGGTCTATGGTTTTCGAGGATTAATGGTTTATGATTTCCAAGGATGTGGTTTTAGAATTTACATAGTATAAGGGTTTATTGTATTTTTTTGTAGTAGTTTTAGTGTTTATAGGTTGAAGGATTCATGTTTTCTAGTTATGATGGTTTAAGTATTTCTGTGGCTGACTGTTTTGGGTTTTATGCGAAATAGGATTATTTGGTTCTATATATGATGGTTTATTGCTTTCTAGGAAATAACATAATGTTTTTTCATGGGATGATATTTTTGGGGATTATGGGAATTTGGGTTTATATGCTTTTGGGATGAGGTTCTATGGTTTTATTGGGTTGATGGTTTTATATGGCATTAGGTGTATGGTTTCCTATAGATGGGGGAATTGGTAATTCTGGTGTTTTGGGATTAAGGATTTCATTTGAATGGGTTATTTTTTTCATGTAACATGGGTTTAGATTTTTCTAGGGTAAAATGGTTATCATTTTATATGGACGGTGGTATAGGGTTTTCTAGGGTTGGTGGTTTATTAATTTAGGGGACGAGGGATTAGGATTTTTTGGGGATGAGAGTTTACATTTTATTGGGATAAGGGGTTAGGGATTTGTGGGGATGAGATTTATATTTTTTTTTTCAGGTATAGGTTTTATATTTTTCCTAGAAATAGGAAATAGGATTTTCCGAGATTAGGTTTTAGGGATTTCTAGGGCAGATGGATTATTGTTTTCTAGGGGAGAATGTTTATGATTTTATCAGGATGAGGGTTATGGGTATTCTAGGGATGAGTACATATTGATTTTTGGGAGTGAGGGTTTATTATTTTTTAGGTGTGAGTTTTTAAGGATTTACAGGGTCGTGGGTTTATGTATTGTATGTGATTAGGGTATATGTTTTTACGGGGCTGGAGGTTTTGGTATTTTATGGGCTTATTGAATAGATATTTATAGGAGTGAGGGTTTAGATGTTTATGTGGATGAGTATTTTTGGTATTAAGGCGGATATGGTGTATGAATTTGTTTGGGAAGAGATTTTAGGGTATTTGGGGAAGTGATTATGGATTTTATAGGGATAACTATTTAGTGTTTTTTTGGAGTTTATGGTTTAGGTGTTTTTTGGATTGAGGGTTCACGATTTTTTTTATCAGGGTTTTGGGGTTTGTGGTGTTCATTGTTTTTCAATTTTATGGGAAATTTTATCAGTTATTTATGTTATTGAGTGTTGCTCTTTCATTGGGTTGATGGTTTAGGTTTTCCTCAAGCTGAGGGATTAGGGATTCATGGGGCAGATTGTTTTGTGTTTTATGGGGATAAGGGTTTATTATCATTTGGGATTAATTTTTGGGGGATTTATTGGATGAGGTTATAGTTATATATTGGGAATTTTTATTAGGGTTTTTGTAGAATTTTTATTTTTCTTTGAAGGGGAAAATAGATATATTTATTGGTTGTTAAGGGTTTTGGGTTTCATAGGGTTATGGGTTTAGGGTTAGGAATTTTTTATGGGAGGGTTTAGGTATTTATGGGGATAATTGTGAGGTGTTTTATGTGATTTAGGAATATTTTTTTTCGAATGAGGGATTGGGGTTTTCATGTAATGGTTCTCTAGTGTTTTCAACTACTGATGATTTAGGGTTTTCATGGGATGAGAGACTAGGGTTTTCCAGTACATAGGAGTCAACGATTTTTGGGGATAAGGGTATATAGTTACCTAGGGTCAATGGTTTAGGATTTTGGGGAAGTGGTTTTAGTGGTTTCTAGTGACCAAGTATTTGGTATTTTCATTGATGAGGGTCTTGGGTTTTTAGTTGATGAGTATTTATGTTTTCATAGGGGTTAGGGATTATGGTTTTCAGAAGAATATGGTTTATGGTTTTTAATGGAAGCATATTTCAAGTCTTATAGGTATGAAGGTTTTTTGTTTTATAGTTAAGAAGTATTACATGTTTAAATGAATGGGATTTCCTAATTTAAATGTGGTGGTGATTTATTATTTTCTAGAGATGTGTTTTTAGTGTATTCTTTGGAAAAGTTTTAGTATTTTTTCACCTAAGCATTTAGGGTTTTCTAGAGATGAGGATTTTTGTTTTTTCTTGTGATGCAGATTTATGGTTCTATGGGGATGAGGTTTTAAGTATTTCTGGTTCTAAGGGTTGAGGTATTTATATGGGTAAGGGTTTAATGTTTTCTAGGGATGAGGTTTTAGGGTTATCATCAGAGTAGGGCGTAGGGTAATCAAAGGTGTAAGTGTTTATATTATTATGTTTATCAGGTTTTAGGGTTTTCTCGGGATTATCGTTTAGGGTTTTATGGGGATGAGTGTATTGGTATTTCTAGGGCTTAGGGTCTAGGTGTTTCTAGGGATATGGATTTAGGGTATTATGGGGATGAGGGTTTTTGGTTGATTTATGTGTATTTAGGGTTTTTAGGACAATTGATTATGGTATTTTATGGGTATCAGGGTTTTGGGTTCTTAGGGGATGATGTTTATATGTTTTCTAGGGTTGTCAGTTAGGTGTTTTATGGGGTTTAGGGGATATGGTTTTTTGGGAATGGAGTTTTAGGGTATTCTAGGAAGAAGGGATTATGGATATATAGGGATAAGGGTTTAATGTTTTTGGGTACAGGGTTTTAGGGTTTTTAAAGTTGATAATTTAGGGATTTCTAGGATTGAGGGATTAGAGTTTTCTAGGGATAAGAAATTAGGGGTTTTGGGGTATGTGGATTTAGTGTTTTTATGGGATCGACTCTTAGGGTTATCTGGTTATGAGGGTTTCGTGTTTTTTGGTATCATGTTATAATATCTTGTTGGGATGAGGGATTAGGTATTTCTAGGGATTAAGGTTTAGTGTTTTCAATGGAAATAGTTTTTTAGTTTCTAGATATGAGGGTTCAGGTTTTTCTATAGATAAGGGTTAAGGGATTTCTAGGGTTGATGGTAATGTGTTTTCTAGGGATGAGGGTTAAGGATTTCTTATGGATGTGGGTTTAGGTTTATCTAGTACTGAGGGTTTTGGAATCTCACAGGTTGAGGTTTTAGGTTTTTCTGGGAATGAAGGTTTTAGGTTATCTTGGTATGAGGTTTTATCATTTTCTAGGGATAAGAGGTTATAGTTTTCAATGGCCGTGGGATTATGCATTTTTAGGGATGAGTGTATAGTGTTTTGTTTTTTGTGAGGAATTATGATCTTATTACGATAATGTTTTATGGTTTTCATGTGCTAAAGGATTATGGATTTTGTGTCTATTTGTTTAGGTCTTTCTTGTACTGAGGTTTTAGGATTATGAATGCAATAGGGTTTATGATTTTTTTAAGGATGAGGGTATATATCTTTCTATAGAATATGATTTATGGATTTGTGGTCTGGATAGGTTAGATTTTTTAGGTTTGTGTGTTTGGGTTTCTTGGGGCTATGAGATTAATTTTTTTGGGGAATATGGTTTAGTGTTTTCTATTATTCATGGATTGGGATTTTATAGGGATGATGTTTTAGGGTTTTCAGTAGTATAGGGAATAGGTTTTTCTGGGGCATAGTTAAATGTGGTTTTCAGTGATGGGGGTTTTGATATTTTTTTGGGTGAGGGTTATGTGATTTTATTTGATAATGGTATAGGTTTCTCTATCAATGAGGGATTATGGTTTACTAGGTCTTCTAGTTTGGGGCTCTCCTATGATGGTCATTTTGGAGAGGGATTGTTCTTTTATGGTGCTGATATATTATGGTTTTCTAGGGTAGGATGTTTTGGTTCATCTTTAGCTAGGGGTTTAAGGTATTCTACAAATGATGGCTTTCTATTTTTTAGGGATGTGGGTAGAGGCTTTTTTGGGGTGAGGGTTTTCTATTTTCAAGGCACAATAGAGTATGGGTTTTTGGATGAGATTATCAGTGTTTATTTGGATGAGGGGTTAGGGTTGTCAAGGGATTAGGTTTTATAATTATTTTAGTGCTGAGGTTTTTGGATTATTTTCGGATGAGGATATAGGTTCTTTGGGGGATACGTGTATAGGGTTAAATAGAACTGATTGTTTAATTTTTTTCATTGGATGATGTTTTATGGATTTCAAGGGTTGAGGGATTAGGGTTTTCATGGGTCGAGGGTTAATGGTTTTCTATGGATGGGGCTTTTGGTTTCTCTAGGGATGGGAGTCTACAGTTCATTGGGGTGAGGTTTTAGTTTTTCATCAACTAATGATTTATGGTTTTCTAGGTGTGGGGGTTCTGGGTATAAATGGTATAATCATTTTTGTTTCATTTAGGATATTGGTTTACAGTTTTATTGGGATGAGTGTTTTTCTGTTTCTGGGGATGGCATATTAGTCTTGTATAGGGAAGATATTTTTGTATTTTTCTAGGGGATAATGTATTCTATTTTCTGGGTATAAGGTTTTATGGTTTTTTTGGATGAGGATTTAGATTTTTCTAGGGTTGAGGGATTAGATTTTTCCAGGGGATAGGGTTTAAGGTTTTTTTATACTAAGGTATTATTAATTGTTTGTGCTTGGAGTTTAGTTTTGTTTGGTCTAGTTATATTAGTATTTTTTGGGATAATTTGATGAAGGATTTATGGGGGGGGGGTATAATATTTTTTAGGTATGAGGTTCTACTATTTTCTCGTGCTGATAAATTATGTTCTTATAGGGACGATGGGTTAGGGTTTTTAGGGATGTGATTTTGTGGTTTTTTGAGGATGAGGATTTAGGGTTTTATATATATGATGGTGTATGAATTTAATGGTATGATGGTTAAGAGATTTATTGGGATGATTATTTAGGGATTTCAAAGGATGTGGGTTTGTAATATCTAGGGATATTTTTTTTGGATTTCAATCAGTGAGGGTATTTGTTTTTATAATACTAATGGTTTATTATATTATTTGGTTGTGTCATTAGAGGTTTTTGGGGACGAGGGTTATAGTTTCTCTAGGAATGAAGGAATATGGTTTTTTGTGGATGAAATATTAGGTTGTCTTTTGGATAAGTGTTATGGTTTTCATTGGATTGGTGTTTAGAGGTTTTTATAGATGTGGGGTTACCTTTTTTAATGGTTGTTTTGGTTTATGGGACCTTCAGTTTTAGTTTTTCCTAGGGATAAGAGATTATGGATTCTTGGATATGGTGGATTATGTTTTATTAGCTGAGAGATTATGGGTTTTTTGGGAAAAGTGTTTAGGTATTTTTTGGAATGTGGTATTTTGGTTATTTTATACCATGATTTATGATATGTGGGGATTGTAGTTTAGGGGTTTTTAATAAGTATTTAGGGTTTATTGGGGCATATTGTTAGTTTTATTTGGTACATAGGGCTTATGGTTTCATACTGTTGATGGCCTTGGTATATCTGGGGATGTTGGATAAGGGTTCATTGGGTCTTAGTGTCCACAGTTTTATGGGGATGAGTGGTAAAAAAATTTTGTGGATGGGGATCTTTGTTGTTTTAGGTATTCAAAATTAGGGAAATTTTTTGGTTTGGTATTTAATGACATTTGGTGAATTTGGTTTCTGGTTATTTGGGAAGATTGTTTAGAGTTATTGGGAAAAGTATTTCATGTTTTTTTGGGATTATTATTTCATTTTTTTGGGCCTTAGGTTTTAATGTTTTGTGTGTATGAGGTTATGTGGATTTTAGGGACTATGTATTTAGGTTTTTTTTTAAATTTTCGGATTGAGGGATTTTCAGGATCATGGATTTTTAAGGAAATGGGTTGGGGTTTTTAGGTGTTTAGGTATTATTGTTTTTTGGGGGTGAGGGTTTATCATCATTATGGGTGGATTTTTTGTGGTTTTAGAAAGATATCAGTTCAGGGATTTGGGGATTGGGTTTTGGGTTTTTTATGGATCATGGTATAGATTTTGTTTGTATGAGGGATTATTGTTTGGGGGGAATAATGTTTATGAAATTTTCGTTCAGTGAGTTTAGAGTTTTTTTAGATCATGGTTTTGGATTTTTGGATCTTAGGTTTGGTAGTTTTTTGGGATGATGGTATGGGTTTTGGGGTGCATATAGTTTAAGGTTTCATCAGGGTTTGGGTGTAGGGTTTTTTTGGTGCTAGGGGTTAGGTCTATTTAGGATGAGGGATTGGGGGAATTCATGGGTAAGGGATTAGTTTTTTTGGGCTGAGTACTTTTTTGGAACCAAGGGTTCAGAGATATCTTTTGACGAGGGTTTGGGATTTTATTTGAATGATGTATTGGGATTATTTGGTATCATGGAATTTGGTTATTTTTTGTGAAATAGATTTCGTTTTATTTAGAATTTATGTTTTTTTGATGATGATTATTTTTTGTTTTTTAGGACATAGGTTTAATAGTTTTTTGAGGATGAGTGTATAAAGATTTCAGTGACCTAGGGTTGAGGGTTTTTGGGGATGAGAGATAAAGATATTTTGGACAATTTGTATATGGTTTTGGCGGATATGGCCTTATGATATTTTTTTTAGGGATTAATGATTATTATGGATGATGGTTTTTTGTGTTTTTTGGGTTTAGGATTTATGGTTTTGGGGATATGATTTTATAGTTTCATTGGCATAAGGGTAAAATGTTTTTTGGGGATTTGGATTTGGGGGTTTTTAGAAAGTGAGTTTAGTGTATTTTGGGGTTTAATGTTTTTCTCAAGGTTTTTTGTTTATTAGGGATTATTTTTTTTGGTTTTTTGGGTTGAGGTATTTGATTTTTTCATTGAAGTGGTTTATGGGTTTTGTGGCTGAGTGTTTTGGTTTTTTGGGAATACGTGATTTGAGTATTTTGTGGTTGAGGGTTTGAATGAAAATTTAAGGAGGAGGAATTAAATTTTTTAGGTATTAGGATTTTTTGTTTTTAGGTAGATGATTTGGGGTTTTATGGGTCAACGGTTTTATGTTTTTGGGGATGTTTATTTGGTGTTTTTTAATAATGAGTGTTTGAGGTTTTTTGGGTGGAGGCCTTCTGGTTTTGGGGGTATTTGCTATTAGGGTTTCATTATGATATATGTATTGATATTGTTTTTGATCGGGATTAGGGTTTTTTGGAGGATAATGGTTTAGTTTTTTGGGTAGATTTTTTCCATTTTTATGGGTCTATGTGGTTATGTTTTTTAGGGATGGGGGTTTTGGTTTTCATAGGGCTGAACGTGTGGGCACCTTTTGGACAGAGGGTGTATACTTTTTTAGGGATGATAGTTTAAGGTTTTATGGGGCAGAGGGTTTGGGTTTTTTTTGGGGTTGATGGTTTGAGGTTGGTTTGGGAGTAGTCTATAGTGTTCTTTGGGGTTTTTCTTTTTGAATTTTTTGGGTTGTGGGATTTCAGTTTTTTTGGGGTGAGGGTTTGGGAGATTTGGGGGATGAGGGTTTTGGGAATTTTTTTCTATTGGTATAGTGTTTTTGGGTGTCGATGGTAATGGTTTTTTTTTGGAAATGAGGGTTTATTATTTTTTTGGAATGATTTAATATTTTTTTTATTAGGAAGTGTATTTAGTGGGGTTTTTTTGGATATACTATTTAGGTTATTTAGGGGATGAGGATTTAGAATTTCTGTGGGATGAGGTTTTACATTTTTTGGGCGGATAGTTTTTGTTTTTATTTGTAGCTGAGAGTTTATGGTGTTTTATAGTAGAGGATATAGGGTTTTGACATATGTGTATAGGGTTTTTTTAGTATAAGGGGTTTTGGTTTTTTTGGTATGAGATATTAGGGTTTTTTCTTGTTGATGTTTTATGGATTTTTGTGTCGAGCATTTTGGTTATAATGGGATACATGGTTTTAGTTTTTTTTTTGAACAAATGGATTTTGGGTTTTTGGGCTGAGTATTTAAGGTTTTTTAGTGATGAGCGTTTGGGTTTTACATGGATGGGTGTTTATAGTTTTTTTGGGGAAATGGATTTAGGGTATTTTGGGGAGAGGGATCAGTTTTTTGGGTATGGGGGTTATTTGGATTTTTGGGGCTCCGATTTTTTGGTTTGTTGGAGTTAATGGTTTGGGGAAATTTGAGGTAATGAGTTTCAGTTTTCATGGATATGAGGGTTTAGGAAATATTTGAAATGATATTTAATGGTTTTTTGAGAATTAGGTTCTAGGGTTTTTCAGGATGATTGTTTTGGGTTTTTTTTCATGTAGAGGGTTTATGGAATTTTGAGGCTATGGATTTTGGTTGTCTTGATTGATGACTACATACTATTTTTTCGGATCAGTTTATGAAGATTTGTATATATGAGGGATTCATTTTTTTGGAGAGGGATTTTAGATTTTTTGGTATGAGGGATTAATTCTTTGTGTGGATGTGGGTTTTGGGGTTTTGTGGAAGAGGGATCAAGGTTATTAGTTATGATGAATATTTTTTAGTAATGTGGGTTTACAGTTTTCATTGGAAGAGGGTTAATGGTTTTAATGGGATAAGGTATTATGTATTTTTAGAGTGAAGGGTTCATGTTTTTCTACATATTATGGATTTGGGTTTTCTAAAGATAAGGGTTTATAGTTTTTGGGCCTCAGGGTGTAGGATTTCATGGGGCTGGGGGATTAGTATTTGGGGGTTATCAGTTTTGGGGTTTTTGGGGATGAGGTTATTTGAATTTTTGGGGATGATTATTATGTTTTTTGGGGAAGTGGTTTATGACTTTTTGGGGTGAGGGTTTGAATTTTTTTAATGGAAAAACTATTATTGTTTTTTGGTGCTAAGGTTATAGTGTTTATTACATATGAGGGTGTGGGTTTATTTAGTGAGGATGGTTTCGTGATTTGGGGGGATATGATATTAGAGATTTTAGGGATTAGTATTCAGTGTTATTTAGGGATGAGGATTTAATATTTATGGGGGTAACATTTTATGGATTTTTAGGGAAGAGGGTTTATGGTATTTTTCTAATGAAGGTTTCAGATTGTTCATGGATGAGGTTTTATTGTTTTATAGTGTTGGGAGTTTACAGGTTTTGGGGTGTGTGGGTTTGGGTTTTTTGGGACTGGTGATTTACAGTTTTTTGGGGACGGTGGTTTTGTGATTTGTGGGGATGAGTTTTATGGATTTTTTTGGGAATATCATTTTAGTTTTTAGGGTGTGATGGGATTTTGTTCTTCTAGTGATTGGGGATTATAGATTCCTAGAGTGAGAGATTAGGGTATATTAGTGTTAATGGTTTTGGATTTTTTGGTATTGTGGGTTTATAGTTATCAATGTATTATAGAATAGGGTTTTATGAGGATGATGGATTTAGGGATTCCTAGGTATGACAATTTAGGGTTTTCTAAGGATCACAGATTTGGGCTTAATGGGAGTGATTGGTTACTATTCGTCGGGGTAGAGGTTTTAGTGTATTTTTGTGCTCTAGGTTTAGGGTTTTAGGGGGATGAGGTCATATTGGTTTATGGGGTAAGGGTTTTGGGTATTCTAAGGATGAGGTTTTAGGGCCTTCTTGAGATGATGGATTAGGCTTTTCTTGGTCTATTGTTTACATTCATTTTGTGCTATGTGTTGAGGGTTTGGGGGAATATGTTTTACAAATTTTTTTTTCCTTAGGATTTATTTTTACTGGGGGTGAGGGTTAAGTTATTTTTTGGGTGAGGTTTTAGGTATTTATGGGTTTGTGGTTTTTGGGTTTTTAGGGTGACAATTATTCATTTTATATAGGTGAGGGTTTATGTTTTTTTGTTCTGAGGGTAATTGATTAGGGGGGAAGAGGGATAATATTATTTGGATGGGTGAGGGTTATGGTATTTTGGGGATGATATTTTATGGTAAATTGAGACAATGGGTGTAGATATTTTTGGGTTTAGGGTTTAAAGTTTTTTGGGACCTACGATTTTCCATTTTTTTGGCATTGAGGGTTAAGGGGTTTTTTCAACAGAAAGTTTAGGATTTTTTACAACCGAGGGAATATAATTTTTTTTTTCAAATGAGGGATGTTGGGTTAAAAGGGTTTTGAGTCTTTGGTAATTTGGTGAAGATGGTATTTGGATTTTGGGGTTTGATTTTTTAGGAATTTTTTGGGTGATTATTTGTTTTTTTTGGGATATGGGTTTTGGAGTTTTCTATTATGATGTTTTCTGGTTTTGTGGGATGACTAATTAGGTTTTTGATACTGAAGATTTATGGTTTTTCGATTCTAAATGATTAGGGTTTCCTAGAGAGGATTGATAATAAATATTTTTAGAATATGGTATACTGTTTTTTAGGATTATTTATTAGGGGTAGTTAAGGATGATGATTTAGGATTTTTGGGGATGAGTATGTAAGGTTATTTGGGATTGGGGGTTAAGGAATTTTTTTTGGGTATGAGTGTTTAGGGTATATCAGGGCTGTGGCATTAGGGATTTTTGGGAATAGGGTTTATGATTATTTGGAAGAGTGGTACTAGTGTTTTCTAGGATTATTTTATAGGGTTTTTGGGGCTGTTTGTTTCGGATTTTTTATGAAAATTATTTTTTGTATTTTGGGACATCGAGATTCCAATTTTTTGGGATTGAGAGTTTAATAATTTTTTCAGCTTATGGATTATTGTTTTATAGGCCCATGGGATAACACATTTTATGGATGAGGTTTTAGGGTTATTTTGGCTGAATTTTAAGGGTATTTCTAAGATGATGGTTTAGGGTTTTGGGGCTCTATGGTATTAGGGTTTCTGGGTGATGAGGTTTTAGGGTTTTTGGGACTCGAGGATTAGGGTTTTTAGGGTTGATGTTATAGTTTTTTGGGGGATTAGATTTGATGGCTTTTTGAAAATCCACACCCCAAAATATAATAAACAAAAATCCCAAAACCCTCTTCCAAAACCCTAAACCATAAACTCAATAAATAATAAATTTCACTATTATTAAATACCCTACACCCAATTCCAAAAATAAAACCAGAAGAACATATTTACAAAAAAAATCCAAACACATATCCAAAGAAGTGCATAATTCCACATATATAAATAATCCTAACCCCTCAACCACAAAATCTCAAAACCATCAATTAGAAAAAACCTTCAAACATACCCCAAAAAACCAAAATTCTATAGCCCCCAAAAATCATTAACTCAAAGAAAAAATTCCTAACCATAAACCCCCAAAACATGAAACCCCGATCCCCATGGACCCCAATGTCTATGAACAAAAATAATCAAAACCATGAGCCCCAAAAATCCCTTAACCCTCATCCTCAATAAAATGTATACCCTCATCCGAAGAATCCTATTACCCCAACAGCCTAAAAGACCTAAACACTATTCCCCAAAAATAATCTTAAACCCTTTTCCAAAAAAACCCTAAAACTTGTACCCAAAAAACTACAAACCCATATACACTAGAACACACTATACCCTAATCCCCTATTTATCCCTAAACCATCAAATGAAAAAATACCCTAAAACACCATACCTCAAAATATCTAACCCCTTAACCGCTAAAATTAACTTATACCCTCGTCCCAAAAAACCTGTATATCACAACCATAAAACCCCAACCATTAGTACCAAAAATTCATGTACTATCATCCTAAAAAATCTATAAACTGTTATAAAAAAACTATAAGGATGAATAACTACAAAACAATATTCCCTAATTCATAAAACACTAATACTTTATAAAAAACCCCTCAACATTTATACAATAAAAACTTAAACCCTCATAAAAACACTAATCCCTCACAAAAACACTAATCCCTCATCTAAAAAAACATCAAACCAAAACCAAAACAAACATCAACCCTCATCTACAAAAAACCTTAATTTCTCAGAATCAAAAAAACCTAAAACCTCATCCCAAAAATACCTCCACCTACTTTCCCAGAAAAACCACACGCCTAACCACAAAAAACTCAGAACCTCATCCCTAAAAAACCCTTATCCATTAGATCATAAAAACTGTAAACACCCACCCCAAAATATCCTAAATCATCAATCCCAAAAATCTATTACCTTATCGCCGGGAAACATCAATGATCATCTGAAAGGAAAACACTCAACTCTAAGTAAACCCTCAATCCTAGTTCCAAAATACCCTATGTCATTAGCACCAAATAACCCACATTCATGAAAAAACATCAAACCATATATCTAAAATACCCTAAACACATATCCAAAAAACCGAATTTCATAATGCCTTAAATTCAATAAATATTGAGAACAATAAACCCAAAATTATAGGCCCAAAAATTCCCCAATCCTATGCCAAAATAAACCACAAACCCCATCCCCAAAAAACATTAAACCCTATTCCCCCCCAAATAATATAAACCCTCAACCCCAAAAAACCAAAATCCATCATCGTTTTAAAACCATAAAACCTCATTCCCATAAAAAAATTCATAAAACACAAAATCCATCATCCATCCCCTCAAAAAATCCCTCAACCCACAGCAAGAAAAAACATACATACCACTGCAACAAAATATCTCATTCCTCACCCCAAAAATAATCAAATTTCATTAAAAATATCTATACCTTTATCCCAAATGAATCGAAAATCCTCATCCCCAATAAACCATACAACCCTATTCAAAAACAATAAATAAAAACCATCCATAAAATCCCCAAATCTTTAACATCAATAACACTAAACCCTCATCATCATATAACCCCCAACACTCATCTCCAAAAAACACCTTAATCCTCATTCCAAAATAACCATAAACCCTTTCCCAAAAATATGATGACCCATAATCCCAAAAATTAAATAACACACATCAATAAAATAATTGTATACCCTCTCCAAAAAACCAATAAAATATCATCCCCAAAGGAAACGTAAACTATTATTTCTGGAAAAAAACCTAAACCGCAATCCCAAAAAAATCCAAATCCATCCTCCTTAAAATAAAAACAAACCATCATCTCCAAAAGAACCCTAAATCATACACATCATCAAAAAAATATCAGCATAAAAAAACATAGCTCCAAAATTTTATAAAACACTTATCCTCATATATCCTTAAACTGTGAGCCCCAAAAATTATTCTTCCTTCAAATAAAATATATATACCCCTCATCACAAAAATTCATTCAACACTCATCTACAAAAAAACTCTACCAATAGACCAATCAAACATTCATCCCAAAACATTTTTCCTAAAATAACTCAAAACACATTACCCCATAAATCCCTCTAACACCATAAAAAAACAAAAACCATCATCCCAATGAAATCATAAAATCTAAACTCCAAGAACTATTTAATCCTATGTCCCAAAAAATTATAAACACTAATCTGAAAAAAAAACCTAGCCTAAAAAATCCCTCAATCATCATCCCCGACAATCCATCAATTCTAAACCCCCAAAACCCTCAACCCTTGTCCACAATATAACCTCATCATTTAGCCCTTGAAAACTGTCAAAAGAATTCCCAAAAATACCCAGAACCTTAATCCCTAAAAACCCTCATCCATCATTCGATAATAACCATTAAACCATAGACAAAATTAACCACAAACCCTCAGTTTGAAAAAAATCCTCAACTTTACTCAATAACTAACCCATTACCGTCATCCAAAAAAACTCTCAACCCTTACCTCCGAAATCCCATCAAATGTAAACCCCCAAAATAATTAAACTCCATAAATCAAAACACCGAAACAACTCCCCCGAACAAAACCTAAACCCTAATCCCCCTAAAAACAATAAAACCTCATCCCAAAAAACCATAAACAATCAATCCAAAAAAATCCTCATAAAAAATCATAAAAATATCCAAACCCTCCATACCCCAAAATTCATCAACACGTAGACCCATGAAACCCAAAATCCACATACTTAAATTACATATACTCGCATCCCCAATTTAACTCAATCCATTAGTCTGAAATAACTATAAACACATGGCCAAATTAATCCATAAATCCTCATTTCAGAAATACCTAAACCATCTATCATAGAAAAACCTAAACCCTAAACCATCAAGTATTAAACTCTCTTTCCCAATAAAAATTTATGTCTCTGCCAAAAAAAAAACAATAATTCCAATTCCATAAATAACAATCTTCCATCAACACCAAAAAAACCTTAACCCCTAGCCCCAAAAAAGAACAATCCTTGGACTCATTTAACACTCAACACATACAAATAAAATAACATCTACCCTCAAACCTGAAACCCCCTATCCCTGATCCCAAAAACCATCTACCCTCATGTTTGAAAACACTCATACTTCTACCATATGAAATCATCAACACTTTCCCCCCAAAAAATACACCATACCTTACCTCCAAAATTATGTTAACCCATAACCCCAAAAACCCACAATACTCATCCCCAATACACCATCAAACCACATCCCCCAAAACACAAATAACCCACATCCCAAAAAACCTTATCCCCTATTCCAAAAAACCCTAACCCCTCATCCCAAAAAAACCCAAAACAATTTTCCTCAAAACTATAAAATGTCATCCATAGAAAATACTAAACACTCATCCTACAAACACCCCTTACATTGAAGAACCAATACACCCTCAACTCAAATCCCAATGAATACTCATCCCTCCCAACAAAAAATAGTCAACCCCCACCCCAAAAATATTCAACCCATAGTCCAAAAAAACCTCATCCCTCATCTACACAAAACCATCACCCTCATACTAAAAAAATATTCAACCCCTAGAGAAAAAAACCATCAAAACCTTATCCAATAATACCCTCAAAACATTCCAAAATATACCTGAACACTCAGAAAAAAACATAATCCCCCATCAGAAAATGAATCTAGAACACTCAACCTACATTCTTAATAAATCCTCAAACCAAATCACAAAATTATCCTATACCCATATCCCCAAAAACAATCATCCATCAGTATCAAAAAACTGTCAACCGTCAGCTCCAAAAAACCCTCCACCCTCAACCCCAAAAAATGATAAACCCTCATTTAAAAAAACACTAAACCCTCAACCCCAAAAATCCATCAACCCTCCACCCTAATAAAACCCTCATCAATTAGGGTATATAAAACTCAAAACCTATCCCAAAAAAACCTCATCACTTATCCCCAAAGAATACTCATCTATCATCCCAAAAACACCAAAATCCCTGGACCCCTAAAATCCCACATCTTCCATGCCCTAAATTACCACATCACTCTACTACAAAAAACCCTAAACCATCATCCACAAAACCCTAAACCCTCTGTGAAAAAAAACATAAACCCTTAGCCTAAAAAAACCATCAATCCTCCACCCCAAAATAACAAAAACACTCATCCCTAAAAACACTAAACCATCATCCCCCAAAACCCCCAGCCCTCTCCCCCACAAATGGCAGAATAAGCTGGCAAAAAAACCATCAACCCTCCTCAAAAAACACCAATAATGCTCATCATTAATTCTACTCATCATTTATCCCTCAAAATCCCTCATCCCTTATCCCTAAAAACCATCAACCCTCACACCAAATAAACCCTCATTCCACATCCCCTAAAAAATATCAATCCATACAACAATAACTCTACAACCCTCAACCCAAAATAATTCTAAACCCACCGACCCAAAAACCCTAAACCATCATCCACAAAAGTCTATAAATCCCCCCAAGAAAACTTCAATACATACTGAACCATATAAAATAGTAAATCCACATCTGAAAAATAACCCTATACTCGATGGAATAAATGTATCAAAACCATCTACCCTAAAACCCATAGAAATCATTCTCAAAAAATCATCAAACCATAGTATGAATAAATCTAAAAACCTCTTCCCGTAAAACCCTAAAGGCTAATCCCAAATAAACCCCAAACATTAATCCCCATAAAACCATCAACTCTCTGCAAAAAAAAAGTAGTCATCCCTATGAAACTATAACCACTAAACCGTAAAAATCCATATATTCTTAGCTCAAAAAATATATACTTCCCCATCCCCAAAAAATAAACCTTCATCCCCATTTCACTATAATCCCTCAACCCCAAAAAACCATCAACCCCCATACACAAACAACAATCATCCAACAATAACTAAAATCCATCAACCCTTAGGCCCAAAAATCTCATTGACATTTTTCAAAAAAACATACAACCCACGACCACATAAAATCCGAAGTAATTATAAAAAAATAGCATCCCTTAGAAAAAATAACCCAAATACCACATCCCAAATATAAAAAATACCCTATATCTAAAAAACCATAAACACCCATACTCCAAAACCATATACCCTCAGCTCAAAATAACATAAACAGTATCCCTAGAAACACCGAACCCTCAGCATTAAAAAACTAAAAACCAACATCCATAAAATTACAAACAACTATCATCCCCAAGAAACCAAAAACCATCATCACCAAGAAATCATAAACCCATATCGCTATGAAACCAAATAAAATCCACCAAAGAAAACCTTAATCACTTATCATCAAAAAACATAAAACCTCATCTCCAAAAAATCATATTCACATATCCTAAAAAACCACAATCCCCCATCCCCACCAAATACCAATCCGTAATACCCCACAAAATCTTAAACCGACATCACCAAAAAAATCATAAACCCTTATCTACATAATACTCTAGAACCTCATCCCTATAATACCCAAATGATATATATCTAAATTAACCAATAACATATTCCCCAAAAAAACCCAAACCCATATACCTATAATTCCATAATGCCACATTCAAAAAAATCCCAAATAAAAACCCCCAAAAACAATAAACCCTCTTCCCCAAAAAACACCAAACCATAAAAACTAAAATTCCTTAATATGCCACCTCAAAAAAAACCCCGTAAAACCTCTTCTCTGACAAACACTATACAATCATAACCAATGAAAATTGACCACCAAGCCCAAAAAATTAAAAAAGTCAACATTAGTAAAACATAGTCTCTCATCGATTGAAACCTAGAAACTCTAACCACAACTAAAACTATTTACACATCCCAAAAAACCCCTACAACATCATCCCTCAAAAACCCAACACCCACATTCCCAGAAAAACCGTAATCCAGAAAAAACACTAAATTATATGTCCCAAAAAGCTAAGAAGCCTCACCAAGAATGAACCATAAAACCTCATCCCAAAAAAACATAAATCCTCATCCCGAAAAACAATAAACACTAATTCCAAAAAGACATAAAACCCTCACCACCAGATAACTGTAACCATTAATGCCAAACAAAATTAATCCTAGAGCCCCAAAAAACAATAAACCATAATACCCAAAATATTGTTAACCCTCATCCCAAATAAAACCTCAAACCATACCCCAATGAACCCAAAACATAAACCATAGGAAAACATAATAACATATTCACAAAATACCCTAAACCCTTATCCCCCAATAACCTAATCCATAATCCAAAAAACGAAAAACCTTATCCGTGGAAAACTGTAAACCTAATTCTACAAAAACAAATCTAATCCATCAACACGGAAAAGCCTAATCCATAACCCCAAAAATACTTATTACCTCAGCATAAAAAATCATAAATGCATTGTCCTAAAAAATAGAAAACACCCATCACTAAAAAACACAAAATACTCAGCCAATAAACCCATAAACCATCATACCTATAAAAAATCCTAATCCCTCATCCCCAAAAAACCCTAATATGATAGCCCTAAAAGATCATATTCCCTTAGTCACTAAAACCTCAAACATTATAAATAAAATAAACGCTAATAACTAATATATAAAAATGATAAACCCATATCCCCCAAAAAACCATAACACATATTCACAAAAAATCCAAAACCCTCTGACCAAAAAAATATGATACCCTCATTCCCAAAAAATCAATAAACCCTCATCCCCATAATGAAATATATACTAAGCCCCAAATTAACATAAACTGTCAACCCAAAAAAACTATAAACCCTGAACAACAACAAAACCACATCACATATCTACATAAATCCATAAAATATGGGCCCTAAAAAACCCTCAAAATCCAACTCCAAAAAAAAATAAAACTTAATACCAAAACTCTATGTCCTCATAACAAAAAACCATAAACCCTTATACCTAAAAAAACATAAAACATAATACCCAGAAAAAGTATAACCCTCAAAACCTTAATAAACTAGAACAGCAGTCCCATAAAAAACTAAACCCTCAAACCCAAAAATACCCTACTCCTTCATCACCGAAAACCAAAAACCTATAGATGAATCACCAAAAGTTAAAATTGAGTAAGTTAAAATAAAATATTAAAATGGAACTAAATGAATAAGGATTCATTGTAACACTGTAACCCAATGTTTCTCTATGATTAATGAATAAGTAAACAATAATGGTGGTACACTTCCTATTCTGAGAAAATTGAAGTTTCTAAAGAATTAATTTTCACATCAAGCATCCAAAACCCTATACACTCATCCATAGATCCCAAAAAACCAAAAACTCTAATCCTAAAAAACCAAAAAACCTCAACCCAAAAATACCTATACCTCCTCTCCCTAAAAACCTACACACTGATCAACACAAAACCTAACTCATTATACCATGATATCCATAAGAACATAAAAAAACCAAAACCCTCCATTCCCCAAAAATCACTTAACCCCCAATCAAAAAACCAAACAAACTCCCAAAACCAATTATACATCAACCCCCTTCCCAATAAAATCATAATCTCTTAGACCTATAATATCATATAGCCTCAATTCTATAGAACCACAACAACTCATCCCCATAAAACTATAAACTCCTATTCCTATAAAACTATGTATAGATTTCATATGATAACCATAAATAGAAATACTGATAAAAACCTAAAATCAGAACCTCAAAATTCCATAAACCCCCATCCTGAGAAAACCATAAACCCCTAGTCCTAGAATCCCCTATTCCCCCTCAACTGATAACACTACACTTCTATCCATATAAAACCCAAAACATTCATAACTAGAAAACCCTAATCCCTCAACCATATAAAAAATAAAAAATAATCCCCATAAAACCCTATTCCATATTTCAATAATCATCATAAAACCTCATCACTAGAATTTCTCAATTCATCATCCCATGAATAACGAACACCCTTATCCCAATATTAACATAAACCCTCATCCCTGGAAAACCCAAATAACACATCCACATAAAACCGTAATGCCTCATCCCTAGAATACCTAAAACCCTCATCTGCAAAAAAACCATAAATAGTTATCCCCATATTACTTTTATCCCTCTTCATGATAAAATCAATAACCATCACCCCATAAAGTCCTAAAACCGAATCCCTACAAAAAAGTAAAACATATTCCATATAAAACCATAACACCCATTAATATAAAACCCTAAAAATAAATCCATTGAAAAACATAAACCCACATAACAAGAAAACCCTAGACACGCATCCCTAGAAAACCCTATATAGTATTACTTAAAAAACCATGGGCCCATATCCCTAAGAATACCTATAGCCTTAGCCTTAGAAAGCCTTAGTCCCTCAACATAAAAAAACCCAAACCCTTGTCCTGATAAAACCCAAATCAGTAATCCCAAGAGCCACTAATCCCTTATCCCCCTAATAAACTAAACCAACATTACCAGAAAACCTTAAAAACTTTTCCATGGAAAACAAATAACACTCACCATAGTAATAAAAACCTAACCATAGAGAAACAGAACCCATCATCCTTAAAAAAATACAAAACCTCACCCAAAAAACTAATATACCCACTTCACCAAAATACCTAAACCCATATCCCCAGAATGAATTAAAATCGTAGCACCAAATAATTAATTACCCTTATCCCATGAAAAACATAAATTATTTGGTACTGAAAACCCAACACCCTTAAACCCAGAAAAAATTAAACCCACATCCCTGGAAAAACAAAACACCTCAACAATAGAAAACCATATAACCTAACAACCAAAATAACATAAACGCCCAATTTCACATAACCCTAAACCCAATGACCTAGAAAATAAAAAAACACAGCAATAGAAAACCATAAACCCTCTAAAAATACCTAAATCTAACATCCTAAAAAACACCAGAAACCTATTCCCCCCATAACCATATACCCTCATTTATAAAAAATCTTAATTTATCAATCCTAAAATATCATTAACCTTCCTATAAATCCCAAACACATTAAACCAAAAATGATCAAACCTAGACCCCCATCCTGAAAAATCCATTCCCACTCATACCGATATACATATAATCCCTCATCCATAAAAAACCAAAAATCCTATTCCCAAAAAACCCTGACCCCAACCCCAAAATACCCTCAAACCATAGCCCACCAAAACCCTGAACATTAATTCCATGAAAACAATCAATCATTAACCCCAACAAAACCCTCAAATATCATCCTCAAAATACCTAAAAAAATCAACCCTTGAAAACCCAAAACTCATAGGCCTAATAATCATTTTACCCTAAGAACCACAAAAAAAGGAAGTATATGTACCATAAATACCGCAACCCTCATACCTAAAAAACATAGACACTATCAATAAAAGTTCCTCAACTCCTATCCCTTGAAAACAATCAACATTCTTCCCAAAAAAACAAACAACCCTCTACCCTAAAATCCCTCGAAAAAACCCCAAAAAACCTCAACAGTGACGCACCAAAAAAATCTACCCTTATCACCAAAAACACCTCCTCAGTCAATCCCAAAAAACATTCAACACTTAACCCCAAATAACACTAAACCCTTAGTCCAAGAAAACCACAACACTCATTCCAAAAAGAAACCCAACCCTCAGCACAAAACATCCAACCCATAAAAATAAACAAGACCCAATTTTTTTACCAAAACCACTTACCATTATCCCAATAAAAACCCCTAAACTCATACCTAAAAAATCTCCTACCCTCGGACAAAAAGAATTCAGTCGCTCAGACAAAAAATACCCATATCCATCAACCTAAGAAAACCAAAAACACATCTCATAAAAAAGATAAAACATTAGATGGAAAATTTCTTAATCCATGATCCCCATAAACTATAAACACTATTACTTATAAAAAAAATCGTGGAAAAAAAAATTGTAAACCACAATCCCAAAAAGGCCACATAAATTTGTTGTCAAAAAACCACCAACATTTATCCCTAAAAAACACCAACCTATAGCCCCCAAAAATCCTGACAAATATACCCAAAAAAGTCCAAATCAATCATCAATAATAAACCTCCAACACTCCCCCCAAAAAACCTAAACATGAAGATATAAATAAATATACACCATCATCATCAAAAACAAAAAAACCCTCAGCATTAAAAGAACATGAAACCCCAATACCAAAAAAAATCCTTCATCTACAAAAAAATCTAACCCCTCATCCTAAAAAAACCTCACCCCAAAAAACCATAACCCCTAGATTCCAAATACGCTTAAACATAAAAAACCGAACCATCACCCCCAAAATATAGATAACCATCAGCCTGAAAGAACTATATTGAATAAGCAAAAAAAATTCAACCCAGATCCCAAAAAATTAATCAAAAATCATCACCAAATAAACACAACCCTCAAACCCCAAAAACCATAAACCCTTTTCCCAATAAAATATTCATTCTTCAGCCATAAATAAACATCTACCCTCAGCCCTAAAAAAATAAAAACCATTATCACAAAAAAACACTCAAAAGTATGCTCCCCAAAACCCTAATCCCCAACAAAAATAAAACCCTAGACACTTATTACCAAAATAACATAGACCCATAATCCCAAATAACAGTAGTTACTCTACGAAAAACCCAAGAGATTCATCCCTAAATACATTAAGGCATCCATATCCAATAACCATAGATACCTAGAACCAAAACTAATTTAACCACAATATCACAAAATCATAGACCATCCTCTGGAAAAAATCCTTACACCTATCTTCCACGAAAAAACCTAAAACCATCTACCAAAAATCCATATATTCTATACCCTGAAAACCATAAATCCTCACACCCAAAAAAACAATGAATCCTCAACCCTAAAATACCTAAACCCTAATCCCCTAAATATCCACAACCCTCATCCAAAAAGACATATATTCCCCAAACAACAAAAAATCCAAGACCCTGAGCCCAAAAAAACCTAGACCCTTTTCCACACGAAACCCTAGAGCCCTATTTAATAAAACCTCTAGATTATATACCCTAAAAAACCAGATACACTAATACCAAACAATCATAGAACATAATCACCAAAAAAACCCAAGAACCTAAGCCACGATAAACAATGGACCCTCTTCCCCCAAAACCCAAGACTGTTATCCATAAATAACCTATACCCTCAGACCCAAAAAATACCAAGACCCTCAACCGCATAAACTATAGACCTCAGCACCAAATAACCCAATACAAAATCTGAATGAATCCCCAAAAACTCTTCCCCAAAAACTGTGGACACATAGCCACAAAATATCTAACCCTTGAGGCCAAAAACCATCGCCATCATCCGTTAAAAATTCATATACCATAATCCCAAGAAAACAAATCACTCTCTTCCCCAAAGAATCATTTACGCGCATCCAAAAAAATCCAAACCCTTAGCCCCATAAAAATATAGGAAATTAGTACAAAAAACCATTACAACTCACATCCCAAATCACTATAGATAGAGCACCAAAAAACTACAGAACATGGACTCAATATAACATATAACCCCATCTAGAAACAAATCTGACCTTCAACAAAATAAAATTGACCATTATCACCAAATAATATTGATACCCTCATCCCCAAAAATCCATAGACACTTTAACCAAAATAAATAAGGCTATGTGAACAAAAAAATATTGATCCTTACACCTAGAAACATGGTTTCTATAGATCTACAAATACATACTCCCTAATCCCCATAAAACCCTAGAATATGAACCTCTATAAAACCCCTAGACCTTCATCCCCAACAAACCATAAACCAATATCCCCAGAAAAAACCCCATTCCCTCCGTCACAACAATACACTATATCCTCACCCCCAAAGAAGACTTGACACTCATCTCCAAAAAAACAAAAAACCTAATTTATAAAAACTTGATCCACATTCCCAAATAACCATATACACTTATTCCTAAAAAACACTAGACCCTCAACATGAAAAAACCATAGTCCCTCACCATAGAAATCACTAGACCAACAACCCCAAAAAACAAAATACTCTGATTAATAAAATCATAGACGCTCATAAGAATAAAAACCCTATCCCTCGGAAACAAAAAAATTATATCGTAATTCCCCAAAAAATCTGAGACCCTTATCGCTTAAAAATCACTAAGACCTCATCCCTAAAAATCAAAAAACCTCATATCCCAAAAAACACTATACCCATTGTCCCCAAAAACCCATAGACACACATACCCATAAATCATTGTAGCATATAGACCAAATAACCATAAAACCCAGCGTAAATATACTCTATCCACTCTTCCCCAAATAAACTTAGACTGTCATCCTAGAAAAAACCATAAAACATAACTCCCAAGAAAACAAAATTCCTCATCCACAAAAAAGCCTACATCATATGCACAAAAAATTACTAGACCCCAAATCCATAAAAAATAATAGACCCCGATAAACTAAATCTCTTATACCCAAAATACCATTAAACTGTAGACCCTATGCCTTGTAAAATACTAAAACATAAAGAAAGAAATACTACACCCTCATCCCCAAATAATACAAAAGACTCATCCCCCAATAACTATAAACACATATAACCAAAGAAACCTAATATATTAACCCCCCAAACCCAAAAACCATAGATAAAAAAAATCATAAACCATTATCCCAGAAAAATAAAACCTCCCCACCACAAATATTATAAACCCTTTGCACCAAAACTATATAATTGTTTTTCCATGAAAAACCTCATACACTCCACGGGAAAAAAAACCATCAGATGTGTCATTTGAAGCATGAAATGAGTAATTGAATATATTAAAATTAATTTTAGCTGAATGAATTAGTATTAAAATAATTCACACCTTACATGTTTACTCCAATAGTATAGACAATGTGAATAGAAATGGATATACATAAAAAATTATTAGAAAAATGAAGAGGTTAACATAACAATATTCCACAAAAATATTCAAAATTCATAGAATTCATGTGTAACCATTAAAATTGATTTGTAACTGATTATAATGACAAAATAAAGTTATTTTATTTACCCTAATCGAATTAAATGAAATGGGGACACTCAATGGTAACATAGAAAAACACAATCCACCTTCCCATGATAATTATTGACTATACATACTAAGGTTGGGTGATTTTGTCTAAATGACTATTCTTTATGTGTTCACTAACATAATTAATGTGATTCTATGAATTTCCATCCCATTCCATGTGAATATCCATTTTTATCCCCAAAAATGTATTTGTTGGCCCACCATTGTATTGAATGCAAAAAAGTGTGGGATGGTCCAATTTTAAAACCAATTGGGAATTAAATAATAATCAATCCCAATGGTGTTCTACTTTAGTTGAATTTGGTTTATATCATTCACACATGGTTAGAGATTTTTTTTCATACAAGTCCATGGAATAATCTTCTACAATGTATGATGATTTATCACAAATGTTAAAGGTTTCAAAAAACCAAAAATTACATTTAGAAAATTAAATATTTTAGAAATACTTCCACAATAATTCATATAATGTGAATGGACCATTACCTTAGGGTTCCATAATGAACTTTCCATTAAAATTAATTCCTTAAATTGAAAGGTGAATGAAATCATGGTCTACATGTTGTAAAATGTCATAATTCAAATTCATTTTAGATCTCATCTTATATTCATTATTATTCATCTATATTATAACTAAAATAGATTCATGAATCTTTTTCATCTTATTTTACCCAAATCAACATCAATATTCATCTGAAAATACTGTTGAAAAAAGACTACATTATATGAGTTATTGAAATAATTCCTTATTTAAAATCCAATGGAGAAAGTAATTTTGTATCACCAAGAGATTTATTTTTTGTAATAAAATCTTCTAATTTATATGAATCCAAATATTTAATATTATTTTACTCCATTTTTTAGAATATTTCTCAATGTATGATTGATAATTTCTATTTTCTCATTAGTTTGAGGGTGATGAGAAATGTTGAAAAGAAATATCACATTCAATTTCTCCCATAATTCCCTATATTATTGATAATGATATATAGTGTCTCAAACAAGATAATAATTTAAGGAATTAAATGATAAGGACCCATCCTTTTTAAATAAAAACTATCAATATTTTTCGTGTAATGTAATAATTAAATCCATTATGATATTTTCATATAGAAGCTTAAAAATAATTAATGGAGTGTATAAATTGTTATTGAAAAGACTATTTTTGGCATTAAATTTCATTATTATTACAATAAGTTCCTTGAAATTTATGTGATATATTGAATGATGAAATTATTTTTTAGAATATACACAATTTTTTAGATGAAAAAATGACCACAAATTCCGCTTTCATTAATCCCCTGAATGAGAATGTTCCAATGGTTATCCATTGTAAAATATAACATTTTTTTGTTGAAAATAAAATCATCTTTCACTGAATATTACAAAAAATATATATTGTTAAATTGTATTAAATATAATTCTAATATTTATCATGATGATAGACCTCTATCATATTCTGAAATCAACAAAATTGAGCTTCTACAGTGGTTATTATTTCATTCCATTGGGATGAAGAATATTACACTAGGTAAACATCCCCTTAATTTATTTTGACACAAATGAGAATGATTTTGATTATTCAATCAACATTGTGTGTGTCGAACTCAGCTTATGATGACAACTGATTATTCATAATTTATGGTTGTTAGAATGAATAAATAAATATTTTGGTAACAAATAATGACACAATTGATCTAGGGATCTCATAGTCTTTTAAACTTCATTGTTATATGGGTTGTAATTCATCCATGGGTCATTAAAATTATAATTAAAATATGTAATTGACCTCATTCTCTGTATAAGAATATCACTAATCCCAACTACACTATAATCACAATCCACATATAATATTAGATCGAAGTGAGTTAATTCAAGAAAATACACATTAGATAACCATTTCATAATGATTTAATCTTCTTAGTTTTCATCATTCAAAGATTAATGTTTTTCATTTTAATGGTATTTATTGGCAGGTGAAATGATAGATATTTAAGTAGAAGAAAATGGATAATTATAAGATGAAAATCAAAGAGAAATCCATTATGAAATAATCTAATCTAGAGGTTGTTATGATTTTTTTTCTTTAAGAAATCATTATTCAACTATGATTCCATTATATGATACCAAATAGCCCAAAAACATCAATTTCATTTAGAAGAACAAACACCATTCTTTCCTTAAAAATATATATTATTTTTTCAAAATACATAATTATAATTAAATATAATCCATATGGATATACACATTATTTTTCTAAAATAAAATATCATCCAAATAAATGTTTTTAGTATAAATGTGTTGAAAACACCATTTGTATGTCACATGAATGTACTAGGATAATTCTTGTGGTCGAGTGGATTATGAAACCACTCAAACAATACTCATTTGGTTTTGAATGTTTTCTTCCAGTAACCCCTTTCAATCAGTCAAATATGGTAATATCCATACTAAAAATCATCATTTAAAAAGATTAATGACTAGCATAATAAATAGAGCAAATCATCGAGTAATGGAATGAGATACATGCAATTGGTGGTTATATTACCAATATATATACATTCAACACAATGTGATACATAAAATATTACATTAATAAAAATAATTTTCACGACCCCCTCCCACCAAAGATGCCCCTCCTGAGATGGCAATGGTGAAAAGGAGATAATGACCCCCCGTGTCCCGCCTCCAGTAGGCCCTGGGTTGGAGACTAACACCAAGGGTATGAGTTTTTACAAATATGGGAGGCATTAACCTTTTATTATTTTAATATCGGAAAATAGGACAAGTCAACCACCAAAAAGGAAAAGAAAAATTTTATAGAAATAAACCCAAACCAATCCCACATGCATGTTTAAACAATTTTATAACAAGGTACAAGTACAAGAAATCTCAAAGTACAATACCAAAATAAAAAGTACATCAACAACAACAACTCCAACTATCCGACTAGTAGGTTCCCGCTCGGCCTTCATTTTAAATTGATTTACCTCATTAAGAATTGAATTAATCCAATTTTTATAAATTAAATCATTTTCAATATTAAAAAGAACAAAATCACCATCAACATATGAGCTCGAATAGAAATGAAAAATACATTATCTTGTGGGCACACCTTATTTAACATCACTAATTACATTAGCAAATTAGATGATATATAAGATATTTCCATTACATAGGAAAATATTGAGAAGATATATCCTTCCCAATGATTCATTAACATTAGCATGATCATTATCTGCACTGAAATTGAAATCACATAATTCTTCATCATCTTGGTGATAGAATTATTTTCCTTATAGTTAACATGAATAGACTCTTTTTAAAAAATAATTATCTAATATTTTAAACATAATATTATTTATTATAATTAGAATGTATGAAAAATATCTATTCATCACTTTTAGATTCAAATTTTTTAACATTTATTTTTTTATTTATGATATAGAATTTAAATCCTAATTCCATTAAATATAAAGATTTATGTTTAGGCCATTAAAATTGTTCATAATGTGTATTGTTTTTAAAATGTCTAAAAAAACATGATCATAAACCTGGAATTCTATATTAATATAATATTTCAAAATAAATTTAGTTTCACTATATTATACTTGCATTGTCCTAGCTGTTTCAAAAAAAGAAATATTATTTCCTTCTACCACACCATTTTTTGTGGTATCTCAGAGGCTGAAAATAGTACATATAAAAATTTTCTTCAAAAAATATTATCACATATTCAATTAGAAATGACACCAACTACATCACTCATGATGGATTGGATGTATAGATTATGGAAATAATCAAATAATTTTTAAAAGGTGAAAAATTTGGATAACGATTTAAATTTAAGAGGTAATAAATATAACCATAAAATACTAAAATAAACTTGTTCAATTATAAATAAATAATTTTTACCAATAAAAATAACATGATATACATGTCCAAACAGTTTAAGGTGTTTTAGAGCAAAATTTATTACCCTACTAGCACAATTTATATATTTAAATCATTCTTTCTATGAAATTGCATATAAACATGAATAACAAATAAAATACATTAAAATTTGTATCTTGGGAAAGTCCATAACCAGTTAATGATTTAGTAGTTTTTGAAAAAGTATAATTATTCCATGCTAAAGCCTCATATTCCCCAAAATATTATATTAATCTATATTTTAAACAATTATTATTTTTGTTTTGTTTTATCTAAAAAATAAATTGTCTAAAAAATATTTTTTTAGTTGTGGAAAATAACAGATAATTTTCCTTTAGAATAGTAAACATATCATTTTAAAAAAATGATTTATATCCATTATCATGTAGTTGTTATAAACATTTCATATTACAATTTTAACCTTCTATAAATATCATTTTTTAATGTTTTTTTAGAAAAAAATAAAATACCAATAAAATTATTATATTATTTGGAGTAGTCTACTAATGATATTAGGCCTCAAATACATGTATTGAAAGATATTAAATTTCAATTTACTCATTTCATGTTCCGATAAAACCAACATTATATATTCTATGTGTCCTTGATACTTCTATGGTAGATATCTTATAATTAATCATTCAAACTGCCAATTTTGGTATCGAAAAATTCTGGTGTTTAATAAGATTAGTAGAGGATACTTTATAAATAATAAAATTAATTAATATAAATATTTACAATATATATTGATAAAATATATTTAGAAATATTGGTTTATATATGAATAAATTATTGATTTTACTTCAACGAATATTCATTGGTGTAATTATAAATTATTCTACATTTAAAATTTTTGAAACGGAGAATACTACCTTTTGAGCATTTAACAAATGTGTTCTCATTTAGCATAGGTTTTAAGAAATTATTGGAAAAAACCTTCTTTTAATATTCATTTTCATATTAATTTTACTTTTTTGACATATATATTTACCATAAATAAATGTATAAAATTTCATATTGACATGTGAAACATCCTATTACAAAACCATATATTTTTTGTAATAATTTCTATTTATCTATGAACTATTTCTTGGAACTATAATGTGTATTTCTTAAATTTTTATCCTTTCTATTGAGCATCTAAAAAACATTTTGAACATTTATAAAGTCATTGTCACGAACCAGGCCGGTTCGCCATCCGACCCGGCGCCCGACCCGGTCCGCGGCAAGGCCCGAAGGGCGTTCCCGATCCCCACGGGCTGGCACAAGTGCCTGGGTATCAAAACTAGCATGTGGGAACGATTTACCCGAAATACAAGACAGAAAAACCAACTAACCAGATAGATAAACTGAAATTAGAAATAGACAACAAAACGTGCCTTTAAACTATGAACAAGTTTAAAGTCTACAACTTGAAGAAATAACTAAAAAGAAAAGACTACAGCAGGAACTAAAACTCATACCCAACCTCCCGGCAGAAGTGAGACCACATCAACACCATTCTGCATGAGAAGACCAGCTGCAACCTGAACCACCATCACTGAGCACGACGCACAACCTGGAATACACAAGAAACAAGAATCTACATACACCCAAAGGTGTATGTAGGGTGTGAGCTAAAATCCCAGTAGGACGCCACCGAGAAATGGTTCCATGCCACAACATCAAAAGACAATTCAAAGTGCTTATTCAAAATTTTAATTTTAATTTTTTTTTTAAAGAAAACATTTACAAGCCAAACGCTAAAAGAAAAACATTAAAAAAGAACTCATTTAACAAACACGATTTTTAAGGGGGAAGATAAATGTTCAATATGGGAACACACACACACACTCACACACACACACACACACACACACACTCACACACACACACACACATGCTCACACACACACACACATACTCAAGTGGTCTTCCATATGCCGACGGAAGGCACCACGCCAAAGATGGTAGAGCACTACGGGTAAATCCCCTAAGGTACATCTAGCTCGAGTGGGACCCTAGAAACCTCGTGTCTCGGTGAAACGTGGCTTAGAAGGCCACGACCCTCAGAAAACGTGGCTTAGAAGGCCACGAACCTCAGAACACGTGGCTTAGAAGGCCACGACCCTCAGATATCATATGTTTAGTTAGTGTTGCAATCGTCAATCCAGCTAAGTGAAAGAGGGACGATACCCATCCGGTTCACTAGCGCACTAGTTCTAGTCCGCCCACCTAGATACCCAGGGTTTTCCCTTGTGCTCAAACAAGTTTCATGTTCAGATAATGTATATCACTTTGACATATCCCAAACCAAACAAAGCATTGCACATACACATCACCGTTTTCATACCCAAACACCATAAAAAAAAACACACGCACACCAAAACCATTTTATCACATAGTCCAGATCACTTGCATGACTTAACAACTATCTAAACAATTTGAAAACATTTCAAAATAGCACAATAAGAGTTTTCAAATGAGATGTGTCCAATTTCACAAATAATAATACCTTTAAAAACTTAACACACACAAAATTCTTTCAAACACAACTCCCGCGCTCCACATATAATTTAATAAGTGCAATTAACAATTTATAAAACACTTAAAATTAGAAAGCAAAGGTTTGCACTAGAACGACGAACCTGATTTCATAGATTAACATCACATTAAAACCAAAAGTGCATCTCATACAATCTAAAACATGTTTTCCATTGTTCAACCAATTTTCAGTTTAATTCCAAAAGTACGGCACACGGAAAACACACCCAAAGTGACTCATTTTCATTGAAATTCTACATTTTATTACATGGACACCTCAACAAACTTGAAAACACTTTTCGCACCTACCAAACCACCCAGAAAACCTTACCAACCATATTATGCATCATAAACGACACTTAATTAAACCATTGCTCAATTGGTAAAACGTCACATATGCATACCATAATACCTCACTTTAAAAAACACAAATTTTAGATGCCAAAACCATTTGAAAATCAATTGCACATCCCAACCCTTCTAAAACATCATTCGCACCCCTAAAACATACTCAAGGTTCATAATAAAAATTAACACGTCAAAATAGTTTACATTCTTTTGAAAAACTCAATTTAATAAAATTCGTACCTCGAGCGTTCTTGAAAACACCATTTTCCCACATTAAGCAACTAACTAAAACACGTCTGAAAATTTCAGCAACACATCGCACATGAAAAACTTTGGCATTTACTTAGAAACAACTTAAATTCATCAATACGCATATCAAAGCACGTCCAAAATGAAATTCGCATCATGCAATTTATAATTAGAACACATTATAATTTAATTAAGGAGAAATTTAAATCATCAAATGATGGTATGGCATGGAACCACCTACCTCGACGTCAAAACCCAAAAATTGATGTGATATCTTCAAATTCTGGTGCGGAACCTCAATCGCGCGACGTTTGCACCCCAAGCAACCTAGCGCAAACTCAACCACATGAATTCGAACCCAAAAACATCAAACCAGAACCTCAAAACAAACAATTGAACCCCAAAATCAGATCCCAAACCCGCTGGAAAACCAAAACGAAATGAAACAAGAATGAAATAAATAAATAAATAGATAAATAAATAAAAGAAAAACTCAAAAGCACAAACATTGTGGTTTTTGCCGGATGGTGGTGCTGCGCCAGTGGAGGTCCGGCGAGGCTCCGTCGGACGGCGCGGGTGAGGGGAGATCGTGGGTGCGGCAGGGGGCGCCGGCTAGGCAGAGGGCGGATCTGGTGAAGGGGGGGTGTTCGTCGGATCGGGCAGGGGCGGTGGCCAGCTGGGAGGGTGACGGCGCGGCGGCCGGCTGGGAGGGCGACGGCGCGGCGGCCGGCTGGTAGGGCGACGGCGCGGCGGCCGGCTGGCGATGGGGCGAGCGGGAGAGGGCCGTGACGGGGTTAGGGTTAGAGGGGAAGGGGGGGGGGAGCCGCGACGAGGAGGGGGGTAGCAGGGGAATCCGACGGGAGAGGGAAAAAAACGGAGGGAGGAGAGAAAAGAAGGGGGGAAAGAAAGAAAGAAAAAATAAAATAAAAATAAAATAAAATAAAAAGCAATTAAAACAAAATAAAATAAAAAGGAAATAAAAACCTAAATTCAGTATTATTAATAATAATAATAACACCTCAAATTATAATATATTTATTTCTATCATTAAAACAAACTATAAATCCTTATTAGTTTTATTATTATTGTTATTATTATTATTATTATTATTATTATTATTATTATTAAGAGTAATATTAATGACGACACAAGACAAATTATATTCTTAACACCATTAATATTATTGTTTTATTATACTGATCCATTTCATTTAATTAATTAACCATCAAGCAGGGCATGCGGTGAAACAGGCGGGGCCGCGCGGTGACCCAGGTGAGGCCGCGCAGCTTCGGTCGCATTGCGCTGGACGCAAACAAGACCAAAACATAAAGAACTCGAAATCTTAAGTCAGGTTTTGACCCGAACTACCCGACGCAAATAAAATTAATAAAATAAATAATATTTTGAAATAGTGGGTGCGACAATTCTCCCCACCATAAAGCTTTCCGCCCCCGGAAAGCCGCAACTAAGGCTGAGACCCAAAGCAGGAAACAGAACCCCACTAAGGATCAAATAGGATCCCCACAAACATCAACAAAAGAGAGAGAGAAACATCGTGCTCAGAGAAAGTGACTCAAAGACAACCTCAAGAAATGCATAAAAGACTTTCCGATATGTGTCGCCCACCCCAAAAGCTAGAACGCCTCCAGCCGATTGTTTTAGAAAACAAACTCTTGAACCCACAAGAGCTAACTTCACACGCCAAAACACCTCAAGCACTCTGAAACCGAAACCACACCACTTGGCTAATTTGAAAAAAAAGAGGTCAAACCACGTCCTCGGAACACTCCTATCACTTATCGACAAACCATCTTTGAAAACAGAAGCTATAGATCAACATGGGGAAGCTCGAGGGGCTCCCCACCATTAAGAAGTCACTGATGCTCGAAAAGAGAGTGGACAACAGACAGGGGGAGGTCCGAGCGGACTCCCCGCCATTAAAGAGAAGTCTAGCACTGATTCATCCTAGAGACATTCATGCGAGACCCAATGTGGGTCTCCCCACCATTAAGAACCTGCCAACGCCAAAGGCGAGACTAGAAAACCAACATGGGGAGGTCCATGAGGACTCCCCACCATTAGAACTAACAAAATGCATAGAACTTTGAAAAACTTCTCAATGGTGACCAAACACCCCACCACAAGGGGCGGGGAGGGAGGGGCCTAACCACCCGGGCGTCAGAACCATGACTTAAGACCTGACCAACACATCCACATCCCGGGTTGAGCAGTATAAAATTTTGGGACTGATTTTTCCCCAACAGACTCTCAAGGACCACTAAAGGTGATTGCATCCAATGGGACCCAACCCCAAAGACTTTAAGTCAACGAGACGAACAAGCCTCCACATGATCATGAAAACTTATACAACCAGATGGTTGTTTTGAGCAGAACAACCGTAGAAATCAATTTGAGCTGCATTCACTTTCAACACCGATGACAGAAATAAAGTCGGGGTCTCATATACTCTCGGGGTTCCTGACCACGCGCCAGCTTCACTCCGAGGCCTATGGCTGGAGCCCTGATGTTTGAAGCATCTTCTGCCTCGCAGTCAGGTATTGAAGACTCTTGAACGGAGCTTCTCCTTTCGGTGTAACACGCAATCATACTGCAACTGAGGCAACACCATCAGACACAACACACCATGACATCTAATTGATCATACCCAAAACATTAACCAACACAAGAGCTGCAATGGTGTATGCGTATCACCCTTTGTCACACTGGATGAGAACATGACACCATGAATCATCACCTGAACATGACCATTGTTGTTGAGAGGAACATTATACAGAGAGGGATTTCAAAATGAGTCTTAAACAAAACATGATTCCTGCGATTGACCGTAGCATCCCCATGTGACTGGGTCTGCCACACTAGTGGCCTAACGTAAACCTCTTTCTTAAACAAGACAAACCAAAGTTCAGAGGTCATTTAGAATGATAGGCTACACCGACGACTTAGGGTTGCTTCCAAACCACTGGAGTCTCCTTTACCGCTTCCAAACCACCATTGACTATCAAAGGTACCTCCCACTGCAAGACGTCACCGAACATGACCCTTGCAACCGATGTAAATACTACAAAGACCTTCAAGACACTAGTCCACACTGAAAATTCCGAACCACCTTCACCCTTCCCCGCAAGAATTCCTTTCGTCATTTCAAGGGGGAACCTTCAAATGCAACGACGTCAAATTTCATATCTGACAACTCAGACAACATAAGGAAACCAAAACTCTGCTCAACTCCCCTCACATCTGTCATCCCGTTGCGGGAGGATCCACTTGTTGTAAAAGGATAGGTGGGTTCAATTCTAGAATTCAGAAAGAGAGTCCTTCGATCGACTGGAGTGCCGGCCAACGGGGAATTCCCCGTAGTCGTACTTCAATCACATGCCAATACTATGTGGGGGCATACACTAGTCAAGAAAGAAAACTATGGACCCAACCAAACTGGTCCAACAGTCAAGACATACCACAAGCAAACACCAAACATGCAGGGGAAACCACTGCAAGTGCTCCCCGATGTACTCTTCAAAGGGATTTACTAACCACACGCTTACATCCCAACTTACAAATAAGAACTCAAACTCAGGACATAAACCATTCAGAAATAATACTCAGTTCAAAACGTCACGCATCCAATATCTCAAAAAAACAAGGGCACGCCACACAAACACCGTTTACTAAAACACCAAACATTTTCTTTAACAAGACATTTTAAAATAAGCAAAGCCAGTGGGTTGCACAAACACCAATGGTGTCTCATGGGCCTCGCACATGCATGTTCTCGTGCCGCACTGGCACCCACCTCATTTCCATCAGAGCACTCATCCGCTCGTGCCATTAACCATTTTTTTCCCATATACGCTCATGCATGTGGTTACCCACGAGAACACCAAGGGTCAAAACCAAACCTTTCAACTTTTCAAAACCAAAACATTCATCCCACACTTTTCAAACCTTTCGCGTCATTTTTTTAAATCCTTTCATTGGAAAACATTTTCCAAGACCCAAACATATTTACCTAAAAACCAAATTCTCACGAATCCAAAACAAAGAGACGAGAAGTGACGCAAGAGAAAACTTGTGTCAGAGGGTGACTGGAACGTATGGTTGGCGGCCATACGCCAGTCATGCCACTGCAACGGAGGGCATTCTAGGACAGCGTCCCCGGCTCCACATTGCTTGCCAGACCCTGCGAGCTCACTAGGACCACTGACCTTACCCCTTTTTCATTTCCCATAGACAAGATTAACCGCAATGACGAAAAACACAGACAAAACTCAACACACTTTGGTAACTCGAGTCCCGCCACGAGGTGTGCTGGCCAGGCACATTGCTCGTAGCTAGAACGCTGAGTTCCGACAACCTAAATTTTTGGTCCAGTCTGACTCTATCTAAAAAGAGAAAGACCCAAGAGAGCAAACCTTGCCCTCTGATACCATTTTGTCACAAACCAGGCCGGGTCGCCATCCGACCCGGCGCCCGACCCGGTCCACGGCAAGGCCCGAAGGGTGTTCCCGATCCCCACGGGCTGGCACAAGTGCCTGGGTATCAAAACTAGCACGTGGGAACGATTTACCCGAAATACAAGACAGAAAAACCAACTAACCAGATAGATAAACTGAAATTAGAAATAGACAACAAAACGTGCCTTTAAACTATGAACAAGTTTAAAGTCTACAACTTGAAGAAATAACTAAAAAGAAAAGACGACAGCAGGAACTAAAACTCATACCCAACCTCCTGGCAGAAGTGAGACCACATCAACACCATTCTGCATGAGAAGACCAGCTGCAACCTGAACCACCATCACTGAGCACGACGCACAACCTGGAATACACAAGAAACAAGAATCTACATACACCCAAGGGTGTATGTAGGGTGTGAGCTAAAATCCCAGTAGGACGCCACCGAGAAATGGTTCCATGCCACAACATCAAAAGACAATTCAAAGTGCTTATTCAAAATTTTAATTTATTTTTTTTAAAGAAAACATTTACAAGCCAAACGCTAAAAGAAAAACATTAAAAAAGAACTCATTTAACAAACACGATTTTTAAGGGGGAAGATAAATGTTCAATATGGGAACACACACACATACTCACACACACACACACACACACACACACACATACTCACACACACACACACACATGCTCACACACACACACACATACTCAAGTGGTCTTCCATATGCCGACGGAAGGCACCACGCCAAAGATGGTAGAGCACTACGGGTAAATCCCCTAAGGTTCATCTAGCTCGAGTGGGACCCTAGAAACCTCGTGTCTCGGTGAAACGTGGCTTAGAAGGCCACGACCCTCAGAAAACGTGGCTTAGAAGGCCACGAACCTCAGAACACGTGGCTTAGAAGGCCACGAACCTCAGATATCATATGTTTAGTTAGTGTTGCAATCGTCAATCCAGCTAAGTGAAACATGGACGATACCCATCCGGTTCACTAGCGCACTAGTTCTAGTCCGCCCACCTAGATACCCAGGGTTTTCCCTTGTGCTCAAACAAGTTTCATGTTCAGATAATGTATATCACTTTGACATATCCCAAACCAAACAAAGCATTGCACATACACATCACCGTTTTCATACCCAAACACCATAAAAAAAACACACGCACACCAAAACCATTTTATCACATAGTCCAGATCACTTGCATGACTTAACAACTATCTAAACAATTTGAAAACATTTCAAAATAGCACAATAAGAGTTTTCAAATGAGATGTGTCCAATTTCACAAATAATAATACCTTTAAAAACTTAACACACACAAAATTCTTTCAAACACAACTCCCGCGCTCCACATATAATTTAATAAGTGCAATTAACAATTTATAAAACACTTAAAATTATAAAGCAAAGGTTTGCACTAGAACGACGAACCTGATTTCATAGATTAACATCACTTTAAAACCAAAAGTGCAGCTCATACAATCTAAAACATGTTTTCCATTGTTCAACCAATTTTCAGTTTAATTCCAAAAGTACGGCACACGGAAAACACACCCAAAGTGACTCATTTTCATTGAAATTCTACATTTTATTACATGGACACCTCAACAAACTTGAAAACACTTTTCGCACCTACCAAACCACCCAGAAAACCTTACCAACCATATTATGCATCTTAAACGACACTTAATTAAACCACTGCTCAATTGGTAAAACGTCACATATGCATACCATAATACCTCACTTTAAAACACACAAATTTTAGATGCCAAAACCATTTGAAAATCAACTGCACATCCCAACCCTTCTAAAACATCATTCACACCCCTAAAACATACTCAAGGTTCATAATAAAAATTAACACGTCAAAATAGTTTACATTCTTTTGAAAAACTCAATTTAATAAAATTCGTACCTCGAGTGTTCTTGAAAACACCATTTTCCCACATTAAGCAACTAACTAAAACACGTCTGAAAATTTCAGCAACACATCGCACATGAAAAACTTTGGCATTTACTTAGAAACAACTTAAATTCATCAATACGCATATCAAAGCACGTCCAAAATGAAATTCGCATCATGCAATTTATAATTAGAACACATTATAATTTAATTAAGGAGCAATTTAAATCATCAAATGATGGTATGGCATGGAACCACCTACCTCGACGTCAAAACCCAAAAATTGATGTGATATCTTCAAATTCTGGTGCGGAACCTCAATCGTGCGACGTTTGCACCCCAAGCAACCTAGCGAAAACTCAACCACATGAATTCGAACCCAAAAACATCAAACCACAACCTCAAAACAAACAATTGAACCCCAAAATCAGATCCCAAACCCGCTGGAAAACCAAAACGAAATGAAACAAGAATGAAATAAATAAATAAATACATAAATAAATAAAAGAAAAACTCAAAAGCACAAACATTGTGGTTTTTGCCGGATGGTGGTGCTGCGCCAGTGGAGGTCCGGCGAGGCTCCGTCGGACGGCGCGGGTGAGGGGAGATCGTGGGTGCGGCAGGGGGCGCCAGCTGGGCAGAGGGCGGATCTGGTGAAGGGGGGGGGGGGGTGTTCGTCGGATCGGGCAGGGGCGGCGGCCAGCTGGGAGGGTGAAGGCGCGGCGGCCGGCTGGGAGGGCGACGGCGCGGCGGCCGGCTGGTAGGGCGACAGCGCGGCGGCCGGCTGGCGATGGGGCGAGCGGGAGAGGGCCGTGACGGGGTTAGGGTTAGAGGGGAAGGGGGGGGGGAGCCGCGACGAGGAGGGGGGTAGCAGGGGAATCCGACGGGAGAGGGAAAAAACGGAGGGAGGAGAGAAAAGAAGGGGGGAAAGAAAGAAAGAAAAAATAAAATAAAAATAAAATAAAATAAAAAGCAATTAAAACAAAATAAAATAAAAAGGAAATAAAAACCTAAATTCAGTATTATTAATAATAATAAAAACACCTCAAATTATAATATATTTATTTCTATCATTAAAACAAACTATAAATCCTTATTAGTTTTATTATTATTGTTGTTATTATTATTATTATTATTATTATTATTATTAAGAGTAATATTAATGACGACGCAAGACAAATTATATTCTTAACACCATTAATATTATTGTTTTATTATACTGATCCATTTCATTTAATTAATTAACCATCAAGCAGGGCGTGCGGTGAAACAGGCGGGGCCGCGCGGTGACCCAGGTGAGGCCGCGCAGCTTCGGTCGCGTTGCGCTGGACGCAAACAAGACCAAAACATAAAGAACTCGAAATCTTAAGTCAGGTTTTGACCCGAACTACCCGACGCAAATAAAATTAATAAAATAAATAAAATTTTGAAATAGTGGGTGCGACAGTCATCAAGTAGTGAATTAAATATTATTTTTAACAATTTTCATTCACTCTTATAAAATCATTATATTTTTTTACTTCAATATATTAATCATTACATTTCAGAATTTATATTTATCTTAAATTATTAATTTTGGGGATAAATTTAATTCATATTTTCACAATAATTTTTTTTTTGTATCTCAATTTCATTAAGCATATTTATATTTGTTATTTTTATGTCGGTATATTTATCAATTATTTGAATTTCGTCATTCCATAATTCATCATTTTATTTAATAAATTGTATAACATTTGAATTTAGAGAATTAGAATCATAAAATGAAGAATAATAATATTCATCATCAGAAATATTATGGAAATATATATTTTCTGGATTAATTGACTTATTAAATAGTGAATCATTAACCTCATACTTTATACACATTATGAAACTATTTCTGGTTTCCCTTTCACTTCATGAACCACTACATGAGTGATAACTGCTTGAGTAGTGAAAAGCATTAAAGAAATATGGTTTTTGTTTTAATCGATTATCTTTTTATTTATATGTATGTTTGAGATTAGGGCAGTTATTTATTAATTTCCCTTTATTCTTGCACTGATAAAAAATTAAATTTGAATCATCATCATTATTGTTTGAATTACAATTCTTGTTTTCTTTTCTAAAGATCCCCTTGAACTACTTCTTACCAGTTTCATTTTTGAGGAATATTAAAAACATTTTACTAAAATGATCCATATACTTGTCAGCATCATGGAAGTCATATTCTATGAAGTTATAGCAATCAATTTCATTAAATTTATATAAAATAACACTTCATTTTGTTTTCCACATCATTTATATTTTCCAAAACATATCCAAGATAACTCGTGAAATTTTTTATAATTTCTTTCTAATTCGACTTCTTGTTCACTGATTCATCATCGACCATCACAATGTACTATTATCATAATCATATAATTCTTATATTGGTTCTCTTGAGATTGATATTATCATAGAGAGCCACTGGATGTATTCTCCAAATATTTTGGACATTATTAGGTGGTAAAACATGTATATATACAATTCATCTTATATTATAGTAAAAAATATTCCCAAATTTACTAATTCAATATATAATATAACATTTCATTACCTAAATGTATTTCTGGATTAACATAAGAAAACTCATATTCTTTTTCTATTGGGTTCCAATGATCCCCACATAATTTCTTTAAGTAGGACTACATTATTTCTTTCCAGTACAAGTCAAGACTCCCATTGATAAATGGGGTTTTTTAATCCAGAAAAATTATAATTTATAACTTCTATATTAAAATAATCCTTTTATATTATTCCATATATTCTTGATTCGTGGATATCCGTTCAGCCGCAATGTAAAAATAAACAACAAAAAGAATATCCTAAGGGATTATAACAAAAAATGGTGCGTACTAATATGAAACCATAATCTTATATGAAACAGTCAGTAGCCATTTTGAACCAAAATTTTAATGTTGTAAGAACATTTTAATGAATCTACCTTTTTCAAAAAACCTAGAGGTACGTCCATATATTTTCTCAAGAGATTAAACACATTCTATTACTACACATTTGACCGGCAGTCAAAACAAAAACATCATTTTGGTGATTTAATTACTAGAAAAGATGAGTGATTATTTTCATTGTAAAAAGAATAAACCATACAAGAAATGATTAAAAATCTAATGAAGAATGAATGTAAAATCAATAAAAAAATTAATGAATCCATAAGATGATCAAATGATCATTAATATTATGAAGCTCAAAAATAGTGGATCACATCAATAGATGTAGTTCAAATTATAAAGTTATTTTGGGATCCAAATCAAGTAATAGAATTCGTAGATGTTTATTGATAATATTTGAGGGATGAAATATTTTTTACATTGTTATAGGACATATTATTTTTATTATAACATTTATATACAATAATTTAGATCTCAATTAAATTTATAAAAACTCATTAAAATGGTGATCTTTTATAGAATCAATACATCCAATAGCTTCATTCCACTTGTATGTGTATAAAAAATACATAATGTTACCATTACCATTTATTATAAAATTAATTTTTATAAATAAAAATATTTCACACAATTTATTTATATATGATATTTCATAATATAACATTGAAAACGTATACAAATCAGATTTTATATATTTTACATTTTAAAAATATAAAATACCATGAATAAGCATTTCATTATTTATAATTTTTTGAACTATTTTTTGAAGGAAATACTAGGAGGTAGATTTATTACCACTTTTCATTAGAATATTGATTAACTATGGGTGTTAAGAGGTAGAGTCATTTATCATTCATACATTATCTGAAATTTTTTCTTGTAATAGAGGATCTAATATCATCATCTAATGGATGATTGGTCAACCATTGGTGCATGATGCTGCCATTGAAGTTCAGGCGACCCCCACAGGGAAAGAATCCCAAAATAGCCTTTGTGAATGGGTAAATTTCCCATGGTACACGAACAAAGCACTGCCACACCAATATAAAGAGGGATTTACCGGTGGAGGTAAATTTACTAGTGGAAGAGATATCTACCGGTGGATGACGATCTACCAATGAATTATGGATTAAATGTTTCATGGAGGATTATAGAGATAATATCATAAATAGTGAATTAGTGTTGTGCGTTGATATTAAAAATTATAAAGTGATCAACATACAATTTGATGTTGATTTATTTGTCATTGTCCAATAGTAGACCATTGATATGTTCTTCTATTGAACATATCTAATAGTGAAGACCAATAGTAGATAGATATACTATTATAGATTATGAAGAATCAAAAAGGAGAGATCCTTGTACTATCGTTATCTACTATTAGAAGATCTAACATCACATTATGGAAGGTATCAACCATTGGAATCTGATCTAATAGTGAAGAATGATCTTATAATGGTGAAATGTTCGATGTAATAATTAATTTCTTGTATTGTTTAAAAAGACTTCATTTCATCACTACTATGATTCCTAATTAATATATTCTTTTTATGGACCTTGATAGGCCAAATAATCATAAAATAACCACAATTACTAAAAAAACAGAGTATGAATAGACATGGGGTCCTCGACATTATCCATTCAAGGATTGACCCATAACTCAATAGAATAGGCTATCATTGGAAGGAGGTGTAAAAATATGAATATGACGGATTGAAAAAATAGCGGAGAATGAAATAATACAATAGAATACAAGGATCCCATTTTATTTAAAATTTTTGAACAATGGTATCAGTTCTTGCATCCCACACAGAATACATAGACGTTCTTTCGTCTAAAAAATATACTAGATGCTCTATCCCATTTTTGAGTAGTCATCATGGTTGAAGAACCCACATTCCACACACCTATACATGGTCCATGACCTAGCAGGCTCCAATACTAACATATGGTCCTACTATGAATAACCCCTTGGACCCAATAACATAGACTAGTAATGGTAATTTAGACCAAATTATTTTCCATCATAGGTTCATTCATGAACTCCAGTGAAATGGATATCATTGAAATGATAAAGATGAATGTTAATATGAAGTCAAAAATTAATGGTGTAGAATGAATTGATCTGATAGAACATAATGCACTTGAGGTATTTAAAATGGATGAACAATGATATCAATTCAATCATACCATATATGATACACATATTATATCTACTGCAGTATAACATATAATCCACTTCATACAACATTCGAGTTTTCATCCAGAAATCATAACATGCACCATATTCAACATCACATGGGCCATGTCTTAATTGGTTTCTTTTCCATCCTATGTTTCTATTGGGTGTCTTATATAGGCATTATACCAAGCAATTTCTTCACATAGAATGTATTATGAATAACCTATCTTACATGACATCCAATGTGCATACATCAATGTGTGGACTGCTAAAATGGTAGATCACTGATCCACTATATGTGGTAGAAGGTTTGGCCAAATGGTCTTTCATTGATTGATTAAACTCTCTAATAAATATGATTAAAATTTATTAACAAACATAAAGACAAAAAAAATTTAAAAAAATTTTATAAAAAAACATCCCAAATATTAAAAAAATTTATTGTCAATAAAAGTAATAATTGTGTCAAAAAAATATTATATGCTGAAAAAAATGAATTTAATAAAATATGATGAAATTGTAATTTATTAAAACATAGATAACTAGTAATGTATATGGAAACCAATTCAAAATACAAATAATATATAACATTTTAAAATTTTAAAAAATCATTTATTATGACCTCGAAAACATTACAAAAAATCCATTAAATTTTCAAATACATTTCCCCCATTTTTAAAATTCATAAAAAAACTACATTAAAATAAATTCATTAAAAATAGTCTCATATTTATGTAAAAATAACTTCCTAAATGTTCTAGGGAAGTAAATTCATATATTTTAAATATGTAGATACATTATTCATGTAATTAAACGATGAAAAAATATTAATTTCTTACCAATGTATTTTAAAAAATGAACTAATTATCATTAATCAGAGTGAATGTTAAATATTTAAAAAAAATACATGTAAATATATATGTGAAAAGCACTAAAATATTTTATTTAAAAATTATTTTTACTAAACATAATTTTTATGTTTAACGAATTCTAAATTAAATCATCATTATATCATCTTTAACTTATTCTAATGTTTTATAGATAATGTTAGAAATCTATTTCTCAGTTGGAAGAAAATCTGAAAAAATATATCCATTACTTAAATGATCCCATATAAAAAGAAGTCTAGAATATTTATGTTTTTTTCATAGAGTTGATGTTAGTTTTGAGGAAATCAAATAGAACATAATTTATCATAAAATTGTGGAATTTTATCATGGATAATATTAAAATCAAATAATGTTTTCCAAATCTATATACCATGTGAAAAAAACTAGTAATGTAATATATCATTCATCTTCTATGGATAAATCTAGCGATTATGGTTTATTGGAACTACTCAAATCTTTTACATAGAAAATGTTACATACATGTTGTGATTATCCAATCACGTCTACATCCTCCAATATCATGATTAGTGTAATATAGTAAATGAAATCTATTTTCATTAGAATAGAATAATCCATTTCAAACATTACCCCTGACATATCTAATTTTCCTTTTATCGTCTTTAAGAAGTCCTTATTAAGGGTTGAACAAAAATATATCACACAAATAGACTGAGAAAATTTTGTGTGGTGTAGATTTGATAAGATATAATAAAACATATATCATAACTTCATAAATTTTAATTTGAACTGACATTCAAGGGTCATGTATGTAAAATTTCGAATTGTTACTCATTCGTGTTTTAATATTCTTACTAGAATCGTGTCCAAATATTTTTACAGTATCTTTTGGGTATTTATCATGATTTAAAAAATACAATATTTCATTCGAATGTTTTTCATTCTCTCATTAACCTCAATTAAAATTCACTTGTCATATCCATTGATTAATAATTACACAATGAGTCATTATTTGAATAAAATATTATATAATAAACATATATTTATTGCATTATTATATCCTTTTAAAATATTAATACTAATAAGGTTGTATTGAAAAATCCATATGAATATAATTTTGTTAAAAAAATTGGATTATTATTTTATACGAAGATCTATAATCTTTCTTGAGACCAATTACAGTATTATTTTTTTAAACACAATATATGGACACATATAATTTTCAACTCTAGGTTATTTTCTAACATAATCATATTTCAAAACTATTCCATTTAAAAAGTTACATTTTAACAAACATTTGAAATAATTTGATTTTTTGAAAACAAGCATAGGCTAATAGAATTATAATTTCTTCCTTCCTACAATCATAGGAAAAATAATATTCAATGTAAATTCCGTCTTTCTGGGAATATCCTAGAGTTAATATTATTTCTTTATTTTTAATTATGTTATCATCTACATTATCATTATTTTGAAATATTTTTTTAAATAGTTCTTAGGGTTTATACTCATGAATTTCATCTAAATCCAACATGTTATTCATTTCAAATTGATTTACCTCTTAAAGCATTGAATTAATCCAATTTTTATAAATTAAATCATTTTCAATATTAACAAGAAAAAAATCACCATCAACATATGAGCTTTAATAGAAATGAAAAATACATTATCTTGTGGGCACACCTGATTCAACATCACTAATTACATTAGAAAATTAGATGATATATAAGATATTTCCATTCCATATAAAATATTGAGAAGATATATCCTTCCCAATGATTTATTAACATTAGCATGATCATTATCTACACTGAAATTGAATTCACTTAATTCTTCATCATCTTGGTGTTAGAAATATTTTCATTATGGTTAACATGAAAAGACTCTTTAAGAAAATAATGCTCTAATATTTTAAACATAATATTTTATGTTATAATTGGAATATACTAAAAATATCTATTCATCACATTTAGATTCATATTTTTTAAAATTTATTTTATTATTTATGATATTGAATTTAAAACCTAATTTCATTAAATATAATGATTTTATGTTTAGGCCATTTAAATTGTTCATAATGTGAATTTTTTTTAAAATGTCTAATAAAAACCTGATCATAAACCTGGAAAGTTATATTAATATAATATTTTCACATTAATTTATGTTCACTACATTCCACTTGCACTGTCCAAGTCGTTTCAAAAAAAGAACTCTTCATTCTTTCTACCACACCATTATTTATGGTACAAGAGAGGCTGAAAATAGTATTTAATAAAATTTTCTTCATAAAATATGTTAACATATTAAATTAAAAAAGTCACCAACTACATCAATTATGATGGATTAGATGTATAGATTCTGGAAATATTCAAATAATTTTCAAAAGGGTCCAAATTTGGATAAAGATTTAAATTTATGAGGTAATAAATATATCCATAAAAGACTATAATAAACTTGTGTAATTACAAATAAATAATTTATAACATTAAAAATAACTTGATATACTAGTCCAAACAGTTTATGGTGTGTTAGATGAAAATGTATTACACTACTTGCACTATTTATAAATTTAAATCATTCTTTGTTCAAAATAGATTATAAACAGAAATAAAAAATAACATACATTAAAATTTGTAACTTGGGAAATTCCATAACCAGTTCATGATTTAGTAGTTTTTTAAAAAGTATAATTATTCCATCCCAAAGCCTCATATTCCCGATAATATCATATAAATATATTTTTTTAACAATTATCATTTTTGTATTGTTTGATCTAAAAAATCAATTGTCTAAAAAATATTTTTTTAGTTGTGTAAAATAACAGATATTTACCTTTTAGAATGCTAAACATATCATTTTCAAAAAATGAATTAGATATATTATCATGTAGTTGTTATAAACATATCATATTACATTTTTAGCCTTCTAAAAATAACCTTTAAAATACTTTTTTAGAAAATAATTAAATACCAATACAATTAATATTTTATTTGAGTAGTATACTAATGTTTCTAGGCCTCCAATACAAGTATTAAAAGATATTAAATTTCAAATTCATCATTTCATGTTCCTATAACACCAACAATATATATTCTATGTGCATTGATACTTCAATGGTAGACATCCTATAATTAATCATTCAAACTACCTATTTTGGTATTGACGAATTCTAGTGTTTAATTAGTTAGTATAAGATACGTTATAAAAAATAAAATCAATTAATATAACTATTTACAATATATATTGATAAAATATATTTAGTAATAATGGTTTATATAGGAATAAATTATTGATTTTACATTAATGAACATTCATTGGAGTAATTATCATTTATTCTACATTTAAAATTTTTCAAACGGAGAATACTACATTTTGAGCATTTAACAAATGTGACCTCATTTAGAATAGGTTTTAAGAAATTATAAGAAAAAATTATTCTTTTAATATTCAATTTCCTAATAAATTTCCTCTTTTGACATTTATATTTACCATAAAAAATGTATAAACATTTATATTGACATGTGAAACGTCCTTTTACAAAACTATATATTTTTTGTAATAATATCTTTTTATCTATGAACAATTTCATTTGAACTAGACGATGTATTTCTTATATTTTTATCCTATCTATTGTGAAATTAAAAATTAATTTGGACATTTATAAATTCATCAGGAAAATAATTAAATATTGTTTTATTGTAATTATCATTCACTATTATAAAATCATTATATTTTATACTTTCATTTATTAATCATTACATTTTAGAATTTATATTTATCGTAAATTCTTAATTTTGGGGATCAATTTAATTCATATTTTCAAAATCATTTTTTTGTATCTCAATTTCATTAAACATATTTATATTCGTTATTTTTATGTCGGTATATTTTTCAATTATTCTAATTTTTCATTCCATAATTCATCATTTTATTTAATAAATTTTAAAACATTTGAATTTAAGGAATTAGAATCAGAACATGAAGAATAATAATTTTCATCATCTTAAATATTATTGAAATATACATTTTCTAGATTAATTAACTTATTAAATAGTGAATCATTAACCTCATACTTAATACACATTATGTAATTATTTAATGTTTTCTTTTCGCTTCATGAACCACTACATGAGTAAGAAATGTTTGAGTAGTTAAAACAATTAAAGAAGTATTGTTTTTTTCATCGATTATCTTTTTATTTATATGTATGTTTGAGATAAGGGTAGTTATTTCTTAATTTCCCTTTCTTCCTTCACTGATAAATATTAAATTTGAAACATCATCATTATTGTTATAATTATAATTCTTATTTCCTTTTCTGAACATCCCCTTGAACTACTTTTTACCAGTTTAATTTTTGAGGAATTTAAAAAACATTTTACTAAATTGATCCATCTCCTTGTCACCTTCATGTAGGTCATATTCTATGAAATTATAGCAATCAATGTCATGACATTTAAATAAAATACCACTTCATTTTGTTTACTCCTCATCAATTATGTTTTTATCTGTACTTCATAGTGTATTAGAGAGAATATTAGATATCCATGTTATACTCTTTGAAATTATTACTATGAGTGATGGCCAACTTCATTGAATTTCATATTATTTGAAGAGGGATATGCACATTTTCCACATCAGTTATATTTTCCAAAACATATCCAAGAAAACTCGTGAAATTTTTAATAATTTTATTCTGATTTGACTTCTTGTTCACTGATTCATCATCGACCATCACAATATACTATTATCATACTCTTATAATTCATATGTTGGTTCTCTTGAGCGTGATAGTCTCATAGTGAGTCAGTTGATGTATTCTCCATATATTTTGGACTTTATTAGATTATAAAACATGTATATATAAAATTCATCTTATATTATATTAAAAAATATTACCAAATTTATTAATTAAATATATAATATAACATTTCATTGCCTAAAAGTGTTTCTGGATCCATAGTAGATAGCTTATATTCTTTCTCTATGGGGTTCCAATGATCCCCACATAATTTCTTCATGTAGCCCTACATTATTTTGTTCTAGTACACATGAGGACTCCCATTGATAAATGGGGTTTTTTAATCCAACATAATTGTTATTTATACCTTGTATATTAAAATAATCCTTTTATATTATTCCATATATTGTTGATTCTTGGATATTGGTTCAACAGAAATGTAAAAATAAAAAACAAAAAGAATATCCTAATGGATTATAACAAAAAATGGTTCTTACTAATATGATACCATCATCTTATAGGAATAAGCCGGTAGCCATTATGAACCAACATTTTAATGGTGTAAGAACATATTAAAGAATATAACTTTTCAAAAATACCTAGAGGTACGTCTATATATAGATTTCAATATATTAAACATATTCTATTACTACACAATTGACATGTTGTAAAAACAAAAACATTCTTTCAGTGATTTAATAACTAGAAAAGATGAGTGCATATTTTCATTATAAAAAAAATAAAACATACAATAAATGAAATAAAATATAATTAAAAATGAATGTAAAATAAATAAAAATAGATTAATGAATCAATAAGATGATCAAATGATCATTAATATTATGAAGCACAAAAATAGTGGATCACATCAATAGATGTAGTTAAAATTATAATGTTATATTGGGATCCAAATCAAGTAATAGAATTCGTAGACGTTTATAGATAATATGCGAGAGAAGAAATATTTTTTACATTGTTATAGGACAAATTATTTTTATTGTAACATTTATATACAATAATTCATATATCAATTGAATTAATCACAACTCATTAAAACATTGATATTTTATAGAATCAATACATACAATATCTTCATTCCACTTGTTTGTGTATAAAATATACCTAATGTTACCATTAACATTTATTGTAAAATTTAGTTTTATAAATAACAATATTTCACATGATTTATTTAGAGATGATATTTTATAATATAACATCGAAAAAGATTACAAAATAGAATTTATATAGTTTACATTTTAAAAAAATAAAATACCATGAATAATCTTTCATTTTTTAGAATTATTTGAACTATTTTTTGAAGGAAATACTAGGAGGTAGATTGATTTACCATATTTCATTAGAATATTGATTAACTTTTGGTGTCATGTGGTAGAGACATCTACCATTCATACATCATCTAAATTTTTTCTTGTAATATAGGATCTAATATCAACATGTAATGGATTATTGATCAACCATTGGTGCATGATGATTCCCTTGAAGTTCACGCTACCCCACAGTGAAAAAATCCCACAATAGCCTTTTTGAATGGGTAAATTTACCATGGAACATGAAGACAACACTAACACAATAATGTAAAGATGGATTTAACAGTGGAGGTAAATTTACTAGTGGATGAGTTATCTACCGGTTGATGATGATATACCAATGAATTATGGATTAAATATTTCATGGAGGAGTAGAGAGATAATATCATAAATAATAAATTAGTGTGGTGTGTTGATATTTAAAATTATAAGGAGATCAACATAAAGTTTGAATTTGATTTATTTGTTGTTGTCTAATAGTAGACCTTTGATATGGTCTTCTATTGAACATTGCTATTTATGATGGCCAACAGTAGATAGATCTACTATTATAGATTATGAAGAAAGAAAAAGGAGAGATCATTGTACTATCGTTATATACTATAAGAAGATCTAACATCCCATTATAGATGATATCAACCATTAGAATCTGATATAATAGTGAATAATAATCTTCTAATGGTTAAACAGTCTATTTAATAAATAATTTCTAGTATTGTTTAAGAAGAGGTCATTTCATCACTACTATGATTCCTAACAAATATATTATTTATATGGACCTTTATAGAAAAAATAAACAAAAAATAACCACAATTACTAAAAAAAACATAATATGAATAAACATGGGGTCCTCGACATTATATATCCGAGGATTGACCAAGAACTCTATAGAATAGGCTATCAATGGATGGAGGTGTAAAAATATGAATATGATGGATTGAAAAAATAACAGACAATTAAATAATACAATAGAATATAATGATAACATTTTATTTAAAATTGATGAACAATGGTATCAGTTCTGGCATCCCAAAATGAATATATAGATGCTCTTTCCTCCAGCAAAATATAAAAGATTCACTATTCCTCATTTGAGTATTCATCATGGCTGAAGAACCCACATTCCACACACCTAAACATGGTCCATGTACTAGCAGGCTCCAAGAATAACATATGGTTCTACTATGAATTCCTTATGGTCCATACACATAGGCCCATTCACAAATAGCATTATCTATGCATGTCCCTTATTAAAATCCTTCTTTTGTGATGTCTTCCAAGGGCGAACCACCCAATGAAATGTTGATTGGACCACTATGTCATGTAGAATGGATGGCCAATGGAAAATTAAAGTATGGATTACAATTTCTCATAAATCCTAAATTAATTTTTATAGACATAATGAAAATAACTATATTAAGAAATTTCCACAAACAATAAAAATTTCAAATAGTATAGTACATTAATTTTTAATAATAATAAAAAATATAAAATAAAATATTATATGTTATAAAAAAATTATATTTAATTAAATGTTAATAGACAACATTTTATCAGAGAAGGGAAAATATTAAATGTATTTTGTGCCCAATTTCATATACAAACAATATATTTCCTAATATTGAAAAAAAATCTTCTTAAAAAAAACACAAAACCCACATCCTTAAAAATCCCTCAACACACAACCCCCAAAATTCCTATACCATCATCCCCAAAAAAACCTAAACCATCATCCCTAAAAAACCATGAACCCTATTTCCAATTAGAACAAAAACAATAATCCATAGAAATCCATAGAAACATAGCCCTAAAAAAATAGACCCTCATTCCAAAAATAAAATAGAGCCTCAATACAAAAATACCTAGACACTCATATAGTAAAAATCCTACAATCATAGACAGAAAAACTACATGGACCCCATTTACTAAAAAACACAACCCCTCGGTTCCAAAATAATCAAGACCCTCAACTTAAAAAACCCCTAGATCACGTGACCCAAAAAACCCAAGAACCTATACCATATTAAAAAAGTAGTCCATCTGCTCAAAAAATATCTGGACCCTTAGGTCCAACAAAATATAGGTCATCAGACATAAAATATAATTCTCCCTCAATAATGAAACACACTAGTTCTTGTGAAAAAAAATATACCATAATCCCCAAAAAATAGAAGACCATCATTGATAAAAAAACATATAATATCAACACCAAAATACCCCTAGGCCCTTAGAACTATGCAACCCAATTCATTCATCACCAAAAGACTGCACCCCTCATGAATGAAAATATTGTATACCTCAACACAAAAACACAATACCCTCATAAATAAAACCCTCCACCCTCTACCATAAAACCCCTAGACCCTCAACCACAAAAAAAACCCTAGAAAAAATTGCTTAAAAAATTAAACCTCACCCCCAAAAAACCATGTAACCTCAACATAAAAAAATGATTTTCCCAAACCCCTTGAGAAACCTTGACTCGTATTGCCAAAAAATCATAAATCATCATCATTATAAAACCATAGACCCTCATCCCCCAAAAACTATAGGCCATCATCTCTTAAAATCCCTAGAACAACTACCCCACACATTTCAAGAATCTCACCCCTAAAAAACCCAAGACCCTTATCCCCAAAAAACACAATAACTATAGCTCAAAAAATAAAAAATCCCTCATCCTCAAAAAACAAAAGACCCACATCCCCAATGAACCCTACACTGTCAGCCCCAAAAAAACAATGACTATCATCCCATAAAATCCTTGTCCCCCTAGCTAAATTAAAACCTAAACTCTCATTCCAAATGAATAATATACCCTCATCATTTAAAAACACTAATCCCTCATATAAAAAAAATACCCAGACCATTATCCCCAAAAATCAAAGACCCTTAGACAAAAAAACATTTCCGCCATCCCAAAAAATCATCGAAATACAACAGAAAAATACCTTTGAACCTCATGCCCAAAGGAAATCATCCATCATGCCCAAAAAATCATATTCCCTTAACACTAAAAATCCCTAGTCCCCAAAAAAAAGGAACATTATCTACAAAAAATATTCTTGTTTCTCACCCCCAAAATAAAAATGACCCACTTCCCCTTATAAACCTTTGAAAATTACCATACCCGAAATACAATTAATCACATTACATTCCTATATTCCAAGGAGTTAGATTTTCTAATTCGGTATTCCATATCCATGAATATTCATTTATATAAGATTTTATTACACAAAAAATCCTTTCACCAGAACCCAGATTATTAGATGAAATTAATTTATAAAAAGTTTTTAATATATTGATTTTCATGACGGTTGGTGCCATTAAGGTCATATTTTTATCCCAGGATCAATGTTTTTAATTCCCATTAAATTTAAATAGTTTCATCATATATTCCATTATAATTTATGAAAAATATTTGAATTGTAAAATTTAAATAATGCACATAATCTCATTAGAAAAATTCATGAATTTTAAGAATCATTTCATTTCATAAATCCCATCATGAAAATAATTTGGATACTTACTCCACTCAAATTATTTAATTTAAATCTATAATCCTCATTAAATATATATTTTTCTATTTTTCATCAAAAATGCACTTCAAAATTTACGGACTCTTCCCCCTTTTATTGATATTAAATTAATGGTGATAATTTGTGCCTAATATGTGGTGATTGATGTTGGGCACTGCTACACTGTATGTGAATAATGATGGTGTGCTCTCAAATGTTGAAAATGTTACTCAATAATTTGACTATTTTATAATTATTTATATTTTTTTGATTCTTCCCATAGAGAAAAAGGATTCTATTACACCAACTTAATGATACATGGTGGAGATGTTTTTATTCTATATATGAAATAGAATAACATGGAAGAACCTAACTGCTAGAACGAAAACTCTAATACCAAACTAAAGCATCTATGGAAGGAAGAAATGAGTAAGTGAATATAAAAATTCAAAATGTATATAATTTTATATAGGTTAGAGGTAACACCACCCATCACGTTTTACCATATATTAATTACTATGTCACCAATAATGGTGATTCACTACGATTTTTTTTGTAAATGGATGAGGCCAACAAAAGAAATATTCACATAAAGCATAAAAATTCCTTACAGTCAAGTATTTACATTAATAAGGAGTGAAACAAAATTTTAATGAATAAATAAAGCGATTGTAACAACCAAAATAAAATTACAAGTCATGGGGTAACTCAATGTCCATATAAAAATTACGAAAACAACATTCCCATAATAATTAATGATGCCACTAACTAAATAAGTGATATTCGTTCTCAATAATGATTTTTTCAATATTCTATCTACTCTATTTCGTGAATATATGAATTTATATTATTATCCATGTGGATATTTTATTTTAGGCCCCAAATACATGTGTTTTGACCCACCATTATGTTGGATTCCATACAATGATGGTAGTTCCAATTAAACTAACAAACATGATTTTTTTTCAAGCACCAAAGTATTCTCAATGGTATTAATTAGTTCCATTTAATCCTTAGGGGAAAAAATACATACTCCCTTAATATAATAAATACTCATCCCAATATAACCATAAACCATATATCCCTATAAATAGATACCCCTGGCCAAATAAACTGAAATCCTTATCCCCAATAACCATAAATTATCAACACAAAAAAAACACTGATCCCTCATATAGAAAAAATCATAAACTCTTATTCCCATTAATACATATATCCTTAGCCAATAAAAATTGTAAAACAAAAACACCATAAAACACTAAACATTCATATCCAAAAAATCCTAAACCCATAAATGTAAAAAAAAAACCCACAACGAAAAAACCGTAAAAACTAATACGTAGAAAACAATAATATTTTACCCCAAAATATCACAGAATACATACATAAAAAACATCATAAACCCTTAGTTCAAAAACCGCTAATATAGTTTCCACAAAAATTTCCTAAACACTTTTCCCCAAAAATATCCATCACCTCAGTCCAAAAATTCATAAACACTTAGCCCTATGAAAACACTAAAACAATTCCCCCAAAAACAATCCACGCTACCCCAAAAAACAGTAATCCCCCAAACCTTATACATCATCTGAAAAATTAACTAAAACCTATGCAATAGAAAAACTCTAAACCCACTTCCCCTAAATGACCATAAACCAGATTTTCCCAAAAAACCTAAACCCTCACTGTAAAAACCCCAAATGTGAAACCCTAAATAAAACCATGCATCCTCATACACAAAAACCCTAAACCATAAGCACAAAAAAACATAAAAACATATGCCCAACATTCATAATTCCCCTATTCCAAATCACCCTAGTAACCCTGAACTAGAAACCCCCGAAATTCTTATCATAAAAAAATTATACCCCCCACCCCAAAAAATCCATGAACATTCATCCCCAAAAATCCTATCCCTCATTATCAAAAAATACTAAATAGTCATCCCTAAAAATGATTAAACTATCATAAAAAATAACATTAATTCCTAATACCCTATTCCACAATATCAATATCCCCATAAAACACTAAAACATCATCCCCAAAAATGGGGGTTCAAAACCCATTGGGGGTAGCATACTATAGCAGTACTATAGTAGCATCGCCACTATTCATCAGCTAGTACTGTAGAGGCAGTAGGGCACTATAGTGGCGGCGGTACTATTTGGTACTGTAGTAGGCGGGTTACTATTCATAGAATGTGAATTGGTAAAAAATTTTGGGCCTACGGGCTATGTAATGGGAACACTACTAGAAATTGGGGCTATAGCCACGGACCTATAGCCACGGTTTTATAGGTCCGTGGCTATAGCCCTTATTAGGCCACGGTTAAATTTTTTTCAGTGGCTAAGGGCTAGTTTGGTAGGGATGATAGAGAGAGAAAAGAAATGATATTAAGAGGAGAAATTGGTTTCTCAGGTTTGGAGAGATAATTTTAAGAGGAGAGAAATGATAAGGGGAGAAATAGAGAGAAATAGATTTCTCTCCTGCTATTGTTTTTAAATCACCACAAAATTGGGATGATTTGGAGAGAAATAATGGTGGAGGGTTGTTAAAATTTTAAAATTCCAATTTTATCCCTATTTTCTACATGTATCACAATATAATTTCTTTTCTTTTCTTTTAAAAAGATTCACCAAACAAGATGGAGAAAAATCCAAATCATTTCTTTTCTTTTACTAAGTTATTGGTCCAAACGCAAGGAGAGAAATCACAATCATTTCTTTTCTTTTCTTTTCTTTTAAAAAATATCAAATCATTTCTTTTCTTTTACTAAAATCTCACCAAACACAGTGTAAATGTGTTTCATCCTTTTATTCTCCCGATCTTTTATCGGGCTCCTCCTCCTCCCCGATCCACATCCCTCCTCCCCAATGGAATCTCCTCCTCGCCGCACCCTCCTCGTCGCGCCCTCCTCGTCGCGCCCTCCTCGTGGCCGCCCCCTCCTCGCTGCGCCCTCCTCGTGGCCGCGCCCTCCTCATCGCCGCGCCCTCCTCGCCCCTCCTCCCCGACGCCTCCTCGCCGCGCGTCCCCCCTCCCCGGACGCACTCCTACGAAACCCTCCCCGACTCACTCCCCTCCCCGGACGTACTCCCCTCCCCGGACGACCGCGCCTCCCCCTCCCCGGAAAACAGCGCCTCCCCCGACTCCGACGGACTCCCCTCCAAGTCTAAATCGCGATGGGGGTTTGAGTGAGGTATTCTGCTCCAAATTCCTTCCTCTGAGTTGTTTCTTGACTGGTAGATGTTCAACTCTCTTTGAATCTATTGATTTGGCTTAAAAATACCAGTTCATCATCGATTTAAATATCTCTATTTAACAGTTTCTATTCAATGTTCATATTTAATTGAATTCTACAAGATTGTCTTTGTGTTGAATGCTAGTTTTAAGTCAAATATGATTTTTTTCGAACATCTGGTTCGGCGTTGCATCATTTTAATTTCTTTGCCACTGTTTTGTTTTATTAATTCAACATCAACCAAATTTTTCATCCTGTTTTAATGAAAAATATAAATTCAATTATGTATGTATTTAATTACCTTCTGAATTATGTTTTATACTTGCAGGTATTGAATTCTGAATTCAATTCTAAATTTTTTATGTATTTACTTGAAGATATGACTTATGTGTTGTAATTGGAGGTATGTATACAATTCTGAATTTTAAATTCAATTCTGAAATCTATATGTATTTACTAGAAGATATGTATTATTTGTTATAATACTTGCAGGCATGTATTCAATTCTGAATTCCGAATTCAATTCTGAATTTTGTATGTATTTACTTATAGGTATGAATTATGTGTTATAATACTTTCATGTATGAATTTAATTCTGAATTCTGTATGTATTTACTTGTAGGTATGTATTCAATTCTGTATGTATTCTGAATTCATGTATGTATTTAATTCTCTATGTATTTTTAATTGAGGGAGGAATGGAGTCTCTAATTGCAGGTATGTATTTACTTGTAGGTATGTATTCTATATGTACAGAGTCTCTAGTTGCAAGTATGTATGTATTCTTTATGTATGGAGTCTCTAGTTGTAGGTATGCATTCTGTATGTATTCTGTATGTATTCTGAATTTAGGTATGTATATAATTCATATGTATTCTGTATGTATTCTCTAGTTGCAGGTATGTATTATGTATATATTCTAGTTGCAAGAATTGAGTCTCTAGTTTCATGTATGTATTCAATTCTATATGTATGGAGTCTCTAGTTGTAGGTATGTATGGATTCTCTAGTTGCAGGTATGTATTCGGTATGTATTTTGTATGTATTTAATTCTGTATTTAATTTTGTATGTATTTACTTGCGGGTATGTATTTAATTTTGTATGAATTCATCAAAAAAACCACTCGTTGGACAATAATAAGCAACTAGATGTGGTTTTTTCTTTCTAGACTGTAGTTTCTCCTATAGGGACCCTTATTCCCTCTATTGGAATGTGCTTTTTCGGTTGTAGGGGTGATAAAATCTTTATCATTGGCTTCTTTATTTACCTATACACACTAGTTGGCCTGAATTTCAAAGCATGGTAGTCTTCGCGACGTGCACGTGCAGACGACACGTCAATCAGAGATAATTAAAATGAGGTGTCAATGAAATTCAGAATGCCAAATTGACATTCAAAAAGTGTATTCACATCTAAATATTTCTTACCAACTATCATGCTGGATCATTTGAGTTATTTGTGAAAATCAATAATTAATCACTATGAGATTAATGGTTGTGCTGTTTGAATCTAGGTGAAGCTCTCAATATGTGGCAGGGACTTCAAGTTAACCCTTATTGCTAGGCGGTCACTTCATTTTACTGGCACCAGGTTGGATAGATACATGTTAGTTGTTTTATGTTTTTTATGAGTGCATTCCTACATGGTTTTGGGTTCTAAATACGACTTTATATAAGATCAAACACTGTGATTCTTTTGAAGATCAATTTTTTGTTATAACCCATCTTCTAGAATGTGAAATTTTTTCTTGCAGATGATCCCAATTATTCAGTGTTTGACATATTTTTCCTTTCTCTTGTCTGTTCTGTTTGATTTTTACACTAATCTTTCTATACATTTATTTATGTTCATCTAGATAATTAAAATGAGGTGTCAATGAAATGGTTCAAGCAGTTAATTATGTTGTGACAAAACAATTTTCTCCGCAGTATATATCTGAAGGCTGCCATTTATAAATAAGTTCTGTTGTCCAGAATCGGTGTTCAATTCAACTTTTCTAATCTCAGGAGTCATCATGAAGGAATATTGAACCTGATATTTTTTTTGGCATTTTCCCATGAATATGCTGCCTTTTAATTTTATGATCTGTTGCCATTTCTTATTGAAGTTTTGTTTTTTGTTTCCCAGTATTGTGGAAAGACCTTCGTTATAAATCAACAAGGCTGAATTTTGAAAATCTAGACCAGAGATATGGAAATCCTATAATCATACTAAATTTTATTAAGGTATGCCACCACGTGGTCCTCTAATTTATCTGGTTCCATACTTTAATAAGCTTGTTTTTCAATTATGATATTTGTTGTTAACATTCCCAGGAAAAGAGACCCATAGAATCCATTCTCCTTGTGGAGTTTGCAAATGCTATTGACATTATCAATAATTATTTATCCTCAGAGGATTGATTTATGTTCCTTCAATGGGATCTCAATTGAAAGTAGTGTTACTAGATTACAAAATTGAAAGTGGTGTTACTAGATTACAGAATTTTGAGTTAGGTTTCATTGTAAATTGAAAGTAGTGTCATTCTCAATAGTTTGTGGCCACTGTTTAGATAATCTTATTTTTAATTTTTATAATGTGATGTTATTTTTTGTTCTGGTTGTCATGGGTTGTTTTCTGTTGTTGTGGTCACTGTTTATCTTCCTGACAAGGTCATTGGTTATTTTCTTATTGTGGTTATTGGTTCTTTTGGTTATTTTTCTATTGTTGTAGTCACTGGTTATTTTTATATCATGAATTATGAAGGTTGTTGTGGTCACTGGTTATATCTTCTCATTGTGTTAATTTGTTTGATAATCTTCTAGTTTGTCACGTCATGCATTATTATTTTTATAACATATATTTAGAAAAAAACTCTTATGTGAAGGCTAATGTTTTGATGCTCAACAGGCTGCTTGTTCTGGTGGGGGTGTCTAAAGTATAGGGTGATGTCAGGTGTAGCTTCAAACCAAAATGGTGTTCCACTGCAATCGAAGGGATGGTGATGTTGTTCATGTTCGTATCCACTGAAGCATTTGATAGCTTGTGTGAAATGCTGGCGATTCCAGATATATAGTTGCTTTTGTGGTTGGTTCACATTGGGTGGGGCAACGAGCACCAAGTCAGGTCCACTACGTGCTGCTTCCTTACTTCTGCTGATCAGTGAGCATTTCAGGATTTTTTTGGTGGATTAGTGCTAATAATAGAGGTTAGTAGGGTACATTTTGTAGACTATCACTTGTTTTTGTCAATTGCATGGCTTGTCAAGATACCATCTTATGTTTTCTACTTTTTGATTTCAAGGATCATTTTTACTGTTATTAGGGTAGGGGTTCATGATGCCACATCCTAAGTAGTTATATATTTTAACATGAAGGATATCCCTCCATAAAAGGAAAAGACTTCCCACATGTCATTTTATTTCAAGAGAGAACATTTTTAAAACTAATCTTTGAGCCCAGGAGGCAAGGATCCTTCCTTTCCAACATAGTTTTGGATACAAAAACTATGTCAGAACAGTGTTTCACACTCCAATGAAGGAGCGTGCGAACCGCTCGGGGATTGTCACATCCCCGACAGTTCCATAAAACTATTTTCATTGGTTTAGGTGGGGTTGGGGTTCACCCACCTCCACCTCTGAAATTTCAGGAAAGATCTATCACCTGGTGGTTTCCATCTTTTAGGGGGTTCTCAGCAACCTGAGCACTTCACTATTCCGTTTGCGTACATTGGAATCTAAAATGAGATTGTCCTCACCTCGTTTTCCTCTAGCACCTCGTCTCTAAGTCCTATGTTTGCCCACATTTGTCTATGTTAATACCTGCATATTTACTCCAGCCTCCTGAAATCGGACGACATCAAAGGATGAATGAATTGTGATGTGGTCGAGCAGACGGCACTTCAATCGGACGTGTCGTGTGCCCGCGGTGACCGAGAACGCAGTTCTGGTGTCATAAACGGCCGAAACGGGCGTCTAACGGTCAAACTCCTAGCGGACGACATCGGATTGCCCTGAAATCACAGGACAACAATACCATTATTATTCGCGACATGCACGCGCAGACGGCACGTCAATCGGACGTGCGTTCTGCACGGGAGGGCTCATTATGCGTTCTTTAAGCGTTGCGCGCGCTTGAGAAACGCGCGTGGGGGGGTCCAAACTGGACGAACGAAGTCCGAATGGCCTGAAATCGGACGACATCAAAGGGTGAGTGAATTGTGATGTGGTCGAGCAGACAACACGTCAATCGGACGTGCCATGTGCTCGCGGTGACCGGGAACGCCGTTCAGGTGTCATAAACGGCCAAAACGGGCGTCTAACAGTCAAACTCATAGAGGACGACATCGGATTGCCCTGAAATCACAGGACAACAATCCCATTATTATTCGCGACGTGAACGCACTGACGGCACGTCAATCGGACGTGCGGTATGCGCGGTAGGGCTCATTATGTGTTCTTTAAGCGTTGCGCGCGCTTGAGAAACGCGCGTGGGGGGTCCAAACGGGCCGAACGAAGTCCGAATGGCCTGAAATCGGACGAAATCAAAGGTTGAGTGAATTGTGATGTGGTCGAACAAACGGCACTTCAATCGGATGTGCTGTGTGCCCGCGGTGACCGGAAATGCCGTTCCGGTGTCATAAACGGCCAAAACGGGCGTCTAACGGTCAAACTCATAGCGGACGACATCAGATTTCCCTGAAATCATAGGACAACAATCCCATTATTATTCGCGACGTGCACACGTAGACAGCACGTCAATCGGACGTGCGGTCTGCGCAGGAGGGCTCATTATGCGTTCTTTAAGCATTGTGCGCGCTTGATAAACGCGCGTGGGGGGTCCAAACTGGCCGAATGAATTCCGAATGACGTGAAATCGGACGACATCAAAGGTTTAGTGAATTGTGATGTGGTCGAGCAGACGACACGTCAATCGGACGTGCCGTGTGCCCGCTGTGACTGGGAACGCCGTTCTAGTGTCAAAAACGACCAAAACGGGCGTCTAATGGTCAAACTCATAGCGGACGACATCGGATTGCCCTAAAATCAAAGGACAACAATCCAATTATTATTCTAGACGTGCACGCACAGACGGCACGTCAATCGGACGTGCGGTCTGCACGGGAGGGCTCATTATGCGTTCTTTAAGCGTTGCGCGCGCTTGAGAAACACGCATGGGGGGGGGGGTCCAAACGGGCCGAATGAATTCCGAATGGCCTCAAATCGGACGACATCAAAGGGTGAGTGAATTGTGATGTGGTTGAGCAGACGATACGTCAATCGGACGGGCCGTGTGCCCGCGGTGACCGGGAACGCCGTTCTGGTGTCATAAACGGCCAAAACGGGCGTCTAACGGTCAAACTCATAGCGGACGACATCGGATTGCCCTGAAATCACAGGACAACAATTCCATTATTAGTCGCGACGTGCATGCGCAGACGGCACATCAATCGGACGTGCGGTCTGCGTGGGAGGGCTTATTATACGTTCTTTAAGCGTTGTGCGCGCTTGATAAACGCGCGTGGGGGGTCCAAACGGGCCGAACGAATTCCGAATGGCCTGAAATCGGACGACATCAAAGGGTGAGTGAATTGTGATGTGGTCGAGCAGACAACACGTCAATCGGACGTGCCGTGTGCCCGTGGTGACCGGGAACGCCGTTCTGGTGTCATAAACGGCCAAAACGTGCGTCTAACGGTCAAACTCATAGCGAACGACATCGGATTGACCTGAAATCACAGGACCACATTCAAATTATTATTCGCGATGTGCATGCGAAGACGGCACGTCAATCGGACGTGCGGTCTGCGCGGGAGGGCTCATTATGCGTTCTTTAAGCGTCGCGTGCGCTTGATAAACGTGCATGGGGGGTCCAAACGGGCCGAACGAATTCCGAATGGTCTGAAATCAGACGACATCAAAGGGTGAGTGAATTGTGATGTGGTCGAGCAGACGGCACGTCAATCGGACGTGCCGTGTGCCCGCGGTGACCGGGAACGCCGTTCTGGTGTCATAAACGGCCAAAACGTGCGTCTAACGGTCAAACTCATAGCAGACGACATCGGATTGCCCTGAAATCACAGGACAACATTCAAATTATTATTCGCGACGTGCACGCGCAGATGACACGTCAATCGGACGTGCGGTCTGCGCGGGAGGGCTCATTATGCGTTCTTTAAGCGTTGCGCGTGCTTGATAAACACGCGTGGGGGGTCCAAACGGGCCGAGGGGCTGGCAGGGGGCTGTCCGGGGGGCAAGGGGGGCTGTCCGGGGGTGCACGAGGGGCTATCCGGGGGGCACGGGGGGCTGTCCAGGGCTGCACGGGGGGCTGTTCGGGGGTGCACGGGGGGCTGTTCGGAGGTGCACGGGGGGCTGTCCGGGGGTGCACGGGGGGCTGTCCGGGGGTGCACGGGGGGCTGTTTGGGGGTGCACGGAGGGGGGGGGGGGTTGTCCGGGGTTTTGTGCAGGGGGGTAGGGGGATGCATGGGGTCTGTCCGGGGGTGCACATGGGGGCTGTCCGGGGGGTGCACGGGGGGCTGGCCGGGGCTGGCCGGGGGGGCTGTCCAGGGGTGCACGGGGGGCTGTCCGGGGGTGCACGGGGGGCTGTCCGGGGGTGCACGGGGGGCTGTCCGAGGCCGGTCGGGGGGGCTGTCCGGGGGTGCACGGGGGGATGTCCGGGGGTGCACGGGGGGCTGTCCGGGGCTGGCCGGGGGGGGGGGGGTGGGGGGGGGGGGGGCTGTCCGGGTGTGCACGGGGGGCTGTCTGGGGGTGCACAGGGGGCTGTCCGGGGGTGCACGGGCGGGGGGGGGGGGGGGGGGGGGGGGGTTGTCTGGGGTTCTCTGCAGGGGGGAAGGGGGCTGCATGGGGTCTGTCCGGGGGTGCACATGGGGGCTGTCCGGGGGTGCACAGGGGGCTGTCCGGGGCTGGTCGGGGGGCTGTCCAGGGGTGCACAGGGGGCTGTCCGGGGCTGGCTGGGGGTGCTGTCCAGGGGTGCACGGGGGGATGTTCGGGGGTGCACGGGGGGCTGTCCGGGGGTGCATATGGGGGCTATCCGGGGGTGCCCGGGGGGGGGGGGGGGGGGGGCTATCCGGGGGTGCACGAGGGGCTGTCCGGGGTTCATTGCAGGGGGGAAGGGGGGCTGCACGGGGTCTGTCCGGGGGTGCACGTGGGGGCTGTCCGGGGGTGCACAGGGGGGCTGTCCGAGGGGCATGGGGGGCTGTCCGGGGGTGCACGAGGGGCTGTCCGGGGGGCTGTCCAGGGCAGCACGGGGGGTTGTTCGGGGGTGCACGGGGGGCTGTCCGGGGGTGCACGGGGGGCTGTCCGGGGGTGCACGGGGGGCTGTTCGGGGGTGCACGGGGGGGGGGGGGGGGGGGGGGGGTTGTCCCGGGTTCTGTGCAGGGGGAAGGGGGCTGCATGGGGTCTGTCCGGGGGTGCACATGGGGGCTGTCCGGGGGTGCACGGGGGGCTGTTCGGGGCTGGTCGGGGGGCTGTCCGGGGGTGCACAGGGGGCTGTCCGGGGCTGGCCGGGGGGGCTGTCTAGGGGGGGCACGGGGGGCTGTCCGGGGGTGCACGGGGGGCTGTCCGGGGGTGCACGGGGGGCTGTCCGGTGGTGCACTGGGGGTTGTTCGGGGTGCACGGGGGGGGGGGGTTGTCTGGGGTTCTGTGCAGTGGGGAAGGGGGCTGCATGGGGTCTGTCCGGGGGTGCACATGGGGGCTGTCCGGGGGTGCACGGGGGGCTGTCCGGGGCTGGCCGGGGGGCTGTCCGGGGGTCCACGGGGGGCTGTCCAGGGCTGCCCGGGGGGGGGGGGGGGGGGGGGGGGGGCTGTCCAGGGGTGCACGGGGGTGCTTATGGGAGCTGTCCGGGGGTGCACGGGGGGGGGGGGGGGGGGGGTCTATCCAGGGGTGAAGGGAGTTGTCCGGGGGTGCACGAGGGGCTGTCTGGGGGTGCAGGGGGGTGTCCGGGGGTGCACGGGGGGCTGTCCGGGGGTGCATGGGGGGCTGTCCGGGGGTGCACGGGGGGCTGTCTGGGGGTGTACGGGGGGCTGTCCGGGGGTGCACGGGGGGCTGTTCGGGGGTGCACGGGGGGGGGGGGGGGGGTGGGGGGTTGTCCGGGGTTCTGTGCCCGGGGGAAGGGGGCTGCATGGGGTCTGTCCGGGGGTGCACATGGGGGCTGTCCGGGGGTGCACGGGGGGCTGGTCGGGGGGCTCTCCGGGGGTTCACGGGGGGCTGTCCGGGGCTGGCCGGGGGGGCTGTCCAGGGGGGCACGGGGGGGGGGGGGGGGGGGGGCTGTCCGGGGGTGCACGGGGGGGGGGGGGGTTGTCTGGGGTTCTGTGCAGGGGGGAAGGGGGCTGCATGGGGGTCTATCCGGGGGTGCACATGGGGGCTGTCCGGGGGTGCACGGGGGGCTGTTAGGGGGTGTACGGGGGGGGGGGGGGGGGGTTGTCCGGGGTTCTGTGCAGGGGGGAAGGGGGCTGCATGGGGTCTGTCCGGGGGTGCACATGGGGGCTGTCCGGGGGTGCACGGGGGGCTGGTCGGGGGGCTGTCCGGGGCTGGTCGGGGGGCTGTCCGGGGGTGCACAGGGAGCTGTCCGGGGCTGGCCGGGGGGCTGTCCAGGGGTGCACGGGGGGCTGTTCGGGGATGCAAATGGGGGTTTTTCGGGGGTGCACGGGGGGGGGGGGGGTGTCCAGGGGTGCAGGGGGTTGTCCGGGGGTGCACGTGGGGCTGTCTGGGGGTGCAGGGGGGGTGTCCGGGGTTGCACGGGGTGCTGTCGGGGGTTGCACGGGGGGGCTGTCCGGGGGTGCACGAGGGGTTGTCCGGGGGTGCACGGGGGGGATGTCAGGGGGTGCACGGGGGGTTGCTGGGGGTGCACGGGGGGCTGTCCGGGGGGCACGGGGGGGTTGTCCGGGGATGCACGGGGGGCTGTTTGGGGGTGCAGGGGGGCTGTCCCTGGGTGCAGGGGGGTTGTCTGGGTGTGCACGAGGGGGCTGTCCAGGGTGCAGGGGTTGTTCAAGGGTGCAGGGGGGCTGTTGGGGGTGCAGGGGGGGGGGGGCTGTCCGAGGTTCTGTGCAGGGGGGATGTGAGGTTGCTTGGGGTCTGTCCGGGGGTTTGTGTAGGGGGAAGGGGGGCTGGTCTGTAGGGGTTTATCCAAAGGAGGATGCAAGGGGCTAGCACCTTTCGGTGCTGGTTTTTTTTAAATGATTGCGGAGGCCTATAGCCACGGTTCTAAATCGTGGCTACAGGCCTTCAGCCACAGTTTTAAACCGTGGACACCAGCCTATAGCCACGGTTTTAAACCGTGGCTATAGTTCATGAATGTTTTTAGCTATATCCATGGTTTTAAACCGTGGCAATAGCGTATTACCACGGTTTAAAAACCGTGGCTAGAGGTCTATGGCCACGGTTCCAACCGTGGCAATAGGTATGTAGCCACGGTTTTAAACCATGGCTATAGGTTAAAACCTATAGCCACGACAATACTAGCCACGGTTGAGCAAACCGTGGCTATAGCATATAGCCACGGTTTTAGGGGCTATAGCCACGATTTTGAACCGTGGCTATAGCCTAAATTTCTAGTAGTGGAAACAAGCCCACTGGGCCTTCAGGCTATGTAATGGGTTTCCCTCTACCCAGTTAAAAGAGGTATTTTCTTTGATTTAATAATAAAAATGAGGCTTCAGCCCCAACAATTTAAAAAAATAATCCCCAAAAAATCCCAAAACATTTTTCCCTAAAAACACTAAACTCTTATCTGCAAAAATGCAAAACCCTCAACCCCAACATCCCCTAAACCCACATCTCCATATGAAACCCTTAACCCACATCCCAGAAATACCAAAATCCAACCACCCCATAATCTCAATGTCATCTACCGCTAAAACCTAAATACTACAACCCCAAATATCACTATACCCTTAAACATATAAAACTACAATAATTCAATCAAAAAATAATCTAATACATCATCCCAACAAACCCTTATCTTAGGGCCCCTAAAATTAAAATCGTCATACTGAAAGAATCTAGAATCCTCATTCCCAAGAACTACTAAAATATCACCAAAAAACCCCTAATCCTTCATCACCAGAAAACACAAAACCCATATATAAGAAAAAACTGAAAACCTCATCCCCAAAAACACCTACACCAAAAATCACTAATAAACCCCAACCTACATCCCCAAATAACCCTATTTCCTAAAAAATAACATTCCCATAACCCTCTTCCCAAAACAAACCCTATGAAATTCACCATTAAAATTATTATACATTATCCCAAAATACCGTAAAAACAATAAAAAATTCTATTCCTAGTTCCCAAAAAAAATTAAACCCAAAAACCTAAATATCTGAAACCTCAACCCCAAAAGACCACAAATATGATCCCCAAAAAATGTAAACACTTACCCAAAACAACCTTATCAATTATCCCCAAAACCATAATATCCCATCCCCAAAACCAAGTAAACTCATAGCTCCACAGAATCCTAAATCATAATATCAAATAAACCCTAATCCCACACCCCCCAAAAAACCCCATACCTGCTAACCCAAAAAACCATAAACCCTCATCCCCGGAAAAACCTAAAACCCTAAAACAAACATTCTCTTATCCCCTAGTACCAAATTAACTTAAACAATCATCCCCTATGAAAAATAAATCATAAAACACAACAACAAATAAAACATCTACCCCCTATCCCTTAAACCATCTTAAAAACACCCAAAACATGTAGGCCCAAAAAAAACCTAAAACCATATCTTGAGAAAAAACAGAAACATTCATCCCCCTAAATCAAAATACTAACTTCCCCAAAAATAATATATAGTAATACATAGAAAACAAAAAAATATCTTCCCTATAATCCCTAAATCCTCTACTGAAAAATCCAAAAGCCTTCATCATAGAAAACCATTATCCCTCTGCCCAAAAAAAACCTGAACAACCATCCCTAAAAAACCAATACCGTAAATCTAAAAATGACTAAATTCTTAGACCCTGTAATATTAAACTCCCATCCTCAACAAATAATACACACATCAAAATATTATATAAACTATCAACCCCAATAATTCCCATACCATCATACCAAAATATTCCTAAACCCTAAACCTAAAAAATTCTTAAACCGTCTAACCCAAAAAATCATTAACCATATGTCGCAAAAAACCCGAAAATCTTATGCCCAAAAAACCCTAAAACCTTTTCGCAAAAAACCATATTCCCTCATCCCCCAAAAATATAAAATGCTCAAACTTAAAATATTAGACCCTCAATAAAAAAGAATCATAACCCATACACCTTAAAACACATAAAACCACACCCCCCAAAACATTAATTCCACAGCAAACAAAACAATTCTAGCCTCAGTCCCAAAATCCATAAACCCTTTGTCACAAATCCACTAAAATTTCATCCCAAGAAAACAATACTATTAGCCAAACAAAACCATAAATCTCTATCCACCAAAGAAAAAACTAAACACAATGACCCAAAAAACCCTAAATGCTATGTGCTGAAAAACCTGAACCCTCATCCCTAAAATAACATAATAATTCATTCAACAAAACCACTAAAATGTCAATCTAATAAAACACCTAAACACTCGTCTATAAAAACCCTTATTCTTAGATACCCAAAAAGTCCAAAACATCCATCTTAAAAAACTATTATCCATTATATTTAATGAACTATAAATCCTCATCCCCAAAAAACACAAAAACCACCCTGACAAGAATTTTTAATCCCTCATCCATAATAAACCCAAAACATTGAGTTAAAAAACCAATAAACTCATAGTTCCATAGCGCCCAAACCCCAAAACCCACATCCCAAAAATAATTATACCATAAACCTCTACCATTGATAAACTATTATCCCAAAGTACCTCAATCCTAGCCCCATAATTCCCTAAACACTCTTCCCTAAAATACCATAAATCCTCTTCCCAATGAAACACCATACCCTCATCCCTAAAAATACCTAATACCGCATCCCCAAAAAATACAAAATCCAAATCACCAAAAATAATTCTGAACTCAGTCCAAAAAATTCCTAAACATTGTGTTATAAAAACCACTAAACCATTATCCTCTATATCACAAAACACCCCTCTCCATAATTCCATAAACCAAAAATCTTAAAAATACTTGAAAACTCATCCCTCAAAACCCCAATACTCTCATCAATAAAAATCCTTAAATCTTCATCCCAGTAACCACTAAACTCTCAAGGCAATAAATCACTAAACCCTCAGTATACCCTTATCTAGAAAATCCTCTGAAACCCCATGCCTAGAAAATCATATACACTATTCCCAACATACCTCAAAACAATCATTCCCATAATACATAATGTTGAAATCCAAAAAAAAATACTAATATCTAATCCCAAAAATCCAAACACCCTATGCAACACAATATCATAAACCCTCATTTCTAGAAAACTGAAAACCCACATCCCCCAAAACCCTTAATCCCTCATCCCCAAATATGATTAAACCCCTATCCGCAAAAAATCCTAAATACTCAGCCCCAAAAACCCATCAACACTATACCCTAAGAATCCCTCAACCCCTTACCCAATAATAACCAAAACCCTCCGCCACAAAAAACCATCAACCATCATCTAAAATATTATTAAACCCTCTACCATAAAAAACAACAACATTTTTCCATAAAAATCTCTCAATCCTAACCCCAAAAAAATCAAACCCCCCACTCCAAAAACATTTCATCCCTAACACTAAAACATATCTCAACCCTAATCCCTAAAATACCCTCATCCTAAAAAAATTGAACAATCAGCCAAAAAAATAGTAAACCATAATATCGAATAAATCGCCTCCCATAGAAATAAGAAACCCCCAAACCATTGCCTACAAAAACACATAGCACACCTCCCAAATAAATCATAAGGTCTCAGCCCTAATAAATCCTAATCCATATAACCAAAAAAATCCACCGAACCCAAAACTCCTCAATCCTTTTCACTAATAAATCCTATAAAATCATCCTAGGAGAACCATAAATCCTCTCCTAAAACCAACAATAAACCCTCAGTCCAAAAAAATCTCAACCCTATGAAAAATAACATAAACCCTTACCCCAAATATATCCTCAACCACTCACCAAAAATATCCTAATACCACATCCCTCCAAAATCATATACCCTTATCCAAAAGAAACAATTAACATATAGACCCAAAAAATCATAAACCCCATTACAAAATAAAATTTAAAACTCAGCCCCCCAAAAAATAATATATCACTAATAAATAATATTAAAAATCCTCAAAAAATCCACAAAATTATCAAAAAAATAAATTACATCTTAACTAAATTTAAAATGAAACTCAACCATAATCCCAAAAAATGGAAAAACATTTTCTTAAATGAACATTAAACCATATTTAGCAAATTACACTAAACCATTAGTGAAAAAAAATCTTGAACCCTCAACACTAATGAAAATAAACCCTAACATCCAAGTAATCATAATGTTGGATTACCATAAAATGCTATAGCCTTATCACAGAACAACATAAATCCCCATCTTTAAAATACACTAAAAACTATATGTCAAAAAATTCCCCAAACCATAGACCAAAAAGACCCAAATCCCATAGCCAAAATACACACAACCTTTATGATCAAAAACTCCAATACCCTAAAACAAAAAAACAAATAAACCCCCATCCCAAAAAAACCAGTAAACCATAAACCACAAATGGCCCTAAACCATCAGACACTCTAAAATAAAAAACATCATCCCGAAAAAAAATCCTTATGTTCATTTAAAAATACAATTAACACTAATCCAAAAAAACTAAACATAAATTATAAGAAACACTCATCCTTCATCTCCAAAAAACAAAAAACCCACATCCCCAAAGGACGCTAAAATTAAATCCAATAAAAATACACACCTATTAGACCCAAAAAAACAATCAACATGGATCCCAAAATAATGTTTATCCTGCCACCCTGTAAACCCTAAATCCTCATCATGAAAAACACTCAACTTTTAGCCCCAAAAAATTGTCAATCCATGGATCCAAAAACATCAATCCACAACCAAAAAAATAATAACCTCTATCCACTAAAAACACTCAACCCTCATTGATAAAAAAACATGTTAAACCCAAATCCAATAACACTCAACCCATATCCACAAAAAACCCTCAATCCTCATCCCCAAAAAATCCACAACCCTCAATATAAAATCCATCAACGGTAATCCCAAAAAAAGAATAAACCACCATCCTAAAATAACACTCAACCCTTTTCCCCCCAAAACAATAAATCCTCATCACCATAACATCCATATCCCTTAGCCCCAAAAAAAATAAACACTCATCCCACAAAAAATCTTGATATGTTAGTTCCAAATGTACACTCAACATAGATCACTAAAATAAATATACCCTTATCCCTCAAAACACTAAATTTTTAGCTCGAAAAACCCCGTTGATTGAAAAAAATCCTAACACCTCAGCACCCACAAACATATACCCCCAAACATAAAATATTATAACCCCAATGTCCAAAAAATCATATCCACTAGCTCCAAACAAACCTAAACTTATATCCTTAATAAATCGTCAACCGTTAGCCTAAAAACCTCCAAATCCTCACCCAATAAAATCCTAATCCTCGATCACCAATAATACTAAACCCTCAGGTGAAAAAAAACTAATCCCATCGCCCAAAAAACCCCCACACTCATCCCAGAATAACACTAAAAGTAATTCCCAAAAACCACATACCATTACCTCTAAAAAACAAAAACACACAACCTGAAAAACATCCAAGACACTTATCCCACATGAAACCCCAAACTGTATTATCAACAAACTGTAAAACCTCATATCTAAAAAACCCACTATTCTAAGAAGAAGAAAATTAATCAATCCCCATCCAAAGAAAACCGCACACCCCCCAAGGAAAAAACCATAAAACTTCTTAAAAACGTAAAGGTCAGCTAAAAAATCCCCTAAAACCTCATCCCCAAAGCACAAAATTCTCACCCACAAATATATATTTTTCTATGAGCCCCAAAAAAACCATAAACCCTCTTCCCCAAGAATCACCAAACCCTCACCCCCAGAAAAACATATACCCTTAGTGAAAAAACAATAGCCCCACACCAAGAATAAACCCTACATTATGTACCCAAAAATCCCTTAATCCCTCAGCCCCAAAAATAACCTAAACTGTCACCCCAAAAACACGAAAACCTCATCCAAAAAATTTTGTATAACACCAGCCCTGAAAAACCATCACCACTTATCCCCATACATCCATATGTCCTTACCCTGAATAAAACTCTAAATGTCTATCCCCAAAAGACAATGAACTTATAAGAAAAAAACATCAAAACATCAACCCTGGAAAACCCAAAAACCGGAGCCAAAAAATCCATAAAACCTCTTCCCCAAATAATAATGAACCCTCATCCATAAAACAATATGAATACTCAACCACAAAAATCATAACCACTCTATACCAAATAAACATGAACCATTTTCCAAACGAACACTAAACCCTCAGGCCCAAAAAATCCATGAACCATCAGCCGCAAGAAACCATGAACCCTCATATACAAAACACCTTGAATACTCATCCAAAAAAAACCATCAACCTTAGAATACAAAATACCCTCAACCCACGTCCTGAAAAATTCTTAAAACCCCATCCCCAAAAAAACAGTGTACCCATAGATCCAAAAAAATATGAAACTAGAGCCTTAAAAACCATGACACCTCTACCCAAACTACATTGAACCATAATCCTAGAGAAACCCTCAAACCCTAGTCCAAAAAATCCCTAAGATTACATCCCTATATAACACTTAACACTTAGTACCAAAAAACACTTTACCCACATCCCTCAGAAAGCATAAATTCTCAACCCCAAAAAACAATAAACACTCAAACTCAAAAAAGAAACCTAAGACTCCAAACACTCAAAACCATAAACCAAAAAACACACAAAACCCTTAACCCAGTTCACTAAAAATTCATGATCATTATATAGAAAAAACCCTAAACCCTTAGGCAAAAATACTCATAACCCACATCCCTAGAATAACCCTAAACCATCAAACTTATAAAAACCCAAAAATCCTCTTCTCCAAAAACACTCACCGCTATTAAATAATGAACCCTTAGCCCCATAAAACCATAAATCTTCAACCATTGAAAACTCTAAGACCAAAACCACAAAAAGAACCCAAAACCTTCATCCCCATAAATCCATTAACCACATCCCATAATCACGATAAATATTAAACCCCATAAAACCCAAAAATCTCATCCCTAACAAATACTAAACCCTCATCCACATATATCCCTCTTCCATCAGCCCAGAGAATCATAAAATCACATCCTCAACAATCTATAAACCCATATTCCTACAAAATCTTAATCACTCTACCCAAAAACAACTAAACCCTTAGCCTGAAAATCTCTATATACTCATCCCCCAAAAACATTTAATCTTTATCCTTAAGAAACCTTGAACAATCATCCCCAATAAATTCTAAACCCCAACCCCCAAAAAACCCTAAATCCTTTATCCCAGTGATCTCAATGAAATCATCCCCAAAAATAAGAAACCATAATTCCATGAAATATCTAAATCCTAAACTATAGAAAACCCTAAACTCTCATCCCTATAAAACAATGAAGCTACTCCCCTAAAAAATACTAAACACTCTTCCCCACAAATCCCTAAAACTACAATCGTAAAAAACACTAATCAACCATTCAAAATAATACCTAAACTAGCAAACGTGAAAAATAAAACACCCTAACAACTTGTAAAGCCTACACCCTCATCCCCCCAAACCCTAATCCAACAGCCCAGAAATCCCTCGAACCTCTACACTTGAAAACCCTAAACCCACAACTTCTGAAAAACCTTACCCCTCAGCACCCTAAAACCCTCAACCATAATCCCATGATAACAATTAACCCCCAACCACATAATATGAAAACCAGATATTGCTTAAAAAACAAGAAACTCTCATCCCCAATACACACAAAAACCTCATAACCAAAAAACCTAATCCATCATCCCCAAATATTAAAAAATATTCTTCCTAAAAATACCCAAAAACACAAATCCCCCAAAAAAACCCTATTAACTATGATAAAAATCCCATACACCTTATCCCAAAAACACTAAACCCTCACCACTAGAAAATACTCATCACATTGACCATGAAAACAAAGAACCCATATACATACAATACACAAAACCGTTGGCCGCAGAAAACCCAGAAACATATTCCCCTAAAACCCTTTAACAATGAGTGCCCAAAAACCCTCAAACATTTTCCAAAAAAACCATCACCCCTCACACCAAAAAATCATTTTCCCACAGTCCAATATAACACTAAACCATCATACCTAACAAATCCTCATCCAACAAACCCAAAGAACACTTAAATACTCATGTTGAAAATAACATCAGCCCCCACCACCTAAATATCCTCGACACCGTACCCAGAAAAAATTGTCCAGCCTTATCTAGAAAATATCCTAAACCCTCATCGCAAAAAAACTATTCCATAATCCATGAAAAACCACGAATCAATATCCTAAGAGAACCTCAACCCATATCCATTGAAAAAACTCAACCCCAGGAAAAGAAAATCCCTCAACACCCATCCCCGAAGAACACCTTACACCTCGGCAACAAAAATACCCAACAATCTTCCCCAAAATAATACAACCCTATTCCATAAAAAACACAATCCATCATAACAAAAACCCCAAACCACCATTCCAATAAAATCCCAAAACCTTAGAAATAAATCTGCAAACTCTCAACTCCAAAAAAAACCCCATAATCTATTCCCAGAGAAACCATATCTCTAAAAACCAAATAAAAATCAAGAATCATCCCTAAAAAAATTAAATCTCATCACTAAAAACCCTAAAACCTCGTCCCTATGAATCATTAATCCCTTGTCCCTAAAAACCATTAATCATTTTACTATAAAATCCATAATACCTCAGCTTAAAATAAACTCGGAACCCATAGCCCCAATTCCACCCCAACCCTCATCCACAAAAAAATCTCAACCCTCATCCACACAAGAAACCCAACCCTTGGCTTAGAAAATATCCCACAGTTTTCCCCAAAACAACCCTATCCCTTGGCCCTAAAAACACGTAATCACCATGTAACCATAAAACCTCACCCCCAATAAAAATTTAACAATCAAATTGAAAATTCTCTAAACCATAAAACCTTAATATTCCTCAAACCTCACAACCAAAACATAAACCCTAATCACCATGTAACCCTAAACACAAATCCATGTGAAACCCAAAATGATCATTGCAAAAAATGGATAAATCCTCATTTAAAAAATACCATAAAATCTCATATCCCAAAAAAATCTAAACCCTTGCTACCAATAAACCTTAAATACTCATCCTTAAATGCCCAAAACTAAATCTTTAAAATCCCTAAAATATAATGTCCCAAAAACATTAAAATAATTCCCAATAAACCTATAAACTGTAAACCCTAGATAAGCATAAAAAGTCAAAACAAATAAAGCAGAAAACCAATGCACTAAAAACCCATGAACCATTATCCCTAAATATCCATAAAATTCATCCCTAAAAATACTAAACAATCATCATAAAAAAAACACAAAACCTTCATCCACAAAAAACACAAAACTATATTATACAAAATACCCATTTCCTAATCCCTAAAACACTAAACCATTATCATAAATAATCCATAATCTCCTAACTAGAAATAACCCTAAACACTCATACTAAAAGAAACCAAAAAGTCTCATCATCATAAAACCCTAAACCCATACCCCAATAATGAACTAAACCCATAGACACCAAAATAGTTAACTGATCATCCCTAATAATGGCTAAACCATCACCACCAAAAAAAGCCCAACTCCCTACCCCAAAAGACCCTCATCCCTCATCCCGAAAAAGCTAACAACCTTTATCCAAAAAATACCTCAACTCTAATTCCAAAAAAAATGTAAACTCTCATTCCCAAAAAATCATTTATGGCCAACCATTAAAAAACCTCATCAATCTACCATAAGAAACAAACATTAGCAAGAAAAAACCTCCAAAACTCAACCCTAATCCCAATAGAATCATAAAACTTCATCCTTAAAAAAACCCTCAACCCTCTTCTAAAAATAAATTCCTCAACAATAATCCCCAAAAAACTTAACACATCGTGCTAAAATATTTATAATCCACCATCACCAAAGACAATAATCTCTTATCCCAATTATTTCATTAAAGATCATACCATAAAATACCTAAACAGTAATCCCCAAAACCATATTCCTTCTTCCGCAAAACCATCAACCCTTAGCCTCCAAAAAACCTCATCCCACACCTCAACAACTATAAACATATATCGTAAAAGGAAACACCCACAGAAAAGAAAAATTAATCCTCTACCTCCATTCCCAAAAAACCATAAAAAATATTCCCATGAAATACCTCAACCAATAGACCATGTCAACTCTAAACCATCATCCTTAGAAAATAAAAAAACCCATATCATAAAATAACATAAACCATATAGCCACGAAAAAACTCAAACATTAGACTAAAAATTTATAAACTCATATCTCATAAAAACAATAAACATTCAATTAAAAAAAACCACATTCATTTTCCTTAAAAAATAATATACTCTCATCCCAAAAAATTTCCTAAAACATTATCCAAAAAATACAAAAACCATCATCCAAAAAAAAAAGCCTAATCCCCCAACACTAAAAATACTAAACCACTATTTCGAAAAACCCATAATCCATCATCCCAAATGAACCAACAGACATATATAGAAAAAACCCTATAAGACAAAATCCATTAACCCTTATTCCCAGAAATCAGTAAACTCCCAGTCATTGAAAATACCCAAAATTATAGTCCCAAAAAAACCATCAACACTCATCCCTATATTACCCTCCACTCTATGACCAAAAAAACATAACCATCTGCCACAAACCATGAACACTAATCAAAACAAACCCTAAACACTAAAACCCCAAAAAACCATATACACTCATCCCTAAAATAATATATTCCATATTCCGTACAAAAAATACATAGCCCTAACCCCCAAGAATCCCTATATACTCATCTATAGATAACCCTTATCCCACGGCACCAAATAACCCCAAACATGAGACCAAAAAACAAACAATAATCCTTAAATGAATAAAAACCTTAATCTATTAGACAAATGAAACACTAAAAACTATTTACCAAAAGAATCAATCCTCTTCCCCATAAAACCATAAGACCATTGGCCGAAAACACCCTTAACCCTCCACCAAATAACCCTCTCCCCAAAAACCCATAGAGCCCTCAACCATAGGCCCCAAAAGACCCACAAACCTAGAACCAATAATCCCTCACTCCACATCCCATAAAAAATATTAATATTCAGTCCAAAAACCCATAAACCGTCAACTATTTGAAATAACCATACCTCATCCCTAAGAAACCCACAATCCATAGTCTTAAAAACACACAATAAACATCCTTATAAAACCATCAATCTATAGCCCCAAAATACCTCAACAATAAGGCCAAAAAATCCCTAAACACTACGAATTAAAAAAATACTAAACCCTAAACCCCAAAGACCATAAACCCTCAACCACCAATAACCCCAAACACTAATCCTTAGTAAATTATAATCTCTCATCGATAAAAAATCATAAAACCTTATATCTAGAATAACCTAAAACCTATTACCCATAAAACCATAAATAATCTACCATAAAAATATATAGTCCCTCATCCCTAAATAACCATAAACCATCAACCCAAAATATAGTAAAACCTCAGCCCCAAAAAACCTAAAACCTCAGCCCAAAAACTCAAAAAACACTCAACCCATATAAATTATACCATCATCCATGTATGAGGGTGACCCATGGTAACCTATGATGTGTTTTGGTATAATGTGTTCTCCACGTCATATAATATGTTATGGATAACATTAATGAAACATGTTTGGAATTCCCATAAAGGAGGAAGTTTATCTCGAATTTCAAAGAATTCTAAATGGGACAACATAATGTGGTCATAGTTGGAGGTATTAATGTGAAGGTCACCTATTTTCATATAATTGGTGATGCTGAATAATTAATGGTGTAGAGAATGATGGAAAATGTTATGATTTATACAATTCAATTAAATATTATAAAAGTTTCATACATTCACATATTGAATTTCTTAATTATGATTTAGAATTGTTGGATCAAATTAAAATAGAGGGTAAAAATATTGATGTTGTCCCCTCAAATCATGAGATAACATGATGATTTCCATGGAGAAGAAATTTTTTCCTTAGAAAACACTATAAATCATCATATCAAAATTTAGTGGCTCACCTTAGGGAATAAAAGTGTTGAAGATTACTATATGTAGATCAAAATTGGAATGAACTAAAAAATCATTGACAAGAATCCAATGGAAACCACGGAGCGATTTTCACACTAGCAGAATTGAGGGATTATTGATTAGGTAGAGATATTTAATCATGTGATGATATGAGATATGGAGAAAAAATCATCAAAGTGAAGATATAAATAAAAAGGAGGATAGCCATGATGAAACCTGCTACATCATTCACCCCATTGATGAATTCATGGATTGATACTAGAGAATCAATTAAGAGTGTAGATGGAATTGATCAAAACACCAACAAGGTAATTATTCACCTAAAAACAACATTTAAGGAAAATATAATGTTTAATTGGTATATTCAATTTTTTAAATATCAAGGATGAGGTAACATTCCTTTTGAATACCATTTTTTTGGTAATGCCTCAGTCAAAGACCGAAGCACCATTTATTAATTAAAGAAAAAATAGTTTACATGAGTCGAAAGGATGGGATTTTATTACAATCTCTTTCAATGTGGTGAACTAAATCAGCTGGCAGTGCATCCAGACAAATCATGATCTGGTGGACACCATTGTAGGTAAGGGCATCTACAACAACATTCACTTCCTGGAAGACATGTGTGGTAATGTAGTCAATCTCCTCAAGTGAATTCAGGTAATTCATCCAATGCATAGTGAGCGGCCAGGCGAGATGAATAACTTCGTTCCAAATGGAGTGAACAATGGTTGTAGAATCATTTTCAATCCATAGTTTTCAACATCCTCTTTGAATACCCAAACTAACAGAAAATGACCATAACATTTTATGCTGAATGGAAGACTTATGGGGAGAGATCGAAGGAAGAGGTGGAGGAATCAATAGAAATTTATAATGGGTAATTTCTAGAATGTTTTTATCTTATTATCACGATGAGTATTTTGAGTGATCATATGATATCCAATGAGAAGTTTCAATGGGACAACCATCTGCAAAACTAATTCCAAATAAATTGGAAGATGTGTAGTGTAATCGTCGATAGGGGAGTATGTAGCAATGTGGAGTGAACCGAGTTAGTTGATATGTTGTGACTATAAACATGTATGAATTGACATCCATGGAAGATTAATTATTTTAATTCCAAAGGAAATATGATGGTCCAAAATTAGTTGAAGTTATTATTCAATGCTATGTATTATATTGTTGTTGAATACATGGGTGTGGTAAAAATTAAGTCATTTAACATACTTCTACATAAACGCTGATTATTTATTTGTGTTTCAACAAAATATAGTTTATTAAAACATCCATGTTTTTTAATCTAAGGGGTTCCATTAACACTCATTTTTATGTCCTCCATACATTTTTTGGATGATCAAAATATTAGAGGGAAAAAATTTAACGACGAGGAAAGAAATATAGAAATTTGAAAAGGCAACAATGTGGGAAGATATGAGAATGGAGGAATATAATATATCGAATTTAATAGAAAATTAAAATCTAGAATGTAATTATATTACATGAAAATATGATTAAGGTAGATAATAGAATGGTTGTGTAAGCTTTCATATCAGCGTAAATTATCCATGTCCTGGTATGTGAAGAATAAATTCTAAATTGCTTCCACATACAAAATCATTCTTCAATATTGTACAATAATTGATATAGGTGTATGGTGGATTTATTCTCAAGGAGGCACCACAATTAATAAAGTCCAATTGGGGGATAAAATAAATTTATCAAATGATTGAAATCCTCAAGAGTCAAACTGATTTTATGAAGAATCTACAGAATGTGGTGCGTTCCCAAAAAATAGAATATAACTCCACTATATATTGTTATTCATAATGTTATCCTTTTGAATTTTATACTTCTTATCCTTATTGATAATCCGACATTTAAATTGATGGAATATGTAAATATGAAGGTAAAATGGCATTTTAAGACACACCATGTGAATCAAATGGTGTTATATAGGTTTATATAGAAATCGATTTCTATGATCAATATATTTTGAGTTGGTACATATATAGTTCATGATATGTTTGATTGTTAGTACACATTGAATAGATTGTACGATATTATTTTTAATGTCATTATATCCAATCATTCCACATATATGGATGAAGGTGATGAAGATACATGGATGACTATGTTCAATGTGTGGGATGATGATATAAAATTGGTTGATGACATTGAGTTGAGGGAATGAGAAGTGTTGGTGTTGTGAGGACTAACGATGCATGAAACATTAAAGAGTATAAATGTGGAAATGTTTACCAATCATGATAAATTCAAATGATAAAACAATAAGTGAATTCATGGAAGTGGAAAATAGAATTTTTATCATTCATATTCAAGCCTAGATATGATGTGTTGCCATGGGACACATGGTTACATTAATTTTTGTAATCCATTACCACATGGAGACTCTAGTAGGGAATATTTTACACCAATGTCAAATCATGAATTCTAGGTACTCAATGTCAAATCATTGGGGATATCGGAGGAAATTGATGATTCTGATATTCAAAAACTAATTGTTAGCCATTATATTTATGAATTTATTTGGTAAATTGAGGTCAATCCAAAAAAAATATAGGGTATTAAACCACTGATTATAGTTTCTACGATTGGAAATGAATCACCACCATCTGAAAATTGTATTTCATTGATGATTGAACAATAGATATTATTTTATTACAACCATTATTTAAGGATTGTTTTAATTTTACCATGTATTTTTTGTGTTCCTGGCTTGTCGATATTTGTATTAGATCTATAATCCCATATCATAATGCCTTAATTCTATGCCTCAACTGAAAAGTGTTGTTTTGTGGATTGGGAATCACGTTATTCAATTGAGTGTGTTTTATAAGTGTTGTGTCATGCTCTTAATATAGTTGGTTGACTACTTACTGACAATAAAAAAACACATCATGAACCTATTATCCTTGAACCATATTCATCATATTCAACCTTAAACAATGAATATTTTTCCAACCTATATATCTCACATTATCTGATTCCAAAAAATCCATAAACCATCTATATGAACATAAAATTGTGGCCCTATAAATCCGTAAACCATCAATCCCAATAAACAATATAACCTTATCCAAAAATTAATGAAATCCATAGTATAAAAAACCCAAATCCCCAATCAATAATAATCCTAAATCTACATCCAATTAGGAAAAAAACCATCATATATAGAAACACTAAAAAACATAAACAAAACATAAACCAAAATTTCCAAAAAACATGATCCTTTATTCTGAAAAACATTAAACCCATATCCTTGTAAATCAACAATCTTCATCCCAAAATAACCTGAATCCCTCATCCAAAAAAACTAAACCATTATCCCTAAAACATAATAAACCCTTAGCACCAAAAAACCCTCAACCAATTTCCAAAACAATTACTCAACCCTCTTTCCCCAAAATCATTAAAAACTCATCGAAATATATCCATATACCAGCATCCCAAAAAACCCTTAATCCACTCCCCCCTACAACCCTAAATCCTTATCCCTAAAAACAAAATCATCCCTTCATCCAAAGAAACCCTTAACTACCAATCCAAAAATACATAAATCCCCCAAAACCAAAAAACAAATTAAAACTAATCATCAAAAACCCACAACTCGGAAACCCAAAAAACCCTAAACACTTATATATAAAAATACCTAACCCCACAATTAATGAAAAGCAGAAACATTCCGCCACCGAAACCATAAAACCCTCAACCATAAGAAATCCAAAACCCTCAACATGAGAAACCCCTATACCCTCAGTCCCAAAAATCACTACACCAACAACCATCAAAATAACTCAACCTAAACCACCAAAAAACCCTAAACTGCCACCTGCAAAAATCTTTATCCTCCGATCCAGTGAACATTCCACATTCCCCCCCCCAAACAACAATCGAAACTCACATATAAAAAACCGTAAATCCCTATATACCAACACAACTAAACCCTTATCCAAAAAAATTACATGACTATTATCCCCAGAAAATAACTATCATATAGCCCCCCAAACCCATAACCCTCAACCCCATAAAACCCTCGAACCTCATCCACAAAAAATATTTATCCCTCATCTCCAAAAATCCTAAAACCATCTACTCTTAAAATCTCAAAACCCAAATCCTATAAATATCATCAACAATAAACATTAAGAATAAATTAATCCCAATCCCCCAAAATCCTTATACTCTCTCCCCCAGAAATCCCTATTCCTCATCCCTAAAATACATCTATCATCATCCTATAAATATCACTAACCCTTTAAAAAATCCATGAATAATCTTCCCTCAAAAACTCTAAACACTCTTCCACAAATTACACTCAACCCTTATCCCCAAAATTCCATCAACCCACAGCCCTAAAAACACTGATCTGCCATCATTAAAAAACCTTGAACCCATAATTCTAAAAAACCATCCCCCTCAACCCCAAATAAACACAAAAACCTCACCCATTGTACATGCTAAACCCTTATCCCCAAAAAACATTAAACCATCACCTTTAGAAATCACTAAACCCTAAAACCTTAAAAACCATCAAACCTCACACCCAAACATAAACTCTAATCACCATGTAACCCTAATCAATTATCCATTACAAACCCAAAATAACAATTGTAAAACACTACTAAATCCTCATCCAAAAAATTCCATAATCCCTATTAACCCAAAAAATCTAAACCCGTTTTTCCAAAAACCCATAAATACCCATCCTTAAATAATAAAAAAACTAAATATCTAATAAAACTTTAAAATATCATCCCCAAAAACTCTTAACCTGCTCACAAAAAACTTTTTAATAGTCAAACCTAGAAATACATAAAATGTAAACCCAAATAAAACATAAAACCAACACACTAAAGAATCATGAGCTATCATCCCTAAATATACCTAAACCATCATCCCTAAAAACACTAAACAATATGCATCAAAAAACACAAAACTATCATCCCCTAAAAACATGAAACTATAGTTAACAAAAAAACCTTGACCTAATCCCTAAAACCATACACCCTCATCACTGAAAAACCATAAAACCCTAGACATAAAAAAAACCTAAACAATCAACCCCAAATAACCCAATACCCTCATCACCATAAAACCCTTAACCCATAGACCTAGATTGCATTAAACCCATACACTCCAAAATAGTTAACAGATCATTCCCCATAAAGGGGAAACCGTCATCCTAAAAAGACTCACAACTCCCATCCCTAAAAAAACCTCAACCCTCATCACTCAATAAACATAAACCCTTCTTCCAAAAAACCATCAACCCTCTTCCCACAAAAATTAGAACTCTCATCCCCAAAAAATAATTATAGTCATACCAACAAAAACCTCAATAATCTACCACAACAAAAAAACATCATCCAGAAAAAAACCCCAACACTCTACCATAATCCCAATAGAATCATTGACCCTCATCCTAAAAAAAATCTTCAACCCTCATCCAAAAAACAAATCCTCAAAAATAAGCCATAGAAACAAAAATAAATCAAGTAAAATAATTATAATCCTCGATCACCAAAAAACCAATAATCTATCATCATAATGATTTCATCAATGTTTATCCCAAAAAATAACTAAACCCTAATCTCCAAAAACAATCACCCCTCATCAACAAAACCCTCAACCATTATGCCCCCAAAACAGTAATCCCACACCTCAAAAAACAATAAACATATATCCTCAAAAAATCACTAACCAAAGAGAAAAATTATACCTCTACCAATATTCCCAAAAAACCGTAATAAATATTCCCTAGAAATCCCTCAAAACATAGACAAAAAAATCAATAAATCACCATCCCTAAAAATCTAAAACCCATATCATAAAAAAATAAACAATCAAGACTAGATAACTCTAAGAAATTATGGCCAAAAATTTTAAACCCACGTCATCTAAAAACAGTAAAATCTTAACGCTTAAAAACAGACAATCATTTTCCTTAAAAATAATGTACTATCATCCCAAAAAATACCTAAAACATGATCCCAAAAAACAAAAAACATCAGCCCAAAATAAACTAAACCCCGAGCAATAAAAATACTAAACCATCATCCCCCAAACCCCACTATCCATCAACCATAAAAAACAAAAAACTTTTACACAAAAAAAACCCTGCACCCCAAAAACCTTTAAACGTAATTCCCTAAAAACCCTAAACTCTCAATCACTAAAAATAACCAAAGGTAGATACCCAAAAAATCATCAACTTTCATCCCTAAAAATCCATAAAATATAAGACAAAAAAACCTTATCCATCCACCACAAAACCATGACACTAATCAAAACAATCCTTAAAAACTAAAACCCAAAATAACCCTATACCATCATCCCTAAAATACACTAAGAAATATTACATATAAAAAACCCTTAGCCCTAACCCCCAAGAATCCCTAGAAGCTCATCCAGAGATAACACTAACCCCATAACTCCAAATTACCGAAAACCATGAGACCAAAAAAACAATAAACCATCAACTATAAAAAACCCTAATCTCTCAAACAAAAAAACACTAAAAACTCTATACAAAAAAATCAACCCTCATCCCCATAAACCCTTATGAATAGCCTAAAAACCCCTAATCCATCTCCCTAAAATCCTCTCCCCTAATCTAAAAAGAACCCTCAACCTTCTGCCCCAAATAACCCTCATCCCTAGACCAAAAAATCCAGCATTCCTCATCCAAAAAAAATTTAGTAATCATCCCAAAAACCCATCAACCATCATCTATATAAAATAACCAACCCTCCTCCCTATGAAACCCTAAATCGATAGACTTAAACTGTGCAATAATCATCCATATAAAACCCTAAATCCATGGCCCCAAAATTCATGAACCCTAAGCCCCAAAAAACATGAACCCTAAGCATAAAAAAAATTCTAAACCCTCATGACCAAAAACCAAAAACCCTCATCCACCAATAACCCTAAACACAAATCCTTAGTAAATCCTAAACTATCATCCCTAAAATATTGTAATCCCATATCTCTAGAAAACCTAAACCCACATACCCAAAAAACCATATATAATCAACCTGAAAAATATATAAACCCTCATCCCAACATAACCATAATCCATCAACCCACAAATACATTTAATCCTCATCCCCCAAAATCCTAAAACCTCAACCCCAAAACCAAAAATCACTCATCCCAAATAAATTATAGCCTCATCCACAAACATACCTAAAACCATAATGAAAAAAACCTTAAAACCAAATCCAAAAACAACACAAAACCCTTAGACCAAAAATAATCTAATACCTCAGCCCCAAAAATTCCTCAACCCGAAACCTAAAAATCGCCGAAACACAGCACCAAAAAAACATAAAATGTCATCCCCAAAATTCCCTAAACCTTCATCTCCAAAAAATCCAAAATACTCATCCCCAAATAAACCATAAATCTTTATTCCCAAAAAACCCTAAATCCTCATCTCCAAAAGAACCTAAATCCTCATTCCCAAACTACCTCAACCATCATCCCCCCAAAACTATAAACCTAACCTTCAAAATAACATTAAAACTATTCCAAAATTAATTTCATCTCTATTACCGAAATAGACCTAAAAAATCAACCCAAAAACCCTAAATAATTTTCCGCAAAAACTCTCAACCGACATCCCAAAATAAAAAACATCACTAAGCCCCAAAAAATCCACTACCCTCAGCATTAGTATAACATAATCCCACATCCTCCAAAAAAAATTTACCCTCATACCTAAAATAAACACAATAAACTCAGCCCAAAAAAACATAAACACTCATTACCATGAATCCTATAACCTACGTAAAAATAAATATGTCAAACAATAGCCCCAAATAACCATAAACCCTCATCCAAAATAAACCCAATACCTTAGTTCAAAAAAACATTTAATTGATCAACCCTAATAAACTATGAAACCTCACCCCATTAAAAACTGAACCTTAAACCCCAAACACACCAAATACTAAATCCAAATAAACTGTAACGCTAAACCCCAAATAACAGTTAACCATACATCCCCAATAACCCTTTCCCCCAAACAAAAAAAATCACAAAACACAAAACACAAAAATCACATAGCACTTGACAGTAATAAACATTATATCTTTAAACCCAACAAATACTTAACCTTCAACCAAAAATATATCAAACCCCTGCCCCAAGTAACAAACAACCCTAAATCCCAAGAAACACTCATAAACCATCCCATAAAAGAATCACCAATCAACACTGAACAACAATAATACCTAAACCTTCAGTCTCCAAAAAGGATACACCCACAACCATAAAAATTCGAAACACTTAACCCCAAAAAACCATCAACCATTACCCTAGAAACCCCAACCATAACTACCCCCACCAACCAACCCATGAACACAAAAATCCTTCAATCCTTATCCCAGAATATATATCAACCACTGGACAAAATAATCTTCATCCCTAAGTCTCAAAATACCCCTCACTCTAAAAAACACTCTATCCACATCCCCAACAAACATTATCCCCTATGGCTAGAAAATAAACAAATACCCTATTGCATAAAAAATAATCAATAATAAGATCTAAAAAACACCAAATATGAACCCTCATCCACCAATAACCCATCATACTCATTCTCAAATAATCCTCTACCCTCGAGAACAAAAAAAAACCATAACCCTCACAACAAAACATTCTCAAACCTTATGTATAAAAAACCGCATCCCCCATCCCCCAAAAAATAAAAAACCATCATCCTCAAAACCCCTATTATGTAATACCCCAAAAATGCAAATCCATCATCCAAAAACACCTAATCCTCAACCCCTAAAACTCATCCAAACTCACACCCATATAAATCTAAACCATCATCACCCAAATAAATCAACCATTATTATGAAACAAATCTCAACACTCTTCACCACAAAACCCTAAACAATTTTCCCAAAAAAAGCCTCAACCATAAACAAAAAGAAACCCTCTAACATAATAAACGGAAACATACCAATCCTCTATTTAAAAAAACCATCAACCTATTAAACTTATAAACCCTTGACCAAAAAAACTATAAATTCATGGCCCAAATAAACACTCAACCCAAATCTAAAAAACCCTTAATTCACATCCCTAGTAAACTAAAATCAATCATATCCTTGAAAAAATACAAACTTAGCCCCCAAATAATACCTAAAAATTTAAACCCAACAATCCATAATCCCTAATCCCCAAAAAACATATCCCTAATCCCAAAAATAACTATAATAACATAGCCATGTAAAATATAAAACATATTCCCCAGACAAGCCTCCAGCCTCTCCACTAAAAATGGTCAACCCTCATCCCCAAAAAATTATATTTCCTTAGTCCCAAAAAAACCCTAGACACGCATCCCCAAATAACACTCAAACCTTTTCCCAAAAAACACAGAATCGTCATCCAAAAAATATAGTCAAACTTCTTCAATTAAAACCCTCCATCATCAACCCCAAAAATAACGTCCATCCCCAAAATTCGAAAACCCTATGACCCAAGAATCCCTCATCAATTTTCACTATGAAAACATTAAAAATAATCCACAAATCACCTAACCCCATACCAAAAAAAATATCGACCATTATCACCAAAATAAATCAACTATAATACATAAATAAAACATAAAAATAAATCGCCAAAAAACCCCCATCACTAATCTGTATGAATAGTAAAACCATTTCCAAAAAAACAATCAACAATCAACCCTCAAACCCCCAAAAACCTCAACCATGATTCCCTAACAAAACATCTTCCCTCGTCCCTATAAATACATCAACACTCAACCCCGAAATAACCTCAACCCTCATCCTTGAAAAACCTTCATCCATTTTCCCTAATATAACTCTAAATCATCATTCATTTATAACCCTCATTCCATTGCCCTATAAAATCCTCAACCATAATCCCCTAAAGATCCTCAACCAATAGGATCGAAAAACCAAGAACCATATTCTGAAAGATACCCTCAACCACCATACCAAATAAACTAAACCCTCATCCCGAAATATTTTTTATGTCTATATCACCAGGAAACCCATAACCCAGAGTCAAAAAAACTCATCATCTCACATCCCCATAAAAAATTAAACCTTCATCAACCAAAAAACCCTCAACCAGAATCCTAAAAATATCTTTAAATTTGAGGGATAAAAAACCATGAACCATATCGAAAAAAACCATTAACCCTCATACCTAAAGGTACCATAACCATGAGTCCCAAAAACCCCACCACTCTAAATAAAAGAACTAAAATATTATCCCCAATCAAAACACAGAAACATCTTAAATGCCCAAAAATACACTTCCTCAAAAAACCATAAACACTTATAAAAAATCATAATCCCTCTAGAACCACCATGAAACAAAAAAACATATGAACCAAAATTCTGTAAACTTTTATTAAAAACTCTAAACACACATCCAAAAAATCAATGAACTCTTTGCCAAAAAGAACACTGAATGTGATTCTATAAAAATAATCTCCATAAGTGAATAAAAACCATGAACCCTTATCCCCAAAATACCATAAATCATCATCCCAAAAAAACACTATCCTCATAAAATATTAAACCATCATCCCCAGAAGCATCGAACCCTGAATCCTCATCGACCAAAACCTCATCCAACAGTCCCAAAAATCCCTAGACCATAATAGAAAAATAACATTAAAACCTCATACTTATAAAAACAATAAAACTAATGCACAAAAAACCTAATACATTACTCCCATAAAACCCCCAAAACCATGCATGATAAATAACTAAACACATAATCCCAAAAAATTGAAAAACAGGTTGTCTCAAAAACTCAAAACCCTCAACACAAAAAAAATAATAAACCATCATCCCAATAACCCAATACCATCACACAAAAACCCCAAACCCTATACATTAAAACAAAAAAACCATCAAACCCAAAAAACAGTATTCCCTCATGGATAAAAAACCAGAAACCATTAGCCCCCAGAAATACTTATACCACCTCACAAAAAACCCTATAACTTCATTCCCCAAAAAACCCAATCACTTATCCCCAATAAACAAAAAACATATCCCCTAATAACCATAATACTGAAGCCCAAAAAAACCTCAACACTCAACATGAAAAAAAATAAACCCTTGTCCACAAAAAAAACCTAATCCCTACACTAAAACCACCATAAACCCCTATCCTCAATAAACCCCAAATGATCATCTCCAAAAAATCATAAACCACGATCCTAAATTATATCAAAAACCATATCCCCTTAAAAATGTTACACATAGGGATAGAAAACCCAATACTCTCTTTTGAAGAAATAAAAAAATCCTCAACCCTAAAAAATCATAATAAAATCCACAAAAAATAATTAAAACCTCATCCACAAAAAAACACTATAACCTCATTCTAAAAAAACCATAACCTTTGACCCTAAAAAAACATTTAATTCGCAATACTAAAAAACCTAAACACTTCTTCTGTAAAAACCTCTCATCACCATCTCAAAAAATCCCTAAACCATCATCCCAGAAAAACCATAAACAGTCATCCCATGAATCTCATACCATCCACCCCAAAAAATACAGAATCCTAAGACCCTCAAAAACCCAAACACACAACCCCAAAGAAAAAACTCCCTAATACACTAAAAATCTAAAGCATAATCCAAAAAATAGCCAAAAACATCAACCCAAAAAATCACTAAACACGCACCCCAAAAAAACAAAAAAATATCATCCCTAAAATCACCTAAGATCCAATACACAAGATGATAAAAATATTCATCCCTAAAAAACCAACCCTCCATTAACTAATCCACCACCCATAAAAAACTATCAACACTAAAACCCCAACCCTGAACCATTATCCAAAAAAAACTCCAATCCCTCATCCCTAAAACCCTAAATCCTCAACACCCAAAAACCCTAAGCCCTCAGACATCAAAAACCTAAACCATCAACCCAAAAAAACCTATGCCTCCAGACCCTTAAAAATATAAACCCTTATCCATAAAAATCTAAAAACATACACCCAATGAAATCTTGACACTAATCCCCCAAAAACACTTTAACATTCAATAGAAAAAAACACTAAACCCGTATATCTAAAAAACCATAATCTCTATACAAAATAAATCCTATACGATCTTTCTACAAAAAATAATAATCCTCCAACAATAGAAATTCCTACACCCTTATCCCCAGAAATATTAACGCATCCCACAAAAGAAAGAGTAAAACCTCAACCCCAAAAAACACTAAAGGATTAGAAACAAAAAATCCAAAAACATCAACACCATGAACCATAATACCAAATCACCCAAGAACCTAAATCCTCTTACCTAACTAACTAAAACACACATCACTAAAATACAATAAACCCTTATCCACAAAAAATCCTACACCTAGATCCCTAATACACCCTGAAAAATAATACAAAAAAACCAAAACCATCATTCCAAAAAAACCATAAAATCACATCCCCCAAACAAATTAAACCCTCAACCCCAAATAACCCTTAATCCCCATACCCAAATAATACTAAATCCTCATCACCAGAAATAATAAACCATTGGACCAATAATGTTGTAATAAATCAACACCAAAAAAACCCATAAATTTGTAAAACCTCATTCATAGAAAACCATATATCTTATTAAACAAAAAACCCAAGGTTTCAAGCTCTAAAAAACCATAGGACCCCATTCCATAAAAACCTAGAAAATTTGCAACTAAATACACAATGACCCTCATCTACATAGAACCCTTGACCCTAATCCCAAAAATACCATAGATCACATGTCCCAAATAGAAATAGTTCATCAAATAAAAAAAAATTATTGACCCTTAGAACAAAAAACATAAAATCCTTCCCAAAATACCCAAAACACTCATCCCTAAAAACCCCCAAGACAATCATCCTAAAAAAAACACTAATCCCTCATTCCAAAATACCCAAAAACCTCATACAAAAAAACATACACTAATCCCCAAAACCCTAACCCCTAATCCCCAATGAATCATGAATCATTATCCTTATAAAACATTGAACCATTATCCAAAAAAAAAAACAGAAACCACAATACCCTATAACCCATTTCCCACATCCTAAAAAATTCATGAACACTCCGATTCAATACATAGTAAACCCCATTCCCAAAAAAGAACTAAAACTTATTCCCAATAAACACTTAACCCATAACACAGAAAATATTAAACCCTAATTATATAAAAAAATCATGAACCTCAACCTAAAAGGACACTATACCCTCATCCAAAATATATTGAACCCCCTACCAGAAATATTTTAGAATCATCACCACAAAAAAAATCTGAAAACTCTTCTTTAAAAATTTAGGAACCCCCAGTCCTAAAAAATCCCTGAACCCGCAACAAAAAAAACTATCATCCCCAACAAATCATGAACCCTATATCCATATAAACCCTATGTCATCAACCCAAAAAAATTTGCAAACCCTTCAAATAAAAAAACCATAAAAATTCATCCCAAAAAATACTAAAACAGTCATTCCCATGAACACATCAATCATTACCCCCACAAAAATCTAAATAATCCAAAAAAAAGAACCCACTACTCAAAAAATCCCTAATCCCTCAGCCCCGAAAAAACCGCAACCCTCATCCCAGAAAAAAACTCATTCCTCTACAACAGAAACCTCAATCCCACATCCCAAATTAACATTAAAATCATAGATCTAGGAAAACCTAAACCCACATTGGCAAATGGTCCTCATCCCCTAGCTACAAAAAAAACCCTCAACCATCCTCCCCCAAAAAAAACCCTCAACCCTAATCCCCAAAAATACATCATCCCTTACCCAAACAAACCGTAAACCCTCGTCCATAAAGATCGCTAAACCATCATCCCTAAAATAACCTAAATCATTCTCCCCAAATACCTAAATTCACATCGTTAAAATACCCTATTACCTGATCCTAAAAAACATGAAATCATTAGACCCCACAAATACTGATCCATCATAACAAAAAAAACCTAAACAATGATTAGAATATTTATTTAAACCAAAATCCCAAAAAAACAATATACCCTCATTCCCAAAAAACCCTTAACCATAAGCCAAAAAACCCAAACCTAACCCAAAAAAATAGAAACTCATAATCATAAACAATCCATATTCCCTCAACCACAAATATTGCTGAACCTGCCTGCTCAAATAACCCTAAACCATCATCCCCAAAAATACACAACCCTAGCATGATAAACACTAAAAACTCAACCTATGGAAACCCTAAAACCATATCCCCAAAAAAACATAATACATCACTATAAAAAACATTATACGTTATCCCCAAATAACCCTAGATACCACAACCGTAAAAAACAAGAACCTTCACCCCCAAAAGACCACAAATTAATCAGCCACACAAAAAACGTAAACCCTCATCACAAAAAAAAACCCAAACACTCTTTACACAAAGACATTGTCTTTCATCCTCAACAAAAATCTAGATCCTCTTCCCAAAAATATCAAATTCCCACATCCACCAAAAAAATGAACCTTAATCCCAAAAAATTCCTCACAACCAAAAACCATAGACCATTATCCCCACATTTTAATGGATTATCTTCCCTAAAAAACCATATGTCATCATCCCAAAAAAACCATTGATCTCATCCCCAAAAATCCCTTAAACCCCATACCAAAAAAATCATAGACCCTTTGACCAAAAAAACCATAAGCCATAACCCACAAAATAAAATTAACTATAAGACCTAGAAAACCATAGGCCAACATCCTAAAAAAAATTCTTAACACTCATCTCTAAAAAACATTATACTATAACTTTCAAAGGCACTAAACCCTCAAAACCGATAAACCATAATCCCACTTCCCCAAAAAAAATTAGACCCTCATACCGAAAACCCATAGATCTCACATGCAAAACACAGTAGACCCTAATACCCAAAAAAACACTATATAAACATCCTAACAAAACCCTACACCCTTCAACTATTTATCATAAAAAAAATTAAATCCTCCCTTTCAAAAACATGCAAACCACTACCCTGAAATACCGAATCCCTAAGACCAAATTATCTGTAAACCCTTATCCCTAAAAAACCCAAAAACCATATCCCCATGAAACTATAAACCATTATATTTTAATAACGTTATATCCTCAACTCAATTAAACTAAAACCCATAGCACTAGGAACCATTAATCCATCACCAAAAAATACACTAACAACAAATCGAAAAAACCATAATCCTCATCCATAAAAATAACCTCATCCCGTATCCCCCAAAACCTATAAACAGATAGGCCTAAAAAATCCACAACCCTCAATCCCTAAATACCCTATCAACCTCATCCCAAAAAAACCCTCAACCCCAATCTGCAAAAAACCCTAATGACTAATCTCGAAAAACCATAAACCCTCTGCCCCTAAAAAAAACCAAACCGTCAGATGCATCACCTGAAAAACACAATGAGTATGTTAAAATCGAACATCAAATTGTAGATAAATTACCAATTAATAACAAAAATGGGAGCCACTAATGATTCTCCAATCATAATGAATAATTCACTATCAATTGATATGTACGTTCATTTCCACACGAAGGTAAGAGTTCAAAGTATTAAATTAACATATTTATCTTCAAAAAATCATTGTATTCATGTATACCAGTTATAATTGTGTGAAAATAAATCACAATGAAACAATAATGTGACATTAATGATGAAAGTGAAAATATAAGTCATGGGTTCACACAATGGTCATATAGAAATTAAACAGAAACATTTACATGTTAATTAATGACACAACTAACTTTTGAATAAATATTTTTTCATTCATATGTTTTTATACATTTCATCTCTACTATTTAATTTTTATTCTATTAAATTTTTTTAATTTTTCACATTTATATGTCATTTTTCCTTTATATAAGTGTTTGTTGGATAATCATTGTTTTGGATGCCAAAAATTGTCGGATGATCCCATCTGAATATTATTTGGGCTTAATGTTATTATCTTTCCCATTAAAATCCTCAGAGTTTTGCAAATGTTCCAAATCATACCCTCTGTGATGGTTATGGTTTTCCCTCAAATCCATTGAATCACCATCTTCATCATATGGAAATATATTAAAAATGTTGAACATTGTTGAAATGCCGAAAACATAATTTGATAAATAATTCTTGTTGTCATTGTTTCCTACTCATTGAATTACCATTAATGTAATTTCATATTAAAGTGCCATATTTTTCTTACTTTTTGATATAAATTAGTCCTTACAAAGGAGAATCTACACATTGTCTCTAGTTTGGAAAATGTCATGCATACAATTTCTGTAGGCTTTAGTTCTATATTCATCAATAGAGTTCTCTATTTGAGATCAAATAGATTCCTAACTCATATTAATCTATATTTAATTTTTAGTATTAATGAATGATCAACATGAAAATAAAGCGAGAATAATCACAATTCTATTGGGGTGTCTGGATGGATTCTATAAACAAAAACAAAAGGAAATTTTTTTTGGTAACATATAGATATATTTTGTATAAAAATTCTGCTTGTAAATATTGTATATACAATGTTTTCATATTCTTGTTCACTAATGTTAACATAATATAACATATGGTATGATTGCTAACATCATTTTATACATTATTTTTAGGGAAATGGGATATGATGAAAAAAATATTCATTCTTAATTTTCCACATAATGTCCTCAAAAAATATGTGAGAAAATTAGTGTCTCAATCATAAACAATGCTATGAGGAATGACATGAATGTGAATAAAATCATTGGAAGTTTTTTTCCAAAGCACTGATCAATTCCATATTGACGTCTATATTGATAAGTTCCAACATCTACTAATGATTAGGTATTGGTGTGTATAAACTGGGATTAGAATTACCATTTTATCTTTGACATGTCAAATATCTCACCATAATTCCTTTTTCATATCATTACATCTTTATCTAGTATGAATTATCATTCAGTATCTCCTTGGTATTTTGGATCCTAATTTACAAGTAAGTCCTCCATCAAGACTCTCCCAGATGAGAAAGTCACAATAATTACACATTGAAACACACAACATATTCTTTGTGAAGAGAAATCCCTTATGTAAAGAATAATCCACCAAATATACGCATTAGCATTGTATTAAAATAAAATTGAACTCTATATCATTCTGATAATCCCCTTTCATAATATAGAATCCAAAAATTCAATAATCTATAATCGTTGGTAAAGAATACATTTGATATGAATAATCTTCCACCATTTTCTCAATCCCATTATTTTATATTGATAATAATTAGAATGATTAAAATAATTCATCTCACTTTTTATGCCTAAAACACTGATTATGTGGAGAAATTATAAATCTTAATTTATTGAGGTTATAATAAAGGGAAAAATATTGCAGTATCATATAATGAGACTAATTATGTTTTATTAATACAATCTTATAATGTTCAATGTCAAAACATCTTGAATTCCCCCTTTAATCTTTTAATATCTCACTAAAATATTAAATTTGACAATTTCATTGAAACATGGCATCACTTATCCCAAATACACTTACACCACAATCCACATTATGGTCTTGATCAAAATTAGTTAATGAAAAAATTGGTTCTTCTAATACCATTTTCTTAGTGATTCCAAATGATTCATTTACAGTCTTTTACACCTAAAATTTTCCGTTTTTCATGAATTCAGTAAACTTTTTTAAGATAGTACAAAATATAGAAGTAAATTTATGATGATAATAATCTAATACCTCAATGATATTTAATTCTATGATAGATTTCAATGGTTTATTGGAATTTATTGATTCCAAATTTGATTGATCAGCCACGATACTGTCTTTGGATACCACATATACAAAACATACGACTTTTGAAAAAAAAGAACACTCATTTTATTGATTTTTGTAGTGCTTTTGTTCACATAGAATTCCAAATAACTATAAAAGATAATCTATATGAATATGTTCATCAAATATATAAATCTTAACGTCACCCAGATGAGTAAAAATAAATTTACAACAAAATTGATTCAAAACATCATTCAAGGATTACATGAATATACCAGTTGTATTTTATAGAATAAGTGGAATTAAAAATCATTCAAAAAAAAGGGAATCAGTTCTGATTGACATTTTCACTCATCTACATCCTTTAATGTAATAGAATTGTATCCACATTGAATATTAACCTTAAAAAATATTTATGACCCCAAAAAATATTCATTCATTAACTCGAGTCATGATTTATGCTATGAAAATTTTATGGATATATTATTTATTTGTCAACTATAAATTCCAATGTGATAAATACAGACTTTCATCAGAAAAAATAATTCTAGAATATAACATGGGAATATGATTTATTTTAGAATGTCTTGATTAATCAATTAATATACTTGCTTCAATATGTCCTTAGATTAATCTTTATATCTCTAGTATATTGGATTATTATGAAATCGTGTAGCCTAAACATGATCGATCTAGAGCTCAATGCATAGCAAAGTTGGTAATACAACTGAAAGATGAGTTGAAAAAAATCATGACATTCCTGAATCCAAGAGAAAACTAAAATATTGTGACAACTCGTCTCATAATGGAATGAACTAACATTTTTTAATAAATAAATAATTTGATATTATGAATGTTTTCGATTATATATATGACATTTATTGAAAAATGGTCTGTCTATTTGATTTTTCATATTAATTTTTTCTGAAATAATATATAATTTATTCAAAGGATAGAGTGTAATGTCATTTTACCTAGATCAGAAATAATATGTTTTCTTCATCATATTATAGTTTACATATATATCAGACATCAATTTTTTCAGACAACAACTAAAAATAATTTATTGGAATTACATATTATAATACCCCATACACGTAGTTCATACCAGTGGAAAATGAAATAAGAATATTTTTTTTGAATTGATGTGTTCCCCCATGGTTCAATTATTTCCATTTTTTTACCTTATATAAATATTTTATGGATGATTTAATTTATCAATTACTATTTCAGAAGAATCATTTTTAAACAGACAATGTTAATAATCACCATGAATACATTCTGATTTATTGTGAAATAGTTTGGGGAAATGTTTTCACAATGACCAGTTTGAGGATATATTTGAGCATGAAAAACAATTTGTATCATAATTATGTTACCCACCTCAACATATTCAGAAAATGATATTCATATTCAGATTCATCACCAACATGTTCATCCTCAGTGACTACCTTAATAATCTCCTCTATCTGTTTTATAGTAGCAATTAAATTTCATGAATGTTTTCATTTAAATTATCAAACCCATGACATTTGATGAACTTTTTACTCCAGAATTAAATTGAGTTGGGTTTTTCTATTTTTTTCTTCCATATTATTTTCATTCAATTTATCATGTATCTTCTTCCAACCAAATTACATATCATCAAACATGATTTACTAGAATAAATACCTTTTTTAAAAATATTTTCATCTATTTATGTTCATTTGAACTAGTACCTTTTAAATTCTCATTTTAATGTCCACCATGATTTCCAACTTGAAAACATCATCAAATGATTTGAATGGTTATAACTCCACTGAATGGACACATTCATCATTCAATCCACTCGAAAACCATTTTTTCATTTACTGAGTGTATTATGGTACATCAGATCACATTATTAAATTTTCAAACACAAGAATTTTTTCTTTAATACATTCAACTTATTGTTACAGGATATGAATTTAGAAATAATGATCATGCTTATATTTATTTTGTAGGAATCATCGTCAAAAAGGATTTTCATATTGTCTTGTTTTTAATTTTTTAAAATTCTACCATGTTCCTGATGTTTCTTAAAATTTTCCAACCAAATATTTCTATAATCATTAAATTTTAAAAAAATTCCTAAACATATTCTCATCAGAACAAATCTTAAATTTGATGAAATGTTCGATTTCCCATAGTAAATATATAAGATTTTATAGAATCAATCACCCATCAAAATAAGTAATTTAAATCTACAATCCGAATTAAATATTATTATAAAAAATTCTTCACAAATCAACCTATGAATTTATTTAATCATATCGATTTATTTTGTTTTCATAAAATGGTGTAAGATTTTACCTATTATTTGGAGGTGGAATTTCGGGGATCGACTATGGTAGAGTTGAATCATGTCGTCATTATAAAATACTTCTAAAATGTTGGTTACCAATTTCACTATATTGTGATTATAGCATCACATTAACTAATTAACATGAATAAATTGGATTATAAGGTATGATTTTTTGAGACATGGTGGAAAATATTTTTGTGGGTGGCAAATAAGATGATTTTTTATAACATACTTATAGGAACAAAAAACTTAATGCCATAATGATTAGTCATCAAAATCATGAAACAACATAGTGATGATGGAATAATAAAATTTATCCAATTGAACAAAGCTTAATGGAAACATCACTCTCCAGTTTTTCTCCATTAATAAATACTATGTCAATAGTAATGGACATAAAGAACCAATTTCAGGTAAAGGGAAGTGGATATATAAATAAAGCTTCACAATAAGCATAAAAATTATTTATATTCTACTGTAATGATTAAAATTAATTAAAAAAGTTTCATAAAGATAAAATGAAGTCAGGGTATTGAGAATAATATAAATAAAAGGAATATGAGGAATTAAAAGTAACAAAAAAACAATAAAAAAACTTTTCAAGGATTATTAATTACCACATAAAATAAATTAGAAATATTACTTCTAAGTGACTCTTTTCTCCAGGTACTCTCTCGTCATTAATGTTATTATATAAATTTCATTACATTTCATTATGGAAATTTATTTTTAGGCCCCAAGTAATTTTTTTCCAACAATTGTGTTAGGTTCAAATAATTGTATGATGGAACAATTTGAATCACTGTTGGGATTTAAAATCTTATTAATGCCAATATATATCCCAATGCATTTATTCCTCACTATGTCGCAATCATACATAAAAACCCATAAATCCTCATAACAAAAAATTTCTAAAATCAGCCCTAGAAAACCCAAAACTCAAATTCTCATAATATACATAAACCCTCATCCCAAAAAATATTAAACCCTCATCACACAAAACAAAAAACCATCATCCCTAAAAAAATACTAAACCCACATCCCCATAATTAACCATAAACTCTATGATCCACAATATATAAAACATAATCCCTAAAAAGATAAAATACATACATAATAAATACTAAACCATCATTACCAGATAGCCCTAAACCCTTACCCATAAAAAATCCCAAACACTCCGCAATAAAATACCCTAAACACTAATCCCCATAAAACAATAATTCCACAGGACCAAAAAACTCTAAATCGCCACCCAAAAAACCAATAACCCTTTAACCCCCAAAACAAATAATCCCTCATCACCAAAATCCTATAATCTCTCCACGTAAAATAACCCTAACCCCTTGACCAGAAAAAAAAAACAAATCCTTCATCCCACAAAATCCTAAACCATTATTCTTGAAAAACCCTAAACCATCATCACCATAAAAACCTAAACCCATAGTGTTAAAACAACACCAATACTCTAGCCCTAAAAACCCTAAACCTTAAACCCTCACCCCAAAACCCCTAAACTATCATGAAAATTAAATCCCAAAACCTCATCCCCCAAACCCCTAAACCCTTATCTCTTGTAAAACCTCAATAATCTACACCAAAACTCATAAACCCTCATCCTAAAAACACTCAACCAGATCCCAAAAAACACCGAAACACTTAGACATAAAAATCATTTAGCCTAAATTCCCCAAAAATCTAATACCAACAACACCAATAATTATTAAAAAAACCAAGAAAAAAAATCATAACATCAAACATAAAAAACTAATCAAATTTTCCTAAAAACAAAAACAATATTCCTTGAAAAATCTACAACCATAATCCAAAAAAACCCTTCATCCCTAACCTCCAAAAAAACATTAAATTGTCATACTTAAAAAAATCATACTGTCTTATCAAAAATATTCCATAAACATTCTCCCTTAGAAACCCTAAACTCTCATCCCCTACAATACCTATTCCAAAAACCCTAGAAAACCCTCATCAATATATCAAAAAATAATCTAAACCCAAATCCCTCGAATCACCTAAACACTCACCAAAAGAAAAACTGAACCCCCATATCATGAAATTTGTGAACCCATAACCATGAAATTCCTAAAATATATTCCCTAAAACCATGAAAACCTCATCACCCAATAACACTCAACCCTAGAAACCAAAAAATCATAGCTTCTCAACACACAATGAATATTATACCCTCATCCCAAAATAAACATAAAACCCCATGCCCAAAAAATTCTGAATGATATTCCAAAAACCACAAAACCAGAAACCTGCTAAAAATTCACATCCACTACCCCAAAAACCAATAAAACCCTTACCCTAAATAACATGAAGCCATCAGTTCTAAATACCCTATACCCTAAGGTATAATAATAATACCATATGCCTATGAAATTCCCAAATGTCGGCACAAAAATTATCCTAATCCTTCAATCCATTACATTAAACAGTAATCCATATCAATATATAGTCACTCATTCTGGAACAACTATCATCCCTCATAAACAAAAAACCCAAAACACTCATCCCAACAAAAACCATTAGCTCCAAAAAACCATAAAACCTCATACACAAAAAAACATATACCCTTATACCAAAAAATCCCATTTCCCCAAATATCATGAATGATTAGCTCCAAAAATCCCTAAATCCTAATAATAAAATAACCATAATCGCATGATAGTAAAAATAACTCACCATTATCCAGATAAAATGATATACCCCCAATAGAAAAATCAGCAAATCCTTATCCAAAAAACCTAAAAACCTCATCCCAAAAAGAAACTAAACCCTCATACCCCAAAAATACAAAATACATAGTCCCAAAACAGAAGAATCATTTCCCAAAAACCCCTAATGCCAGATCCAAAGAAACCCCAAAACACTTATTTCTGAAATAACCCCGACCCTCGACATTGAAAGTTCCTAAACAATTTACACCAAAAAACCATAGACCCTCATCACCGAAAAACCTGACATCATCGCCAATGAAAAAACATATAACATTAGACCTAGAAAACCATAAAACCATATAATTGAAAAAAATGAAACCTATATCCCAATAAAAACATAAACCCTGAGCCTGAGAATATCTTATTCGTCATCCTGAGGAAAACCTAATCCCATTGCCACAGAAAACCCTAAACGCTCATCCTGGGAAAACCCTAAACCATTACCCCTAGAAAACCATAACCCCAATTCCTTATAATATTCCACACTCAGTCCAAAAATATTCTAAACCCCACTCCATAACAAAACCTAAACACTCGGTCCTAGAAATTGCTAAAAATACATCCCTAGTTAACCATAAAACCTCATACCTAGATAACCATAAACACATATATGAGTAATGAAACCCAAATCCTAATAAAACCCTAGAAGATCATCCCTAGAAAAAACTAAACATTCAATCCCAAAAAACCCAATACCCATCTCCCCAAAAATCCTAAAATACTCATAAAAAATAAATACCAAACACTTACCAAGGAAACCAAAATACCTTATCCCAAGATTATGATAAACTCTTATCCATGGAAAACTCTAAACCCTTATCTTGGTAATACATGAAAATTCCCTTAATATAAAATCAAATAACCATGGCCCCATACAACCCTAACCCCTCTCCAAAAGTAAAACTAAAAACCTAATCCCCAAAACACCCCAAACCCATAGCCCTATACAACAATATAACCTAATCTCTAGAAATATCAAAAACACATTTCCCAATAAAACCCTTAACCATCCCCTAAAAATTATGTTCCCTTATCCAAATAAAAACCAAAACCCTCATCCACATTAAACCAAAAACCATCATACCCATAAACCCCAGACTGTATTTCCAAAAAAATGAAAAATCCATTACTAAAGAATCTCCTACACCCCTAACCATAAAAAAACCATATTCCAAAATCCCTAGAAAACCATAAATCATTGATCATAGAAAATATAAATACCTCACCCATAGAAAAACCTAAACAATCATCACTATAAATCCCTAATCCCTCACCGCCAAAAATATACAGTACACTAAATCACAAAAAATGATAAACCCAATGTATTAGAAGATACCAAACCGTGTGAACCAAAAATCCCTAAACACTGTGACCCAAAAATCATAAATCTTGATCCACAAAAAATTGTAAAACCTCGGCCCAAAAAACCACCATACCTGTAACCCCGAAACCCAAAAACCCTCATCCCCAAAACCCAAAACCCTAACTCCCGAAGAACCCTAAAAACATAGCCCTAAAATACACTAAACACTAGGCCTAAAAAATATAGTTTTCCAAAAAAAACCCTAATCACATAACCCATCAAACATAATATTGTGAGCTAAAAAATCCTCAAACCCTATTCCACTGAAAACCCCAACCAGAAACCCTTGATAATAAAAAAACCACAACCCCTTAAAAATATAAAACGAAATTCCCATAAAAACCTAAAAAATAATCAATAAAAATATTAATAAATATACCACAAATATTTCAATACCAGCATCTTTGGAAAACCCTATACTCTCATCCTAAGAAAACCCAAAACCCTTATCAAATCAAAACCCTACATTGTTTCCCAAAAAACAAAAAAAAACATAACCCCATAAACCACAAATACTACACCTTTTAATACCCTAAATAATCCTACCTCAAATACCGTAAACACTATTCAATTAAAAAATCCAAAATCCCAAGAGAACACAACACCCACATCCAAAAAATACATTATGTCTTTCCCAAAAACTCAAATATTCTCATCCCAAAAAACCCAAAACAAGATACCCAAAAAACCTTAAAACATTATTCCTTGAAAAAAATATATAGTCATCCCTAAGAAAGCCTAAACAATGATCCCAAAAAAACACATATCCCATATCCTCAAAAAATCAACAGAACCAATGAAAAAATTAACCCTAAACCCTTATCCCAAGAAACCAGAAACCCTCGTTCCTGATAAACCCCTAAAACACAACCAATAAAAAACATAAACCCACATCACAAATAAACCCCAACCATCATCATAGTAAACCCTATACCATCATTCAAAAATTATGTTAAACCCATGTCCCCGAAAATACCTAATTCATTATCCACCTATGATATTAAACTATCATCCCTAAAAACCCTAGACCCTAATCCAAAAATAAAACAAAAAACCCTCTCACAAATAATAACCATAACATCCATACCAAAAAATTCCCACAGTAGTATCCCTTGAAAATTCTAAGTTTATATCACCCGAAAACTCAGAACATGGATTCAGAAGAAAACTAAATTCCCTCATCCTCATAATACCAAAAACCCTCATCACCCTAAAACCACAAACCCATATCCCCAATAAAACCACAATGCTTATCCCAAAAAAACATAAACCCTAAGACCCAAAAAACCACAAACCATTACCACTGAAACCCCAAAGAACACATGCCTACAAATATATATAACATTATCCCAGGAAAAAAATATAACATCATCCCCATAAAACCATGAACCCTCAGACCCAGAAAACATTATACCGTCATCTCCAAAAACCACTAAACCATCATTCATAGACATCATGTACCTCATCCCAAAAAAACTAAACTCACAATCCCAAAAAACCATTATCTATGGGCACTAAAATACCCTAAACAATTTGTGAAAATATACTCTAGCCCATAAGTGAAAATTTCCCCAAAACATGAATCATAAATTACTTCAATCCTCAAAACCTAAAAAACACCAAACTGTCAGCCTTGAGAAAACATAAAAACTAATCTAAAAAATTTCCTAAACAACCCTCACAAAAAATTCAAAAAACCAATGTCCCTAAAAATCTATAAAACTTTATCTTAAAAAAACCCAAATACATAGATCCCAAATCATTCATATCCCTTATCACTAAAAGAACTGTAGTCCCCTAGCCATAAAAAAACCCAAAACCCTATCCCAAAAAATCCTAAATCCAAATCCCCAAAATTTAATTAACACTCTTTCCCAAAAAACCTCAAACACTTAGTCCAAAAAATAAAAAACCCATAGCCTCAAAAAAACCTAATCCTTCATCCGCAAAAAATCCTAAACTTGTATCCCCCAAATAATATATTATACTAAGCCAATGATAACTAAAAAACATCATCCCAAAAAACCAAAAACATTCACCCCAAATAATCCATCCTTCAGGGAAAAAATTTTATAATCTCTATTCCCCAATATACACTAAACCCGTATCACAATAAAATCCTAATCCCTTAACTAGGAATCAAAAAAACCAAATCCACAAAAAATCATAAACCCTAAGAAACTAAAATCCTAAAACTCATAGTAGAAAAATAACCTAAACCATCAACCCAAAAAACCCTATAACATCAGCCCCAAAATTCCCCAAGCCTCACATTAAAAAACAAAATACCCAATCGGTGAAAAATATAATCCCCCAACCCCTTAAATCCCTAATCCATAATCTCCCAACAACCATAAATACTCATCCCTAGATAACCCAAATATTTAATACTTAATAAACCCTAAATTATCATCCTTAAAAATATCAACATCGAGTCAAAAAAAAACTTCATCCCCAAAACACCCACAACCCTCATCCCCAACACGATATCAATACTAAACACCACCAAACCCTCAAAAAACATCCAAAAAACATAATACCTATTCCTTATAAACTACCCAACACTCCTACCCATATAAAACCTCGAAACTCATCCTTGAAAAGCCATAAACACTTATCCCTAATGAACTGTCAACCCTAATCCCCAAAAAAACCCTCAACCCTCTTCCCCAAATATTACTCATTCCTCATCCACAACCAACATTCATTACTCATCTTAATAAACCATCAAACCATAGACTAACAATTAATAAATCCTTGACCCCATAATACCTCAACCATTATCCCAAAAAATCAATGAACCATCAGACCTAAAATACCCAGAACCCGTAGCCACAAAAATCCCTAAAACCTTATCCACAAAAAACTCTAAACCCCCATCCTCAATCCCCTAAAACCTGATAAAAAACACTAAACCATTATCCAAATAAAATAATAAACCTACATCCCGATAAACATGAAACCACAATCCCATATAAACCATTACCCTAATCCCCAATTGATTATTTTGTTTGAACTACAAAAAGAATCAACCCTTGTATATAATAAACCCCTCATCCCTCATAAAAATAACCATAAACCAATCAACACCTAACATTGAAACACACACAACCAACATGAACAAAAAAATACACCCAACATCAAATCAAAATAAATAGTCATAAAAAATTCACCCTCAACCCTTAGTAAGAAAATATCCACAGTCGTCAACCACAAAAATCCATCAACCCTATTCCCCAATTGAACTTCCAGCCTCATCCCCTAAAATCCATAAACATTCAGTCCCAAAAAAACCATCAACCCTTTTCGATAAAAAACCATACTAGTAAGCTACAAAACATCCTTGACACTCATCCCCAAAAATCTATCATCCCTCATCTGAAACAAAAATCAAGGATATACCCTATAAAACTCTCAACCCATAGGCCAAAAAATTAAACATCATCCCCCAAAATCCCTAAACCCTCAACCAAAATATTCCCTAAAACGTAATCTACCAAATAAAATCAACCACCAACCCCAAAAAAACCCACCCATCATACGCAAAAAAAAATATAATCTATCATACTAAAATAACCATAAAATATCATATAAAAAAACCACTCAAACCACATCCAAGAAAATTATACACTTGCATACCAAAAAATCCCCGATCCTCCATCTCCTAAAATCCATTGACCACCAGACCCAATAAAATATTATCCCTCATTCCTAAAGTGAAATAAAACCTAATAGAAAAAATCTATATTCCCTATAACTCAAAAACCACTAAACCATCCACAAACAAAAAACCTAAACACTTATCCCACAAAAATATGAATCCATTCCCTAAAAAAACCAATACACACATCCCCAAATAACTAGATACACATCCCCTAAATAACATAAACCTCACCCCCAAAAACCATATTATCTCATCCATATAGTCCCATAAACCGTAATCCCCAAACAACCCTAAATCATCTTCCCCAAAAATCCCCAAACCCTTAGCCCAAAAAAACATAAATCCTTTAATCCTAAATAACCATGAACACTTGAAACGAATATAATTCTCAACCCTAATCCCTAGAAAAAACATAAAAACAATGTCCTAAAAAAGGATTAGCACTCTACCTCAAATACCCCAACCCACATCCCAAAAAAACAAAAAACATAACCCTAATAAATACATTATATTCATCCCCAAAAAATAATGAACCCTAATCCTCCGAAAACAAAACACAATCGACTATAAAAAACAATATTCCCCTATCCCCAAAAGCAACCTCATCCCTAATCCCCTAAAAACTCGTTGAACATCATCCACCAAAATAAATAGATCTATATACATAAAGAAACATAACACCTAATCCCAAATTATCCCTAATCTGTCAGCAAAAAAATAAAAACAGTATTGCCCATAAAAAATTTATAAACACTCAACACAAAATATAACTATTTAATTGTCTACAAAAACACATAAACTGTAGAACAAAAAAATCCTAAATTATTTTTTTCAAAAAAAAAATAAAAACCCCGTCTTAAAATTACCTAATCCAATATAAAAAAACACCCTCAGACCTCAAAACCAAAAAAATCTTATAACCTCATCCCAAAAAAACTGAATCCATCCTCCACAGAAACACCTCAACACGCATCACATAAAAACGCTCTACCTGCATCCCCAAAAATCCCCAAATCTATAACCTAAAACAAACATAAACCCCCATCTCTAACAGGACCCTATGAAGCCAACCAAAAATTTCTTCAACTGATTTAACAAAAAATACCTCAAACTCTCATCCACAAAAAACCCTCGACCCTCAGCCCAAAAAAACTTCAACCCTAACCCCTAAAAACCTTAAACACACATCCATAAAAAACATCACTTGTTGGACACAAAAAACACCCAAACCCCATCCCAATAAAACCATAACCTTTAGTCGAAAAATATTTTAAACCCTCATCCCCAAAAAAATCATAAACACATATAGCCTAAAACCAAAAAATAATTATCCACAAAAACCCCACCATCATCTACCCTGAAAAACACTACACCCGGAGTCCAAATAAAACATCAAACCTCATACCCAACCAAACCCAAACACTAATCCCCTATAAACATTAAACACTCACTCAAAAAAACCATCTTTACATTAATCCTTGAGAAACCCTCAAACCACCTTCCTAAAAAATCATAAACACTTTGTCCAAAAAATCGCAAACCCTTAGCACCAAAAAAACAAAAATATTTCACATTAAAAAAAACTGAACCATTGGTCCAACACAACATAAAAGCTACACCCAAAAAACCCAAAATCCCCATCCCCAAAAAACCCTAAACCCATAACCCCATAATTCCAAAAAAATTCATCCCCCAAAATCCAAAAACTGTTTAACCCAATAATTCAAAACAATATACCCCCATAACGATCATAAATCTTCCCCAAATATACCAAAAAATCATTCCCAAAACCCTAAACCCTTAACCAAAATAGACCAAAAACCCTCATCCCCAAGAAACTATAAATTTGCACCTCAAAAAAATAGAATCCATGAATCCAAAAAACCCATAACCATCATCTACATTGATCCACAATCCCTAAAAATAGAAATCCTCAAACCCAACCACCTTGAATCTCTCAACCCTAATATGAGAAAATCCCTCAACCCTCATCCATAAAAAACACTCAAACCATAGCCCCAAAAAGCCTGTAACCCTTATACCTAAAAAATTATAATGGTTGTCCCAAAAAACTCTAAACCCTAAACCCCCAAAAATACTAAACTAATATCCCCAAAAAAATCCCTACACCATAATAAACCTTAAAATATCATCTGTAAAAAACTCTAATACCTCTCCCACAAAATCCCACAAAACTAATCCCTAGAAATTAATAAACATTCATACCCCTAAACCATTGGTCCACAAAAATACATAAACCTACATCCCAATAAAACCTAAATGCACATCCCAAAATATTATTAAACCCTTATCCTTTGAAAAAAATAAACCTAAATCCAAAAAACCAAATACCCTAATAAAAAAATTAACCAAAAACTATTAGACCAAAAATCCTAAAACCCTCATAAGAAAAACCATAAACCCTGAACCCCACAAAAAACAAAAAATATATCAGCCCCATAAAACAATATACCCTTATACCCCAACAAACAGTATAAACTCAATGAAAAAAAACTAAAATAATTATCCTGAAAGAAATCATCCATGAGCTTGAAGAATACCTAAACCATCAGAAAAAAGTCTAATTACTCATACTAAACAATAAAAAATCATGCCACACCAAAAACCCAAAAACCATAAACAAAAAAAATCCAAAAACACTCATCCTCAAAAAACCATAAACCCTCAAATTGAAATATCCCTAAACCCTCATCCACAAATAAAATCAAACCATCATCAAAAAAAATCCTCAACCATAATCCTGAATAAATTCAATAAAATCATCATCGATGAATTCTAAACCCTCATCCCCCAAAAGTATGAATCCCATAGACCCAAAAAACTCAAATAATCAACTGAAAAATGTACTAAAAACGTCTCCCACAAAAAACTAAACAGATGACCCCAAAAAAAAACTCATCATGCCAAAAATCCTATTCCATTAGCAACAAAACCATTGAACACTCAGCCTCATGAAACCCCGATCACCCAATTAAAAAATCCATAAAACCCGAAGTCCCAAAAAACATAAAACGAATCCTCAGAAAACCCAAAACCTTAGACACTAAAAATGATTACTCAATTCCCCAAATAATCCTAAACCTTACTCACCAAGAAGTCCTAATTTCTCATCCCAAAAAACCCACACTCTTTGTCCCCAAAAAATCCAAAACCCTATTCTCCAAGCAACCAAAAGTATCGACCATAAAAACTATAAACCCTTGGTCGCCAAATAAAATGTACAACCAAAATAAAATAAACCCATAAAACCTAAAACCGATAAACTCTTAATCCTTCTCAACAAAAAAAACACTAAACCCTACACCCAAAAAAATTCCTAAACCCTCATCCCCAAAACACCGTAATGCATCATCCCAAAACAGTTATAAACCATCCTCCAAAATAACGATGAACCCCATCCCTATAATTCATAATAACCCAACCCCAAAAAACCCTAAACATTCATTCAAAAAAACATGAATCTTTATCCATAATACCACCATACCCTAATTCCCAAAACCCCCAAATAGTCACACCCAATAAAATCCCAATCCTATAATCCCAAAAAAACATAAACATTCAATCCTAAAATCCCCAAACCCATATTCTCAAAAACCAGAAACTCCCAATCACAAAAAAATAAAAAAACTAAACTCTTGAAATCTAAAACACTCATAAAAAAAGTATAACCTAACCCCAAAAAAATTAAAACATGTAGAACTATAAAACAAAAACGTAATCCCCAAAAAACCCCAATCTCATATCTCTAAACAACATCTAACCCTAAATCCCAAAAAACCCCAATATTAATTCCTTAAAAAAACACAACAACATTTACCCCCAAAAATCCCACAAACACCCTTCCCCAAAATACCCCAAAGCCTCATCCTCTAAAAACCCCAAACACATAGCTCTATAAAACCCCATACCCTAAACTCAAAAAACCCTAAACCATCATACCAAAAAAAAAATAGAACCCCCCAACCCCAAAAACACTAATCACACAACCCCAATGAACCAAAAACCCTCATACACAAATAAATCCAATCAATCAGCCCTAAGAAACTATAAACCATCAATCCTAGAAAACCCTATTCACATTACCCCATAAAAAATAAATCCCTTAGTCAAAACACTATATCCATCATCCCTAAAAACCCTAAACCCTCGTCCCCTAGAATAATTTTCCCCAAAAACTACTAAACCCTCAATTCCAAAACACCATAATCCCACACCATAATAAACCATAAAACCTCACCCCCAAAAAACCATTAAACATAATATCCAAAAACCTTAACCATCATCCCCAAAAAACAATAATACCTCAACCTACAAAAAACCCAGACCCTCGTTCCACAAAACCCCAAAAACTCGACCCCAAATGAACCCAAATTCCGCAACCCCAAAAAACCCAAAACCCTCAACGATAAAAAAACCCAAAACCTCATCTCCATGAAACTAAAAATAGAAATTCCGAGAAATAACAAAACACTTATCCACAAAAAACCCCAAACCATAATCCCCAAAATCAGTAAGCACTCATCCATAATAAATAACATTCCCTTGGATGAAAGCTATTATAAACCATCATCTATAAATAAATGAAAATCCCTCATCCCTGAAAACAATAAACCATCTTTCCCAATGAATCTCTATAACTAATGCACCAATAATCCCAAACCTGAATCCCTAAAAATCACTAAATCCTCATCTCATAAAATACCCAAAAACATTATACACAAGAAACCCATAATCCTCATACTAAAAAAATCATAATCAAAAAATAAAAATAAACCACAAACTCTCAGCAATAAAATATCCCAAACACTCATTCACTAAAAATCCATAAGCCATATATCTTAGAATACTCGACACCCTATTTCCCATTGAACCAAACACCCTCATTCCAGAAAATTTAGTAATCCCCCAAAATCCCGAATCCCACAACCATTAAAAATCAAAACCCTAAGGCCCCAAAAACCAGAAACCTTCATTCCCCAAAACCACAAATCCTCATCACCACAAAACCCTATCCCCTCTTCTATAAAAACAATGAACCCTCTACCTGAAAAAAACATATACCCCTATACCCTAAAAACCCAAAACAATCATCCCCAAAGAACCCAAAATCCTTAATCCAAAAAACCATTAACCCATAGCCCTAAAAAATTATTAACCCTCTTCCCTATTAAATCTAAATCACTAAACCTCAATGAAACATTAAACACTATCCCCATAACCATTAAAAAAATATTCACAAATCCCATAAACCCTTACACCACCAAAACCATAATCACTCTTCCATAAAAACCCTAAAAATGTGACCTAGAAAAACCTTAACCCACATCACTAAATATCCCTAGACCCCCATCCCCAAAAAAAACTACAAAATCTCCCCAAAAAAACTGTGATCACTAAGAGTAAAAAAAACCCAACCCCACAACCACAAAAACCACAATACCTTGAGCCCCAAAAAAACCCTAAGCCTTAATATAAATAAAACCCAAAATTTCATCACAAATACATTTATAAATCATCCTTGATAAAAATATATTCATTAATGCATAATAACCCTAAACCATTATCCAGAAAATACTATAATACACCAAAAAAATAAACGTGGAAATCAATTAAATAAAAAAACCTAATCCCTTAGACTAAAAAACCACGTTCCCTCACCACCCAAAATTCATAAACCATAAGACACAAAATATTACCCTATTCCCCCAAACCCCCAAAACACTCACCCCAAAAAACATGAAACCCTCATCCCTAAAAAAACCCACACCTTCAACCATAAACAACCCTAAACCATCATGAAAAAGAAACCCCAAAACCACATCCTAAAAAAGACCAAAAACCTCATCTAAATGAAATATATCCCCTCATCCATAAAAACCCGAAAATATTTTCACAAACAATTTAATCTATCATCACTAGAAACACATAACTTTCATCTCCAAAAAAATCCTCATTCAACATATAAAACAAAATTTACCCACTTCCCAAAAATCCCTACAATATTAGCCTAAAAATACCCTTTTATATTTTAACATGAAAAAACCCTCAACCCTCTGCTCCAAAGATACCTCAACCCTCAAGACCAATAAAATTTCAACCTTCAACAAACAAAATAAAAACACTATACTGTGATCCCTAAAAACCCTCAATCATTATCCTGCTAAAAACTCAACACTTATCCAAAATAAACTCTCAGCCATCAACTCGAAACAAACCTCTACACATATCCTCATAAAAGCATTAACATTCATCCCCAAATATCCCTAAACCCTTTTCTAATATATTCCCCTATATCAATGAAAAAAATCAACCCTCAAACCCAAAAAAACATTCATCCGTTATCAAATAAATTCCATAAATCCCCAACCTCAAAAATGCTATCAACATTTTCCCCAAAAAACCCCTCATCCCCCAAATAAATCCTCAACTATATTCACCAAAAATCCCTCATCCCACAACCCCCAAATCCATAATCCCTTAGAAAAATATAACCTCAATAGTCATCCAAATATTAACTATACCCCAAATAGAAAAAAAATAATTATTCCCTCATCTAATAAATTAACTGAACACCGAACCCCAAAGTACTCACATTACCGGAACACAAAAAAAAAACCCCATCCCTAGTCCCCAAAAAACCACAATACCGCTTCCACTAATAACCATTATCCCCATTCGCTAACATCCCTAATATGAAATCCCCCAAAAATTATCAACCATCTTCCCAACAAACCCTCAACCGTTGTCCCCCCACAAATCCAAACACACATCCCAACAAAACCTTATCATTAATCCTAAAAAAATCAACCAACAACATAAAAATACTCCATATTTGCACCTAAAAAACTATCAACCCTCTATTTAAAAAATCTGTCCATACTCTACAGAAAAAAACCTTATTCCATTATCCCAAAAAACCATAAACCCTCATCCCCAAAAAATTCTAAACCATCATCCCGAAAACCCCTTAACCCTCATCCCTAAAAAAACTATGATCCATAATCCTCAACATTCCACATTCACCAGCCCTAAAAACCCATCAACCCTTAGCCCCAAAAAAACCCATAACCCACAGACCCAAAAAATCTCATCAACAGGAGAGAAAAAACCCTCAACCCTAAAAACCAATAAACCTTCATCCCAAAAAAACATTCAATACCAAAGAACCCTAAACCTTAATCCCCAAAAAACCCTAAACAATTGGTCCCAAAAATACTAAAACCATAAAAACTAAAAAACCATTATACTTAAAAAAATATCATTCCCCCTACCCAAAAATTACCTCAACACCCAACCTCATAAATCCATGGACACTAAATCACAATAAATCCACATCCATCAGCCTAAAAAATCCTCAACACTTATCCCCAAAATACCCTAATCCATATGAGTAAAAAAACACTAAAACCCCACCCAATAAAAATTGTAACCCATAATCCAAAAATAACTATAATCCCATGTACCCATGAAATCCTCCACCATCATCCCCGATAAACATGATACCCCCGTGACCAAAAATTCCTCAACAAACAACCCTCAACCATAATAATTACAAAAACTGCAACCACATCCCCAAAAAAATTATAAACCTTCAACACATGTAACCTAAAACCCCCATCCCAAAAAACTCTAAAACCACATACAAAAAATATTATAACCCCAAATACCATAAAAATAATCTATAATGACCCCAATAAACAATTATCCCATTTTCAAACAACACCAAAAACGCATTGCCAAAAAACTGTCGACCCTTGGGCCCAAAAAAACAACTTTCCTTCAATGTAAAAAATCCACCACCAGATAGAATAAAAAAACAATCATCCTACATCACAAAAAATCATTGAAAATCTTCCTCAAAATTCCACAAACCTATTCCCTAAAATAATCACAACCAAAAAACCCAGAAATACTCTTCCATTAGCAAAAAATATCTTAATCCCCAATGACCCTCATCTGACATTGTAAAAAACACAATTTTCCTACCATATAAAACAAAAACCAATAATCCTAAAAACCCTATAAAACAACCCTTAAAAACCATATATTCTCATCCCAAAATATCATACACCAGATGCCCCAAATAAAAATAAACCCTCAGCCAAAAGAAACCCAAAATTCCTCATCTATAATGAATAATGAATACTCATCCCCAAAATACCCCAATCCCACATATAAAAAAAACTAAAACAAAATCCAACAAAAAACCTACAAGATTTTACCTAAAAACCCTTAAGGATCAATAACATGAAACAGAAACCCACATCACAAAAAAATTGTAAACCCTCATCCCCAAAAATATTAAACCCTCATCCCCAAAAAACCCTAAACACTCATCAAAGAAAAACCCCAAAACCTCATCCAAAAAATATCACAAATTCTCATCCCCAAAAAATGGAAAACCCCTATCCCCCAAGACCGTTAATAGTCATCCCCATGAAATCACTAAAACCACATCAAAAAAACAATAAACACTAATAAAAAAACCATATCCTTCATTGAGAAAATTCCTTAAACCCTCAGTCTCAATAATACATAAATCCTTAGTCGTAAAACCCCATAATACCATAGACGAAAAAAAACATAAACAATTATCTACCAAAATCCAAAAACCTAATACAAAAAAATTCTAAAATCCATAATCCCCATAGAGCCATAGACCCTCAGTCTGATAAAATATTAAACCCTTGTCCCCAAAAAACCTAACCCCTTATCCTCCAAATAACAAAAACCATCATCCCCAAAAATCGTATATCCTCAACACCAAATAACCATCAACCACCATACCAAAGACACCCAAAACAGTCATATCCCAAAAATTCAAAACACTAATCCCTATGAAAACCTGAACAACGAGTCCTATGAAATCCATAACTCACCAACCTAAAGATACATAAACCTTCATCCCATAAAAACCACAAAACATTAACCAAAGAATCCATATAACCACTATGATAAATAACCAAAACCCTAATCCTAAAAAAACTACATTAATCTCTAATAATCCATACACCATAATCCTAAAAAAACCTAAATCATCAGCCTCCAAATTTCTAATAACTCTTCTTAAAAAAAATCCCTCATACTAAAAAATATTCAACCTTTACCAACCAAAAAATTAGTCCTCATCCAAAAAATCCATCAATCCTCAAACACAAAAAATCCTAAACCATTTTCCCCAAAAAACCTCAAACCTCATAACCAAAAAACAATCAACCATAACACCAAAAATCATAATCCCTCATCACTAAATATTATTTATCATACTCCCCAAATAACCATAAACCAAAAACTGAAAAAATATCTCATCTCAAAGTCAAAAAAACACCTCAATCCTAATCCACAAAAAACATCAACACTCATCCCCAAAAAATAGTCTACCATCATCATAGAAAAACCTTCAACCCTCATCACCAAAAAACACTCACTCATATCCTCAAAAATCCATTAACCCTTAGTTACAAAATATAAAAATATCATCATCCCTAAAAGAAGTAAACCCATAGTCCCAAAAAACAACAAAAAATCATCCCAAAATAACCCTCAATCGTGAAATATAAAAACCCAAAACCCTATGGCCCATAAAATCCAATATCCTCATCCCCAAAAACAAATCAAACATTAGCACTAAAAATGCCTCAATTCGTATGTAGAAAAGTCCTAAACCCTCAGCCCTAAATGACTAATAAGCACATACCCAATAATCAATAAAGCCTCCCATGAAATAAAACATCAAATATAACCTCTTTGAAACCCTCAACATTGAGTTTTATAATACCATAAAAAGGCATCCCCAAAAATCCTCAACACTCAGTAAACAATACTAGGAACCTCCCACCATCCCATCAATCCTTAGACACATATAACTCTAGACAATCATCCCAAAAAACCTCAACCCTCATGAGAAAAAAAATCAACACTTAGACACAAAAACACTAAAACCATAGCCCCAAAAAACCATCAATCCTCATACACAAATAACTCTAAACCCTCATCCTTGAAAAATCCTCAACCCTTAACCCCAAAAAATATTAAACCCTCATCAACAAATTACCCTCAGATCCCATAGGAAAAAAACAATATGCATTGAGCTAAAAAACCCTACATTCTATCAAAATATAACTCATTCCACTGACCAAAAAAACATCAAAACCCTTATCCCTAAAACCTATAATATCCCAATATAAACACATATCAACCATATCCTGAGAAAAAATAATCCATCAAACCTAAATCACAAATCCCATTAGTACCAATAAACTTTTATCCCTCATCCCAAAAAATAAACCCTTCAACCTCATTCCAAAAATAACCCTAAAACCTTTTCCCAATATAATCCTCCAACCATCATCTGTAAAAAATCCTAAAAAATATACCAAAATACCCTAATCCATTATTGCCCAAATTACTATAACCCCAACTCTAATAAATCCTAAACCCATGTCCCCACGAAACCGAAAACACTCAACCCTAAAAAATATAAAATAATATTCCATAATAAACAGTAAATATTCACCCAAAAAAATTCTAACCAGTCATCCAAAAAGCACAAAATACTCTTCTCCCAAAAAAGTAAACCCTCTTCCCCCAAAAAACTCTTTACCCACATCCAAAAAAACTATAAAACATCATCACTAAATAAATCATTAAACCCTCATTCCCATGAAATCATAGACAATAAATCCTAGAAAACAATACCCTAATCCCCCAAAATACACAATACATTGGTACCTAAAAATACATACACCTTCGACCACAAATACACCGCAAATATTCAATCTAGAAAAACCTGAAACCATCATCCCCCAAAACTGTAATCACTATTCCCCAAAACACCATTATACCACATTCCTAATAAAACAAAAACCCATTAATTAAAAAACAACATATCCTAAAATATAATAAATAACAAATAATAATCCCACAACCCCAAATAACCCTAAACCCTAATCCCCCAAAAAATCTAAAACCAATTTCCCCGCAAAACTGTAAACAATCAGTCCCCAAAAATCCTAAACATTGACCCCCAAAAAATCATGAACAATAAGTCCCTAAAAAACATTAACCCAATTCCCAAAAAACATTATACCCTCATATCCAATAATCCCTAAACCATAAAACCCAATAAAAATATAAATAATCCTAAAGAGCCAATATATGTAATATAGATAACCCCAAAAATCACTAAACCCTCATACCTCATAACCCAAATCCCTCATACCCCCAAAAATTTAAATCATCTCCATAAATATACATAAACCCTTATCCCCAAAAATATGTAAACCCTTAGCGCCAAAACAATTTACTCCCTCAACCCCAAGAAATGGTAATACCTTTTTCCGAAAAATAACCTATATCCTTAATAAAATAAAACATACACCATAAAACCAATAACTACTCGATAATCAATAAAAAAAAACCTAAACTCGTAGACACAATAAAACATCTACCATAATTTAAAGAAAAATCCCTCAACCCCAGAAAACATGAACTGTTAACCGCCCCAAAAATTTAATCCCTTGTCCCTCTAAAAAATATGAAACCCTCACCATCAAAACATGAATAACATATAATCCCTAAAAAACAAACTCTAATCTGCAAAACATAGAAAAAAATCACACCAAAAAAACAAAACCATTAGACCCATAAAATCTGAGACCCTTATCCACAAAAAAATACAATTCCTTCATCATAAAAAAACCTCAGAACATTACACACAAAAACTCTAATCCCTTAGACCAAAAACCGTAAATTCTAAATCCAAAAAACCGTAAAATCATCATCTACAAAAATCCAAAATAATTAATACCCAAAATACTTTAAACCCACATATCCAAAAATTCTATTCCATTTTCCACAAAAACACTACATTTTAAACCCCAATAACCAAAAAACCTCACACACAAAAAACTAATCCTACATCCTAGAATAAAACTTAACACCTACCCCAAAAAACACAAAAGATACATCCACAAAAAAACATAACCCATCATCCCTAATAAAATATAAACCATAATTCCTAAATCACCTCCCCCAAAGTAACAGAGAGCCTCCCTCAGAAAAAACATAAACCCTGATCCCCCAAAAAACCATTACACTTATATCCAAAAAACCCAAACCATCCACCCCAATAATTACCTTAATATTTAACCCTAAAATACCCTAAAACCTCATCCATTAAAATACCTAAATCTATTTCTCCAAGAAATAAAAATCCTCAAAAATGAAAAACCCTAAACAAAAAAAATGCAAAACCACAAGACACACTTCTATAAATAATCATAACCACTAACCCCAAAAATCACTATACACTTGTCTGCAAAAGAGAAAAATACCACATCCCCAATAAACCATAATACCTCTGGGTCAAAACTCAAAACCCAATGATCTATTGAAATACTAATCCCTCAACCAAATTATACCCTAACCCAAGCACTAAACACCAAAACACCATAAACCATTATCCCCATGGATCCCTATACCCTAATACTAAAAACATACTACACCCAGAGAACAAAAACTAAACCCTCATCCCCTGATTCCCTAAAACCTATGACCCATGATTCCCTCAACCATAGGTCCCAAAAAGCAACAACCATTATTCCCGAAAATCCCTAAAAATTCATCTTCAAAACGCCTCACCCCTCAACCCAAAAAAACCCTCAACCAGTGACCCCAAAACCCACAACAATCAACCCCATAAAACAAAAAAAGAATCATCCACAAAACCCCTCATTTTCAAAATACATCCAACCCTCATCCCCAGTAATCCCTCTTACTTCATCCTTTAAAAAATCAGATCATAATCCCAATGAACCATAAACCATTATTACAAAAACAAGTAAATTAACATATCAACAAACCATAACCCTCATCTCCAAAAAACCCAAAACCCTTGAAACCCAAAATACCTAATCCATTATCCCCAAAAACATGCAAACGTGAAATGAAAAAAAAATCAATCATAAACCCCAAAAAACAATAAAACCTCATCTCTAATAAACCATCAACCATCATCCAAAAAAAACTAAACCCTATTCACCTAAAAAAACTCAACTCTCATATCCCTAAAAAATTTAACCATCTTCTCTAATAAATACTAATCCTTAATGACAAAAAACTATAAACCCCAAGACCAAGAAAATCCAAAACCATAATCCCTAAAAAACACAAAACTCTCTTCCCCATTAGACCCTAATCCATTAACTCAAATACCAAAAAGCCCTCACCCCAAAAACTCCAATACCCCCATCCCCAAAAAACCATAAACCCTAATCCCCAAAATACATGAATTAATCAATACTAAAACCCTCATCCCTCATCTCCAAAAAATCATCAACCCTCACCCGAAAAATTCTTCAACCTGAAGTCCCTAAAAACCCTCATCCCCCATCCTCGAAAAACCTTCAAACCACATCATAATAAACCATAAACATATTCTCCAAAAATCATCAACCCTTATCGCCAAAAAATATTCAACCCTATCAACCATAGGCACCATAAAGCACTCAACCATCCTCTCTAATGAACCATCATCCCTCATCTCGAAACACCCAATCAAACTTAATACCTAAAATAATTCATTCCTCGTCCATATAAAAATTTAAATCAAATTCTGAAAAAAATAAACCATCATCCCAAAAATATAGCCAACCCTTATCCTCAAAAAATCAAAAACTGTAGAACTAAAAAACCGTCAAAACACATCAATAAAAATCCCAAAACCAAAATATCCAAAAAAACCATAGACATCATCCTCAAATACCTTGACCCATAACCCCAAATACCCTAAAACACCTTGATAAAAAACCCTCAACCATCAACAACAAGATACCATAAACCCTCACACCAAAAAAACACACAACCATTATCCCCCCACAAAACATCTTCACTTATCCCCAACATACCCTCAACAGTATCCCCCAAAAATAATCAGAACTTATCTGTACAAACCACTCAAACATCATGAAACAAATTTCAAAAAACAAGACATTAATAGTCAACCTTCAACACTAAAAAACCTAAACTCCCACCCCAAACAAACAATGAACCTTCAGCAAGATGAAAATGTAAAACCACATTCCCAAAAAAACATTATCAAACCAGCCTAAAAAACCCTCAACACATTCCCATAAACCTACCTTAACCAACACCCCAAGACCCCTCAATACTCAAACACAAAAAACACTAAACATATGACCTAAAAACCCAAAACCTACTACCCCAAAATCCATCAACCTACATCCCCAACAATACATCAACCCTCACTCAAAGAAATAATCATCCCTAAACAAAAAAAAATCATATACCCTCAACCCCATAAAATAATAAACAACTATCCCCAAAAAACCAGAAACTTTCATCCCAAAATAGCATTAATCTGTCATCCCAAAAAATAACCTAAAAATTAATCCCCATAATACATTAAAATCTAGTCCAAAAATATCCCTAATTCCCTAACACAAAAAATTCATCAACCTTACAACAAAAAAATACAGTAAAAAATTTATCCAAGAAAAACCTCATCCCACACCACCAAAAATTAATCAAAACATGGCTCCAAAAATCATCATCTGTCATCCCAAAAACCCCTTAATGTTTTATCCAAAAAAAATCAATAGTAAGCCCCATAAAACACTCAACCATTAGTAGAAAATAATGCTAAAACCTAAGAAATAATAATCCATATGTACTCCTTTCTAAAAAAAATATAGACCCCCGTACCCTTAAAAACCCTAAACCCTCATCCCTAAAATATTCTAAAACCACAACACCAAAAAATGCTTAATAAAATAGATCAAAAATCCCAAACACTGAACCCAAAAAACACTAAATTCTAATCCCTGAAAAACCCTCATCTTTAACCAAAAAATAATTACTAAACTAGCATAAAAATCCTAAACCCTCAGTCTCAGAAAAACCCTCCACACTAAATAAATGAAACCCTAAAACCTCATCAATAATGAACCCTAAATGATCATCCCCAAGAATCCCCTGACACCCAAAACCCTTGAAACACTAACCCATTAGCTCGAAAATTACATGAACCTATATCCCCAAAACCATAAACTCATAACCCAAAAACCCTAAACCCTCATCCCAAAAATCTATAATCCCTCAGACCGAAAAACCTGTATAACCCATCACCCAAAAACATAAAGTCCATATCTCCAAAAACAACTGAACAAATATGCCTAAAAAAACCAAGATCCCACTATCTTGAAAATCCAAGAACCCATATCCATGATAACAACTAAGCATTATCCCCCTAAAACAATCAACCCTCATCCCCGAAAACACATGAACCCTAATCCTTAAAAAAACCAACAATATAGAAATAAAAAACATTGAACCCATAGTCCAAAAACCATTAACATTCTCCCTTGAAGAAAATTGGACACTAATGCACAAATAATTATGAACCAAAATTCCCAATAAATCATGAACCCTCACCCCAAAAAATAAGTATCACATATCCCTAAACAAACCTTAAACCATCATCCTAAAAAAAACCTAATCCTTCAACCCTTGAAACCAAGAACCATAATCACCAAAATTCAACTAATCTTCACTATGAAAACCATGATCACTCACCCAAAAAACTGTATCCACCAACCGTAGGAAAAACTGAATCCTCATCACCATACGTCCCTGAAAACTCAATCATAAAAAACATAAAAAACTCATCCCAAAAAAACATGAACTATCATCCCCAAAAAACATGAAACCTCATCCCCAAAAAATAATGACCCCTCAGCCCACGAAAACCCACAACCTTACTCGAAAATAAATTTCATATCCTTATCCTAAAAAATCCTTTAATCATCTTCCCATTAAAGCCTCAACAGTTACTCTAAAAAATTAATATCTTAAATTCCTCAAACATAAATTCTAAAAAACTCAATTCACTTAGTAATAAAAAACCTAAACCCTTTTTCAGATAAAAACCATTGTTCCTCATCCCAAAAATCTGAAAAATCTCATTCCCCAAAAACCCTATACCCTTATAAAAAAAACCAAAAACAGTCATTCATAAAATCCCTCAACCATTAACCCCCAAGAAGACAACAATATTAAATACCAAAAAATCCTCAATAATCCGCCACAAAAAACCCCCAACCCACATCCCTAAAAAACACTCAACCCACATCCCCATGAAATCATGATACAACATCCCCAAACAACCATCAACCCATTTCACATAAAATCCCACAACCTCAGACCCAAGAAACTATAAATCCTTCATCCAAAAAACACATGAAACACATTGGCACAAAAATACTGCAAACTAATCCCCCTAAAATAGCTCACTATTGATCCCAAAAAAACATTAAATCCTCTTCATGTAAAAAATATCATCCCTCATCCAAAAAAAACCATTAACCCTCATCCAGAAGATACACTAAACATTCATCCACAAAAAACCCTAAGTCCCCATCGTATGAAAAACCTAAAACATCGATCCTAATAATACCTAAACCGTCATGCCCCAAACAAACACTAAAAATTCATCCCACAAAAACATTAAACAAATTAGCCCTTAATAAATCACATTCCTCAACCCCATATATCCCAAAACCCTTATCACCAAAAAAGATATCAACCCTCAACCCAAAACAAACCTCAAAACTCATTCCAACAAAACCCTCAACCCTCATCCCCAAATAACCCTCAACATTCATACCAAAAATACATCAATGATTAATAAAAAATACTTAAACCATCTTTGACAAATAAACTTAATCAATTAATTTAAAAAACCCACAATCCTCGGCCCCAAAATAACCTCCACCATCCACCACAAAAAAACACTCAATTAATAGTTCCAAAAAACCATCAACCAAGATCCCGAAAAAACCTTTAATGCTCATCCATAATAAACCCTCCACCCTTATCAATATAAAGTTCCACATCACTCATCAAATAAAACTGATCCTTTCGACCAATGAAACACTTACCCTCATAAAAAAACTCTTTTCACTTGACCCCATAATACTGTAATCAATCATCCCAAGAAAACCTTCAACACACATCCACAAAAGACCCTCAAACCTTAGCCCCAAAACCAACAAAAAATCCCTCTACAAAAAAAATCCATGAAATGCATCCCAAAAACCGTAAACCCCCACCCCAAAAATTCCATTATTACTCAAGTCAAAAAAACCGTCAACCCTCTTATCCAAAAAAATATTTTACAAAAAATATGAAAAATAACCTAACCCCATTTCCCTTATCACGAAAAATACATAATCCCTCATCCCCGAAACCTCCAACCATCATTCCTATCAAACCATCAACCCACAACACCAAAAAAATTAAAAATCATCCCCGAAAAACCTAAAATCTCAAGCCAAAAAAAAACACAAAACCCTCAGAATAAAGAAACCCTAAACCCTCAAACAAAAGAACCCTTATCCATTAGCCACAAAATACCCTAAACCCTTTTCCCCAAAATCCTTTAACACTCAGATCTAATTGTACAAAATACCCTAAACACTCATCCAATAAATACAATAATCAATGTTCCCCATTAAACAAAAAAATCCCATCCCCAAAAGAACCATATTCACTCAACCCCAAAAAACATCATCCCTTATCCCTAATAAACTGTAATACATCATCCCAAAGAAATAATAAACCCAAATCCCCAAAGTCCCTCATACCTTAGCCTAATAAAACATTAAACCCCAAACACCCTTAATCCAAATCCACAAAAATCCCAAATCCACCAGCAAATAAAGCTATACCACCATAAAAAAATAAAAATCACCCCTAAAAATTGGAATATATTATTTGAAAACGTTGATAAACTATCATACCTATAAAATTATAGACATTAATCCTCAAAATATCCATAAATTATAAACCCCAAAAGACCCAAAACACACGAAAACAAAATAATCTACTATTTCATCTCCCAACAAATGTAATCATATAGCCCAAACATCCATAGAAAAATACCCTAAAAAAATTAACCAAAGAACCTACCCAATAAAAATGTAGACCCTGAACCCAAATAACCCTAAACCATTGTCCCTAATAATTCCTAAACCCTTATCCCAAAATAACCCAAAACCATTAGGTCCCAAAAAATCAATACCCTTACCCCAAAACACATAAACACTATCTCACAAACTTCTGATAATACACATCCCTAGAAGACCATAAATCATCCCCTGCAAAAAAAACTAAAATATTCATCCCCAAATTACTATAACCCTTCTACCCCATGAAAAACTAAACCCCAACACCTATAAACACTAAACCATATTACCCATATATGTTGAAACCCTCATCCCATATAAATACCTAACAATCACACTTAAAAAAACCATCCCATTTTCCACCAAAACCAACATTCCCTTATCCCCTAAAACCCCACAAACAACATCCATAAAACCCTCAATCCTTGGCCATAAAAAAACCCCTCAATACCTGACACAATAAACCATAAATCTTAAACCTCATAAAATCCAAATCATTCAGTCCTAAGAAAACATAAACCCGCAAGACACCTCGACCATCATCCCCAATTAACCCACACCCTCTTCCTTAAAAATCAGGCAACCCTCCACCCCAAAAAATTACACATCCCTCATCCACAAAATAAAATAAATGATCCCCATTAAAATATAATAATAACTCATCACAAAACCCATTTTAATCTAATACCTACATAATCCTGAAACCTCATCACAATAAAATCTCATCCCTCATACCCCCAAACAACTAAAATGTCACACCCCAAAAAATATAAACCCTCATCAGAATGAAACCCTAAAAAATAAGCCCAAAATGTCTCAAACCTCATACCAAGCAAACACTCAATAATAAGACATAGAAAAATGTAAAACCTCATCACAAAAAAACCTTCATCAAAAATCTATAAATTCCTTATACCCTCTTCCTCAAAATAACCGAAACTGATATCCCAAAAAACCCTTTACAGTCATCCCCAAAAAACCCTAAACCACCAAACAAAAAAACATAAATCATCATCCCCATGAACCCTAAATCCATAGACATAAAAAACCTCATCCATTACCCCAAAACACCATTAATCCTCAACCCCAAAAATCTGTCAATGCCCAGCCACATAGATTTTAAACCCTCTTCCAAAAAAGCCTCAACCCTATTACCCAAAAAAAACCTTCATTTGAAGCCCCAAAACCCTCGACCCCCAACCCCAAAACAAATTCAACAATCAACCCCAAATAATAATGAACCTGCATCCCCCCTAAAACCCTAAACCCTATCCACTATCTACACATAAACCCTTAGAAAAAATTGACCATTAATCATCATCCCATAAAATCCCCAAACTATTATCTATATTAAACCTCAACACACATCCCACAAAACACTCATCCCAGAGAAAAAAAAATAGAAAACTACTACCTAGAAAAAACTCATACCTTACACAAAAATAACAAAAACATAATTGCAAAAAAAACCCTTATCATTTTTCCATAAATAAACATAAACTATGTGTCCCAAAAAACCCTAAACCCACATCCCTAAAAAAGAGTCAATCATTATAAAAAAATCACTAACCACCAAACCCAAAAAACCATAAAACCAAATCAGCATAAAATTATAAAAAATAATCCCCAGAAACCCAGAACACATCTTCCTTAAAATTAACATTCAATCCACCTAAAATACTAAAAACACATAGCCCATAAAATCCCTAGTCCTTTATCCCGATAAAACAATCAACTCTGTGTGCCAAAAAACCCCTAAACTCTCATCCTTCACAAAAGACATAAAACCTACACAAAAAATACCCTAAACCCTCATCCCTAGAAAATTCTAAACCTATAGTCCCCAGAAACAATAAATCCTCAGCCCCATAAAACCGTAATCCCTCATACCCAAAAACCATAAACCCTCTACCAAAAAAATCCCTAAACCCACAACTTGAAAAAACACAGTTTACTAAAAAAACCATCAACCATAAAACCCAAAATCCATTCAACCATAATCCCCAAAAAACCATATACCATCAAACCAAATATAACTTATCATCCCTCATCCTTATAAAAATACTCAACCGTCATCACCAAAGTAATAAAAACCCTTCATTACCAAGAAACCCACAACCCTCATCACCAATAAGACCCTCAACCCTAAAATAAATAATATCTATACCCTTTTCCCCAAGAAACAGTCAACTCTTATCAACAAAAAAACCAAAATACTCACCCCTAAAAATTCGTCCACTAGCATGCCATAAAAATCCCTCATACAAAAAATCAATCCAACAATAATCCCCCAAAATCAATATACCTTCAATCCAAAAAATATGAAACACTCATCCATGAAAAACCACCAATCCTCAACACTAGAAACCCTAAATCATCAACCCTAAAAAACCATGAACCATCATCCCTAAAAAAATCAACTCTCAACAAAAAAAAACACTCAACCCACATAACTAAAAAATCATGAACATTTCTCCCCAAAAAATACTTACCCATTATCCTCAAACAAACTCACTACCCTATACATCTAAAAACCATCATCTGTCAACCCAATTAACCCCTAAACCCTCTGCAAAAGAAATCCCTTATATCTCATCCCCATATTAATCAGCGACCAATTGGAAATAAAGAATAAACCCTTAGAAACATAAAACACTAAACACTCAACCCCATAAAAAAATCAACCTTAATCCCCAATAATACCTCTTTTGTCAGCCTCCAAAAACATAAAACATAATCCTTAAATACCCACAACTCGTAGCCCCAAAAAATACCTTAGCCCTCATCTAAAAAGACCCTCATCCTTAATAAAAATAATCCTTATTCTTAACATAATAATCCTTTAGCCCTCATCCCCACAAACAACTAAAACATACACCCCTGAAACCATAACATTAATACCCATAAAACAGTATACACTGATCGATAAGATACACTCAACCCTCATCAAAAACTCAACATTATGACCCAAAAAAATAAACTCATTTCCCAAGAAAACCCAAAACAAATATCACACAATAAAATTCAATAATCAATCATAAAAAACCACAAACCCTCTACTATAATAAACCATCCACCCACATCCCAATACCCCCTAAACATGTTGATAAAAAAAATACTAATAACATATCATGACTAAAACCTATAACCATAGTCTTAAAAACCCTAATAAACCTATCCCAAAAAACTCAACACCCTGCACCATAAAAAATCATAATTTTTAATCCCCAAAAAAACCCTAAACCTTGAGGCCACCTAAAAAAATATTCACAACCCCAAAATACCAAAATCATATGCCCAAAAAACCATAATGACTATGAAATGAGAAAAGGTAACCCTAAGAACAAAAAACCCCTAAACCATTACAAAAAAAAATATCCCAAATCCCACATCCTAAAAAATGGAAAACTATCAACCCCTAAAAACCCAAACTCATAAACCCCAAAACGAACCCTAATCCCTTAGAACCAAATCCCCTAAAGCCTCATAAAAAACTCAACCATTAGTACCTAAATAATCCCATGCATTAAGAAAAAAAATTCTCAACTAAAAGCACTAAAAACCAAATAAACTCAATACAAAAAAACCCGAATCTCATATCCCCCCAACCTAATCCATAAGAATGAATAAATAAACCCCAACCCCAAAAAACCCAAATAACTCAATCCAAAAAAAATGCCAACTCTTAGTGCTAAAAACCATATATCCATATTCCCAAATAAACTATATAAACTAAATCCAAACAAAATTAAAACCCCATCCACAAAAAACCCCTTCCCTCAACACAATAAGTCCATAAAAATCATCCATAATGAACCTTAAATCTTCTATCCCAAAATATTATATACCATTCTCCCCAAAAAACACTATATTGTCATGCCCAGATAAACAGAAAACATAATTTCCCAATATTTGTAAACCCTCTTCCCCATAATTATGGAAGAAACTATAGATGTTATCATAAACCCTAAACACCAATTAATCCATATCCATATATCCTAATATAACCAAAACATTTAGACCCAAAATTCATAACACCCAACATAAATAATCCATGAACATTCATTAAAAAACCATGAACCCTAATATCCAATAATTCCTAAAAAATCATCCTAGTAATAGATGAACCATCATACCCAAAAAACCATGAACCCTTATCCCTAAAGAACATAAAAAATACCCTATAGGACTAAACATGAATTAAAAATATATTATAAACACTAATACATTAAAAAACATGAAACTGTCATCCCCCACCACCCATGAAACTATGCCCAAAAAAATTCTAAACCATTAGGAAAAAACATTTTAATCCCTAAACCCAAAAAAACATAAATACACAACCTAGAAATCCTTAAACCCTCATCCCAAAAAAATATACCCTCAACCAAAAGAAATCCTATATATTCATTCCTAAATAAAACTAAACCTGCATTCCAAATAACCATGAACCCTAAACCCCTGAAAATACTTGGACCTTTAGTGTGAAACATCTTTGAACCATCAACCTCAAATAACCATGATCCCTGATACCAAGAAAACATCGTAGTCTTATACATAAAATCCATTCCACCCTCTACTAAAATATACATTAGACTGTCCCCACCACAATGAAATAAACCCCCAGTCCCAAGAAACCCTAAACCATCATCCTTAAAAAACATTAATCCCTTAGTCTTAATAAACCATACTGGTTAATCCCTAAAACACCGGAATCCTCTTCCTTGATAAAATGAACCTTCAACAATAGAAAAACCTGAACCTGTATCCCCAAAAAAAGCTAAACCCTCATCTAAAAAATATGAACCCTAAAATCGAGATAACCGTGAACCATATAACCCAAAAAAAAGATTGAATCAAAACAAAAAATATACTTGAACCCTCATCTTTAAAAACCATTATACCTTATCTACAAAAAATAGTCATCCATCATCCCTAAATAACAGAATATTTTTTGTGATAAAAAACCCTAAATCCTCACACCCAAAAATAATGAAACACTAACCCAAAAAATCCCTGAAACCCACTATCACAAATACTAAACCAACACCCATAATAAATTGTGAACCCTCATCCCTAAAAAAACATTAACCCTCTACCACAAATAATTCCTTGAACCCTCAACCTGAAAAATGTATTTTCAAAACTCAATTTCCCAAGAACCCATGAACCCTATCCTTGAAAACATTGCACACATAGAAACATAAAATCCTAAAACACCATCCAAAAAATCCTAAACCCTCAGAAAATAAAACTATAAACCCTAAAACCTAAAATACAACAACCCTAAACCCCCAAAATCCCTCATCACCAACCCCAATCAAACACTAAACTATAATCTCAAAAAACATAAAAACCTCTAACCCATTAAATTCTAAAAACTAATCCCAAATTACATTGAATCCCAGAACCATAAAGAATGGAATAGTCTTCCCAAAAATCAATGATCCCTATTCCCAAAAATCCCTCATCCCAAAACATTCCCTAAAACCATACTACCAAAAAACCAATGCTACTCATCCCCAAAAAACCAAAAACCTGCAAACAAGAAATAAAACACTAACATGAAGGCCAATTAAATCATAAACAGTCATCCCACAAAAATACTAAATCCTCCATCCCAAAAAATACCTCAAAATGATATGTTTATAAAACACAAAATCATTATGTCCAAAAAAATAACCATCATCACTATGAAAACCTAATCTCACCACCCCCAAAAACACACAAAACCCATATCCCTAAAATCCATAACCCATAATCCATAAAAAACCCTATACACCGAACGAAGAAGAAACCAAAAATATTATTCACCAGAAATAATTGATCATTATCTACCAAAAACCCATAATACTCAGATGAAAAAAACCATGAATCCTCATCTCTAAAAGTCCATTAACCCTCAACATAATAAACCATGGATTGTTAGCTCCAAAAAACATAGAATCATCTTCCCCAAAAAACCATGAACACTCATCCCCTAAATCATTTTACCCTTAACCCATATAATCATCGATACCTCCCCCCTATCCCAAAAGTAATCCTCTACCCCAAATAAAGTTCATCCTCATAAAAAAATAATAATTTCATTAACCCACAACCCTAAATAATCCTAAATCTCCATCCACAAAACCCCTTAACCACTAGCTCGAAAAACTCATGAACCTCATTCACAAAAAACCTGGTACCCTCATCCTAGAAAAACATTATTCACTCTACCAAAATAACCTTGAATCCTCATAAAAAACTCCCAAATCCATTATCCCCAATAATCCCTCAACACACATAAAAAACTCAAAACCTCATACCCACAACATGGACCCTCATCCATAAAACTCTGAATCCATAGACCCAAAAAACCATAATGCTCAGGTTGAAAAAACCACCAAACCATCATCCCCTGAAAACATTACACCATCTGCACTAAAAAACCATATCCAAAATAATCATAATACCTCAACACCAAAAAAATACTAAAGCCTCACCCCTAAAAAACCCTAATCCATCAGCCCCAAAATCACTAAATAATTAATCCAATAATCCCAAATACAATAATCTCAATAAATAATAAACACTAATACCATTAAATATATATACCCCAAGCCCCCTAAAACCCTAGAACCATTTTTCCAAAAAATACTAAACCCTTATAACATAAAAAACAGTAATCCTCATTTCCGAAAAAACCTATCCCCTCAACCCTATAAACCCTATACCCTCATCCAAATAAATTCATGAATCCCACATCTCTATAAAACCCATAACTCTATCCCCCAAGAAGCCATAATTAATCGTCCTGAGAAAACCCTAAAATCACTGCTTGAAAGTCCCTTAAACACTATGAACTAAAAAATAATCATCTTTAAACCCCAAAAAACCTTGCACAATTATCCCCCCAATACCATCAACCATCACATCAAAAAAAACATCATCATTAAAGTCTAAAAATCCCTAAACCATCATACCTAAATACCATAAACCATATTTCCAAGGAAACCCACCACCATTTGCCAATGATAAACTCTAAGCCCTCTTCTAAAAATACATCAACCCTCTTCCCCATACAAATTTAACCATCATTCTGAAAGCACAAAAAAAACCCATCCCAAAAAAGTAACAATCCACCATCCACAAAAAATCCATAAACAATCATCCCAAAAATTCCTAAACTCTCATATGTAGATTGGACGGATCACTAAACTGAAAATACCCTAAACCCTCTACCCTATAAATCCATCAATCCTCTTCCCCATGATACCGCAATCCCTCATCCCCAAAAATTCACAACAGTCATTCCGAAAAAAAAACCTCAATCCTCAGCCCCAAATAATGCTCAAACTCATCTAACAAAAACTGAAAACACTCATCTAAAAAAAACCCTTATCAGAAAAAACCCTCAACCCTCATCCTAAAAAAAATCCCTCAAAACTCAACCCAAATAAACCATCAACCCATTACCAAAAAAATAACATAAACACTTAACATAAATAACCCTAAACAGTCCACAACAAAAATCCCTTAAACGTTATTAAAAACCTTTCAACCATCATCCAAAAAAAACCTTCAAACAATAGACCAAACACAACATCATTGATCAGTATAAAAAACCGAATAAATTATTCCCAAAAAACGCTCAACCTTCATCCTCAACAAATCTTTAATCAACATCAATAATAAAACATAACCCTCAACAAAAGAATACACTTATCCTCAAGAAAACCAACCCACATCCCTCATCCCTGAAAACCCTAAAACCTCGTCTCAAAAAATTCCTCAACCCTCAGCACCATAAAAAACCTCAACACTCATCCCCGACATATTCTCAACCCCTATATTAAATAGTAAACCCTCATCCTAAAAATCCATCAACCCTTAGAAAAAAACCCTTAACCAATATCCAAAAATATGATAATCCTTTTCCCATAGAAAATTTACCTATAATCCATATAAAAAATCAATATAAATTTAAAAAACCCCTTAACTCACAGGCCAAAAAACCATAAATTGAGTGTACCAATTAACACTATACATATAGACTAAAAATACTACAATCCTTTAGACCCCACAAACCCTAAACCCCCATTACAAAAAAATCATCAACCCTCCTACAAAAGAAATCATTGAACACTCATTTCCAAAAAATCCCTAAACTAAAGGAACCAAATAAACCATAATCCCCCACATTAGAAAACCATAAACCCTATTCAACAAACCACAAAAAACTAAAATACCTACAAAACATGAATCCATCAATAAAAAAATATACTCACATCCAAAAAAAACCATAAACCCTCACCCACAAATTAATAATCTATAATACCCAAAAAAAGCTAACAAATTATACTGAAAAAATACCATTTTAACCATGAAATAAAATCGACACTCACTGCCAAAAAACCCTCAACACTCAACAAAAAAACACTCAACACCCAGCACCAAAAAACACATAGCCATGTTCCCCAAAAAAATATAGAATCATCATCCCCTAAAATAAATGAAAAATATCTACAAAAACATTACCCTAGTAAATGATACCTAAATAACTCATGATGGATACCCAAAAAAAATAAACCACTGAAAAAAATCACATAATACCTCAATTATAAAAAACCAATATACCTGAGACCCAAAAACCAATATACACTCATTCCCAAAATAATTAAACCCTCATCCCCAAATAACCCGCAATCATTGGCCCAAATACTACCACAAACCTCATCCACAAGAAAAAACCATCATGACAAAAAAAAAACAAAAATTGAACCCCAAGAAACCGTATACAATATTCAAAAAAACGTAATAAATCCTTTACCAAAAGACACCCTAAACCCTCATACGTATAATTAATTCAACCCTCTTACCCCAAAAACCAAAAAACCTAAACTACAAAAAATACAAATCCCTTAGACCATTAAAATACTCACCCATTAACCCTCAAAAACCACAAACACCATTCTCTAAAAATTCATAATTCTTCAACCCCATAGACCCAGAACCCACAGTAACTTGAATCCATGAACACTCATCCACAAAAAAAACAAAATGACCAACCAAATAAAACTCTGAACACTCATCCTAAAAAAATACCTAAATCCTAATCCCCAATAAACCCTAAAACCTCCTAACCCAAAAAAATAATAAACCCTCATCCCCAAAAACCATAAACCCACATAAAAATAATGATAACCCTAATCCCTACGAAACTATAAAAACTAAACCCCGAAAAATACTAAAATATCCATCCCATATTACCCTTAAACCTTAACTATATAAAACCTAAACACATATCCCAATAAACAGTGGAGAGTCATCCCTATAATACAATAAACCCTAGCCCCAAAAAACCATGAATCCTTTTCCCCCATAATAGTAAACCATCATCCCCAATAATACGTAAACCATTATCCCAAAAAAACATTAAACATTATCTCCAAATAATTATTATCTCATAGAATGATAAAACTTCCACCCTCAAAGAAAAAATATACAATCCCCTGAGCCCCAATAAACCCTGAACCCATAATGAAAAAAATCTATAACCCTATGCCTCAACAAATCCTACACTCTCAGCCCCAAAAAACCATTAAACCTTATCCACAAAAAACCAAATTCGTCATACCCAATAAAAATAATCAATTATAATCCCCTAGAAACCCTATAACCATAGTGAAAAAAATAGTAATATCTAATCCACAATGATGTAAACACTTATCCCAAAAAAACCATAAACCCTTACAAACAAAGTACCCTTAAAAAACAATAACCACTCTTCCCAAAATAAATTAAAACATTTCAAAAAATAACTCTAAATTCATAATCCAAAAAATAATCAACCCTCATAAAAAATCCCTCAACCCATACCCCCCCAAAAAATCATGAACAATTTGAACCAAAAATCCTAAAACCCATTCCCCGAAGGTACTCAAATCCCTTTAAAAACCCCCCTCAATAGGGAAAAAATTAAAATTCATCGCCAATGTACCCATAATAGTCATCCCTAAACACCCATAACCCTCCTCCCCAAAAAAACCTTTCAGTGATACACCCAAAATCGCTGAACTATTATCCCAAAAAACCCATGTATCCCTTTCCTGAAAAATACCTAAAACATGAAACCAATAAAATCATAATCCATTATATCCAAAAGTCCTTCTACACTCGTCCCCCCAAAACAATCAACCCTCATTCTAAAAAAATACTCAACCATATAACCCAATGTAAACGCAACCCTCATCCATAGAAAACTATCAATGATCTATTCTAAAAACATTAAACCTGCATCCCCTTGAATTTTTAATACCTCTTCCTGAGAAAACCCTAAACGCAAATCCCCTTTAAACCTCATCCAGACACCCTACAAAATTGTAAACCCTCATACACATAATACCATGAACCTGCATCCCCCTAAAACCCTCAACCCTTAAACCATAAAAAACCTCAATCCTCAGATACAATAGAACCTCAACCTCATCCCCAAAAAATAATAAACCCTCATACCCAAAACCCTTATTTTTTTGACCCAATAATAACCGCATCCATATTCCCCAAAACCATTCAACCGTCAACCCTAAAAAAATACCTAATCCCCAGTCTCCAAAAAACACTGAACCATCATCACTAAGAAATATTCCACATTTTTAAGCGAAAATCCCTCAACCCTAATCCCTAAAAACCAATAAACCCTCTCAACTAGGAAACAGTAAATACTCAACCCCAAAATGTATAAACTCTTATTCCCAAAAAAATGTCAACTCTAGGACCCAAAAAACCAAAAACCCTAAGACAGAATCCAATCTCAACCATCATCAAAAAAATTCTAAACCCTCTACCATGATCAAATCTAAACAGACATCCGTAATAGAATATCACTACTAAATAGAAAAAAAACATTCAACCCTATGTCCCATAGTACCCGGAATCATCACCCTTATAAACCCTCAACCATCACCCCAAATAAACTCTCAATGGTCATCAATAAAATTAGTGTTAAACATCATTTGATAAAACCCTCAATAATAATCTCCAAAACCCCCAATAATCATCCCCAATAAACCCTTAAAACCGTGCCAAAAAAATTCCACAACCCCCTCCCCCAAAACCACAAAAACCCTCAACATAAAAATCCCATCAACAATTATCCCAATGAAATCATCAACCATCTTCCCAAAATTTCCTCAATCCATATCCCCGAAAAATCATAAAAACTCAGCCCGAAAACCCTAAACCCCAATCCCAAAAACATCATCAATCATAAGCCTAAAGAAACCCTCATCACTAAACTCAGAAATAGAATCCATAGTTATACTCAAAAAAACCAACCCATATCCCTAAATAAACCTCAATTAGTATTCCTAAAAACACCTAACCATCATGGGTAGAAAACCCTTAACACTCATCCACAAAAAACATGAAAATCTCAACCCCAAAAATACCTCGACAGATTAAAACAATAACCCATCAAACATAATAACAATTAACAATCAAACCTCATCCCAAAATCATTTTAGTCTCATCCCTATAAACCCTAATCCATCAGGCCCAATAATCATCTTCCTTCATATATATAAAATCATATAACCTCAAACCAAATATACCCTCAACTGTCACCCCTAATAAAACTCAAAAAACACATCATTAAATAACACTCTTCCCCCAAACCCAAAAAACACACCACCATAATCCCAAAATAAAAACAACCCCAATTATCTCTCAACACTAAGCCCCATTAAATCCTCAACCCACTGACGAAAAACCCTCAATCCACATCCACAGAAATTCTATAGACCCCCATCCCAAAAAAATACTCAACATTCAACCCCCAAAAAATTCAACTGTCAACCACAAGAAAACCTGATCACTAAGCCCCAAATCCCTGAATTACTATCCACATAAATCCAAAAAAAATAATCACCAAAAAGTTCTAAAATAAAATCCCCCAAATAACAGAACCCTCCTCGAAAAAACTGAAATTTAATCCCCAAAAATCCATAAATTCCCATCTCCATAATATTCTATACCTTGGTCTGCAACAGACACTTATCCCTCATCCCAAAAAACCCCATATCCTCAATTAGAAAAATCCTTGGACCTAAAACCTCAAAAACCATGAAACACAGCCCTAGAAAACCCACAATTATTAGAACAAAAAAACCAAATTCTCATAAACAAAAAACATTGAATCCATACTCTAAAAAACCATGAACCCTCATCCACAAATAACAATGATCCCTAAGAACAAAATAAATATGAACTACTATACCTAAAAAACAATGAACCTTCATCCCAAAAAACCATAATCCAATAGGACCAAAGAGACCTGTACACACAGTTAAAAAAACAAAACCCTCAACCCGAATAAATCATGAACCCTCATCCCCAAAACAACCAATAATTAGCCCCCAAAAAACCCCTCACCCACTATCCCCAAGAAAACCATAAATCCTCATCCCTAAAATAACATGAACCCTCATTATGAGGAATCCCTTAACCGTCATCCCCTAATAACCCTAGGCCACATCCCAAAAAAACAATAAATCCTAATCACTAAAAACAAGAATCCTCATTCACAAAACCCTAACCACTTAACTAATGAAAAAACTGAGTCTCTATCCCAAAAAAATACTAACCCCACTGCCCCAAAAAACAGGAACCCAAATCACGAAATAAGCATGGTCCTTAATCCCAAAAAAACTTGAATACACAATCCCAAAATACTCTAAACATTCATCCCAAAACACATAAATCATCACCCATAAAACACTGAACCCACAACTACAAATTACAAAGAACACACATCCCCAAAAAACCCATTCCCCAATTCCGATGAAAAACTATTCAACTAGCATAAAAAACACTGAACACCCACCCCAAAATGACCATAAATCCACAGCATTAATAAATACAGAACCATGTTCCCCGAAAAACCCATACTACAAAAATAAAAATAACCAAGAACCCTCATAAATGCATAAATTCAGAACCAAAAATAAATCATCTCTAAAAACTCTGAATCCTAACCCTAAAAATCCTTGAACACACATCTTCAAAAAACATTGTTTCAATATCCCCAAAAAAATAATGAACCATCATCCCCAATAAATCATAATCCTCAAACCCTGATCGAGATAAAATACTAACACACCATAATGTCATCCCCAAAAAACCCTAATCTCATACACCAAAAATCCCATGAACCTTCATCCTAAAAAACCCTAAAAACTACTATGGAGAAAATATTGACCCCTAAGTTCAAAAAAACCCATGAAACCACAGCACTACGCCACAAAATACCCTAAAACTTCAACAAAAAAACACCTTGAACCCTCATCAACAAAAAAACCCTCAAAACTCATCCCTTGAAATGCCTATAACCCTCATCCCTAAATAATCTCAATCCCTAACCATTGAAAACTCTGAACCCTCACCCATAAAAAATCATCAACCTCCATTCCCAAATTACTCGAATCATTATATACAAACAAATATCCTTCCCTTGACCCCCAAAAATCAGATTCCCTCATACCAAAAAATCACGGAACCCTCAACCCCAAAAAACAGTAAAAACTCACCCACAGAAAACCACCAACACTTATCCCCCGAAACTACCCAACCATCATCCCCCAAAAACCATAAAATATCAGAATCAAAACATCATAATCCATAAACCCCAATACACCCAAAATCCTCAGCCCCAATACTCAATTTACCATCTTCCTCGAATATTCCATGTCTATCTCGCCAAAAACCCTAAACCCTAAATCTTGAAAAAAATAACCATTGAATTGATAGAACCATAAACCCTCATAAAAAAATCCCAATTAATTATACCCATAAAATCATAATCCCTCTTCTCAATAAATCTTGAATCCATTAATTATAATAAATCATCATTCCTTAGTCCCAAATAACCCTAATCCCTCTGCAACCAAATTACCCCAAATCCTCAGTCCCAAAAAACACTAAAACCAAATCATTAATAAAAATTCAACCCACATAACCAAAAAACTCTAAAACACACACAAACACAATACCCTTAACTGCTATCCCAAAATAAACTGTAATCCCTCATCCCGAAAACAATTGAACGATAACCAATAAAAAATACTAAACCCTCAACATAAAAATTTTGTGAAACCTCCATCGAAAAAAATGATACCTCAACATCTAAAAACCATGAACCGTCATTGCTATGAAATCTTGATACCTCATCCCAAAATAACCTAATATCCTAGCACTGATAAACTCTTCAGCACCTTCCATAGAATCAGATACCATTATACCCAAAAAAATGAATACTCAAAAGAAAAAACTAACATACCATCACCTAAAAAAATCTATTAACACTCAATCCAACAAAGACAGAATCCTCACCCCCAAAAAAACCATGAACCCTGATCACAAAAAAATCCAACCCTCTACCCCTTGAAAACCCAAAAAATTGTCCCCAAAATACCATCAAACCTTAACCCCAAAAAATAGTCAATCCTCATCCAAAAACAATCCTCATCCCAAAACAATCCTCATGCCTCATAAACTACAAAATCCTAATCCATCGTCCCAAAAAAATAGTAAAAACTTCTTATCATAAAATATAAAAAAATAACCCCCAAAAAAGCATGTACACTCAACCAATAAATATGTTAATCTTCCATCCCCATGAAAAATTATATTCTCAGCCATAGAAAACTAGAAATTCTCATCGTAAAAAAACACTAACCCTTTACCCTAGAAAATTCTAAACCCTTACTCATAAATACCCTAAATACCTCTTACCCCCAATACCCTAAAACCTCATAACATAAATATAAACCCTAAAAAATATAAGAAACATGAATCATAGCACAAAATAATACTAAATACTCACTCACAAAAAATTCATAAGCCTTCAGCCTAAAAAAACCCTAAAATCTCAGATGTAAAAAACCCAAAACTCTCAATTAAAAAAGATCCATCAACCCACAACCCAAAACAAATCAATCCTGCATCCCTAAAAAATACTAAACCATCATCGAATAATAACAAAACCTATAGACCCAATGAAATATAAACCCTCAACCACAACAAACCATCAATCCAAATCCCAAAAATATAGTCAATCCTCAACCTCAATAAACCACGAGCCTTAAAAAACATGCACATACCCCATAACCAAACAAACATATTCCCTCAGCACAGATAAACCATCCTCCCACATAACAAAAAAACCCAACCCTCGTCACCAAAACCACTTAACCCTCATAAAAAATGATCAAAAACCATAATTCCTAGAAGAACAATATCACTGAGCCCCCAAAAACCTATAACCCTCTACCACAAAACACACTTAAGCCTCAACCCCCAAAAAACATAAACCACAATTCAAAAAAACCTTCATCCCCCACACCTAAAAGACCTAAAACCCTTATCCCAAAAAAAATTCATCACTCATCACCAAAAAACCATCAACCATTATCCAAAAAAATTTATCAACCCTTAACCATAAAATAAACTCATACATAAGAAAAAATTACCTCATCCCTCATCAAAAAAAATTCCCCAACTCTTATCATAGAAACAATTTAGCACATATTCCCAATAAATATCAAAATTCATCCCTAAAAAAATCAACTCTCATCCCCAAGAATCCATAAACCCTTACCCATAAAATACCCTAAACCCATAGGCCCAAAACACCCTCAACCCATATACCTCAAAAAACATAACCCATTATACTAAAATAACCATAACCACGCATAAAAAAAAACATTGAACCCTCATCCCTAAATAACCTCATAACTATGTCCCATAAATTTCATAACCACTTATCCCTAAGCTACCCTCAAACCATATCCCAGAAATACTATAATACATGATCCATATAATACCTAAATACTTATCCCCCAAAATCATTAAACCCTTATACACAAAAAAATATCAGCCCTTGTCCCCAAAAAACCCTCAAACTAGTGCTCCAAAAAAATCTCAACCGTAAACCCCCAAAAAACATAAACCATGAGCTCTAGAAGCCCTCAACAGTCATCCCCATGAAATACTATTCCATTAACCAAAATAAAAACTTCTAACCTCCACCAAATAAAAATATATTTTTCATCGAAAATAATCACTACACCCCAATCAAAATACACTATAATCCCTCATCAAAAAACCGCCTAACCCTACTCAATGAAAACCCCCTTACAATCAACAATAATAAACTCTAAACCCTCATACACAAAATAATCATAACCCTCATACCCAAATAACCCCCAATCTTTATCCGCAAAATAACACTAAAACCACATTACAAAAAAACCCTAAACCCTTATACCCAAATAACCCTTAATCTGTGAACGCAATAAACCATAACCCCTATTATATAATATAACCTAAACCCCCATCCCCAATAATTATGATCCTCATAAGAAAACCGCAACTAACATCTCCTAACAACCCTCATCCTAATCTCTAAAAAACCCTATATCCTTGATTTTAATATCCCACAAACATTAGGCACAAAAAATAAAAAATCATTATCCCAATGAAAAACTAATCCCATAGAACCTAGAAAAATCTTTTATCAATCGAAAAAAAATCATTAACCTATAGTCCCAAAAAATTCTCAACCCTGACCTCGAAAATTTCTTCAACACACATTCAAGAAAAACCCCCAGCCCTTTGCAATAGAAAACCCTCAACACTCATATCCAAAATAACCTCAACCATCAACTACAAAAAATTATAAACCCTAATCCCTAAAAAACTCTATTCCTCATCATAAAATAAATTCAACCCCAATCCCTAGAAAAAAATGATCCATATAACCTAAAAAACACACAGACCTCAACAAAAAAAAACATAAATCCTCATCCCGACTAAAAACTAATCCCTCTTCCCTAAAAATACATAAACACTTATAAAAAAATCTTTTATCTGAACCAAAAAAACCCTAATTCCTCATCCATCCCAAAAACCTGATCACACAACCCAAAAATACCCTAAACACACATCACAAAAAACTATAAACCTTAGTAAAGAAAACACCCAGAAGCCTCAACCCCAAAAATCCCACAACCCTCAACCAGAAACAAATTCATCCACCATCACCCAAAATACATATAGCCTTCATCCTCATCTATAAAAACCATTAATCCTCATAAAAAAATGTAGACCCTTATCCCAAGAATCATAGACCCTCATTACAAAAAATCCCACATCCCAAATAATTACAGATCCTCATCCCTAAAAAACCCAGATCCTTCTCACTAGTAAATCATTAACCATCAACCCCCAAAATAGATATTCCTTATTACTATGAAACCGTAAACACTATTATCCATAAACACTAAACACCCAACCCCATATCCAGGAACAATGATTCCCAAAAAACCCATAAAACTTAGAACAAAATACCCCTGATCCATAAACCCAAAAAAATCATGAACTCTCAACACCAATACTGTTGAATTTTCATCCCACTTATAACGTAATCCCAAATACCTAGAAAACTCAAAACTCTAAATAAAATTGATCCTTAATCCATTAAAATCTCTAAACCCTAAGACAAAAACCAAAATGAAACTTAGAAACAAAAATACTAAACCATAAGGCCATAACATAAGTTAATACCACATCCCCCAGAAAACAATAATCCAAACCCTAAAAACCCCTAAAAAATATGTCTAATGAACTGTGAAGTCATCTCCCCAAATAAACCTAAATTAGTATCCCTATAAAACCCTATACCCTCATCCTAAAAAACCAAAAACCATCATCCCCATAACATACTACACCCTTAGTTAAAAAACCCTAACCCCTCAACCCCAAAAAACAATGAACCCTAAGCCACAAAAATCACTGATCCCATAACCCCACAGTACCCCTAAACCCTCATCCCCAAATGTCTTCAGACCCTCATTCCCCAAATACCTTGATCCATCAACACTAGGAAACATTGAAAACTCAACCCTAAAAATCCCTCAGACATCATCCCCAAAAATCATCAACAACTGATCCAAAAGGAATTAGTAATCATACACCCTAACCCTAACCCACTAGTCCAAAAATACATGAACCCTCAACAGCATAAACCCAAAACCCTCAGCCCCACAAGATGTGAACCCTTAGACAGAAATTAAAATCAACCCCAACACCTTGAAACCATAACACCTCAATCCTATATAAATAAGAACCCTCATCACTAGAAACCCTAAACACTCATAGAGAAAATAAAATGTACCCATAAAAAATAACATAGACCTCATAGTGCAAAAAACTGTAAACTCACTTCCACAAAAACACCCAATCAACTAAAATTAAGAAACACTAAACCCCAGACCTATAGAATGTCGAACACATAGCCATAATAAATCCTGAAATCTCATCGGAAAAAAATACTAAACCCAATGCCCCTGAAAACTATTAATCTGCATCATAAGAAACACAGAACCAAGAATAGTCATCCCCAAAAAATCATGATCCCTAAACCTAAAAATTGTTTAACCCACTTCCCAAAATACCATGATTCTACATCCACAAAAAAATAAAACCCTCATCCCCATGAAACCTCTACCCCTCGACCAAACTAAATCCTCAATGACAAAAAACTCATTGAATGTCAACCAAAAAACACCATAAACTCTCATCCACTGAAAAAAAACTAATCCTAAACAGCAAAAAAATTAATCAATCCACCATAGAAACATAGGAACTCTAAGATAAAAATAATTATACCTTTATCTCCAAAAATCTATGAATCATCAGCCCCAAAAAACCCCATAAAATAAAAAACACACTTAGCCCCATGAAACCCCAAACCCACTACCCTAAAAACCGTAATCCCTCATCTGAAAATAAATCCCTGAACCTCCGACATTCAAAACATTAAACACATATCACCAGAACCTCCTAAACTCTCCATCCAAAAAAAAACATATTCCATCAACTAAATCAAAAAATATATATATAATCTAAAAAAAATCATAAAAACTAATCAATATAAAATTTTTTCTCATAGCTCTCGAGTACCCTAAAATTGTACCACCAAACCCCTAAAACTTAATCGAAAAAACCCTAAATGATAAACACCAAAAACAATTATTTCTATAATTCAAAATAAACCATAAATTATTGGCACCAAAAACCATTCAACCCTCACACTAAAAATCCCTAAAAACTCATCCCTAAATAACCTTAAAACCTTAATGAAAAAAACTCAGAACCCCATGCCAAATAAGACCATGAATCCTTAGCACCAGTTGTCCTTAAAACCTCATACCTCAAAAACATAAACCATCATCCCCAGAAATCAATAAACCCTATGACCCCAAATAAAGTTTCTCCCCCTTAATTTGCTGATTCAATATATGCGTAAGAATAATTCAAATTGGATGTTTCAAATATTTCTCCAAAAAATTGGACCAGATTAACCACCAATCATGGAGTGAAAATAAATCATTGAATAATTCCAAATAGTTGATGATCACACATGCTAAATATCATATATTGGGTTTCCCCTAATAGATATCAAAATTTCATGACCACTTAATCACCCATTTGGATGTTATATTTGAAATGGTGGGCAGCTTTTTTTCCTTCAAATTTGGAAAACAAATTAATTTTCAACTAGGTATCCCATGATATCTTTTAAATATTACGATTTAAATCTATACTTATATTAATGAATGTATCGACATAGTTATTTATTTATACTGTTAAAAGTTGATCATAATTGAGCTTGAATTTTGGGCCCCAATTTAAATTGATGGTCCTAAGGCCCATTATTCTTTGTCGAGAAATTCTATGTTCAGGGATAAAAGTCATCATCTTATTGTTTGATTCATCCAATGAACCTTAGTGAAAAAATGATCCAATCATGACTTTCAATAATAAATAATGAAATAAAATTGAAATAATGAGGATATTTGTTTTTTAATAAATAGATAATTGATTGGGCCAAATTTGAACATAAAATAAGAATTACACTTGTGATGAAAAATGGGGTTCAATTTATAAAAAGGTCAAAAATCAGTGTTTATGGAAAATGAATCTCATGAATATTGACATATTAATATTGAATAGTACCCTCATTAGGTGGCTAATAACACCCTCATCTTTTTATATTATAGTCTAAAGAAAACATGTATCTCAAAAATACAAAATTGAATTCAATTTTTCAAATAAATTTTAACCAACTCATATCACCAAAAGATATCATGCAAAATATTAATAAAACCAATAAATATAATTTAAAAAATCAAGGGGTACAATAATATCTCCAGAAAAGTACCATTCCTTTATTCAATTTCAACACCAAATTTCACCAAATTTTTTTAGTCATGATGATGTTTTTGGAATATCAAAAAATATGTGGCCCATTTTCATGTTCAAGGGGAACCAAAGGGAATCACTAGGTGGGAATAGCATTAAATTTCAATATAAGTATACAATTTATCAATTTTATTGTTTTTATTAATTTTTTAAAACAAAATATTGGTGGGAATTCCAAATCTGGGTAAGAAAATAATGGAGTCATAATTCCCATGTGTCAAACACCACACATATTGTCAATTCCATGCTCAATAATAGAGATGTAAAGCTTAACTCTAGGAAAGAAAACTGAAGATTCATGATCCCAACATACCAAGCACCAAACATTTTGAAAAAAAACATAGTGCTATCTAATTTTCATTTTATCAATAGTTTTTGTTGGATCCTACAATTAAACTAAATTTGACACCAAACCGAAATCCCTAGTGAAATTGACACATGAACTCAAGAATACACACAAAATACTATGGTTGTTCATTATGGTATTTTGAATAAATGATTGGAAATGTAATTATTTAAAAATAACATTGGACAAATGAACATTCCATAAACCATTTTAATGAAGTAAAAAACTTATTAAAATCATAATCAAGTTAGTAAAAATAATTTTAAATTTGGATTTCATTATTCCCAGAGTACATTAACAGATGTAAGGAATTTGGAATGATTTTTATTCAAAATTTTTTTTCATATTTTTACTCACACCAATATAGAATGAAATTACCCTCAGTGTTGATAGAGGAGAGAAGAGATAATTCAAAATATGGAAGGAAAAGGGTGAGAATTTGATTCTATTTGAAGTCATGAAAAAATAAACTTGTTTGAAAATGATTTCCCATAAAAAAATCAATATATTTTTCATTATGTCAAAAATGGACTCCTTAGTGATGATTTAAGGAATATATTAATTCTTGAAGTCATTTATTTCATATAAAAATATGAAAATGCTTTAGCTGGTAAATCTCACACACAAGTAACATTAAATCATATAAGAAACCCCAAGGGAATTCCCTTAATAAGTAAAAATGATAAAAAAAACCTAGTCATTAGAAATTATAATCATTGAGTCAATGGATAGTTAAAAATTGGGTTGCCTCACAAATAAATCGCATTTTTTATATGTTATTGAACCTCGTAATAGGTCCCAAATGGGGTTTTTATGTTTTTTAATGAATCTAACTCTTTGTATGATATTAAAAAAACTTTTTTGTTCTTGAAATGTTTTCGTGTAGTTAGGTTATCCCCTAGATGTATTATATTGGCCAGTCTGAGTGGGCTTGGGTGCTTTTTCTGGTGTGAATATTTGTAATTTTTTTATTGATGAGACTTCTAAGTTCCTTTTCTCCATTTATTTACATAATAGTTCAAGTACTTGATAGGTAGACCTTACAAGTGGGATTTTATAGGTTGGATTATTCTTGTAGAATACTTTTTATATTGGAATGGCTATTTAATTTGTTTTCAGTAATAAATAGAAGGATGTGGTTATTTGAATTGTTTTTTTGAAATGATTATATATTTTAACTTTTTGTTGATGGAATAGGGTTGAGATATTATTATTGTTTTCGTTTATGATATTCCTTTCGCCAGATTCCTGATTGTCAATATAACAGTGATTAGAACAGTTTTGGAACTGATGATTTTGAAAGTTCAATGCATTGGCCTTTTTTTGACCTACAAATATAAAATCCATTATGAATGTAATGGTTACGAAATTATTATTATTGAAGTCATGTTTTCCACAAATTTCCAATGTAGGATCAATAGTTTGAATTTCTCGGACCTTACATAGATTAACCTCAATGACATTACTACTGAGTGAATCATGTCTTTCTATAAGGATTTATTCTTTTATTAGTTTTTTCATTCAAATGGATTTGGTTGGAATCATGTAGTAATGTTTTTTTACCCAAGTTATTTTTCTAATTTGAATTATTTTTAAAATAATCATATACATCAATTAGGGATTTTTTCATAAATTTTCTATTAGAAATAATGTAATAAAATGATTTTTTCATGGCCATAAACCGCCATAAAACATTTTCACATGGTTTAGCACTATGAAATTAATATGTGGTTCCATGTATAGTGTTAATTTTTTCCATTCGCATTTTTCATAGAATGTTTATCCCAATTTATTATAATAGTGAAATATTCTCTATTGATGTGATTTTTTTGTGATGTGGGATGTATTTTATGTCGAATTGTGATTTTAGTTGGTTCCCAAAGTTAATATATGATGGTCTTAAATTATTACACAAATTTATTACCCAATCCATTAATGGAAATGGAAAGGCAATAATTTTATTAGATTAAATTTGATTTTGATGGAAAATTGATATGAAAATATCATTTAAATTTTTAAAATGAATGTAAGGAATCTCAAAATTCATACGATGAAATGATTAATGATGGTTCTGAACATGGGGTTTAAAAAAATATTGGGTATATATTCTATTTTGTTATCCTTAATTAAATAGGGTCAATTGGTTTAATAATGTGTGAAGTATTCATTCATGATCTGATCAATGACATTACACATGTTTGTGGATGCCACATTGGGATTTCCATTTTGGTTCTCACCTGGGTTGATAGGTTGGTTTCTTTTAATACCATACATTAAATTGGTCTCAATAAGTGAATTTGGAGTATCAAAATGATTTGGATATTATGGAAATATTCTTCGGGGTCTACGTCACTCCACAACCCTAGGACTATACACCATGACTATAAAATTGTATTGGTTATAGGTATGGGCATACATGTGACAATAAAATAGTGAAAAAGAAATTGGTTAAGATAATTTAAATTGGATGATAAAAGAGAAATTGGTGAAAATTGAATGATTTTCTATGGTTACAAACTTGGGTCCCCGAAAATGGTTCCAAAAAATAGTTTCTCCCAAAATTTAAACCAGCTTTATGGTGTAAGTGACCTCTTGTAGATCAACTTGGGTTATCGAATTCCAACATACCTATGAACAAAAATAAGGAAATGTATATTCTATATGTGCGGTTTAGATATGAATAATCCAACATTGGTTCAATTTTATTTGATTATTAGTGAGTTTGATATAGCTGTATGAATTTAGATTAAAATGAATGGTCGGATCCATGTTTATCAATTGGGGTGGATTGGATGAATTTTGTTTTAAATTATTTCAATCTTATAAATTCTATTATTTATTTAAAAAAATAGGAACCTCCTAAATCATTCACTGAATTCCGAGTATTCATTTTCCCAGGTATAATCAACAATACGCTAGGAGGACCATGTTCATTATAAATTCATGGTCTGTGATCATTTTATTACATACGAGGTGTAGCCTTCAAACTCATGATATTAATGGAGAATTCACTTCATTTTAAGAAGATATATATAGAGGAATTTATTGTAAATTAATATATTGAGAAATAAGATCTGACACATCCCCTTGATACTTACTTAAATCAACATACTTCAGGGTTCTCCCTCCATTGATGTTATTATATCAATGGAAGAATGTAGTATGCACATGATGGTGGAAATGATGAATGAAAATATAGAAAAAATGATCACTCCACTATTTTTTTATGAGTTTCAGAAAATATGTTGTGAATAACCTCATTATCAAAGGAAATAATAGAAAAACTATATGGATAATGAAATAATAAATGAATAAGAAAAATAATAAGTCATTTTATTATTAAATTACGATTAATGAAAATCATAAATGAGAAAAAAGGAACACATGATTTCAAAATGGAACCATAACAGTACAATTGAAAGAATGAAAAAATGGAACTGAAACATTTCACCACCAGTTATTTATATAGAAATTTTAGGATATATTGTTCGACCCCTCACATTATATCCCCTCCCCATTATGTTGTAGGCTCTAATTTTGGGTGGAAAAATAGAAATTGGGCATTTAAATGTTATCCACAAACATAGGACTTTATTCGTCCCCCTTATTGGAGGGAAAATTAGTATTTGGACATGGACTAATATTTTATGGTATTAGAAGTTTACTCTCTTATTTAATGATTCTAATAATATTTGTATAAATTTCCTGAAAAATTTCTCATGCATTAAAATGTTATACTCAAAAGGATGGGCTTATTTTTGGGGCCATTAAATCTACCACAAAAATTAAATTTCATCATTCTCTCCATGGTTCTCCCTATAAACATCAAATTTAGATCTATAAAAAAATATATGAATTGATCCCCATAATTTAATAATTCTACTCTAAAATTTTTTATCTTTATTATCTGTAAATTTTGGCCTAAAAATTTCAATTGATCTACCTACGGTCCATTATGGTTGGTCCACAAATTTTTATGTTTGTGCACAAAAATAGTCACCATCCAATTTTATTCATCCATAAATAATAAAAAAATTCCCAATTAAATTGACCAATAATATCCCAAAATATAAAAATAATATAATTATTTTAATCTATTATAAAAATAGTTTATTGATTGGTCCCAAATTTTTACTCTAAAAATGAATTTTACATGTTATTAGATTTGAATTTAAATTTATAACATTTTCTAAAATGGGTTTTAAGGACATTGAAACACATGAATATAAAAATAACACCAATGAATATTAGCCCCTTTTAGTGGATGATCACCCTTATCCCATGAAAGCCTTGAACCCCCATCTCCAAATATTATGTAACACTTAGTCCCAAAAAACCCTAAACTCCTGACCCCCCAAAAAACTAAACCCAAATGCTAAAAAAACTAAACCCACATCCCGAAAATACCCTGATACCTTATACCTAATAAATCCAAAATCATAATCCTAAAAATTCCCATAACCCAACAACAAAAAAAACATGAATCCTTACCAAAAATATTCTAAACCCTAAAAAGTAATCAACAAATATTCTATATCGTAAACCCTGTGAACAGTCAACCCACGAATCCATAAAACATGATTCCTCAACCCAAAGAACTAATGAAAGCTTATCATGAATAAAAACAAAACCCTAAAACCCTAAAAACCCTCATTAATCTGCCACAAAAACACATCCACCGTCTCTCATAATAAAAACTAAACTCTCAGCCCCAAACAACCCTCCAGCCAGATCCCGAAATTCATAAATTCATAGACCACAAAATACTTGAACCATCATAAAAAAACATATGAGACATCAACCATAAAAAAATATTTGAACACTTAGCTACAAAGATCCCTATTAAAAAAAACCAATTCCTCATCCCCAAAAAAAAACCTCATACCCATATCCTGAAGATACTTTGAACAATAATCCACAAAATAAAACTCTAACCTTTATCCCTAAGAAAACGTAAAAAATATTCTCTAATAAATCCTTTACACTCAATACCAAGTCAACAAAAACCCAATAATATATAAAACTCCAAACCCTTAGGATAATAAAAACCATAAAAATTTACCCCAAGAAGATAATAATCCCTCTGGACTAGAAAACATTCCATAGCCACCAAACCTTAAACAATCATTTGGAAAACCCCTAAAAAATTATGCCAAAATACCTAAAATTTTTTCCTCAATTAAACATTAAAAAATATCCCCAATAAATACATCAACAATCACACCAAATATAAATTTAACACTCAACCCAAAAAACACAAGGAACCTTAACACAAATAATCTTGTACCCTAATCATTGAAACACATTAAGCCATCAAGCCTAAAAAACAATGAACCCTATTTTCCCAGAACCCAGAACCCACTTAAAAAAAACCACTAAACCCCTATCCCAATGATACAATATTCAATAATCTAAAAAACTACTTAAAACCTCTCCCTAATGAACCCCAAACCCTCATAAATAAATGAAATTTAACACCTACCCCCAAAAACACTTGAACCCTTAGCCCCAAAAAACAGTGGACCTTCATCCCAAAAAACTCTGAAAACATAGCATAAAAAATTCCTAAACACTCAGAAAAAAATATTGGATTCCTTATCACAATATAAAAATTATACCCTAGCCCCACAAAACCCGCAAAACTCATCCCAAATAAAATACTCATCCCTCTTCCCCAAAAAACATTATACCTGCAACCCTAAAAACCCATCAGTTATTAGACTTAAATAACTCAAAACCCCATTCCAAAAATCCCACAACCTTCGGCCCCCGAAATCCATAAAATCTTAGCCCCAAATAACACAAAACCATCATCAATAATAAAATTTCAAACATAATACCAATAAATCATAAACCCAAAACACCAAAAAAACATAAAACCGCAAAAATTCCCTGAACACTCACGCCCCCAAAACATAATACCCTTGGCCCTAAAAATCCATACAAAATCTTGAAAAAAAACAAAGGAAACATATCCACTAAAAAAACTAATCCCATATCCCTATTAAAATCTAAACCCTTTGAATAAAAAACCCTAAACCCTAATCCCACAAAAAACGCAAAACCCTCAGCCAAAAAATACTCTAAACCCTCTACCTCAGAAAACAGTAATCCATGATCCCTAAAAACACTAAAACATCATGCCCATAAATCCATAAACCATCACCCCATAAACCAAAAACCCTTATCCCAAGAAACCCAAAACCAATACGCTGGAAAAAAATGTAACCCCTTAGCTGAAAAAAAAAACTCATATCCCACAACCCAGAAAAACACTCAACAACCACTCCAAAAAAAACAAATAATTATCAATCCTGAAAAACCCATCAACCATAAATCATAAAAATACCATAACCACTGTCCCCCCATCGAAAAAATAACCCTTTTGTCATCAAATAGTCCACAACCCATAACATAAAAGAACCCTCATCCCTGAGACCAAAAATCACTCAACCCTTTTACCCAACAAAAAATCAACCTTCATCCCTAAATAACCCTTAACACCCACTCCCAATATATCCTCTAACATGAACTAAAATATCCCCCATGAATAAGTAAACAATAATACCCAAAAATCAATAATCCATTAGCCGAGAAAATACTAAAATACCCATCCCCAAAAAACAACCAATTTGCATCCCCCATAAACCTTAGTTACTCGGCCGTAAAAAATATTTACACCTAATCCCTAAAACACCTACAACACTCACCCAAAAAAAAACTCTCAACACTGAAACATAAAAAAAATAAACTCTAAGGCCCAAAAAACTCGTAACCCATATCCCAAATAAAAACCTCCACACACAAAACCTAAAAACCCTCAAATGTCAACCTGAATAACCCCATAACCCTCAAGACTAAAAAACCCTTAACTCTCATCACCAAAAAAACGGTGAACACTTAGCAAAAAAATACCTAAAACATGATAAACTATAAAAACTCAACCGCCTACTACATAAAACCCTAAAACCTTTTCCTCAAAACACCCACTTTAATTATCCCCAAAAAAACATAAAACAACTTCCCTAAAAACCCCTCATTCACAGCCACAAAAATTCCCTAAACAATCAACCATATGAAACCACAACTGTCTTCTACAAAAAACCATCATACTAAGAAAAATAAACCCTGAACCCTCATCCCCCAATAAAACTCAACACCGCACCACAAAAATTTAAAAATATCATCCCAAAAAACACTCAATCATTATAAAAAATCCTTCACCCTCAATCATAATAAACACTCTACACTACACCACAACTAATCCCAAATGTATAGCCCCAAAAAACACTTATACCCTTTTCTCTAGAAAATTTTCAACACTATGACCTAAAATAATATCAACCCTAATCCCCAAAAAACAACCATCCCACAGCCAAAATAACCATAAACAGAGTGTCACATTAATCAATAAACACATACCATGAAAAGAAATAAATATTTATTCCCAAAGAATCCTATTCAACCTACCCCAACAAACTCACAACCCTCCCCCATAGAAAACCCCAAATCTCATCCAAAGAAAACTGTGAATCCTCACCCCCCAAAAAACCAAAAACCCCAAAACCCAAAAAACCTAAAAAGAATAAATCGTTAGCACTAAAAAACACCAAAAACAACATCCCAAAAATTCTAAAACCTCAATCATAGAAAAACCTAATACCATAGTCCGAAAAACACTAAATTATTATCACAAAAAAAACATAATGACTCATCCAAAAAAAACTCAATGCACAGTACCAGAAGTCCTACATCGATTATCCATAAAAAATAACCAACACACTTCCCCAAAATACCCAAGAAACTTAACACCAAGAAAACATAAAACATCACCCCAAACCCTAAACTTAGTCCAAAACCAACATAATCCCTGAACCCCAAAAAATTCCTTATCCTCAAAAAACCCTAAACTCATAGTCAAAAAACCATAAACCGTCATCACTAAAAAAACTACACCCTTATCCAAAAAAACCCCTATACACTCAACCGCCTAAAAAAATTAACCATCATACCCAAAAACCAGCATAAAAATCCTTAGAAAATCCTTAAAATTATCCATAGAGGACTATGTCCAAAAAAACCATAAACCCTCATCTCCAAAAAAACCCAAAACCCTCATACCAAAAATTAGAAGAACCATTGCCCCAAAAACCTGAAACCCTCATCCCCATAATCCCTGAAACCGAATACCAAAAAAACCTAAACCCCAAATAAAAAAAATCCTAAACCATCAATCCTACTAAATCCTAAAAACATATCCCCATAAACTCTGAACACACAGCCCCAAAAATACAAAATATTTTTTCCTAAAAAAACCATGAACCCTCTCCACCAATTAACCCACATCCTCAAATATCCCTGAACTATTAGACCCAAATACCCAAAATTGTGATCCCTAAAACTCCTAACAAATACTAAAAATTACTAATCCAACATAACACAAAAAAACTAAAACCTCCTCTCAAAAAAACATGGAAATCCCATCCACCAAAATACATGAAACTATGACCCAAAAAACAAAAAACTCTTAGGGACAATTGAACCCAAAATCTTTATCCTGAATAAATAAAAATACACACCCTTAAAACACCAAAACCCTCATCACCCTAAAAATAAAACCTTGTTCATAAATATTTAAATTATTTAATACCCCAAATACTCTGAACACATATCCCATTTAACCTGGAACTGTCATCCCCAAAAAAACATTGACCCTTGACTGAAAACATCCTTGAACCATCGTCCCCAAAAGATCATGAATCCCCATCCCCAAAAAACATTGAACACATATCCCAATAAAAACCTTAATCCATCATACATAAAAAACCAAGATCCCACCACACCAAAGTACTGTAATCCCTTAGTCCAACCGATCCCTAAACCCTCAACCTTAAAAATACCATAATCCCTCATTCTTTAAACTCTATAATTGTTAATCCATAATAAAACAGGAATCTTTCACCGATAAAAAATGATCCCATAGACTTGGAAATCCTTGATCTTGTAGCCTATAATATTTCTAAAACACCATCCCCAAAAACACCTAAACCCTTAGTTCAGTATATTATTTATCCATCGACACCAAAAAAACATGAACCCTCAAAACAGAAATTAAAAATTGAACAATAATCCCCCAAAAACATAAATAATAATCCCCAAAAAACATTCAAACCTATAAATTAAATAAAAAAGAACATTGATTGATAAAAAAAATCACAAACTACATCATCATAATTTTTGAAACGCTAACCCTAAAAAATTAATAAACCATAATCCCAAAAAATCCATTTACCATTATTTGTAATAGAAACTAAACCCTCAAAAATAATGATACATGAAAACTCTAATACAAAAAAAAACTAGAACCTGATCATAAAAAACATATTTCCTAGAATAGTAATCCAAAAAACCATGAACTGTATATCCCCAGAACATTGAACCCGTATAACATGAAAACCATGAAAGATAATCTCAAAAAAACCCCTCACCCTCATCCCCAAAACCCAATCCAATAAACCCCACAAACCATCAATACTCTTCCCCAAAAAGCTCTCACCCCTTTTCCCCCAAAAAACTAAACTATAACTGCCAAAAAACACTCATCCCTGCTCCCAAAAAAACCCAAATACCTAACCCCAAATGAACATGAACCCATATACCTAATAATATTTGATTATTCCTACCAAGAAACTCATAACCATCATCCCCAAAATCCCTAATCCCAAAAAAACACAAAACACTTAAAATAATAAACTACTACCACTCATCTACAAAAAACATTAAACCCTTATCCAAAAAATTTAACCATGTCCCATAGTCCTAAAAAATTATAATCACTCCACCCCCAAAAATTACAAATTCCAACATCCATTTAAAACCATAAACATAAACATTATTGAAAATGAAATAATCAATAACAAAAATAAAGAATCGACACTAAAAAACACTAGTCCATCCACTAAAAAAAACCCAACCACATATCCCTAAAAGACTACCCATCATCCCAAAAGAACCCTAATAACTAAATCTAAATAATTATAATCTATTATTCCCATGAAAACATCAACCATTAACCCCAATAAACCTTAACCATCAGTCCCTAAAAAAATATTAAAACTCGTCTACAAAAAACAACTAACCCATATACGCAATAAAAAATAAATCATTGTCCCCAAAAAACACGAAACCTCAACATAAAAAAATCCTAAAGATTGTACCCCAAAAAACCTCACCCTTGATCCTAAAAATAATTTCCCCCCATAGAATAATAACGCAATCGCAAAAAACAATAAATCCTCTTCCTCAAAAAATTAAAACCTCAACCAAAATTAAATTTGAACCCTCATCCCCAAACCTCCTGAAATATTAGCAGAAAAATGTCTAAAACCCCCATCACAAAAAAACCGATTCACAATCATCACATAAAAACACTAAACCATCAACTCAAAAAACCCTGAATCCTCATAAAAAATCAATAATCCCTCAAAATTAAGAAACCCTAAACCCTCATCCCTAAAATAATCACAGCCATTATTGATAAAAAATAATAAACCCTTATCCATAAAAAACATCTACCCTAAAACCCAAAAAACCCTAATCCAAAGGCTACAAATAACCTTGAACCAATATCCCAAAAAAACATACACATTCATCCTGATAAAACCATAAACTGTAATCCCCAAAAAATTAAAACCCTTTCTCCATAATTAATATATAAAACCTAGACCCTAAAGACTGTGTACCCTTAGCCCTTATCAATAGAAAAAATATTATCCCCCAAAACCCTATATAATTATTAAAAAACAAAAAATAATTACCTATATAAATCATTAATACAAATCCTAAAAAATCTGTTAACGCATAGCCCTATAAAACTCTAACATGAATAATTTCAAAAAAACTATAAACCCACATCCCTTAAATAACATATTTCTCAAAAAAATAAATAGTTAAAACCTCAACCCCATATTCATTAAACCCTTATCCCACAAAACAAGAACCCATTAGCATCATAACACCCCAAACAATCAGCCGCAAAAAAATTATAACTCATCACAAAAAAACCTAAAGCATAAGCATGAATACCCCATAAACCAAAATCCATACAAAATCTGTCAACTCTTGACCTAAAAAAACAATCAACCATTATCCATCCAAACAACCAACAATAAATGAAAAAAACATCATAAATCAACACTAAAAAATTCTCAACAGTCATCCCTAAAAACCCACAAAGCCACATTGCCCAAAAATCCCACAACACTCAATCGTTAAAAACCCATCTACCCCCATCCAAAAAAACCCATAAACCCTCTTCCATAAATGACAATTAACCCTAATCCTAAAAATATGAAAATGTTATTCCTTAAAACACAAATCACATAGCACAAAAGATCCCTCACCACGTGGCCCTAACTTCCCTGAACACTAATCACAAAAAAACCATAATCCTTTAGCCCAAAAAACTGAAATCACTTTTACTCCAAACACCAGAAATCCTATGCCCATAAATCCCAAAATCCTAATCCCCAATATGACATAAATCCTCATACCTAATAAACCCTAAACCCTTATACCCTAATGAACCACAACCCTAATCCTCAAAAAACAAGCATCACTAATCCAACCAAAAAATGTAACTATTACCATGAAAAATTACCTCAACCGCCTATACCAAAAAACCCTCACCAGTCAACAGAAAAAATCCATCAAACCACAAACACAAAAAAATCATAAAACCTCACCCCCAATAAACATTAAACAGTCATCCCCAAAAATACCTTAATCATATGTAAATAACCATAAACACTCAGCCCTAGAAAACCCTTAACCCTCATCTCAAAATATATTGTTCCATATGCATAAAAAGACCAATATCCCTAAAAACTCTCACCCCTCATCCCCAAAAATCCCTCATATATCCGCTTTAAAAAAAGATTAACCATCACACATATTAAACCCTCCACTGTATAAAAAAACACTCAATTATCATCTCCAAAAAGACATGTCCCATAACACAAAATAACATCAAACCTAAACCCCCGCAAAACCCTCTTCACCAAGAAACCCTCATCAACACACCAAATACCCACAATCCATGTGCCTAAAAACCCTCACGAGATATGTAGAAAAAACCCAAAAACCTTGTATCGAAAAATCCCTCATCTATCATTCCATGAATGCCTTAACCCTCAGATCCTGAAACCCCTAACACCTCACCTCTACAAACCCCAAAACTCATTCCTAGAGAACCATTTACCCTCAGAAAGAAAATAGCTAATACTCGTTGATGTAATGAAAATTCAAAAAAAACCAAAAAAACAGTCATCCCTCATCCACAAGAAATCAAAAAAATTATTCTCTAAAAATGATTAAACCATCATCCCTGAAAAACATTGAACCCCATGTCTCAAAAAACCTATACCCTCATCCCTAAAACAATATAAACCTACACCCAAAAAACCATAGTCCATATCCCCATAAAACATAAACCCTTAGATTCAAAAAACAATAAAATATCATTCATAAAACACCCTCAACCATAATGCCGAAAAAATACTCAACCATCAATCCAAAAGAAACCTCAACCCTCATCCCCAATAAAAACTAAAACTTCATCCCCAAAAAACAATAACAAATCATCCCCACAATAATGTAAACCCTTAACACAAAAAAAACATTGTTCTCATACCTAAAAAACCAGAAACCCCACCCAAATAAAACCAAAAACCATTGTCCATAAAAAAACTCATGGAACATTAAACCCTTATGCCTCTGCCCCCAAACCCAGAAACTCTCATTACCAAAAAGACCCAAAGTCCACATCCCTAAAAAACTATGACCCTTAACCCTACAAATTCATAAACCCTTCTCTCCAAAAACCCCAATTAATGTGGGTCGTAAAAATACTATACCCTTAGCATCAATGTATCCTAAATTGGCATCTAAAAAATCATAAACCCTTAAGAAAAAACCTCTAAACCCTTATCCCTGAAATACGCAAAACCCACTTACCCAAAAAACCTAAAACATGAATCCAAATCAAACTGAAAAGACTCTTCCCTATATATACCAGAACTCTCATCCACAGTAAACAAAAATACCCCACCCAAAAAAAACTAAAACCCTATGTCCAAAAAACGAAAAAACATATTCCTCAAATGAACATTATCCTTAATCACCAAAAAATACATAAGACCCAAAAAAACCTAAAAATGTATCTCCAATAACCACAATCCTTCCACCAAAAAATCTATGAATTGTCATCTATAAATATTCCTCAAACATCTTCCACAAATAACAGTAAATCTATAGGAAAATAAATATCTAAACCCTTACCCCTGAAAAAACATAAAACCCTCATCCATGATAAAAAAAAAACAAGCCATTCGCACCAAAAAATATTAAAAATAGTATCTCAAAAAAATAGAAATTCTCATCACTAACAAATCATAAATACTCAACCTAGAAATCCCTAATCTCGTGATTCAAAAAACCCTAAACACCAATAAAAAAATCCGTAATACCTCAGCCCAAAATTCACTAAACCTTATGAACTGAAAATCCCTAAACCCTTTCCCCTAAATAACCCTAAACACTAAACTACAATAAACCATAAACAATTATATCAAAAAATCCAAAAACGTCTGTCTCCAAAAACACCGAACCATACAATCCCATTAAAAAATAAGCCAAAATTTCCCAAAAAACCCTAATACATCATCCACAAAATCCATAAATCATATTTGTAAAAAACATGTAAACCATATCTACCAAAAAAACCTATAATCCATAGAAATCATAAACCCTAAACTCCAAACCGAATAAATCCAAAACCCCGATCCAAAAAATCCCTAAAACCATTGACAAATAAACCGAAAACCACTATCACCAATGTTCCCAAAACTCTCATCCCCAAGAAACAGTAATCCCTCATGCATAAAAAACCCAAAACATTTTGTCTCAATAATACCTATATCGTCATCCCGAAAAAAATTAGAAATCATCATCTGTGAAAAAAACCCTAACAGATCCATACCATAAATCCCTAATTACCCAACACCAAAAAACCTAATAACCTCATTCCCCAAAAAACTGTAATCCCACTACCAAAAAACCCCAAATTACTAAACCCTAAATAACCCTAAACAATAAACACCAATAAACCATAAACACTAAAAAACCTAAACCCCGAGGATAAAAATCCACTAAACAAACATCCCAAATAACCAAAACAATCATCCCATACAAACAGTAATTCATAAACACTCTTCCCATCAAAACAGAAACATTAATTCCACAAAATAATTTACAAAATCAGCCTAAATAATCATTAAACCCTCATTCCCAAAAATAAATAAACATTCAACCTAAAAAATACCATGAAACACAACCTCCATGAATCCCTAAATCCTCATCCCCCAAAAAACCTAAACACTCAACCCTAGAAAACCAAAAATCTTCATCCGAAAAATAATATAAACATATCTCCCCAAAAATCAAAAAACCCTCATCCATAAAAAGTCCTGAAAACTATGGCGATGATTCCAAAAACCCACCACTACAAAAAATTCCTAAACCATTATAAAAAAACTAAACACTCACCAAAAAAAACCTTAAACACTCATCCCGAAAAGTCCATAAACTCTCTATCCCAACAAAAATATCAACCACAAAAACACTAAACACTAATACGCAAAAAATTATAAACCCATACCCCCAAAAATTAGTTTTCCCTCATCCTTAAAAGAATCCAAAAACTCACACCCCTCTAAAACACCTATATATTCTACTTGAAAAACAACAAATAGTCATCCATAAAAAACCATAAATCCTCATCCCTAGAAAACATATTGCTTATTCCAAAAAATCAACATACATCATCTTAAATCCAACATAATCAATCATCACCAAAAACACTAAATCTGTATCCATAAATACACAAACCTTCTTGCCCAAAAAATCATAAATCTTAAAGCTCATAATATCCCTATATGCTAATCCCATAAAAACCAAATCCATCATACCCCAAAAACACAAAACCCTCATCCAAAAAATTCCCCAATACCTCATCCCTAAAAAACATAATACACTCAACCAAAATAAATATTACCACTCAGACCTAAAAACATCATTAAATCAACCTAGAAAACCCCTTAACCATCATCCACAAAAAAGGAATAACACTTGTCCCAATAAAAAAATATTAATCCACAAATTACCATTACAACACTTCCCCAAAATACACAAAAACCCCATCCCGAAAAACCGTAAACCCACAACACTTCAAAAACCATATACCTTCAACCCCAAAAAACTATAGACCATCATCACCAAAAAACACTAAATTCCCAACCTATAAAACCCACTAAATCCATATCCACCAAAAAATCCTAAACCATAATCCCCTAAACATCCTAATATCCCATCCACCGAAAAAACATATCACCTTATTACCAATAAGAAATAAAACCTCACCACCAAAAATCCTAAACCCAATTCCATAAAAAAACCTAAACACTGATCCAAAAAAACTTAAAACCTAACCACAAAAAAACCCGAATCCCACAGCCCCCAGAAAACAATAAATCATCACCCCAAAAAAATATTAAAAAATTAGTACCCAAAAAACCTCTTTCCTCATCACAATAAAATAATAAACATTAATCCCCATAAACCAATAAATCCATGACCTAAAAAAACCTTTTCCCCCATCCCGGAAAAACCAAAAACCATATGCCAACAGAAACCATAAATCCAAATCTCTAAAAAACACTAAATCCTCATCCTAGAAAAACCATAACACTCTTCCAAAAACACCCTAAACACTATACCGTAGAAACCAAAACCCAAAATAACTAGAAACCAATAAACCATCACCAACATAAAACCATAAAACCACAACCTTAGAGGACTATAAACCAAAATCCCCAGAAAACAATAAACCCACACCATAAAAATAACTTAATCCGTAAGCCCTAAAAAACAATCCACTGCCCCAAAAAAACATTATTCATTATCCCTAATAAACCCTAATAACTAATTTAGATAAACCCCCCAACTATTATCTGAATAAAACATTCATCCAGGAATCTAAATAAAAATATATGAACATCAGGCAATAAAATCCCTCCACACTCAGCCCTAGAATCCATAATCCCTTAGTCCTAGAAAACCATAAACAATCATCCCATCAATACCGTCAATAATATTCCCCTTATATACCATAACTCTTGGCCCCAAATTATAGTCAATCATCTTCCCCAAAAAGCATGAACCCATATCCTCAAAAAAAACCCACTAACCATATCCCCAAAAACCACAAAGCCTCAACCTGAGAAAACCCTACAAACATGTACCCAAAAAACACACATCTATCATACATATAATACCACAACCCTCATCCCTAGAAACCCATAAACACACATATATAGAACCCCCTAAACCCTAAACCATCATAGCTAAAATACCCACAACTTATGGACATAAAAAACCACAATGCTAAACAAAAAAAAACCATCAGACTTCATACCTAGAAAACACCAAACCTTTTACCCAAGAAATGATTAAACAATAATCCCTAGAAAACCTAAAATCCCCATCCATAGAAAACCCTATTCCCTAGCCCAAATATCTTTCAACCCTCAGTCCCCAAAAGCACTAAACCCACCACCCCAAAAAACACTAAACCCTCATCCCCAAAAAACATAATCCCTTAGATAATGAAAACAGTAAACCAAAACTCCAAGAAAAACCTCATGCCCGATCCCCAAAAACCCTCAACCCTCAACCCTAACAAATCCTTCATCCTTTATCCCCAATAAAAACTAAAAGGTTACCTCCCCAAAAAACCATACTTATTATCCTCACAAAAAAATTAAACCCTCAACCCCAGAAAACCCCAAATATACATCCATACAAATAACCCTAAAACCTCCACCCCAAAAAATGAAAATCTAGTAGCTTCAATGATTCCAAAACCCTTGGAACATAAACTGGTAACCCTATGCCCGAATACCAACTACCACTCATACCCAGAAACACCTGAAACAAACATCTACCAAATACCCTATCACTTAATCTCTAAAAATCCCTAACACCTTATCCTCATAAACTATGAACCCATAGTACCAAAATATACTAGACCATAAAGCACAAAATATCCTAAATCCATTTATGTAAAAAATCATAAACACCCAACACAAATTAATCTAAACCCTAAGCTCCAAAATACGAAAAATCCTCATCCCTGAAAAACAAAAACCATAATCATAATTAAACTGAAATATATCATCCCCATAAAAACCAAAACTCTCATCCCCATAAAACCATAAACCCCAATCCAAAAATTCAGAAAACTATTAGGTCCAAAAAGACCCCAAAACATAATCCCCCCAAAACCATAAACAATTTTCCCAAAAAACCATAAATCATATCTCCCAAAACATTAAAATTTATCACAAAAATACTAGAAACCCTCATCCCCAAAAAAACCCTAAACCATAATATGTAAAATTTAACAAAAAAATCATCCCCCAAAAACACTAAATGCTAATGCACAAAAATCCATAAACCCTCATCCCCAAAAACCCTGAAACCCTCATCCATAAAAAAACCCTCAACTAAAATATATATTAAACTATTTATTCCAAAACACCCAAATACTCATTGTGATAAAACCTTATAAAATAAACCCAATAAATCTTTAAAAAAATTTCCTTAAAAAATATAATCACCCATCCCCCAAAAAATAACATAATCTAAAAACTCTATAAATACATAGAACCAATAATACCTAAACCCACATCCCTAAAAACCCCTAAACAACCAGAAACAAAAAAAATGTAAACTCTCATACCCAAAAAATCAAAGAAAAAACACATGCCCAAAAAACCATACACTTCCATCCTCAGGAAACCCAAAACCATCATCCCTAAAAAACCCTAACATTTCATAAAAAAAGTAATCCTTATAAAAAAACCAATAAACCCTTTATTCCAAAAACCCCCCTAACACTCAGCTGTAATATACCCTAAGCCATCATCCCAAATAAATCTACAACCTTGATCCCAACAAAGTCCTAAAAAACTATCCCCAAAAACCCTAAACCCCCATCCCCTATGTAACCAGTACCCTCAGCCCCAAAAAGAAATAAACCCTCATCCCCATAAAACCTAAAAGTACTATCTTAACAAACTTAAACCCTATTCAAAAAAAATTCCAAATCACCATATTAAAATTTATATCAATTCCGCTCACCAAAAAACCATTAATCACCCAAAAAAAAAATAATCCCTCCTCACCATAAAATCACTAATTAACCATCACCAAAAACCATAATCCCTCAACCCCCTACAGACCCTAATCCAACATCCAAAAAAACCAATAACAGTCACAGATGAATAACCCTGAACCCTAAACACTGATAAATAATGAAATCTAGACCCAAAAAACACTAATATCCAAGGCCTAACAAAACCAAAAACCCTCATCCCCCAAAAACCTAAACACTCATCCCCCAAAACACCAAATCCCTCATCCTAGAAAAAAAATCCAAAAACATCACCCCATAATATAACTACAATTCATCAATGTAAGACCCCAAGATCTCATTCTCAAAAAACCCTAAACCCTCATCCCCTAAAAACCAAATTCCCTCAACTTAAGAAAACCAAACACACTCAACCTCAAAAAAAAACCTCAAACCTGATCCCAAATAACTCTAAACACTTATATCAAAAAAACCCTAAATACTCATCCAATAAGAATTATAAAAATTATGAATAGAAAAACCAAATACACGTATCTGGAAAAATACCATAACACTAATCCCCAAAAAAACAAAATAACACATAAAAATCCTAATAAATTATCCTTATAAAAACATTGAAACTATGTACTAAAATTTCCCAAAAAAATCATCCTATGAAAACATTGAACCACCATAAAAATAATCCAGAAACAAAATCCCAAAAAAAAACTAACATCCGAAAAAAACCAGAAAGCCTCAACCCCAATAAACCCTAAATCATCATCCCCAGAAAACACTAATCCCTCAACCATAGAAAACTATATCCCTCATCCACAAAAAACCTTAAATCATCTACACCAAAATCCCTAATACATTAATCCAAAAATATTCTAATCCCTCACCCCTAAAAACCCTTATTACCTCATCCCCAAAGCACCCTAATTACTCATCCACAAATAACCCCTAACCCTTAGCTAAAAAAACATTGACACCTGTGACCTTAAAAACCCTAAACACTAAAATCCCAAAAAATAAAACCCTCATCTCCAAAAACATTAAAATTTAAACTCTAAAAAACCATAAAACCCCATCCATAAAAAAATCAAACCATCATCCTGAAATACCATAAACCCACAACACTCCAAAAACAATAAGCATTCAACCCCCCAAATCTACAAACATTTATCACAAAAAAACCCAAAATCCTCATTAAAAAAAACCCCTAAACACTTATCCCCTCAAAAAAAAAAACAGTTCCATTTGCCACTAAAATTTTTAAACCCTCAAACATAAAAAAAAACCTATTTCCTCACCCCTAATAAACACTAACACATCATTCAAAAAAAACCCAAAACCCACGTACATAAAAAAACTAATACCTCAGAACCAAAAAATTTTACCACTAGTAATAAAAAGAAATAATTCCCCTTCACCAAAAAATTCTAAAAACCATCCTAAAAAGACCCAAAAACATCTATACAAAAAAAATTATACACTCAGCCCCAAAAAATCTTACAATCTTTACACAAAAAGTCCCAAACCCAATCACTGAGAACTCTATACCCTTAGCCGCAAAAAATAGTAAATTCTCCACCATAAAAAAATAAACCTTCATCCATAAAAATCATAAACAATCATCTTAGAAACAGAATAATTCCTTAACTAGAAATAGCCAAAACACTCATCATAAAAAAACTCATAAACACTTTACCCCCAAAAAGCCAAAACACTCTTCACAAAAAATCCAAAATCACTCAACCCTAAAAAAACCCAATACCCTATTCCTTAAAAAACCCTGAATCATCACCCCTAAAACCCCATAAAAATAAATCCCAGAAAGACCAAAATCCTCAGTCTTAAAAAAATTGAAACTGTCATCCTAAGGTTATCCTAAAACTATGCCCAAAAAACTGCATATCCTCATCCAAAAAAAAAATTAAACCATCATTCCATTTAAAATAGAAATAGGTATCTCTACAGAAACCCTATACCATTAGCAACCCAAAAAACCAAAACACTTCCAATAGAAAAATTGTAGACCCTCATCCAATGAAAACTATAATATTTCATTCCAGGAAAATATTAAACCCTTACACAAGAAAAATCCTAAATTGACTGCACCAAAAAAACAAAACCCTCGATCTAATAAATCCCTAAACCCCCATTATCAAATAACTGAAAACGGTTATCCCAAAATAACCCTAATATCCCATTTATAAAAAAATTATCTCTCAACCCTGAAAAATGATTGACACCATATAGAGAAATAAATTAAACACCCAACCTTGAAAATATATAATCCCTCGGCGACAAACAACACAAAATACTCATACCCTCAAAAAACTAAACCCTCAATCCCTATAGAAACTAAACCCTCATCCACGAAACACCTACAAATTTAACCCAAACAAAAACATAAACCATTTAGTCCAATAAACTATAATCCCTCGTAAAAAAACTATAAATCATCATTCTAAAATACCCCCTACACTCAACCTCACGAACATTAATCAATGATTCCAAAAACCCGTAAATTCTCATCCCTAATAAATAATAAACCCTTATCGACAAAAAAACTAATCCTACATCCCCACAAATACCAGACCCCTCAGACCTAAAATATCGTAATCCTTCACCAGTAAAATTCAAAAGACACTCATCCTAGATGATCCATAAAACCACAATCCCCAATACACTAAACCGTCATCCCCCAAAAAATCTAATCATAGATCCCATGTAGAAAATATATCGTTATACAAAAAAATCCCTAAACCATCATCCAAAAAAAATAAACTAGTAGAACCAAAAACAGTACACCATCATCCACAATAATAGGACATGCTAAGACCCAAAAAACCAAGACCCTCATTAATAGCCCCATGAAACCCTAAAACCTAGACCTCCCAAAATTGTAAACCCTATGTCCCCATTAACATTAATCCATCACCAACCAGAGTATTAAAAACACACAACCTAGAAAATTAAACTAACAAACTTGAAAAACAATGTAACGTCTTCTTAAAAAATCTATAACCCACAGCATTTAATACTCTAAAACCTCCCTCCAGAAAAACCCTAATCCCTCATCCAAAAAAAATCCAAAACACTAAGCCCCAAAAAACCCAAAACAATCAGTTCCGAAAAATGGTATACCGTTAACCCCAAAAAATCTATAACAACTTCCCCAAATAACCCTAATAACATACCCACCAAAACCATTTACCCTTAGAAACAAAAATGTTGAATCATCAGCGCCAGGATTCTAAAAACCATTACATGAAAATAAACCCATATCCCTAAACCCCCCAAAATCTAATCCTTTATACCCAAAACACTCTATACCAAAAACCCAAAAAAACATATTCCTTGTTCCCCAAAAAACCGAAAACCCTTATACAAAAAAAATCTCTAAACCCTCAGTTAGAAAAACACTAAACGCTCACCAACCTAAAATCATAAACCCCCACCACAATAAAATCCTATAAACTCATACCCATGAATCCCTATTCACACATCCTAAAAAATAGTGAAAATCTTCATTGAAATACCCTAAACCATCTTGACCAAAAAATTGAAAAACCTAATACTAGATGAATATTACACTCTAAGACCCTAAAATCCATTAACAATCTTCCAAAAAAACCCTATACCCTATACCCATAAATACCTAAAACCTCAGCCCAAAAAACACCAAACCGTCATCTCAAAAAATAGAAAAACCATCATCTATGTAAAAGAATTGCCCATAATCGAAAAAAACCCTAAACCCTCATCCCTATAAAGAAATAAACCTTCATCCCCAAAATACCCTAAATACTCACACCCAAAAAACCATAAACAAAAATCCCTAAGAACTCCTAAAACAACATTTTTAAAATAACCTAATCCCCCATATCAAATCAATTATTGGCCCAAATCCAGAAAAAAACTACCTCTTAGCCATATAAAATTTTCCACACCATGTAAAAAAACTCACAACCCTCAAACACAGAAACACCTCAACTCTAAAATCAATAAAAAACTATAAACCCACAATCCAATAAAAACCGACCCACTATACCAAAATATACTAAACCCATATCCCCCTAATTTTTAAATCATTAAAACTTGAGAAATGTAATCCATAATTCTTCCAAAACCCTATACACTATCCCCCAAGAAACCATAAAATCTTAGTTCCAAAAAACTATTAACCCTCATCAGGAAAAAAATATAAACCCTAAATCCATAAAAACTGAAACCCTTGGCCCGAAAGTACATCAAACACTCAAAAAAACAAAAATCCATTTTCCCTAAAAACATAAATCCATCATCCGTAAAAAATACAAAATCCACAACCTCAAAAAACAATCAACAACTAGCCATAGATAAAATTAAAACATCAGCCCAAAAAAAACATAAATCCTCATTACAAATAACACTAAATATTAATCTCCCAAACTACCCAACCACTAATTCCAATAAAACCTTAATCCATGATTAAAAAAACACAAAAACCACATCCCCAAAGAATACTAAACTATCAACACCAATTACATGTAAACTCTAAGCTCAAAAAATTCCAAAACTCTAAAAAAATTCCTAACAACAAACAAAAAACACCATAATCCATAATACCAAATATCCCATAAAACCTTATACCCCCAAAAAATATTCTCTATGCCAAAAAAAAACAAAAATATCAACAATAAAAAACCGAAATGCCAGCATAGGAAATAACCTAAACCCTTATCTCCAGAAAAAACACTATGCAATCTACCACAAATCACATTAAATCCCCAACCCCAAATATCCCTAAACCTCATCTTTGAAAATATATATACACTCATGTCCCGAAACCCCTCATGAATGTTCCCCAAAAGGTCCTCAACCATCATCCATAAAAAACTCTAATTCCATATCCCCAAAAAACACTCAACACACATCGCAAAAAATACATCAAGACTACACAAAATATACCTCAACAAATATTCCTACAAAATTATGAACACTCTACCCCTAAAAAATTATTTACCCTCATCCCCAAAAACAATCATCCCTTAGTCACACAATATTCTAAACCACAGCCAAAAAAATCCTCAACCCTCAATCCCAAAAAACCCTCAACGCTCAGCTCAAAAAAAAACCTAAACCCTAAAAATTGCCTCCACCCTTAGCCCCAATACCCCTCAAAACTCAGCATTGGAAGACCCTAAAACCTTATCCCCAAAGAATACTCAACCCCAATTCCTAAAAATACCACATTATACATCCATAAAAAAACTATCAACCCTCATGCCTAAAAAACCCATCAACCCTCTACCCAAATATTCTTTAAACCCTAATACCCAAAATACCATAATCAACAAAATACCCTCAACACATTATTGCAAAACCCTCAAACATCTTCTTGAACCTCAACCTCTATTCTATGCCCCATGAAACCCTCAACCATCATCCCAGAAAAACACATTTATTCCCCATCCCCAAAATACTCTCAACCCTCATCCCTAGAATACTCTCAACATAAATAACCAAAAATAAAAATCCACTAGCACCAAGTAACCCTAAAAACCCAGCCCCATAATTTCATCACCACTAAACCCCAATAATTGTACACCCTCACCAAAAAAATACCATAAACCATATGCCCAAAATATACACTAAACTCCCATCCCAAAAATATCTTCAACCCATGTCACTGGAAATCCTTGTTACCTCATCTCCAAAATAACCTATGTGATAATCACCAAGAAATATATTAACACAATGCCTTAAAAGCCCCAAAACACTCATCCTAGAAAAACTAAACACACAGGCCAAAAAAATGTAAACACAAATCCCCCCAAAACACAAAACCCTCATAGTAAAAATTCCATAAACCCTCATTTTCAAAAACCATAAACACACAATCCTATGAAAACTTTTAATCCAAAACCCTAAAAATCACTAAACTTTATGCCCTAAAAAATATTTAAATCCCATCCACAAAACTCTTTAATCGTAATTTTTTTTAATAAATATGACATCCTATTCCAAAAAAACATAAACACTAATCCAAAAAAATCCAAAACCCTTAACCCAAAAAACACTAAACCACTATCCAAAAAACTGTTAACTCTCATCGCCAAGAAAAACATAACCTCCATCCAATAAATTACTTAAACAACGATCCCAAAATAAATCTAAACACTCATCAGCAAAAAATAATTAACATAAATTCCCAACAAAAAACTTATCCCTCAACACCAGAACACCCTCAATCCTCATAACAAAATCACTGTAACAACCCGATATTTTATGATAAGTATTATTTTTAATTTATTTGATCTCATTTGTTTTATGCTACAACAAGATTATCTTGTGCAATACGCAACAAATTATTAGCTTTAAGTATAAACAAAACTATTCTTAGATTGTGTTACACACAATTTCATGTTGGTTTTATAATAGTCATTCTACACAAAATTGAGTGTGTATATATATATATATATATTCAATGTATAAATGAAATATAGTTGGATTCTGTTATACGAAATAATAAAGGATTCTTGCACAACACGCAACCCTGACTTGGCTTGCATTACACGCAATCACGACCTTCCTCGATAACATGTCTTGTATGCAATACTGGGTTTTACTAAACAACGATATATTATTATAATATTATTATGAACTAGCTGTTATGAATAGTATTAAATAAATTTTGAATTTTATGACATAATTATTAATCATACACATTTTCTAGAACATTGTATAAGAATAAAATAAAATTTTCAGGTAAAATACGTATTTTTCAAAAATGCAGTTTTGGCGCCTTTTGATGGCGCAACCACATTAAATCTAGTTTATGACATGTTTTAAGATTAATTTTACAAAATAAAATTCTTCTTTTGAATCAGGATATAAAAATTTACATTGGATAATGTTTTGATATTTTTCTCATAACTTTTATATTTTAATGAATAGTAAAAACACGTTATGTTTTAAATAAAAAAAACCGTTTTGCATCGTAACAATTTATATAGTTAAATTATAATATTTAATGGTTTTAAAGTATAAATAGAATATATTTTTACCATTTAATATAATGTATGTCATTATAATTGATTTTACATTGACTTCATAGGTTAAATCAATTCAATCTTTTGCAATGATTTAAACAAAAACCTGTTTTCATTCGACAACAGGATTATTTTTAATTTAATCTCTGCAACTTATGTGTATTGAATTTGAAAAAATGGATTCCATATTTGGAATCAGTGGGTCCAAATTATGTTAATAGGCTACTTTTTATTTTTGGAAATTATGAATAGTAACTATGGTAAATTTTATTTACCATAGTTATAGGTAAATCAGGTAATTAAGGGAAAATATAATATTATAAAATTACCCTAACACAGGAAAAAATAATATTGGATGGCTAAAAGTATACCCATATCAACTAATTGTGTGATTGGATTCATTTTATGGACTTTTGACCATGAAACAATTTAATTATTATTAAAACCAAAGAAAGTGACAACATGTCACTCTCTTAAATCTTATAAGTATAATAATTTTAATTTAGTGATAAACATCATAAAACATAAAAAAATAAATAGTAACCAAAAATATAATAAAATTATGTAAATAATGATAATTTATTTAGAATTTTTATGGATTAAATAATTTTCATTAATGGTGATACATTAATGATGCAAAAACTATTTATTAAGTAAAAAATCAGTAATATAGGTTTTACTGAAATAATAATACCCATTAAAAGACCCACAAACCTGACCAAAATATATTTATAGTTTATATATACACCATAATCATCCAATTACCTTATATATAACCGTTTGTAGTATTATAAAAGTGATTATGACACTTATATTATTTTATTTTAAATGATGCCCAAGTTGTCACCTTCATAATTTAAATAATATAACAATTTAAATATTGTGATTTTAAGATGATAAATTCGAGTAAAAGTATTATTGTAAAATTTATAGATTTATATTCATCATAGGATTTTATTTTTAATTTTTATGAAACAAATAAGTATATTATATAATAATACAAAAATGTTTTAGTAATTAATTTATTAAGAGATAAACAAAATAAATGGTTTTAAAAATAATAAAATAAGTATTATATGAACTATTTAATTTTATCCACTAATTTTCTAGATATATATGACCTTTTATAAATCTATTAATTCTTTCAGTTTGATCAAATCTTCTCAATATATTTTATTTAAATTCAAATAAATGAATAGTGTTAAAATTGACACTATTGTTATTTTATAAAAATAACATATTATTAAATTGATTAAAAATCACAAAAATATTTAAAAATTATAAATTTAAATTTATATGGTATAAAATGTTATAAAATATCCAATTCAAAAACAAATAAGTAATAATTTTTTATAATTCCAAATTTAGAATTTTATTACCACAAATAAAATTAAATTTATTAAATAAGGATAAATCAAGTTGATAATGTTTAAAATAAATTCATAACATGTCTAAATTATATTTGTTGATGATATTACAACCCTATCTCATATAATATTTTGATATGAGTCATTTTTGATGTTTTTAGGTGGGTTTGGATTTAATATAAACTAATATTTCTTATATTTCCAAAGGTGCCCCTCTCCTCCCTTATAAAAGGGCTCCTCCTCCCTCTCTTCCTCACACCATATTGAGCCTTAGTGCTCAGCCGAAACCGGCCACATACTCTTCTCCACTTCCATAGAAACATCCTAGAGGTTTTGGTATTCTTCAAACACCAATTTTAGTTCCCTAATAGGAGGTCTCAAAGAGATGCTTCAAAGAAGATGTAATGTCTGTTACTGATTCTTTCAACTCTATTTCGTATTCCACTTCTTCTTATTTAGTTGTTTCATTATGAAGTAATAACATCAGTATAACTAATATACTTATATGTGATTATAAGTATGAAACAACCCTTTTTCACCATCTATCCATCCTACGGAAAACAAAATCAACACGCGTGTGTACGTATGGAATATCGTCTCCACGCTGTGGTAAAATCTGTTTTTCCACCAAAACCATACATGGATGGGTATAATGGTGTACCGAATAACTATATATTGTTATTATAAAATCATACTGGTTCTGATATATTATAACATCCACTCCAATTCTATTCAATAATTATGGGAACGATATCATCGCTCGTTCGTAAGTACGGACTACCGTCTCCATGACGCGACGAGATTCATTCTCCATGTTAACCATGCATGAATGATAATAAAGTTTATATAATGAATAATAATGAAATATATGAAATAATTATTCTACTAGATTTATGTATATATATATGTATTTCATATATTTAGTTTCATTCAATTCAATAAGGAAACAAAAACAACGTTCATGCGTACGTACGGCCTACCGTCTCCATGAACGATGTATTTCATTCCTTTTATCGATCTATAACATATATATGTATATGATGAATATATATTATATATAAATAATTTTTTAAATTCTGGAATTATGTAAATCAGGATATAAGTAATAATATCAATAACCACAAGTCGAAACACATACGTTAAATGAAATGATTTTACCCAAAACGCTGCTTTAACATGGAATTTACAAAAGAACGGGTAATATAAAGTCATAAGTGAAACATATATGATATCATAACAATGAATATGATTCTGTAATAAGTCAATGACATTATTTAATTCATTATACAAGAGGTTAGGATACGTACGAAGCATATCAGACCTAAGGTAAGGGATAACTTTTCCAATCTCGTTTTTAACCGAGATTGTTTATTCGTAAGTATTTACTGGGGTTATATTTATCATCCATGTAGTTGTTTTCTAAAAAAAATTCATGTATTTTCAATTTCCTTTTTACCCATTTTGACTTTTAATACATGGTATGTATGAAATATTTCTTTTACAATGTACTTTTTGACTTTTCCGGAAAAAGTATGAGAAGAATGTTTTTTAACTTAGACGACATGAATGGATTTTTATGGTTTTATAAAGCCTTATTTTCATGAATCTTCATCCAAATTATTTCATGAATATAATCAATAAAATCATTTTATTTAGAAATTCCATGACATTTTGTGAAAAGAAAATGATTTTGAAGAAGAAAGGATATTTTCTTCAAGAGTTCATTTCACGTGTTTTATCAAAACCATTTTCCATATAAAATGAAATTACTTCATTTGTGTATATTTCAAGTATAATGTATCTATGATTAACATGGTTTTACATTTCTCATTATGAAATGATATCCATTTCTTTTATATGGATTATGTGATGATGAGATGATGTTTATGAAACCCATTTTATTCTTTGGATTATGATGAATGTTTTAAGTTTATTTTGTGGCACAAGTAAGAAAGATTTCATTATGAGATGGGTGGGACCTATATCTCCCTCCAATGCATTGGGTATTGATTTATATCTCATGATATAGACATGATTGTAACGGTAAGTTAATCTGGTTCAGTGTTACAGGACTGAAACGAGGAGTGAACTCGATTCAGAAAGGGACTTTGTCCACTAAGATGGTCTTGGCGGAAATGCCTTGACTACTATGGAAATCATTACACGTGCTTAATGGATGCCAAAATTACATGTTTTACTCCCATGCAATTTTATCATTCTTAATGTTTCTTTATGATATGTGCCTTACGTACTTCCAAGATTTATGTCTTTGCTCATGATTTTGATGTTTAAACATTATGATGATGTTTTTAAGTTTAAATGTATATGTTATGTTTTATTTTATCCATTCTTACCCTTACTGATCATTTTATCTCACCCTTTTCATGTTTTCTTTTCTCCGGGATATAAATAAAAGTTTTAGGTAAGAAAAAAAGTGGAAGATATTTATTGGGAGATGTTGAAGATCATTCACCATGATTAGAAGATTTTATTCCAAGTTTCCAATGACACTAAACTATTACAATCCTCGTGTGTCTGTTTTTGTTATGTATTCATTATTCTGAAAATGTAATGTATTTTCCATGTACATCATGATTCGTGTCTCTCCAGTTTGTATCAGAGGAAAGGATTAGTCAACCATTGGAATCTAGGATGCGAGAAATTTAGTGAGATCCCAAGAGATATTTCTAAGGTATGTCTAGGGATGTCCATAAGGTTAAGTATAAGTATATGTTATAGTCCTAGAATTATGTTAAAGATATTAGATTAATCCTAAGATGTTAGATATTGAAGATACAACCCCTTTATTATGATTTTTTCCTATCACATTATTCTTTTTGGGTTTTAGAAAATGGCAGGAAATAAGATGATTCACGATAATGGAGGATATGATGGACAATGGAATGATATTATTCATGAGCAACAAAATTAAATGCGATTTAGAAGTCCAGACATCATTATTATTCCAAATCAGCAATCTCATAATATGATCAATAATCTCAAATTTGGTAAGTTTCTTGACTCGGCTAATAAGAGAAAGATGGAGTTTCATGATGATCAAAGAGGAAAGAAAGTTCAATTTCCCCTATGTAAATCATGTAGGAAGAGGCATGAAGGAGAATGTTTCAAAGGAACTGGAAGATTATTTGGGTGTGGAAAAGGACATAAAGCCAGTAAGTGCAAAGGAAAAGGTTCAGTTAACACCATGGATGAGGTTAATGGTATTGCTATTAAATCAACAATGGTTAAATATTTTAAATGTGGAATGTACGGGAATTATGCAAACCAATTACCTAAGGGAAAGTCTCATGAAGAGAATCATTATGGTCATATAGGTAATATTTATGTTGATGATGATGAAGAGACTACAAATGATATGTGAGATGAAAGAATTGTTGAATCTCGGTCAATGGTTTAAGAAGGTAGTGGAATGATTACATGTTTATCAAGTGTAATGATGTATAAGTATTCTCATGGTAATATGGAATAATGAGACATCTAAGGATTGTTACACTATTTTATTTACTTTTGTATTGAAAGTGTATGATGAATGGAACCAGTAACCATGAAAGGTTATTCTGATATTTTTGGAAAGTATATAATATGCGCATAATGAAGTGATAAGGAGAAAATTAAATGTTTTATAGTATTCATGAGCTCATGACTGATATAATGAAAAGGTTATATAATGGTTTGAGTATATAGAATTTTTGGATTTTGGTATGTGGAAAGAGTTAACTTTTGACAGCATTTATATTTTCACTAAGATTTAATGGGTATTCATTTTTCAAGAGAATACATGATTAATGTATTCACATGATTGGAATGGGACCAAAAAGGTATATGGGGGATAAATGATGGTTGGTTGATGAGATTTCAAGTAATTGTTTTCTTTATACAATGATCATGGACCGAAGTATTTTAGATAATGATTGGAATGGATTATGTTGGACACAAGTTAGTATTGTTTAAGGATAGAACTTTTTTCGATATTATTGATGGGATGTTATAGTAATGTAGTTTTAGAAAAAGGACAACCTGCAGGATGGGCAACAACCCATCGTGTCGGACAAGGCTGTGGGAATCGAACCCACAACCGAAGTGTAACCGGCCTTTATCGCCCACCACTGGCCTATAGGATGTCCCTGTTTAGTAGAAACTAGTTTTATTAAATTCAGTGGTATGATATATGAAGTATATGTACATATTTGGAACCATATATGATTAATCTCACTATATATGGACTTATGTATTTTTGATAACTTTTATAACCCTTTTTTTGAGACAAATGGAATGACACATCATTCTATCACATGATCTGCTAACACATCACAAATGAAAAATTCAACTTCATTTCTTTAAGATATGAAGTGGAAATTTTCCAAAGAATGACCAACAGTGAGACTGTACCAAGATCATGAAAGTATTTCATCTAATTCCAATTTCAACATCTTTAGGGAAATGATCTTGAAAACCAAAAATGTTATCCTAGTGCCCTTATATTCGATGAATCGGATGGTACCTTATATCATCACAAATTTATGACTTTTTAATTGCTGGCTTTTTTATATCCATGTTCTCTACCACTCTACATAATAACTTGATGGTTAGATATTTCTTCCATATCCATATTTTCACCTATGTTCTCCTACGTGGAATCCCAGTGATGAGTTAGTTTGGGTAACTGTTAAATTTCATACATTAGTTTTTAAATCCCGATTTTGGTATTCCTTTTTACGATGCAGTTTTCTATTAAAGAAACATTCAAGTAGTAACCATTTATAACCCCGACGAATTTTGAGGGCGAAATTCATTTTAAGGGGGGTAGAATGTAACAACCCGATATTTTATGATAAGTATTTTTTTTAATTTACTTGATGTCATGTGTTTTATGCTACAACAAGATTATATTGTGCTATATGCCACACTGTATTAGCTTGAAGCATACACAACACTATTCTTCGATTATGTTACACACAATTTCAAGTTCATTTTGTAATAGTCATTCTACGCAACATTGAGTGTGTATATATATATATATTTATTAATTGTATAAATAAAATATGGTTGGATTTTGTTATAATAAATTATAAAGGATTCTTGCAACACATGCAACCCTGGCTTGGTTTTCATTACACGCGATTGCGACCTTCCTCGATAGCGTGTGTTGTACGCAATACTGGGTTTTACTAAACAATGATATATTATTATAATTTTATTATGAACAAGCCGTTATGATTAGTATTAACTAAATTTTGAATTTGATAACACTATTATTCATCTTTCACATTTTCTAGAACATTGTATAAGAACAAAATAAAATTTTCAGGTAAAATATTTATTTTTTAAAAATGCAGTTTTTCCACCTTTTGATGGCGCACCCAATTTAACTCTAGTTGTTGACATGATTATAAGTTAAATTGGAAAAAAATAAAATTCTTCTTTTTAATCAGGATATAAAAATTTACATTGGATAATTTTTTGATATTTTTCTGATAACTTTCATATTTTAATGAATAGTAAAAACACGCTATATTATAATTAAAAAGAACTTTTTTGCATCGTAATAATTTATATGGTTAAATTATAATATTTAATGGTTTTAATGTATAAATATAATATATTTTTACCATTTAATATAATATATTTCATTAGCATCGATTTTAAAATAAATTAGTCGGTTAAATCAATTCAATCTTTTGCAATGTTTTAAACAAAAACCCATTTTCATTCGACAACGAGATTAATTTTAATTTAATTTCTAAAACTTCTGTGTATTGAATTTGAAAAAATTGATTCATATTGGAATCAGTGGGTCCAAATTCAGTTAATAGGATATTTTTTATTTTTGGGAATTATGAATAGTAAGCACGGTAAATTTTATTTACCATAGTTAAAGGTAAATCAGGTAATTAAGGGTAAATATAATATTATAAACTTACCCTAACACATGCTGAGAATCTATTGGATGGCTAAAACTGTACTCATATCACTTAAGGGTCGGATTAGATTCATTTTTTAGGGCTTTTGACCATGAAAATAATTTTATTATTAATAATACTAAAGAATATGAAACATGTCACTCTCTTATATCTTATAAGTATAATAATTTTAATTTAGTGATAAACATCATAAAACATCTAACATGAATATTCTACAGAAAGATAATAAAATTATCTACATCATGATAATTTATTTATAATTTTTAGGGAGTAAATTATTGTCATTAATGGTGATATATTAATGATGCATAAATTATTTATTAAATGAAAAATACGTAATATTGTTTTTATTAAAATAATAATACCCATTTAAAGACCCATAAACCTGACCAAAACTTATTGGTAGTGTATATCTACACCACAATCATCCAATGACTTTATATAGAACAGTTTTATGTCTTATAAAAGTGATTATAACACTTATATTATTTTATTTTAAATGATGGCAAAGTTGTCACCTTCATAATTTAATAAATATAACAATATAAATATTGTGATTTTAAGATGATAAATTCTATTAAACGTATTATTGTTAAATTTAATAGATTTATCTTAATCATAGGATTTTATTTTTAATTTTAATACAAAAAATATATATATTAAATAATTATACAAAAATGTTGTAGTAATTAATTTATTAAGAGATAAACCAAATAAATGGTTTTAAAAATAATAAAATAAATATTATATGAACTCTTTAATGTGATCCACTAATTTTGTAGATACATATGACCTTTTATAAATCTATTAATGCTTTTATTTCGAGCATATCTTCTGTATATATTTTATTTAAATTCAAATATTTGAATAGTTTCAAAATTGACACTATTGTTATTTTATAAAAATGACATATTATAAATTTGATTAAAAATCACAAAAATATTTAAAAATTATAAATTTAAATTTATATGGTCAAAAATGTTATAAAATATCCAATTATATACAATTTACAACAAATAAGTAATTATTTTTTATAATATAAAATTCATAATATTATTACCATAAATAAAATTATATTGATTAAATAATGATAAAGCAAGTTGATAATGTTTAAAATAAATTCATAAAATGTCTAAATTTTATTGGTTGATGATAGTAAAACCCTATCTCATCTAATATTCGGATATGAGTCATTTTGAAATTTTTTATGTGGGGTTTGGATTTAATATAAACTAATATTTCTTATATTTCCAAAGGTTCCCCTCTCCTCCATTATAAAAGGGAACCTCCTCCCTCTCTTCCTCACACCACATTTAGCCTTCATTCTTGGCCAACCCCAACCATATTCTCTTCTCCACTTCCATATAAACATACTAGATGTTCTGGTCTTCTTCAAAGACCAATTTTAGTGCCCTAAGAGAAGGTCTCAAAGAGGCGCTTCAAAGGAGAGGTAATGTCTGTTACTGATTCTTTCAACTATATTTCTTATTCCACTTATTCTTATTTAGTTTTTTCATTATGAAGTAATAAAGTCAGTATAACTCATATAATTATATGTTATTATAATAATTAAACAACCCTATTTCACCATCTATCCATCCTACAGAAAAATAAATCTCCACGTGTGCGTACGTACGGAATACCGTCTCCATGTTGTGGTGAAATCTGTTTTTCCACCAACACCATACATGGATGGGTATAATGGTGTAATGAATAACTGTACAGGGTTATTAAAACATCATACTGGTTCTGATATATTATACCATCCACACCAATTCTATTCAATAATTATGGGAATGATATCATCGCTCGTGCGTACGTACGGACTACCGTCTCCACGACGCGATGAGATTCATTCTCCATGTTAACCATACATGAATTATCATAAAGTTTATATAATGAATAATAATGAAATATATGAAATAATAATGCTACTGGATTTATGTATATATATGTATTTCATATATTTAGTTTCATTCAATTCAATTTGGAAACGAAAACATCGTTTATGCGTACGGACGACCTATCGTCTCCATGAATGGTGGATTTTATTCCTTTTATCGATATATAATATATATATTTAGGTGATTAATATATATTAAATATAAATCTTGTTCTAAATTCTGGAATTATGTAAATCAGGATATAAGTAATAATATCATGAACGACAAGTCGAAACAGATACGATAAATGAAATGATTTTACCCAAAACGCTGCTTTAATATAGAATTTACAAAAGAACATGTAATATATAGTCATAAGTGAAACATATATGATATCATAACAATGAATATGATTCTATAATAAGTCAATGACATTATTTAAATCATCATACAAGAGTTTTGGACACTTATAAAGTATATCGGACCTATGGTAAGGGATAACTTTTCCAATATTGTTTTTATCTGAGATTGTTTATTCATAAGTATTTACTGGGGTTATATTTATCATCCATGTAATTGATTTCTAAAAATGTTTTCATGTATTTTTAATGTCATTTTTACCCATTTTTTGACATTTACTACATGGTATGTATGAAATCTTTCTTTTATGAGGAATTTTTTACATTTCCGGCAAAAGTAGATGAAGATGGTTTTTTTAACTTATACAGCACGGACAGATTTTTAAGGTTTTATAAAGCCTTATATTCATGAAGCTTCCTCCAAAAGATTTCATGAATATTTTCAACAGAATCTTTTTCTTTTAAAATTTCATGACATTTTGTGAATAGAAAATGATTTTAAAGAAGAAAGGATATTTTGTTCAAGAATTCATTTCAAGTTTTTTATCAAAACCATTTTCTATCTAAAATGAAATTATTTCATATGTGTATGTTTCATGTATAATGTCCCTATGATTTACATGGTTTCAATTTTCTCATTATGAAATGATATCCATTTCTTTTATATGGATTATGTGATGATGGGATGATGTTTATGAAACCCATTTTATTCTTTGTGTTATGATGAATGTTTTATGTTTATTTTGTGGCACATGTATGAATGATTTCATTATTAGATGGTGGGATCTATATCTCCCTCCATTGCATTGGGTAATGATTTATATCTCATGAGATATACATGGCTGGAATGGAAAATTAATCCGGTTACGTGTTACTGGAGTGAAACGAGGAGTGAACTCGATTCAGAAAGGGAATTTTTCCACTAAGATTGTCTTGGCAGCAATGCCTTGGCTACTATGGAAATCATTACATGTGCTTAATGGATTCCACAATTACATGTTTTACTCCCATTCTATTTTATAATTCTTAATGTTTCTTTATGATATATGCCTTATATACTTCAATGATTTATGTCTTTTCTCAATATTTTGATGTTTAAACATTTTGTTCGTGTTTTTAAGTTCAAATGTATATGGTATGTTTTATATTATCCATGCGTTCCCTTACTGAGAATTTGAGCTCACCCTTTTTATGTTTTAATTTCCCACGGACATAACGAAAGGTTTTAGGTAAGAAAAAAGGGGATGATCATTATTGGCAGATGTTGAAGATCATTCACCACGATTAGAAGATTTTATTCCAAGTTTCCAAAGACACTAAACTATTACGATCCTCGTGTGTCTGTTTTTGTTATGTATTAAGTATTCCGAAAAGGTAATGTATTTTACATGTACGTCAAGCTTCGGGTCTCTACAATCACCATCAAACAAAACCCACAAAAACCCCTAAACCATCAACCCAAAAAAATCCTAAAAAATCATCCTCAAAAAATCATAAATCCCCATCCACAGAAAATGGTGCTCTCTTAGTCCTATGAACATCCAAACCCTCATGTATCAATAATAATTAAACCCTTTCACCCAAAATCCCAATATTGTCATGTAAAAAATGAAAAATCCCCAACTAATAAAACCATAATCCATCAACCCCCGAAAAAACCTTAACACTCATTCGAAAAAGAAACATCAAAACTCATCCTCAAAAAAGCCACAATCCCCACATCCATAAAAATTGTAATCCTTCATCCCCAAATTAAACTAAACCCCAACCTCCAAAAACCCTAATACCTCATCCTCAAAAATACAAAAACATTCATCCCATCAATATCCAAAACCATCATTCCCAATAATCTGAGACACAGAAATCAAAATAACCCTAAAAACACATCACAAAAAAACACTCATCCAATATAAAAAAATTCCATTTACAATTATCCCTAGAAAACAATCAACCCTCCACAAAACAAATGAACCTTCTACATTGAAAACTGTCAAATATATCCCTAAAATAACCCTTAACCCTAAACTATAAGAACTCATCTACCATGAAAACCTTCAAAACATTGCACTATGAATATCTCACTCTCATCCACACAAAACACCTCAACACATAGCCCAATTAAAATACTAACTCATAAGCCCCAAAAAACTGTAACCCTCAAAAAAAACCCAAAAACCATCATTCAAGAAAAAACATCAACCCTCAACAGTCATCCCAAAATAACCCTCAACCCAACCCCAAAAACCCATCAACCACCAAATTCATAAAATCCTCAATCCAAACTAACATATGACCAATATGCCTCAGATCTTAAAATCTCAAAACCATCATCCCAATATATCCCTAAATCCACAACCTCAAATAACCACAAAACCTAAGCCCCAAAATTCCCTAAACCCTCGAGACCAAAAAAATATCAATCCTCCTCCCCATAAAACCCTCAACCCTCATTCCCTCAAACACCTTGTTCTTCAGCCCCAATATATATTCCACCCTAATCCAAATAAATTGTAACCCCTCATCCCCATAAAATCCTCAACAGTCAACCCAATAAAATATCATCCCTTTACCCAAAAAATCCTCAAACCTCTTGCCCAAAAATCCTCAACCCATAGCCTTGATAACCCTTAACCACATTCAATAAAAAATATTCAACTGTTATAAAAAACTAAACCATCATCACTAAATAACCGTCAATCCTTATGCATAAAAAAATATAAAACGTCATCAAAAAAAATTCTCAAAATTCAGCCAAAAAACCATCATTGTGTCCTGATTATTAGTGTCCATGTATTTAATAATTTTAGTACACAATTTCTCTCTCTTGATCTAAATCCCATCATTCATAGAATAATCCTCCCAATATCCACTTTTAAACTTAATGGAAAAAAATTTAACCACCATATCATGCTAATAATCATCAATCATAATCTATAATCAATGATTTTTGAAATATATAATGGTATGTAATGAATATCATTATGATAATGTTTCTTAAACCTGGTTATTTCCCCCGTCATTTATCTTGACACAAGTGAGAATGGTTTCATGAACTCAAGCCTCTAAGAAATGTCAGATTGTTTTTAAAATTGATAATTCTAAATGAATGGGAGACATTATGAATAAAAATATATATTGTCCAAAATAATGAGGACTATGATGTAGGTATATAAAAATGTCATAAGATGTATTTTCATATGTGATGTAATTCCTCATTCAACATTTAACTGAAATATGCAACGAGGAACATTAAGTGGATGAGATATTTTTTATCCCAAATCTAAATGAATGACAATCCAATTCAAATTCATGATAAAAATACCGAAACCATCAGCCCGAAAACCCATAAACAATCATCCCCAAATTCCACTATACCCTTAGCACTAAAATACCCAAAAACCCAAGTGCCCAAAACCCCTATAATTGTCATCCATAAAAAACCCCCAAATGATTGTGCCAAAAACCCCTAAATACTCTTCATATATAACCCCCAAACCATCAGCACCAACATCCCTAAAACCACGTCGCCCAAATCCCCTTATCCCAAAACCAAAAAATACCCAAATCCTAGATCAATGAAAAATCTCTAATCCAACAATCAAATAAAATCATAAAACATGAGACCTAATAAACCCTAAACCCTAAGACAGAAAAATATCGTAATGCTCACAGCCTATAAAACCCTAAACCCTATTCCAAAAAATATTGTTACCCATTATCCCAAACAACCCTAACCACTCATCCGCCCAGAAAAATTCATCATCCCAAAAATATTTAAACACTCATCGCCAAAAAACCTATACCTTGATTTCCATAAATCCTTAACACTAAATAAAACGTAAACCCCCAATTCTAAAAATCCTAAACCATTATCCCTTGAATACTATAAACACTAATGGATAGAGAAACATAAACCCTAATCCATATAAAACCAAAAACCGTTAGGCCAAAAAAACCTAACCTTCATCCACAAAACCCTAAATCGTTAGAAGAATACCATTTAACATTTTTGAAAAAAAAGCTAAGCCCTCATCCACCAATAAAACTAATACAAATTACCCATGATTACCTAAACTGAGACAAAATAAACCATAAACCATCATGTCCAAAATAACCAAAAACCTCAACTCCCAAAAACACTATAACCATCATCCCAAAAAAACCATATACCTTGAACACAAAAATCCCTAAACCCTCGTCCCAAAAAACCAAAAACCACCATAAAAATAAATAAACACATTAATCCATAAAAAACAAAATTCTCATCCCTAAGTAAAATTTACCCTTCACCCAAACCCCCCTAAACTGATGGCCCCCATAATTCATAGACACTCATCCAACGAACCCTTAAACTACCCGCCCCCAAAACCCCAAAACCCTCATCAGTAGTAAACCGAAAACCCTAAAAAAATACCCTAAACCATCATCATCATATACCATAAAACTCGTAACTATAATCCTGTAGACAATCATTCCCAAAAACAATGAATTCCCCATCCTCAAAACTACAAAACATGTACATCCTAACACACAAAATTAAATAAACCCTCATCCATAGAAAATCCTAAACTATCTTCCCTAGAAAAACATAAACCCCTAGGGATACAAGACTCTAATCCAACATCTCCTTAAAACCAAAAACCCTCTATCCCACATTACCCGAACCCTCAACCCCGAAAAACACAAAACCATCATCCATACAAATCCATAACCCCCCACCCCAGAAAACGCTAAACCATCATCACCATAAAATCCTAATATATAATTCCTAAATCATGTTATACTATCATCCCAAAAAATCCTCAACCGTCATCCCCAAAAACAATCGACCCTCATCCCTATAAACCGCTTAATGCAATGTTCCAAAAAAAAAAATAAACCCAAATCCCAAAAAATGCTATAGAAAATCCCTAGAATAACCTAAACCCTCTTCCCCCTAAAAAAAACTCTTTCAACCCAAAAAACATAATCCCTCATCCCATAAATCCACAAAACCTTACCCAAAGAAATCCCTAAACCACCATCCATATAAAACACTAAACATTCTTCCTGAAAGTACCTCAAACAATCAACCCTAGAAAACCCTATAATACACTAAACACATTGACATAGAAAATTAAAAACCCTCATCCCCTAAAAACACTAATAAATCATACCATAATGACATTAAACTCTCATCAATTGAAAAACCTACCCCTCATACATAGAAATTTCTAAACCCTCAACCCTAAAATAGTTAAACACCAACCCCCAAAAAACCACCACCCTTAGGTCCAACAGACAGTAAACCTTCTTCTCTGAACATACATAATCCTTCAAACATTAAAACATTCTACCCTTATCACTAAAAAAACCTGATCAATATCCCTAAACACTCATAAACTATCATCCCCAAAAACAGAAAACTATCTTTCCAAAAAACAGTATTCTCTTAGCCCAAAAAATCCTAAACAATCATCCGAAATCACCTGAACCCTTATCCACATATATCCCTAAATATTAATATATAAAAACACTCATATTTTACCTTAAAAATACCAAACTATTTTACCAATCAAAAAAAATAAACCCATACTCCCAAAATACCTTAACCCTCTGACCAAAAAAACCATAAACTCATAGTGGCAACAATCTATAGTCCATCAGCTTAAAAAAATATACAACCATACCAATAAAATACAGATACTAAAACCAAAAAAATACTAAACCATAATCCAAAAAAAAAACTATAAACCATCATCCCTATGAAAAACTAAACCCCCATCCCTAAAAAACATAAACTCTTAGCCCCAAAAAACTATTAACAATAAACCTACTAAAAACAATAAAACCACATACCCAAAAAATAAAACTACCTATCCCAAAAAAGAAAAATCACTCATCCCCTAACAAATTAAAAATATAATCCCAAAAACCCAAAACCATCAAACCCAATAAAACGAAAACTCTCATCTCTATGAATCATTACCCTTAATCACCATAAAACGCAAAAAACCGTCAACATTCAGCCCCCAAAAATACTAATAACAGAGTATAAGTAACCATATATCCTTAGATGAAAAATACCTAAATCCTAATCCTCAATGAAAAATAAAATAATGTTCTAATGAAACCCAAAACCCTCTATCTGATAAAACCAGAAACCCTCATCCATTAAAATTCCTAATCCCTCTACATGAGAAAATCCTAAAGACCCATCCCCTAAAATCCAAAAACCCCAATACCAGGAAAGCACTAATACATTAGCAATAATAATTGAAAAACTGACACACTAAGAGAAAAATAAGTACTCATCTCTTGAAAAATATAAATCCTCCACACACAAAAAAAACTTAATAAATAATTTCTTGAAAACCCTAAACTGTTAGAAATTTAAAAACCTAACCCTCACCCTTTTAATCCCTAAATCCACCCACTAGGAAACCCTAAACTATATACCCATGAAACCACAAAACCATAATACATAAAAAATCCATTTAACCTCATTGATATAATATTCTATGAAATTATCCCAAGAAAACCCTGACCCATTGTCCTGGAAAACCCTAAACCCTCTTCCCAAGGAAACCCTAAACAGTCTTCAACATGAAAACAGTAAAAAGGCCAAACATGACAACCGTAAAACCTCCTCTAAAGAAATCCATAAATCCTCAACCCTCAAATAACCAAAACACATAGTCCCAAAAAAACATAAACCCTCATCCCCAGACAACACAAATCCTCATCCCAAAAATCTTTAAACACTATACCCCTATAAATCCTAAATCACCAGCCCTAAAAAATTATACATCCTCATCAAAAAACATCAGTAAATACTCAACCCTATAAAAAGCTAAAACCACATCCAGATTGAACCCTAAACCCTTTGGCCTAGAAACAAATAAAACCTTATGCCCGAAAAACCTTAAATCCACTTACCTAGAGAGTAAAAAAAACCTTATCCATAGAAAAAAATAAACTCTCTTCTATAGAAAACCAAAAACAATTATCCATAGAAATCCGTAATAACTCATCACCTGAAAACTCTAATCCCCCAAATCCAGGAAATGTTAAACTCTCACCAAAAAAAATATTAAATCTAAATCCCTATAATACCATAAGCATTTAATCCTATAATTATCTAAAAACATACCCTAGGACCCGCAAAAAAAACATAAACATCATTATCCAATTATCCTAACAAACTAACCTAATTAAACCCTAAAATATATTCCTTATAAAATCACAAAACCTCAACCATAATAATCCCTTTAACATAATCCCAAGAAAACCCTAAACTACCAACCCTAGAAAATCAAAAACTCTCGGTATTAGAAATCCCTAAATCCTTGTGCCTTGAAAAACTAAAACACTAGAAAACCCAAATCCCTTTCCCCCACAATACCAAATCCCTAATTCCTAGTGAATACCAAAAACTATAAACTTCGATAATCGTAAATTGTCAGCCTAGATAATCCTAAGTCATCATCCCTAGAAAATGTTAAATTATATTCCCTAGAGAAACCTATACACTCTCCTCAGAAACCCGTAAAGCCTTAGTCCAAAATAACAATAATTACATATCCCTTGAAACCCCTAAACCCGAATAATCATAAAATCTGAAACCTTCATCCATAAAAACCTTAAACCATTAATTATAAAACAACTATATCTGTTATCCACAAGATAAACCTAAACCGTCATCCATAGAACATTTTAAACCTATGTCCATTGGAAACCCTAAATCCTTTTCACCATAATGACTTAATCCCTCTCCCTATGAAAACCCAAATCCAATCTACTTGAAAAATAAAAACACGTTAACCATGAAGACACAAAACCATCAGTCCTAGAAAATAATAATCCATCATTCCTGAAAAAACTTAACCCATATCCATAAAAAACCCAAACCCCTCACCAAAAAAAACCCTCAACCCTCAACCCAAAAATATTGGAATCTCTTATCCCCAATTAATCCTAATACCTCATCCCCTGAAAACACCAAAACCTTCAGCATTAAAAACCACTATACCCACATTAACAAATAAATCTAAAACATCATCCCCCAAAACCCAAAACCCTAACCCGAAACAAAATATAAACCCTTATCTCCCAAACACCAAAACTACATATACAAAAAAACCCCCAAAACACTCTTCCAAAAAATAAACTATACACTATGCCTACAAAAAAACCCGAACTATCATCCTTGGATAACCCAAAAAATATATCCCTAAATATAAATAATCGATCCGGAGTAAAAAATTCTATAAGTTCATCAAATTTTTTTTCTAATACCTGTTCCAAATAAAACCCTAATCCCTCATGCCTGAAAACCATTTATCCATCCTCCACTATAATCGATAATCTTTCATCCCCATAGTGTCCAAATATATCATCCCCAAACCCCCTAATCCATCATCCCTAATATCCATGACACTAATCCAAAAAACAATAATCCCTAGTCCAAAAATATCTACTCCCTGAGATCCAAAATACCATAAACCTTCATCCAAAAATAACACTAAATTCTAATATCCAAGACCACTAAAACCTTATCCTTAAATAAATAATTTGACCACCATCCCAAAAAATTAAAAAAACTTTTACATGATGATCCATTATCCATAATCCACAAAAATCCTATAAAACTCACACTCAAAAACCCCTAAATGCTCTTCCCCAAATCCACTAAACCCTCAACATCCAAAAAACATAAATCATAATCCTTAATATAATTAAATACATATGCACCACCCCTAAAAAATCAAAAAACCTCAAAGAGGAAAAACACTAAACACCTATCCCACCAATACCAATAAATACACTACACCAAAAAACCCTAAACCCCACACCTAAAAACCCTACAAGGATAGCCCAAAAAACAATAGACCCTTGTCTAAATAAACCCTAAAACCTTGACCCAAATATAACCTAATCTGCAATCCCCATAAATTAGTAATAACTTATCTAAAATAAAATTCTATCTCTAATATCTAGAAAATTATTACATTTCATCCTTAAGAAACCATAACCCCCCATCCAAAAAAACCTAAACCATCATCCCCAAACAACCCCTAACCCTCACATTAAAAAACAAAAACTCGTAATACCCATGAACTGTAAATCATCATATCTAAAAACTCCTAAATCATCATCACAAAAAATACAAAACCCTCAACCCAAAATTCCTAAAAAATCAAACTTGATTACCAAAAACCTCCATCCCCAAGAAACGATAAACCTTATACACCATGAATACATGTAAACATAAAATATGATACCCTAATATCTCATCCCAAAGAATATGTGATCAATTAGACACATGAAACCCACAAACCATATCCTCATAAAACCTTGAAACCACATCACCCAAAACCCAAAACCCCCCGCTTAATGACTCCATGAACAGTTTTCCCCATGAATTACTAAACATTTAGCCACCATAATTCATGATACACTAGTGCAAAAAAACTTTTTCGCGTCAGTTTTTTTTAATTTTTAACGTCGGTTATAAACCGACGTCTTTATAGGCGACGTTAAAAATACAGTTTTCGCGTCGGTTCATAGAAACCGACACGAAAAATAATTTGCTTATGAGCTTTGGCGTCGGTTTTTTATAAAACCGACGCCGAAGCTACATTTAGACATTATTTTCCGCGTTGGATCATTAAAAACCGACGCGGAAAATATAGTCGACTAGGTTTTCGGCGTCGGTTTTATATAAAACCGACGCCGAAATATCGGTTTTCCGCGTCGGTTTTTCTAAAAACCGACGCGGAAAACCAATTTAAACAGGATTTTCGGCGTCAGTTTTTTGAAAAACCGACGCAATATCAAACTTTCGGCGTCGGTTTTTAAAAAAACTGACGCCGTAAATAAATGTTTTTTAAAAATATTCGGCGTCGGTTTTTAAAATAACCGACGCCGTAAATAATTTTTTTTTAAATAAAATACATATATTTTCTCCTCCAAACAAATCGGAACCCTGAAAAAAAATAACGAAGTATACAAAAACAATTAAACAGCTTTAACAGAAGTACTTGAGAAAACTCAAAGTAAAGCAGAATTAAAATACACGTACCTACATGGTGCATTTTTTTAATCTAACCATACTCAGTATCAATCATTGTAAGTTTCCTCCCATAGATAGCACCAATCCTGTCAAAACAGTAATGAAACTAAGGAGATGTGCGTGAAAAAATCAATCAAAGATATTAGTTCAATGAATAAACATTAAATGAAAATGTGTAATTTATTTGAATCATTCATTTTTTCACAAAGTAAATTACCAAAATGAAATGTTACGACTCCTGATCAAAATTCCAGGAACAGTCAGCCGATGCAACCTCTTCCTCACCTCCCCCACTGAAGATGTTGGGGGTGTCTTTTCACCATAGGATCCCCACCACCCCCAACCTCAGGTTTTTATATTTGCTCTGTATAGACGTGCATTACCCATTCACTATTGTTATTTGTTTAAGTTATGGAATAACAGAGACATAAGTTTGAGTGCAAAAAATAGGTTAGAAAATTGAAATCAAATGCAGATTGAAGAGACATAAAGAAACATACCTTAAAAATTGACACCTTCTATTTTATCTTTGTGCAAACCCACTAAGCGATGTTTCAGGTATTATGTGATATGCTTCTCGGCAATCATTTTTCGATATTTATTTTCATAAAAAATAAAAAGGCCTAGAAGATATTACTGTGCATTCAAGGGAGACAATTTTTAGTGTCTGTGAATGTTATTTCGCTATACGAATCTCTATGTTCATGATCCAAGTACCACCCTACAGATCTGTCACTGTACAGACAAATGATTTTAAGAAATAAAAATGAAAAGAAATATAATAACTAATTCTGAATTAAAATACACGTACCTGAAATATACGACATGCTTATTGTTGGTTATTGTTGAAGGATTCATTTGATTATTAGTAGATTCAATAAAACAGTTTTTGCAGAGGCACTTGAGAAAACTCAGTAAAGCAGAATTAAAATACACGTACCTGAATTATATGACATGCTCATTGTTTGTTATTGTTGAAGCATTCATTTGATTATTAGTAGGTTCAAACACCTAATATATCATAAGAGTTAGTTTTTTAAACCCATATATATTATTATTTATAAATATTAGTATACATACCTCAAATCTTAATCAGACTTAACAAATAGTCCGCAAAAGTAGATTGAATATGAATCATATCAGATTGAGAATATGACTGTGAATCATTGAATACCTACAATAATATTGAATGATATGAAATTAATAAATAGAAGAAAGTAGATGAAAATATATAAAAAAGTTAATACAACTAACCTTATGAAAATCAGTAGTTTCCCCAGTTGTGATTATCTCGTACATAAATCGTAGAATATAATAACCACATTCAACATTTCCATTTTGACGATGACACTGCAGTTATAAAACATTTAACTAATAATGAAACCCAATATATAACAAAAATAAAAAAACTAATTACCTGTACTTCCACATATTTGATTTTCGTTGGTTTATTTTCATTTGTAAAATGTTTCCATGAACTGCATTTTTTTATATAAGAACTAATAAAACTTGTTTAAACAATTAAAATTAAACATAACAAACTTCTAAAAATAAAAAAACAACTTACCTGTTTAATAAGTTGGAAAACGGTTTACGCACTTTTTCTAATAAAGAGAAAAACCAATATAAGGTGCATTCACTTGGGCAAAATACAACTAACATCCAATGCCCCCTATAATACAAAAAGTTCATAATTAATGACATTATAATGATCATGAGTTCAAAATTATGTTGATATTCTTACTTATCAAGAAATGGCAAAAACCAGCACTGAATCTCTGTTTGTGATAATCTCTCGGATATATATTGAACTCTTTCATCATTTTTCACATGTTTGACTTCCAAGGAAATGTACTCTGGATCTATAAAGCTATAAATGCTTGTAGTTTCATTTTGTAAAAGAATACTGTATAGATACCTAATTTAAAAAGAAAATATAGTAAGTCAATGACATAAAAATATTTTATTAAAGAAATAGAAATTCAAACGTCAATTTACTTACATGGAAAACAACTGCACCACATTCAGCCCGATCTCTTCAAAATTAACTAAATTCATGATATCTTCTTTCAATATTCTCAATTTATAATTTCTTCCACATATATCGGACGTCATCCGAAACTCATAGATAAAATTCAAGGAAGAAGAGCACTGAGATAATCTTTTCAACCCAGAAGAAATATCAGAAGTATCTACAGCCGACTATTTCTGAACATTTTGCTGCATTTGTACAGTTTCTTTTGCTTTTAGATATTCCTATATAAGTTAAATGTCAGAAAACATTATAAGTAATTTGGAATCATTTCTAATTACTAGTTAAAAAAACTCATACCTCATGTGAAATATAACGAAGAAGTGCAGTTGGCCAAAGTAAAAAATGGCCCATACATTCCCCAACACTGGTGATCTCCGCAGTAGGAAATGGTAGTAGAGCAGTAGGATCTATAATAACAAGTACTGATACTCTAACCTGACCCATCTGCATATGCTGATGATGTACCGAGTCCCCCAAAAAATACACTTGTCCTAACGCAACAATATGTACATGAGGATCTCCCTCAAACAACTCACAATATAAGGTTCGATCCGATGGAGGAGGTGGAGGCTCAAAGTTAGCAGGTGGGGCAGGGTAGTCAGGGTGAGCAGGCTGAGAAGTCAGAAAAAATGAAAAGGGTATATTAGTGTTTAAAATTTATAACATAGAAAAATTGATTAAAAATTAAATAAAATAATATACCTCAAATGGTTGCGCAGACGGGGCAGGGTAAGCAGATGCGGCAGGGTAGTCTGGGTGAGTTGGCTGAGAATGTTGAAAAATGAAAAAGTTATATCAGTGTTTATAATTTATAAAATAGACAAATTGATGACATTAGATAATATACCTCGGAAGGCTGCCCAGACGGTGTTGGGTAAGCATATGAGGCTTGATAGTCTGAGTGAGTAGGCTGAGAATGTTGAAAAATGAAAAAGTTATATCGGTGTTTATAATTTATAGAAAAGAAAAATTGTTAACAGTAAATAATATACCTCGGAAGGATGAGCAGACTGTGACTGTCATGTCAAGTGTTCTAATAAAGCCTTCTGTACTGCTGCTTGAATTTGATCACCCATAGACCGTTTCATATCCTACAGCTCTTCTTTTAAGGATTCGATTTCCGGGTCTCTTTGTTGCTTACTCTTACCAAAAACCTTCCGAATACTAACACCCGCCTGATATCCTCTAACATGGCCGGGGTGTTCAGTCTTTCCCAAAGCAGTGGCTAGGATATCCATCCTACCCTGGGGGATAAAAGAGCCCTGTGTCTCTTTCTCCTGAAGTTCATCCTGAAATGAAAAATAAAAAATTTATATTAGTGATTATAAATTATAAAAAAGGAAAATTGTTAACAAAGAATTAATATTTACTTACAATTATATTAGCCACTTGATGAGCTTCGTCTGTAAGATATTGTTCATTTTTTCTTCTTCTTGCTCGTTTCCATTTCTCATGGCGAGTGGGAGGAGATGGAGGACCATACTGGACCTCTTCTGAACCACTACTTGATCGAGCTCTTAATGCTTCAAATTTTTCTTCAATAATTTTCTGCTCCAAATACGAGTATCCTCCACGTGATAAAGTTTGAGGGTATACGTTTTTCAACTGGATCTCCTGATGAGATCTTCTGGAGGCCTGTTACATAAAAATAAACACATAAGTAATAATGAAAATATAGCATAAATTTTAAAATATAAAACAATTACAATACCTGAAATTTCTCTTCCTGACGACTGTCAAAAAATCGCTTCCATGTTTCTTCATCTATATATGGATACTTAAGACATGGGCTTTCAAACCTTCTCTTTCCAAAAACATAATCTTTCTTCAGTTTGTTTTTAAAATCTCTCCATCGAACCGCCGCTAAAGAGAGATGTCTTTTCCTAATTTCTTTGGTTTCCTCAAAATTGAATGTCATCTGTAATTGAAAAAATTAAATATGTCATTTAAGCTATATAATATTAAAAAAATGAGATAAAATAAATAAATAAAGATATTTTACCGTCACGGCCTCCCAAAGCTGTTGCTTCGCCGTCCTGTCCACTGACTTCCAATCAGGATATAAAATACTAATCCTGCAACGGCTCTGCATCTCTATATAACTGACAAACTGAACTGCATTTGGGCCAACTGCATTATTATTATCATCAAAACGGATGTGTAATTTGTTATCATCATGAGCGAGTGATAGTTTTGGTAAACGTGTAATACCACATTTACCAACTAGAGAACTTGATTTTTCAGTAGTAACTGGAGAAGTCTCCTCCGCCGAGGACGCATCAGTAGTCCTGCAATTTTTTTTAATAAATTAACAGTTTTATTTCATTAAATATGTATATTACTGAATATTTAATAATATGTCAAAATAGATATACCTCGGTAACTGCTCCTCTCTATCTGTATTTGACATTGCTACTAGAAAGTGTAATGAAATTTTGGGTACCTGCATATCATTAGAAAACTGAATAATTAGAAACAAGGAAATGAAAAATAAATATGTAAAAATAGAGGCATGCATTTGTAAGTTTTAAAAATAGACACAAAATATAAATATTTACCAGAAAAATTAGGAGACTAATTTAGTGTTTTCCCACGTCCCTTCATCATGATCGGTACGTACTGCATGCACTATGTCTGTCTTATATTCATTGTAATCATCTGAAAATTGCATAATAGATGAATAAGGCTCATGTAAATAACTAGCATCATCAGAATCATCATCATCACCCAAATGATATCTTTTCCCTTGAAAAACAACTGACCACTGATCATTCGACGGATCAATGACATAAAATACTTGTTTTTCATGTGTCGCCAAGATAAATGGTTCCTCATTGTGATTAAATCTTTTCAAATCAACCAGTTTAAACCCATATTCATCATGTTTCACGCCACTATTACTATCAACCCAATTGCACTTAAAAATAGTGACTCGAAATTTAATATAATCAATTTCCCATATGTCTTCAATAACTCCAAAATATGATGTTGATGAAGAAATTGGGTTTTTATCTTTGGCACTCGAAAAATGCACTGCTTCAGCGAATACCATCACACCACTATTCTGAACGGTACTCTTGTCATCCAGGTTTTTTGTGTAAAATGTGTAGCCATTGATATCAAAACCAGACCAAGTGATCACATTAAAAGATGGTCCCCCTGATAACCACTTCAATGTTTCTGATACAGATATATCTGAGGTGACTTTCTCTTTAAACCATGAAACAAATGTCTTCTTATGCTCAATCATCAACCACTTTTCATTTCTTTTCTGATATCGTAACTTTAATTCAGCAATATGTGAGGATATATATGGTTGAACCTCATTTGTGTTGTTCAAAATGTATAAATGTTCTTGCATCACTTCATCACGTGGAATGAACTTTACCTTTAAGCCTCGAACCCCTCTACCTTCTCTGTCAACTGTCATATGTCGAGATAGAGGGAGACCAATATGCTCCACCTCATTCAAATAATCAGTACAGAACTCAATCACCTCTTCTGATACATATTTTTGAACAATAGAGGCCTCTGGTCGATAAGGATTTTTAACATATCCTTTCAAAATTTTCATATATCTTTCAAAAGGATACATCCATCTTAAATAAACAGGCCCACACATTCTTATCTCACGCACCAAATGAACCAATAGATGAACCATTATATCAAAAAATGTGGGTGGGAAATACATTTCTAGTTGACAAAGAATAAGAGTTGCTTCATTCTCCAACAAATATAAAAAATTTGGATCAACGACTTTTCTACAAATGGATTTAAAGAAATTACATAACCTGATGATTGTCTTCCTGACAGCTTTTGGTAATATACCACGCACTGCTACTGGTAGAATTTGTTGCATTAACACATGGCAATCATGTGATTTCATACCTATTAATTTAAAATCCTTCAATGACACAAAATTATTCACATTTGAAGAAAAACCGATGGGTACTTTAATACCATGAAGACACTGACAAAAATTCATCTTTTCAATCTTTCATAATGTGTGACAAGCTGGAGGTAAATATGTTCTTTTTCCTTTCACAGCGGGAGCTAACTCCAAACGTATTCACATTAATATCAAGTCCAATCTAGCATGTAATCCATCTTTTGTCTTTCCTTTTATGTCTAACAAAGTTCCAATCAAACTATCACATATGGTTTTCTCAACATGCATAACATCAATGTTATGTTTTATCTCTAAAAATCTCCAATAAGGTAGTTCGAAAAAATAGACTGCTTCTTCCAGATATGTTTTTGTAAACCAGAACTTTTTCTCTTTCCAAATGTTGAATCAATATCTTTCACTCTGTCATAATATTCTTCAGCTGACAATGGTTTAGGGGGGAGGTTGTATTCTTGTAAACCGTTAAATGCTTTTCTCAATCTACGATAAGGATGATCAATTCGCAAAAATCTTCGATGTCACATGTACACTGTCTTTCTTCCATTCTGCAATTGATAATATGAAGTTTGTTCTTCACAAATTGGACATGCTTTATGTCCCTTAACACTATATCCAGATAAGTTTCCATATGCAGGAAAGTCGTTTATAGTGAACATTATCATAGCACGCAAAAGAAAATACTCTTTCTTGTATGCATCGAAAACTGTAACACCTTTCTCCCATAGCAGTTTTAAATCCTCAATCAATGGTGTAAGATACAGATCAATATCATTTCCCGGTTGTTTTGGTCCAGAAATCATCAAGCTCATCATAACATATTTTTTCTTCATACATAGATGTGGGGACAAGTTGTAAAGTACCAGCAAAACAGGCCATGAACTATGTTGGCTACTGAGTCTCCGATATGGATTCATTCCATCAGTACACAATCCCATTCTGAGATTTCTAACTTCACTTCCAAAATCATGAAATTTTTTATCAAAACTCTTCCACTGTGGTGAATCGGCAGGGTGACGTAAGTTACCATCAGAAATGCGCTCATCTGAATGCCATCTTAACCTCTTTTCATTATTTGAATTTGCAAATAGACGCTTCAAACGAGGAATAATTGGAAGGTACCAAAATGCTTTAGATGGAGTTTTGATTTTGGTACCTAAAAATAAATCAGAATTGAATTATCAGAATTGTTTGAAAAAAATATTGGATGATATCATTGGAAAGTAAAAAAATTGATTTTTCATAACGTTACATGACATCACCGGAAAATGAATCTGAGTTGACATTCTCATCCATCTTATAGCGCGATTTTCCCCATGTAGAACAACTGGATAAATGTTCAATTTCTTTCCTATACAGTACACAATCATTAGGGGAAGCATGTATCTTTTTATACCCCAATCCCATTGGGAATAATATTTTCTTCGCCTCATAATTGGAATCTGGAAGCCCATTGCCTTCTGGAAGAATCTCTTTTAAAAGCTCAAGTAAACTGGAGAAACTTTTATCACTCCACCCATTTTTTGCTTTTAAGTTAACTAATCTCAAAACTACTGATAACACTGTATATTTACTGCAACCTGGGAATAATGGTTTCTCAGAATCTCCATACAATCGTTCAACAGTTGGTGTTTTTTCGATGGTTTCAACACCTAAATCATGAATTAATTCTTCAATACGATCCTCTGCCTCATTATGAATATCGTCATCAACATTGGATGTTGAATTTTCAGTTCTTTCACCATACAAGATCCAACGTGTATAATTAAGGCTAAAACCATAACAAATGAGATGATCTTTGATTTCTCTGAAGTTTAACTTTCTCATATTTACACATTTCACACATGGACAGAAAATCAAATCAATATTTTGATTATGCCGTTTAGAAAATTCCAAAAAATTGTCAACTCCTCTTTCATATTCACTAGTAGTTCTTCGTAGATAAATCCAATTATGATCCATTAATACCTGATATCACAATATAATTGATGAATATATTAAAACATAAAAAAATTTAAATATCTATCAGATAAGTTGTAAACAAAAACATATTCCATAAAAACTATTGATAATCAGATAAAAGATATCAGATATGAAACACGTTTACAAATAGAGTAAACAGTTTATTTTCATATTATATACATGTGTGTTATATTGAAATACAAGGACAAAATGGTTAAATCAAAGGTTTCATTTTTTGAAAATTAAGTTTCATGATATAAATATTATATGAATGACATACAAGATAATATGATTTCTCACTATGACTACTATTGATCACACTATATTTATTTTTTTAATCATTTGATGTAACATGAATGAATCATGGAAAAATTAATGTGAAAAATAGTGCAATAACTATCCTTATTTAAGACAATGTGTATTAAGAGACATGATACAATTTTTGGTGACTATGATAACTCAACTCCCTCAATCCATGAGTTTTATAATAGGGAACTATGAACATATAAATTCATTATGGAGGGATAAAAATTCCATTGCATATTGTAGGTGAAAACTTACACCCCCATCCATGGGTCTATTGCAGCATAACATGTCAAGGAATGGATCAACATGAAGAGAAATATATTATCCATCCATGAAAGATTAGATCATGAGAATGTTTTATTTGCATCCTATGACTTAGAGGGGGAATTAAATCATTTCATGACTATTATTTAGAGGGAGAGAAAGATGAATAAATATAATCAATGGAATGAGATTAGTTTAAGAGGACATTTATTAAAAATGCATGAATCTAACCCCACATATGAAAGTGGAAAGGTATTTTTGAACATTAATAAAGGGATAATGATTATATTATTATCTACAAAGAAATAATTACAATACATTATGATTCTAGTCGTATTATTGACATTTCAAGAAAAATTATTTATTATATAATGGCATGAAAATAATTATTCAATTTTTTTTAACATAATAGATAGTGGTAATTATTCATGTCTTAGTTAAATGATGAGAACCAAAAAGAATTGAGGAATTTGGCATGGTAAATCTCAACAAGGAATGAAATAACAACAAACTACATGCAAAAATGTGAGTGAATTCATTTAACACAATAAAATTATTTTTTTGAAGAAGAATTTATTAAAATGGAAATGGAATTAAAAATATAGTACTTCATAATGTAATGAAAGATCATTTTAAACAGGAATAATGATAATACAAACAAAAAATTTGAGTTTCAATCCGAATGGAGATGTTAAATCCAAACTGCGACCGGTATAATTACTTCCAAAAACAAACAATATCAAATCTACACCAACAATGATAATACAAACAAAAAATAATGATAAATTACAACTAAAATCTAACCAATAATCAAAATCACGCAAAATAGGGTTATTGATAAAGAAATAAACAATGGGATATGAAACAAGAGATAAATAGGAAGAACACATACCCAAAATTGTGCAGACGACAAAAAACCTTCAACAATGGCCGTCCAAGATCGAAAATCAAGTTCAAAGGTCGTCGGCAGTCCGAAGCGCCACAGCGGAACTCGATTTCGACGAATGAACAAAATGAGGGTTTCTGACCGTGAATATTTTTAAAAGACTTTTCGCGTCGGTTTTAAGAAAAACCGACGCCAAAATGTTGTTTTAAAATTTTTGGCGTCGGTTTTTAAAATAATCGACGCGGAATATATGTTTGCTTATGAGTTTCGGCGTCGGTTTTCATGAAAACCGACGCCGAAAATTTTTTAAAAATTTATTTTCTGCGTCGGTTCCCAGGAAAACCGACGCCGAAAACTTTTTTTAATTATTTTCTGCATCGGTTTTTAAAATAACCGACGCGGAATTATGAGTTTCGGCGTCGGTTTTCATTAAAACCGACGCCGAAACATTTTAAAAATTTATTTTCCGCGTTGGTTCTCAGGAAAACCGACGCGGAAAATATGTATACTAATATTATTCGCGTCGGTTCTTAGGAAAACCGATGCGGATAATAGGTATACTAATATTTTCCGCGTCGGTTTTCTTCAAAACCGACGTGAAATATCAACGCATAATATTATTCGCGTCGGTTCTTAGGAAAACCGACGCGGATAATATGTATACTAATATTTTCCGCGTCGGTTTTCTTCAAAACCGACGCGAAATATCAACGCATAATATTATTCACGTCGGTTCTTAGGAAAACTGACGCGGATAATATGTATACTAATATTTTCCGCGTCGGTTTTCTTCAAAACCGACGCGAAATATCAACGCATAATATTATTCGCGTCGGTTCTTAGAAAAACCGACGCGGATAATATGTATACTAATATTTTCCGCGTCGGTTTTCTTAAAAACCGACGCGAAATATCAACGCATAATTATTTTTGTCGTCGGTTTTTTATAAAACCGACGCCAAAAATTCCCCGCACATACTATTCGCGTCGGTTTTTAAAAAACTGACGTTATTACGACGACGTTAAAGCCCGTATTTCCACTAGTGATACATGATCCCCATGAATCCCTAAACCCTCATAACCAATAACACTAAAACCTAGTCCAAAAGTATCCTTTAAGACACAATCCTAGTAATCCTAGAAACCTCTGGGGTAAGAAATCCTAAACCTAGACCCCATCAAATAACTGAACCATCAAGTCGACGAATCCCTAAACACTCATCCCCCTAAATCCCTGGACCCTTATTCACACAAAACACAAAACACTAAACCCTCAACCCCAAGAATTCCTAAATCCATAAACCCATAAACCACTGAACCCTCACCTCTTAGGAACCCTAATCTCTCAAAACTGAGATTCCATGAATCCTCACACTGATGAAATAATCACTTGGCCACATGAAACCATGAACACCAACCCACAATAGAACCTAAACCAGAAAAACCTAAAAGACCAAGACCATCTATCGGAGGAATCTGTGGAACCTTATAACCTAGAATCTTATAATCCTCTTCCCCAAAATATTGAAACCCTCATACTCAAAAAACCAAAAATATTAAGAACAAGTAAATACTAAACCGACATACTCCAAACCATGAACACTCATCCCCCAAAAAACCATGAACCATCATCTCTAAAAACCCAAACCATCGTCCCCAAAAAACCATGAACCATCACTCTAAAAAACCATGACCCCAAATCAAAGAAAAACATTTAACCTTATCCCCCATAAAACCCTAAAACCTCAAATCCAAAAAAAACTTATCCCCCAACTCCAAACAACCACAAACCCTAATCCAGGATAAAAATTGATAAATGATCCTGAAAAATTCTACTGAACCAGCATTCCAAATTATATAAACACAAATCCCCCAATTCCCTTGGACCATCGCCCTAAAAATCCCTACCCTCACCCCTATAATCCATGAAACTCATCCACAAATACCCTAAAACCTCAAGCCTAAAAATAAAAAGTCTCACACAAAAACAAAAATCATAAACCCTCAAACGAAAAAATACAATATACTCAAGAAAACACTGAACTGTCATCCATAAAAATAATATAAACACGAACCCTGATAAAACCCTTAAAACTGTACTCAAAAAACCCAATATCCCTTAGATAAAAAAAATCCATGAAACCACGTCATAGAAAACCTTGAACCAAGATCCCTAGAATTCGGTGACCAATCATACCAAAAAAAACACAAAACCATGATCCCCCAAAATCAATGAACCCTCAACACAAAAAAACCTTAATGCCTGACCCCAAACAACCTAGAACAATAATCCCCAAAAAACCTAAATGCACATCCTGAGTAACTATTTAACTCTCTTCCAAAAGATCCCATGAACCCTCATCCAAAAAATCAATGATACATTCTCTTAAAAAATCCATCATTCCTAAAACCGAATATATCAGAACCACCATCCCAAGAAAGGTCAATACAATATTCCCTAAAAATCCATGAAAACTCATATGATAAAAAACAACTGATCCCTCATCCCAAAGAACCCTACACACTATTCTCCAAAATCCAAAAATCATGGCCCCCAAAAATCCACAATCATTTTGAAACAAACACTAATCCATCCTACCTAGTAAAACATTAATCATGATAACAATAATGAGAATCCTATTTCCCCAAAATCCCTTGAACACAATACCAAAAAAAACATATAATCATATTCCCCCAAAAACCCAAAAAACTCCACCCGAAAAACACCAACCCCAAAGCCCAAAAAATTAAACCAAATCTCCAAAAAACCATGATACCTAATCCGAAATAAACCATGAACCCTAACCCCAAAAAGTGATGAACTCATATCTTTGTAAAACCCATAACCGGCCACCCAAAAACAATCGATAATTATACCCAAAGAAACCCAAAACATCTTCCCAAAAAATCACAAAATGCTCAACCATAAACAAACATCGTACCCATATTACCAAAACAAAATGATCACATATCCCCAACTAACCCATAAAAATAATCCCAATAAAACAATGAACCATCACCCTCAATAAATCCTAAACACTCAACTCCAAAAATTTTTTTTACCCTCAACCCCAAAAAAACCATGAAACATGATGCCCAAATAATATTTACCACCCAGTCACAAAGAACACTGAAACATATTCGAAAAAACCTATACAATATAAAAAAAATTCTATATACATGTAGTAATCAAAATCCATAAATCATCAACACTAGAAAACCATAAAACCACATCACCCAAAACCATAATCACATAGCCCAAAGAAATCTGAAGACTCAGAACCAAAACCCTAATCCCTAATCCCTCATCCCCAAATACCCTAATCAATTCTCAATATAATCATCAAAACCCTATCCCCAAAAACCCATAAAACCACATCAAATAAATATATTAAAAAATAATGCCCAAAAATTATTGATCACTAACAAATAAACCAGAAATAATTATCCCAAAAAAATTGATGAAATTTCAGACCCAAAAAATAATAACCCTTAGACATAAAAAAACAAGAAAACTCATGTTGAAAAAACCTCCAACCATCACCTCTATAAAATCCTGACACACCTATCCCCAAAAATTACAAATCCCATATTCCTAAAAAATCTGGAACCCTCCACCCCAAAATATCATGAAACTAGATTCTTATAAAAACACAAAACTGTCACTTACAAATATATACTAATCCAATATCCCCAAAAAAACACTAAAATCTGAGTCAAAATTAACCATAATACATTAACCCATACAAACCATTAATCCTTAACCAAATAAAAACTATGCATTGATCCATAAAAATGAAAAAACCCTCATCCCCAAAAACCATAACCCATAATCCCCCTGAGGACCCTAAACCCTCAAAAATAGTAAATCAGAAATAATCATTTGTAAAATATTTAATACCATATATCCAATAAAACACAAACACTCATATCTATGAAACCAAAAACCCCATACCAAAAAATCACCAAAGGATATGAACCTAAAAAATTATATACCATCATCCATAATAATCTGAAACCCTCATCACTAGAATACCCAAAAATCACATCCCAAAAACTGTAAACCCTCATCTATAAGGAAACCATAAACCCCCATCAGAAAAAAAATCTATAAACCATCATCTTCAAGATAAAAATAAATTATTATCCCTAAAAACATTAAACACTATTACCAGAAAAACTAAATGGTCTTCATCAAGAAACTGTAACCCCAATTCACTTGAAGAGCCTAAAATTCCATCCCTAAATGAAACACTAAACATCACACCACAGAAAAACTAATCCCTAATCCCTAAAAACCCTAAACCCTCACCCCCCCCAAAAAAAAATCAAAGACAGTCATCCCTAAAAACCTATAATATTAAAACCAATAAAACATTAAACCCACATCCCCCAAAACCATAATACATCTTCCAAAAAAAACCATAACCCCTATGCCCAACAAACCAAAATACCTCAATCCCCAAAAACACTAAGAATTCATCCCATAATGTCCCTAATACCTCCTCTTACAAACACTATAAACCCATTTCCCAAAAAAAAAATAAACCCTATACCCCAAAAACCCTAAACCATTATCCCCAAAATGAACCTAAACCCTCTTCCCTATAATTCCTCAACCTTCATCCCCATTCCAACCTAAATCCACAACTCCATGTAATGAAAAACTACCAACCCAAGAATACCAAAACCTTATGCGTATATAAACACTAAAACATCATCCCTCAAACCCCTAGACCAATACACAACAAAAATCATAAACCTATTCCATAAAAAACCAAAAAAACTCATCCCAAAAATAACTATAAACACTAGTCCCTAAAAAACCATAAAACATCATGCCAAAAAACCCACAACCCTTAAGCCCTAAAATTCTATATACCATCATCAACGAAAAAACATTGAACCACATCCCCCACGACAAATAATCTTAATCCCATAAAAACATTGAACAAGGATACCCACAAACCATGATCCCTCAACCAAAACAATACCTCCAAGACTTAGCCACAAAACACAATGAAACCCTAGTGTAACACCCCAAGATTCCATGGAATGTTTCTCTATGATTAATACAATAGCGTGTGTTGTACATAACATTGAGTTAGAACAAACCCCACATCCAATCAAACGAGTTGTTATGAATAATAATAACCACCTTTTGAAATTTAATAAATTTTATCTTAAAAAACGGACTTCATTTTTGGAATCGTAATATCAAAATTATACTAGGGTGAATTTTTTGTATTTTTCTAAAAACATTCAATTTTTTGATGAATAGTGAAAAACACTAAGTTATAGTCGAAAAACAAATTTGTATTTAAATAATAATTATTTTTAAATTTTTTTAGGTCCGAATATATATATAATAATTATATATGTTAAATTTAATTCATTAGAGTCAATTTATAATAATTATATATATAAAAAATTCTATTGAACTTTTCACCGTCTTTTACCCACCTCCTAGGAGAATTTGAAGACTCACATAAAACATATTTTTACCAATTCTGTGTGTTAAATTTAAAAAATCTGAGCTACACAGTTAATATCATGGAGTAAAATTTTGTTCAATAAGATATAAATAATTTCTGGTGAATCGTATCGTTTTACTTTTATTTACCACGGTTAAAAGTAAATAGGGTAATTAAGGGTAAAAATGATATTATTATTACAAAAAATGTCATAATTCTATTTTATAAGTATAAATAGACCCAAAACAACTATAGGAATAATATATGAACCTCTTCGGTCCACTTGGATTAGATTAGTACATTTATTATTTTTTAATTAAAAGAAGAGTTAAAAGAGTTAAAATCCATGATTAAAAAGTAAAACATTTTTAATATAGGGTTATACATAAGATAATTATATTATAAATATAAATTAAAAATATAAATTAAAAATATAAGAAGATTTCTTAAATAATGGTATTTTATTTATAATTTTTATACATTAAATTAATTAATTTAGTTATGACACAATGGTGATGTAGTAATTACCTGATTATTGAAATATTAAAATAATTAATTTTATAAAAATAAAAATAAAAGTAATTTGAAACTTTTATGAATTACACTAATTTTATAGGTTAATATGACATATTAGGGTTGGTTAGATTAATATTTTTGACGTAATAATGGTGTTATGAATTTAGCAACAACAAAATACCAAATAGTGTCAAAATTGTAATAAAATAGTTTTAAAAAAATATTATATTATTAATTGATATTCTATTACTAATAATCTGTGGTTCGGCCAAAGGACTTATATAACGATAGGTGTATCATTAATGAACCACTTGGGGTTCAATATGAAGTATATGGTATGTTCATTAACCATATAATATAAAAATACAAAGGGACATGATAAATGTCAAACTATTTAACTAAGAGTTAAATATAATAGTAAAGGTTAATATAGTGACCCAAAACTATCAAAAACCTATTTGTTGTAGTAGATTTATACCCATCCCCACCTTATCTTTTAAATAATCCTTTTTTGACCCATTAAAAAACGAAAATGATTTTATTATAAAATAAGATTTTTTTATTTTCCTAAGGTTCCCCTCACCACTCTTATAAAAGGGAATTACCCCTTCTCTCTAATTTACACCTTCAAAGCTTTTTGGCTCGGCCAACCCCTGCCCAAATATCCTCTCAACTTCCCTTAATTCATCCTAGAGGCCTTCCTTTAGTCTGAAATCCAACTTATGGTTCAATTTTGATCAAATCAAAAGGAAGAACCCAAAGAAGAAGTAATAATTTCACCACCCTCTTTTAAGTTCTTCATTCTTTATTACTTCCATTATAAAATAATTAATCCATTATATTCTATGTACAATGATGTTATTATAAAAATGGTATAGCAATATTCATTTTTTTATCCATCCATTGAATAACATGTCTCCATACATGCGTACATAAGGATTACCATCCCCACGTCATGGTGTAATTGTTATTCAATACATTATTATTAGGATTGGTATAACAATGATTTTCAATTCATGTAAATAATAAATATAACATGATAATGAATCTGTATATATGATATACCATCCAATTATATGTTATTTTAATATGAAAATAATTATATTTTCACTAGTGCTATTTACGGATTACCGTCTCCACGAACGCGATGAGATTTATTCCCCATCGAATCCATTCAAGACTAATTTTCATTAGATGATTAAAAATAATTGTTGAAGACATGATATAAATATGGATATGAATAAGATACATCACATCCATAAAAAATATCACTCACATAATATATAATATAATGGAAAATGAATTCGTTAACACCTGAAACGATGATAATACTAAGATATTATAGACAAAACAATGTTGAAAGATCATATATGATATCATATTAATGTTTATGATTCATTTATAATTTAATAAAAATTATTTCACCATTATATACGAGGTTAACCTACCCTCGACCAAGGAAAAGTACAAGGTAGGCGTTAATTCTACAATCTCTTCATTATCTTACGATGTTAATACGTAATTATCTACTGTGACATCTTTATCATCAACATCAATGTGTCATTAAAATGAATTTCAAAACATTATTACTATTTTATAGACTATTGGTTAAAGTCATTTATACCCTTGTTTGAATTTTTTAAAAATTTTGTAGTGGAATCTTTCTGTCCTTTTCCAAACAAGGTTCTTTTAACAATTTCGACAAAATTAAGGTAACAATATCTTTTTTAAACTTATACGGCGGGTACAGTTATTTTATGCCCATTACAAAATCATCCAAGATTCATTTAAAAGATTATAAGAATATTTTCTATGTTAATTTTTTATTTTATAAATATGTGACTTTTAAATGATTGCAAAAAGAGATATTTCTCTCAAAAATAGTTTGATTTCATCTATGTCGACATCCTTTGTCGGATTTTAAGCTTATTTTAAGTTGATTTATTATAATAAAAATAATTCATTTTGTATTGAAGGTTTTGTGATATGTTTGACTGTGTCTCTGTTATTTTAATACCACTCATGTTTTATGAAGAAAGTATTGTCATTTTTTATGCTAATTTTAAGACAAATTTTAATGTTATTATTAAACCTATTCATATATGGAATGCATTGGTCTTAGTAAGTGATGGGTGGAGCCAGCTATAGCTCCTCGATGCATCGTTCAGTCTCATGAAAAAAAATATTGTCATGGAACAAGGCATTAACAAAATCTTATTTGTAGTCTTAGCACAAGGACTTGACTATGTTATTATGATAGTTTCTCATTATTCATTCCATACTTATGAAAGTCATATTTTATTTTTCATGTTATTATTTGACTAGTAGAATATCCATGTGAAAAAGTAAATGGAATTATTTCATTTTATTTTTGAAATATTATGTGGAAGTTCATGTTTAAAATGATTTTGTTTTAGTTATACATTTCCTTAAATGTGTATACTTATTAATAATAGTTTCTGCTATATTTTTATCCTTACTGAGCATTTGAGCTCACCCCTTTCTATGTTTTATTTTTCCCAGGATGTGTAGTATTATTTAATGGATGACCTATGGGGATAGTCATAAGGGATATGAGTGTGGACTAGGTAGACTATGTTGTTGTAGTTTTTTACTTTATGATGTTATGTAAGACTTATGAATGTATCTAGTGTTTCCAATGCTAATAAACAAATCGTTCATTCGAGACATGATCTTTGGTGATCATGCCAATGTTATGTAATAATGTACCGACTCTAGGTAACTGGGGTCATGGCATTACACCTAGCCTGAAAAAAAGGATTTGTAGGATCGAAATATAATATGAGATTCTCAATATACAAGAGGGGGGTGAATTGTATACTTTAAAAATTCCTTTGGAACCTTTAAAGTTAGTTATGAATAACTAAAATTTCCTTAAGAAAAGGAAAGAACTAAGTTTAACAAAGTTAAACTAAGTTGATTCACAACACCTCTAACACCGAACTGAACTTGGAAAGATATTCCAAAAGTAGCTTCCGGAAATATGGTTCCGGAAATTGAAACTTAACAAAAGTTACAATATGAGATTCTACCTTAAAGCGTATAGAATCTAAAAGAATCAGAGTAAGTAAGGAAGTATAAGAAAGTTATACTTTCCTTAAGATACAAATTGCAGCGGAACAAAACAAGTAGTAAAACTACTAGTAACAAGATAATAGTCTTTTAACCCAAAGAGAAGGGTATCCAACAACCTTGGATAAAGGTCCCTTGATTTATACTTTCAAGCAAGTCTGTCTTACCCACACCAGGGTAAGCCCTCGATACGAAGATCGGAGTCTCTGTCTTGCTATCCCCGCAAGCCCTCAACTTCAAGGTAGTTGGCAACCTCTGTCTTCCTCAGCAAGGAAGTCCTCGATCTTTACGGTAGTCGGCAACCTCTGTCTTTCTCAGCAAGAAAGCCCTCGATCTTTAAGGTAATCGGCACCTCTGTCTTCCTATCCCCGGAAGCCCTTGAATGTAATCAACAACATTCGGAGTCGCACGAAGCTTTGAGAGTTTATAAGAGACTCTCTCTCTAGAAATCACTTCAACAACATGTATGCACAAAGTCCAAATTGTTCATCCATCCGTTGCGTGCTTTTTCAAATGAGCTCCTATTTATAGGTAAGGTCGGCTCCTCTCCAACGGTCATATTTTCCTTAAAGTTCGGAGGGACCTGTACACGTGTCACTTAGACAACGGTTAGTTTATAACAAAATGGACGACATCGTTTTATAACAAAGTAAGTGTAACAGAATGTACGACATCGTTTTAAACTCTAACATGAAGGTTCGGAATAGAAATTTCGGAGTGAAGGTTCGGAGTGAATAAATTCAGAGTGTATAAAACAATGATAATCAGATTCTGTTTAATAGGAGAATTCGGAATGAGAATTCGGAGAAGGAATTCGGAATAGGAATTCGTCATCAGAAATCGTAATGAGAATTCGTCATCAGAATTCGTAATGAGAATTCGTCATCGGAATTCGTAATGAGAATTAATCATCAGAATTCATAATGAGAATTTGGAATGAGATTTCTTCATTAGATTTCGTAATGGGAATTCTTCATTGGAATTCGTAATGAGAATTCTTCTTCAGAATTCGTATCCTGAATCTGGAATAGAACTAAGTCAGAATTCATATCCGGAATTCGGAATGAAACTTCCTTATAGTTTTTGTCCCGAACCGAGTCCTAAAACCAGAATGCTTTTATATCAAAGTTTTTATGACTCCGAGAAAGTGAATCTGAATCTCACACTTAAGAAAAATATTAATGAAAATATGATAAGGATAAATTTTTCTTATAAAAGCGATTTTCATTAAGAAATCATTTTTCCTTATAAAAGCAATTTTCCTTAATGATAAGGTGTTTGTGATTTTCAAAACAAGAAGGAATGGAAAATTCATAAGGAAAACCTTATTGACTCAACAATCTCCCCCTTTTTGGAAAGCACAAACATCCTTACGAAAAAGCTATTCTAAGAAGAAAGAAACATATTAAAGCTTATCTCCCTTGGTTTAAAAATATAGATGAATACGACTAACTCCCCCTTAGGCTTTGAAACACTAAGGATCGTATTCATATTTCCGGAGTGATGTTCCTTTAAGAAAAACTCCCCCTTAAACAAACTCTTATTAGAGTTCTTTTTCCTTGGGTATTTTCCTTTCTCCCCCTTTGAAAAACTCTTATTAGATTTCCTCTTTTTCTTAAGGATCTTTTCCTTCTCCCCCTTTGTGATTTTCAAAAAGAATTGGAGGGAATGGAAAAAAAACAAAGTACCTGAAAAGATTAGTAACGACAGCAATAGAAACAACAAGCACAATTTTCATTATATTTGAAATGTCAGCAATAAAAACAGATTACAACAAAAAGATCGGATTGGTCATTTCGGATCTTTCTCCTTTGACATGAGCCCCTTAAGAATTGTCTTGATCTTTTTGAGGTCTTTGTGATCTTGCTCTGCTTGCTTTTCTAAGGCAACTATTCTTGCTGACTGAGCTTCAATTATTTCTTCCTGAGCCTTCAACTTTTCTTCCTGAGCTTCCATCTTCTCTTCCTGAGCCTTCATTCTTTCTAGAAAATTGATCTGATGATCCCTTTCAAATTTCCAACTTTGATTAACAGAGTTGAGCTTTCCATTCAGATCTCTTACTTCCTGACTCCGAATGTTCTTTTCCTCTGTCAATTTCTCATCGAATGATGCAGTCATCTCATGAAACTTCTTGTCCTCGGTTTGAAAAGCATCCTTAACATTCTCCTGAAACTCATCCAGCAACCTCATCTCTTCCACATTCTTCTTCGACCAGCTTGTCATCCTTTTGCAAGATCTTTTATGGGCTTCGTAACCAATAAAGAAATTTTTGAACTGGGCTTCTATCTCAACACATTTATCCATAACCATGGATACGGAGTCGGTTTTCTGATTCATCGTATGTTGAAGCATCTGGCATCTAGAGTCTATACTGGAGAAGGTCGGAATGGTTCCCACCAACTTCTTCAAGGACTGAACAACAAAATCGTGCCCCAACGATGATGACTCCGAATCAGAAATCTTGCTAGGAGAATTTTCTTCCTCAATAAGCTCCAACTTCCTCTTAGAAGAACTACCAGCTTCCTTCCTCATACTCTTTTCTGAACTCGGGGTATCAGCAAGAATTCGTTTCCCCTTATCTTTTTCCAGAATAGAAACCTGTTCCGGAGATTTCTTCTCGCTATCAACACTTGAACAACCAAATCTTCCTCATCAGCAACTTCTACATTTTCCTTCTGAGCAGCATCAAGTAAAAGATGTTCTTCTTCTCTCAGACAAGAAACTTCTTCTTCGCCTTTCTCTTCTTCCATAGTCGGAGTGACAAGCTTCGAAGATTGAGCTTCAGATGTTCGGAGCGACAGGTGTTCCGAAGGAGTTCCTTTGTATTCATCTACTTGTTTGAGAACATCTCCTGTCTCACCACTTCCTTCAGCCGCTTCTTCAACTTCTTCCACTTGCTCTACTTCCTCAGTAGCAACAGCCTCTTCCTGAGTTACAAGATTTCTTCCTGGAGTCTCAGGTAGAGATTCCAGAGAAAAAGATCTCGGAACGGGAATGGTTGCTGAAACCATTTCATTAAACTTTAACAGCGCTTGCACAGCCTCAGCTTCTGACAACTTTTCTTCAGCTTCTTTTCCTTAGCTTGTTTCCGAAAGTTACCTTTCCTCCTTTCGTTTTGATAATCTTTTCAAAAAAGCTTTTGTTACCAGTCATGTGCCGGGAACATCCACTATCCATGTACCAAATATTGTTGCTGGAACTTTCTTTATTTTCCTGAAATTAAGAATAAAGTTAGATTTTCGGAATCCAAACTTGTTTGGATCCGAGATTTCCAGACAATAAAATTTTAGGTATCCACATTTTCTTAGAAAAGTTTGCTTTATGAAAACCTAAGGATTGGGTTTTGTTTAAGGAACAACTTCTTGCCCAGTGACCACCACATTGACATTTAGTGCAAAATGGGGCACTTTGAGGAACAAAATAAATGTTGCTGAACACAGGTTTTGCTTGGGTATAACCAAATCCGGATTTATTTCTTAAAGGTCGTATTTGAGAATACATCTTATCAAAATTTTCTTTACCATGGTTAAAGTTTGATAGACACTTCTTTAAGGAAAAAATTTCGGACTTGAGTTTTACAACCAAGTTTTTATCCTCAAAATCATTAGTTTTGGAACTAGAGTTAGGCTCGAAAACGTTTTTATTAGAATATCTTTTTCTAATTCTTTAGCAAGTTTTTTCTTCTCAGAACTTACTTCCTCAAGATTTTTTGAAATATTTTCAAAATCATCATTTTTCTTATCAAGATCTTTAGAAAGATCTGATATCTCTTTAGTAAGAATAGAATTCCTAGAATTTTCCTTATCAAGTTTATTGTTGAGTTTGGAATTCTCAATCTCAAGAAGTTCAGCAAACCTAGAGACTTCTTCAAAAGTAGGTAAAGTATTTTCCTCATCAGAAGATGATTCTTCATCAGAAGAGTTATAATACATACTATCATTAGGATTTAAGGAAACATTAGTCAATGATTCATCATTTCGTACCTTAGCCATAAGACAATGATTTTCAATAGGTAATCTGGCTATAAGACCAAGATTCTTCTGTCCTGAGGATTCATAATCAGAAGATTCATCTGAAGACTCACCACCACTGGCACTCCAGGTGTCATTAGCTTTCAGAACTTTCTTAGCTTTGGCTTTGTAATACTTCTTCCTGTTCTTGTCTGAATGCCTTTCCTTCCTTTCTTTCTTTCTGAGCATAGGGCAATCTGGTCTAATATGTCCAGCTCTTTTACATTCATAACAAGTAACTTCTCCATCTTTCTTATCTTTCCTATCCTTATTCTTATACTTGGATTGAAAGTTTCTCTGTCCAACTATCTTGTTCATCCTTCGAGCAAGATTGGCTAATTCATTTTCTGAAACTTCACTTTCACTAGATTCGGATTGGAAAATGACTTTCTTAGATTTGGATCTGGTAACTCTCTCAGGAGTCTTAGCTTTCATCTGATTTGAAGTTGAAGTAAAAGCAACAGTACTATTTCCATTCTTCTTCTTGATGTTGTCAGCATCTCTCTTCATTCCTGTCTCATGTTGTAGAAGAGTTCCAAATAATTCATCAAGAGTAATTTGAGTAACCTTCCTGTTCTCATCTATAGCTGTTCTCTTGGATTCCCACTCATTGGGCATAATATCAATAATCTTGTCCACAAGAGCTTCATCATCTAAACCTTTTTCTCCCATAGATTGTAGACTGTTGACGATAGTCATAAATCTTTGTTGAACTTTACAGATAGGTTCTCCATAAGGAAAACTGAAGCCATGATATTCAGCTCTAAGCATAGCTCTTCTAGTCTCAATCACCTTAGAAGTCCCAAAGTGTGTAACCTCTAACTTCTTCCATATACAGTTAGCTGCTTCACAAGAAGAAATTTGGCTATATATATTTCTAGTCATTGAACACAGTAAAGTATTGCGTACCTTATAGTTGAGTTGATATTCTTGCTTTTCCTGGTTAGTAAAGGTTCTGACTTCCTTGTCAGGAATTTTATAGTCACCAGTAAGCATGACAAAGTTATCTACTCCAGTATTGATAACAAAAGTCTTCATACGATCTCTCCAGTATTCATAATCATTACCATCAAAGATAGGTGGCCTTGTAGGATTCAGATTGTCAATAGATCCAACGTTCATTCCTGCCATACTTGAATATAACTTGGAAACAAACTTGTTAATAGCAAAAGAATCGAAATCAAAAAGTTCGGAATGAAAAAAAATTCGGAATGGATAATCCGGAATGACAAAGTTCGGAATAGAAAAGTGAGCAAGAAAAACTTGTATGTGAGTACAAGTATTTCAGTAACCTTGACTCTAATACCAAATGTAAGAATGGTATAGAGTAAGAGGTTTCCACCCTCTGATACCAATTGTAGGATTGAAATATAATATGAGATGCTCAATATACAAGAGGGGGGGTGAATTGTATAATTTACAAATTCCTTTGGAACCATTAAAGTTAGTTATGAATAACTAAAATTTCCTTAAGAAAAGGAAAGAACTAAGTTTAACAAAGTTAAACTAAGTTGATTCACAACACCTCTAACACCGAACTGAACTTGGAAAGATATTCCAAAAGTAGGTTCCGGAAATATGGTTCCGGAAATTGAAACTTAACAAAAGTTACAATATGAGATTCTACCTTAAAGAGTATAGAATCTAAAAGAATCAGAGTAAGTAAGGAAGTATAAGAAAGTTATACTTTCCTTAAGATACAAATTGCAGCGGAACAAAACAAGTAGTAAAACTACTAGTAACAAGATAATAGTCTTTTAACCCAAAGAGAAGGGTATCCAACAACCTTGGATAAAGGTCCCTTGATTTATACTTTCAAGCAAGTCTGTCTTACCCACACCAGGGTAAGCCCTCGATACGAAGATCGGAGTCTCTGTCTTGCTATCCCCGCAAGCCCTCAACTTCAAGGTAGTTGGCAACCTCTGTCTTCCTCAGCAAGGAAGTCCTCAATCATTAAGGTAGTCGGCATCCTCTGTCTTTCTCAGCAATAAAGCCCTCGATCTTTAAGGTAATCGACACCTCTGTCTTCCTATCCCCGGAAGCCCTCGAATGTAATCACCAACATTCGGAGTCGCGCGAATCTTTGAGAGTTTATAAGAGACTCTCTCTCTAGAAATCACTTCAACAGCATGTATGCACAAAGTCCAAATTGTTCATCCATCCGTTGCGTGCTTTTTCAAATGAGCTCCTATTTATAGGTAAGGTCGGCTCCTCTCCAACGGTCATATTTTCCTTAAAGTTCGGAGGGACCTGTACACGTGTCACTTAGACAACGGTTAGTTTATAACAAAATGGACGACATCGTTTTATGACAAAGTAAGTGTAACAGAATGTACGACATCGTTTTAAACTCTAACATGAAGGTTCGAAATAGAAATTTCGGAGTGAAGGTTCGGAGTGAATAAATTCAGAGTGTATAAAACAATGATAATCAGATTCTGTTTAATAGGAGAATTCGGAATGAGAATTCGGAGTAGGAATTCGGAATAGGAATTCGTCATCAGAAATCGTAATGAGAATTCGTCATCAGAATTCGTAATGAGAATTCGTCATCGGAATTCGTAATGAGAATTCATCATCAGAATTCGTAATGAGAATTCGGAATGAGATTTCTTCATTAGATTTCGTAATGGGAATTCTTCATTGGAATTCGTAATAAGAATTCTTCTTCAGAATTCGTATCCTGAATCTGGAATAGAACTAAGTCAGAATTCATATCCGGAATTCGGAATGAAACTTCCTTATAGTACTTGTCCAGAACCGAGTCCTAAAACCAGAATGCTTTTATATCAAAGTTTTTATGACTCCGAGAAAGTGAATCCGAATCTCACACTTAAGAAAAATATTAATGAAAATATGATAAGGATAAATTTTTCTTATAAAAGCGATTTTCCTTAAGAAAGCATTTTTCCTTATAAAAGCGATTTTCCTTAATGATAAGGTGTTTGTGATTTTCAAAACAAGAAGGAATGGAAAAGTCATAAGGAAAACCTTATTGACTCAACAGGATTAACCACTAGCTCTAAACACCTAGGATCCTCAGACCGAAAAAAAATGAACCCTCAGCCCCAAAAACCATGAACCCCAACCCTTAAAAATATCTCAACCCCCAACAATAAAAAAACACCGATCCCCAATAATACTAGAACCATTCTCCAAAAAAAGGAAAACCCGTAGACTCTAAAATCCATTAATGGTTACCCAAAAAACCCTAAACCCTCAACACTTATCCCCCCAAACCCTAACCCCTCCAGCTTAGAAAAATTAGAAGCCTCATCACAAAAAATCCCGGAATCCTCATCACAAAAAATTCATGAAACATAAGATGAAAAAACATCGAACACTCACCCCAAAGAACCGTCAACACTCATCCTAAAAAAACCATATACCCTCATCCCTAAAAACTTGTTATTCCTCATCCAAAAACCATGAAACCTTATCCCACCATAAAACCTAAACCGATATACGAACAAAAAATCTAAACCCCCATCCAATAAAATTTAAACCCTCATCCCCATAAAAAAGCTAGACCACAAACGTCTAAAAATTCATCAACCTGAAGAAAAAAAATATAATATACCCTCTGCTAAAAAAACCTAGATCCCTCAAACATAAAAAACATATAAAACTTCACCCAAAAAAACCCTCAACCTTATACGCAACAAAATCAACCATAATCCCCACAAAGCTCTAAAAATACAGCAACACAAATTAATAACACCACATAAAAAAACCATAATCCCTTATCCCCAATTAATCACTAATTATTAATCTATAAAAAACAATAAAACCTCATATCCATTAAACCCTAAACCATATGACTAAAAAAAACCTTATCTATCATCTTCATAAAAACCAAAACTGAAAGCTCTAGAAAAAACTAAACACCATTCCATACAAAACCATAAACCCACATCACTGGAAAATACTATATATTAATCCCCAAAATCTATCATCCAATATTCCCATTGTTCACAAAACACATATCCCAATAATCTCGAAACACATAGCCCCACTATGACTATAAACCCTCATCCCTAGTAAACCCCACACCCACATTACCATAAAAACCCTCAAATATAATTCCATAAAACACCAAAAACCACATAACAAAAAACCACGATCTTGTAGAACAAAAAATATCCTCAACCTTATGCCCCAAAAAACCTAAAACCCTCAACCGAAAAAAAACCCTTGTCAATATTCCCCAAAAACCATAAACCCTCAGCACCAAAAATTCTAAACCATTATCCACATTAATCATAGATCAATAATTTAAATAAAACAGTAACCTTAAACACTGAAAAACCCTAAACCATCATCCCCTAGAAACCATATACCCTCATCCACAAAATACCCTTATCGCATACCCAGAAAAAACTCGCAGCACACTATTGTAAAAAACACCAATTACTCGATCGAAAAAACCCTGAATTATATGGAAATATAAAAGTGAACGATCATCTCAAAAAATTCCTTCAACATTGTGCCCCAAATAAAACAACCCTCAACCCTACTAAACCCCCAAAAATCTTTCTAGTGATATCCCAAACCCTAATAACTAATAAGCTCCCAAAAAACATTCCTAGAAAATCCTCAACATTTAGATATAAAAAAAATATAGACCATCCTCCCCAAATAACCTAAACAAATATCCTAAAAAAATAATAAAAAGGAATCCCATAGAAAACCTCAAACAACAACACTGAAAATACATAAAACCTAATCCCCAAAATATTCTAAATCCACATACCTAGAAAACAGCAACCCATATAAAAAATAATCCCTTAATCCCTTAGACATGTTATTGACTAAACCTCTAGTCCCAAAAATCCTAAACACAGAACCCCCCAAAACTCTAAACCCCACCTACTAAAAACCTAAATCCATATTACCAATAAAACTCCAAACATTTAACCCCATGTAACCCTAACCCATAAAACCAAAAAAACCATGAACCCTAAGACCAAAAATCATAAAATCCCTTCGACCAAAAAACTATATACCGTAACCATAAAAAACCCTCATCCATCATCAACAAAAACCCTAAACCATCCACCCCTAGACACTATAAACCCTCATTACCAAAAAAACCCCAGGCTAATAAATTACTAAACCCTTAACCCTAAAACCCTAGACTCGAAAAATCATTCAACCCAAATCCATAATTATACATAAACCCTCATGACCAAAAAATCCTCAACCATCTGTAATAAAAAAAATACTAAACAATTTCCACACAAAAATCATTATACCATAAACCCCAAAAACCTACAACACTCATCCATAAAAAAACCCCAACTGTCTACCCCCAGAAAACATATCCACTATTCCCAAAAAATAATCATTAATCATCCAAAAAAAACCAAAATCCAACATTCCTAAAAAACATAAAATCCTAATCCACAAAAAAACTAAACACTTAGTCCCAAAAATCCTAACACCCTCAGCTCAAAAAATCCCATGACATCAACAACAACAATAATCAACAACATCCCCCAAAAAAACCAACAAACTTGGACACCAAAAAACATCATCCAAATAAAAAATGAAATAACATTCCCAAAAAACCCTCACCTCCAAGAAAAATTCAACCCTCATCAACAAAAAAATCTCACCCATCATCAATTAAAAACCTCAACTCTAAACCCCAAATAACAATCAACCCTCATCACCAATAAACCCATAAAACTCCCCACAAAAAATCACTCAACCCATGTTCCTATAAATCCCTAAAACCATGGTCCCAAAAATACCGCAACCCTCAACAACATAAAAACCACAACCCTCAACAATAAAATACACTCGTCGATCAAAACCAAAACTCGTTGAATGATCAACACCAAATAAATGTTGAACCATCATCTCCAACAATATATCAAATCCCACTGAGCCAGAATAATGGTAAGCATATTTCGCAAAAAAACCAAAACCCTTATCATAAAAAAATAATAACACCTTATCCCTAAAAATACATATACTCTTATCCGAAATAAATCCTTAATGTTTACCCACAATAAATATAAAATGACTTCTAAAGAAAATGTCAATCCTCAATCCAAAAAGATTTTAAACCCTCAACACTAAAAAACCCTCAACCATCATCCCTAAAAATATCTGACACCCTAGATGAAAATAAATATCAACACCATTCCACAAAACCCTAAACCCTCAAACCAAAACCCTAAACCTATAGCCGAATAAATCCCTCAACCAAAAGACCTAAATAAATATAAAACATTTTCCCAAAAAATGTTGAACCATAAAACAAAAAATACCATCAACCATAACCCCTAAATGAACCAAAATTTATATCCCAATAAAGCATAAACCCTCATCCATTATAAAATCAACTTACCTCCAGAAAAACCCTCACCCATAACTAAAACACCAAATACTCTTCCAAAAATACCCCAAAACAATCTACCCCATAAAACCATAAACAATCTATCACATAAAATAAACAACCATCATCACCAAAAAACCAAAAAACATCAGCAAAAAACCCCAAAAATATCATCCCAAAAAAAACACTAAACCCAAAACACCATGAAATCATAACCAACTAGCCAATAAAATACACAACCCTCAACCCCAAAAACCCCTCCACTATGATCTCCAAAAAGACCTCAAAGCTTAGCCACAATGAAACCCACATACCTCAGACCTAATTAACCCTAAAATATTATCTTTAGAAAACAATAATCTAGTATCACAAAGAAACATACAACTATATGCTATAAATAATATCAACACTAATCCCAAAAATACCATCAACCATCAACACCAAAAAACCCTCAAACCCCAAACCAAGAAAACCCTCAAACCCTAACCATATAAAATGATCAACCCTTAGACATCAAATCACGCAAACATTATCATGAAAAAAAACCCATAGTCGCAAATACAATAAACCCTTATCAAAAATAAACAATCAACAATCATCACATAAAACCCAATGAATCCTATACCCCCAAAACATCCCCAAACCAATTTTCCAATAAACACTAATTCATAAGCCCCAGAATACCCAGAAAACCATTTACCCAAAAAAAAACACTAAACCCTATGACCTAAATAACATTAAACTATCATCAGAAAAAAACACTAAACATATATCCCTAAAAATACATCAACCCTTAATAAACCATAAACTCTCACCCCAAATTTAATCTAAACATTCATCTCCAAAAAACCCACAACCTTCATACCCAAAAATACATAAACCCTCATCCCAAAAAAACCCTAAATCATATTCCCCAAAAAACAATAATCCCTCAAAAATATATTCCACAAATATCAATCCCAGAAAACCTAAACACCTCATACATAATAACTATAATAGCTCTGATAAAATCAACCATAGACCCTCAGTATGAAAAAACCAATACCCTCATCCGAAAAAACATTATCTACTATGCCACAAAAAATGATCAACTTTCAGCACAAAAAAATCAACAACACTCATCCCAAAATATACATAAACCCTCTTCCACTAAAAACCCTATACCCTCAGTCACAAAAAACAAAAGAAACTAAAAAACTAATTCAGAAATAATATCTAATCCCTCATATCCATAAAACGCATACCCTCTACCCCAAAATAACATTATACCTTTTCCCTAAACAATACCTAACCATTAGTCATAATAAATCATTAACCATTTTTCAAAAAATATTGAAATCCCACCTAAAAAAACAAAAGGCTCAATCATATAATCCCAAAACCCCCACCCCAAATATTCCTAAATATTTAGCCACAAGTTTTGTTAAACATTATACCCCAACATAACCTTACCCTAATACTCAAAAAGACTATATACCCTCAGCCAAAAAATAATAATAACCCTAGATCTAGAAAACCATGAAGAATCATACCCAAGAAAACCTAAATCATATGCCCCGAACAACCATGATAGTCAGTCGCTAAAATCCATGGACACTCAACCCCAAAAAAACCTGAACCACCAGTCAAAAAAACATATTTCCTTACCCAAAAATTACTAATCCCTCATCCCCATAATAAACCAAACTATCAGACTGGAAAAACAATGAACCATCATCCCAAAAAAATCAATAAATCCTCAACCCAAAAACAATGAACCCTTAGCTCAAAATAACATTGAACCGTAAGTCCCAACAAATCATAAACCCTCATCAATAAAAAAAACTAAACTGAAACCCCAAAAAAACCCACATCCCAAAAAACCCTCTTTAGCCATCATACAAATATGTCCATGAACCCCCATCATATCAAATTTGTGAACCCTCATCCCTAAGAACCCTTCAATCCATATCCTTGAAAAACACTAAACCCTCATCCATAAAAAATATGATACCTCATACCTAAATATATTGAAACGTCAACCAAAACAATAATCAACCCCCAACCATGAAAAATCATGAACACTCAGCCCAAAATAACCATAGCCCCTCAGTCTAAAAACACCTGAACCATCATCCTGAAATAATAATGATTCATCATCCCCAAAAAGACCTTATAACTTTAAACAAAAAAACATTGAACCCTAATCCTTAAAAACCTTGAACAATCACCCCTATTACACCATGAACCCTCTTCCTTATATAATGAAAAACAACCAGGCTCAATAATTTATAAAACATCATCCCATAAAAAACATAGAACCACGTCTTCAATAAAACCTAATCCCTCATCCTAAAATTATTCAACATTTAGACATAATAATTCAAGAAACCATTCCACCAAAATAAAAATCAACCCCCATCATCGAAAAACCAATAACCCTAAATACTCAACCAAAAACAACCATGAACCCTACACCCTAACAATACATAAAACCACATCCCCAAAAAACCCATAATCCTCATAAAAAATACCATAAACCCTCTATCCCTAAATAACCTAAACCATAAACAACAAATAACCCTCTACCCTTATTAGTGAAAACCCATCAATCCCATGAGCCACTCAACACTCAACCCCCAAAAAATAAACACTTAACCCAAAGAAACCATGAACCCTTATAAAAAAGAACCAAAAATACTTATCCCCAAACACCTCTGAATAAATAGCTCCAAAATACCTCTTCCAAATAATAATATACCATATTACACAAAAAATACTAAACCCACAACCCCATACAAAAATTAAAACTTTAGTCCTAATGAAACCTAACACTCACCACCATGGAATTGAAATCCCGTGGGCCCCAAAAACCCTATATTATCAACCCTGAAAAACCATAGACCCACAACTTTATAAAAGAGTAATCACTTAGCCACACTGATGGATAATAAATCAACCCTAAAAAATACTATCCCATCACCCCAATGAAATAATAATCACTCATCTCAAAAAACAATCACACTTTATCCTAAAATATACATATAATATCATTCCAAAAAAACAATAAACAGACATCCCAATTATTCTATCATCTATTATCCCCAAAATACATTCCACCCTCATACCCCAATAACCCTGATGACCCTGCCCTGAAATCGCTAAACCATCATAAAAAACACTAAACCATCATTCCCTACTAAACTGAAATACACAACCTCAAAATATTTAGAACCTAATAATTCAACAAACAGAAATGTTCAAAACAATAATAATGAACTGTTAGTAAAAACCGTGAAACCGCATACCCAAAAAACACTAAACCCTTAGCCACAAAAAAAATGAACCCTTAGCCCAAAATATTAACTATCTGTCACTCCCAGAAATGGTAGAACCCTCTTCCCCAAAAAAACCATGAACCCCATCCCAAATACACCCTAAAACATAATACCTATAAAACAGTCAATACATATGCCAATAATGTCATTATCCTTTAGACCAAAATATATCAACCCTTATCACAAAAAAACATTCAACCCTAAGTGCCAAACAAACTATTTAATGAGACCTGAAAACCCAAAACCCATAGCACCAAAAATAATAAACAACCCACCCCAAAATACCATAATTCTAATTCCCCAATCATTGTAGATCTCATCCCAAAATAAACCTCAGCCCTCTTTCCAAAACAACACTAAACAATATGTATAAAAATACTGTGAACAAGAAACATAAAAAACAATGAACCATTAGTCCCCAAAAAAACCTGAACACACAACCCCCAAAAACCATCACACATTTTCTCAAAAAAAAAATCCCAGAACGCTCACCCCCAATAACCCTGATGGAGCACCATGTAAAATATAGATTCCTCACCCCCACCAAAATTGAATGTTATCCATACAAGACATTGATGTATTATCCCCAAAAAACACTGATCCATCATCCTTAAAAAATCTACTCCCCCATTCTGAAATGTTATGAACCCTTAGCACCAAAAAAATCCTACACCCTTAGCGTGGAAGACCCTGAACACATTTCACTAAAAAATCATTAACCATCATCCCTAAAATACACTAAACCCATATCCATACAATATTTTGGAATCATATAGTCCAAAAAACTAGAATCCTCATTCATAGTAAACCATGAACCCTAAGCCCCATGAATCCATGAGTCATTATCCCCAAAATATTATTCCATCTATCTCAAAATAAAATAACTGTAATACATTAAAGAACCATGAAACCTCATCCCAAAAAACCATGACCCTTCATCCCAAAAAAATCCCACATCCCCGATGAACCCAGAACTCTCAGACCCAAAAAACGGTATATCATCACCTTGAAATTTCCATGAACACCATGACCCACAAAACCTAATAATTCTACCCCAAAATAACCAAGAACATCATCCGTAGAAACCTCTAACCCTAATATCCAACAATCTGTAATCCCACACTAATAATTAAGGTAGATTTATCAATCCAAAAAAACAATAAACTCTCAACCCTAAAAAACATGATCCCCCAGTATAAAAAAACTATGAACCCATGGACCCCGAAATCCTAATCACATAGCCCTAATATACCATGAAATATTAACCCATGTAAACATTAAACCCCATTCCCAAAATAACTTGAACCTTAACCCTCAAAATAAAAACAACCCTTAACAAATTTCAACAAAAAATCCTAAATCCTATTCTCAAAATAACCCCGAACCATAGCTACCAAAACCCTGGAAAACTAAACAACAAAAAAACCAAAACTCTTAGACCTAAAAATCTAGGAATCCCAATCCTAAATAAAACCACAACCCTCAACCCAAAAAACCCCTTAACCATAAAATTTGAAAAACACTAACTCTCTTCCCTAAAAAATAATCTACCCACCAAACTAGAATACTATACACCCCCATTCCCAAAAAAACTTTAAAAACCATTGCAAGAAATCATAGAAAAATGAGACAAAAAATACCATGATCCCTCCACCATAAAATAAACTCTTCCTAAAAAGAAATAATCTCTCATTCAAGAATGTCTACAAAACCTCCACCACAAAAAACCTAAAAAATAACCCCAAAAAAACCATAACCCTCAGCACCAAAAAAATAATATCACTATGAAGAAAAAATCCGTATACCATCCGCCCAAAAATCCATAATCCAAAAAAAATATAATATATACCTTGACCTGTACTAAAAGATAAAAAATCAACCTAAAATAACCTAAATTATCATCCAAAAAACCCCACCGCCCTATATCAAACTCAATATTCATAAAAAAACCCCAGACCAAATATTCTCATTGTTGTCAGCACTAACAAAAAATCAAACCATAGAACCCAATAACATTCAAACACTACTTTAAAAACCATATAAACCGATCAATAAATTACCCTAAATTCTCATCCAAAAAAACTGAACAGTTATCCACATAACCCATTAAACCCTCATTACAAGAAAACAATTAACCCTCAGCCCCCTAAACCCCAAAACATCATCCCAAAAAATATTGGACCCTCATCCCCATGTATAATGAGAATCCTCTACCCCAAGAAAACCCTGATTGCTCATACAAAAATAACCCTAATCATCTGTCCAAAAAAACCATGAACCCATACATCCAAAAAAATGAACTCACATCCCCTTATAACCTTGAACCCATAACACAAAAAGACTATTAATCAAAATAGTAATAAAAATTGAATATTCATCCAATAAAATCTCAAAACACAATGCTCGGACAACCCCTCACCCCCACTTCCAAAAATCCCTCAACCATCATCACATCGAAAAACCCATCCTATATCCCTAAAAACACTCAAGCCATATAAAAAAAACAGAATGCCCAACCCCAAAAACCACTAATCGATCAGCCACAGTAAACACTAAAATCACTACAACAATAAACCATAAACTGTCCTCCCAAAAAAATTAACACACTTCACTAAAAAATCCTAAACCCTCAACCCAAAAAACCCTAAAACCTCATCCCCACACAACTCTAAACCCACAACACCCCCAAAAAACTATACCAAGTTTATATAAAAACCATAAAAAATAATTTAAAAATAATTTAACACTCAGCTTGTAAAAACACTGCAACCACACTCCCATAAAACCTTAAATGCTTATCCAAAATAAAAACCCAAAACACTCAACCCAAAAAATTGCTAAACCTTTATCACTAGAAATCTTTCACATAAACACAAAAATATCTAAAAATTCCATTCCAGAAACCAATAACCCTCAACAACAAAATAAAATCAACCCTCATCCATAAAAACTCTAAAACTATAGACCACAAATACGTAACCATCATTCCCAAATATCACTAAACCCGCAGCTTGAAAAAAACCCTCATCCCTCAGCAGCAAAATAATCCATCATCATTGAACACAATATATCCCTCAATCACATTCCCCTAAAAAACCTCAACCTATTTTTCTCAGAACACATCATCACTCATCTCTAGAAAAAAATCTACCAACACCATCAAAAATCGATAAACACTCATCATCTAAGAACCATCAACCATCAAAATCAAAATAACTCCAAATTCACCGACAATGAAACCCTCACACTAATTAATAAAAATAAATTTCTAAGCCCCAAAAATCAAAAAACACTCCACCAAAAAAACCCTAAAGCCTCATCCTCAAAAAATATTAAATCTTCATCTCTATAAAGGCATGAACTCTCATCCTTAAAAATACGATTCCCAATGCACCAAAATTTTTTAACTCTCGTCTAAAAAATCCCCAATACATATCCCATAATTACTCAGAATCCCCCTCTAAAAAAAACCATCAACCATAATATTTGAAATACCATCACCCAAATTCCCAAAAAATAGACAACCATTATACCCAAAAACTGGAAACCCATTTGTCCCAAAAAACTCTAAACCGACATCTCAAAAAAACCATCAAACCTATTCCCAAAAAACACTGAATCCCCCATCCAAAAAATTCCCTATATCTGTTTCCCAAAAAATAACTCAACCCATAGAAAAAAATTATGAACCATATTAAATAAAAAATATTCAACTCCCATCCCCATTAAACTATCATCTTTCACCATTGAAAAACCCTAAACCCTCCAGCAAAAAACTCAACCATTATAAAAAAAGAACATAAAAAATATACACCAAAATTATCACAGTCGCATACCTAGAAAACCATAAAATTGCATTCCCAAAAAACCATAATCTCTCATCTGCCAAAAAAGACTTCACCCCCCATTACGTTAACAACCAAAACCCTCAAATCCAAAAAACACTATACAATTCCCCCCCCAAATCTAACACCCAAATCCAAAAAAAAATAAACACTTATCCCAAAATACCCACAACAATTATTCACAATAAACTGTCAAACATGATCCACAGAATAACCATAAATTCTTAGTCCAAGGTAACCCTAACGCCTCATCCCCAAAAAAGATAAATACCTCATTCATAAATCCAATAAACTCTCTACCCCAAATAACCTAATACCCATAACCCAAAAAACCCTGAAAACACACAATCATAAAAATAATTAACCTTCATCCAAAAAATAATATACACTCATCCCTAATAAACCCTAATGCCTCAACCATGAAAAAACTGTAAACCCTCATTCCCAAAATTCGTAAAACATCATACCTAAAAAAGGTAAACCATCATCCCAAAAAATCCTTAAAATATAAACCCCAAAAATGAACTAAAAATCATAAAAATCCTTATAAATTCATAGACCAAATATAATATATACCCACATAACACAAATATGTTAAACGCTCAGACCCAAAAAACATTAATCCCTCATTGCAAATAAAATTAAATCATCGGTGCAAAAAAAATCTAAACACCCAAACCGAAAAACCCCAATATCATCAGCCTAAAAAACAGAACCTTCATCCCCAAAAAATCCTCATTCCTTAACCCCAAAAATATATAAATCCTCATCACGAATGAACCTATATCCATTATCCCAATTAGTCCTCTAGTCAACATCATCCGGAAATCCAAACACATTTCCCCTAAAAACACTATACCCATAACCAATAAAAAAACATTACCATCATACCCAAGAAAACTAAAAAGTCATACCATAAACACCATAAACCCATATCACAAAAAAACCAAAAAACATCATCCCCGTATTATACTAATCTTTCATCCACAATAGAACACTTCGCTGTGAACCTAAAAAAAACCCTCTACACCTATTAACTGAAATCGATTAACTAGGTCATCAAAAAATCCCAAAAACCACATAAAAATTCCTCAAACCTAACCCCTTAATAGTCCAAAACAATCCTAAACCATCTTCCCTAAAAAATAGTAATACCCATGCCTCATAAATTCCTCAAGCATTATCCCCAATTAACCTAAAACCATATCACTAAAAAACTGTCTTCCCAAAAGACACCCTCAAATATCATCCCTAAAAAACCCTCATCTTACATCCCCAAAATAATCCTAAACCCTCAGTCCCAAATTTTTTTTTCAACACTCAACAAAACCACCAACCTGTAGCCCTATGAAAATTCTCAACACTCTAGACTAAATGACCCTAAACACCCATCCACCCAAAACTATAAAACCTCATCCCCATAACCCCCATAACCCATTTAACCCCAAAGACCCTCGACGTTAACTAACAATAAACCCTAATTATCCAAAAACCAAGAACCATGGTTAATAAAACATATACCTTATTCCCTAAAAACACCACCCACCACCAGTCCCATGAAATCGTCCACACTAATCTAGAAAAAATAATCAACCCTCATCCCTAAAACACCCTCAACCCTCTAGGCTATTAAACCCAAAACCATAACCCCGAAAAACCATAAACTCTACACCCCAAAACCCCATAACCCCTCCACAAAAACAATCACTAAACCCTCTTACCCAAAAAACCCTAAAAACATTTCCCCTTAATATTCAATTATCAACCCAAAAAATCCGTAAACACAAATCCATATTAATCCCTAGACCCTCAACCCCATAAAAATCTAATCCTTATTCCCTAAGAAACTCTATTCCATCTCCCCCAAGAAAATATAAACTCATATCCCCCAAAAAAACCAAACACTCTGCCCCAGAATATCATCAATAGTAAGCCAAAAAAACCCTCAACCGTTAGCCCTAAAAGTCCATCGAAACTCAACCCTAAAAATACCACAACACTTTTCCTGAAAAACCTACAGTCGACAAAAACCACCAACCCACATCCCTAATTAACCGTACCCTTCACCCTCTTCCCCAAATGATCATAATACATAAACAACAAAAAACTATAAACCCACATCCACAAAAAACCCTCAACACAAAATAACCCATCCCAAGGCACAAAAAAACCAAAAACTCATACCCAAAAACATTAAACCCTTATCCCTAAATAACCCTCAACCCTTAGATAAAAAAACCCTAATGCCTCGTACTCTAATAATCCATAACCATGAACCCCCAAATTTACTCAACATTAATCCCAAAAAACCCCCCAACTCATAGCTCAAAATACAAACAACCCTTGTCCCTAGAAATCCCTCAACCATTATTAAAAAATCACAAAACCCTCATCCCCAAAAAATCTGTAAACTCTAAACCCATAAGAAACACTACCCTCAACCCTAATATAACTCTAACCCTCATTTTAAAAAAAACCCACAACCCTCATCCCTAAAAAAACATCATCCCATAGTACTGAAAAACCCTCACCCCTCACCCCCAAATCATCCTCAACCCTCATCCCAAATATACACTAAACCCTCAGCCACAAAAAAAATTAAACACTCGACCCAAAAAAACATTTAAGCATTATTCTGATAACTTCCAAAATGAACATATTATGTAACCATAAACCCTCAGCCATAAAAAAGTTAATAAATCCACACCATCAAAAAAACGGAAACCTTAGCCCCAATAATCCTTAAACCCTCATCCCCATGAAACCTTCAACCATATGTCCCCAAAATCCTTCAAACCTCATCCCCAATAAACCCTAAACTCTTTTCCCTAAAAAACTGTCAACTCATATGCCCAATAAACCCTACAAAAGAAAATCTCAAAGAACCCCTAAATCCAAAGAAAAAAAACTCTTTACCCACATCAACAGAAATCCATAAACCATCTTTTATAAAAAAAATCAACACTTAGCCCCAATGAAACGTAACTTACATCCCTTGAAAACCTATAATCCTAAATAAACAAAAACCCTAAATCCTCATAAAAAACACATCCCTCAACACTAAAAATACCATATCCCTTATCGCCAACACCCCTAATCCCTCTTTTGAATAAAAAAACTAAACCCTTAAACACTTTAAACCATAAACGATCAGCCAAATCATACACATAACACATCCTCCCAAAAAATTCTAATCTTTCATCACCATTAAACCACAAACATTCAAAAAAAAACACTATTCCAAAAAAATAAAAAACCCTGAACATTTAACCCCAATCCTCTATAATTTAACATTAAAAAATCCTTCTCCCCTCAACCACAAAAAAAATATTCCATCAACCCAAATAAACCTAAAACCCTCGGATCTAGAAAAATATAAAACCATCATCCATAAAATCCCTATACAATCATTCCCCAAGACCCCAATACCCTCATCCCACTAAATTCAAAACACACATCCGCTAAATATCCATAGCATATTTCCCAAAAAAATTCCCGAACACTTGTCCCCAGAAAAATACAAAATATATTCTTAAAAAACACCATTCCCTATCCTCAGAAAACCCCAAATCCCTCATCCCCAACACAATAAAACATCCTAAAAAAATAAATTCTCTATTATAAATGCTAAAAATCATCTCTAAAATAACCTAAACCATCAATCCCAACAAACCATAAACAATAATACATATAAAAACATAAAACCTCATCCCCAAAAATCTGTAAAACCTCATCACAAAAAATACCACATAACCCTTATTGCCAAATACCCAAAAAACTACTGCCTCTAAAGTACTCTAAACCCTCAAACATAAAAATACACAAATAATCATCCCTAAAAAAACTCAAACCCACATCCCAAAAATCCCCAATCCCATAACTCCCAAAACCCCATTACATCATCCCCCAAAAAAACCCCGAACCCAAAGACCTAAAAAACACCTAATCTCATTCCCCCAAAACATCAAACCCTCATCCAAAATAAACCCTAAACCTCTAACCAAGAAAACCTTAAATGCATAACCTTAAAACAAAAAAACCCTCTACCATAGAAATTCCTAAACCCTCTTACTAAAAAATCATAAAACCTTATTCCCAAAAAACATTATACCCTCAACACTAAAAAAACTAAAATTCATAACCGCAAGTAAATCTATTCCCTTATGTGAAAAAAATAAATAATCCATCATGTCCCAAAAATAATCACAAACAAATTTCCCAAAAAATACTCTATCATCCTCAAAAATAGATAAACCCTCATGATAAAAATCCCCAAGCCATTGTCTCCCAAAAAACATATATCCTTAACCACAAAACCCTATTCCCTAATGCCTAAAAAACCAAAAAATGAATCCTACGAAAAACCTCAATGTTGATCCCCAAAAACCACAACCATAACCCACTTACCTAACGAAACAATATCCCAAATTACAATAGAAAACCTAAATCATCAAGAACACAAAAACCTAAAACCTCATCAAAGAAACCCATAAACCATTGTCCCGAAAAATCATTTATACCTCAATATAGAAAAGAAATACACACACATCCTCAAAAATACTATATCCATCATTCCCAAGATAACCTAAACCATTAGCCCTAGAAAACTCCAATCCCCCATCTCTTCAAAACCCTAAAAATATATCCCCAAAAAAATCTAACACTCTTCATTAGAAAACACTATAAACTAAACCCCAAAAAACAATAAATACTCATCCCTAAAAAACTATTAAAACCACTTCCCCGAAACTTGAATAACCTAAACCCCCAAACCACTAATCCCTTATTTTAAACAACCTTAAAATCACATCAATAAAAAACCATAATCACATATTCCCAAAAATACCGAAACACACATCCCTAAAAAACATTAAAAATGTAATGCTTATGCTATCTATATATTTTACCGGAAAACACTATAATCCTTTATCTACAAAAACAATAAACCCTCAACCCTAGAACACCCTAAATGCACATCCAAAAAAACCCTTAACCATCTTCCCCAAGAAACCCTAAACACCTAGTACAAAAAAACCCCTAAACACTCATCCCTAAAAAACCCTCAACCCTTGAATACACTTACCCATAATAAAGCCTAAACCATCCTTCCCAAAGAACAAAAAAAACTCATCCCCGAAATAACCATTTAACACACTACCACAAAACCCTGATTCCTCATCCCCAAAACACCCTAAACTGTTATTTCAAAAAAAACATTAAATGCTAATCTCAAAATATAACCTAAAAATAATCACAAAAAACCATAAACCGTAATCCCCAAAAACCCTATGGAAACCCTAATCCCCGTCAATAAAAACTGAAATCCTCAGCCTTATAAACCTAAAAACCATCGTCACTTAAATAAACCATTAGCCATCAAAAACCATAACACAAAACATGATGAAACCATATACCTTGGTCACCAAAATACCTAAACCCTTAATCACATAAAATGGTAAGAGGTAATTAATAGAGAACAACAAACACTAATCCCTGAAAAAAAAACCCTCTGTCCCAATAATTTTGAATCAACAACGGAAAAAAATCCTAAACACTCAACCCAAAAAAAACCATTAACCCTTTTCACAAAAAAAATTTAAACACCACCCCAAAAAATACTAAATCACCTACCCTTAAAACCCTACACCCACATCCATGAAAAAACCTAGACCTTGTTACATAAGAAACTATAATTCATTATCCTGCAAATTTCATAAACCCTGATCCCCAAAAATCCCAAAACCCTTAGCCCAAATATCACTCCACACTTATCCCTAACAAACAATCATCCCTCATAAAAAAATAACCCTTATCCCGCTTCCCTATAATACCGTCAACCTTGAGTCCCAAAAATCCATCAATCCATATTCAAATGAAACTCATCATCCTCATCCACAACAAAAATATAAACACCCATCCCCAAAATGGAAAAACCATCAACACCAAAAAATATTAAACCCTCATAACACAAAATTCAAAACCCTCAGCCCAAAAAACTGCTTAACCATATCATCAGAAAATCCATGAACCCTCAACCTAACAAAAAACTTCAATCACCAGCCCCAAAATACACTAAACACTCATACAAAAAAATCCCTCAAACCATATCCAGAGAAATTATAAAGTGCCAACACAATAGCCCCCTCAACCTTCATCCCTAACAAGCCCTTAACCCTTAGCATAAAAAATCATCAAAACATAGTCCCCAAAAAACCTATACTCTTAGCCCCAAAAAAATACTAAACCCTTAGCCCAAAAAATTCTTAACTGTCATCCAAAAAAACACTCAATGATAAGCCCCAAAAAACCCCATCCCATAGCCGCCAAAAAACCCCAACCCAACTCCAAATAACCTACTCTTATTCCCAATAAAATTAAACTCTATTCTCAAAAAATCTTCTAAACTCGAAGCCAAAAATCCATAAAACCTAAACCACAAAAAATCAAAATCACCCTTCACAAGAAAAACCAAACACCCTTATCCCCAAAATCCGAAAACTCTGATCCTAAAATAACCTTCATCCCTCAGTCCCATAAAATCATAAAACCTCCCAAATAATATTACCTCAACCCTTACCCACGAAAACAATTAACCCTCTACCGAAACGAACCCTCAACCACGATTCCTATAAATCCACAAAACCTCATCCCCAATAATCCTTCACCCCTCATCACTAAAAAACAACAAACACTAATACCAAAGAAACCCACCAATCCCTAATACCCAAGGATACCCCAGATCTCATTTGAAATGACACCCCAAAACTCAGTCCCAAAACCCCCCAACCATCCTCCCATAATACATCAAAGTATAATATTTAAAAACCCCATACCATCATCCCAAATATCCCCAACCCACAACACCCAAAAAACCTCAACACATAGTACCGAAAAATCCCTAAAATATCAACCCCAAGAACTATAATCACTAATACAGAAAGAAAAAAATAAACCAGTCCATAAAACCCTTAATCCTAATCCCCAAAAAACCCTAAACCTTCTAACTTAAAAACCACTAAACACTTACCCTCAAAACCCATAAACACTCAGTCCCTAAAAAACTCACCACCCAGCCCCCCATAAACCCCCAAACCTTAGCACCCAAAACCCACAACCCTCAGAACCGAAAAACAATCATCACATATCCCCCAAAAAATCTCAATCCTCTGCCCCAGAAATCAATAAACCATATTCGAGAACCACTCAACCCTCATCCCCATAATAACCCTACACCCTCTACCTCGATAACTATTCAAAACTCTATCCTGAAAAAACACTATCCATTCGATCCATAAATAACAATGACCAGGACCCCATAATAGACTGAACCATCTTCCAATTTTATTTTAAAACATCATCCCCAATAAACCATTAACGTCCACAAAAAACCATAACCCTCATGCTAAAAAATCCATAAACCATCACCCCCCTGAATCCCTAAACCTTCATCCCTATAAACATTGAATCCTTATCTCAAAAAACCCAAAACCCTTATCACTAATTAATGGTGATTCCTCATCAACATAAAACCTTAACACAAAGACACAAAAAATCCTCAACCTTCACCCTAAAAAATTTTCAAACCACATCCCATAATACGCAAAACCCACATGAAAAAAACCTAAATCATCATCCCAAAAAACTCGTAAACCATCATACAAAAATTCTCCATACAAACTCATCCCAATTAATCTATAATCCATTAGTCCCAAAACACTGTGATCCGTTTTACAAAAATATACCCAAAACACTAATCCCCATAAATAGATAAAACCTAATACCCCAAAATCCCTCAACCCTAATGAAAAAAAATCTATCAACACTCGTTACCAATAAAACCATAACCACTTGTCAAAAAAAACCACAAAACCCACATACAAAAAACCTTATCCCTAATTCATAAAATAACTTTAATCCCTTAGTCCCTAATAATATAGAACCCTTATTATCAAAAAAAACTAATCCTTCTACACTAGTAAATGATAAATTTTCAGTCTAAAAAACACTAAAACATCACCCCGAAAAACCCTAAACACATAGATCAATATAACCCTATCCCCAAAACCCTCAAAAAAACTCATCCCTCCACCAAAAAACTCAAAAACCCATATCCCACCAAAACCATAACCCCTCATATAAAAAAGAAACCTAAAACCGTCATCACTAAGGAACTCAAAACCAACATCCTATAAAAACACCAAACCAAAATCACAAACAAATATCGAACCCCCAACCAAAAAAAACATAACATATCCCCAAGAAATCCCATACCATGGTTTCTAGATAAACTTGATAACATCATCCTCAAACCCTTCTCCCTATATATCCCCAAAAACACATCCCAAAAAATCCCAAAAAGCAAAATGCCTAAAAAATCTGAAACCTTCATCCTAAAAACACCCAATCCCCTGTCATCAAAAAAGTCGAAACCATAAACACCAAAAAACGATAAAAAATTATCCACAAAAACCATAAACTGTAAGAAAAAAAATATTATTCCATCCAAAATAGGAAATTATAATCCATTATCCCCAAAAAAAAAATCACATATCATGTACCCAAAAAATTCCAAATACCTCAACCTTATAAAACCACAAACCATGTCCTATAAAAAACTACAAAACACTCACCCACTAAAAACCCAATCACACATCCCCATATAAAACCCAATTCATCAACTCTAAAAAAGACCAAAACCATATCCCAAATAAGCTATATACCCAAAACTCATGAAATTCAAATACCCTCAGCACAAAAAAAACCCTAATTCCAAAATGAACATTATCCCGGATACCAAAAAATCATAATCCCATAGTATGAATAAAAACCCAAGACCCTCATCTCAAAAAAGACCTAAACATTCATCCTCAAAAATCCTTAAACACATAGACTAATAAAACACTAAACACTCAATCCAAAAAAACTATAAACCATCATTCCCAAAAAATACCCTAAAGCATCATACCCAATAGAACCTAGAGCATTATCCTCAATAAACAACAAACATCAACCCTAAAAAAATCATACACCCAATCCCTCATCCAAAAAATATCCTCAACTACCATCCCAGAGAATACCAAACTCACTGGTGAAAAAATACAATAATATATCATTCCCAAAATACCCAATACCCTCATCACACCCCCCAACCCATCACAATTAAAAATTTATGTACCACATATACTGAAAACCCATATCCATCATCCAAAAAAACCCATTAACCCTCACCAATGAAAAAACCATAACATTGATAAAAAACACTAAACACACTTCATAAAAAACCATAATCAATTAATGTTGAAAAAAATTAACCATGATCCCCAAAAAACAATACTCTAACATCCATGAAAATACCTAAACCATAAAATAATACCAAAACCATAATACCCAAAAGAAAACTAAATCCCCATCCCTAGAAACCCAAAATTATAATCCCAAAAAACCCAAGAATCAGAACCCAAAAAAAAAACAAAAAATCACTTCCCTAAAAAACCATAAATGCTTATTCCATTTTAACACTAAAACCTCAACCCCAATATATTGAAATAATTTATCCCTAAAACAATCAAAATACCAATTCCCAAAACATCCTAATCCCTTAGACCCAAAAAATATTTCACCATCCTCCCAAAAAATCCGATAAACCCTAAGCTCCCATGATAAAAAAACCAATAGCGCCAAAACCTAAACCATTTTCCACCAAAACACTAAACCATTATACACCCAAAAACACTAAATAATCATCCACAAAGGACCCTAATCCTTCATAAAAAACCATTATCAGTAATCCCCCAAAATAAAGAAACTCACAACCATAAAAAAACTTAAGCCCTAATCCCCATACCAGTATGAACCCTCAACCACTAAAACCCCAAATCCTTAGCCACATGAAACCCTCAACCCCCATCCCTAATAAACCCAAAAATCTATGACATAATGAAACCTAAACCTCATCATGAAAAAATATTAAACCTTCATCCCAAAATAACTTCAAATCATAATCCCCAAATAAAACAATATACCCATTGTAAAAAGAAACTATAATCCATCATCTTCAATATACCAGACTCTCATTGTAAAAAAACAATAAACCCTTACCACAAAAACACGAAAAACCTCTTCCCCAAAAAAACTCTACATGCAACCCCTGAAATCCAAAATCATTATCTCTAGAAAACCTTAAAACCACATAAATATAATAACCTAAATATTTATCCCCATAAAAACCCAATATGTCATCCATAAAAAAATCTTAACTCTAAACCCCAAAAAAACCTAAACCATCTACCCCTAATAAACCTAATCCCTTAGACCCAAAAAACCATAACCCATCAATCACAATAAAACGCATATCCCACTATTCAAGAAACACCTAAACCCTCTAACCTAAAAAACCATCCACCCTCACCCTAAATAACCCTAAACCCGCATCAATTAAAATCTCAAATGTCAGCCCCCAAAAATCCCTAATCCCTTAACCCTAAGATACCATTGAACATCTACCCAAAAAAACCCAAAACACATTATCCCAAAAAACCTTATCCCTCATATCAAAAAACCCTCCACACTCATCCCAAAAAACCATAAACCCACATTCCCAAAAAAACATCAACCGTTGAACAAAAAAATCTCTCAATCACCCTACCCAAAAATCAATCTACTTCGGGACCAAAAAACATTCAAAACCTAGAAGTAAAACACCTCAACCCTTATAAAAACACTAATCATAAATAAGTCACAAAAAATCCTCAAATCCCATTCCCAAAAACCTCTCAACCCTCCTCACATAAAAACCTCAAACCTATACCCTAAAAACCAACCAACCCTTTACCACAAAAAATAAGAACACTCATCACCAAACAAACATCTACATAAAACCTTGAACCAAAATATCCTCAACTATTTTACCTAAAAAACACAAAATATATTGCTGAAAATCCCAAATGCTCATCCCCAATGAATCTAATAACTATGCACAAAAAACACTCAAACTTTATCCACAATTAAACCTCACCCCCAACAGAAAAAACCCACAATCCAAAGTTCCAAAAAATAGTAAACCCTCTTTAACAAAAAAAACCCTAACCCCCTACCCTACAAAATTGTTGACACTCATGCTCAAAACACAAAATACACTATATCTTAAAAAACCATCAACAATCAACCATAATAAACACATAAACCTTCCACCATAGAAACCTAACAACATAACACATAAAAACACTAAACCCCTAACCCCAAAATTCCATCAACCATTGTTATTAGAAGACCCTAAACCCTCATCTCATTAAATCCCTCAACCCTATTCCCAAAAAAACCCTCAACTCTCAGCTAAAATTCCTCACAACTCACTCCAAAAAAACCCTAAAACAACACCTTAAAAAATCATATCCCCTCATACCCAAAACACATAAAACCATTACGATAAGAAACTCTAAACACTCACCCACCCAGAACCCAAAACACTCTACATGATGAATCCCTATACACTTAGTCCTACAAAAAACTAAACCCTTCGCCCCAAAAAACATAAACCTTCAACACCAAAAAAATATAATACCTCATCCAGAATAATCCATAAATATTTATCCACTCAAAAAATATACATACAAACCCCAAAACCCTTATCCTTTATCCTATGGAACCATAATTACCTATCCCCAAATATCTAAAAACCCTCAAAAACGGATAACAAATTGATAAAAAATTACCCAAACAGAACACATAAAACAACATTAAAAAAATTATAAACCCTTACACATTGAAAAACATAATTCCTCATCCACAAAAAATATAGATCCATGGAACTAAAATAACCTCATCCATCTTCCAAAAAAACATTATCCATAATTCATAAAAATCCAAAAATAATTATCCCATGAAAAACTAAACCCCATAACTAAAAATACTAACAAAACTCATCCCAAAAAACCACCAACCCTCTGCCCCAAAAAAGCAATAACCTATTCCCAAAAAATGATAAACTCTCAGCCTAAAAAAATACAAAATTTTTTGCCTAAAAACCCTTGATGATAAATCCAAAAAAACCCTCAACTCTAATCCCCAAAAAAATAGAAAACCCCATCCCAAAAAACCCTTAAACCTCAGCCCAAAAAAAACCATAATAACATATCCGAAAATATAATAAACCCTCTGTAGCAAAAAATAATTATCCACATTATAAATCCATAAACCAAATTCCCAAAATAAACTCACCCTTATACATCAAAAAACCTCAACCATAATCTCTAATTAATAATGAATCTAATCCACATATAACTTTCAACCCTCCTACCAATAAATAAATATACCCAAAACTGTAATAAAACATATACCCTTCACCTAATAAAACTCTCAACCCATAGTCACAATCACCCTAAAAATTTATCCCATAAAACACATAAAACCTCATCCCAAATTAAGTCTAAACCATCATCCCCAAGATACATTAAACCCTAAATCCCATGAAACTGTAAACCCCCACACCCCAGAATCATCATCCCCTAATATCCATGAACACCAAAACCCTTAACCTCATAAAACACCTTAACAATTTTCCTAAGAGAACATAAACACACATCCTTAAAAAATCCAAACCATTATCCTCATTAAAAACAAAACTCTAAGAACCAATAAATTGTCAAATAACACCCATATGAAACAAAATACCCTAATATCCTCGAAAAAAAAACCAAAATCCCTAAAATATAGAAAATTATCATCCCCAAAAAATACTTAAAACATTATCCCCAAAATAACCAAAAATTCATCATTCATTATTCTTAATAATACATAAACTTATTGTAAGAAAAACCAAAACCCTTATCCCAAAAGTATCATTAACTCATTGGAATAAAAATAAATAAATTCTAAACAACAAAAATCCCTAAACCCTTATCATGAAAAAACCCTAAACCATCAACCCCCAAAAACCCTAAACCACCATCCTAAAAAAACCCTAAACCCTTATTAAAAAAATATAAACGTTGATAGCCAAAAAACCATGATTCTTAAACCTTAAAAAATATTAAATCCCCATCCCAAAAATAGCCACAAAAATCCACCCCTAAATACACTAAACCCTCATCCACCTAAATTCTTAGTCCTTCATCCCCATTATACCCTAAAACCTCATCCCTACAAATATTAACCCTCATCCTTAAAAAACCGTAACATTAATTTCTACAAACTCTTAATACATATCCAAATAATAACCTAAACCATCATCCTAACAAACATGAAAACCTCATCCTAGTAACTACTCAACCCTATGCCCCAAAAAACCCACAACCATCATCCCCTAAAAATCATCATCCCTTTTCCCATAAAACCCTTAACCATCAAAATTCAATCCAAAAAACCCTAAAATCTTAGCTCCAAAAACATTAAATCATGAAACCATTAAAAACCTAAACATTCATAAAAAAAACTGAAACATTTTCCCAAAAATACCCTCAACCCAAACCCCCAAAAAACCATCATCCATAGTGCCAAACAACCCTAATACCTCATCCCGAAAAAAATCACCTCATGACATCATAAAAAACCTCAACCATATTCCCTATAAAATTAGCAACACTCAGACCCAAAAAAACCTTCAACCCTTATTCAAAAATTACAAGAATAAATTGCTCTAAAAACCCATAACCCTTAGTTCCAAAAAACCCCTCAACCCTCATCCAGAAACACTAAATCCTTATCTGGAGAAAAGCTTTAACACTCTACCCCCAAAACCTTCAACAATTTTTAAGGAAACATTAACTATCTAACCTGAAATATAATCACCCCCATCTATTAAAAAATTCATAATCCCAATGCCCTAAAAAACCGTAACCTATTAGCCCCAAAAAAAAAATCCTCATCTACAAAAAACTCTAAATATTCAGTCCCGATATTCCCTAAACCCATGGTCTCAAAAAAATCCTCAACCTGTAGTAAAAATATATCATAAAAATCCCATAAACATTAAGCACCAAAAAACATAAACCATATTCCACAAAAAAAAACTAAAAATATTAGCCGTAAGAAACCCTAGTGATGTATAATCAAAACAAACTAAACACTCAGTATCAAATAACACAAAACTCTCATCCACAAAGAACACTAAAATGTTAACCAGAACAAATATTCAATCATGAGAAAAAAAACATTGACACTAATCCCCATAAACCTAAATCCTCAAACATAAAAAATTCAATCACTCATTTAAAAAACCTAAATTCAATATACCACTAAACCACAAACCCAAGTTCCTTTAAAACAGTCACCCCTCAACACTAAAAAACCATCAATACATATATCCATAATATCATAATTCCTCATAACTAAATAACCCTATTCCCGCATCCCAAAAAAATACCTAAAACCTTATCCAAAAAAATTATCAACCATACCCCACAAAAAACAATTTACCATCAGCTCCAAAAAAACAATCAACCCTCAACCATAAAAAATAGTAAACCCTATACACCAAAAAATCATATACCTTCATCATTGAAAAACCCAAAACCATCATATCCATTAAACATTAAAACCTCAATCCCAAAACCCATTCCACATTCATCCAAAAAAAACATAAAACTACCACCACAAAATCCCCCAACCCTCAATCCAAAAACCCCTAAACACCTAGCCAAAAAAACCAAAAACCCACTTTCCCAACAATCCCTAAACAATCATCCAAAAAAATCAATAGATGGACCCAAAATACATCAAAAAACATCCCAAAAAACCCTTCTCCCTCATCCCCTAAATAATTTTAAACCACAAATCCCAAGAAAACCAAAACTATTATCACAAAAAAACCCTTGATGCTAATCTCCAAAAACCATAAACCTGAATCCCTATATAAACCAAATCAATCAGAAAAAAAGACCATAAACCACTTCACCAAAATCGTAATACATAAACAAAAAATAATGAAAACAGTAAACCATAAGATACCCTCAACACTGAGCACCATAAAATTTTCAACATGTAACCAAAAAATCCCTAGGAAAAATATTATGAAAACCAGAAACACCAATCCCAAAAAACTGTCAAACCACATTCATAAAAATCCTCAACCTTATAATAAATTTTTTAACTCTGAGCCAAAAAATCTCTCAAAACATATCCTTATGTATTCATAAACCAATGTCCCTAATAAACCCTCAACCCCTAGCCCCAAAAAATTTTTTAACCCTCAGAACCAAAAAACCATAAACCACCATAAAAAATGAATACAATAATATCCAAAACCCATAACCATTATCCCCAAAAATCCTAAACATTCATCCCCGTGATACTATGAGTTTTCAGAACCCGGAATCCCCAAACCCTCATCTCTAATAAATACTGAACCCACAACCCAAAAAATAACCATCCAATGTGAAAAAACCGATAACCCAATCCTTAAAATTCATAAACCATTATCCCATTAAATACCCAATAAATAAGTCCCAAAAAACCCTCAACCCTTAGTCCTATAAAACCCAAAAGAATAATCTCCAGAAAATTACTAACTCTCATACCTAGAATACAACAAAACCTTGGCCCCAAAAAAACCTGAACAGTCACACCCATACAACCTAAACCCTTATCACATAAAAAACCTCAAACCTTAATCCTGAAAAATTATACAAAATAGTAAAAAAATGATAAACCATCATCCAAAAAAAACACAGATAGTTTTGGTGAAATCCTTTTTTCAAATTTGTTTACAAATTTTGTTATTTGGAATATTAAACAACACCAAATTTTTCCAGTTTTATATGAATCCAAAAATATATTATTTAATTATAGGAAACAAAATCATAGGATTTCAAAATAAGAAACCCATAGAGTATCATATGGTACACTAAATACTATTTTTGGATTTAGTTTCACACAATATAGTGTCCCATTGATAGATTTAAATACACTCAAATAAATGTCTTATTGGACTAAAATATGCTATTAGTTTTTTAATAAAATATTAATATATCTACCACCATGTATTGGAATAGATGTTTCATATAAGTATAACTAATAGGAGAAAATATGATTTATAAATATATATAAAATTAATCATTTGGTTATCAATTACATAAAAATGAATGTAATATATACTTAAAGATAATGAAATTACCTTTCTAAGTAGCCATTTTTTCTGTGTACAAACACAATTTTATACCAATAAATTAAAAAACCACCTATGATGTATTAATTTTATAATATATATATATATATATATTATATATGTAATTAAAATTTTTGATAGTCATCCAATATATTTTATAGGTATAATTTACGAATATTATAATTCTAAATATAATGTTGTATTTTTCAAGAAATAAATTTTAACTCTTTTTAATGGATAGGTTATTTTTGATATATATTTATATATTTATATATTTTTTATTTTAAAAAATGAACTTCACTTTTCAAAGTTTAATAACAAAATTTATTTTGGAATATTTCTTTATTTTTTAAGGAAGATTCGTGTTTTGATCAATAGTGAAAATACGAAATTTTAATTTCAAACAAAAATTTCTTATAATTTATTTATATTTTTAAATTAAATTATAATTTTTAGGTGTAATTATACCTATTTTACATAAATTAATCCAATTTATGACATTAATACTAATTTTAAAATTATATTGGATATAAAATGATTTTATGAATTTAATAATTTCTGCTAAAAACCATTCTCTCTTAACACATCGATGCGATTATTTTGAGTATATTTCAGCCACAACAATGATAATAATATAGAATATTATATTACATAAAAACAGTCAAGAATATTTATAATTTATATTATGTTAGATGTATTTTTTTACCAAAAATATTAGTGAAGACAATGATAATTATTTTTAGTAATTTAGTAAAAACTTATTATCAAAATGGATAACCATTAATAATAAAAGACCAAATTTCCTAGAAATATGTAAAAAATATATTGGATAGGAATATTTTCACTAATTTACCTCTTCTTTCAATTTTTTTCATTTATTGAATTCCCATGATGTAATTGAAGCCTCTCAATAGTGTTTAACTTATTAGATTTACAACATTTCCACTCCGCAATAAATCGAATCCCGATTCCTTTGCATATTCATAAATTGAATGCACTTTGTCATAGAGAAAAGTTTTGAAAATATCCTACCATATTCTCTCAAATAAACCTAGAATCCTCCCTTTTTTAATAAATCCATAAAAATAATACCTTTGGTGAAATCCAAAAGGAATTTTCCAGGGAATAGGTAACATCCTTCCTAAATATCATTAATTTTATTCTAATTCTCCTCCGAAAAATATTCACATTCCATGATTATATAATAACCTAATAATACTAATGATAATATGATTATTTTATTTGAAATATTTCACCTAAGCCTTACACACCTCCATCGTGTTTGTAACGAATTATTGTTCTTGTGTTTGGCGAACTACCGACTCATGAAATAGGGTTGCTCATTTTTCCTTTACGACCACCCATGGGACAATAACATAATGGATACTATATTTTAATATGATATATATGTTATTAATGACATATTTATTCTTACTTAATTAATATATACCACATATATTCATGCTGGACTTTTAGCGTAAATATGATATCATTAATTGTGGATGTGTTGACAACTGCCTCCTAAAATAGATTTGATTCGTTCACACATTAAATGTAATGTAGTAAGGATTTTTTAGTAAAATTATATTATATATATGAAAACATAATTACAAAATAATTAATATATATATTCATATATATAAACATATATGTCATTTACTTTTAATCATTCAATATGACAATAAAAAGGAATTAGCATTAATGCGTAAACAAGGCCTACTGTCTCCATGATTGGTGTATTCAATTCCAATTTAATATCATTTTTATGTTGTTATAAATATAAATATAATGAATATATATGATATATAAATAATATATAAAATTATATAAATAATTAAATCATGATATAAGTAAATGAATCATGAATTACAAGTAAAAACACAGATGATAAACAAAGTGGTTACTACCCATAAGGCATCATTGACATGGAATTGTTAATAAAAGTTTAATATATTGTAATAATCGAATCATATGTGGTATTATATATGGGAATACGGTTCATTTTTAGTTTTATAATAAAATTTGAATTATTATATATGAGGTTTGTACATGTTCAAAATAATTCTAGACTTATGGTAATGAATTTTTCATCTCATGTATCGTATCCACGAGATACTTTTCATGTCCACCAGTCATTAATTTGTTTTTTGTATATAATTAAATATAATGTATTATATTATTCTTATACTAAAATATTTTTGTATATAAAAAAACATTTTATGATATTTCATCCTTGAGTTTTATTTTTCAAAATTTAACAAATCTGTAATGTAAACTGTGACTCCATTTTCATTCATTGTTATTCGTGTCATGTTATGCATTTCTAATTTTATATGTGGTGTATATAATTCACCTTGAAATTTTTTATCATGAATATCTTTATATTAATTATGTCTTATACTCAATGTCATTTTATTCTATCCTGGGAATTATTATTAAATGTTACCATGTAGTATCTCTTTATTAAAACATTATCATTGTTTATCAGGATTGTTTATGTGAATTCTACCATTGATGAAATATTATTATACATATCTTAAGAACAATGATTAATTTTATTATCAATTGTATATTCATGATATCATCATGTATTGGAACCATGTATGAACACATTGGTTCTTAAGATAAATAGTTAACTATTTTTTTAAAAAAAAAATAAGACTATATCACTGTCTTGAGTAAGAAATATTAGTTGTTTCAAAACCATATTTCTCAAAATGTTTTCAAAAATAATTTATCTTTAATTTTTTAAATTATTATTCTATATTTTGTCAAGGAAAATCGTCTTTATATTTTATTTTAACAATTATTATATATATATTTAGCGAAAAAAGTTTTAAATATGTTTTAGATATTCGATTATATGATTTCATGGAAAATTGTTTTCAAAATGATTTCATGATTTTTTATAGGTTTTCATGGAATTTTTTTTATAATTTTTTTCATGATCCCAATATAGTTTATCATTGTTATTTTAAAATAAAATGGTTATAAAAAGGATGAATGTTTCAAAAATAATATTTCATAGAAGAAAGTATACTTTTCCTCAGGAAATGTTTCAGATGTTTTTAAAATGATTTAATTATAATTTTGTAAAAAAAACCAATGAAATGGATTGTTTAAATGATTCAAGTTTTGAAAAATGCCCTCCAAAAATAGTATTGTTTACGATTATAAATATTCTATGTTATCTAAAAAATCACAACCCATCTAAGATGAAAAAATTTATTATAGATGATGGTTCATAAGGGATATGATCAATTAATACCATTCATACTATTTCAATAATGGTTTGTGTTTTGATTGAATGATGTGTATGAAATGTGTTTCTCTTAAATATTTTATATTCTTTTGATATCCACTTATTCTCATGGGTTTTTCATTGATTAAATTATAATGATACCTATCTATATTGCATTGGTATGATATGATCAACTGTTTATGATACATATTTCATTTCATGGGATATGGTATGATATTTTAAAAACAAATCACTTTTTATTGGGCATGTTATGATAAATGTTCAATTATATTGGGTCACATGAATATGTGATTTCTATATTTGATGTGTTGGACCTCTATCTCCCACTAATGCATTGGGTAATGAAAAATGTATTTTGTTCTCAATGGTTTTACAGGAGGGAATCCAAATCATAGAAACATAGAGAATCTTATTTCTTAAACAAGATGGTACGCATTATAGAATAACAATCCCCGAATAAGAGGGAATCTTAAGCCCAAACAATCGGGTAAATAAGAGGGAATACCAAGACTTAAAAATATGGATTATTAATCACAAAACAAAAGGGAACATTGGAAGAAATCCCACTCCCTAAAAAATGGTCATCTTAATCCCGAAACAAGATCGTAAAATAGAGGTCATCCCATCACCAAAACAAGAAGGAAAATGAGAGGGTATCCCAACCCTTAAATAAAATGGTACAAGGGGGGATTATAAAGACCAATGTTGGTATACAATTTATTATCTAAATACAAACACATTATGAAGGTCATTTTAGATATTCCCAACAATGGATTTTCTATTCATATGTATTTGACACAATTCCATTCCGTACCCTTGTTTTATTCATGGTTGTTCTCTTGAATCACTAATGAATCATGTATTATGAACTACCTATAACAATTAAATGATTCTTTCTTATAATCAATTATATGAATTTAATGATCATATATTTTCATGATATTTTTCTCAACCCATTAAGCTCATGGTGTACCTATATATCTTCATTTTTACTATTATTGAGCATATGAGCACACCTATTTCATATGTATCCATTCCTATGCATATGGAAATTTTTTGACTTAGTAGTTGTAAAGGGGTGAGATCATTAATGTAGATAATGAAAATCCTTACCGCATTATAAGTTTATGTTTCCATGTTTCCAAATACATTATACTTTTATTGTCCATGGGAATGTATTTTTTTTAATTTGGTGAATATTAATATAAAAAGGCATAATATCAATGTCTTTTAATGTTGGGTCACTATAAAAATCCCTAGCCCCACATCCATGATGAAACCTAATCCTCTGGCACAAACACCTCAACAATCATCCCTAAAATACACTCAACCCTCATCCCAAAAAACCCCTCAACCTACATCCCCCCCAAAACCAAGAACACTTATTTTCAAAGTAACTTAATAGTTAGAAAAACCTACCAAAAACACAATCCACACAAAATACTCTACCATCTTCCCCAAAATACCCTCATCACTCGCCCCAAAAACCCTCAACCCTCATCACCAATAGACATTAACCTATCATCACCAAATAACACAAATTCATATGCCCCCAAAACCCTCAATCCTTATCCCCCAAAACCCAAAACCCTAAAAAACCATAATACCAAAAAACCACTCAACCCCAATACACAAAATACTAGCACCCCTATAACCTATATATCCATCAATCCCCACCCTAAAAAATCATAATCCATCATCTCAAATAAGCCCTCAACCATCAACCACCAGAATCCCTCAACACTCTTCTGCAAATAACCATCAACACTCATACCGAAAATACCCTCATCTTAGGACCCCAAAAAACTTCCAATAATCATAACCACATAAATCAACCATCACCATAAAAAAACACAAAACCCTCAAAAATTGAAAAAACCCAACCATCTTCCCAAAAAAAAACATTAACCTTTCACCTTAAAAAATCCTAAACCCTTCATTCCAAAAAGACCCTAAACCCTCATCCATTTAAATGCCTCAACCCTCGTCCCCAAAACCACTCATCCTATAGTCGTAAAATCCTACCATTCCTCATTCCAAAAAACCAATCAACCCCTATCCATAAAATAAAATCACCACTATAACCTATATATCCATCAGTCCCCACAATCCAAAACCATAAAACATCATATCAAATAATCCCTCAACCCTCAACCCCAAGAAACCATCAACAATCATCTACAAATAACCATCAACCGCCATACCAAAAAAACCCTCATCCAAGGACCCCCAAAAAATCAAACAATCATCACTGAAAAAATCAACCCTCCTCCTAAAAATACACATAACCCTCTACTCAATAAAACCCTCAACCATCTTCCCCAAAAAGCATGATCCTTTCTCCCTAAAATATCCTAAACACTCATTCGTAAAAGACCCTAAACCCTCATCCCTTTAAATACATCATACATTATCCCCAAAAAACCCTCATGTTACATTTGTAAAAACCCAACATCCCTCAGCCCCAGAAAACCATCTACCCGCACCCCAAAATATTATCAATCCTAATCCCAAAAATTACATATAAACTCTTCCCCCAAATACCATTAAACATCATAACAAAAATACCCTCATCCCTAAAGCCAAAATAAAATTAAATCCAAACGGGAAAATGACCATAATCCATCTCTCCGAAAAATCCTAAAACCTAATAAAAATAAACCTAAAAAGTTGAACCCAAAAACACAAAAAACTAGTGATCCAAAAAACCCTTAACCTAGATTCCATAAACCCTAAATACTCATGAATAAAATCCTTAAAACATAATCCCAAATAAACATAAACCCATAGCCCCAAATAACCCAATACCCTAAACCCCAAATAAAATATAGCCTCTTCCCTATAGAATAATAAAAACATCTTCCCAAAAATTTATATACCCTTAGCCGCAAAAAATGCTAAACCCACTCCACCATAAATTTTTAAACCATCATCCACCTAAAACCACAATACATCTACCACAAAACACCCTAGTACCTTATCTTGAACGACCCAAATCACTCATCAATAAGAATCATTAATCCCATACACACCCAAAAAACCGAAAAGATCATCACCAAAAACACCAAACCCCCATCAGATATTATTTATAAACCATAAACCCCAAAAAAACTAATCACAAATTCCAAGAAAACAAGAAACCAATCTTAAAAAAAGTCCAATTATCATAGCACAAAAAATATCTACTACCTCATACCCAAATAAATCCTAAACTGACAACCAATAATCCCCCTAGACCGTTGGACCCAAAAAACCATAAACCACCGTTAATTAAAAAATATACAAAACTCAACCTTTAAAATACTTGAACACTCTACCACATGAATCTCTAAACCCTCGACCAATAAATCATGAACGTTCCTCCCTAGAAAACCCGAAACACTAATACCTAAGAAACTATTACCCCTTAATCCAATAATACCCTCCCCACATAGCCCAATAATTAGACATCCACCACAACTAAAATACAATAAACCCTCATCCAAAAAACTATGTAAACCCTCTCCCCCAAAAAACATAAATCTTTGTCCTGAAAACAATCCTCATCAAGCATCCAAAAAAACATGAACCCCTCCATCAAAAAACATAAACCCACACACCCAAAAAACCATTTCCCTCTCCCCTAAAATCCATAATAACACATTAAAAACCATAAAACCATAGACATAAAAAAACTTATACCCTCATATCAAAAAACCGAAAATATTCATACCAAAAAACCCTAAACCCTCATCCATATTAAACCTAAATTCTCATAGAATGGAAAATGGTGAACCATCATTCCTAGAAGCCGTAAACCCCATTTCCTAAAATAACATTAACTCACTCCTCAAAACCCTAAAAACCATCATCATAATAACCAAAACCTCATCCAAAAAAATCAACAACTCTAGAAAATACCCAAAATAATGAGTCCCAATAGGCATTAAAAACAATCCGAAAAACATTCCTAACACCAAAACACAAAAAACCCGTCAACCCTCAACCACAAAAATGATCAACCATTTTCCTATGATAACCCAATCCCATAGTTCGAAAAAAAATCAAACCTAAGACACAAAAAATAAAAAAACCCATTGACCAATTAAACCCTAATATCTATTCCCTAGAATACGTGAACCCTGAACCACAAGAAACTCTTAACCTTCCCCATCAAAAAACGTTTAACCCTTATCCCAAAAAATAAGCTAAACATAGAACCTCAAATATTCATCATCACTAATGAAAAAATAACAATCCTCACTAACCCCAAAAAACAAAAAACACTTATCCGTATAAATCCTTCGACACTTGTGCAAAAAAAATTAAACCCTTGGTCCCAGAAAACCAATCCTCCTCTACCACAAACATACATAAATATTCATCCCCCAAAAAATCCAAAAACCTCACCATTAAAAAAAAATAACCCCTCATCCCTAATAATCTAAAAACATCACTCTATGAAACCCTAAATCCTTAACATATGAAACCCCAAGACGATCATTCTCAAAAAAATATCAAAACCCGCATCACCAAAAAACCCTAAACACTCATCCCAAAAAACCAAAAAACGACAACTCCAAAAAACCAGAAACCCTCATCCAAAAGAAACCCAAAAACAAGTCGTGATAATATACCAAAACCTTATCCCCCAAAGACCCATAACCATCCTACCCAAATAAAAAAAACCAAAATCCCCCAAAAGAATAAATTCTTATCCTAAAAACAACCAAACTATCATCAATAAACTACCTTAAACAAGTATCCCAAAATCATCATAATTTTTCATCCCCATCAAATCGGAAACTCTATGTGAAAACTAACATAAAACCTCATCCCCCAAAAACTCTAAACCCTTGTCCCATAAAATCCCAAAACACTTATCCCAAATAAAACCTAAACATAAATCCTCAAAATACATTATCCCATAGAATAAAAAACCCAACACCCTCATCCCCAAAAAACTCAACCTTATTCCCTAAATTACCCTCATCTTTCAGCTCTAAAAAGAAATTAATCGCACCCCAAAACTCCCTAAACACATATCCCAAACATCCCTAAAAAACATGCCCTTAAAAAACTTAAATAATCACCCTACAAAATCCAAATACCACATCATAAAAAAACCATAAACCCCATACCATAATATTGTAAATCCTTGGTCCCAAATAACCATCATCCCTAATCCGCAAAAAAATATAACCATTATCACTGAAAAACCATAAAACCTGAGTTTAAAAATACCCTCAAACCTCATCCTAATAAAACCCTCAATCTTAATTCAAAAATAATAATAAACATGCATGCCTATGAAATCATGAATCCATATCCCCAAAAACCCATACACGCTTACCCCAAAAAAAGTTGTGAACATATATCACCAAAATTGACTAATCCCTTTGCCCAAAAAATAACAAACAACAAAACAAAAAATATATATTAAACCCTCATCAACAAAAAACCATTATACCTAAACCTAGAAAAATTGAAAAATCCTTATTAAATTAAAACAAATATCAAAGACCACCAATAAAACATCAATCCCTAGATAGAAAATACACATGACCCATAGCCCCAAAAAACCATAAACCCTCATTCCCAGCAAAATATAAACCCTCAAACCAAAAAATAACTTGGAACTCCGCTAAAAAAAATTCAACCCTCAAACCCAAAATACCATTAACCCATAGCCCCAAAAAACCTTCATTATTCGACATCAAAAAACCCAAATCCTTCATATCCCAACAGTGTGTCCTCAATCAACCATAAACCCCTACATTGATTGCCATAAAATACCCAATATCCTCATCCCACCAATCCCTAAAAAACATCCCCAAAAAACGCCAATACATCATGATCAAAAATAACTAATGAATTAGAAAATCAAGAACACTAAATAATCACCCCCAAAATACCCTAATAAATAATATACAATAATCCCTAAACCCTCTACCCAAAAAAACTCCAATCATTTTCACTAAACACCCTTAGACATCAGCACCAAAAAAAGATCAGTTATCAACCCAAAAAAAAACCATGAACCATTACACCAGTAAACTATAATCTCGTAGAAAAAAAAATCATCAACCAAAATACACAATAAACCCTAAACAATAAAAAATCCAACCTCATATCAAAAAACCCAAAACCCCAATACAAAAAATTACATAATGGACCATCCTAAAAAAACACTAAACCCTATACTCGAAATTACCCTAAGAATTTACACTTTAATACACTAAATCATATCCACATAACACCATAAAACCTTTGCCAAAAACTTTAATATCATCATCCAAAATAATCTATAAAAGTCTCCCAAAATAAAATAAAAAACTCTACCAAAAATTTCACTAAACCAAAATTAATTCCATACTCGATATCAAAAAAACACTCATCCTTAACCCTCAAAAGTCGTTCTACCCCTACCACAAAAACCACAAACTCTTGGATATAAAAAATACTATACACTTAGAAACAAAAACCATAAATCCTCATTACCAAAAAAATATGAATCCCAGAATCCAAAAACCATAAAATCATATTATACTGAATAATCCAAAAACATAAACCCTCTTCGCAAAAAAAACATAATCCTTTATCCCAAAAAACCCTAGACCCCAATCCGAAAACAAAACAAAAACCTAAATTGCAAAATTCACAATACTCTAAGAACAAAAAATCCAAAAAACCTCTACCCAATAATATCAAAACTATCTTCCAAAAAATTTCTATACCTAGATAAACAAAATACTAAAAACTATTAGCCACAAAAATCACTAAATCCTCAGCCCCAAAATATACTAAACACTTATCCCTAAACAAAATAAACAGAAATGTAAAAAATTCATAACCATCAACCAAAAAATACACTAAACACTCATCCTCAAGAAACCCAAATTCCTTAACCACTAAATAACCTCCACCATCAGTTTCATAATACATGTTACCGTCATTCCCAAAAAAACCTGAACAATAATCACCAAAAAACCATAAACCATAAGGCCCTATAAAACCCTAAACCATAGACCCCAAGTAAAAATAAACACTCATCCTAAAAAACATTTGACCGTTAACAAAAAAATGTTAAACCCTAATTCAAAAAACCATAATCCCTCATCCACAAAAATACATCAAATATCCTAACCAAAATCCTTGAAAATCCTTCTGATGAACCACAAAACCCTCAACTTTGAAGACACTGAACACTCATCACCCAAAACCATATATCCCATATTCCCATAAAACCATGTTATCTCGGCCTATAAAAAACCACAACCCCCGCAACAAAAAACTATAACCATCTAATGTAATAAAACCCTAAACAATCATAAAAAAACATAAAACCTCACTCCCAAAAATTGTCATCCTTAAGCGCAAAAAACCATAAACACTCATCCACAAAAATAATTAATCCCTACTCCCCAGATAACACAAAACCCACACCCCCCAACAAAATATATTACCTCTGCCTTAAAAAACATAAAACCCTCATCCCCCAAAACAATTAATCCGCCATCCCAACAAAAACTCAACCTTAATACCAAGAATACCCTCAACCGTAAGTATGAAAAAAACATAATCCATCATAGCTCAAAAAATCCATAAACAATGAGCCCAAAAAAATACAATTACACATCACCAACAAAACTGTAGACCAAAATACTACAAAAATCATAAACCAACATCCCCATTGAACCCTAAACCCTAAACCCTAATAACCATAAACCCCATTCCCTAATGAAAAGTAATTCCACATACCAAAAACAACCATATACCTGCATCCTTGAAAAATACCAAAACCCTCAAACCAAGAAACAAGATTTCAATGACCAAAAAAGAACAAAATTGTTATCCCCAATGACCCCTCAACCCTTATCCCCAAAAAATGATACAATCTTCCCCAAAAATCCCAAAATCCTAATACTAACAAAACCATAAACCCTAATCCCCATTAAAAGAAACCCTCATCCCATGAAACCATTATCCATCATAAAAAAAACCCTAAACTATTTTCCACATGAAATCATAAATTTTCATTACAAAAAATCCCTAATACCATATCCCCATAACTCACTCAACCCTCACCCCCAAAAAATAATTAACCCTATTCCACATAAATCCTTAAGATTACTTTTCAATCATACCCTAAACTATCAGTCCCAAAAAACAATCAAACCACATCCCTAAAAACCGAAAACCTTCATAACTAAAACACAATAAACCTCCATCCGCAAGAAACTCGAAACCACATACACAAAAACCTTAATCCATAAACAAAAAATATTATATCAACCCTAAAACCCAATTAAACATAAACCCTAATCCCCCAAAAAACCATATGCACTCATCCCCCAAAATCCATAATCCCATAGCCAAATGAACACTAAACCCTAATTACAAAACAACCGTAAATGATAATACACAAAAATATCTAAACCATTGTCACCAAAAAAACCTCATCACTAATCCAAAAACATCTATCAACCTCATATATAAAATAGAGAAAATATATCTCCAAAAAAACCCCCTAAACCCTCCTCCCCAAAAAACAATAAACCATTTTCCCCAAAAAAACAATTGAATATATCCATAAAATACCATAATAGGTCATCCCTAAAAATACCTAAAAACATATCACAAAATAACCCCTAATCATTCATACCCAAAAAACCTTAAAAACTCTTCCCCAAAAACCCTATACTCTGACCACAAAATAGACAAAATACTCACCCAAAAAACCCCTCATACCACAGCCCCAAATATCCTTAATCTCTCATCCCAAGGAAACCCTAAACCCTCATCACTAAAATAAGATATACTCTCTTATCAAGTAAAAAAAAATGTTATCCCAAAAACCCTAACCTCTAAGGCCCAAAAACCCCAACCCCCAGAACATAATTGCATCTTCTCCACGAGAAAATCCAAAATCTATAGGACCATAAAACCAAACACTCACAGTCCAAAATTTCCCAAAATATTTATCCCAAAAAACCCTAACATATCATCCCCTAATAACCATTAACCATCATAACCATATAACTCTAATCAATCATCCCTATAAAATTCTAATCCCACTCTCCATGAATCCCAAAATAGTAAACCCCCAAAATCCCTAGACCAACATCCCACAGAAAACCATAAACTCTCATCCCTAAAAAACCAAATCATTCATCCCCCATAAAACCCAAAACCCTTAGTCCCAAAAATCAATAACCCCTCAGCACCATGAAACCCAAATCCTACTCCCTAGAAAACCCTAAACATTAATCCCCCAAAATCCCTTAACCCTTAGCCCGAAAGAAGATAAACCATAATACCAAAAAAAACCCAAACCCTAATCACTAGATTGCCTGTAACACTCATACCGTAAATAGATTCTTCAATAATCCAAAACAAAATACTTAACTATTATTTATAAAATAACACAATCCCTTAGGGGTAAAAAAATCGAAAATCTGTTCAAAAAATAACACTAAACCATTGACCCACAAAACCTTACACCCTCTTCCCAGAAAACCCAAAAAAATAAGAAACATATTAATTTAATCCTCTAACCCCAAATATACATAAAATCCGAACCCCAAAAATCCCTAAAACCATGTCACACCAAAACCATTATCCAAAAAAACACTCATTCCTCATCCCTAAAACACTTAAACAACATCCAAAAAACCCAAAACACCCATCACCAATTAAACCTAAACTATACGCTCCACATAACTCCAATCCATAACTTCCAAAAGAAATCTAGATCCTCAAACCAAAAAAAAATAGACCCTCAACCCTAAAAAACCAGAAACACTCATATCTAAAAAATCATAAACCAGAATCCCTAAAAAACCATATAAACATGCCTCAAGAAACAATAATCCTCAAATTACATAATATAATAAACCAACAAACCCAAAAAACACTAAACCATCATTCCTAAAATACCCTATAATGTGAGCCCCAAAATCCCCTCATGCCTTGTCCTTGAAAAACCCACAATCATGAGCCACAAAAAATATAAAAACCCCCATTGCAAACAACCATTCAACAATTCACCCTCAATGATCCAAAACCCTCATCCAAAAAAACCATAAATCACATACTCAAAACTATATAATATCTCATCAACAAAACACAAAAACTGAAATCCAATAAAACCAAAAAAATCAACACCATAAATCCACAATCACATAGGCTAAAGCCCCCTTTATCCTCATCCACAAAAAACCATAATGTCTTATCCTTGAAAAATACAATAAATCCTTATCCACCAAAAACGTAAACACATACTGTAAAAATCCCTCAATATTCATCCCAAAATACCCTATTCCTTCATCCCTATAAATATATCTACCAACAACCCATCAATTCCTTATAATCAAATCCCCAAAAATTCCCAAAAAGATTTCGCCCCCAAAATAACTAAACTGTCATCTATAACTACCCCTAAATGCTCAAGCCAAAATGGATGAATCCCAAACCCCCCAAAAAAATTAAACCTCATGCCCCATAATAACCCATACGATAAACCCAAAACTGTCAATCATAAAAAACAGTAAACTCTCTACCAAAATAGAAAATAAATCCTAAGTCCCAACAAAAACATAAACAAACAGCCGCAAAAACCCAATACCTTCTTCTGCAAAAAAGTTGAAACCCTATTCCTGGATAACCCTAAACCCACTACCCAAAATAATCTAAAACCGTTCATTCCAGGGAACCCAAAACCCAAAAATCCAAAAATCCCTAAACCCTAAACACATAGAAACCCTAAATTGAAATCCCAAAAAACCATAAACCAATATATGAAAATTCCCAAAAATCCTCATTCACCAAAGAAAATAATCTACCATCCCTAAAAAATGATAAACCCTCATCTATAAAAAACCATATACCCACAACCCTAGAAAAACAAAAACCCTCATCCTGAAAAAAAACCAAATACCATCAATCCAAAACCAACTAAACCACCAATTCCAAAAATCCAAAAAAACCATAAAATTAAGAGAACCTAAATGCTCATCCCAAAATAATTTTAAACACTGAGTGAAAAAATCATTAAACCCACAAACCCAAAAAACCCTAATCACTAATCCCTAATAAACTCAGATCCCTCAGCACCAAAAAAACAAAAACAATCAGCCAAAAATTAATAATATACAGTCACCCTACAACAACCATAAATCTTTAGCCCTAAAAATGATAACCCTGTATCCCCATGAAATGAAAATAATCTTCCAAAAACACCCTAATCACTCAACCCCAGAACACCCCAACCCCTTATCCCAAAAAAACCCTAAACCATATACCCAAAAAATAATAAACCTCTTGCCCCAAAAACCCTCAAAAATCAATAATAAAAAACCCTATTCCCTCATCCTCAAAAATAACTAAACCCCAACCCCCCAATAATCCTATACCCCATCCTCAAAAAACTAAAAATCCTGAGAACAAAATCTACCGTAAATCCACATCCCCAATAATACCAAAACCACCATCTCCAAAAAAAACCATAATCCCTCATCCTAAATAATCCCAAAACCCAAATTCTCAAAATATCCGAAACCAAACAGCCATGAAATCATTGATCCCATCAATCCCATAAAAATCAAAACTCATAGCCTAAAAACACTCTATAGTTGTCACCAATAAAACAAAAACTGTCATTGTCAAAAAAATTAAACCATCATCCCAAAAACCCTCAAACATCATCAACAAAAATCATAAACCATAATCCCCCCATAAAACACTAATCTTTCCACCCAAAAAATACACATAAAACTCACACCCAAATAATCCCAAACCCAAATACCCAAAAAACATTAAGCCATCATCAACAAAAAAATTAATAAATCTCAACACCATAAAAGACTATACCCTTAGCCCCAAAAAATTCATCAACAATAACCACAAAAACCCTAAATCCTCATCTATAACAAAAACTGAACATTTCGACCCCAAAAATTAAAATCTTATACTTAAAACACATTAAACCTTCAAAACCAATAATCCATAACCCCTCAACATCAAAAAACCCAAAAAACTCCTCCTAAAAAAATGCAGAACCCTCAACCCCAAAAATTCATAGACATAGAACACCCAATATAAGAAAACCCATAAACCCAAAAATATTAATCCTTCAAACCCAAAAAACCCTAAACACTTACCCTAATAAAACCCTAAACCCTTATCCCTAAAACTCTTAAACTAATGGCAGGAAAACCAATAAACCCTCACTCCCGAAAATCCACAATCCCACAACCTTAAAAATCATCAACCTCAGACCCATAAATTTTATACCATTGTCCCCAAAAAATCATAAACCCTTAGTCACAATATAAAATCTTCCCTCATCACAAAATAAATCTAATACCACTGTCAAAAAATTCCCTAAACAATCAACAAAAACTATCCATAATCCATCATCCTTAAAAACCCCAAAAGCGTCAACCAATAAACCCTATGCCCTAAAAACCCTAAAACATCATCCCAAAAAAACAAAAATACCTCATCCAAAAAACCCCCATTAAAAAATCACTAAATATAATTTCCACTAAAATTATAGACCCATGATACCCATTAAACTATAAAACCTCATAATAAAATTGTACACCCCCATCCCCTAAAAACATTAATCACTCATCCATAAAAACATCTAAACCCAATGCACCAAAATCTCTAAACGTTCAGTTGTAATGAGATCCTAAACCCAATGCAATTAGAAACTCTCATCCATAAACCCAAAATAACCCTTAAACTGTATCCCAAAATAAACAATATACACTCACACATAAATATTCCTCAACCATAATGAATAAAAATATCTAAAACATCTTTTATAAAAAACCCTAGGACCACATAACCAAAATATCATAAATCCTCATCCCCCAAAACTCTTAACTTAGTATCCTAGAAAACCATAAATACCCATCCACATGAAACCCAAAATAAATGTCCCAAAAAAACCTCAACCCTCAGTACAAATGAAATAAAGATAGAGCCTCAAAAATCTATCAACACTCATACCCAAAATACACTAAACATTTATCCATCAAAAACCATAATAGCATAGTCTCAAAATTCCTCTTCCCAAATTCCCCAAAAAAACATAAACATTAAGACCCCAAAACCCAAAACCATCCTCCCATGATCCTTAAAACCCCATCCATGACAACCCCAAATCCAACCTCACCAAAAAAATCCTAAACTCATATCTCTCAAAAACACTAAAACCACTTATGAAAAACAAAAAACCCTCAAAACAAAAAAAATCCAAGACCCTCAGCCAAAAAAAACCATAAACATTCATCTGTAAAAAGTAGTTAACCCACATTCCCAAAAAACATAAACCCTAACCCAAAAAACCCATAAACCATCAACTATAAAAAAATAAAAACATACTAAACCCTCAACCCCAAATGAAATTAAACCCTCAGTATCAAAGGTCACAAACCATCATTCCAAAAACACTAAATCCATTCCCTAAAAAATCTCCTTTCCATTATCCGAAAATATACATAAAAACCTCATCCCCCTAATAATGTTAATGTACTGTTTAAAAAACATCATCCCCATTAAAAAATAAATCCTCACCAAAAAAAATTTAAACCCTTAGTCGATAAAAACCTCAACCATCATCCCCCAAAAGAATATCCCCTCATTATCCTAAAACCCTAAAAACTAATCACAAAAAATACTATTAGAACATAATTTCCCAAAACCATCTCCCTATTAAACAACAAAAATTATGCCCCAAAATCCATGCAACCTCTTCTCCCAGAATACCAAAAATCGGAGACATGAAAACAAAACAAACATTTAAAAAACCCTAAATACCACAGAACAAATAACCCTCAGCCCATATCCCCCAAAAACGATATTTCATTATCCCCAATAATCTATAATACCTCATTACCAAAAATAGTAAAACCACAGCACCAAAAAAACCTACACCCTCACCCCAAAAAACATAATACCTCACCCCACATATTCCCTAAACACATATCAAAAAATTTCCCAAAGAATAATGTCCAAAAAACCTTAAACACTCTTCCCAAAAATTCCATAAGACTTATCCCCCAAAACCCTAATAGATTGTCCCAAAAAACATAAACTATTATCCTAATTAAACCCTAAATCACCATCTTCACAAACACCTAAACAGTCATCCCAAAAAAACAATAAATTGTCATCCCTATAAAACCCTAAATCTGAAGCCACAAAATCCACTAACCTTCCTTCAAAAAAAAACCTCAACCTGGGGTCCAAAAAATCCATAAACGCACAACCACAATAATCCCCGAACCCTCATCCCAAAGAAACATAGACCCTCATCCAAAAAAAAATACTATAACCACCATCCCTAACAAAATCATAACACTAATCTCTAAAATATGTTGAACCCCCATCCCTAAAAAAACATAAACACTCATACATGGAAACCTCTACGTACTAATCCTAAAAAATGTAAACCCTCAATTTAAAGGAGACAAGAAAAACAATTGCACCAAAAAACCCTAAACTGTCATCCCCAAATACTATAAACTATGATCCTCAAAAAACCATAATCCATCCTCCCACACAAAACCCAAAACCCAAATATCCAAAAAACCTCTAAAACCACAATCTGAAAAATTCTAGAACTGTCATAGACAATAAAACACAAACCCATATTCAAATAAAATCTTAAAAATCTATCAATAAAATAACAGCGCAACATCTCTAAATAATACTAAAATTAGATCCATAAAATTACAAAATCAACAGCCCCAAAAATTTCTAAACCCAAATCCCCAAAAAAATAATCTTTTTCCCAAAAAAACACTAAACCCCTACCCCAAAATCCTCAAAAATAATTCTAAATAGAGTAATGCCTCACCCCCAGAAGACTCCAAACCCTTATCCTCCAATAAAAATTAACCCTAATCCATAAAAAATAATAAACACACAACTTCGAAAAAACCTAAACCCACTCCAAAAAATACCATAAAACATCCGCCCAAAAAATCCTAAAAACATACACCCAAACATCCATAACCCATGATCCCAGGTAAACCATCAATCCTTTTCTCCAAAAAAACGTATTCGTTAGAAACGAACATCATTAATATAAAAAACATAGAATACACTAAAGAATCTGCCCCAAAAAACACTAAACCATTCTCAAAATAAAAACTCAACCATCAAAATGAAAAACACATAAAAATATGCTCCTAAAAATAATAATACCACATCGTTATAAACAGAAAAATCCCCATCCCCAAAATATCCTCAAGATTCATCGCCAACACCTCAAAAATTTGCACCCAAAAATCCAAAATCCTTATCCTCAAAGAGCCGTAAATTCTCATACTCAAAAATCCCTAAACGCACTGCTTGAAAAAATTAAAATCCCTCATAAAAACAACCACTAACCCTCAGTCATCAAAAAACTATACCATTATTCCAAAATACCTTATACCACAATCTTCAAAAAACACTAAACTCTATACCCCAAAACTCTTGAAACCCTCAACCCACAAATACTATAAACCCACATCCAAGAAAACACTAAAACATAATCCCAGAAAACAACAAAACATAATCATAATAAATTTTTTAATCCTCTAACAAAAACAACACAAAGCACTCATGCCCTATATTCCCATAACACCCATCCCCAAAAAAACCCTAATTCCTCAACATCAAAAAACACTAAATCTGTGTCCCCAAAAACCCTCAAACCACTTCCAACAAAAAACCATCATCCCTCAGCCCAGTAAAACCCTAAAATACTACCCCCAAAAATCCTTTAACCCTAATCCCAAATATCCCTTAACCATTATCTGCAAAAAACCTTTATCCACACCCAAAAAAACATAAAAGTTCATCCACAAAGAACACCACAACCCTCAATCCAAAAAAAATCATCAATAGTCAGCCCCCAAAAATCTAAAACCCTCGTATCCCAAAACCTTAAACAATCATCCAATATAAACCATCAACCCACATGTGCAAAAAACCCCAAACACTCATCTATAAAAAAAACTCTAATCCCATATCCCAAAAAAAAATTCATCCACAGTACCAAAACATCCTAAACCCTTGGCCCATTAAAACACTACTACCTTTCCCAAAAAACCCATCAACCCTCAGTTCCAAATAGCTATAATACAACAACCCAAAAAAACCCCATATCCCTATACACAAAAATAACACCTTTCCTTAATAAACCTTCATCCCTTAACACTATAAATCTCTCAACCCCATCCCGAAAAGACCCTAAACCCACATCTTAAAATATCATAAATGATCAAACCTAAGAAAAACATAACCCTTATTCCCAAAATAAACAAATCACTAATGAAATAAAAAAACCTAATGTCATATTCTCAAAAAACTGTAAACCCTCATACATAAAAAACCAAAACCATAAACCCTAAACATCCCTAAACCCTCATCTCCATATCTCCAAACCCTCATCCTTATAATAACTCCAATAAATTATCCCAAAAAAACCTAAATACTAATCCACAAAAATCAGTAATCTATCATCCCAAATAAACTATAAACCCACAACCCATAACACACAATACCATCAATCCTAAATAATCCATAAACAATATTCCACCAAATACAAATAAATATGGTAAAAAAAACAGTAATCCCTATTCCACAAAAACCACTAAACCTACATCCCAAAGAAAAATAAACCATCATCCCTAAGAAACCCCTAAACCGTCATAAAAAAACCCTAATCCCCCATAACAAAAAATTACTAAACCCTGAACCAAAATAAACATTTACATTATGCCAAATATATCACTAGACCCCCATCAACAAAGAAAACTATCCACTATCTGCCCCATGAACCCTAATCCCTTAGCCCCCCAAAACCCTAAAACAAAATCCCCAAAATATTCTAAACACTAGGCCCCAAAAAACCCACAACACTCACCTCCCCACAATCTAAAATCATCAATATATAAAAATAATATACCTTTAGCCCCCAAAGAAACTTTATAATCATACAAAATAAAGATAAAAAATCTTCATCCCAAAAAACCATAAACCCTCTTCCCCTAAAACACTACACCCTCTTCCCCAAAAACTTTAAACCCCCACCCCAAAATTACAATGGACCCTCATCCACAAAATATTATAAACCGTCAAACTAAAAAACCCTAAACCCTATGACCCAAATAAACATAAACCATTTGTATCGAGAATCCCTAAAAATCCCTAACATCGTAGCCCCAAAGAATCCCTAAACATTTTTCTCAAAAAAACCCTAAACCCTTAACATCTAAAAAAGATAAAACCGAAAACAAACAAAACCTAAACCCTCATAAAAAAAATATAATTACCTAATCCTAAAAAAACTGAACACTCACCCCCAAAATTAATTAAACCCTAATTCCTAAAAAACATAAACCCACTTCCCAAAATATCTCTAAAACCTTATCTACAAAAAAACACAAATTCTGAATTAAAAAAAATGATAAATTCTCATCGCAAAAAAATAGTCATCCCTTCTGCCAAAAAATATTCCACCCATAGACCCAAAATACCCAAAACCCTCATCCACAGAAAAATAGACAACCTTCATCTTTTAAAACCCTAAACCCACAACCCTAATGATACTTAAACCATTAACCCAAAATATCCACAAACCCTCATCAATATAAAAACATAATCCCTCATCAGTATAAAAACCCTTACACCTAAGACACAAAATCACTAAATCATCATAAAAAATAATCCTCAAACCTCATCTCCAAAAAACCTAATACCCACATCAATAAAAAATAGAAAACCACATTCCAAAAAACCCAAACACATCATAAAAACCCCTAAACCCTCTGATAGATTAAAACCTATTCCCCAATAACTAAATTACACTAAAAATCATCCCAGAAAAAAAATTTAACAATTGTCCCCAAAATATATTCATCCAAAGGCTTTTAAAAATGTCTATCCACTACCTTGTAAATCCTCATACCATGGAAATAATACACCATCAAATCTCATACCTAATGAACTTCAACCATGATCCCAACAAATAATTAACCTCACCTAAAAAAACAATATACTAATGCCCCGAAAAAACATTATTCTTCATGCCTCATCCCCATTTTACCCTAATCCCTTATTCCTCAAACACCCAAATTCCCATAGCGCATAAATAACCTACACCATCAAATCTAGAAAACCATAAATACTACTCCCCAAATACTCATAAACACACATCACTAAAAACCCTAAAACCTTAGTTATAAAAAAACTCATCCCTCAGCCCTGAAAAAAATATCAATATTCATCCCATAAAACCCTCAAATATAATCCAAAAAAACATACAACCTTAATCCACAAAAAACACTAAATCAGAAGACTAAAAAAACTAAATACTTATACATAAAAATCGCTAAACCCTCAGTCCAAATATCTATAAATAGAAAACCCAATAAAACAGTAATACCTCTGAATGAAAAATCCCTAACACATCAGTAATATGAAACCCTAATCCCATACAACCAAAACCAATAAAGCAACTTCTAGGAAATCAGAATCCCTAAAACCTCATTCTGAAAAAAACTCTAAACCCTTTACCCCAAAAAATAGTAAACTCACAACCCCAAAAACCATAAACATTCATCCCATGAATCCTATAAACCCTCAACACCTAAAAACCATAAACACTAATCCTGAAAACCCTGAACCCCAATCCGAGAATACCTTATGTTTTAATAATGAAAATCCAAAAACCCTCATCTTAAAAGAAAAATAATCCCTCAACCCCACAAAACACTATACCCAGACCCAAGAAAACCATAATACATCAACCCCAAAACCTCTAAACCAGTATTCCCCAAAAACCCCATAGCATATACCCCTATGTCACCGAAATCATATTTCCCAAAACCATTATAATCTAATCAATGAAAACCCCTAAACCATCAACCCAAAACCCTATACCATTAGTGAAAAAACCCAATGACACTCATCAGCCAGAAACCCTCAACCTTCACACAATTAAACTGAAAATTTTATCCACAAGAAGTCAAAAATCAATACCACCCAAAAAACCCATACCCATCATGTCCAAAAAACCCATAAATCCTCATCCAAAAAAACCTAATACCATAGTACCAATAACATTGACCCCTTAGTACCTAAAAAATATATTCCCTCAGCCCTATGAAATAATATACCATTAGCCAAAAGAACCATAAACCATAATCCCCAAAAACACAAAACACTCATCCACCAATCCCAAAAATCATTATCCACAAAAAAACACTTGCATTAATCCCCTAATCCAAAAATCACACACCCACAAATATACCAAAACCATATGCCCAAAAAAACACTGAAACCCGAGACCTAGAAATCCCTAAATATTCAGCCTAGAAAACGACCAAATACACTAGAGAAAAAAATCCATTCTTGATGCCAAAACCCCATAACCCACATCTTGAAATATCGATAAAACCTTAGGTCTGAAATCCAAAAAATCCTCAACCACAGAAACCCCTAAAACCATATCCCCAAATATTACTAACCCCCTAGAAAAAAAACTATTTCATAAACCCATGAAAAACCAAAACCTTCACCCATGAAACCCCTAAACACTCATTCACATAAACCCTACAAGCACTATTACAAAAAAACCAACTCACTTGGAACAATAAACCCATAAACCCATTACCCCTAACCCTTAAACATTAATCCCCCAAAAAACCCAGAACCATCAACCCCAACATAACCTAATACCTAAGTGTAATAATCCATAAACCCTTAGCCCCAAAATATTATAATTGTTGATCCCCAATAACACTAAACTCTTATCCCCATCAAACCTATAACGTCATTCCAAAAAAACGTAAATGACAGCCCAAAAATTCCAAAAACCATATGCCCACAATCACCCAATCATTCCACCCCAAAAAAATAGTAAACCCTAAATCCACAAAATAATTAAAACATATACAAAAACCCATTAACCCTTATCCCTAAAACTCCTATATCAATTTCCACAAAAACCCAAAACTTTCATCCCCAACACCACTACCCCTTAGCCCCAAAAAACCGAAATCCCTGAGCCACACATCCACTAAACCCCCAACACCAAATAATCTAAAATCTTATTCCCAAAAACACAAATACCACTAGACCCAAAACACCCAAACATTTAATCCTAGAAACCCCAAATATACTGGAATAAAAAAACAATATACAGTCATCCTAAAAAACCCTAAAAACTCAGTCTAAAGAAACAAAAACCCTCACCTAAAAAAATACCTAAACTCACAGACTAAAAAAACCCTAACCCTTCAGTAGAAGAAACACATGAACAATATACTATATGGATACTTAAATCCCCATACCCCGAAACAACTAAAACTCATTCCACAAATAACACTAAAACCTCTCTATCATATACACTTATCTATTCTTCCCAAAACCGCAAAAACCTCTTCCTTAAGAATCCCTAAACCCCCATCCGCAAAAAAAATTCTCCATGTAACCAAAAACCCCTCAAACCCTTATTGCAAAAAAACACAAATCCTCATCCCCAAAACACCCAAAATCGTAAAATAAATGAAGCCCAAAACTCGCGACTCTAAAAAACCAAAATTCCTAAACCAAAAAATGCATTAAAACATGAGCCTGAAAACCCCTAAATGATCGACCAAAAAAAATTATTAACACCGTTAAAAAATACCATAAACCATAAAACCAAAATTATTAGAACCCTCATCCTGGAAGACCTTAAAACCCCGTCACCGAAAAAACCCTATATCGCCAACCCCTAAATAGTTTAAACCCTCATCCAGAAAAACCCAAAAACCCCCAACACAATAAAAATCAAATCACCCATCACCAAATACCTCTAAACCTAGATCACAAAAATACATAAACCCTATGCCCAAAAAAACATTAAACCATTATCCACAAAAAACCAAAAATTCGTCAATGCGGGGGGATCCTTTCCCTTAACCACGAATTTGTTAAACAATTAGCCCCAAAATACCCTAATACCTTACCACTACCAAACACTAAAATACATGAACCAAAAAAAAAATCCTTAGAAAAAAATTCCAAGAAACTCATACCCAAAAAACCTAATCCTCTAGACTAATGAAAACACCACACTCTTGTCCCAATCATTGAACAAACCCTCAACCTGAAGAAATAATAAACCCTTGTCCTAGATAAACCTTAATCCCACCGACAAAAAAAAACCCATATACCAATGGAAAAAAAATACATAAATTCTAATCCCCAAAATCTGAATGCACTCATAAAAAACACTATACCCAAATCCCAAAAAAAATATAATTTTTCATCCTCAACACCATAAATCCACGTTCGAAAAAAATACTAAATCCATCAGCCCAAGAAACCCTAACCACTCGTCATATTACATAAAAAATCAACCCGTAAAAATGTAAATATTAGTCTCCAAAAAATACAAAACCTTCATCCACTGAAAATCCTAAACCCTTATCCCATGAATATCCTAAACCCTCATCCAAGAAAACCATAAATCATCAGACCATGAGTAACCTAGACACATAACCATAGAAAACCCCAATCCCTCATCCTTGAAAAAATATAACCCATCATCCCTTGAAAAACCAAAACACATAACCATTCAATATCCAGAATACCCAGCCTATGAAAACATATAACCTTCAACCTCAGAATAATTAAACCATTATTCCTTTAAAACCATAAAATCTCCTCCCCCAAAAACCTTATAATGTTAACCCTAGAAAACACAAAACAGTTATCCCAATAAAACCCTAAAGCATCATCTCTAGAAAATCATATACCCTCATCCAAAAAAACCCATAAACCCAGAAAACTAGAGGTCCCTAAAGCATTAATCCTAGAGAACCCTAAACCATTATCATTAGAAAATCAAAGACACTATTTACCACAAGATCATAAATCCACAAACCAATAAATCCCTAAACCCTCATAATAGAAAATATTAAAGAACGATCCCTAGAATAGTCTAAACCCTCATGAAATAAAATCAATAAACCCATAACCCAATAAAACCCTAAGCACTCAACCCTATAAAATGCTAATATTTATTCCCTTAAAAATATAATCCATCATACCCTCAAAAAAATACTTAAGACCAAAAAAACCACCAACCATTATCTCCAAAAAATTGTAAACCCATATCAACAAAAAAACATACACCCACATCCATAATTAACCCTAAACCCTCAACATAAAATAACTATAAAACCTCATTCCCATAAAAACCCCTACCCTCATCACCATAAAAATCTAAACCCACTTACTATAAATACCAAAATCCATTATCTGAAAAATATAATCCCTCATCATCAAAAACCTTTTAACATATCCCCTAAAAAATAATAAACCCTCTTCCAAAAAAACCCTATACACTTAGCCCCAAAAACACCTGAACCGTGATTCCAAGAAACCATAATCCCTATGTACCAAAAACCATTGACCCACAACCCCATAAAACAGTATAAACATAGCCCCAAAATTCCTAAAGCCCCCTGACCCAAAAATACATATAAACTCTTAGCCCGAGAAAACCCTAACCCCTATGTTGTTTCAAATCGAAATCATGTATCCCATAAAAAAACTAACCAATCAGCCCTAGTAAACCCTAAATTCATAACTATAGATAAACAAAAACCCTCAAAACCAAAAAAACTAATCCATCATCCTCAATAAACCATATTCACCTGACTTAAAACCCATTAAAACCTCATCCCCAGAGAATCCCAAACCCATATGTTTTGAAAACCCAAAACCCTCATCCCTGGATAAACCTATATTCTCTGCACCGAAAAAAGTTATCCCTAAACCAAAATAACATAGAAAATTATAGCCCCACACATAATATAAACTATGATCGCCAAAAAATTCAAATCCCTAACCCCAGAAATCCACATAAAAAAATTGCAATCTATAAACACAAAAAACCTAAATACCCGGTGGTCCAAAAATCTATAAACCCTCAAATGCAGAACACCTAATCAGACATAACAAAAAAATTCATTGGTCACAACCCCAAAAACCCATAATTCCATGTCCAACCCAAATTCATAATCCGTAATCCCAAAAAAACCCTAAACTATCATCCCTAGACTACACTAAAACATCATCCCCAAAAAGGATAATCCCTCATCATCAATGTATCATAATCCCTTATTCCACAGGATCCATGAATGTAGTCCCCAAAAACACCTAAACCATCAAGCCCACAAAACAAAAAACCATATGATTCAAAAAACCTTCCAACAATAAAAAATAAATAAACAACATATAACCTCACCCCAAAAAAACTATAATACCAAATCCCCAAAAAAACCCACACATTCATCATCCTAATAAATTCTGATCCCTCACCGAAAAGAAATCCAAAACCTGTATCCGCCAAAATCCCTAAAATATTTCTTGAAAAAAAACAATAAAATAACTACCCTAATGTCCCCTAAAAATATCCCAAAAAACCCTAAAACGGAATCCCCATAAAACCCTAAACCATTCACCTCAAAATACCTTAATCACATTTTTAAAAATACTAAATGGTTATTCCCCAAAAACACTAAAACATAATCCCCAAATAATCATAAATATTTAACCCGTAAATCCCTCTATTTAAAGAATAAAAAACCCTATAAACATATCGTATAAAAACTCTAATACCTTTTCAAGAAACATATTACACCAGCATTGAAAAAAACCTAAACCATTTCCTTTAAGATATCCATAAACCCTCATCCAAAAAAAACCAAAATCCATCATCTAGAAAACCCTAAACTATAAAACATCAAAAAACTAACAAAAATCATCCCAAAAACCTAAACCTCAGACTCAAAAAATAATATGCACTCATATCCAAATAGCATATAATCTAATAAAAAATTATATAAAACTATCTTCCCCAAAAAACCAAAATCGCCATTCATGAAAAAACCTAAAGCCCCTAGCCCAAACAACAATACACCATCATCCCCAATTCCCCAAAACCATAATCCCCAAAAATTAAAAATCCAACAAACCAAAAAAAACCATAAAAACTAGTCCAACCAAAACCATATACCCTATGATTTAGAAAATATTACACCCACTCGAAAAAAACCCTCTACCCAAAAAAACCATATACCCTACACCCAACCAAATCCTAAACCCTCCATCTGGAAAATCACTATACATTCATACCCAAATGACTAATATCCCCATCCTAAACCTATTCCTTAATTAAAAAAACCCCATAACCCTCTTCCCCAAATTACCATAAACTATGATCCCTAAAATACTATAATCCCTCAAACCTAGAAAACCTAAATCCCTCATCCCCCAAAACCCAAAACCCTAATCCCCAAAAAACCAAAAAATCATAGCCCAATAAAACCCAATACCCACATCTAAAAAATAATCCTATCCACTCATAATAAAAAAACAATTTCCCCATCCTAAAAAATTATTAAAATGACATCCCCTAAAAACCTTATGCCCTTATTAGGAAACCACTAAACCCAGATCCCAAATAAACCAGAACCATCGTCAATAAAAAAACCAAAAACACTCACCCTAAAAACACTAAACATTGATCCCTAAACATCCATAAACCCAAAAATAAAAAAACATACCATTCATCCCAAAAAACCCCAAAACAATCATTCCAAATTAACAACAAACCTTATACCCAAGAAACACTAAGCACTCATCCACAAAAAAACCTTACTCCCTCTAACAAAAAAACCATATTTCCTCATCCATTAATATCATAAACCCATGTCCACAAGAAAAACCCTCAATACACAACCATATAGTTTATAATATGTAATTAAAAAGGAATCATATACCCTTACCCCCATGAAACACAATAACACCATCAAAAAATATCCCTAAACTCTAAACCAAAAAAAACCCTTAAGCTAATCTCCCTAAAAATAATAAAACCCTCATCCCTGATAAATAAATTTCCCTCACGAAAAAAAACCTATACCCTAATCCTTCAAAAACCATATATTGTCATCCCTAAAATTTACCTAAACCCTGATACATAAAAATACATACACCCTCTACCGAAAAATAAATCTAAAACCTATTACCAATAAAACATGAAACACTAAGGACAAAAAAACTATAAACACTCAACCCTATGATACCATAAACCATCAGCATCATCAAAATCTCAACATAAACACAAAAAATCATTTAAAATTGACAATAAAAAATTTTATACTCCCACACACAAAAAACAAACCCTTCATCCCATAAATAACCAAATTCACTATTTTCCAAAAAATCACAAACCTTCATCCGCAAAAAATAACAAACCATCATCCTAAATAAAATCATAAATCCTCAACCCAATTAAAAAACATTCACACCCAAAAACCAATAAACTCTAAGCTGAAAAAAATGTTAAACCCCTTCCTAAAAAATCCATAATCCATGATCCCTTAATATCATAAACCTTAATTCCTAAAAAACATTAAAACCTAAGACAAAAAATCCCTATTCACCCATCCAAAAATAAATGTAAACCCTCATCCCCATTGGAACATAAAAACTAATCCTTAAAGAACCATAAGATGAAATCCCTAAAAACCCTAAACACACATACCCTAAAACCCCTAAATGACATCCATAAAGAAAACCAGAAGAATCATCTCAAAAAATCCCAAAATCATTAGCCCCAAAAAATACCTATACGCTCAACCCCAAAAATCATAAACCCTTATCCCCAAAAAAAACATAAACATTCATCCTTAAAAAACCATTGATCATCTAACTAAAAAATCTAATATGACCAAAACTAAAAATCCCATAAACATTGACACCAAAATGTCCGATATCCTTGGCCACAAAATAACCCTAAAATCTCACACAAAAAATACCCTCTACCCATTGTACTAAATATTCCTTCACTCTCATCCCCAAAAAATTATAAACCCTTGGCCCTAATAAACCCAAAATCCTCAACCCAAAAAACACAAAAAACCATTTCCCTATGTAACACTAAATCCTCTCCCCCAACAAAACATAAATCATCTACCACAGAAAATATAAAACCTCTTCCACAAAAAACCCAAAACAAATTTCACCAAAAACCTTAAACTCAAATACCCAAAAACCCATAACCCCACATATTAAAAACATCCAAAAACCACTGCCATAAATAAATTGAGATTCCATTACCAATAAAATCGTAATCCATTGTCCCTGAAAACCAAATAAAACCCCAACCAAAAAAACCTTATAACCCCACCAGAAAAAAATCCAAACCCTTAACAAAAAATACCTTAAATCTTCATATCCAAAAACCCCTAACACTCATCCCCCAAAAAACAACAAAACATTATCCCAAAAAATACACCAAATCCTTAGAAAAAACATCATTAACTCATCCCTCCCCAAACCCCAAGAACCATTCCCAAAAAATATCCAATACCTCAGCCCCAAAGAATCCATAACCTTCAACCACAAGAAACCCCTAATCAATGGGCCCCGAAATTCCTAACCCCCCAATAGCAAGATATTCCAAACATTGACCAATAAAATCATAATCACCAAACCCTAAAAAACATTACAATAAGAACCAATATAACATAAACACTCTTCCAAAAACCAATAAAATCTCCACCCAAAAAAACCCTAAACATCGATAGAAAAAAAAAACATGAAATGTTTACCACCAAAAAACCCCAAACCCACATCCCCAAACCACAGAACACCCTTAATCCAAAAAACTCCTCAACCCTAAACACAAAACAACCCTCAAACCTCACCAAAAAAATTCTAACTCCTCTACAACAAAATATTTACACTCGACAACAATAATACATAAACTCGAATACCTACAAATACCTGATCAGTTATCCAAAAAAACATTACACCCTAAACCCCAATAATACCGAAACATTCATCCCTATAAGACCCTAAACCATCATCCCTAAAAAAACATAATCCCAAATACACAAAAAACCACAAACCTGCTTCCCCATAAAACATGAAATAGTCAACACCAAAAAAAATTAAACACTCATTCCCAAATAACCATAAACCATCCTCCGAAAAAGTAGACAAACAAACATACCCAAAGTACCATCAATAGTAAGCCCCAAAAAACCAAAATAGCTCAAACCTAAATATGCCACAAACCACATCAATAAAAAAGATAAATTGTTTATCCCAATGAATAGTAAAATCTTAACCATAAAACATCAAACAAATAGACCAAAAAAACCCCAACCATCATCCAAAAAAGAATCTAAACCATCATTCACTAATAACCCACACACCTCATTATAAAAAAAAATCATCACCAAACCCAAAAAAACCATCAATCCTCTTCCCCAAAAAACCATCATGACTGTGCCTCTAAAATACAACAATCCCCATTATTAAAAAATACTCAACCCACATTCACATAAAATCCCAAATTGGTCATCTCGAAAAACCCTCATTCCTAAAAACCAAAATACCCTCATGTATAAACAAATATTAACTGTTAGTCCAATGAAACATTCAACAATCAATAAAAAATAACCCTCAACCCTCATCATCAAAAATCCCTCAAGCCTCCACACCCAAAACACTCAATCCTCATCTCCAAAACAACAACATTTGTGCCTTAAAACCCTCAACCCACAATCCCAAAAAATTATCAACCGAAAACCCCCAAAACACTCAACTATATCCAGGACCAAAAAACCCTCTACCTTGAAACGAAAAATTTCTTAAAATCTCATCCTTAGAAAAACCTATCTAAAATCCAAATAAAACCCCTTATCCCAAAATAATGTAATGCCTCATCCCAAAAAAAACCTAAACTATTAAAACCCAAAAATAGTAAACCCTCATCTTGAGAAAACAATATGTCTTCATCCACCAACAAAATGAATCCCTCCTCCAAGAATATCACAAAAAAGATTCCTGAAAAAAACACCGAACCATGTACCCCCAAATACCCTAATCACTTAGTATCAAAATGCAAAAAATCATCTACCCCAAAAAGCATAAATCACAATCACAAGAAACAATATACTCTCAAACTACAAAAATGCACTTCCCACAAACCCAAAACACCCTTAACACATATACCAAAAAAATCCTTCCAACAGTAGCATCGAAAAACGTAACACTTTTCCTCAAAAATTCCCACACTCGCATCCCTAAAAATCTCTAAATCCACATCGACATAATATACAATAAGTATATCTCCGAAAACACAATCTATCTGCCCCAAATAAACCTAATCCAACCTCCCCATAAATCTATAAACACATCGACCCAAAAATTAATAAATCTATATTTATAAAAATCATTAACCCTCACCTGAAAAAACCCACAAACCATATCTCCATGAAAATAAAAAACACTTATCCCCAAAAACACTGAAAACATTCATCCCCAAAGATCCTGAAAAACTAATTTCCATAAAGCCACATCCCTCATCACTAAAAAACACGCATCCATCATTCCAAAAAAAACCAAGATCCCACAGACCTAAAAACACACTAAAACTTCATACACAAATAATAATAAACCCTTATTCAAAAATATCATAATCCTTCTTCCACAGACCCACAAAAAACATTATCTACCAAATACCATAATCACTAACCCCCACCACTCACATAAAAATCTAACCCCTCATCCCAGAAAATAATAAACTCACATTCCAAAATAAATTTAGGACCCATGACCTAAAAAAACAAACAATAATAAAAAAATCATCCCTCAGCCCCAAATACCACTAAATCCTCTTCATAAAAAATATATAAATCCAGATCCAGAAAAAGACCCTAACCCATTCAACCAAAAAATTCATAAACCCTCATCTAATAAAAAACGTACCCTTCTTCCAAGAAAACCCCCAACATAGAAAAACTCACAACCCATAGATATGATATAACATAAACCCTCATCCCAAAAATCCATAAAACCCTCATTCCACTAAAACCCTAAATACCAATATCTAAAAACCCATAAAGAATCATCCAAAAATAACCCTAAACCCTCATCTACAAATATTTCAAATCCCTCAGCCCCAAATTACCATAATCCCACAGCCCCAAAAAACCCTAGACCCTAATCCCTAAAAAACAAAAAACACACACTCTCAAAATAGAAATGTAATCAAGACCAGAAAACCCTATGTTTCATGTGCCGAAAAACACTAAACACTCATCCCCTAGTAAAGAGAAACAATAAACTCAAATAAAAAATCTAGTAGACCCAAATATCTCTATATCCATGACCCGGAAAAACACCTAACACTAAAAAAAATATTCCCTCATCCCCTAAAATCACAAAACCATCAACACTAAAATAAACTAATATCTAAGCTCTAAAAACATATAAACCTCATAGCCCAAAACCATAGACCATCTTACCCAATAAAACTGAAAACCTTCAACTTAAAAAACCATATTCCCTCAGCACCAATAGCCCTAAAACCTCAACCAAAAAAATCATAATATGATAGCCCTAAAAATTCGTAAACCTCCACATAGAAGAAACATCAATCCCCCAGCCACAAAATTTCATGAACCCTATTCCAAAAAAACCCAAAACTATCATCCCCAAAATAACCTCAACCAAAATCCCAAAAAATCCATCGACCATAAATCCTTATAAATCTCGAAATACACACCCCCAATATACCCTAAAATTATGAAAATTATATAATATAGAATCAACCACAAAAAACTATTATCACTCTCACTCAAAAACCACTAAACCCTAGGTCCCAAAAAACACTAAAACATTTTCCCCAAAAAAACATTAAAACTTTGGACCAAAAAATACTAAAACTACAGCCCCAAAACCCCAATAAACATAGACCCAAATAACCCTAAAACATCTACCTTAATAACCATAAATACTAGACCTTATAAATATTAAAATCATCTTCTCTAAAATACTACAATTCATTTTCCATAAAATATTATGTACTCTATGACTAATGGACGTGAAACACTCATCCACAAAAGTCCTGAAACCATTACCCACAAAAAAAATATATTCCCTTGGCCTAAAGAAACCATAAATCCTTATTAAAAAACCACTAAATCCATGTCCCTAAAAACACTAAACCCTTATCCAAAAAAAATAAACCATTATCCACAGGAAAACCATAAACCATTGGAATCAAATAATAATAAGAATTCCTCCCCAAAAAACACTACATTCATCGCACTAAATAATCATAAACAATAATCCAAAAAAAACCTAAACACACAGTACCCAAAAAACTAAATCATTCATCATAAAAAAACCATAAACAATCTATCCAAAAAAATATTAAACCCTTAATAACAAAATAATGATACATTTCCACAAAAAACACTATAGTATCAGTCAAATGAAAAATTATATCTCAACCATACAAAATCCAAAACACTCCTACCCAAAAAAATATAAGGACCCAGACCCCAAAAATCCAATACCATATGACCTAAATACCTCTCAACTTCATTCCCCCAAAACCATATATTCATGGACCCCCAAAACCACATACCCTCATCCAAATAAATATTAAATCAATATCTCAAAAAAACCAAATCCTATGACCAAAATTACTAAATCATCACCACCCAAAACCCAAAAACCTAATAAATAGATATTACCATACAATTTTTTGGAAAAAGCCTCAAATACATTGTCCAAATAACCCAAAACCCTTGATCCAAAAAAACCAAAAACCATTAGCCCCCAAATCACTAGAACCCTTGGACCCTTAATCCTTAAACATATAATCCCAGAAAATAGTAAACCCTCAGCCTGAAAAACCCTAAACCATCATTCGTAATAAATCATAAACACTCATCCGAAAATAAAATAAAAAACCTCATTCATAAAATAACATAGACCCTTCACCCCTAACATAATCACTAACCCCCAAAATATAATAAACATGTAATCCCAATAAAACCCAAAAAACACTAAATGCTCATCCCCAAAATCCTTAAACACTCATTCTATGAAAACCCTAACCCATAGATCCAAAAATACCTGAACAATCAACCCAAAAAAACCTGAAAACGTTATCCCATAAAACTCTAAAACCTCACCTCTTAAAACCCCTAAACCCTTAGTCCAACAAATACATATACCCAAAATTACATGAAAAACTAAAACCATACCTTCATATAACCCAAAACCCTCAGCCAAAAAACAATAAACCCATTACCCTAAGAAACCATAAAAAAATATCCCCAAAATACCCTAAACCCTCATACAATATAAATAAATAAAAAAATCAATATGAAAACATAAACCATATAACATAGGAAACCATAAAACATTGACCCTGTAAGACCTCGATCCATCATCCCTAAAAACCCTAAACTATAACAACCCAAGATTTTATGAAAAATATTCTTTTTAATTTCATTAATGTCTTGTGTTGTACGCTACACCAAAAGGAGCTTGCACAACACGCATACTTGACGTGCCTTGCATTACACGCAATCATGACCTTCCTCGATAGCGTGTGTAGTACGCAATAATGAGTTTCACTAAACAACAATATGCTATTCAAATATTATTAAAACTAGCTGTTATGAATAGTAATAACCACTTTTTCAAATATTGTAAATTTTATTATTCAAAATTGAATTCATTTTTGGATTCGTAATATTGAAATTAGCTTAGGGTGAAATTTTACTACTTTTCGGATAAATTTCATTTTTTGATGAATAGTGAAAATTACAAAATTTTAATTAAAAACAACCTTTTTAATCGAAATAATTAATAGTGATAAATTATTAATTTGAGTGGTTTTAAAGTATATTTATAATATATTTTTACAATTTAATACAATGTTGTTCATTGGATGTAATTTCACATTTAAACTAGACGTAAACAAGTGTCAATCTTTTGATAGTTATTATCTCTTAAGAACACACTATTTGTTTTGACGACGGGAATTAATTTTTAAATTAATTAAGGCAACTGATATGTTTTGAATTTGTTTAAATAGTCATCATTTTTGAGTTCATAATATCAAATATATCTTTGGCCTAATTTTTGGTATTTTTCTGGAAACTTTCATTTTTTGATGAATAGTGAAGCCACTAAGTGGTAGTTAATAAAAATGAATTTTTCATAAAACATAATTTTACCTCTTCTGTGATTGGAATTTCAAAAATCTAGGAGACATGTTTGATGTCAGTAACTAAAATGTGGTTCAATGAGATGAAAATAATTTTTGGTGAATAGTATCTTTTTACTTTTTTTACCACGGTTAAAAGTAAATAGGGTAATTAAGGGTAAAAATGATATTATTATTACCCTAACACATGTCCTAATTCTATTGGATAAGTTTAATTCGACCAAAAACAACCTTAGGAATAAAATATGACCATTTAGTCCCACTTGGATTAGATTAGGACAATTATTAATAATTTATTTAAAGAAGGGTTAAAATAGTTAAAATCAATGTTTAATAGGTAAATCATTTTTAATATAGGGTTATACAAAAGATAAATTAGACTATAAATGATCATTATAAAGATAAAAAGATTTCCTATATAATGATATTTTATTGGTAATTATTAGACATTAATTAATTTAATTTATTTATGACAAAAATATGATGTAGTAATTATCTTATTAATGAAATATTGACATAATTGAGGTTATAAATATGCAAATAAATTTAATTTCAGACTTTTTATGAAATAAACTAATTTTCAAGGCTAATATGACATATTATTATTGATTTAATTTACTTTTTTCGAACTAATCATTCTATTATGATTTTCACAAAAATCAATTACAAAATAGTGCCAAAATTGACATAAAATAGTTTTTATAACAAATATAAAATTGTATATTGTTATTTTATTACTAAAAATCTACGGTTCGGCCAAATGACTTAGATAAGGTTATATATATTAATAATAAACAACTTGGGGTTCGTTTGGCTACTTATATTAAATTTATTAACCTTATAGTATATGAACACAAGAAGACACAGTAAAAGTAAATTATTTTACTTAAGTTTAAATCTAAATGATAAGGTTAAAATAGGAACATAAACTTGTCTAAATTCTATTTGATGAGATGATTTTGACCCATAACCACCTTAGCTTCGAAATTAATCATTTTGGAGCTATTTATTACTGAATGCTACTTTATAATAAAATAATAGTATTAGTTATTCCAAAGGTACCCCTCTCTTCCCTTATAAAAGGGCACCTCCTCCTCTCTTCCTCACACCACTTTGAGCTTTCAAGCTCGGCCAACCCCTACCAAATTTCCTTCTACACTTTCTTAGAAACATCCTAGAGGTTTTGGTATTCCTCAAAGACCAATTTTAGTGCCCTAAAAAAGATCTCAAATAGGCGCTTCAAAGAAGAGGTAATGTCCATTACCGATTCTTTAATCTCTATTTCTTCATCCACTTCTTCTTCTTCGGTTGTTTCATTATGAAGTAATAACATCGGTATCACTTATATACTGATATGTTATTATAATTATGAAACAACCATATTTCACCATCTATTCATCCTACAGAAAACGAAATCACCGCGCGTGCGTACGTACGGAATACCGTCTCCACGCCGTGGTGTAATATATTTTCCACCACCACCTTACATGGATGGGTATAATGGTGTACATAATAACAATATATAATTATTGTAAAGTGATATTGATTCTAAAATAGTATACATACACTCCAATACAATTCCACGATCATGAGAACGATATCATCGCTCGTGCGTACGTACGGACTACCGTCTCCACGATGCGATGAGATTCATTCTCCACATTAACCATTCATGAATGATTATAAAGTATATATAAAAATTAATAATGAAATATATGACATAATAATGATTCTGGATTTATGTGTATATATATGTATGTTATCTAATTAATTCCATTTACTGATCTATTATATATATATATTTTCTTAATATATATTATATATAAATCATGTTTTATATTCTGTAATTAATTAATCATGATCTAAGTAATCATATGAATAATTACAAGTCAAAACCCGGACGACAAATGAAACAATTTTACCCAAAACGCTCTTTAACCTGGAATTTACAAAAGAACGGGTAATATAAATCCATAAGTGAACCATATATGATATCATAACAATGGGTATGATTCTGGAACAAGTCAATGAAATTATTTAAACCATTATACAGGAGGTTCGGACACATATGAAGCAAATCGGACCTAAGGTAAGTGAAATATCACAATCTCATTTTTATCTGAGATTGTTTATACTTTGAAATTTACGGGGGTGTATTTTATCATCCACATTCATGTTTCCTAAATATTTAATATTATTTCCATCCACCTGGAATTGTTTAAATCCAATTTTCCCCTTCGGTGAGTGTTTAAAAAAATAAATGAATGGAATCTTTGGTCGTTTTTCGTACGAGGAACTTTTTGACTTTTCCAACAAAAGTACGAGAAGAATGTTTTTTTATCTTATACGACATGCATGTATTTTTAAAACATTATTTCCAAGAAGCTTCCTTTACAAGTTTTCAACTTTATTTTTAATGAACTTATTTTAGTTTAGAATTTTATGACATGATAAGAAATGAAAAGAGTTTTTGAAGTAGAAAGGATATTTTCCTCAAGAATGGAGTTCAAGTGCTTTTTCAAAATTATTTTCCTTCTAAGATAATAAAGTGTTCTATTTATATCCCTATTATTACATTTATTTGATTATGTTTTGATGGAATTATTTTTATTAATTCCTTTATCTCATATGAATTGTTTTATGATGTCCATATGTTTAAGATTCCCATTTTTATTACATGGGTTATGAAATTATGTATGGTTTCAGATTTTGTGGCACACATAAGAATGGTATTATTATGAGGTGGGTGGGACCTATATCTCCCTCCAATGCATTGAGTAATGATTTTATATCTCATGATATAGACATGGCTGGAACGGTAGGTTATACCGGTTTAGTGAAACAGGACTGAAACAAGGAGTGAACTCAGCTCAGAAAGAGACTTTGTCCACTAAGATAGTCTTGGCAATGAGTCTTCACTAATAAGAAATGATTCTCTGTGATAATGTGTGTATGCCACAATGTTTCATGTTTTATGTTATGATTATTGGGATTACATTTCACTACTATGATTTATCCCATGTTATGAAATTATGATCTCTTTTGCCGGTTAAGATTTCCAAAAGATATGTTTTTATGAATATGACGTGATTGATATTTCTTTTGTTTACCATTACTGAGCATTTGAGCTCACCCTTTTATGTTTTCTTTTCACCAGGACATAAATAAAGGATTTAGGTTAATAAAAGAAGATCTTTATCAGAGATGTTGACGATCATTCACCATGATTAGAAGATTATATTCTGAGTTTCAAAAGTCACTAAACTATTACAGTCCTTGTCTGTGTGTTTTTGTTATGTACTAATTATTCCGCAAAAGTAATTTAATTTCCATGTACATCAGGCTTCGGGTCTCTATAGTTGGTATCAGAGGAATGGTTTTATCAAACTTTGGAAACTATGATGCGAAAACATTAGTGATATCCCTAGAGAGATTTCTAAGGTATGTCTAGGTATGTCCCTAAGGATAAGTATACGTACATGATACAGTCCTAGAACTACGGTAATGATCATAGAATTTAACCTATGATGTTAGATATTGAGGATACTCCCCCTTTATTATTTTTTTCCCTAGCATGATTTTTGCCTCTCACACTATTTGTTTTGGGTTTTAGACGATGGCTGGAACCCGAAGGAACGGTGTTGATCAATGCAATGGACAATGCAATGATTGTCCTCCTAAACAAACAGATGTTATGGGAGATGGAGTGAAAAATATTATTGCTATACTTACACAAGCTATGAATCATTCTGGACTTCCAAATGAGTAGATAAGGGAACAATATTCTATTGAGTCCTTTATGAGGCAACGTCCACCTTCTTTCAGTGGGTCTTCTGATCCACTTGTTTCTGAAAAATGGATCAGTACTACTGAAAAGATATTTTCAGTTATTCAATTTTCTGAACATGATAAAGTCATCTTAGTAGTATATCGTTTGGAAGGTGAATCTGATCAATGGTGGAATCTTATCAAGAATACGAGGCAAAGAGATGAAATTGAGTCCATGGAATGGGACGAGTTCAAGAACATATTTGTCAATAAGTACTTCCCTCGTATTCTTCGAACAAAGATGGAGATGGAGATTCTTGAACTAAAGAAAAAGGATGATGAATCTGTTGGTATATACGAAGATAATTTTACAAGGCTTGCAAGGTATGCATCTGGATTTATCATCAAACCTCAAAGTAAAGTTGATCGATTCTTCAGTGGCTTAAAACCAAATCTTTGAAGGGCATTAGCTATAATTGACTTCATTAGCTATGAAGAAATTGTGTGTTGTGCTTTCAAGGTAGAAATGGAAGTTGTTGTTACTAATCCATCTCATAGTGTTGACAAGAAACAAAAGATGGAGTTCAAGGAGAAATCACAGAATAATGGTGAAAAGAAGATGAATGTTTCCTTATGCTCAAAGTGTGGAATGAAGCATGGTGGAGATTGTCTTAAAGGGACTAGAAAATGTATTAAGTGTGGAAAAGATGGTCATCGAGCAGCTGAGTGTCGAAGTAATAGAAAAATGGTTTCTAATGATGTGAATAATGAAAAGACTGCATAGAATGCACTAATAACACTTCAATGCTTCAAGTGCAAGGAAATGAGAAATTATGCTAATAAATGCCCTAATCCAAGGGTTAGTGATGATCGACGTGAGAAACCACTTAAGGAAAAGGACAAAGAGAAGTCACATGCGATCACTATTGGCGATGTTGAATATGAAAACGATGTGGTGGAATGATTAAGTGTATATGTAATGGGATTCCAGAATAATGTTGTATATAGTATCGTGGAATATTGGAATGTATATGTTTTGGTCTATTGTGGTTTTCAATAATTTTATGGCATCAGTAACCATGAAAGGTGATTGTAATATTTTTGGAAAGCAGATGATATGCACATAATGAAGGGATAAAGAGAATCTAATATGTTTGACAGTATTAATGTGCTAATGATTGATATAAGGACTAAGTGATATCATCGTTTGAGGATATAGAATTTTGAGTATTTTGGTATGTGTAAAGTGTTAACTTTTAACTACATTAATGTTTTCACTAAGGTTCAATGGATATTCATTCTTCATAAGAATACATGATTAAGGTATTAACATATTTGTAATTTGACCAACAAGATATATCATATGATATATGGGGGATAAATTATGACATTCACGTGATCATTTTCTTTATACTATGAGCATGGACCGAATTATTTTAGATAAGCCTAAAGATTGGAATGGATTATGTTTGACATAAGTTAGTATTGTTTAAGGATAAAACTTTTTTGATATTGTTGATGGGATGTTATAGTAATATAGATTTAGAAAAAGGACAACATGCAGGATGGGTGACAGCCCATCGCGTCGGACAAGGCTGTGGGAATCGAACCCACAACCGAAGTGCGACTGGACTTTATCACCTACCACTGGCCTACAGAAAGTCCCTGTTTAGTAGAAACTAGTATTATTTTATTATGCAGTATGATATAAGAAGTATAAGTCCATTTTAGGAACCATATATGATTAATCTCACTATAGATGGACTTATGTATTTTTTGATAACTTTTCTAACCTTTTGTTTGAGACAGATGGAATGACCCATCATTCCATCAATGATCTGCTAACACATCACGAATGACAAATTCAACTTCATTTATTTAAAAGATGAAGTCGAAATTGTCCAAAGAATGATAAACGGTGAGACTATACCAAAATCACGAATGTATTTCTTATAATTCCAATTTCATCAACTTTAGGGAAATAATATTGAAAACCAAAAATGTTGTCCTAGTGATCTTATATCTGATGAATCAGATGGTACATTAGATTGTCACAAATTTATGGCTTTGTGATTGCTGGCTTTTCTATATCCATGTTCTCTACCACTCTCCATCAGAACATGATGGTTAGATTTCTCTTCCATATCCATATTTTCACCTATGTGGAAACCAAGTGATTAGTTTATTTGGGTAATCGTTACGTTTCATACTATTGTTTTTAAAGATTGGTTTTGGTATTCCTTTTTACGATGTGGGTTTCTATTAAATAAACTTTAAAATAGTAAACCATTTATAACCCCGACGAATTTCGAGGGCGAAATTCATTTTAAGGGGGGTAGAATGTTACAGCCCGAGATTTTATGAAAAATATTCTTTTTAATTTCATTAATGTCTTCTGTTGTACTCTACACCAAGAGGAGCTTGCACAACACGTATCCTTGACTAGCCTTGCATTACACGCAATCACGACCATCCTCGATAGCGTGTGTAGTACGCAATAATGAGTTTCACTAAACAACAATATGCTATTAAAATATTATTAAAACTAGCCGTTATAAATAGTAATATCCACTTTTTTAAATCTTGTAAATTTTATTTTTCAAAATGGAATTCATTTTTGGATTCGTAATATCGAAATTAGCTTAGGGTTAAATTTTGGTACTTTTCGAATAACTTTCATTTTATGATGAATAGTAAAAATTACCAAATTTTAATTATAAACAACCTTTTTAATAGAAATAATTAAGAGTGATAAATTATTAATTTGAGAGGTTTTAAATTATATTTAGAATATATTTTTACAATTTAATACAATTTTTTTCATTGGAAGTAATTTCACATTTAAACCAGACATAATCAAGTATCACTCTTTTGATAGTTATTATCTCTTAAGAACACACTATTTGTTTTGACGACGGGAATTAATTTTTAAATTAATTAATGCAACTGATATGTTTTGAATTTGGTAAAATAGACATCATTTTTGCTTTCATAATATCAAATATATCTTAGGCCTAATTTTTGGTATTTTTCTGGAAACTTTCATTTTTTGATGAATAGTAAAACCACTAAGTGGTAGTTAAGAAAAATGAATTTTTCATAAAAATTAATTTTACCACTTCTGTGAGTGGAATTTCAAAAATATGAGAGACGCGGTTGATGTCAGTAAGTAAAATGTGGTTCAATGCGATGAAAATAATTTTTGGTGAATAGTAACTTCTTTGCTTTTTTTCCCGCGGTTAAAAGTAAATAGGGTAATTAAGGGTAGAAATGATATTATTATTACCCTAACTCTTGTACTAATTCTATTGTATAAGTGTTATTCGACCAAAAAAACATTAGGAATAAAATATGACAATTTAGGCCCACATGGATTAGATTAGGACATTTATTATTAATTTATTTAAAGAAGGGTTAAAATAGTTAAAATCAAAGTTTAATAAGTAAATCATTTTTAATATAGGGTTATTCATAAGATAAATTAGTCTATAAATAGTATTTATAAAGATAAAATGATTTCCAACATAATTATATTTTATTTGTAATTTTTAGACATTAAATAATTTAATTTATTTATGACACAAAGATGATGCAATAATTATCTTATTAATGAAATATTGACATAATTGATGTTAGAAATACCCAAATAAATTTAATATCAGACTTTTTAGGAAATCAAATAATTATCTAGGTTAATATGACATATTATTATTGATTTAATTTACTTTGTTCGAACTAATCATTCTGTTATGATTTTCACAAAAATCATTTACAAAATAGTGTCAAAATTGACAGAAAATAGTTTTTAAAACATATATTATATTATTAATTGTTAATTTATTCCTAAAAATCTAAGGGTCATCCAAATGACTTATATAAGGTTATATATTTTAATAATAAACAACTTGGGGTTCGTTTGAATTCTTATAGTAAATTTATTAACCTTATAGTATAAGAACACAAGAAGACACGGTAAAAGTAAAATTATTTTACTTAAGGTTAAATCTAAATGATAAGGTTAAAATAGGAACCTAAAGTTGTCTAAATTCTATTTAATGAGAGAATTTAGACCCATACCCACTTTATCTTCTAAATTAAACAATTTGGAGCTATTTAAAACCGAATTTGACTTTATAATTAAATAATAGTTTTAGTTATTCCAAAGGTGCCCCTCTCCTCCCTTATAAAAGGGCACCTCCTCCCACTCTTCCTCACACCACATTGATCCTTCAAGCCCGTCCAAACCCTGCCAAATTCCCTTCTCCACATTCCTAGAAACATCCTAGTGGTTCTTGTCTTCCTCAAAGACCAATTTTAGTGCCCAAAATGGAGATCTCAAAGAGGCGCTTCAAAGAAGAGGTAATGTCTGTTACCGATTCTTTCATCGCTATTTATTCCTTCACTTCTTCTTCTTATGTTGTTTAATTATGAAGTAATAACATCAGTATAAATTATATACTTATATGTTATTATAATTATGAAACAACTTTATTTCACCATCTATCCATCCTACGGAAAACGAAATCACCGTGCGTGCGTACGTATGGAATACCGTCTCCACGCTGTGGTGTAAACTATTTTCCACCACCACATTACTTGGATGGGTATAATGGTGTAAATAATAACTATATATGATTATTGTAAAGTGATATTGATTCTCAAATAGTATACATACAATCCAATACAATTCCACGATAATGAGAACGATATCATCGCTCATGCGTACGTACGGACTACTGTCTCCACGACGAGATAAGATTCATTCTCCACGTTAACCATTCATGGATGATTATAATGTATATATAATAATTAATAATGAAATATATGACATAATAATGATTCTGGATTTATGTGTATATATATGTTTGTCATCTAATTAATTCCATTCAACTCAATAAGGAAAAGAAAACAACGTTCATATGTACATACGATCTACCGTCTCCATGAACGATGTATTTCATTCCATTGACTGAACTATTATATATATATAAATTCTGAATATATATTATGTATAAATAATGTTTTATATTCTGTAATTAATTAATCATGATCTAAGTAATCATATGAATAATTACAAGTCAAAACACGGATGACAAATGAAACGATTTTACCTAAAACGATCTTTAACATGGAATTTACAAAAGAACGGGTAATATAAAGCCATAAGTGAACCATATATGATATCATAACAATGAGTATTATTCTGGAATAAGTCAATGACATTATTTAAATCATTATATAGGAGGTTCGGACACATACGAAGCAAATCGGATCTAAGGTAAGGGAAATATCACAATCTCATTTTTATCCGAGATTGTTTATACTTTGAAATTTACTGGGGTGTATTTTATCATCCACGTCCATGTTTCCTCAATATGTTATATTATTTCCATCCACCTACAATTGTTTAAATTCAATTTTCCCCTTCAGTGATTTTTTAGTAAAATTTATGAAAGGAATCTGTTGTCATTTTTCATACGAGGTACTTTTTGACTTTTCCGACAAATGTACGAGAAGAATGTTTTTTTAACTCATACGAAATGAATAGATTTTTAAAAAATTATTTACAAGAAGCTTACTTTACAATTTTTATAGTTTACATTTAATCAACTTATTTTATTTTAGAATTTTATGACATGTTAAGAAAGGAAAAGTGTTTTTGAAGTAGAAAGGATATTTTGCTCAAGAATGGAGTTCAAGTGCTTTATCAAAATTATTTTCCATCTAAGATAATAATGTGTTATGTTTCTTTCCCTATTATTACATTGAATTGATTATGTTGTGATGGAATTATTTTTATGAATTCCTTTATCTTATATGAATTGTTTTATGATGTCCAAATGTTTATGATTCCCATTTTTATTACATGGGTTATGCAATGATGTATGGTTTTTGATTTTGTGGCACACATAAGAATGGTATCATTATGAGATGGGTGGGACCTATATCTCCCTCAAATGCATTGGGTAAAGATTTTATATCTCATGAGATAGACATGGCTGGAATGGTAGGTTATACCGGTTTAGTGAAACAAGACTGAAACAAGGAGTGAACACGGTTCAGAAAGGGACTTTGTCCACTAAGATAGTCTTGGAAATGAGTCTTTACTAATAAGAAATGATTCTCTATGATTATGTGTGTATGCCAAAAAGTTTCATGTTTTATGTTATGATTATTGGGATTACATTTCACTACTACGATTAATCCCATGTTATGAAATAATGATCTCTTTTGTAGGTTATGATTTCCAAAAGATATGTTCTTATGAATATGATGTGATTGATATTTCATTTGTTTATCCTTACTGAGCATTTGAGATCACCATTTTAGGGTTTATTTTCCCCAGGACATAAAGAAAGGATTTAGGTTTAAAAAAAAGAACATCTTTATGGGTGATGTTGAAGATCTTTCACCATGATTAGAAGATTATATTCCGAGTTTCCAAACACACTAAACTATTACGGTCCTTGTGTGCGTGTTTTTGTAATGTAATAAGTATTTTTCAAAAGTAATGTAATGTCCATGTACGTCAGGCTTCGGGTCCCTACATAAATAATCATGCCCAATAAGCAATTAACACTCAAGGGAAAAAACCTAAAACACTTATCCCCAACAAAGCCATATAACTTTAGCCCAAGAAAACGAAAAACCCATATCATAAAAAACCCAAAAAGATCATCCCCAAAAAACCATATACTATCCACTCAAAAAACCCTAAACCCTCATCCCCAAAAAACACAAAATCCCCATCCCCATACAAAATCCTAAAACTACATACCCAAAAAACCATAAGCCCACATCCCTAAAAAAACATATACCGCTAGAACCCAAAAATATATATAACATATTCCATAAAAACATATTTCAATGCCCAAAAAACCCTAAACAACCTATTGAAATACCATAAAACCCCATACCCCCAAAATCCCAAACCATCAGCACTAATCCACCTTATAACCTTGGCCCAAAATACCCTAGACCCTTATCCCCAAAAAATTATACACCCATAGCCTTGAAAATAAAAACCCTCATAAAAAAACAATAAGCACATTACCCCAAAATACCCTAAAAACATAGACCCATTAAACAAAAATCCTCATCCCCAATATAACACTAAATTTTACACCTCATGTAACCCAAAATCATTGGGCCCAATAATCCCTAAACCCTAATAACCACAAAAACTCAATCTCACAGTCCCAAAAAACCCTATACACATGAAAAATATTATCATTTTTCCTTTTTCCCAGAAACCCCTAAACCCATGGCCACAAAAAACCCGAACCCTAATCCCCAAAAACCCTAGAAACAACGACCCCATAAAACCCTAAACCCTCCACTACATAAAAAATTAAAAACCTCTTGCCCCAAAATACCATATACCAATGTCCCCAAAAACCCAAAACCCCTGGTGACAAAATAATGACAAAATAATTCCAAAAAAAAAAAACAATCCTAGCAATAAGTAACAGTAAATACCTATCTCTATAAAACACTTATCCCTAAAATAATAAGAAATTTTAAACCATCAACCCCAAAAAACACCATCCACCCATCCAAAAAAACTGCATACATTCATCCCCCAAAACCCCAACCCCTAGTCCCAATAAACCTGAACCCTTAGACACGAAAATACCCAAAACCCTCAACCCCAAAAAACCCTTACCCTTTAGCCCCAAAAAACCCTAAACCCTTAATAGATGAAAATAATAGGCCCTCACCCACTAAAAAACCCTAAACACATTGTCCTATGAAACCCTAATCCCCCGCCCATAATAAACCCTAATCCCTATTCCAAAATAATCATTCTAAAAAAATAAACTAAAACCTCATCTTAGAAAAACCATATCCTTAAAAAAGATTACACCCCCATCCCTGAAACACCATAAACACTCATACTAAAAAAACCTTCAACTCTCACCACATCGGATCCCCATACATTAAAACAACAAATTCTAACCCCTAATAAGAAAACATCATTAACACTCATCCATAAATCCCCCTAATCTCACATTCAATAAAACCCTCATCCCTCATCCCTGAAAACCCAACAAACTCATCCCCAATATACCTTAAACCCTTAACTCCAAAAATCATAGGCCCGGAAAACTAAATACACAAAACTTTTATTCTCAACGAAACCTAAACACTCATCACAAAAAAAAAACTTAAACACCAGAACAAAATTACAATAAAACCACATCGCCAAAAAATCCAAAACAGTCGGCCCAAAAAAAATCCTAAACTCTAGTCCAATAAAAACACAATACCCTCTTCCTGAAAAATCCCAATAACCTCATTCCGAATATATCATCTACCATCATCCATAAAAAACCATAATATGTCACCCCTAAAAAACCCTATGACCTATACCCCAAAAAACACTAAACCACGTACCATGGAAAATACAAAACCCTAAGTCCAAGAAAACATTATCCACAAATAAACCCAAAACCATCAACCCCAAAAATCCGAAATCCCATAGCTAAAAAAAACCCCAAAACCCTTATCCCCGAAAATGATAAATCATCATCCACCAAAAAATAATAATCCTTCATGTTGAATAAACCATAAACAACATGAATAAAAAAAATACTAAAAACTCATCCCCCAAAAACTGAAAACCATTTAAAAAAAACCCAAACCATCATCCAAAAAATACATTCTAGACACCATCCTAAAAATCCAAAATCTCTATTCCCCCAAAAAATTGAGATATTGTACCCAAAATAACATTAAACTATATTAACCTAAAAACCTAAACACACAGAAAAGAAATATAAATATTTAAGCCTAATGATCCATAAACCCTCATCACCAAATATACATAAACCCTTCTCCCTAAAAAGGCCTCACACTCATAGAAGAAAACCCATAACACATATCCCCAAATAACTCAAAACCATATATCTTATAAAACCCAAAACCCTTTTACTCAAATAATCATAACCCTCCAGCACCAAAAAACCCCATAACCACATCCCCTTAAATACTCCACTAAAAAAACTCTAAATAATAACACCAAGTGAACAATTAACCATTTTCCCTGAAAAATAGCAAAACCCTAGTACTAAAAATGTTGTACCATCCCTAAAACACACAAAAAACCCTCGACCAAAACAACCCTAAATCCCCATCCATAAAATACCCAAAACCATCGGTCCAAAAATAACCAAAATCTACCATACCAAAATTTCCCCATACCCTTAGAAAAAACACTATACACACAGCCCCAAAAAAACCCAATCCCCCATTCCAAAAACACAAAACACACAATCTCACCAAACCGTAAACCCTTAACCTAATAACACCACATCCCATTACCCATGGCCCCCAATACCATAAAACCTCAACCCCAGAAATTTGTAAACCTTAAACCTAAAAAAACAACGAATCCTACATCTTAAAAATACCGACCCTCATCCCCAAACAACCCTAAACCCTCTTTCGAAAATCGAAAAAATAGCTACCCCAAAAATACCATAAAATTAAATTCCTAATAAACAATAAAAACTTCACCCTAAAGAAGCAAAAAACCACATCCCTAAAGAACCCAAAATACTCTACCCCAAAAAAAACTCAACACTCATCCCCCAAAATCCATCAACCCGCATAACCTATATTTCTAAAATCTTATCCCCATAAAACCTTAACCCTCATCCATAAAAACCCATAATCACTCATCCATAATACAATTCATGATCCCCCATCCCCAATAATCAATAAACATTCAACTCCAATAATACCTAAATGCACAACCACATAAAAACCTAAACCCTCATCCCCATAAAAAACTAAAAACCCAATACCCAAAAAACCCAAAACCCACAACCACATAAAAACCTAAACCCTCATCCCCAAAAAAACAGTAAACCCTTAGCATCAAATTATACTAAATCCTCAGCCCCAAAAATTACTATGAAATCATCGCCATCAAAACCCCTCAAACCTAGTCCACAAAAAATCCTAAAACCACAGCCTAATGAATCCATCAAACCACATTCCTACAAATCTCTAAACCATTATTCCTAAAATTTCCTAAACTCAAAGCCCTCCAAAACCCTCAATCCTCAACCCTCATCACCCCAAATTATAAAATCCTAATTCAATTATATCCCTCATTCAATAATCCCAAAAAACCAACATCCCTCATCCAAAAAAACCTCAATACATGGCCATAATAGACCCTCAATCCCAATCCCATGAAACCCCTCAACCCACAGTCTCATGAAACCCCATCCCACAACCCCAAATAATCTCATTAATAATATTTAGACCCCTTTAACCCTCAATACAAAAAACCATCAATCTTCATCATAAAAAGCTACAACACTAGCTCTCATAAAAAACACATAAAACTCATTCCCAAAATAGCTGACAACACTTTACCACAAAACGGTCGACACTCAGCCCAAAAAAATCTATTAACTCATCCCAATAAAATATTCAACCATTATCCAAAAATAAACCCTCAAATTTGAATCCCATATAATAATTAATACATAACCCCAAAGAACCATAAATATTCAACCCCAAAAAACCCAAACCCTTAGCCCCAATAGAACATAACCCCCCCACAGCCCTAAAAACCAATCATCCATAGTTGAAAATTATCGTTGATATACATATCTATGTAACAATAATCCTATACAACAAAACAAAAATAACCATCAGCACAAAAAAACATTACCATAATACCAAAAAAACCTTAAACCCCCATACACCTAAAACAATAAACCCTCATACCCAGAAGACCTAAAAACCTAATCCCCAAACAACTGAAAAATCACATATAAAAATACCATAAATCATCTAAAACAAAATACTAAATAGTATCTACCCTAAAAATATGAAACCCTCAGAATCAAAAATCCCAAAAACCCTCATCCCAAAAATACCCCTAATGGCATATCTTCATGTGAATCTAAGCTATCATTCTCCAAAAACACTCATACCTTATCACAAAAAATCCCAAAACCCTCATCCAAGAATTCCCTTGTTAGTCAACAATAAAAACACCCTCAACACTGAGCACAAAAAAACCATCAACCATTATCACCAAATAAATAATCCCTAAAAAATTCTCAACAGTAGACCCATGAAAAACCCCAAAACCTCGACCCTCAAAAATGATATACCCTCATGACCAAAAACCCTAAACCATTAGCCCTCAAAAATATTGATATGATTTCCTAATAAAAAAATAAAAACTTCACCACCAAAATTATATAATCCCTTAGCCCCAAAAATATAAATTCCCCTATATAGAAAAACAATCAACCCCTATCTCTAAGTACACTAAACCCTCATCACAAATAAAATACACAACCCCCATCCCTAAAAATACCCAATTAATCATCCGAAAAGAATTATAAACCCTTATCACAAAATAACCACATCCCTCGGCACTAAAATATCCTAAAACCTCATCCCATAAAATCCAAAACACTCATCCAAAAAACCAACCTAAACACTAATTCTCATAAAATCCTAAACCATCATTCAAAAAAATATGTAAATATGTATTACAAATAAACCTAAACACTTATTCTTAAAAAAACTACTCTCTCAGACTAAAAATTGTAAATCCTGAACAAAAATACATTAACCCTCACCTTAATAAACACAAAACCGTCATCACAAAAAACCTCTAAATAATAGGCCCCAAAAAACCATCAGAATGCAGCCAAAAATACTAATAACCCTACATCCTAAAAAACCCTCAACACTCTTCCTCAAAAAACCAAAACCCCTGGCACAAGAAATACTAATATCTCATCTATGAAAAAAAAGTCATCATCTTAAGGAATCCCTCAAATATTTTCCAATAATAAAACCATAAACTCTTATCTAAAGTAAACCATACAACCTAAAAAAACTAAAATACCCATCACAACAAATCTAATATCACCCATTTCTAAAAAATCATATTGAATCATACAAAAAAACTCAAATAAGTTATCCCAGAAAATCCATAAACCATCACCCAAAAAGAAAACTAAACCCTCATCCCCAAAATTCCCTAGCTCCTTATCGCTAAAAAATCTTATACTCTCACACCAAAATATTGGAAACCCACATCCACCAAAAAAGAAAAAAAATATACGCCCAAAACACAATAAACATTGAGCCCAAAATAATCCAAAACCCACGGCCCCAAAAATCCCAACATCTATGATTCAAAATAATAAAAAACCTTTGATGAAAAAATCATTTAACACATATCTCTAGAAAAACACTAATCCATTAAAAATAATAGGCATTAACCACACATCGTTAAAAAACAGATCCCTCTACCCTAATAAATCATAATCCTTCATCCCCAAAAACATTTAACTTGTAACTCTAAAACAGTAATCTCACTTCACCAACAACCCTAAACCATCAACCTCAAAAACAATAAACTATCATACCCCAAAAGCACAAAACCATTACAATGAATACCCCAAATCCCATTACCGTAAATAAACCATAACACCCATCACAATTTACCCACGAACCTACATCCCCAAAATACCATTATCCCTTTTCACCAAAAATCCATCAACCACAAAAATCACTATACACTCAACCGAAATAACACTAAATCATTTGACATAAAAAAATATAAAATCAATACCAAACGAAACAGAACCCCCATCCATAAAAATCATTGAACCCTCTGACTTTGAAATATTAGAAATTTCAGACCTTGAAAATACTGAACCATCAACCCAATGAAACCATCAATACTCATACATAGAATACCCTAAAACCTCAGTCATGGAAAAACCTAAACCCTTAGGTTCCAACATTAGGATTCCATATACCAAAAAAACAATATATCCAAATCCCTAGGAATGCCTATAAATTTTTTCCCATAATGAAAATAACCATCATCCTTTGGAAAACCTATGAATTATCCCCTAAAAAATGAAAACCCCCAATCCGTATAAATGGTTAACACTAAGAAAAATAAAAACCTAAACCATTATCCCTAGAAAACCTAAAACCATTACACCTTGAAAATTCTAAACACATACCCCATGGAAACCATAAACCCATTTCCCTAGAAATCCACAAATACTCAGCCATCGAAAATTCTAAACAATCATCCCTAAAAGACACTAACCGCTTACCACTTGAAAACCCTAACCACCCATCCCCAGATATTCTTAAAACCTCATCCCAAAAAATACTAAAACCTTACCTCTAGAAATACGTAAACCCTTATTCCTAGAAATCCCTAATCCCACATCCCCAAAAAACCATAAAACAATAATTTATGAAAACCAAAAAACCTCATCCCTAAAAAAACAAAACTGCTCATCCTCCCGAAATGCAAAATCAATAGCCCTGAAAACACTAACCATAAAGAAGCATGAATCCCTAAACCTACATCTCTATTAAACACTAAATAGTTTTTCCAAAAAACAATAAAACCACACCCCATGAAAAAGATAAAAACTCAATACCGTTAATCTATAAAACCTCATACCCCAAAACACATAAACACTCAACCCAATAAAAACCTAAACCCTATACCATCGAAAAAGAAGATGACATCAAGTCAATTAAACCATAAACCCACAATACTAAATAACTCTAATCCCTTAGCCGCATAAAACCCCATAATCCGTAGAAAACCCAAAACCCTTAAACCCATAAAAACATAAACCATCATCCCTAGAAAATTCTAAACCCCCACCCCCAAATAATATAAAATTTTATCTCAAAAAATACAAACCCTTATTAATATAATACCCTAAAAACTCATCTATTGAAAAAAGTAAAACACCTAGAATTCCCTAAACCTTAATCCCATAATGTAATTATTTCTCATCACCAAAAGATCCTATGCTCCCAGACACAAAAAACCCTAAACCCTAATCCACATAAAACCCAACAGAAAATTTACTCAACCCTAGAAAACCCAAATACCCCCTCCCTAAAAACTATAATACCTTATCCCCAAAAACCTTAAACCATCATCCCAACAAAAATAATTAACTATATTCATTAATGAACTGAAACCCTCATCCTTAGATAACTATAATCTATCATCCACATACATCATTAAACACACATACCTATAAAAAACTAAACATTCATCTCCCTAAAATACAAAACACCTATCCCCAAAAAATAATAAAACATCGTCCCTGAAAAAAATTAACCCTCATATTTAGAAAAACCTCTAACCCTTTCCCTAGAAGTATTTAATCAACCATCCCTAGAAAACCCATAACCCTCATCCCCAAAAACATCAATCTATCATCCCTAGAAAAACTAAAAAAATACCACATTCCTTGAGAACCCTAAATCCACATCCCTAGAATAACCTTACCTATCAACCCGATAAAACCAAAAACCATCATCAATAGAAATTCCTATACCCTGATCACAAGAATAACTAAAACCTACATCCCTATAAAACCATAATATATCATCCACAAAAAACCCAAAACCCTCATACCAAAAATTCCCAAATAATAGAGCCCAAAAATATTCTAAACCCTCATCTATAGAAAACATAAATCCCTTTCCACATAAATCTCTAAAATATCCTTCCAAGAATGAACTAAACATGATTCATAAGAAAAACATGAACCCTCATATCAAATGAAACTTAAACCCTCATCTCTAGAAATCATTAAACCCTCTTCACTTGAAATATCAATTCTGTCACTTAGCAATAATCATAATCCCCCACCAATAGAAAACATTAAACCCTCATCCTAGAATACCATAAAACCTCATCCATAGAAATCCTAAATTATCATCCCTAGGGAACTCTGTATTAGACTAGTATTAAAATCATAATCCTACTTCTTTATAAAACCATAAATCTACATCACCAAAAAACATCAAATTTGAACCCATGACAATGATGAATATTTATCCCCAAAAACATATAGACCCTCGTCTCCAAAACCACCAACCCATTAGCCCCAAACATCGTAAAACTCTTCTCCCAAGACCACTAAACACTAATCCCTAGAAAACCAAAATTTATCATCCCCCAATAACCCAAAACCATCGTCCCCAAATCATATAAAACATTATCTCGAATAAAACCCAAAACAACTTCCCTAGACAACCAAAAAACCTCATCGACATAAAATATTAAACATCATCCCCAAAAAACCCCCAAACATCTTACAAAAAAAATCATATACCCTCGGCCCCACACTACCCTTAACAATGAGACCCAAAAAATCCAAAACCCATACCCCCAAAAATCTATATACACTGGTCACTAATAAATCTTAAATATTTATCTCCAAAAAAACATAAACTCTGATCCCTATAAGTCCCTAAACAAACAAACTAAACAAACCATATACCCTCAAAAAACCCCATAACCTCTGTCCAATAATCACATAAACTCTCAACCCCAAAAAATTCAATAACCTAAGACCTAATATACACTAACAATTTTACTTAAAAATAAGAAACAATATTCTCAAAAATCCTTAAACCCTCACCACAATGAAAAACGTGAGCCCTTATATCTATGAAACCCTAAAAAGTCATAAAAATCATAAAAACTCAACCAGATTTTAAAATAACCTCTCTAACCCAATAAACTATAAAAAAGATTCAACAAAAAACCCTACAACATCATGCATAATAGATCTTAAAAAAAATATCCTAAATAAAGCTAAAACACCATCCCTAAGTATCCATAACCATTTTTCCCAGATAAGAACTAAGCCCTCAGTCCAAAAAAACTATAACCCCTTAGTCCATATATCTCCCCAACCCTCAGCCACATGAAACCCTAAACACTTATCCCCTAAAACCAAAGAAACGTTAATCCCCCAGTACCATGAACCCCCAAATACTAGATCCATGAAATCCTAAACCATCATTCCTATGAAATCCTAAACACTCGACACTATGAATAACTAAACAATCAAATGGTAAACCATCATCCTCAACAAACCCAAAATCATATTCCAAAACAATGTTTAATCCCTTATTTCTATGAAAACCTAAACCCTAATCCACATGAGTCCATAAAACCTCATCACCAAGAACCCATATATCATCACCACCATGATAACCCAAACCTCCATCCCCAAATATTGCTAAACCCACATCTCTATGAAAACCTAAACCCTTATCCATAAGAATCATTAAACACTTGTATCGAAAACTATAAACCCACATCACTTGGAAAACATAAATCCCTAAATATAGGAATATATAAACTCTCAACCATTCGAAAAAACCCTTATCCCAAATAATCCCTAAACCCACATCCCATGGAAAAATTAAAACCACTTCCCATATAATAGCTAAACCCTCATCCGGAGGAATCCCCCAACCCTCGTACCCAGGAAAACCAATCCCCTTCCATAATAAATCATAAATCCACATCCCCATTAAAACAACACCATTATCCCCCTATGAAACCCTAGACCATTAGTATCATGAAAGCCCCAACTTTATCCCCAAGAAACATCAACCCCAGCCTAAAAAAATAGGAAATGTTAGCTCCAAAAAAACTATTATAACTTAGTCCTAAAAAACCCATAACCCACAATCCAAAAAAACCTATCCTCTCATCCTGAAAACCCTAAACCATATACCTCATAAAAACAAAACCCGGATCCCCAAAAATCTGAAACACATAACAAGAAAACATAAACCCTAATCCCCAAAAAACCCTACACCCTAATCCAAAAAAACTGTAAACACACTACCCAAAACCCCTAAACCGACAACAAAGATAAAACATAATCCACATTCCAAAACACCCATAAAACCTCATCCCAGAAAAACTATAATCCTGATACCCCAAAAAACACTAAACCCTCATCCACCCAAAATCCATAAACCCCCATTCAAAAATTAATATAAACCCATAGAATTAAATTACCCTAAACCATAAGCCTCAAAATCCCTCAACCCTCAACCCCAAAAATCCATTAATCCTCAATCCAAATTGACCCTATACAGTCACCCTCAAATAAATCATAAAAACTTATCCGCGAAACCCCTAAAAACCCCTCCCTAAAACACCCTATAAAATAAAACCCCAACACCATAAATACTCATCACAAAAAATTCCAAATGTCTCTGCCAAAAAATACTAAAACATCATCCCCAATAAAAACAAAACACTATGAAAAAAACAATAAACCCCAAGGCCTAGTAATAAATAAACCATCATCCCCCAAAATCCAAAAACCCTCAACCACGAAAACCTCAAAAGTCTCATTGCATAAAAAATCAATAAAAAAATTCATTCTAGAATAACACTAATATATAGAATTGGAAATATGTAATCACTCTGAGCCAAAAAATATGCTCAATCCAAAAAACCCTATAAACTATCCCACCCCCTCACTACAAAAACCATAAAACATCATCCCCAAAATAACCAATAACCCTAATCCTAAAAATATAAACCCTAAAACCATAAAATATCAGTAATGGTGATCCTTAAATGACTAGAAACCTGAAGCCCCAAAAAACAATAAACCCAAAGCCCTAAAAAATATACAGTCCATATGCCAATAAAATCCCAAAAACCTAATCCAAATAAATCCATAAATCTACATCCCTCCAAAAAAATACACCTTCATCCCCATATAAACACTAATGAAACATATAAAAAACATAAATATTTATCCTAGAAAACTCCAAAACCCTTGAACTAGAAAAATTACAATCACTCATCCAAAAAAACCCAAATCATCACTCCCAATAAATATAAACCCTCATACCAGAAATTTCATAAAACCTAATCCTTAAAAACATGAAAAACATCATCCCTAAACATACCTAAACACCCAATCCAAAAAACCCATAAACCATTAGCCGTAAAACCCCTCAAATCCTCTACCCGAAAATACCCTTAACCCCACACAAAAAAATACAAACCCCAGAGAACAATATACTAAACCCTTTGACCCAATAATCACTTAATCAGCATCCTAAAAACACTATAAACACTTACCTCTATGAAAATCTACATCCACATCTAGAATAATACTGTAAACCCTCCTCCCCAAAAATCCTAATCCCTTAGCCTTAAAAAATCCATACACTAAACCCCCGAAAAAAATATTCCCTCATTCCAAAAAACCATAAACACCAATCTAGAAAAAACCCCATATCCATCGGCCCTAAAAAAATAATCCGTCATCTATATAAATACATAATCCCTCAATGCTATTAAATCAAAAAATAATAGACATAAATTTTTCAATATCATTTATCCAAGAAAACCCCTATATCATTATCTACAAGAAAACCTAAAACTTTAGTCCCAATGAACATAATCTCTCTACATATTCAAATTTACCCTAAACTCTGTTCCCCTAAATAACAAAAATACCTTTCCCTAAAAAATCATAATCCCTATGTCAAAAAAATCCCTATACACTTACCCATAAAAAAACTATACAGTCATCCCCCAAAAAACCTAAACCCTCATCCACAAAATCCAAAAACCCATATTGCCTATAAAAGTTAAACCCTTTCCATACCAAAAAAACATAACATTGATCCCCCCTAAAACCATAAAAACTAATCCTAATAAATACCCAAAAACCTCAGCATAATGAAAAATCTAAACCCACAATGAAGAAAAATACAAAACCCTCATCCTAAAAAACAATAAAATATCATGAAGTAAAAAATCCATCATTCTTGGAAAAACCCAAACAATAAAAACCAATAATCTAATACCCCTAAACCCATTAATATTATAGAAACTAATAAATAAATTAGCACTAAACAATCTTTCTAGAAAAAACCCTATTCGTTCAACCCTAAAACCCTAGACCTTTATCCCAAAAAATCATAAACCCTTACACACAAAATAAAATAAACCATTAGAAACAAAACACCATAAACACACAACCACAAAAACACCTAAACCAATACCTGAAAAAACCCAAAACCCTCAAATTCAAGAAACACTATACACTAAACCCCAAAAAATAGTATACCAACAACAATAAAACCCTAAACACTTACCCTAAAAAACCAAAGAATCTAGTCCCAAAATATCCCCAAAAACACATCCAAAAAAACCTAAACTGTTACCTCTATAATATTTCAAATTAATATCCCTAATAAATAATAAACCCATATAAATCAAAAACCCTAAATCCTCAGTCCAAATAAATAGTAAATCCTCATCCCATAAAACCATAATACATTATTTGGAAGAAAAACATTAAAAAATCACCAAAAACAGTAAATACTAATTCCAAAAAATTCATAAACCCTCTCCAAAAAAAAACATAAACCCATATCCTCCTAACAACAAAATCAATGAATCCAATAGAATCCTATAAAATATGAAACAAAAAACCATAAATCCTCATCCCCCAAAACTATAAACCAACATCCCCAAAAAATTATAAACCATTGTCCATAAAAAACCTATTCTATTCTCTAAAAAAACCATAAACCCTCTACCCCAGAAAACCCTATACTCTCATCCCCAAAAAACCCTAACCCAACACCCTCAAAATCCCCTAAACCATCATCACCAAAAAAACCCTAAACACGCATCCCAAAAAAAACCCTAAACAACATTACTAAAAATACCCTAATCCCTGATCCCTAAAAACCCATAAACCCTCATTCTCAAAAAACACTATACCCACATCTTGAAAAATCCATATTCCAACATACACATAAATTCTATAACATTTATCACAAATGAACAATAAAACCTAAACCCAAAAAAAACCACCAAACAGCCCCAAATGGTCCTCAAACAATATCCTCCAAAACCATAAACCCTTATTCCATGAAAATCATAAACCCTATTTTAAATAAAAATCAGCACTCTATCGCAAGATACAATATTACCTCAGTTTGGAAAAACTGTGAATCCTCATGCTCAAAAAACCTATAACATCATAAAAAAACGCTAATCCTAATCCAAAAAATACCATAAGACCTCATACCCAATTATATCTAATTCCTCAAACAAAGAAAACCATCAACCCCTAGCCATAAAAACTCACAACATATAGCCAAAAAATAACTCAACCCTCCACCATTAAAAACCATAATAACAAACCCTAAACCCACTTCCCCATAAAATTCAATACCTACAACCACCAAAACCACATACCCTTATCCTCAAAAAACACCAAACTCCCACCCAATAAATCCAAAAAACATCACCCCAAATGATAAAAAAGGTTATCCACAAATAATCAAAAACCATTATAAAAAATAACCACTAAACACTTATCCCAAAAATCCAAAAATCTCCTTCATTAAAAAATAGGAAACGCTCAACATTAATACCCCAAATTATTATTCACCCAAAAACATTAGTTCTTTAGAACCAAAAATCCCTAAACCCTTATCCCCAAATCAATAGAGACCATCATCCATAGAAATATGAAACTCTCAACAACAATAAATTAAAGAACATCTTCCAAAAAAAACCCTAAACATATACACCAAAAAACACTAATCCATCATCCCCAAAATAACCATAAAAACTCAACCATAAATACCCTTAAATATCCACCCCACAAAAAGCATATACAATCAACCGAAAAAAATAATCTTCTCTCATACCCAACAACGCCCTTAACACTCATTCCTAAGAAAACCCCTCTATATCAAACCCCAAAAAATCCTCATTCCTAAACCCAAATAATACTTTCAACACTCAATACCCAAAAAACCCATAAAAATATCTCAAAAAACAAAAAAAATTATTCCAAAAAAAACCCTCAACCCACTTCCCCAAGAATCCCTATACCATTACCCCCAAAATACTATCAACCACCAGCCACTAAAAAACAGTAATCATTATCTTTAGAAATTCATATATCCTCAATGAGAAAAAAAACATCATATACCAAAATTCATTCAAAACTATGCCCCAACATCCCTCAACCCTCATCATCAAAATACCTTCAACCATCAGCCACAATGAACCCTCATTCCTCATCCAAAAAACCCTCTCAACCCTATGTACCAGCAGAATGCTCAACAATTATCCTCAATAAACCCTCATCTCTCAGACTCGAAAGCCACACCCACAACCCCCAAACATTCTAAACACTCATCCCCAATATACACACACCCCTCTTACAAAAAACCTCAACCCTCTGACCTCAAAATATTCGTCCATCGTCCATAAGAAATACTTATATCTTAAGGAAAAAAAACCCAATACCCTTATACCCCTAGAAAACACATAGGCGTCGCCTCAAAAACCACTCAACCTAGATCCCCATAAATCCCACATACCTCAGACCAAGAAAATAATAAACCATAATCCACAAAAAACATTCAACACTCATCCACAAAAAACCATATACACCCCTAAAAATATTTATTGTTCATCACTACAATTCTCAAAACCATATCTCCAAAATTACATATACCCTCATCCCCAAAATAACATCAACATTCATCCCTATAAAACATTAATCTCTTATACATAAAAATCCCAAACCACTATCAAAATAAACTATTAACATTGTTCATCAATAAAAACTAGAACCAAAACCCCAAAAAAACTATAACCATTTCCCCATTAATCCCTAAAACCTAATCCCCAAAAGTCACAAACACTTATCACCAAATAAGACTAAAACCTCATCCCCCATTCCCAAAACCCTTATTCAAAATATAACTTGAATCATAGGCCCAAAAAAACCATAAACCCTCAGCCCAAAAGTCTATACACCCTCATCCTCATATTTTACTATTACCTAAAACCTTGTATAACCCTAAAAATATGAACAATGAAACCCTAATTAAATAATGAAAAAATCATAAACAATTAACAAAACAAATAAACCCTCATCTAAAAACCATTAAACCTTCTACCCCCAAAAAAAATAATACCCTATTCCCAAGAAGCCCTAAACAATTATCCCCAAAACACATAGTAGCTAATCCACACAAAAAAAACTAATTCCACATTCCACAAGAATCCCCCAGCCCTAATCATCAAACAAATCCCAAAACCACACAAACAATAAATCCTCATAAAAAAGCCACAAAAACCACAACCATCATGCCCAGAAAACATTAAAAATCCTCAACCCTCATCCCAAAAAATGATCATCCCTCAGCCCCAAAAATACCTCAACCCTCAACCCCAAATAAACAATGAAACCTCGTCCCAAAAAAACCATTAACCCATATCTATAAAACAATAAATCGTCAACCCAAAAAATTCCCTAAACTCCCAGGCCCAGAATCCCGTAACCTATGCCTTGGAAACTGTAAAACCTTATCCCTAAAAATACCTAAAACCTCATCACCCATACCCATAAACTGTAATCCTGAAAACACAATAAATACTCAACCCCCCAAAACCTCACACCATATCCCAAAAATACACTTATCCTACACTCTCTAATACTCTAAACCAATAGAATCAAAATCCCATAACACCTAGTTAAAAATTACCATAAACAAACATCCCCAAAAAATAATCAAACATCACAATAAAATTTCTACGTCCATGATCCCCAAATAACCCTAAACCCTCCTCACTAAAAAATCCCACATTCTTGAAAACCTTCAACTATCAACATAAAAAAACAAACAACCTTTAACCACATAAAATCATCAAAACTAATTCACAACGAAACTCAACCATCTATCCAAAAAAAACTAAACACTAATCCCCCCAAAACTATTAACCCTCATCCACAAGAAAACCCCAACCCTCATCCCTAGTTAGACCTAAACCCTCACAAAAAATAAACCATCTACATAAATCCCAAAATAAAACTCAAACCTCGTCCTCCAAAAATAACTACCGTCATCCCCTGAAAAACCGTCAACACGTAGGACTAGAAATCTATTAACAATCAATCCTAGAAACACTTTATACACTCATCTCGATAAGAACCTAAATATTATTCCCCAAAAACCCATCACCCATCCTGCTCAACATACAGTCAACCCTCATCCCAAAAAATTGTAAAAACTATACTATAGAACCTCCATACTGTCATCCCAATAACCCCACAACCATCATTCCAAAAACACAATAAAACCTCATCCCTAAAAAACCCTCAACACCCAACCACCATAAACCATGAATTTGAAGACCTATAATACCATATACCCTAATCAACAATATAACTTCATCCATCACCATCCAAAACCTTCACCCCTAAACCCAAATAACCCATTTTCTATCATCCAAAATATCTCTCAAAACACATTAAGAAAAAACCCTCAACACACTTCCCAAAAAACACCTCAACTCATATCCCTATAAACAATCAACCCATTGCCCTAAAAACCCTCAATCCATTTCCCCAAAAAACCTCATCCCACATGAACAAATAGCGTAAACCCTTATCAAACAAAATCATTCACCCTTTACCCTAGAATACCCAGAATCTTCATCCAAAATAATCCCAAACACTTTTCCCCAAAAAACCCTCAACCTTCGACCCCAAAAAAACCTAAAACCATAGCCATAATAAACTGTAAACTGATATCCCCTTAAAATGGTCAACGCTTAGTCCACCAAACCCAAAACTCTTACACGTTAATTTCCCCCAACACTCATCCTTAATAGATTCTCCACCCTCTGTCCCAAAAAAAACCCTCACCACCATATAACTATTATCCCTCATCCCAAAAAACCATCAATCCTACCAAATATATCAAAACACTCATTAAAAAAAATGATCTACACCCATCCCCAAATAACCCACAACTCCCATCCTTATGAACCCTCAATCATAATACCCATAAATCCAACAAAACTCCTCCCCATAAAACAATTAACCATTATCTCTAGGAAACCCTAAATAATAATACCCAAAAAAACCCTCTATCCTCATCATAAGAAAAACATAATGACATTGACCCAAATAACCGTCAACCCTCATCCCCTAAAACCATGAAAGATAAACCCCAAATCCCAAAACCCATATCCAAAGAAAAAATTCTACTGTCATCTCTAAAGAAAACATCATCCCTCTAACAAATAAAAGCGTAATCATTCATCCCCAAAAGGCCCTCAACCATCATCCGCAAAAAAATTTCAACCCTCTCCCACAAAAAAACCCTAAACACTCAACCCTAAAATATCCTCAATACTCAGCTCCAATATAACCTAAAACCTAAACCATAAAACCTCATCCTTCATCCCCAAAAAACCCTCTACCCTCATCCTAATAAAAAACTAAACCCATATCCTTATAAAAACTCAAAACTATACCCCAAAAAAATGCACACCATTCCCCCAAATAAACCATCAACCCACTTTCCCAATAACCCACAACCCTTTTCCAAAAAATAACATAAACCCACAACCTGAATAAATCATCAAACCTCAACAAAAAGAATCACTGATATGCAAAAATGAAAAAAAACTCCAACCCTAAACCACAAAAAACATCAAACCATAACCCGAAAATCCCTGAACATCCATCCCTATAAATAATAAAAAATCTGATGGTAAAAACAATAAAACCTTGGTCCCAAATAGACATAATCCTAACCCCTAAAGACCATCATCCTTCATCCCATTAAAACCCCTCAATCATCATCCCCAAAAAAACAATCAACCCTCATCATGAGACAAATCTCAACAATCAGCCCCAAAACACCCTAAACCACCCAAAAAAGAAAAAAACTATACCAACAGACTATAACACCTATACACAAAAATCCATAAACCCTCATTACCAAAAACCCCTTCCACCATAATCCCCCAAAAAACCCTTATACCTATGCCCCAAAAAACCATAAAACATTATCCCAAATAAAACCCTCACCACTCAGCCTCAATACCCTCAAGACATATCCACAGAATCACTTAATCATCTTCTTAAAAAATGCCCATCCATCATCTATAATGTCCCTCAAATATCAGGCTTGAAAATGCTAACACCATTAATCCCAAAAAAACTGTGAACCCTTAGCACGAAAAACCCCTTGACCTTGATCCAAAAAAATCCCTCAACACCCATCACACAAAAAAACATAAACCATCATTACCAAAAAAATCCCAAACCCTCATCCATAAGAAACCCCTCATCCCTCTGCCCCCAAAACCCAAATCCATATGCCCAGAAACACCATTAACCCTCAACATTGAAAAAATCCTCAACCATCATCCCCTCAAAAAACCCAAACAATAAAAATCACCAACCCTAAACCCCAAATATCACTCCATTTTATGCAATAAAAAACCCTCAGATGTCTGCCTAATAATTCTCTAACCCCTAATACTAGAAAACGCTCAACACCATAAAACCATCAACCTTATGCCCCAAAAACCAATATAAATCAACTATAAAATACAATAAATGGTGAGTCTCAATATTCCCAAAACCCTAATTTAAAAAATACCCAAAATCCAAAACAACAATATACACAAAACCCTTAGCCGTAAAAAATCCTAATCACATATCCCAAAAATAACATAGACACTCTACCAAGAAAAAAACCAATTACCTTAGTCCCGAAAATTCCTAAGTCCTGAGATTTAAAATATTCATGAATTCTATTCCCCAAATTGTTATAAATCTTCATCCCCAAAAAACTCTAAACAAATATACCTAAAAATCCTATAAAACCATCCCTAATTACAAATAATATCTACACAAAACCCCCAAAAATATCATCAAAAATAATAAATATTATTCCCCAAATTAACATAAACCCTAATCCCCAAAAATCAATAGAGACATTCCCCAAAATCCTACACCCACATCCCCAAAAAACAACTACACCCTCAGGACACAAAAAACCCCAAAGCCTCCACAAAAAAAACATACACCCTCAGGCAAAAAATAACATAGAACCTAGAACCAAAAGACCGTAATCATTTAACCCTAAAAACCCATAAACCAACAAACCTATGAAATTTGAATCTTCACCCCTAAAAATATAATCCCACATCCCAGAAATTTCATTAACCCTGACCACAAAAACCATAAGCAATTATCCCTGAAAAAACCCTAATACCTCAGCCTGAAGAAATAATGGAAAAAATTTGTAAAAACATATACCTTAAACACTAAAAAACCCCAAACTCATATCCTAAAAACCCTTAACCCCCATCTAGAAAGCCCTAAACCGTCCACCCTAAAAAACTCAAATAAATTTTCACTAATAACTTCTCAACCCTCAAAACCATAAAACCCACAACCCTCCGTATAGAAAACCCCTAAATCTTTAGTGTAAAAACCCCTAAACCCTCACCCCCACAAAACATAATTCTTCTTCGATAAAAGACCATCAAACCTGATAAAAAACCCCTAAAATTAGTCCCAAATATCTTGATATCATCATTCATGAAAAAAACAAATCCACCATCCTCCGAAAACCTTAATCCATTTACCACCAAAAAAACCCAAACCCTCAGCCCTGGGGATCAAATCCATATACCCAAAAAATCATAATCTTTCATCACCAAAAAAACTATATTATCACAATTTAATTAAAATCATCAACCAATAAAAAAATTACTAAACTATAATCACCAAGTAACCATAAAACCCTCATCCCCACAAAATCCAATATCTTCTACCCCCAAAAACCCAAATCTCGTATCCTTGAAAAACCTGAAACCCTAATCTCAAAAAACTTATAAACCCATAGTCCAAAAATCCATTAAACCCTCATATATAAAAAACCCTAAACACTGATCCCCAAAAATAAAAAAACCCTCTCCAATAAAAAAATTACAACCCTTATCCCAAAAAAATAATCCCTCAGTCCTGGAAAATCCTAATCCCAAAAAAACCCAAAAAACTCTTCCCAAAAAAACCCTCAACCATTAATCTTGATGAAACCTGAACTGGAAGGCCCAAGAAACCCCCAACACACATCCCATAAAGCCGTAAACAAGAAACCCCAAGAAACACCAACCATAAGCCCCATAAAATCCTCAAAACACAGGACTAAAATACTATCATCCATCATTCTAAAAATATACTCAACACCAAAACATAAATACCATAATACCTTATCCCCAAAAACTCACATACCACAGCCCTAGAAACCCTAAACCCTCATCCCATTAATGTAGATAATGCTCATCCCAAATGAATCTTCTACCGTCATCCATAAAAACCCTCCCCTATAAGTGTAACACCCCGAGCATTCATGATACACCTCTCTTTCAATAATGCAATAGCTTGCATTTTAAGCAAGTTCGAGTTCTAACACACCGCGACTAATCAAAATAGCTATTATGAATAGTAATACCCACTTTTTGAAATTATATATATTTTATATTTCAAAATGGACTTCATTTTTGGATTTGAAATATCTAAATTAGCCTATGTTGAATTTTTTTTAATTTTCTGAGAACTTCCAAATTTTCCTGAATAGTGAAAAATACTTAAAACATCTTTTTTAATAAAAATAATTTATCATGATAAGTTACACTATTGAGTGGTTTTAAAGAATAATTAGAATATATTTTTACCATTTTATCCAATGGTGTTCATTAGAATTAATTTCACTTTGAAATTGGACATAAACAATTGTTAATCTTTTGATATATATTGTTTCTTAAAAACAGGCTATTTGTTGTGACAGCGGAAATTAATTATAAAATTAATTAATGCATCTTATATGTTTTAAATTTTTTAAAATAGACATAATTTATGGATTCGAAATATCAATTATATCTTAGGGTGAAATTTTGGAATTGTTCTGAAAAACTTCAATTTTTGATTAATAGTGAAACCACTAAGTGGTAGTTAAAAAACTGAATCTTCATTTAAATGAATCATTACCACTTATGTGATTTGATTTTCAAAAATACAACATACATGGTTGTCATTAGGAAGTAAAATGTGGTTCAATGGGATTAAAATATATTTTTGTTGAATAGTAACTTTTATGTTTAATTAATCACGATTAAAGGTAATTAGTGAAATTTATGGTAAAAATAGTATTATAAAAATATGGAATGACCCTTACACATGTCCAAACACTATTTTATGTTTCATGTCAGACCTAGAAAATCCATGGGTCAACTTGGGGTCCCCATGGAACCACTTTGGTATGAAAAGGACATAAATATCTTTTTATTTAATGTTAAAATAAAAAGGTCACAAACAAGAGTTGTTTTACTAAAACAATTTTTAAATGGGGTTATAGAAGTCATATTTTGGACTATAAATATTTAATAGAAAGCTAAAAAGATTTCCTACATCATAATAAATTTTTTTATAATTTTTAGACATTATATAAATTAAATTATTTATGACACCATGATGATGCAGTGATTACCTCATTAATTAATGATTTAAAAAAAATGAAACAATAATGTAAAATCCAAGTCTTACACTTGTCCAAAGACTATTGGATGGGTATATTTCGAACCCCTATCACCTTAGCCTCTAATTATATAAGTGTGGGACCTCTAGAATCCGAAAATCATTGTATAATAAAGTAACATTTTATTATGTTCCAAGAGTGCCCCTACTCTCCACTTATAAAAGGCCACCACCACTACCACCTTAATCACACATTCAAAGCAATTTCGCTCAGCCAAACTCTGACCAAATAATCTCCCAAAATCCCTCCCTTACTCCTAGAAGCCTCACATTTGGAAGAAGTCTTCCCAAGGAAGCCTTTGGTTCAAATCAAAAGAGTTACCCAATTTTAATGTAATGTCTTCTCTTATGTTATTTTGTTTTATTTTACTTATCCAAACCCCAAAACTGTTTTTATTCCTTTTTTTGTAACAAAACCCATATCCTCAATATACTAGGATGTTTTTATAATGAGTATTCTAGCTACACTTACACACACCTACATCTAATGGTTAAAGAACATACAGTTTCTGTGGAGGTCGAATTTCTGCCTCACAAAATGATGATTGTTCAACACTCATAAAACACCTTCAAAGGTGGCCATTAAGATGTCACTCAATTTATAAATGATATATAATATGTTTATTATTTACATAATGTTATGTATTTTTCATTTATGGCATTCCTTTATTGTTTCCATTATGGGTAAACACGATATTTTCATTTTAGGAAGTGCGGACAACCGCCCCCTCAAAGTGATTTGAATCGTTAATACCATATGTGGGATGTATAAAGGATGGAGTAAATGATATTATATATGATATTATACTGCAATTATAATTTACCATTATATCATTATGATTTCATTTAATACGAAATAGAAATGAAAGTAGCGTTCATGCGAACGTACGGCTTACCATCTCCATGAACGGTGCATTTCATTTCTTACCTCTAAACGTTATGGAATATTATAAATGCATGTATATACTGGATATATATGAGATATATGATATCTATATCATGAATATAATTCTGGATATAATGGATATATCACCACATGAACAACATGTAATTATAAGAATTTTATTTTTGACTCAAGTACCTAAGATCGAGAAAATGACCATTATAACTTAAATAATTACATAATGTTCATAACATGGTAATAAGTGATATAAAAGGAATAAAAAACTTGAAAAAAGGTTCTCAATCAAATATAAATTAACTATATTTTATTATTAAGGAGGTTAAAGAACGATCGACTCAAGTCGGACGCAAGGTAAGGGAACTTCTTAACCCAATTTCTATTCTTCGGGTTAATCTCCTACTTAAAATTATTTCATGATATTATTATGTCCTATCCTGTATTTGTAATTTATTTATGTGTACTTATAGTGAATACACATAATAGATCTACTTTATTTAAAAAAATGACCTCTGTAAGGGTCTTCGTCTCAATCTAATTTCATTGAGATATATTTTGTTTTATACACTATTTTTTTATACGGTGTATAAACGCCTTTGACTTAGACTTTTATTCAAAAAGGAATATTTTTTTACAAAGCGTTTTACTAAACGACAAAAGGAATGTTTTTGTCTTACGTATGCGGCGACAATGACTCCTCCGCCGTCGTGACCATTATTTGTGTTTCAGCTTCCTCTAGAAGCCATAACTTTTTAAAAGAAAAATAAATACAAAGTTTTAGCAGTCATATATTTTGGTATTAAAAATGGTTTTGAATGTGTTTTTATTATATCCATGTTTTGTATTTATTTCTTGTGATTGAAATGTAGAAATTTTATGTTTCCATTATGCACGATTTATGTGATATGATTATGTTATGATATATTTAAACCAGTTCATATGAGGAATGCATTGGACTTAATAAGTGACGGGTGGAGCCCGCTATAGCTCCTCGATGCATCAGTAGGTCTAATGAGACAAACTAGTGTCTTGGCACGAGGCCTTGACAAAATCTTATTTGTGGTCTTGGCACGAGGCCTTGGCTATGTAGTTATGATAGTCTAGCATTATGCATTCTATCATTATGAAAGTGGTTATAGATATTGCATGTGATTATTTGTCTAGTAGAATATCCATGTGAGTAAGTATATGGAATTATCTCATTTTATTTTTTCCATATTATGCTGAAGTTAATGTTTAAAAAGGCTTTTGTTTTAGTTATACATTTCCATAAATGTTAATGTATATTTTTGAAAGCTTCCGCAGTATTGTTATCCTTACTGAGCATCTGAGCTCACCCCTTTCAATGTTTTAATATTTTCCAGGATGTGAAGAAGTATTTTATGATTGACCTGTAGGGTTAGTCAGAAAGGGATATGGGTGTGGACTATGAAGACCATGTTATTTTACTTTTTCACATTACGATGTAATGTAACATTTATGAATGTAACTAGTGTTTCCAAGGCTACTAAACTAATCGGTCTTTCAAGACTTTATCTTTTTTGATCATGCCAATGTTACGAAGTAATGCACCGACATTGGTTAGCTGGGTTCGGGGCGTTACAGTTGGTATCAGAGGTAGTTTAGTACTAACCTTGGATGCTAGATTTAGATAAATTCTAATTAGAGAACATATCCCAAAGATAGTCTTTGAGAATTAGTATAGAAGAAATTCCTAGAATTTTGGTATTGTAGAGATTTTGTGTGTTTTTCGAGCAATACATCCATGTCTGGATACGAGCAGGTAGAGACGGATCTTACATAGATGTACCTAGGGGTAAAATTCGAAAACACCACTTTGAGCTAGACTCGAACGGGATCTGTTGCACGACAACGGGCCTTGCTGCACTCTTTGTTACGACACTCCCGGGGGATATGCTTTGGATAATTCTCATTTTCGTTACAAACCACTATCAAGGGTTATGAGTATATTCTTCCTCAATGAAAACATTTTATGGATTATATCCATAAATAGTTCAATTTATGTTAGGTATCTTACAAGTACGGAATTATGTATTTTTATTCATAAACTAATATAGTTTATGCCATTATTTAGAAATGGCACCTTGTGGAAGGAATGGAAACCGTATCAATGCATGCACTTAGTGTAGGGATTTCCCTCCTTCTCAAGATAATTATTGTGGATCTAGAGATACAAATGGTGCTGATCAACTTATTACCATACTGGGACAACTCACTCAGGTTATGAATAATAACCTTACTCGTATGGAGCACCCTGATCCACAACGTGGAGGATCAATGTTAGACCGCTTCATGAGGCAGCAACCACTTAAATTTAATGGGGGTACAAATCCATTAGTAGCTGAGCAATGGATATACTCGTTAGAGAAAATATTCCACAACTTGGGGAGTAGCGAAAGGGAGAAGGTTGTCATGGCAGTTTACCACATCACTGGAGATGCCGATCAATGGTGGTCATTGATTCAAAACACAAAGGAAGATGAAGAAGTATCAATTATGGAATGGAGAGAGTTCAAAGATCTTCTCTTATAAAAATACTCTCCACATGACCATCGAGTAGATATGGGGAGGCAATTTCGGAGTCTGAGACAAAAGGAGGATGAGAATGTCGCAATGTATGAGGCTAACTTTACAAGGTTAGCGAGGCATGCAGCATATTATATACGTAACCCAAGAAGTAAGATTGATCGTTTCTTTGATGGGTTAAAACCATTTCTTCATCGAGCATTAGTCTCACAAAACTTCTCATCGTATGAAGATATTGTCTCATGTTTTATAAAGACGGAAAAGGAATTCTCTAAATCTTATGACAATAAAGTAAAGCAAGAGAAGATAAGAACGGTGGAACAAGAGGCAGATAAAGGGGAAAATGGAAAGAAGGATTTTCCATTATGTGATAATTGTGGGAAGAATCACCCTGGTACTTGCCTAAAAGGAATATAAGTTTGTTATAAATGTGGAAAAAAGGTCACCAGGCGCGTGATTGCAAGGGAACTAAAGAGGCTATCAATGTTGAATGCTACAATTGTAGAGAAATGGGGCATTATGCAAATGAATGTCCTAAGCATCAGGGAAACTTACCTCAGAAAAGGTCAAGGGATCAAGGAAAATCTTATGCTGTTACTACAGTTGAAGCAGAATAATTAATATATTGGGGCTTTTGGACTCATGGATTATATTCTATTTATTAGAATAATGTGATATATATATAAGGATTGTACTGCAGTACTTGTTGATTTCATTAAGGTTTTAATATGATGAAGGTAATCATATTTTTGTATGTGACAATAAGAGAAACATTACCTTGTTTGCGGAATCTGATGATACAATTGATTTTGGAATTTAGAGACCTTTTAGAGAAAGTCTGGACGGAGGTATTTTGGATAACTATAAAGGTTGGAATGGATTAATTTGGACTTCAGATAGTATTGTTTATGGTTAAAACATTTATGAAGATTATTATTGGAATATTATAATACTATAGTTTTAGGAAAAGGACAACCTGCAGGGTGGGGCATAACCCGTCGCGTCGGACAAAGCTACAAGAATCGAACCCACAACTATAGTGCGACATGCCTTTATTACCTACCACTAGCCTACAAGAAGTCCCTGGTTATTACAAAATAGTTTTCTAATCTAAATGGTATGTGGTAATATTTGGAACCTTTTACAATTAGGATAAATAGAATATTTTTGAGTTCTGTTACCATTTGGAGAGAAAGATGGGTTCGTGGTAAAAATTTATTAATGAATGAAATCCTACATGATAAGTAATTATATTTCCTTACATTCTTACTAAATCTCTTAAATAATTTCCTCATCTTTATAAAAGGTAACTTAAAACAAAAACGTTTCCGGTTAACTTTTCCAACTAGGGATTCAATGACTATTTAACCAATCACAAGTTTGTGATTTTCTTATTGTTAACTTTCTCCTAATCCTGTCTTCTACAACACTCCATCAGACCTTGCTAGTTTGTTTCTCCTCCATATCCATATTTTCATAGAATCCTAGTATGGGCTATCTTAGTGACCTTTGTACTTATCTTTCTTTCTTTTAATGTTATATTTTTATTAACCTTATATTCGATGTGGGTTTTCCACAAAGGTATTTTCTATTTTCAACCTTTTATTTTCAATGAAAAATTTCAAATTGCGAGGACGCAATTTATTGAAGGACGGGAGAATGTAACACCCTGAGCTTTCCCGATACACCTCTCTTACAATAATGCAATAGCTTGTATTTTACGCATGTTCGGGTTCTAACACACCGCGGCTAATCAAAATAGCTATTATGAATAGTAATACCCACTTTATGAAGTTATATATATTTTATATTTCAAAATGGACTTCATTTTTGGATTTGGAATATCTAAATTAGACTATGTTGAATTTTTTGTAATTTTCTGAGAACGTCGAAATTCTTATGAATAGTGAAAAATACATAAAACATCTTTTTTAATAAAAAAAATTTATAGTGATAAGTTACACTATTGAGTGGTTTTAATGTATAATTAGAATATATTTTTCCATTTTATCCAATGGTGGTCATTATAATTAATTTTACTTTGAAATTGGACAAAAACAATTGTTAATCTTTTGATATATATTGTTTCTTAAAAACACGCTATTTGTTGTGACAGCGGGAATTAATTATAAAATTAATTAATGAAACTTATATGTTTGGAATTTTGAAAAATATACATCATTTTTGGATTCGGAATATCAATTATATCTTAGGGTGAAATTTTGGCATTGTTATGAAAAACATCAATTTTTGATGAATAGTGAAACCACTAAGTGGTAGTTAAAAAACTGATTTTTCATTTAAATGAATCATTACCACTTATGTGATTTGATTGTAAAAAATCCAACATACATGGTTGTCATTAGGAATTAAAATGTGGTTCAATGGGATTAAAATAATTTTTTGGTGAATAGTAACTTTTAGGTTTAATGAATCACGATTAAAGGTAATTAGTGAATTTTATGGTAAAAATAGTATTAAAAAAATATGGAATGACCTTTACACTTGTACAACCACTATTTTATGTGTCATGGACGACCAATAAAATCCATGGGTCAACTTGGGGACCCCATTGATCCACTTTTGTAGTAAAAAGAGATAAATAACTTTTTATTTAATGTTAAAATAAAAAGGTCACAAACAAGAGTTGTTTTACTAAAACAATTTTTCAATGGGATTATACAAGTCATATTTTTGACTATAAATATTTATTAGAAATCTAAAAAGATTTAATACACCGTCATAATTGTTTTTATAATTTTTAGACATTAAATAAATTAAATTATGTATGACACCATGATGATGCAGCAATTATCTCATTAATTAATGATTTAAATAAAATGAAAATATAATGTAAACTCCAAGTCTTACACTTGTCCAAAGCCTATTGGATGGGTATATTTTGAACCCTTATCACCTTATCCTCGAATGATATAATTGTGGGACCTTTAGAATCCAAATATCATTGTCTAATAAAGTAACATTTTATTACGTTCCAATAGTGCCCCTCCTCTCGACTTATAAAAGGCCCCCACCACTACCACCTTACTCACACATTCAATGCCTTTTTGCTGGGCAAACCTCTACCCAAATACTCTCCCAACATCCCCCCCTTACTCCTAGAAGTCTCACATTGGGATGAAGTCTTCCCAATGATGCCTTTGGTTCAAATCAAAAGAGTTACCCAATTTTAAGGTAATGTCTTCTCTTAAGTTATTCTGTTTTATTTTGCTTATCCAAACCCCTAAACTATTTTTATTCCTTTCTTTTGTAACAAAACCAGTATCTTAAATATACTAGGATGTTGTTATAATGAGTATTCGAGCTACACGTACACACACTTACATCTAATGGTTAAAGAACATACGGTTTCTGTGGATGGAGAATTTCTGCCTCACGAAACGATGATTGTTAAACACTCATAAAACACCTTCAAATGTGTCCATTAAGATGTCATGATATTTATAAATGATATATAATAAGTTTATTCTTTACATAAGGTTCTTTATTTTTCATTTATGGCATACCTGTATTGTTTCCATTATGGAAAAACCTGATATTTTCATTTTAGGAAGTGCGGACTACCAACCCCTCAAAGTGATTTGAATCGTTAATACCGTATGTGGGATGTATAATGGATGGAGTAAATTATATTATAAATGATATTATACTGGAATTATAATATACCTTTATATCATTATGATTTCATTAAATACGAAATATAAATGAAAGTAGCGTTCATTCGTACGTACGGCTTACCGTCTCCATGAACGGTGCATTTCATTTCTTACCTCTAAACGTTATGGAATATTATAAATGGATTTATATACTAGATATATATGAGATATATGATATCTATATCATGAATATATTTCTGGATATAATGAATATATCACCACATGAACAACTTGTAATTATAAGAATTTTATTTTTGACTCAAGTACCTAAGATCGACAAAATGACCGTTATAAACTTAAATTGTTACATAATGTTCATAACATGGTAATAAGTGATATAAAAGGAATAAAAAACTTGAAAAAGGTTCTTAATCAATTATAAATTAACTCTAGTTTATTATTCAGGAGGTTAAAGAACGGTCGAGTCAAGTAGGACGCAAGGTAAGGGAACTTCTTAACCCAATTTCTATTCTTTGGGTTAATCTCTTACTTTCAAATTATGTCATGATATTATTATGTCCTATATTTTATTTGAAATTAATTTATGTGTACTTATAGTGAATACACATAATAGATCTACTTAATTTAAAAAAATTATCTTTGTAATGGTCTTCTTCTCAATCTCCTTTCATTGAGACATATTTTGTTTTATACACAACTTTCTTTTATATGGTGTATAAACCCCTTTGACTTTGACTTTTATTCAAAAAGGAATCATTTTTTTACAAAACGTTTTACTAAACAACAAAAGGAATGTTTTTGTCTTACGTATGCGGTGACAATGACTCCTCCACCGCCGTGACCATTAATTGTGTTTCGGCTTCCTCTACAAGCCATAACTTTTTAAATGAAAAATAAATACAAAGTTTTAAATTTCGTTTATTTTGGTATTAAAAATGGTTTTGAAAGTGTTTTTATTATATCCATGTGTTTTATTGATATCTTGTGATTGAAATGAGGAAATTTTATGTTTTCTTTATGCACATTTTATGTGATATTATTATGTTATGATATGTTTAAACCTGTTCATATGAGTAATGCATTGGACTTAATAAGTGATGGGTGGAGCCCGCTCTCACTCCTCGATGCATCGGTAGGTCTCATGAGACAAACTAGTGTCTTGGAACGAGGCCTTGACAAAATATTATTTGTGGACTTGGCACGAGGCCTTTTCTATGTGGTTATGATAGTCTGGAATTATGCATTTTATCATTAGGAAAGTGGTTATAGATATTGCATGTGATTAGTCGTCTAGTAGAATATCCATGTGGGTAAGAAAATGGCATTATCTCATTTTATTTTTGCCATATTATGCTGGAGTTAAAGATTAAAAAGGCTTTTGTTTTAGATATACATTGCCTTAAATGTTAATGTTTATTTTCAAAAGCTTCCGCAATATTGTTATCCTTAAAGAGCATCTGAGCTCACCCCTTTCAATGTTTTAATATTTTACAGGATGTGAAGAATTATTTTATGAATGACCTGCAGGGTTAGTCAGAAAGGGATATGGGTGTGAACTATGAAGACCAAGTTATTGTAGTTTTTCACTTTATGATGTAATGTAACATTTATGAATATATCTAGTGTTTCCAAGGCTACTAAACTAATCAGTCTTTCGAGACTTGATCTTGTGTGATCATGCCAATGTTACGAAGTAATGCACCGACTCTGGGCAGCTGGGGTCAGAGCGTTATAATAAGTACCCCAAATCCCCCAACCACATCCCACAAAAAACCAGAAAACGTCATCCCAATAAATACCTTAACCCTTAAACCCACATAACCCACAACCATTATCCCGTAAAACACTATGAACATAGCCCTGAAATTAACTAATACCACATCCCCAAAAAACTATCAACCATCATCAATTAAAAAACCATCAACCCTCAAGCACGAAAAATCATCAACCCTCAGTACCAAATAACCCACATCCCTTATCCCCAAAAAACCTTTGACCAACAAAAATAATATAACCATCAGTTATCATCCTCAATATAACCAAAATACTCAACAAAAAATATGATAAACCCTTATCTACAAAATACCATAAACATTCTACACCAAAATACTCTAAATTCTCTTCCCTAAAAACACATAAATGTAAGCCCCAAATAAACTTGAAACCCACAACCCAAAAAAACCTAAACCCTAAAAATTAAAATAACATATACTCTTGAAACATAAATCCCATACCACAATCACAAAAATATTATGAATCATCAAACACAAAAAATAATAAAACCACATCAAAACAAAACATAATACCTCATCCTGAAGAAAAAACTAAACCCTCTGCCCAAAAAAATCCAATAGTCTGACAAAAAAAAACCCAAAACATTCCTCATAAAGTTAACCTAACCCCTTAGACCAAAAACAAATAACAAAAAATGCTTAAAAATATCTATTCCCCTCAACCAAAGATCCATAGAATCTTAGCTAAAAAATCAGTAGACCCTCTCCTCAAAAACCATACCTTGTCCAAAACTAGAACCATAAAACCTCACCCAAAAAACACTAAACCATAATCCACAGAAACAATATTCCCTTAAACACAATATATCGTAAACCATCATATCGTAAAAATCATAAAAACTCATTATAGAATTACTCTAACACACATCCCAAAAAAACCCTAAACCTTCACCCCCAAAAATACTAAACCCTCTCCAATAAAAATTCTAAACACACATCAATAAAAAATAATTAACACATGGCACAAAAAATCCCTCATAACTCATTCGTATATATCCATAAAACTAATCCCAAAAAATCCATTATCCCTCATCACAAAAATAAACTCATCCATCATACCCAACAAAAATCATCCTCCAACTCCAAAATCCCTCTACCCTCATACAAAATAATCTCAAAACCCATTGAACCAAATATAATAATACTTAAGTCCCAATAACTATTTACACATATGCTAAAAAGTACCTAATTCATCATCCCAAAAAAACACTAAACACTATTCATAAAATTACCATAAACAATCATCGACCCAAATCCATAATCACTTATCCCAAACCAATGTAAACCCTTCCCCACAATAAACCCTTAGTACTAAAAAACCCTAAACCCTCATCAATAGAAAACCCAAAACCCTTAGCCCCAAAAAAACATAATTGATCTTCCTCCAACAATCCTTAAACCTTTAGGAACAAAAATCAATAAAACCTCATATAAAAAACACATAAAATCTCATCCCCAAATATAATTAAACATGTTGTCTTATAAATAACCACTACCCTAATCCTCAAAAATGGACACCCCTCATCCAAAAAAAACTAAATAATTTTCCCCAAAAACCAAAAAAAAATTATCATAAAAAAACCTAAACCCTTATCCCCAAAAAGAAATTAACTATAGTCTCCCATAATACATAAGCAATCAGAACAAAAAATCCCTCAACCCCCATATAAAAAATGAAACAACACAAACTATTTTAAATAAAATTGCATTTTTTTAAATAAATGAATTATTATGTAATGAGTTTATAGAAAAATAGCCTAGTTCTTGTGGTTTATAAAATCCTAATTGACCATTTTAAATCATTACCGTATATTCTATTTCAGTTGAGAAGTGACCAAATAATTTTTCCAAATATCGGGTTTTAAAAAATCAATTTGACATATACAATGGAAGTGATAGCCTCAACTAATAGGGTCATACCCTATTAGGACCATTAATTGGATCTTAAGAGGGAGATTTCAGTTAAATTATTTTTCATTCACAAGTATCAAAATAATAAATAACCTTATAAGAATGAATGAAATTGTTTTTTTAGATGTCCATGCTCATCTAGCTCACAACCCTAACCATTTCCCCCGATTAGCCCCATGAATGTACCACAGTCACACTACATATCCATAGGGTGTTTAATAGTGTATTAAAAGGATATGTAACAAGACCTTGTCAATATTAATATGTATATTATATTGTATAAAATAATGAATATACTTACATCTAATTATTGTAACTTTATAAATGATTTTTATTTTGATTAAATAAAACAAAAATACTATTTATTATTAATATTCAAATTATAATAACAATTATATTCTATTGAATTGATGGATATTTTAAATAAGTAATTAATTATAAATAAATAATTATTAAATAATTTTAATTAAATTTAATTGACCATATATTTTTTACGATGTTTACTGTAATTTGTATATGGATTCGAAAAATGTTATTGTCAAAAATATATTATTTTCAATAAATGGGCGTTATTATTTTACGATATTAAATTAAATTATTTATAATTTGTTTTAGATAAAATGAAAATTAATTTTTTAATAAGGAAATTAAATTTATCCAATGTTAAAATTTTCAAAATTATCTGAGATAATCAAATTTTCAGCTAAAAATTAAATATTGCTTAAATATTCATTGTGTTTTATTAACATCATAATGATCTAAAAGCGGTAAAATAATTAATATAAGGCAGATTCACAAAAAAATAGTTTTTTTCCATTACAAATAGGGATATTTTATATTGATTTTATTTATTTTATAAATCCATTATAAATCCTCCATATCATATAATATATTTTTGGGTTTTAAAATTATTTATTTCCGAGTGTGACTCACCTCCACCTAAGAAATAGAACTATTTAATTAAGTTAGGAACAAAAACTTATGAAATAAATTAATCAGCTCCCCTTTGGTAAAAACCATGGTGAATCCCAATGGTGTTGTTTTTGGTTTTAGTTATTTTTTTTATTTAATGTACAAAAGCAAAATAATAAATAAATTCACCTTATTTATGATATAAACACGACCATGATTCCATTTATCCTAAATTAAACTCTTTTTATCATGTACATAATATTCCATGCAATAAATATAGTCATCCCATGGTTCCCCAAATCTCTCAATATGCCTCTCCCAAATAGTTGGTGTAACAAACTTCCTTAGGGATCCTCAACATCCTCTCATTCATAAAAGTCAAGTACCTTCAGGTGAATTTATATTATTAATTGCAACTTTTGTAAATGTAAATTACTTTTAAAAATTACTTTATTGTAAAATTTCTGTTATTTGATAGTAAATTTTTTATCCTCTCTCATTTTGACCTTTATCTAAGACGTTACTATGCTGAAATTTTATAACTATTTATCACCCCTCTTTTTATTCAAGCACAAATTTGGATTTATGATTCTTCATTTTAGATTGATCATATCGAGATATATTATAAAATATCGTATTAACATTTCAATTGATTGTATAAATGATGATATCACCATTTTAACTCTCATTATTCCCCACCATGTTACTTTATTTGCATCTATTACCATACCAAAATATAGTTTGGATTCATTTCATTATTCATGTGTCTTCATTACCTTATTCTTTGTTATTCGAATTTTTAATGTTGTGACATGTTTTCTCCTTATGAATACAACTTCACAATTGATTTATAATTAAAGAGAGACTTAATTCCCCCTAATAAACCCATTTTATGATTCTTTAAAGGACACTATTATGTTGTTGAAATTTCAAGATGGCATTCCTTGCTAAGGAAACAATATAGTGAAAACCCAAACCATTTAATTTCAATGGTGTTCACATTTATGAAAATATAATTTTTTATTTGGGACATAAATATATACTTTACACACTCCTTGATCATGAACTAAGTTTTTATGATTATTGATTCCATTTTGTATGATTTGTGTGGTGCACAAAATAATGATAATGAAATAAATATGACGGGTGAAATTGTATAGTTATCCAATGAATTGGATAAAGTTTAGTATCATAATATTTCATGTTTGGATAGGTATTAAACCTCCATCCACTATGGAACAATTTACACCCTCATGTATTGGTGGTTTAGTCTTGATCTATGTATCTTATTTAGTGCATTATAATGTTTCCACATTTCCCATGTTCCCTTTATGATTATCATGTTTTATAATTTTTTCATGTTCATGTTCATAATTCCTACTATTTTTATTCCCCATTTATTTTCCTATTATATAATTTTTTTTAATTAATATATTTCAATGATTATTCCCCTCGTTTTGTTTATTTATCACTCACTTCATATGTTTTTTCCCAGGTTATCCTGTGTAGTTTTAAAATCAATGGAAATTTTAGAAGTATGTTAATGACGATTTCAATAATGTTCACATATCCCATGTTTTCATATGTTGATAATTCCCAAATATACAAAAAAAATTTGGGTTGTATTTCATGTAATTTTAGGTTATATATCATGATTCAATGGTAATTAATTAGTCGCACTGACCAAGATAGAATCATAGAAATAGTTTCATTAATTTTTGGTGTATGATTAAAAAATATAGTGACAAAATTTCAGAAAACACTAAGTATAAGAAAATATAAATAAATTGTGTTAAGTATGTAGTATGTTGTTTACCATGAAAATAAATACATTTCTTTGTACTACATTTTTCTGTGGATCTATAACATATATACATAGGTGTAACATCTCTGATATGGTGTTCAGGGCATGGCCCAAGGTGACATGGTACCCAAAAATTCGCCTTATATCGCACATGGATTGACACTCGTAGGGTATATAATTTATTAAATTCATAATATCATTATGAACCATTAATTAATGAACAAATAATATTCGGAAATAATATATTATTGGAAATAGATCATGGATAACTTATATTGAAACAAACTAACTCATCTATTATGGAAATAAATGATATTTTATTTTTTCCCTAATGCCACTATATTCCAATTTATGTGCATAATTGTTTAAAATAATCATCCATAGTTTTAACTTTATAATAGCCAATGACCTATAATATGAAAAATTAGTTAAAAAATTAATGCAAAGTGGAATGTGATGACTTCCACAGTGAGATTCACAAACAAATTAGAGAGGGAATCCAAAAAAATTATGATGAATCTCTTTTAACAGACTCATCATTTTAATGGAAAACTGATTCATGAGGAGTTCCAAAAGTATAAGTTCCCAATTAGGATAATTGTATCACTAATAGGTTGATGGGATAACCGGTGATATAATTTCATTCATGATTACTTATAAAATGGATCGAACTTCCCCTCCTATTAAATAATACTTTCCCTACTGAAATCAATTAAAACACACATCCAAAAAACATAAGAATTTAAAAGGTTCACTATTCAATACGAATATCAACATTCTTAGTATGGTTTGAAAATGATCCAGTACTATACAATCCACACAAAATCATTCCTCTTGTGTTGAATACCTCAAATAGGATATTCTCTTTCACTCATGTAACACTATGAAAAAAAATCTAATATTGTGTGTACTACTTCTAGAAAATAATGATTTAATACCATATTATTCTTATAAAGAATGTTATGGTTCTTCATTGTCAACTATCAAAAAAAATAATCATTCAATGAAATTCATCCTTTTCTTACCCAAAAAATGTTAAGAACATTCATGAATTTGTGATAAAACTCTATATGATTTCCTATTACTATTTTCCCAGTCCAATGGCTGAATATCAAAAAAATACTTCTGTCAAAATATAGTTGAGAAAATTCTAACCACATTCTTGTATCGATTAAAAATCCCAAAATGTTAATTCTACCCAATATTATAACCAGTTTAATATGATAAGTAGTTGAATTCAATGATCAGTAAAATATGTTGCAGTTTATTCTTTTTTTCCATTACATACAAGAAGTCTTATTCAATAAACAAAATCAGGAAAACCCTAATAATCTCTATAATATCTCTTTATCTCCACTTATTAATTTATAGTACAACATTCATAAATGTACAATGTACATTTCAACTTTTATACATACCCCAAATTTGGTATGGGTGGGATTTCTTAAAACATTCAGGATACACCAAATTAAACAAATCTGCATGTTTACTTAAATTTTAGATGCATCTAGACACTCCTCAATGTTTATAAAATATATATTTTTTCTATCATTATCCAATATAAAAAACACTTCGTATATATTTTAATATTTTTATAAACATAAATACAATTATGATTTCCCACTCCAGTTCACTCAGAATGATTTATCCATTATGATTCTTTATACCAATTTTGTATATGTTATTCGATTCCAATTCTAATTACAATTTGTCTCATTAAGATGATGAAAAATATAAAAGAATATATTTTTCTTTATCAATTCTCATGAACCATTTGGGTGATAAAAATTTCATTCATCATTTTGGAAATGGTTTAAGAAATTGTTGATAAAACACGGAAATTAATCTTGTATTGTCAAACACATAGTTTTTTTATTCCATTTATTGGTTGAAAAAAATTATTCCATAAATTATTAAGATGGAATATAGTGATTGGGGATCTTTTATTTGAAGCTTCATCTTCTGAAATATCGTTCTCCACTAAATATGACACAAATGAGATTTCATTAAAAAAATTCTACTTCTGATGAATGTGATTGTATACTAAATATCATGGATTGGTATTCAACATATTATATAGTCTATAGACATAATGGACCACTGTTAGTAGCATCTACATCAACAACATCAAAATTCATCAAACATTTAGTAATTATCATGAAATCCATTATGACATTGAATAAATTATTGTCCAACGTCAACACTATCTATCGTAAAAATGAACATATTATAACACACCATTCCTCTTGAAACATATTTTTTTTCTGATTATCTTGAATATGATAGAAAATATTACAATTAGATTGAATATGATTTCCAGCATCTTTTCCCCACCTTTAATTTATCTTTCATGCATCTCAATATTTATCAAATTCATTTGATGTGCGAGAAAATCATGAATAGTAAATCATAATTACATTTTAATCATAGTTAAGAATACTCTAATTCTCCTATATAGATATCAGTTATTCCAATATGAATCCAGGAAAAGTATGATGATCGTTTTATTCGAGAATATAAAATATCCAAATAGTGTACATTTTAAACTATTAGGAATATGATTTTCATTAATATGATTTTTAGTTTTATTTTCACCAAAAACAATGTGAGATCATTACTTTTCTACTTAATCATTGTTGAAAATAAAATACCACACATGATAATGATCATCCTTATCAGATTAGTACTAAAAATCTACCACATTTAATCTTTTTTGCATCCATGTTTCTAAAATCAATGAACATTGTAACCACATACTATGGATTATTTTTCAATAATACTATACTTACCTAAGCTAACTCATGGTAGGATACAAGAATCATTGATTGCATAACCATAATTTCCAAAATCAATTACCATGAAACAACTTTATATTTTATTTACAAACATTCAAGCTCAGCTTTCTCCAATTCATCCAAATTCCAATAATATTTTTTTTCCAACAACCAATCCAACAATGAGTTATAATAGATCACAAACATACAATTTTTGATTTCCAATATACCCACAACTACCCATATTTATATTGTTCTATAAGTATTAATTTGAGATTAAATTCCCCCTTATGAAACATCTTCCAATTGTAAGATGATTGAGGGGAAAAAACACATACATCGGTCATGATTAGAAAGATTTTGGATGATCATATTCATTCTCAATTTAGAAAATGATTCCTTCGGTAAGGAGTTTATGAAAATGTCCACAACTTTTCCCAATGTAGTAACTTTCTCCAGCATCTATTCAATATTTGACATGTCATATTTTTTGAAATGATATTTGGTATGAATATGGTTTGAATGAGAATGGTGTATCAGATTCTTCAAGATATTAATTTCACTATGATTATCTCACCCCAAAAGTAAGGGAAACATCACATAAAAATGTATATATTCTATCTTACTCTTCATTTTTATACATTGGCTACTAGAATGGGTAGAAATAATTTGTTATCCTCAGTAATGTTGATATTTATATATTTATATTTCTTTTTATTCCAAATAATAATTATTTCCCCTAAATTAAAATTCTAACAAATGTGGATCTTCTGTTATCAACAGTTTCTTCCCATTCATCATATATATATCCAAAAAATAAATAAATTCTAACAGATCATACCTTGTTCTGTAATCGTTTGTGCCTTCATTATATATGAAAACTATTTCCATAAACAAAATGTGATTCTTTAGTAGAACTCTAAAATCAGGCACATAAAGTGACAACATAAAAAATTTATATTCTTCAGGAATTAATATATTAAAAACATCAAACCAGTGAAATCAATATGGAATCCAATTTCTAGTTTTCCATGCTGAACATATTGAGATGTTGCTTATGGTACATGTATTCATAAATAAAATGTGTATCTTCATATTTAAATTTTTTAACAAAAGAAAAAATTTTATTTCCACAACATTGTACAACTCAAAAATGTTTTCATCTATTCATCAAATTGTCCATGAAATCTTTCATCATTACCAAAAAATATAATATCATAACAAAAATCAATTATGATGAGGGAAAATTATGAAATTGCTTATTATAAATATGGTAATCATTGCATCCCATCTTGAAACTCATCTTACATAAGAATGTATCCAATACAATATTCAATGATATCATATCCTATTTTAACATATAAAAGGGTATTATAATCATACTCATATAACATTATTCATTCCTAATAAAATAAATAAGGATGTTCAATGTAAACATTCTCATCCAGCCAGTATTCCAAAATGCATGCATTAAAACCAATTTAACTTTTTTAGCTTTGTTTTTATGTAATGAAATGATTTATATTGATTGTTTCTAATCATTCCACTTTAGAAAATGTTTCATCAAAATAAATTCCTTCAATTAGTTAATACCCTTTGTGAAAAAAGCCTTTCATTCTTCCTTATCCCATCACCTTCATTGTTTATATACTACCATAAGAGCCACTTTGTACCAATAATATTTCTATTTCGATGGTTTTTTATGAGATCTAATGCTTTATTAATTTATATTTGATATAACTATTCATTCATGGGTTAAATCCATTTTTTATACTCAAATCATTCATCATCATTTTCCAATTCTAATTTTAAAAACAAATATGTATTTGTAATGGAATTTTTTGTTCTTCTTTTTGAACATTATGATGTTGATCAATAGTAATGTTCTGTGCCTATACCTTCTTTCAACCCTAGGATGATATTTTTTAATATCATCCTAATCACTAGGAATAACTGAGTTTTATTCATCTTCTTGAGTAAGATTATAATTGTCTGTATTGTTATATGAATTGTTATGAAATGATTCTTTATCCAAATCATGTTCCTTATCTGTATGTGTCTTTTTATCTTCCAAAACTATTCCAATTACATTTACATCGCAATAATAAAAAAACTGTTTCATTGTTTAGACATAGTTATCCTCATCCTTCTAGAGCATATAAATATAACTTTTCATCATCACATTTTGGATCAAACATTCCAAAGTTTAAACCACTCTCCTATTTAATGCATTGACTCCCAAAAATTCATATGTGATTATAAAAAATATTTTCTTCGTTCAATAATTCATATGGATTAATAATAGATACTGGAAAGTAGAAACATATCTATTCAATGTATATAGATGTACTCATGGATTTCCTCAAATATTAATGATAAATTTCAAGATCCAGTAAAATAGTTCTCCCCATTTCCTCAAATATACTATTAATTAATATAGAAACACCATTTTTTAGGATTTTATGTGGAACTACACTCAATCCATGTTCCACACTTCTCACAATAAAATTAATATTACTAATTTCTTTATTCACAACCATTTTCAGTTCTAAACTTCTTCAATAAATACTGAAACTCGTTCCTAACATTTTTCCTGAGACTTTTAAACATTTTAATAGAATCCAATTTATTTTTCATATACATGACATAAATAATTTGAGTAAATACATCAATGAATGTGATGAAATTGTTATCTAAATTAGTTTATAGTTTTCTCATTAGCCCATTGATATCAGAATGGATATGTTCCAGGGATTGTTTTGAAAAAATATAACATTTATTCGGAACTCTATTTATAATCATTCATTTCTAACATATATTTAATGACTAGCCTCTTCTTCTAGGAAAATCAAAAATGTCTCAGATACTGGTTCCTTTAGACATCATGTTCATGTTTGAATGACACATCAGTCCAAGAAATTTAATCCAGAATTGATTCTATGACAACAAAAATAAGTAAATATAGATTTGTATTTCACTAACATGAATACGATTCATTTTGTATGTTGGAATGTTTTAAAAATTAATTTATCATTCTCAATTTTTACAAAAAACCCCTATTTTTCTATGAAAACATTTTTATCCTCATCACAATGTTCTGAAACACAGTACAAGTTGTCTTTCATCCCATAAATATATTAATATGTCTTGGATTTCATATTTTATTTCCCAATAATAGATGAACCAAAACCTTTGATTTTCAATGATTCATCTATTTATAATTTTAAATTTAATTCATTTAATACATTCACATTCATCAATAACCATAATTATCATATCATATGAGAAGAACACTCGCTATCAAGAAATCTAGGATGTTCTCCTTTTATACCTTTGAGAGAAATTTCAACATCAAGACCCTTCCATTAATTCATCTGTTTCTGTAAATGATTTTTTTAGAATTGTTAAGGAACTATTATTACGCCCATAAAAAAAATATATCCTTTTTCATGGTTTATATATTGCCCAAATATTTTACAAATATTTTCTATTGGTTTGAACTTATTTTCAACTTTTACCCCAACCACATACTATTTCATTAAAATATTCTTCTAATACTTGTTAATTAGAGAGGATTGACTACCCCATAAACATTGACTTCCATAACCTAATAATAGTAATTTTATCTATTAATCAAACACATATATCCCATATTCCAGAATAGACGACAATACCATAAATATCATAATAAAATTTATTTCCACTAAAACTATCCTATTGAGAATAGTTTTGATCTAATTTTACCAATATGAATATTATTTTTGTTCTATTTATTATTGGAACAATAATTAATGGAATCATTTATACATTCAGTATGTTTTGAAACATTTCCATTATCATTATTTTTAGAAATGTATGAATTCACAACATAGTGGTTTTTAAAAAAATACAAAACCTTTACTACATTCTTCTTTTCAAATACCATCCATATTTTTTTAACCATTTATGGTAATATTTATTGATAATTCTCATATTTATCCTTAAGATAACATTATCCAACATTATTGATAGATTAATTAAAATATTTATTTTTCTTTTCAAATATAAAATGTTTTTAATGGAAATGTTTCAACTCTTCTTATTTTATTCATCAGCATCACTTTTAGATGTTCATTAATATACATTTTATCCTCAAGAGATTTATTAAAATAATAAATATCTATCACAAGCTTTAAATTTTAATTATGAAAAAATTATTGATTATTTTGTTTTTGAACATTCAGTTTTCAACTCCCTAAAAGGTTACTCTTGATTTCATTCAACCTTAGGAATTGATTAAATTTATCATTTAGAAGATATTATAATTGATTTTCGCCTCATTTAAAACTAATTATTATAAATTATTCACCATTAAATATTGGAATAAATTTATTAGTACCGATATACTCTTCATATTTTTCAAATGCAACATTACAACCGTTTTCACCTTAATATTTTGGTGAGAAACTTATTCATTTGGATTTAATGAATTTTTTTAATTTCCCTGTAAACAAATTTATCTATATCACCATTTTCTTCTATGGTTATCCTTTACTATTTTATTCTTCCTCACCATCCTTTTCATTCATTCTACGAATAATATTGGAGGAAAAGTGCTCAATGGATCCACATTAACTGAATTTCATGGGATGTTTCCATTTTTTACCTATATCACTTCCCAAACATTTAGAAAGAAATGGATAAAATATCATGAATATTTTTAAATTATTGAATTACTGAAATTGAATCACCATATTCTTCATCAATAAGAATATTTTTTGACTTCACTATTGCAACATATTTGAAGGCCATTTCAATATAAACACCTTTTTTCGTTCGTAACATTATCCCATACCAATTCAGAAGTGATAAGAGTGATATACAAATCATCTAGAGATAATTTTTCATGATCTCTATCATCTAATGATGATAAATATTCATAAAACATTCTTGGATGGATTTTTAATAACATTTCTACAATTTTAGAGTCCTCTAACATCTCAACAAGAAATCGAATAATTCTAACAACCTCATTTACCCTGATAAATAAGTATCCAATGATTAAAACTCAACCATTTTCAAATCTACATAATTCAACCTCTATAATTTAATCCATTCCTTCATCACTATTGTATATAATTCGTATTCCTTTTCAGCATGCCCCATATACATTAGTTGTGGAAACACATTTTACCCTTCTAAATCCCCTTTCAGTAAGTGATGATAGTAATGAATTCATGGACCATCCACATTCTCAATATTCTTATTATCAATTGATGAAAGAGGAAATTTATCATCAATAGGAGGAAATACATCTGTAACATCTTCATGAACATCATAACCAAGAGAAATTATATAAGGTATAAAATTTCATTATATATATGATAGTTATTTGAAAATGATACTGTGAATACATTATTGTTCACAAAATTTAGATTATCCATGAAATTAATTTCAAATCATTTGAAAATAAAAATGGTGGGATCCCAACCATGATACCAATTTTAAATTCACATTATAGTTAATTGTATAACTATTAGGTGTGAATAAGTGATATCTATTATTTTATGATTCCCTATCAAATTAATGAACCTTCAACTCATGTTAATGATTACCCACATTACTAAAAACAATTAAATCACACATTCATAGTAACTCAAGAATATATAGGGTTCACAAGTCAGTAAGAGTTTCTACGTCCATTATATGGTTTTTAAACGACCCAATACCACACATTCAGCTAGAATGAAATAATTTTAATAATATCACAAATAAAATAATCACATCCACTCTTGAAGAAATTTGTTTAAATTTCAATAGTTTGTGTTCACCTTATAGAAAAAATGATGTAATAATCTATTTTTCTAACCAAATAGATTTCTGTGTGACAATATAAACAATAAAAAATATAAACTACCAAAAAAATTATTCACATTCTTACCTAGAAGCTAGTATATACTTCCTGGAATTTGAGATAATACTTAGTCCGATTTCCCAGTCTGATTTTCCCAGTATTATTACTCAATACATAAAATATACGCCTCTCAGTATACAATTGATATAATTATGTAAATATTCTTATCCAGTCTGGAAATCAGAATACAATAATTCTTCTAATAATTATAACCATATTAACTCAATATTCATCTTAATTCAATGATCATATGAAAATATTTTAATTTCTTTTGTTATACATTATCCTTAATCCAACATGACTTCATCATGGGAAAAAATCTAAAAACCCTCCATCACTCTAGAGCTTGTCATTATCTCTAAATCATAGTGAATTTTAAATCAGTTAGAAATGTAAAATTTATTTTTCTATTTTTATACTCACCCCATATGTGGTTCTGGAGGGTTTCTTAAAATATTTCCCACTCAACCAAATTACCAGAATTCTATTGTTTCTGAGGATTTTGCATGAATCGTGAATTTCACCAAAATTTTGAAAATATTATCATTTCTTATTGATACTTTACTAATCATTTAAATGCTTCATATCTCTTCAGAAATACAATAAAAAGATTATCCTAATTCTGATTTTCCATTTTTATGTGCTCATTATGATTTCTTCATTATGATGTGGTGTACCAATTTAACATAGGAAGTTCTATTCCAATTATTAATATGATTTCCCTGATTATAATTATAAAAAATTTAAAACATTAGATTCATATTAATCACTTATCTTGGAACATTTAATAAATAAACAATGTATTTCAACATTTTGTGAATGTTTAGATAAATTATTGATAAACTCTGATGGTATTCATTGTATTGGTCACCAGAAACACTTCTCTTTCATCTCATTAATCATGCAAAAAAAACTATTCCTGAGATTATTATGATGGAATTCTATGTCCGATAAACCAATATTGGAATCCTCATCATTAGAAAATTCATTCTTCTCTAAATAAAATAATATAAATGTTGGTCACTTACAAATAATCCTCTAATGAATACAATGGTATATTGAATTTGATGGATCATTCACCATATTCATTATTTTCTATATACGATAATGTAGTGTATGATTATTTGACTTCAATAACATTGACTACAACTTCACCTATCATCTTAAATCATTCAGTTAGTATCATGACATCCTTGATGACTATGATTACATTGAAGACCATCTTAATCATCATCTGACATCATAAAAATGTATTATAATTTACCATTCCTCCAAAGTCTTCCCTATTTCATGATCATCATGAATTCAATTGAAATGATTATTATCATACTAAATATGATTTATAGCACATTTTCACCACCGTCATTTTATGAAGATTTCATCACATGTTTTACAAAATATGTATTATATATGTGAACTCCAATATCATAAAAAAATAGTAAAATTTATATTTTATTCATGAAAAAACTAATTATTCCTTGTTATAATCTCTTCTTCATTTAAAACCTAGGATGATTCAGATGATCATTTTAATCTTGAAAACTATGTATCAATATGATGGTATTCCTCAACCATTTTGAGTTTGTTTTTCAATAATATCATGTTATGTCTATTTTTCATCAATAAAAATGTTAGATGATTTTTTATACATAAATTTAGTTGAAAAAAAGAGTCAAATCATTAATACGACCATCCTTTTCAGATTTTCATGAAACAAACCCCACTAGGACAAGAATAATCCTCAAGAAATATATTATTGTGAGAAAGTCCTAAAAACTACAATAGATCATATGACCCCGTAACAATGAAACAATGGATTAACACCATTGAAAAATTTTCTTCCCCTTCATCCAATATCCTATGAAAGAGAAGGTTCTACTAGAAGATTATTATATGGCGGGAGAAGATGATCAGGGGTGGGTATTGATAAAAAATATCCATCCTATGAAATATATCGAAGATATTCTATGGAAGGAATTATGGAAAAAATAGATAACTATTTTCCATGGACTATACAACATAATATTATAAAAGAATTTACATTCTATCAGTTAGAATAATGACAAATCTATTTGGGAATGTGAGTAATTCATTACAATAATTGGATAATGTTCCTTTTTATTTTATATTATTCCTGAATAAAAGGTATAATGCTTCTCTGGGGAGCTAAAATGTTGTCTATGAAAAGTGTTAGAGATATTTGATATTTATATCTATGAGGGAATTGTCTGATGTTACCTCAATATCAAAACAGATATTAATGAATCCCAACTGTATCATGGAGTTAAGAAGATGAATGTGGAGTATAATTCTGGTGGTCATATTGCGGAATATAATACTGGTAAGAAATTTCAAAATCCCACTTGTTAGTGGTGCATAAATAATAACCCCATTAATTGCCAAAGGGGGAATAAAAAATTCATATGGTGTGGGAAGGAAGAACTCATGGATAATAATTTCTACTTGGAGAAACCTTCTATTGTGTTGGGGGAATGAAATGCTATAGTAAACCATCATATGATATTTCATTACTAAAAAAACATGAATAAATGGCACTTTATACTCAAATCCACTAAGAAAAGGGATTCATAGGCAACTAAACACCTCCAAGAGAGAATGGGAATTATTTTTGCATCACTAAAATTGATGTGTATCCTTAAAAAATTGTTGATAGGTACTCTTGTTATTTATTCCATAATAATGAACATGCTTTTTGATTCTGATTCAATGCATTCCTTCATATCATGATTTTTTTTAGATCTTCTCGAAAACCACTACAAATAAATTATGTTGAGTTGATGGTTAAAAGGGAAAATGAGGACATTATTGCATCCCAAGTATATAACACCTCCCTTATCACAATTTGTGTATTTAACTTCCCAGAGAACCCTTTCATACTCCCAATGGTGGAAATTGATACAATTTTTGTCTTGTATAGGATCTGTATATATAGATCCATCATATATTTCAATGATAATTAAATCACTCCCAATATTGTGAATTGACCCCCTGATTCAGTAACATTGAAAGGTGGTGAATGAATCTTCTTTAGAACCAACATATCCATCATAAATACTATTTCCCTATGAGGAATCATATATAAATCATATTATTGTGTCTAAGGAATGAAAAATCCTCGAATAAAAATCTATTTTGAGGGAATATGATAATTTCATTCCTGAGTAATCACTTATTCTTCCTCCTATTTGAGAGGTATAATGTTCAATAATTCTTATAACTAGGGCACTACCAATATACAATACATGGTGTTGGATGGCTATTGTGTAGATTGTGGAGATTAAGAAACAGCTACATGAGAATTGGGATAAAGGGTTCATATACCCAAGTGGTTCATATTGGGATTCCCAAGGCCTCTTCTGCAAGAAAAAGGATGATTTAATGTTCCTTTTCATTGATCATCATGAACTCGTCAAAATCATGACAAGGAAAAATTTTCCACTACCACAGATTGATGAAATGTTTGATCAATTATGTTAATCTCAATACTTCCCCATGGGGTATCTTTGGTTGGGATATTATCATATAAGGGTGTAGATGTATGAAATCTACATGACTGATCTTCGTAAAAGGTATCAGCACTATGAGTTCATAGTGTCTCTATTAAAAGTCACTAATTCTCTATCAATCTTTACATAGTTGATGAATCGATTCTTTAGAGTATACCTCGATAAATTTTTGGTAGTATTAATATATGTTATTTTAATACAATCCAAATGCATTGAATACCAAGAGTTGAATTTAATAATTTTAATAATGACATTGTAAAAGAAAACAATTTATGCCATGTATTTAAAATCTTAGTGATGGTTGATGGAATTATATTTCATGGGACATATCATTAAATGAAATGGGATATCTATAGACCATTAAATAATAGATTCGATTAATGATGGATGAGGATAACTTTTGTGATTTATATCTATTTTTTCATGGGTTAGATAAGTATTTCCCTCAAATTTTTAGAAATTTAAAATGATTTAAAAACATTCATCCCATTATTAATCAGAATGGAGTGATGTTTTTTGGGCAGAAGAATGTGAGGAATGATTAATGTATCTCAAAAAGTGTCTTATAACTATAACATTTCTAACAATAACAACAATTGGGGATCACATTGGTGTATATATTGATTATTAAAATTATATATTAGGTTGTATACTGATGAATAAAATGAAATATTATAGCCTATGCCAAAAGGTAGTTGAAAATTCGTGAAGAAAACTATCCCTTATATGATGCAGAATTGGTAGCTATTATGCTTGTGTTGAAAATAGTATGACATTATCTCTTTTGGGAGAAGTGTAAAATATATACGGAAAATGAAATTATCAAATGTATATTTACAATGAAAGAGATGAATATTCACTCATGAATATCATTATATCATATGAAGGATTATTACTACTCAATTCATTTCCATCCTAGAAAAGATAACAACATGGATGATGCTCTATATAGAAATTATCAAAAAATTATTGACAATGAGATTTATTATGGATCAATTATTCATAGATTTTAAATAGATGGACATGGTATTCATAAATTATAGAACATCGTTAATCCATTCACATATGATTGTTCAACCACCCGTTCCGGAGTGGTTAAAAGTTTCTCAATGTGATGATGATTGAATTCAGAAGAATGTGAAAACATTAATAAAAGGGAGAATACTCAAATTTATATGCTAATGAATAATTATTTTATATATTTGGGTCATGAATATATTAACTGTATATTGAGATAAAGAAGGTGCTATTTTATGATGTACATAGCTCAACCTTCTCCACCCACCTAAGAAGCATGAATCCGTATCGAGATATCTGAGAATATTATTTTTTTCAAAATATGATGAAGGATATCATTGATTATAGATCAATATGTCTTGTATTCCCACAAGTGAGTGTTGAATGTAAAAAATTCATGTTTATGATGAAACCATTACATATAAAAACATGTAAATGGGTTCACACCATCATGGACGTTGTCACCATAAATTCAAGACATCCATGGGTAAAAATGGTTATGGGTTGTTGTGGATAATCATACAAGGGGAAAACATTTATGGAAAATCCATAGGATTTATCACAAGATAAACATGGTCGGTAATAAATTACATAAATTGTAAGGTTGAATTGTTTTCCACTATAAATTGTATTCATTCAAGATTTTAGTTTCACCTCCATGTTCTGGAATAGACTCCCACATGCTCTATACTCTGAAATGAACTTTAGTATATCCAATTATCAAAAAATCGATGGACAAAATGAGTAGACTATTCAGAAATTGGAAAATAAGTTTTGATCATGTTATACGGAATTTAATGGAATATGGGACCAATATCTTCCACTGGTCGAGTTGTCTTACAAACACAGTTTTCATTCAATCATAAAAATGTCTCCTTAATAAACTCAATATTGGAAGAGGTGTAGAACACTTTAATTATAGGATTAATTTAGGGGGCACAAAATTCTAGGTCTTCAAAGGATTTGGGTAATGGTGGAAAATGATAAGACCATTCTTCAGCTCATCCAGGCTGCTCTATGTTAAGAAAAGATCAATGACGACAATCTTCAATCAGACTAGCAGTTTGATGTTAGAGACATGGTATTCCTCAATATATTCACATGTAAGGATGTGATTTGATCTAGTATGAAGGTAGAGATTACTCCATGGTACATCACCCCTTTTGGTGTCCTTAATCACATTATAGTAGTGGCTTATCGATTAAAACTCCCACAGTACCAAACTCATGTACATGATGTATTCCATGTGTCCCTCTTTTGAAGGTACCTTATATACCAATAACATGTACTCAATATAGTTGTGGTCCTGTTATAGAATGACCTTTATTATGAATATAATCAGATGAAGATATTATATCATAAAGAAAACATTTTAATAATTAATACAACACACATATTGAAAGAGGTGTGGACAAACCACATGTTTGACGAAATAACCTTTTAACTAGAGCAAGTGATGAAGTAGAGTTACCATCATCTATTTTATTGAGGAAAATGAAAGTTTTATACCAATATTTGGGGGGGGGGTTATTGTAACGACCCAAAATTTTATATATAAAATTCTAAATTTTTTCAACTATATGTGTTATAATGTAATACAGTTATAGAAAACACACATATTCCATTGATTTTATTATATCCTATAAAATTTAACTGCCCATTATTAATCATTAAAATTGTATTATTTTTGTTGAACAATGATCACATTATTAGTATAAATACTGGGTTTTATCAAATCCAAATGACATAGGCAAATGATGTGTTGGCCTCAACTAGTAGGATTTTACCCTATAAAGAAAATTTAATGGAGTTTTCAAAGGAGTTATCATTTTTGGGATATTCTTTTGCACTACCAAATATAATATTTATCAAAAAAAGTCATGATGAAGCTATCAATGTGATGATTTCATGCCAATCGATATCGTGTCCCAACCATAGTTCTCCATACTGCCCCATGAATGTCCTTCCCTCATAGACATTACCCTTAGATAGTTTTTTGTTATATTAATGGGATATGTAGATTGATCCTAGAAAAATGATTAATTATAATATTTTATATTGAATAATGACTATATTTCCTTCTTTTTACTATGGCATTATAAATGTTATTTATATTGATTCAATAATACAGAAAAAATATTTTTGGATATTAATCAAATTCAAATACGGAATATATTTTGATGACTTAATGGATTTCTACGAGAGATAATATATCAATAATATATTATTATTATGAAATATTTTTTAAATATAATTGATCATTTAATTTTTTTGATTTCAATTTTAATTTTTATAAGGATTAAAAATATGATATTGTCAAAAAATCTCATATTTTTCAATAAATGGGAATTATAATTTTAAAAGTGATATTTAAAATATTTGGAAATTTGTATATATAAAATAAATATTAATTTTTTGAATTAAAATTTTCAAATTAACCAGTGGATAATTCTTCAAATTATTCATATATATATTAATTTTCATGTAAAAATTAAACGTGGTATAAATATAAATTGTGTTTTATGACACCATAATGACCCAAAATTGACTTTATAATTACTATGAAAGTGGTATAATACAAAATAAATATTTTCCATTTTAATTATCTTATTTTTTTGTTTATTTGAATTAATTTTAAAATCCATAATGAATTCCACATAACAAAAAATATATTCTATGAGTTGAACTTCATTAATTTAAAAGTATGTCTAACCTCCACAGAAGAACGAGAATTATTTTGTTATTTTTTCCCATGAACAAATAAAATATTTTAAATCACTCCAATTTGGTAGAATCCCTAGGAAAATCATGTTATGGTTTATGGTTTTGGTTATTTGTTTACATAGACTCCAAAACAAGAATATGAAAGATATCATACATGTTTCGTATAAAGACCAACCCATGGTCCCAATTTTCATCACTCACACACCATGTATAACATCCATCCTCATTCCTAAAATATATAAATCCCACTTATGGTGCCCCAAATATATTATGTAGTTCATAATGAACATTCGGAATTAGACACTAAATGTAATGGAGTTTCACCATCATCCCATCCTTTCAATTCAAGAACCTTATTTGTAATTTTTCATATTTACTGTAATTTTTTATAATTTAATTTGTTTATAAATGTTTCCTTAATATAAAATTTATGTAATTTTAATTATATATTATTTATTCACTCTAATTTTGACCATTTTCCTAGATGATACTAAGATGAAATCTTATAATGGTTATATCTCCACTGTTTTTATTCCAGCATATCTTTTTCTGTAATGCTTCTTAATATTAGATTTATCATGAAAGGATATATTATCCTATATCCCCCTTATTGTAAATTTCATGTAAAAATGATTATATCACCCCTTTAACCATCAATAATTCACACATGATCTTTTATGTACACATGTTACCATGCTGAAATATAGATTATTTTATTTTCAGTATTTGTGTTTCTTCATTGCATATGCATTATATTTCAAATTTATAATGTTGGGAAATATTCTATCCATATCCCTTTTAATTTCCATTTCATTTCAATGTTATGAGAGTCCCTTTTCTATTTTCAATGCCAATTTTATTTTTCTATATGTGATATCCTTATGTTGGAGAAATTTTTGTGTGACATTTCATTACAAAAATATTGTCTTGTGAATACCATACCCATTTTGTATCAATAGTGTTCAAATATATCTAAATATACTATTTTATTGGGGTCTGAAATATATTTATTCCACACTACTTTATCGTGGAGTATCTTATTATGCTGAATGAATCCCTATTTTATGAGATATGTGGCACATAAAACAATGGAATGTAATAAATATGATGGGTGTGATAAGATATCACTCCAATGCATTGGGTAATGTTTAGTATCATGATACATCATATTGGGATGGGGAGTGAACTTGATAACATTATATAAAAAAAATTCACATGAATTTATGGTATTTTATCCATGACCATGGTTCATGATTTAGTGCATAAATTTGCAACGAAATAGCTCATGTTTCAATTCGGATTATCATCTTATATTGTGACTAATTGTTCATGAACATGATAATTATTATTTTTATTCTCCACAGATATTCATATTTTCTAAAATGTATTATTTGTCTCCTGTTATATCATTTTTATTACCTTACTAGGATATATGGGTGACCCCTTTCTTACAATTGTTTTCATGGTATCCAATGCAGTTTTAAAAGAAATGGAAATTTTAGGAACATGTTAATGAAGTGTTCAATAATTACTATGTATCTCATGATATTATATGTACGTAATTCCCAAAGAAACTATAATTATCTATCTTCTTTATTTTATTATTTTATATTTTATATAATAAATCACAAATTAGTAAGAATAAAATATGGTTTTCATAATAAATCCAAACCACTCAACCCCAAAAACAATCCACATAAGTCCCAATAATAGCTTAACAATTAGCTGAAAAAAAACTAGAAATCAACTACCAAAAATACTTAAAAACCCTCACACAATTAAAATAATTAACACTCTTCCCCTCAAAATCCTAAACCCTCACCCTAGAAAACATAAACCCTCTGCATAAAAAATCCATAAATCACACGAACTTAATAAACACTAAACCTTCATCCACAATAATGTAAACCCTCATCCAAAAAAAATATAAAACCCTTCCCAAATAAATTCAACCCTCATCCCCGAAATGCGCTCAACCATAATCCCCAATAAACATTAAACCCCCATACATAATATACCTCAACAATCATCATCAAAAATAGAAAATACCTATACAAAAATACACTAAACCCCCTTTCACAAAAAACCCTAAACACTCTTCCATAGAAATCAAATTCAGTAATCCCCAAAAAACCAAAAAAACACACCCCCAAACAACCCTAAAACATGATCCCCAAAAACCATAAGACCTTATCCACAAAACCCCATAATAACTCAGTACAAATAAACCCTAAACCCTATTCCCTAAAATAAACAAAGCCCTCGGACCAAATAATCCTATTCCCTCAGCCCCAAAAAACACTAATCCAATATAAAAAAAACCAAATCTCTTTTGACCAAGTATACAATATACCATCATCCCTAAAAATGCTTATCACTAATCCCAAATACCTAAAATTTAGAAAATAAATCCCCACCCCTAATCTGAAAAAATCCCTAAACACATAAGGCCATAAAACCATAAATACTCTTCCGAAAAAGCCTCATCCCTCAAAAAACCCTATACCCTCACCGAAAAAAACTCTAATCATTCATCCCCATTAAAACCATCAAAACTTAGCCAAAAAACTCAAAACACAGTGCCCCAAAAATCACAAAACACACATCACAAAAAACCATAAACCCTTATACCTAATAATTCATAAATCCCTAGCCATTAAAATTTATCTACCAGTAGAAGAAAAAACCACTAACCCCTCTATCCCAAAAAACCCTCACCCCACAGCCCAAAAATTCTTTTACCCAGAGACCCAATAAACCCTAAATCATTAGACCCAACTAATTTTTAACCCATATCCCTATAAAAATAAAAACACACATCCATAAAAAAAATTTATGCATCATCTCCAAAAAAATGTATAAACCAATTCCCAAAAAACCATCAACCCTTAAACTTATAAAAACCACTACCCTCATCCCCATAAAAACACACACTATCACCACTATAGACCCTCAATATTAATCCCCAATACCCTCAAACCTCATCTGAAAAAAACCATAAACTTTATCCCAAAAAAAACACAGACCCTCATCCCCAAATAGTCATGAACCCTCACCCACAAAAAGATCATACCGAAACCATAAAATACTAAACCCTAAGCCCAAATTACACTAAATAATTTCCCAAAAAGACACTCAACCCTTTATAAAAAAAACACGCCAATCATTAGAACCAAATAGAACAAAACAATCATCCTTAAAAAACCTAATTCCTTAATAATTGTCAACTATTAGCTGTTAGTCCCAAAAAAATCCAAAACACTAAACCAAAATAAACCATAAACACTCTTCCCCATTAAAAAACACCTAACTCCAATTATCAGAACTCTCTTAAAAGATAATCGATATTCATTCTGCCCAAAAAATCTATAATCATCAATCCTAATTAGCCAAAACTTTAATGAAAAAATCTGCATCCACCATCCTTATAAGAACCCTAATCCCTAGATGAAAAAACCCAGAACTCTCTCCCCAATAATTCCTAAATCCTCAAAACCAAGAAACCTTAAATTATCATCACCAGAAATCCTTAATCTAGGACCCCACTAAAAATAACACTCATCATCCAAAGATAAATATAAACACTCATCAACATAAAACTATAATCCAATAACCCTAAAAAACAATAATCCCCCAAACTTGAAAAACTATAAATCCCAAAATTCCACAATCCATCATCCACAAAAAATTGTCAACTCTAAAAAAACCCGTCACTCACAACCACAAAAAATATTCCCTCATCATAAAAAATCCCTGACCCTCCGGCCTACGATACCCTCAAAATCGTCCCTAATAATATGGATACATTCATCCATAAATAACCATGAAAAATATGCTAAAGAAATTCCAAAACTGTCAATGGCAATGTCCTCAAAACTCTAATCCCAAAAAACATTAATCACTCAACACTAAAAAATATTAACCCATCATAACCAATAATAAAAAAACATACATCCCCAAAAAACAAGATATGATCACCCCTAAGAATCATTAAAACCACATCCAAAAAAACACAATAACCCTTATCCCCCAAAATATGTAAACCCCCAATCCCAAAAAACCCAAAACCCACATCACGAAAAAACAATAATCTGCCTTTCAACAAAAATTATAACCCCCAAAAACTGAAAAATGAAAACCCATTGCCCAAAAAAAATTATCACTAACCCCAAAAAATCCCTAACACCCAAACACAAAATAACCTAATGGTTCTTCCTAAAAAATAGTAAATTCTCAACCCTAATAAATCCAATAACCACAATCCCCAACAAACCCAAAACCATCATCCCCAAATATCCCTAATCCCTATTTTTTTAAAACCCATAACATTTAGTCACTCAGAACCATCAATACTTATCACCAACAAATATTAAATCATCCCCAATAAAAACCCATGAAAACTAATCCCCATAATCATCTAAACACAGAGCCCCAGAATTCTCAAAACCCGAATCCCCATAAACCCTAAACTGTCAACCACCTGAATCAAAAAACACTCATCCCTAGAAAATTCTCAACTTTTATCCCCAAAAAATTCTGAACCCTTATCTCTAAAATCCCTAAAAACTAAACTCTATTAAGAATAGAAAAATCCACCCCAAAAACTCTAAACCTAATACCTAAAAAATCCATACTTCCTCATCCACAAAAAACATCATCCATTTTCTCTTGAAAACTCTAAACTCTAATAACAAGAAAACCATTTACTGTCATCCCTAAAAAACCCTATCACCTCATCCATAAAAACCTCAATCATCAACCCTAAAAAATCATCAACCTTATACACCAAAATAATCCCAAATCCTTATACCCAGAAAACCAAAACAATAAGCACTAGAAATCTATAAATTTTCATGTATAGAAACACTAAACACTAATCCTTATAAAAACCTAATAGTTTAGAAAAATAGAAACATAAACACTCATCCCCAAAAATCCCATGACCCTTATCCCAAATAAACCCTCAAAACACGTCCCTAATAAACCATTAACACTCATCCCCCAAAAAACTACTAACCTAAAACTAGAAAAAACTAAACCTTCATGTCCAAAAAATTTCAACCATATGCCCCAAAAAAAACTCAACCAATAGCCACAAAACACTAAATAATCACCCCAAAATACCATAACACATAGTCCCCAAAAAACCAAAAATCATTGCCTAAGAAACACAAAACTATACCCATAAAACACCAAACCATCATCCCTAATAAACCATTAATCCTCTTAAAAAAATTCCTTAAATAACATCCCTAAAACCCAAAATCATTAGTCCCCAAAATATCTAACCCCTTAGTTACAAATAAACCTAGACCCTAATCTAATAGAAAACAACAATCCCTTAGACCTGAATACCCAAAATTATCATCACTGTGAATTTCAAATCCATCAACCAAAAAAAAACTTGACAGTCATCCACAATGAAACCCTATACCTTAACTCCTAAAATACACTAAACCATCATCCCCAAAACAATCTAATCCCTCAACCAAATAAATCGACATATTCATAGTCCATAAAATCTAATAAACTCAACCATTGAAGATAATTAATCATCAGCCCCAAATATATGTAAATCCATAGCCATAATGATATTTAAACACAAAACTCCCCATTAAACAAAAACCCCAATCCCAAAACCTATAAAACACCCAGTCCAAATGAACCATAAAACATAAGACCAAATAATCCCAATCCCTCATAATAAATAAACTCCTAACACTCCACCACAAAATACCCCCAATTCTCATTACCATTAAACCCACAACCATCTCCCCCTAAAAATTCCCAACCCTCAAACCCCAAATCACCACATACCATTACTAAAAAACCCCTAAAAATGTCGATAAAACCATCAAACCTTTACTAAAATTACTCTAAAATCATCCCTTAATAACAAAATATCCTCATCCCTAAAATACACAAAATCCAAAAAAAAACCTTACACTCAAAAAACTGCACTAAACCCCCAGCATCATTAATCCCTAGATCTTCATCCAAAAAAATAACTAACCCCAAATACAAAAGAAAAACTAAAATATGAGTCTGGAATTACCCTAAAGTCTCACCTCGAAAATAAAATAAACTCTAAAGCCAAAGTTTCTTAAACCAACATCCCAAAAATACCTTAACCCCTAGCCCCAGAAAACCCTATCCCATGTTCCCCCCATAATCCCTAAAACATCAGTACTGATAAATACTAATCCTTATATGAAATAACCATCAAACCATATCCCTCATACCACTAAATCTTTCAAACATAATCCACAATAAACCCAAAACAACCATCATCAATAAAAATTCATCCCAATACTAGAAAAAAACCCTCATCCATTAGACCAAAAAAACATCAAACTATAGAACCAAAAAAGCATGAAACCTCAGTCCCAAATACTCATAAACCATCCTACCCAAAAATTACTAGAACACATTACTATAAAATATTCCCTCATTTTATTGGATACCATAACCTCCATCCCTAACAACAATTTATCCGAAACTGCTAAAACACTTGAACCACCATCCCCAAAAAAACCAGGACCCTCATCCCCCATAAACCACAAACCCACAAAAAAAAACAAATCCTTCACATATAAAAAAGCATAAACCCTAACCCCCCAAAAAAAGAACAATCATCCAAAAATATCACAATACCCTCAGTCCATAAAAAGAATATACTCTTATCCACTAGAAACTGAAAACCCTCACAACCAGAATTAACAAAACCCACATCCATAAAATCCCAAAAACTGCATCCATGATAATCTAAAATCCCTCATACCTAAAATACTCTTAACCCTAAATCTAAATAAAACCCAAAACACTCATAGTCAAAAAAACCCTAAACCAATAGCACCAAAAATCAATGAACATTGAGAACCAAAACATTTGAATTCATCATCCCATGAAACCCCTAAAACAACATCACAAGGAATAATAAACCCTAATCCCCAAAAAACCCAAATTCCCCAACACCAAAAAAAACCCAAATCATATACCCCAATAAAAATAAACACATATCCTCACAAAACCCCAAAAAATCTAAAACACCACCCCCATTTATTGCTAATCATACACATATCATAAACCCCCTATCCCATGTAAACCGTCAACCCTCATCCCTTCATTACACAAATCCCACACCCCAAAACCCTAATCCATCATCACTATAATCCATTAATCTCTCAACACAAGAACAACCTATACCCTCTCCCCAAAAGTCCTTAAACCATCATCCCCCCCCCAAAAATTTTTACCTTCAACCCTTGAAAACCTGAATCTTTTATCACATGTATACATTATTCGATAATACATTATACAAAAATAAACCATCATACAAAAAAACTCTAAACCCCCATCCATAGAAAATCAAAAGCCTTCATCACCAATAAACCCTAAACCCTAAACCATATAAAAATCCTAATACATCGACCCTATAAAACCCCAAAACATCATCCCTAGAAAATTATTATCACATATCCCTGTAAAATCACAAACCCATATCAAATGAAAACCCGACACCCTCAACAATAGAAAACCCCAAACCAGCATCCCCAAAAATCATAATCCCTCCACCCAGGAAAGAGATAATCATCATCCCCAAAACACTATATACCCTTAGCCTTGGATATCCCTAAACCCTAATCCCTTGAAAAATCAAAACCCTCAACCCCAACAAAACCAAAAAAAAATTAGCTCAAAAACCCATCCTTCATCATCCCCATAAAACCCTAATCCATCAACCTTAGAAAACCTTATAACATAATCCCTTTAAAACCCTCAACACTCATCAAAATAAATCCATTATCCCATAGTGTAAAATAAATACCACCCTCACCAAGAAATCCAACATTTCTTAGAACTAAATAACCCTAAACCCTCACCCTAGAAAAACATCAGCCCTCTTCCTAAAAATATTCTCCACACTCAACCCATAATACCCATCAACCCTCAGCCATAAATGACACACAATACTTATCCCCATCAAACCCTCAACCCACTTCCACCGAAAAACCTCAAACATCATCGCCAACAAAACAATCAAGCCTTATCCCTATAAAAACAAAACCCTCAAACCCATTAAAAACTCAATCATTATCCCTTGAATTACCCAACACCCATCCCCAAAATACCCTAAAACCATATCCACGTTATCCCATAACCCCTCCTCCCATGCAAAAACACAACCCCTATCCCTAAAAAAGAACAACATGTGGACCTAAAAAACCCACTTTTCACAACCATAGAAAATATCATCAATTAGCACCAGAAAACTCTACACCCTAATCTATTAAGAATTGTAACCCATCAACCCCTGAAAATATTAGAGGCTGAATCCAAAAATACCCAAATCTCCCATCCATCCAAACATCCTAAACTATAATCTACCAAAAACCTAAATCCAATATCCCCAAAAAACACAATAAAACCAAACAACTAAAAACCGTAAACCCTCATCCCCTAAAAAACCCTAAAACCCAAAACGACAAAAAGTAGTAAACCCTCATACATAAAACACTGAAACCTCAGCACAAAAAATCCCTATCCTCACAAAAAAATTACCAAAATACAAATCCCAAATGAACCATATACCTTCATCCCCAAAAATTCATTAATAAATATCCCCCATAATCTGTAAACTCATAGCCTATTAATATCCAAACCCCCATAATTATAAATACCAAAATCCCCATTCCAAAATCAGTCAAAATATTAAATACAATAACACATAAATCCTAGACCCTAAAAAAAACCTAAACCCTCATTCTTATAAAACCTTAAACCCTGATAAAAAATTATATAGTAATAACCTCCCAATACCCAAATTCTACATCCCCAAAAAATTGAAATCATCTAGACTAAAAACCATATACCATAATAAGAAACATAAACCACATGCCCAAAAAATACTCCAACCCCTCATAACCAAAATCCAATAACACTCAACCCTCTAAAAACCCTAAACCATAATCCCAAAAATTACTAATCCCTCAATATATAAAAACCATAAACTCTTGAACTATAAAACAAAAAAACCATTAGCAAGATAAAATTCTAATCCCGCACCAACGAAAAAAACTAAACCCTATCCCCAAAAAATCATAAACACTAATTTCATAAAATCCTAAAAAACTAATTTTCAAGAAAACCTAAAACTTCATCACCAAACATCCCTATACCCATAGTATTTATTAACAATAAATAATTATCATTTAAATATACCTATCCCACTAACCCAAAACAATTTTAATTTCCAAGCCCCAATCCCCAAATACCTCTAAACCCTAACCACAAAAAACACTGAACCCACAATATAATAAAATAGTATACCCAAATCCCCAAAAATCAAATACCATCATCCTCAAGGGAAACTATACCATGTATAAACCCTAAATCCTCCTCAAAAAACAATCCCAAAATAGTCAATATAAAAAAACACCTAATCCCTCTATCGTAAAAACCCTATACATTCTACTCTAACAATAAATAATTGGTCATCCTGATGAATTGAAATAATTCATCCCAAAAAACCTCATAAACCATATGTACAGAAATAATATTAAATCATCATCCCTATGAATCCCTAATCCCTTTGTCGCGAGAAACCATAAATCATCAGCGTTAAAAAAACCCTAATCACTCATCTTAGAAAATATGTAATCCCTCAACCACAAAAAACCCAGAACCATCAGTCCCAAAAAACAAAGTCACTTGGCCTAGAAAAATCATATACCCTCATAATAAAAAAACCATAAAACCTCAGACCAATCACCATGCATCATCTTCCTGAAAAATACTATAACATCATCTCCATAGACCCCAAATCTTTAGCCCCCAAAAACTGAAACCTTCATCCCCAATAAACACTATAGATGAAGACCCATTAAATCATAAACCCTCATCCACTAAAAACTCTAAATTATTATTCTCCATGATTGATGAATAGTTATAACCATAAAAAACCTAAACACATAGCCTAAAAAAATCCCATATCCTAGAAAAAAACATATACCATCAGCCTAATGAAACTCTAAATCCTCATCTGATAAAAAACCCAAAACCCTTTATCTATAAATACCCTAATATTTTTTTCATATAAATCCATAAACCCTTCACCCACAAATAACATAAATCCTACTCTCCAAAAAATATTAAATCATCATCACCTTGAAAACTGTATACCTTAAAAAACAAAAACACTCAACAACCTTTAAAAAACCATAACCCCTCATCCCAATAAATCCCAAATATCATCTAAATAAAACCCTAAACCTGAATCCCCAAATATCTTTGAACAAAAAAAAAACTCTAAATCATCATCCACCAGAAATACATAACACTCAACAACAAATAACCCTAAATATACATTGCAAGAAAACCCTGAATCCTCATACATAATAAACAATAAACCCTCAATGCAGGAAAAATATAAATAGTCATCCCAAAATATAAACTAACCCATCAACCATATAACGACCTCAAACCTCATAATCGAATTAATGTTATCCCACATTACAAGAAAACACTAAACCGTCATCCCTACAAAACACTTTACCCTCATACATAGAAAACCATAACCCCACATCCATGGAAAGCAACAAACTGTCATCCCTAGAAAATCCTAAACTCTCAACCCTATAAAACCGTAAGCCCTCACTCCCAGAAATCCATTACCCATAATCCCTATAAAAGGGTAAATCCACACTCCTAGAAAACCATAAAATTTTATCAGGAGAAAAACCTAAACCCTCACCCTTATAAACACCATAAAATCATCCAAAAAATATCTAAACACTATTCTCCATGAAAAACATAAATGATCATCCCTAGAAAACAAAAAACACAAGGCCCCAATAATCCATGAATACTTAGTCCTCGAAAACCCTAAACCATTTGTACTAAAAGAAACACCACACCCTCATCCCTAAAAAACCCCAGACCCATAAACCACGAAACATGGTCCCTCGGCAGTAAAATACCTCGAACACATCGACATAAAAATAACTAAACCCTCACCCCCAGAATGCCATGAAGCGTCATCCCTAAAACACCCTGAATTGTTAGACCCAAAAACATTGAAAACATTCCAATAAAACCCCTCAAACATCATCGCCATAAAATATGAACCAACATCCTAAATATTCCTTGGATCCTACACCCCACATAACCCTGAACCCTCAACCCCATTAATCCCTGAACCATCTATTCCATAAAACACTGAACTATTATCCCCAATAAACAATAACTCCTCCTCTAATAAAACCCATAACCATATAAAAAAACCCACTAAACCCCAATCATTAATAAACCCAAAATCATAGTTAAAAAAACAATGAACTATTATTCCCAAATAAACTTGAATAATGAAAAATATCATGATTTATAATCCCCAAAAAACACTAAACTCTAATACAAAAAAATATATCCTTCAACCCCAAATGACCCTAAATCCACATCCACAAAAACATCAATCCCTAAGCCCTATAAAATATTAAACCCATAGCCCCAAAATACCCCAGACAGTCAAATTGAAAAATCATAATAAATCATACAAAAAAACACAAAACATTAAAAAAACTAAAACATTCACCCCAAAAAAGTCATCAAAACTTTTTCCAAGAAAACCATGATCACTCGGCCATTAAAATCCATAAACCATCTTCTATAGAAGAACCTAAAAAATAACCCCCAAAAACCCCACTTCTACTGCCCCGGTAAAACATAATCCATCTTATGTAGATATTATTATACCCTCAACAAAATAAAAAACTATCCACTCTACCTTATAAAATTGTCAATCCTCATCCTTAGAAAACCCTAAACATTAATCAGTATAAATTATTAAAATCCATTCTTAAAAACTGAACAATATCCACCCATTAATAACTGAAACCCTTATCCCCAAAAACCCTTAAACCTCATAACTAGAACAGTCTAAACAAATCCCTATAAAACACCCCATATGCCCATAAAACACTAAACACTCATACCTATAAACTCTCAAACCCTAATCCCTAGAAATATGTAATCCCTCAGTAGTTATAAATCCTAATCAATCATCCATATATAAAAATAAACCCTCTTCCTTAGAAATCCCTAAATTCTCATGCCATGAATACGGTAAATCCACATCCTCAAAAACCCATAATGTTCATAATTGAAAAGCCCTTAAACCACAACACTATAATTCTCTAAAACCTAGTCTGCATAAAAACCTTAAACCTCATCCAAATAAAATCAAAATCCCTTGTCCTAAAAAGTCATCAATACTCAACCTTAAAAAACCTCATCAATTAGCCCAAAATATCATATAACCTAAACCCTATAAAAAATAACATTGTTCCCAAGAATCCCCTTCCAAACATAGCCACCAATTCCCAACATCCCTCATCTGTAAATTACCCTCAATCATCTTCCACGTAAAAAACACAGCCCTCCACAACAAAAATCCATCCACCATCATCCCAAAAAAACTATCTACATTCGCCCCCATAAAACCCCATATCATAATACCCACAAAACCCATAACCCCATGATTAATGAATCATCAATAATTGACCCGATAATCCAGTAATACATGTACCCCCTAAACCCCAATACCCTTAGACCCAAAAAATCCCCAACACTCATCCCCAAAACACATGTAACCAATACACCTATAAATTCCTCAATCCCCAAACACAAAAAACCATGATCCCTTAGCACTGAAAAACCTCAAACCCTAAACCCTAGAAGCTCATAACTACTCCTACATAGAAAACCAAAAATCTTGAACTCCAAAAATAACTAAAACCATCAGCCCCAAAAAATCATGAATCCTCAACCCCCAAAAAACACTAATCCACCTTCCCCAAAACCCCAAAACCCCTCAACTGAGATAATGATAAACAAATTGCCACATAAAACACTAAAACATATACCACAAAAAACCCTATACACATATCCAATTAAAAAATATAAACCCTCATAACTAAAAAATCCCACAACCCTCAACCCCATTAGACACAATACCATTAACCGCAAAAAATACCTATACTGTCCTCCACAAAGAAAACCTAAAACCTCCGGACAAAAAAAATAATACAAGATCAATATAAAACCCCTAAAATATCCACCCAAAAATACATTAACCCTTATTTCAAAATAACCAAAAACCTTATTCCTTGAAACTCTTTACCCTCACCCCTAAAAAACCAAAAAACCCTTTTCACCAGGAATCCAAAAATTGTATTCCCCAAAACACCTAAACCCTAAACCTCTAACAACCCTAATCTCTTATCCTCCAAAATTCATCAACCCATATCCCCAAAAAATAAAAAACCCTAAAACCTAATAGATGATAAATAATTATCATAAAAAAACAAAAAAAAAACTCATCCACCCAAACCCATAAACCCTTAGCTATATAATAAAAAAATCCCTCCACCCCCAAAAACCAAATACCCTGAGCCCCATACAGCCGATCACTATATTCCATGTAAAACATACCCTCATCACAAAAACACCCTAAACCCTATCCCTGAAACACCAAATATGTATAGATCTAAATAATAATAATACTTCATCACCCAAAAAACTACTAAATCTCCTGCATGAAAACTCTAAACCCTCATCCCCAAAATAAACCTAAAAAATACACACACAAAATCCTAAACCCTTAAACCCAATGTACAAAAATCACTCTTCCAAAAACATACCGAAACATCATCCATAAAAAATTATAAACCCATACTCCTAAAAATCACAAAACCTCATCCCCCAATAGTCCAAAACACAATTACCAAATAAAACCCAAAACCATCTTCCCGAAAAAATCCCTAACCCACTGCCTCAAAATCACTAAACCATCATCCCAAAAAAACCAGAAATTCATTTTTGAATAATCATGTACACCCTTAGTTGAATGAATCAATGAACCATAAATATAAAAAATCACTAAAAATTTATCACAAAAACCTTCAACCCTCATCCACAAGAAAATCATAATACCTCACCTCCAAAAAACACCATACCCTTAAACTCTAAAACCCCTAGATCATCATCCCAAAAACCCTTAAACACCCTTCCCAAAAATAACTAAATCCCTAATACCAAATAAATCATAAACCCTCATCCCTAAAAACCACTAGAAACATCAAATATATACTAAACACACATCATAAAAATATTATAAACACCAACCACATAAAACTAAAACCCCCTACCTCAAAATAAATATAACCCTGATCCCAAAAAAACACTACACCAACATCCCCAAAAAATGATAAACTCAATCCCAAAAAAGATCCTAAATCCTCAACCCCAATAATCCCCAAACCCACAGCCCCAAAAACCCTAAAACCAAAGCCTTAAAATTTCAAAATATCATCAAAAAATCCCAAAACCATTATATTCAATTAACATCATAAAATTTCCGCCCAAAAAAAAACCAATCAACACCAACTACAAAAAACCAAAATCCCTCGTCCCCAAAAAATCCCAAACCCTCATTCCTGATAAATTGTATTCCATCAGCCCCAAATATTTCTCAAACCTCTTCCCCAAACCCATAAACCCTCAATCCTCTAAAACCCCAAAATACCAAAACCAAAAAAAAAACCCCAGACCGTCATCCTAAAAAAACTCCAAAACCATCAGCCCCAAAAAAACCTAAACCCGCATACCCTAAATAAATACCTAAACCCACAACCCCAAATATACTTAAACCCTCATCCCAAAATTTCTGAACCCCTCATCTCTAATTAAACCTAAACAATCAGACAAAAAAAATCATTAAAACTCATTCTTAAAAAACAAGAAAACCTCATCCTAAAAAAACAATAAACCCATAGACCTAGGAAAACCCTAAACTGAAAACCCTCAAAAAACCATAAATCATATTTCCCAAAAAATCATATACCATAAAGCCAAAATATATCTATAATTTTATCAACATAACCTTAAAATATATTATAAAAAACCATATACCCCAATACCTAAATATCCATAAACCACACTCCCCAAAAATCTAATCCATTATCCCAGAAAAAACCTATACCCACCTCAAAGAAAATCATTAAACTGTCCACCATGAAAACCCATATAAACTAATAATAAAAACAACCTAAGCCATTATAGAATAAAAACCTTAAACATTGAACCCAATAATCTAAATTCCAAGCTAACAAAATCAATAAAAAATCAACAAAAAAACCATAAAGCCTTATCCTGAAAATACCATAATCCTTCTTCCTCTAAAAAACTAAGCCCTCATCCCTAAAAAATATTAAACAGATATCCCAAATAATGTAGAAATTATTTTCCTAATATAACCCAAAACCATATTCCCCCAAAAAAACCATAAATCCTCATTCCCAAAAAAAACAGAACATCTCTTCCCTAAAAAACCATAAACCATCATCACAAAAAAAATTGAGCGTAGAAAGACACAAAACCTCATCATAGAAAAACCATGAACCATTAAACACGAATAACTCTAAAACCTCATCCTAGAAAAGTGATAAAACCACAACCATGAAAACCCATAAAACCAAAAACATGACAAACCCTAAAAAATTTGAAAATAAAATCCCAACACCCTCATCTAGTAATAATTATAAACTATCCACCTAAATCAATCCTAAACCCTCATTCCAAATATAACCACAAACCCAAAAACCCCAGAATCCAATAACCATACCCTAAAAAACCGAAACCCCAATCCCTCAATTAGTTTAAACCCACATCCACAATAAAATCTAAACCCTCATACAAAAACACTAAAACATTAGCTATAAAAACACCTAATACCTTAACGCCATAAAAACATACACACTAATCCCTTTAAAAACCCAAAACCATCCTCCGCAAAAAAATATAAACCCTCACCAATAAACACCCCAAAACCCTCAATCATAAAAAACCTAACACATTCAACCCCAAAATCACTGGACTCCACATCCCCAGAAACCATAACATCACATCCAAAAAACCCTAAAACATCACCCCAAAAAAATCACTCAATTATCACTAAAACAACCACTAAATCGTCAGTCCTTAAAAACACCAAACATTCATAAAAAAATACCATAATCTCCAAGCATAGTAATTCCCAAAACAAACATCAACAAAAAAACCCTAATGCTTCAACCCCAACTATCCCTAATCACGATTCCAAGAAAAACTCCAAATCATTTTTCCCAAAAAAACCAAAACCCTTTACCAAAAAAACATTAACCATAATGAAAAATAAAACCCTAATCCCCCATTCCCCAAAAACAGTAATCACTTCATCCCAAAAAAAATATCCCAAATCCCATAAAATCAATTAATCCACATCCTACGAAACCCATAAGACCTCATCCAGAAAAAGAGAAAACCTCAACCTAAAAATCCCTAACCCTGTTATAGAAAAAAAATCTAAAAACTCAGCCACAAATACCCTAAACCCATATACCCAAAATATCATAAACCCTCAGCCAAAAATAATAATGTTTCATAAAAAAAATACAATTTAATATCAACCTCCAAAACCCTAAAACTCTTTCCACAAAAATAATCTAAACACTCACCCAAAAAAACCAAAACCAATTTTGATAAAATTCTATAAACCCTTATACAACATATCATTAAAACAAAACATGATAAAACCAAAAAAACTCACAACCAAAAAACAGTAGTATTTCAAACCCAAAAATCACATAACCCAGAGCATAAAAAAATATAACACATAGCCATAAAATTTATCTTCCCTAATTGTAAAAAACACAATAACTGCGTCCCCACAAAACTATAATCCCACATTCCAAAAAATAAAATTCCCCCATTCCAAAAAAATACATAAAAACCAATCCCAAAATTCCCTAAAACTGCTTCCTAGAGAAACAATAAAACCTCATCTCGAAAAAAACCTAAACATCCATCTCCAAAAGTCACTAATCACACATCCAAAAAAACAAAAACAAACGCAGTCTAGAGAAATCATAAACCACAATCCACAATTAATATATAATCCACAATAATGAAAACCCCTAAATCCTCATTTTTCAATAACCCCATACACTCATTCCAAAAACCCTAAACAATCTACCTAAAAAACAGTAAACACTAATCCCTAAATAACTCTTAAACCCCAGAGAATAAAACCCTAAACCATCATCCTTAGAAAACCCTAAACCCTCATCCTAAAAAAACCTAAACCATCACCCCCCAAAAATCCTAGACAATCATCACTGAAAATCCTTAAAAACTTATACAAAACAAAGTCCTAAATCCATATCCCAAAAGACACATAAACCCCATACAAAAAACCCTAAATCATTAGCATCATAAATCAATTAATAAACGTCCATAAAAATTTCTAAACCCTCATTCTAAAATATCAATCTGCCATATGCAGCAAATAACAAAAAATAATCTTAAAAAAACCCCATCACAAAAGAATACAAATAAAATACCTCACAAAACACTATACCCTCATCCCAAAAAACCATAAGGCCTCATTTAAAAAACAATAATCATTTTACCTCAAAAAAGAATAAATCCTCAAGAAGAAAAAGAAAACCATCTTCATAAAATACCCTAAACCCTCTTCCACAAAATAACCTAAATCCTATGTCCCATAAAAAATTATTATTTCATCCCCAAGAAAATCTTATCCATAAACACAGAAAATTCCTAAACCCTTAGCAATAAATATATATAATCCCAAAACAAAAATAAATCATAAACTCTCATCCCCAAAACACACTAATACCACAACCCCCCAAACCCTAAAAATTTATCCCTAATAATCCCTAAACCCTCATCCCCTAAATATCTCAAACCAAATCCCCATAAAACCATTATCCCAGATCCCTAAATAACCCTAAAACCTATTCCCCAATAAATAAGAAAACACTCCACACCAAAATTTCCTAATCCCTCAAAAAAATAAACCACAAACCCTAATCACCAAAAAATACAATACCCTCATCCACAATAATCCATAAACCAGCATCCCAAAAAAACCATTATAAATTATCCCTATTAATGATAATTCCATATCCTAAAAAATATTAAACCCCCATCACCAGACACTATAATCCCACAACAAAAAAATTTCCAAAACTTTCAATATCATCATTTCCAAAACCCTAAAGTATAAACGAGCCTTAATCCCTCAGCACACACAAACACTACACCATCTGCAACAAAAAACCCCCCTCAAATATTACTAATTTCTAATCCCCCAAAAAACCTATACCATCATACCAAAAAAACCCCAAACTCTCATCCATAAAAAACCTTCTACTACAACACTAGAAAACAAAACAATATCCCTCATCTGAAAACCCCCTATCCCCTCATCCACAAAAAACCATCAAACATTAACACAAAAAAACCAAAAATCATCAGCCCCAAATACATTCAAGACTATTCCCAAAAAATACCTCAACCACAATCCCCATAAAAAGCCACAACAGTCATCCCAGAAAAACCCATCAACCATCAGAACCAAAGTATCATCAACCCTAAACCAAAAAAACACACTACCCCAAACCCCCTCCCCCCAAATACATCCCTAAAAATTTCCTCAACCCCATGACCACAAATCCGTCAAACAAGATATTCTAAAGACAATTATTCCCCATCCGAAACTAATAGTAAACTCTAATCCATAAACATCCCTCATCCCTCACACCCAAAACCATCAACCGTAGCTCCAAAAAAACCCACAACACTCATTCCAAAAATATCCAATACACTCACCCACAAAATAACTCCACCATCTGGCCCAAAAAAACATCGAACTTCTACCCCAAAACCATCACTCATTAGCCCCAAAACAAGTCAAACCTCATCCCTGATAAAATTCAACCTTCATCCAAAAAAAAAACACTAACACATCATCCCTTAACCCCTAAACCCTTGTGCCAAAAAAAATTTCAACCCTCATCACCAAATAATCATAATCCATCAACTTTAAAAAATCCTCAAATCTCATACCTAATTAATCATAAAATCACATCCTTAAAACCCCCTCAACCCTTATAAACAAGATAAACTAAACCATAATACCAAAAATAACCTATTTCCACACTCCCAAAATTCACTTTGTAGTCATCCAAAAAATAAAAAACCCTCATCCCAAAAAAACATAAACAATTATCTGAAAAAAAACCTAAAAACATTGCATCAAAAAATCCTCAAACCTCATCCCAAAAAAACGATAACCCCACATCCCCAAAAAAACCCTAATATTTGATACCTAAAAAACTCTAATCCCATAGAACCAAAAAGAGCAAACTATAATCCTAAAAATTTTCTAAACCAAAATCCCCCAAAATCCATAATCCCACTACCCAAAACAACCAAATCACTCATCCCAAAAAAAAACTCTATATACCCATCCCCAAAAACTACTAAAAAATTTACCCTATATCCTCTAAAACCTCATCCCCAGGAATTCCAAAAACCTTAACCCAAAATAACTACTAAACATCAAAATATAAACCATAAACCCCCATCCCCAAAAAAACTAATCCCTAATCTCCAAAAAGCCCTATCCCCATTCCCCGAAACACCAAACCCTCATCCAAAAATTACCCTAAACTAAAAAACCTAAAAAACGCTCAAACCTCACCATCAGAAAAAACCTAAAACCTCATCACCCAAAAACCATCAACCAAAATCCACCAAAACCATTAAATCATTATCTACTAAAAAATACTAAACCCTCATCCCCTAAAAACAATCATTCCTTATTCCCAAAAAAATGACCAACCCGATTCTAAGAAAACCCTCAAGCCTAATCTCCCAACAAACATGAACCCTTCATCCCAAAAAAATCATAAACCCTCATTCTAGAAATCCTTAATTTCCCATACCCCAAAAAACCCAAAACCTCAGCTCCAAAAATATTTAAACCATCATCCATGAAAAACAAAATTCATTAACCCCAAAAAACCATAAACATCCTTCCCCCAAAAAATTAAAAACACCTATAACCAAAAAGAATCAACACTTAACCCACAAAAAAACTAAAACCACAGTAATAAAAAATGTTCAACCCAAAAAATGAAAACTCCTCCACCAAAAATTCTCAACCATCAATCCCCAAAATCATCAACCATCGGGAAAAAAATCCATAAACCCATAGACGCACAAAAATCAAAAATGATCGGAAGGGAAGAAAAATAAAATCTCATACCCATAAACCCTTAACGCTTATTCCTAAATTACCCTCCAACATCATCCCAAGAAATAACTCAACTTTTATCCCTAAAAATAGCGCATTCATTCTCCCCAATGAACCCATAAACCCATCCATAAAAAATCCCAAACCATCATCACCAGAAATACCCTCAACCCTCATCCAAAAAAATCTCTCAACAATCAGCAGTAAAATACCCTTTACCATCATCCCCAAAGAAAAAAATTAGGCCATATCCCCCCAAAACCCCCAACCGATAATTGCTGAAATTTCTTATAAATCTACCCCATAAAAACAACCACCGTTATCACATGAAACCCTAAAACTGCATCCGCAAAAAAACATCATCCCCCAACACCAAAAAACCCTTTACCTTCATCCTAAAAATATCCCTCAAATTTTGACCTTAGAAATCCTTCAACCCTAACCGAAAAAAAACACTCATACCCTAAAATTATTTATCCATGAACCCCAAAAACCCTCAAACATTGACCTTGAATGAACCCTATTACATAATCAAAAAAATACCATAATCCTTCATACCTAGATTACCAGTAAGATTTGTCCAAAAAATACAATAAAAACACATTCCCAAAATATTATAAAACATCATCCCTAAGAAACACTACACCCTCTAGGACAAAAAAAAAGAAACTCCCATCTATAAAAAACCTAAATCCCCATCCTAGACAAACCTAAACTCAATCAGCAATAATACCTAATCTCTCTACCTAAAATAAAAAATAATCATATATACCCTGATTAATAAAAATAATCATCCAAAAAACATTGTAATCCCTCATCCAAAAAAATCCCATTAACAATTAGGCCAAAAAACAATAATACCATAATACATTGAACATATATATACTAAATCCACTTACCTATAAATCCTCAAACCCTCTATCTAGATAAAACCTAATCCCTCAATCCTATAAATCCCCTCAACTGATAGCCATAGGAATAACCAAACACACATCCCAATAACACCCAAAACCATCATACTTAGAATTAAAAAATAAAATCTCCCATAGAATAAACTAAACATTCATCAAAATATATCCCTATCCCCTTAGGTTAAGAAATCTATAAATTCATAGTCCATATAAAACACTACCACCTAGGCCCTAAAAAACCCTAACCCCTTGGAATTAAAACCCTAAACTCCAATCCACAAAAAAACATGAACCATCCTTAATAAAAATATTGAACCAAAAATCTCACAAGACCTGTAACCTTCAACAACAAAAAACCATTAACCATAATCACCAAAAAAATTAATCCTCACCCATAAAAACACCAAAACATCATACCAAAATAAAAAATAATTTATTCTCATAAAAAACACTAAACACATAACACTAAACATACATGATCCCTTAACTTTATGGATCAATGAACCCTTGACTCAAATAATAACTACACCATCAACCACAAATAACTGAATCATAATTTTTAATAAAAAATAATCTATCATCCTAAAATAGAACCATTAACTCATTAACCTAATAAAACAAAATCCCTCATACACCAAAAACCCAAAACCCTCTTCCCCTTAAAACACCAAATACATAGAACCAAAAAATAGAACCCAAATCCCCATAAAACACTAAACCATCATACCAAAAAAAACTAAACACTATAATGCAGGAAACCCTATGTCCCGAAAGCCCCAAAAACATAGACCCAAAAATCAATAAACCCATATGCCTATATAAACAACAAACACTCAACCCAAAAAATTGATAAACCCCCATAAGCCAAAAAATCCATAATTCCAAAAAATAAAAAGAACATCTTCTCCAATAAATATTCAAGTATCAACCCCAGAAAACACAATTCCCAGAGTCCCATAAACACATAAAACCTCATGTTTATAATACCCTAAACCCTCATCCATATAAAAACTAAACTAATCGTCCACATAAAATCAAAAAACACACATAACTGAATAAACCTAAATTCCCATCACCATAATATCCTATACCCTCATCCCAAGAACACAATAAACCCTCACCCCTAAAAATATATAAACCATCATCATCTGAAAATCCTAAACCCTTAGACCTATAAAACCCTAAACTCCAAACCCTAGCAAACCATTCACTATCTACCTCTAAAAACACAAAATCCTTAACCCAATAAAACTCTAAATATATATCCATATAAAAGTGTAATCTTTTATCCATAGGAAACCCTAAACCCACAACTCTATATAAGAATAAATCCTTTGACCAATAAAACCCTAAACCCTCATCCCTTGAAAAAACAAAACCATTGGCTGGAAAAAACCCAAAACTATCATACCAAGAAATATGAAAACCCTCATCACTAGGAAACCCAAAATAATAGCAAAAAAAATAACTATACCAATATACCAAAAACCCCTCAATAATCAACACACAAAAAAACATAAACATTCAGCACACAAAAAACTAAAATTGCAGCCCTATAAAAACCTCATCTCCAATCCCAATTATATCCATAATACTAATCCACAAAAAAAATGAAACCAACACCCTATAAAAAACCTCAACTCTCATCCCCATAAACAATAATACATCAACATTAAAAATTCCTCAAACCTATGCCCAAGAATGAAATCAGAAATTATCCCCAAATATCCCTCGACCCATAGTCACAATTTAACCTCAACTGTCATCCACAGAAAACCCTAAACCCTATTCCCCAAAAAACCCCTATCACTATGTCAGAAAAAACCTTTGACCCTCATCCCTAAAAACCAGAAAACCTTATAACCACCAAATACTCAATCCTCATCCCTGGAATGAAAAAACCCTCTTCCCTAGTACCCCTAAAACCAATCTATAGAAATCCATAAACCCTCATCCCCAAAAATCTCTCATCATATATGTAACGCCCCGACCCCAGTTACCCAGAGTCGGTGCATTACTTCGTAACATTGGCATGATCACAAAAGATCAAGTCTCGAATGACTGATTAGTTTAGTAGCCTTGGAAACACTAGATACATTCAGAAATGTTACATTACATCATAAAGTGAAAAACTACAATAACAAAGTCTCCATAGTCCACACTTCTATCCTCTTCAGACTATCCATGCAAGTCATTCATAAAATACTTCTTCACATCCTGGAAAATATTAAAACATTGAAAGGGGAGAGCTCAGATGCTCAGTAAGGATAACAATATTGCGGATGCTTTCATAAATAAACATTAAAATTTAATGCAATGTCTAACTAAAACAAAAGCCCTTTAAACTTGAACTTCAACATAATATGGAAAAAGTAAAATGAGATATTTCCATTTACATCTTCACATGGATATTCAACTGGTCGAATAATCATATGCAATATCAATAACCACTTTCATAATGATGGAATTCATAATGCCAGACAATCATAACCACGTAGCCAAGGCCTCGTGCCAAGACCACAAATAAGATTTTGTCCAGGCCTCATGCCAAGACACTAGTTTGTCTCATGAGACCTACCGATGCATCGAGGAGCTGTAGCGGGCTCCACCCGTCACTTATTAAGTCCAATTAATTCCTCATATGAATAGGTTTAAACATATCATAAACCATAACATAATCGCATCACATAAAACATGCATAAAGGAAACATAAAATTTCCACATTTCAATCACAAGATATCAATACAACACATTGATATAATAACAACACATTCAAAACCATTTTCAATACCAAAATAAAATAAAGTTAAAACATTGTATTTATTTTTCATTAAAAAAAAGTTATGGCTTGTTGAGGAAGCCGAAACACAAATAATGGTCACGGCGGCGGAGAAGTCATTGTCACCATATACGTAAGATAAAAACATTCCGTTTGACGTTTAGTAAAACGCTTTGTAAAAAAAGATTCCTTTTTGAATAAAAGTCAATGTCAAAGGGGTTTATACATCGTATAATAGAAAGTTGTTTATAAAACAAAATATGCCTCAATGAAAGGAGATTGAGACGAAAACCCTTACAATGATCATTTTTTAAATAAAGTAGATCTATTATGTGTATTCACTATAAGTAAAAATAAATATACTACAAATACAAGACATGACATAATAATATAATGACATAATTTGAAAGTAGGAGATTAACCCAAAGAATATAAATTGCATTAAGAAGTTCCCTTACCCTATGTCCGAATTCACGTTACTGTTCTTTGATCTCCTGAATAATAAACTATATTTCATATATACCTTCTTAAGAACCTTTTTAATGTTCATTATTCCTTTTATATCACTTGTTACCATGTTTTGAACATTATGTAATTATTTAAGTTAATAACGGTCGTTTTGTCGATCATTGGTACTTGAGTCAAAAATAAACTTCTTATAATTAAAAGTTGTTCATGTGGTGATATATCCATTATATCCATAATTATATTCATGATATTGATATCATATATCTCATATATATCGATTATATACATGCATTTATAATATTCCATAACATTTAGAGGTGAGAAATGAAATGCACCGTTCATGGAGACTGTAAGTCGTACGTACGCATGAACGCTACTTTCATTTCTATTTCAAATTTAATGGAATGAAGTTATAATTATATAAAGGTATAATATAATTCCATTATAATATAATGTATAATACCATTTACTCCATCCTTTATACATCCAACATTTGGCATTAACGATTAAAATCACTTTGAGGGGGCGGTTGTCCGCACTTCCTAAAATGAAATTATCGCGTTTAACAATAATGGAAATCATAAAGTATGCCACAATTGAAAAATAAAGAAGCATAAAGATAACCTTAACATAATATATATATATCATATATGAAAATAGTGTCATCAAAATGGCCACCATTAGAGGTGTTATATGAGTGTTGAACAATCATCGTTTCGTGAGGCGGAAATTCGCCATCCACAGAAATAGTATGTTCTTTAACCATTATATGTAGGTGTGTTTAAGTGTAGCTAGAATAATTCTTATAACAAAATCCTAGTATATTTAGGATACTATTGTTGTTACAAATGAAATGAATAAATATAGTTTACGGGGTTGGATAATCATAATAAAACAAAACAACATAAGAGAAGACATTACCTTAAAATCGGGTAACTCTTTTGATTTGAGCCAACGGCTTCCTTGGGAAGAATTATGCCTACAGTGAGGCTTCTAGGAGTAAGGGAGGGATGATGGCAGAGTATTTGGGCAGAGGTTGGACGATCCAAAAGGCTTTGAAAGTGTGAGTAATGTGGTAGTGGTGGGGGCCTTTTATAAGGGGAGAGGAGGGGCACTCTTGGAATGTAATGAAATATTACTTTTTTATACAATGCTTTTAGGATTCTAAAGGTCACACACTTATATATTTCTATTCTAAGGTGATAAGGGTTCTATATATACTCATCCAATAGGTTTTTGACAAGTGTATGCCTTGGATTTTACATTATCTTTTCATTTTATTTAAATCGTTAATTAATGAGGTAATCGCTGCATCATCATGGTGTCATAAATAATTTAATTTATTTAATCTCTAAAAATTATAAATAAATATCATGATGTAGTAAATCGTTTTATCTTTCAAATGAATATTTATAGTAAAAAATAGGACTTGTATAACCTCAATTAACATTTTTTTTAGTAAAACAACTTATGTTTGTGACATTTTTATTTTAACATTAAATAAATATTATTTATGTCATTTTCCTACCAAAGTGGCTCCATGGGGTCCCCAAGTTGACCCATTGATTGTATTGGTCGGTCATGACTCATCCAATAGGGGTAGGACAAGTGTAAAGTTCATTTAATATTATTATAACATTATCTTTACCTTAAATTACACTAATTACCTTTAATCGCGATTAATTAAACATAAAAGTTACTGTTCACCAAAAAATTATTTTAATCCCATTGAACCACATTTTACTTATTAATGAAAACCATGTATGTCAGATTTTTTCAAATCAAATCACAGAAGTGGTAATGGTTCATTTAAACGGAAAAAATCAGTTTTTTAACTACCACTTAGTGGTTTCACTATTCATCAAAAATTGAAGTTTTTCAGAACAATACTAGAATTTCACCCTAAGCTATAATTGATATTCTGAATTCAAAAATGATATCTATTTGAAAAAATTCCAAACATATAAGTTGCATTAATTAATTTTATAATTAATTCCCACTGTCACAACAAATAGCGTGTTTTTATGAAACATTATATATAAAAAGGTTGACAATCGTTTATGTCCAATTTCAATGTTAAATTATTTCTAATGACCACGATTTGATAAAATGGTAAAAATATATTTTAATTATAATTTAAAACCACTAAATTGTATAATTTATCACAATAAATTATTTTTAATAAAAAATTTGTTTTTATGTATTTTTCACTATTCATAGAAAATTGGATGTTCTCAGAAAAATACCAAAAATTCAGCATAAGATAATTTCGATATTTCAAATCCAAAAATGAATTCCATTTTGAAATATAAAATTTCTATAATTTTAAAAAGTGGGTATTACTATTCATAACGGCTTCTTTGATTAGTCACGGTGTGTTAGAACTCGATGTTGCGTACAATGCAATCTATAGCATTATTGAATGAGAAGTGTATCGTGGTAGCTCGGGGTGTTACATTCTCCCCTCCATAAATAAATTTCTTCCTCACAATTTGAAATTTTTCTTTGAAATTAAAAGGTTGAAAATAGAAAATACCTTTGTAGAAAACTCACATAGGAAATAAGGTTAACAAAAATATAACAATAAAAGAATGAAAGGGAAGTACAAAGGTCAACCGAGATAGCCCATACTAGGATTATATGAAAATATGGATATGGAAGAAAAACAAACCATCACAGTCTGATGGAGAGTTGTATAAAACTGGATTAGGAGAAAGTTAACCATAAGAAAATCCGAAACTTGTGATTGGTTAAACGGTCATTGAATCCCTAGTTGGAAAAGTTAACCGGCAACGTTATTGTTTTAAGTTACCTTTTATAATGTTGAGGAATTTATTTAGGAGATATACTAAGAATTTTAGGGAATATACATACTTTTTATGTATACTTTCATTCTTTAATAAATTTTTACCACAAACCCATCTTTTACTCCAATTGGTAACAGAACACAAAAATATTCTATTTATCCTAATTATATAAGGTTCTAAATATTACCACATACCATTTAGATTAGGAAAAATATTTTTTATTAACCAGGGACATCCTGTAGGCTAGTGGTAGGTAATAAATGCCTATCACACTATGGTTGTGGGTTCGATTCCTGCAGCTTTATCCGACGCGACAGGTTATGCCCTACCCTACAGGTTGTTCCTTTCCTAAAACTATAGTATTATAATATTCTAAAAATAATCTTCATAAATGTTTTAACCATAAACAATACTATCCAAATTTCAACTTAATCCATTCCAACCTTTATAATTATCCAAAATACCTCTGTCCAGACTTTCTCTAAAAGGTCTCTAAATTCCAAAATCAATTGTAACATTAGATTCCCTAAACAAAGTAAAGTTTCTCTTATTGTCACATACAAAAAAATGATTACCTTCATAATATTTAAAACTTAATGAAATAAACATGTACTGCAGTACAATCCTTATATATATCACATTATTCTTATAACCATAATCTAGTTCTTGAGTCCAAAAACACAAATACAATAATTATTCAACTTCATCGGTAGTAACAACATAAGCTTGGCCTTGATCCCTTGGACTTTTCTGAGGTATGTTTCCCCGACACTTAGGACATTCATTTACATAATTCCCCATTTCCCTATAATTTTAGCATTCAAAATTGATATCATCTTTATTTCCCCTAGAATCACGAGCCCGGTGACCTTTTTCTCCACATTTATAACAAACTCTCATTCCTTTAGGCAAGCACCGGGGTGATTCTTCACACAATTATCACATAATGGAAAATCCTTCTTTCCCTTTTTCCCTTTAACTATCTTCTGTTCCACTGTTCTCTTCTTCTCTTGCTTTACTTTATTGTCATAAGACTTAGAGAATTCTTTTCCGTCTTGATAGCACACGAGACATTATCTTCGTATGACGAGAAGGTTTGTGAGACTAATGCTCAACGCAGATATGGTTTTAACCAAGCAAAGAAACTATCAATCTTACTTTTGGGTTACGCATATAATCTGATGCATGCATCGCTAACTGTGTACAGTTAGACTCATACTTTGCGACATTATCATCCTTCTTCTGCCTCAGACTCAAAAATTGCCTTTCTATATCTGCTTGATGGTCATGTGGAAAGTTTTTTTCTAAGAAAATTTCCTTAAACTCTCCCCATTCCATACTTGATACTTCTTCATCTTACTTTTTATTTTGAATCAATGACCACCATTGATCCGCATCTCTAGTGAGGTGGTAAACTGCCATGATAACCATTTCCCTTTCACTACTCCCCAAGGCATGGAATATTTTTTCTAAGGAATTTATCCGTTGCTTAGCTACTAAGGTATTTGTAATTCCATTGAATGTTGGTGGTTGTTTCCTCATGAAGCTGCCTAACATTGATCCTCCACGTTGCGGATCAGGGTGCTCCATACGAGTAAAGTTATTATTCATAACCTGAGTGAGTTGTCCTAGTATGGTAATAAGTTGATCAGCACCAGTTGTATCTCCAGCTCCACAATAATTATCTTGAGCAGGAGGGAAATCCCTACACGGAGTGCATGCATTGATACGATTTCCATTCCTTCCACTAGGTGCCATTTCTAAACAATGGCATAAACTAGATTAGTTTATGAATCAAAATATATAATTCCATACATATAAAATACTTAACATAAATTGAACTATTTATTGATAGAATCCATAATCATAAAAATGTTTTCTTTGAGGAAGTATATACTCATAACCCTTCATAGTGGTTTGTAAAGAAAATGATAATTATCCTACGCATATCCCCCAGGAGTGTCGTAACCAAGAGTGCAGCAAGGCCCATTGTGGTGCACCAGTTATTGTTCGAGTCTAGTTTAAAGTGGTGTTTTCGGGTTTTACCCCTAGGTACATCTATGCCAGAGCCACCTCTACCTGCTCGTATCCAGATAGGGATGTATTGCTCCGAAAACTCACAACATCTCTACAATACCAATATTCTAGGATGTTCTTCTATATATATCCTCAAAGTCTATCTTTGGGCTATATTCTCTAATCAGTGTTTATCTAAATCTAGCTTCCAAGGTTAGTACTAAACTGCCTCTGATACCAACTGTAATGCCCCGACCCTAGTTACCCGGAGTTGGTGCATTACTTCGTAACATTGGCATGATCACAAATGATCATGTCTCGAAAGACCGATTAGTTTAGTAGCCTTGGAAAAACTAGATACATTCATAAATGTTACATTACATTATAAAGTGAAAAACTACAATAACAAAGTCTCCATAGTCCACACTTCTATCCTCTTCGGACTATACCTGCAGGGCATTCATAAAATACTTCTTCACATCCTGGAAAACATTAAAACATTGAAAGGTGTGAGATCAGATGCTCAGTATGGATAACAATATTGCGGAAGCTTTCGTAAATAAACATTAACATTTAAGGCAATGTATAACTAAAACAAAATCCTTTTAAACATGAACTTAAACATAATATGGCAAAAGTAAAATGAGATAATGCCATTTACTTCTTCACTTGGATATTCTACTGGATGAATAATCACATGCAATATCAATAACCACTTTCATAATGACGGAATTCATAATGCCAGACTATCATAACCTCATAGCCAAGGCCCCGTGCCAAGACCACAAATAAGATTTTGTGAAGGCCTCGTGCCAAGACACTATTTTGTCTCATGAGACCTACCGATGCATCGAGGAACTGTAGCGGGCTCCACCAGTCACATATTAAGTCCAATGCATTCCTCATATGAATAGGTTTAAACATATCATAAACCATAACATAATCGCATCACATAAAACATGCATAAAGGAAGAATAACATTTCCACATTTCAATCACAAGATATCAATACAACAAATTGATATAATAAAAACACTTTCAAAACCATTTTCAATACCAAAATAAAAGGAAGTTAAATCTTTGTATTTATTTTTCATTAAAAAAAGTTATGGCTTATAGATGAAGCTGAAACACAAATAATGGTCACGGTGTCAGAGAAGTCATTGTCACCGCATATGTAAGGAAAAAACATTCCTTTTGTAGTTTAGTAAAACGCTTTGTAAAAAAATATTCATTTTTGAATAATAGTCAAAGTCAAAGGGGTTTATACACTGTATAAAAGAAAGTGGTGTATAAAAAAAATATGCCTCAATGAAAGGAGATTGAGATGAAAACCCTTACAAAGATAATTTTTTAAAATAAAGTAGATCTATTATGTGTATTCACTATATGTACACATAAATAAAGTACAATTACAAGATATGACATAATAATATCATGACATTATTTGAAAGTAGAAGATTAACCCAAAGAATAGAAATTGGGTTAAGAAGTTCCCTTACCTCATGTCCGAATTCACTCGACCGTTATTTGATCTCCTGAATAATTAACAAGAGTTAATGTTGACCTTCTTAAGATCCTTTTTCAAGTTAATTATTTCTTTTATATCAATTTTTACCATTTTATGAACATTATGTAATTATTTAAGTTAATAATGGTCATTTTGTCGATCTTTGGTACTTGAGTCAAAAATAAACTTCTTATACTTACAAGTTGTTCATGTGGTGATATATCAATTATATCCATAAATATATTCATGATATAGATATCATATATCTCATATATATCCATTATATACATGCATTTATAATATTCCATAACGTTTAGAGGTGAGAAATGAAATGCACCGTTCATGGAGACGGTAAGTCGTTCATACGCATGAACGTTACTTTCATTTCTATTTCATATTTAATGGAATGAAGTTATAATTATATAAAGGTATAATATAATTCCATTATAATATAATGAATAATACCATTTACTCCATCATTTACACATCCCACATATGGAATTAACGATTCAAATCACTTTGAGGGGGCGGTAGTCCGCACTTCCTAAAATGATATTACCGCGTTTACCCATAATGGAAATCATAAAGTATGCCATAAATGAGAAATAAATAAGCATAAGAAAAACATAAAAATAATATATATATAATATATGAAAATATTGTCATCAAAATGGCCACCATTAGGGGTGTTATATGAGTGTTGAACAATCATTGTTTCGTGAGGCAGAAATTCGCCATCCACAGAAACAGTACGTTCATTAACCATTAGATGAAGGTGTGTGTAGGTGTAGCTCGAATAATTCTTAAAACAACATCCTAGTATATTGAGGATACTGGTGTTGTTACAAATTATATGAATCAAAAGAGTTTAGGGGGTTGGATAAGAAAAATAAAACACAATAACATGAGAAAGACATTACCTTAAAATCAGTTAAATCATTTGATTTGAACCAAAGGCTTCCTTGGGAAGAATTCTGCCCAATGTGAGGCTTCTAGGAGTAAGGGAGAGTATTTGGGAGAGTATTTGGGCAGTGGTTGGCTGAGCCAAAAGGCTTTGAAAGTGTGAGTAATGTGGTAGTGGTGGGGGCTTTTATAAGTGGAGAAGAGGGGCACTCTTGGAAAGTAATGAAATGTTACTTTATTATACAGTTATTTTCGGATTATAAAGGTCCCACACTTATATAATTCGAGGACAAGTTGATAAGGGTTGGAAATATACTCATCCAATAGGTTTTTGACAAGTGTATGCCTTGGATTTTATATTATCTTTTCAATTTATCTAAATCATTAATTAATGAGGTAATCGCTGCATCATCATGGTGTCATAAATAATATAATTTATATAATGTCTAAAAATTATAAAAAAAATCATGATGTAGGAAATCGTTTTAGATTTCAAATTAATATTTATAGTCAAAAATATGACCTGTATAACCCAATTTAAAAATTGTTTTAGTAAAACAACTTATGTTTTTGACATTTTTATTTTCACTTTAAATAAAAGTTATTTATGTCATTTTCCTACCAATGTGGCTCCATGGGGTCCCCAAGTTGACACATGGATTGTCTTGGTCGGCCATGACTCATCCAATAGGGGTAGGACAAGTGTAATGGTCATTTCATATTATTATAACATTATCATTACCTTAAATTACACTAATTACCTTTAATCGCGATTAATTAAACATAAAAGTTATTATTCACAAAAAAATTATTTTAATCCCATTTAAGCACATTTTACTTCCTAATGGCAACCATGTATGTCGGATTTTATAAAATCAAATCACATAAGTGGTAATGTTTCATTTAAATGGAAGAAATCAGTTTTTAACTACCACTTAGTGGTTTCACTATTCATAAAAAATTGGAGTTTTTCAGAATAATGCAAGAATTTCACCCTAATATATAATTGATATTACTAATTCAAAAATGATATCTATTTTAAAAAATTCCAAACATATAAGTAGTATTAATTAATTCCCACTGTCACAACAAATAGCGTGTTTTTAAGAAACAATATATATCAAAAGATTGACAATTGTTTATGTCCAATTTCAATGTTATATTAATTCTAATGACAACCATTGGATATGATGGTGAAAATATATTCTAATTATACTTTAAAACCACTCAATAGTATAATTTATCACTATAAATTATTTTGATAAAAATTGTTGTTTTTATGTATTTTTCACTTTTCATAGAAAATTGGATGTTCTCAAAAAAATACCAAAAATTCAACATAGGCTAATTTCGATATTTCAAATCCAAAAATTAAGTCCATTTTGAAATATAAAATTTCTATAATTTTTAAAAGTGGGTATTACTATTCATAACGGCTACTTTGATTAGTCGCTGTGTGTTAGAACTCGAAATTGCGTACAATGAAAGATATTGCGTTATTGAATGAGAATAATATCATGGATGCTCGGGGCGTTACAATATAGACCTCAAAAACCCTCAACCCTAAACCAAAAATAAACATGAATCCACTTGCACAAAAGCCTCTATACCCATAGCACCATAAAAGTTTAATGATTCACCCCTAAACAACTATTAACACTCATCCCATAACAGTATTAACCAAGAACCAAAAAAACCCACAACTCATAGCCCCATAAAGTAAATACCACCACCCCAAAATTACTTATACCCACACATGATAAAAACATAAATTATTAGCTTCCCCCAAAAAAACTTATTCTAATCGACAAAAAATTGTCAAACCTCTTTCAAAAAAACCTTCAAACTTCTACCATAAAAAAACTATACCCTTAGCACATGAATCCCTAAACCCTCAAACCTAAAGAAAATTATACCCTAATCCCCAAAAATTTCTAAATTATTAACCCAAAGCCCCTAAATATTCTCCCTGAAAACCCTAAACATATTTCCCAAAACGCCCTTAAACCTTATCCCCCAATACCCTAAACCATTATCCTCAAAAACCCCAACACCTTCATCCATAAAAAAACCTAAAACCATCATCCCCTAAAATCCATAAACCCTCATCCCAAAAAAAACCCCAAACCCTCATCCCAATAATATTCTAAATCTATATCCATAAAAGACCCCAAATCGTCATACCCAAAAACCCCAAAATACTATGAGCTGAAAAACATAATCCATCAGCCCTAAAGACCAAAAATACTCATCCCCGAAAAACTAAATGGCATAATCCACATAAAACACAAAAAACTCTTCCCAACAAAACTGAAACCTCCATCTAGGAAAAAAACTATCACTGGCCCCAATAAATCCAAAACCATTAGCTCCAATAATCCCAAAACCCTCATCCCTTAAAAAAACATAAATATGAATTACAATAGTACCACATCCCCTTAATACCCTAAACAATTATCCACAAAAAATCATAAACCCTCTTCACAAAAAAAAATCCATAACACCTCATCCTAAGAGGAACCAAAACTGTCAACCCCATAAAACAATATACCCATAGTGAGAAATTATTCTAAAACTTCCTCACCAAAAAACATGATACACTAATACCTAAAAAACCCAATACCCACTAAACTAAAAGAACCTAAAAATATTTTCCTAAAAAACAATAATCATGTAGCCCCCAAAACCCCTAATCCCCCAGCCAAAAAAATATAATCCCACAGCCTGAAAAAGTAAACATAATTAATGAAACCCAAATATCAAGGACCCATGACCTAAAAGGTCTTAACCATCATCCCCAAAACTACTGTAATCTACCATCCCAAAAATAACATAAATCCTTTAAAACAGAAAATATAAAACCTTTATCCATAAATAACACTAAATAGCCACCCAAACCACATGAAATCATGAGCCCAATATAATCCTAAATGATTAGTCCCAAAAATGCATTAAACGCCCTAACAAAAAACCCCCTAAAATAAATTCTTCCAAAAACACTAAACCCACATTCAGAAAAAATAAATAAACCCCCTACAAAAAAAAAACCATATCATCATTAGTAAAAATTCAAAATACTTATCCCTAGAAAACCCAATTCCATTAAAAAATAAACATCGCTAAAAACCATTCCCAAATATCCCACACATTCCACCCAATAAACCATTAACACTCATAAAAATTCATTATTTGAGAGACATACAAAGCTCTACATTCCAAATAACAGTAAATCTCCATCTCCAAAGAACATAAAACCATTATCCCCTATAAAACAGGACCATTATCCCCAAATAAACCTTCATCTTTAAGCAAAATCAACCCAAAATAATCTACCCCAAAAATCCCAAATCATAATCCACAAAAATCATTGAACACTCAACCCCCAAAACACTAAACCTTGAATAGATAAAAACCATAAACCCCAATCCCCCAAAAAACCTACACCCATAGTTTCCAAAACAATATTATATCATCCATAAAATTCCATAAACCATCGATATATAACACTCATAATATCTCATCAAAAAAACACTAGACCCCCAGCCCTAGAAAACGTAAAACCTTCATCCACCAAAACCATAACCCATCATCCCCATATACCTTAGTACCCAATACAAGAAATACCATAAAACCTCATCCTAGAAAAACCCTATGCCATAATCCTAGAAACACCCTAAATCCTCATCCTAGAAAAACACTAAACCCCTAGACCCAAAAAACCATAAATACTCATCCTAAAAATAACACCAAACATTCACCCCAAAATCACCATACTTCCTCATCACCAATATACCCTACACTCTCAAATTTAAAAGACCCCAAACCATATTCCCTCAAAAAAAAAATACCCTAATGCCAAAAAAACTGGAAACCTGCATCCTGAAGAAGCCGAAAACCTAAGACCCGAAAAAACATAAACCTATATCCCTAAAAAACACATAAACACTCTTAAATTAAAAAAATATCTTATCCATACCAAAACAATAATCATTCAACCCTAAAAACCGTTTATCCAAAATCTTCTAAAAAAACCTAAAACCATTTCCCAAAAAAAACTACATCCTTAATAAAGGAGACCTTTAAACCCTATCATGCAAAAAAATTTAAATTCACATCCCAAAAAACGTAAACCCAAACCACCCAAAATAAATAACACATACAACCAAAAAAATCATATATCCCAATCTCCAAAAAAACCGAAACCCTCAATCCTAAAATTACTATTCCATTATCACTAAAAAACAATAAACCATTAGCCCCAAAAATATACCAAATCCTCACCCCAAATAACACTATTACACGATCCCCACAAGACCCTCATATTTTAGAGAAAAAATATCCTATTCACTCAATAATAAAGACACCTCAACCCTTATACCCAAAAAAGTATAAACTATAATACCCAAAATTCCCTAAACCCTAATTACCAAAAAACCCTAATCCTTCTCCCAAAAAAACACTCATAAAAACACCAACAAAAAAAGATAAAACTTTATCCCTTCATAATCCCTAAATCATTAACACTAAAATACCCTTAAATACATAATAAAAAAACATGATATTTTTCATTTGAAGAAAATACTAAACCATCATCCAAAAACACCTAATTCCATATACCCAAAAATCCCTAAATTAAAATCCCAAAAAAACTTAAACACACATTCCCAAAAAACCAGAATCCCATATCTCCAAAAATATCATTAAGGATCATCCATAATAAAACTAAAAACCAATTCCCAAAAAAAAAACCTGAAACCAGCAACTATAAGAAACTATAACCAGTAATCCACAAAAACACATAAATCATTTAACCGAAAATCCTAAAAATCATCATAATTAACCCTAAAAAATAGCCCCAGACATCCTTAAATGTTCATCCCAAAAAAACTAATTCCTAATCCATAAAACCCACTAAACAGTTATCTCAATAATTCCCTAAACAGTGAGTGTTATAAACCTCTATACACTCATAAAAAATAATTGAACCCTCATTCTAGAACTAATTTAATCCATCATCCATGAAAAACACTAAAACCTCATTCCCAACAAACCTAAATCACTTATCCCAAAAATTAATCATAAACACTCAACCCATAAAGAATCCTAAAACCTAATCCCCCAAAAAACCCAACCCCTCACCCCTAAAAACCCAAACCCAATGCCCCAAATATTTTTTGTCCTTTATAACTTGAAAAACAGATACATGGAGCCCCTAAGATCATAAATCTATATTCCACAAAAACCAAAATATCTTTTTCCAAAAAATAGCCACAACCAATATGCCCAAAAAACCATAAAACCTCATCTGATGAAATACCAGAAACATAAAACCCATGAAACACTAAACCCTGCGCATTGAAGACACAAAAACCCTTGGGTTAGGAAAATCATAAACCCTCAACTCAAAAAATGTTAGACCCCCACTAAATAAAAATACTAAATCCATATCCCCAAAAAATAGATAACAATCAATACAAAAAATCCCAAAACCCTCAACCCAAATCCCCTAAAACGTCAGCCACAATCAAACCTAAACAATTTGTTTAGAAAAAACCACAAACCATTAACCATGAAAACCCTAAACCTAATTCCTAAAAAAACCATATCCCCAATCCACAAAAAAAATAAACCACAGTCACATATAGAACTAAATTCTTATCCCTAATATACACTAAACACTAATCCCAAAAAAACATTATCCCTTTGAACCCAGAAAGAGTACACCTCATGAATTTTCAAAACAGTAAAACCTATTCCCCCAAAACACTAAAAATGATCACTAAAAAAATCATAAAACTCATCCCAAAAATATATCATACCCTCAACCCAAATAAAATTAATCTCTCATCCTCGAAACCCTATACTCTCATCCCCAAGACACCCTATGCCTATATCTCAAAAAAACAAAAACAAAAAACACTCATATCCGATATCTCTAAATACTTAGTCCCAAAAAACCAAAAAACATTAGAAACAAAAAAACCTAATCTCTCAACACAAAAAATTCTCATTCCCTCTTCTAAAAAAATTGTAACTAACTATCTCTAAAAATTGAAACTATTGGGAACAAAATAACCAAACACCCTCATTCTGCAAAAAACCTAAACCCTCATCCCAAAAATCCTTAAATCCACATCCACATGATACTATAATCCCTCTTACCCCAGAACCAAAAACCCTTCGCACCCAAAAACCATAAATCGCTTCCACCAAACATACCCTAAACCCACATCCCATCAAAATAGTAAACCCACTTCCTAGAAAATCCCTATATCCTCAGCATGAAAACCCCAAAACCATCATCACAGAAAACCCAATACCATATGCCAATAAAATACCTAAAACCTCAAACATAATTTACACTATAACCTTAGATAGAAAATACACTAAAACAACATACCCAAAAAACACCTAAACACTACTCCACAATAAATCATATACCCAATACCCAAAAAACACCAAACACTATTCCACAAAATCCTAAACCAACATCCCAAAATCCTAATCCCTCAGAAATATAGAAAATTAAATCTTAACCCCCAAAATCCCAAAAACCTATCCCGATAGAACCAAAATTCCACAGGCCCAATGATCCCTATAACCTAATCCATAGAAAATAGTATACTCACATCACATGATACCTCTCTACCCATTCCCCCAAAACCATAAACCCACATCTCCAAAAACCATAAAAAATCATCCAAAAAATCCTAAACTGATACCCAAAAAAATATAACCCCAAAGCATAAAACAATCATAAAACCATATAACAGATACTACCCAAAACCTTCATCCCCAAAAATATATAAACCCCATACTTAGAAAAAACCGAAAAAACTCATCCTCGAAATACCATAATACCCATCACTATAAAACCTTAAACCTCATCCCAAAAAAACATAAACCCAAATATATGAAAATACCAAACTTCCCTTCCACAAAAAATAGTAAACACTCAAACCATAAAAACCCAAAACGTTGAGAATAAATAAAACCCTAAACACACACCTACCTAACCTCTAAAACATATTACCCATAAAATATCAAACCCTCATCTCAAAATACCAATATATTTGTTTCCAAAAAATTAATAAATCTATTGCCAAAAAAAACCCGTAACCATCATCCAAAAAACCCTAAAATTGATACCAAAATAAACCCAAATCCATCAACACCAAATCCCCTATACAATAATCCATTAAAAATTGTAATCCACCAGAACCAAAAAAACCTAAACCCATATTCCAAAAAAAATCCTAAACTTTAAACCCTAAAACCACATAATGATAACCCCCCATCATGAAAATACCTATACTCTTATAGTGAATAATCTATAAACACTTAGAACAAATAAAATCCATAACCTTATATGAGAAAAAATAAACCCCATATCCCATAATGAACCTATAATTTTACCCCCCATAACCCAAAAGAAATATTCCCAAAACATCATAAACCGTTTTCCCCAAAAATCTATAAACCCTCTTTCAAAAAAACCACAATCTCTAATTTTAAAAAAATTATCCAAAATCCCCAAAATCCCCAAAAAACCCTTACATCATTATCCACAAAAAAAATCTCATATGTAGAGACCCAAATCCTGACATACATGGACATTACATTACATTTGCAGAATACTTAGTACATAACAAAAACACACACACAAGGACTGTAATAGTCTAGTGTCTTTGGAAACTCGGAATATAATCTTCTAATCGTGGTGAATGATCTTCAACATCTCCCATAAAGATCTTCTTTTTTTAAAACATAAATCCTTTCTTTATGTCATGGGGAAAATAAAACATAAAAGGGTGCACTCAAATGCTCAGTAAGGGTAAATAAAAGAAATATAAATCACGTCATATTCATAAGAACATATCTTTTGGAAATCTTAACCTGTAAAAGAGATCGTAATTTCATAACATGGGATAAATAATATTAGTGGAATGTATCCCCAATAATTATAAATTAAAACACGAATCTTTGTGGCATACACACATAATCATAGAGAATCATTTCTTATTAGTCAAGACTCATTTCCAAGACTATCTTAGTGGACAAAGTCCCTTTCTGAACCGAGTTCACTCCTCGTTTCAGTCCTGTTTCCCTGAACCGGTATAACCTACCGTTCCAGCCATGTCGATCTCATGAGATATAAAATCTTTACCCAATGCATTGGAGGGAGACATAGGTCCCACCCATCTCATAATGATACCATTATTATGTGTGCCACAAAATCATAAACCATACATCATAGCATAACCCATGTAATAAAAATGTGAATCTTAAACATCGTGTCATCATAAAACAATTCATATAAGATAAAGGAATTAATAAATATAATTCCATAACAAAATATTAAAATCAATTTAATAATAGGGATAGAAATAGAACCCTTTATTTTCTTAGATGGAAAATAATTTTGATAAAACACTTGAACTCCATTCTTGAGAAAAATATCCTTTCTGCTTCAAAAACACTTTTACTTTCTTAACATGTCGTACAATTCTAAAATTAAAGAAGTTGATTAAAAATAAACTCGAAAACTTGTAAATTAAACCTCTTGGAAATAATTTTTTAAAAATCCATTCATGCCATATAAGTTAAAAAACATTCATCTCGTACTTTTGTCGGAAAAGTCAAAAAGTTCCTCGTTCGAAAAACGACAAAAGATTCCTTTCATATCTTTTACTAAAAACTCACCGAAGGGTGAAATTAGATTTAAAAAAATTTAGGTGTATGGAAATAATATTACATATTGTGGAAACATGGATGTGGATGATAAAATACACCCCAGTAAATACCAAAGTATAAACAATCTTGGATAAAAAAGAGATTGTGATATTTTCCCTTACCTTAGGTCCGATTTTCTTTGTATGTGTCTGAACCTTCTGTATAATGATTTAAATAATTTCATTGACTTATTACAGAATCATAATCATTTTTATGATATCATATATGGTTCACTTATGGATTTATATTACCCGTTCTTTTGTAAATTCCATGTTAAAGAGTGTTTTGGGTAAAATCGTTTCATTTGTCGTCCGTGTTTTTACTTGTAATTATTCATATGATTACTTAGATCATGATTACTTAATTACCGAATATAAAACATGATATATATATATATAATATATTCAGAATATATATATATAATAGATCATTAAATTGAATGAAATACACCCTTCTTGGAGACGGTAGATCGTAAGTACGCATGAACACTGTTTTCTTTTCCTTATTGAGTTGAATGGAATTAATTAGATGACATACATATATATACACATAAATAAAGAATCATTATTATGTCATATATTTCATTATTAATTATTATATATACTTTATAATCATTCATGAATGGTTAACGTGGAGAATGAATCTCATCGCATCATGGAGACGGTAGTCCGTACATACGCACGACCAATGATATCGTTCTCATGATCGATGAATTGTATTGGAGTGTATGTATACTATTTCAGAATCAATATCACTTTAAAATAATCATATATAGTTATTATGTACACCATTATACCCATACAATAAGGTGGTGGTGGAAAATAGATTACACCACGGCGTGGAGACGGTATTCCGTACGTACGCACGCGCGGTGATTTCGTTTTCCGTAGGATGGATAGATGGTGAAATAAGGTTGTTTCATAATAATAATAACATATAAGTATATAATTGATACTTATGTTATTACTTCATAATTAAATAAACAAAGAAGAAGAAGTGGAAGAAGAAATAGTGATGAAAGAATCGGTAACGGACATTACCTTTTCTTTGAAGCGCCTCTTTGAGATCTCCATTTAGGGCACTAAAATTGGTCTTTGAGGAAGACCAGAACCTCTAGGATGTTTCTAGGAAAGTGGAGACGGGAATTTGGTAGGGGTTTTCCGAGCATGAAGGCTCAATGTGCTGTGAGGAAGAGAGGGAGGAGGTTCCCTTTTATAAGGGATGAGAGGGGCACCTTTGGAATAACTAAAACTATTATTTTATTATAAAGTAAAATTCGGTTTTAAATAGCTCCAAATTGATTCATTTCGAATATAAGGTGGGGATGGGTCGAAATCCTCTCATCCAATAGAATTTAGACAGGTTTATGTTCCTATTTTAACCTTATCATTTAGATTTAACATTAAGTAAAATAATTTTACTTTTACCGTGTCTTCTTGTGTTCTTACACTATAAGGTTAATAAACATACTATAAGAAGCCAAATGAACCACAAGTTTTTTATTATTAATATATATAACCTTATCTTATTCATTTGGCTGAACCATTGATTTTTAGGAATAAAATAACAATTAATATTATAATATTTGTTTTAAAAACTATTTTATGTCCATTTTGACACTATTTTGTAATTGATTTTTGTGAAAATCATAACATAATTATTAGTTCAAAAAAAGTAAATCAAATCAATAATAAGATGTCATATTAACCAATAAAATTATTTCATTTCATTAAAAGTCTAAAATTACATTTATTTGGGTATTTATAACATCAATTATGTCAATATTTCATTAATAAGATAATTACTGAATCATCTTTGGGTCATAAATAAATTAAATTATTTAATGTCTAAAAAATAAAAATAAAATATCAATCTATAGGAAATGTGTTTATCATTCTAATGACTATTTATAGTCGAATTTATCTTATGTATGACCCTATATTAAAAATTATTTACTTAGTAAACTTTAATTTTAACTATTTTAATCCTTCTTTAAATAAATTATTAATAAATGTCCTAATCTAATCCATGTGGGCCTAAATGGTCATATGATATTCCTAAGGTTGTTTTTGGTCGAATTACACTTATCCAATAGAATTAGGACATGTGTTAGGGTAATAATAATATCATTTGTAACCTTAATTACACTATTTACTTTTAACCGTGGTAAAAAAAAGTAAAAAGGTACTATTCACCAAAAATTATTTTCATCTTATTGAACCACATTTTACTTACTGACATCAACCGTGTCTCTCGGAATTTTGAAATTCTACTCACATAAGCGGTAAAATTATGTTTTATGAAAAATTCATTTTTCTTAACTACCACTTAGTGGTTTCACTATTCATCAAAAAATGAAAGTTTTTAGAAAAATACCAAAAATTAGGCCTAATCTATATTAGATATTATGAACTAAAAAATTATGTCTATTTTACCAAATTCAAAACATATCAGTTGCATTAATTAATATAAAAATTAATTCCCGTCGTCAAAACAAATAGTGTGTTCTTAAGAGATAATAACTATCAAAAGATTGAGACTTGTTTATGTCTAGTTTAAATGTGAAATTACATCCAAAGAACAATATTGTATTAAATTGTAAAAATCTATTCTAAATATACTTTAAACCCACTCAAATTAATAATTTATCAAAATTAATTATTTCGATTAAAAAGGTTGTTTTTAATTAAAATTTAGTAATTTTCACTATTCATTAGAAAATGAAAGTTATCTGAAAGGTACCAAAATTTCACCCTAATCTAATTTCGATTTTACGAATCCAAAAATGAATTTCATTTTGAAAAATAAAATATACAAAATTTAAAAAAGTGGTTATTACTATTCATAATGGCTAGTTTTAATTATATTTTTAATAGCATATTGTTGTTTAATGAAACTTGTTATTGCGTACTACACACGCTATCGAGGAAGGTCGCGATTGCGTGTAATGCAAGGAAAGTCAAGGATGCGTGTTGTGCAAGCTCATTTTGGTGTAACTTAAAAAACAAGACATTAATGAAATTAAAAAGAATATTTTTCATAAAATCTCAGGCTGTTACACCATAGCACTAAATAACCATAAACCACATCACCAATACAACCTACCCCCCCCCCCTCCTCAATTCCCCATCCATAAAAACACATTCATACCAATGCCTGAAAATCCCTTGAAACCTCATCCTTGAAAAAACCAAAAAACATATCGTCGAAAAACCATAAGTCCTCAAACATAATAAAATATAAACCATCATCCAATTAAAACATATACCATCACCCAAAAAAACCCTAAATCAAGAATCCATAAAAATCAACCAAAAACCTCATCCAAAAAAATTATATTTGTTCAACCCAAAAAACCTAATCCCATAGATAGAATAATCCTTAAAACCTCACCCAAAAAATCCCTAAACCATTACCTGAAAAAAAAACCCAATAATTTCATCCAAAAAAAACCATAGTTACTAACCCAAAAAATTTATTTATTCCAAAGAAACCAAAAACACCCATCCTCCCAAAAAACAAACCCTACTCCGTAGAATAACCATTACAATCAAACACAATAAACCAAAACCGTTTTCCCAAAAAAACCCCATACACTCAGCACCAACAAAAAAGTAAACCATCAACCATGAAAAACCATATTCCATTAATCCAAAATATTTCGAAATACTCCACCCCCAAAACCCTAACCTTTATACCAAAAAATCATAATCATCATACCCATCAAAAATGAAAACCATTATCTCTAAAATGAACAAACATCCCTCATCCCCCGAATACTCAACCATTAACACATAACACCAAAAAAACCTCAAACCACATCCCCAAAAATCCACAACATTGTGCCCAAAAAATCCATCAAACTGATTCCTAAAAAAACAATCCCAAAAACCATACCACCAAAATCCACCAACAACTATCCAAAATATATCATTAACAATAAGAAATAAACCTCACCCTGATCCACCAAATAACCCTCATACAAAAGTAGACAATAACTGTTTTCCCCAATAACCCTCCACCCGAAACTACATAATCACCTCAACCTTAAAAAAATAACCCTCAGTCCTCATCCGAAAAATACCCTCAACCATCAACACCAAAAAATCCTCAACACACTACCCCAAAAAACCCTTAACCCACAACCACATAAAAAACGTCACCCATTTCCCCAATATACAAAAGATTATTATCCTCAAAATACCCTCAACCCTCATACCAAAATACCCCTCTACCCTTTACCTCGAAAACCAACAACATTCAGACCCTAAAAACCCCACCACTCAACCCCCAAATAAACCTCCAACCCAATCCCCAAAAAAACCCCTAGACCTGTAGATCAAATCCAGATCAACCTTCATCCCCATAAAATCATATGCCCTCGTCCCTAAAAAACAACTATCCCCCATCCCCAAAAAACTGTCAACCCTCAATCCCTTGAATCTATTAAAACTAAACACCAAAATATAATCAACCCTCATACCCAAAATACCTTAAAAACTAATCCCTCAAATACCATAAGCTCTGATCATCAAAATACATTCACCCCTCATCACTGATATTCTATAATCACAAAACCCCAAAAAACCTAAAACATTATCACCAAAAAGCCATTAACATTATGCATCAATAAATTGTAAAATCACCACATAAAAAAACCTAACCCACATCCCCAAAAAATAATATACCATAATCCCAAAACAGGAAAATTACTCCTCCCATTAAATCCCTAACCCCTCGACCCCAAAAACCCAAAACCCTCATTCGGAGAAAACCCAAAAACAACAGACCCAAAAAACCCTAAACCCTTATCCCAGAAAGACCTTAACCCCTCATTATAATAATAACTTAATCCTATATCCAAAAAAACCCTAAATACTTTGACACTAAAACCCCTCAACACTCATTACCAAATAACACTAAACACACAACTAAAAAAAGCATAATCAATCAAATAAAAAACTGCTAAAACATCATCCAAAAAATACCCAAATCACATATCCCAAAAAAATATATCCCTAAGAACAAAAAAAAATACATTCCCTCAACCACGGGAAAAACCTAAAACCAAATTCCCAAAAATATCCTCAACCCTCTGCATAAAACCCCAGAAAATGGCCACCACTCGACCCATAAAACACTCAACTTTCATCCCAAAATATTCACTAAAAAACATTCCTAAAAAACCCTAAACTCTAGAACCTAGAAACTGTAAATCCTCATATGTAAAAAACAAAAAAAAAAATCTTCCACAAATAACCACTAAACCCTCATCACAAAAAGAAATCTTAAACCCACATCTCCCAAAATTCTATACAATAATATCCAATAAAAATAAACCATTTTCACCTAATGACACTAAAACCGCATCCCCTGAATGCCACAATCATATTCCCAAAAAAACTCTTAACCCTAAACCCCTGAAAACCCAAAAAAAAAGGAAAAAAATACCAAAATCAATATCATTAAATAACCCCAAACAAGCATTCCAAAAAACCTCAACCCATATAAAAAACCTTGAACACCAAGCCCTAAAAAGCTCTCAACCCTCGGCATCCAATGACCCTCTATCCTGAAAAACATCAACCCCCAGCTTAAACACTATCACCGTTCAAATGAAATAAATAACATCAACCATCATTACTTTGTCTGAAAATACACTAAACACTCATACGAAAATAATCATTAACCCTCATCCTCACATATACATCATTCTTCTACCCCATGAAACTCTAAATCCTCTTCCCAAAAAACTTTCAGCCCTCTTACCCAAAAAAAAAAATAATCATCCCCAAAATACATCCACCACACATCCTCGAAAAATATTCAACCCTCAACTTTAGAAAACCCTAAAACCTCACCCCCCCCAAATACCAACACTCTACTCTAATATACCATCATCCATCATACCAAAAATAACCTAAATCGTAACCCTAATAAAACCCCTATTCTCAGCTTCAATCAATATACTCACTCATCCTCCAAAAACCATCAACCCTTGTCCCCAAAACACCCTAATCCTATGCCCCAAAAAATCCTCAAACATCACCCCCAAAAAAACATAATCATTCATCCCAAAAAATAGAAAACCTTGTGCCCCGAAAAAACCCTAAACCCTAATCCCTATATTACTCCCAAACCTCGTCCACAAAACCCCTCATTACTCTGACCCAAAAAAACTCTTAACCCTCATCCCCCAGAAAAATAAACTCTCGGCCATAAAATCCCCTCAACCCGTATCCCCATGAAAACCTCGTAATTTTACCTTAAAACGCTTAAACATCATTCCCAGAAAACCCATAACCCCCATAACAAAAAAAAACAATCAACCCATATCACCAATAACCCTCAAAACCCTAACCCAAAAAATCTCTCTACCCATAGGCATGAAAAAAAAATCTACCCAAAAAAACCAAAATCCTTAGAAAAAAATCCACATCCCATACATAAAAAAACCATCAACCATCATCCTAAAAAATATGATTCCTCATCATAACAAAATCCTCAATCCTCATCCCAAAAACTATTTTCCATCGGCACCAAAAACCAAGGACCCTCTTCCCCAAAAAAACCTAAACACAAAAACACTAAAAATAGTCAATACTTAGTAAAAAACTAAACGTTAACCCCTAATTAACCATCAACCCTCACCCAAAAAAACAAGATAACACTTTGAACAAAAAATCCCCCAACCATCATCCTAATAATACCCTGAAAAATCCTACCCAAACATTCATCAAAACCCAAACCCAATAAAAAACTTCAAAAATTTACCCCCATGAAACCGTCAACCATCTACAAAGATAACACTCAAAACTCAGCATTAAAACCCCTTCATCAATTATATAATAAAAACCTTAATCACAATTCTCAAAAATACATGAACCCTCATCCCAAAAAAACCTAAACATTTATCACTAAAAACCCTTCACAAATCAACCAGAAAGACCCTCACCCCTCAAACTCTTAAGCTATCAACAGTCCTCTACAACAAAACATCTTCTCTTTGAAACAAAAACCACAAGACCACATCCACAAAACCCAAAACTCTCTTCTTAAAAAAACTTATCCCTAATCTCAAAGAAACAATAACCCTCACCACTAAAAAACCTTCAATTGTAAATGCCCAAAATGCCTCAAAACTGATCCCATAAAAAAATACATCATCAGAAAAAAACACCAAATTTCAACCCTAGAAATATCTAGATCATCATAAATAAAAATATCTCCTCCCAGATACCCAAAAACCCCCATACGCCATCCTTTGAAAATACTTAATCCTTAGTGACAAAGAACCCTCAACCCTCAATGAAAACACGCTCAGTCCCATTCCAAAAAAAAACATGCACCACCTCCCCAGAATTCCCTTAAAAATCCTCCCTAAACAACCCTTGACCATAACCTCTATAAATAACTCACCCCTCAGCAAAAATATTATTCAATATACAAATTAACAGACCAAATCCTTCATTCCAAAAATACAAAAAATCCTCATCCCCAAAAAACCATCAAACCTCACCTCCAAAGAACCATCAAAATTTGGCCAATACATACCCTCAATCCCAAACCAAAATCAACACTAAACATAAAAAACAATATACTCTTAGAAACATAATTCTATCAAACCTCATACCCACAAAACCCTACATCCTCATCATCAAAATACTCTAAACCCTTACCCCACAATGTCATAAACATTAGCTCCATGATACACTAAAACATCAACATAATGTACCCTAATCCCCCATCCCCCAAAAAAACCTAAACACCCCATTCCATGAAAATATAATACCCTCTACATTATAATAATTGAAACCCTCCACCAAAAAAATAATCGTTTTTATCTAAGCAACCCAAAACCCAATGCCACAAGAATATGTAACAATTTAACCCAAAACAAAATTTAACCCTTAGACAAAAAAATCATATATCCTCAAAATTAAAAAATCTTAAAATATCACCAGTAAAAACCCAAATCCCTCATCCGCAACAAACCATTGGCACTAAGACCCAAAAACCCATAAAACATCAACCCAAAAAAACTACAGACCCTCAATCATAAATTCCTGAGAACTTCATCCCCAGAAAAACACTACACTATATGCTCCCAAAAAACCCTAGATCCTCGAGCAAAAAAACACAACATCCATACCCCAAAATACCCTATACCCCAACCCTAAAATATTATAACCCCTTATCCCCATAGAAACTATTCCCTCATCCCCAAAAAATATTAAACCCTCATCCCCAATGACCTCAAACTCTCATCGTGGAAAAAGCCTCAACCATCAGCCTCAATATAACCCAAATAAATTATACCCCAAGAAACTGTCAACCATCAACACCAAAAATGCACTATCCCCACAGACCTGTAAAATCATAAACCATGATTTCTTAAAAAACCATACATTCTCATTCCCTAAAATACCACATACCCCATCATAACCCTTTTAATGGATCTGCCCCCAAAACCCTCAACCATCTACAAAAAAATCTCCCCAGCCCTCAAACCTGAAAACAATCAACCCTCACCCACAAAAAAGCCCTCAACGATTAGTCCAAAAAACCACTTCACGTTTATCCCCTAAAAATACATAACCCACCCCACCAAAAAATCATAATCTATTATCCATAAAAAAACCGAAACACCCAGCCACAAAATTTCTGGAACACACATCGCTAAAAAACCATAAGCCCATAATAATGAAAAAAAATATTTACCCATATAAAACCATAAACAACCAACCAAAAATATCCAAAAATGTGATAATGAAAAAATTCATAATCCTTAATCACTAAAACCCTAAAAAATCAACCATCATCCCCAAAAAATAGTAAAAACTCCACACCAAATGACACTAAATACATATCCCAAAAAAAAAATATACCCTCATCAAAAAAACACAAAATATAATTCCTAAAGATACCCTCATCCATGAGCCCCCAAAACCCTCTATAGCAATCCCCCAAAACCCTAAACCCTCACCCCCAAATGTAAAAGAAATATTTATCCCCAAAAAACCCCAAACTCTCTCCCCTAGAAAAGAAAAACCCTAATCACCCAAAAAAACTAAACCCAAAATCCCATGAATATCCAATAAAATCAACCTCAAACACCCCAGCACACTCCACTCCAAAAAAATTCTACCATCATCCCCAAAAAACAATCAACCCTCATCCCCAAAACCCTCAACTATCCACCCCAAAATATCCAAAACATTGATAAAAAACTAGGACCCACATCTATTATGAAATCAACCATCATGACAAAAAATCAATCAACCCTCAAGACACAAAATCCTTAACCCTCAACCCCATTTAATAGTCAATTATAAACCCTAAAGACAGTAATGTCATAGGCATAATTCACCCACATCTGTCATTCCCAAAGGTTCCTCAAATATCATCGCCAAATAAACCTCAACCATAATCCCTAATTACTCCATCACCAACAACACCACAAAACCCCAAAATCACATCCCTAAAACTCTTCAAAACATAGCCTTTCAAATCCCTGAACCCTTTCCCTCAAAATACCCTTATCCACTAACCACAATCAAACCCAAACCATCATCCTGAGAAAATAATCAACCCATTCCTATAAAAATGATTAATCCTTCATCCCCAAAAAACCAAATAACATCAACACCAAAATAACCCTAAACTCTCAACCCCAAATTACAAAAAATAGACATCTGCAAAATACCCTAACCCTCAACCAAAAAAAAAATCCCTAAACCCACTATGCAAAAATAACCTAAAAGAACTTCATTAAAAGACACTAAACCCTTTAATCCAGAAAACCTAAACACACAACATCCAAAAATCTAATCCTTCAACACAAATAAACATAATCTCAATACCCCAAAAAACTAAACACTAATCCAAAAATAAATATAAACCATGAAACCTAAAAAACATTGAACCATAATCCTAATGAAACCATAAACCATCATCATAAAAAAATCTTAAACAACTAATTACAAAAAAAAATCATAATCACTCATCCGAAATTTACACAAAACATTCAGCCGCAGGAAGCCCTTGCCCATCATCCCAAACAATAAATCTTACCCATGTGCCTAAAAACCATAACACTGATCCTTAATATAACCTTATCCACCCAATAAATAAAAATAGTATCTCTTCACCAAGTAACCCTACACCCTCCGCCTCAAAAAACCATAACACTTTAATTACCAAAATACAAAAACACTAAACTCTAAATAACCATAATCCCTCATTCTAAATTAACACTAAACACCCATCCCTCCAAAAATCATAATCACTCACCCCAAATATACCCTAAACCTTCATACCCAAAAAACCCTTATCCAACATAAAAAATAATATAACACACTTATCCATAAAAAACATCAATTCACTCGGCGTTGAAAAAACATAACTCTTATCCTACAATACCCACAATAATAGCTGACAAAAAATATTATACCAACATCATTAAGAAACCTAAAACCACATTTTTATAAAACCATCAACACATATCACTAAAAAACCTCAATCCGTAGAATGAAAAAATAATAAATCTTCTACACAATATACCAACAACCCTTATCCACACAAAACACTAATCCCTTAGCACATAAAACTATAAAACCAATACCATAAGAAAAACATTTACCCTCATCCCCAAATATCCATGAATCCTCATCACTATAAAACATTAAAAGATATTCACAAATAATACTAAACCCTCAACCATTGAAATGCCTAAAAACTTATGGTCAAAAAACAAAAAACCCTCACAAAATTACTTGTAAACCCTCATCCCCAAAAAAACCTATTCACACAACCCAAAAAAAAATTAAACACCAGGGACCAAAAAAACCGAAAACACTCATTCACAATAAACAATCACCACTTATCCTGAAATTCCCCAAATTTGTAATCCAGAAAACCATATTCCATTACCAGAAAAACATGATCTCTTAGCCCTGAATTTCAGGTAACCCTATTCTTCAAAAAAATAAACACTCATAACCATGAAAAAATAAACCCTTAATCCCAAATAAATCCTCAACCCTTAATCATAATAAAACTATCACTCCTTAGACCTAATAATAAATAAATCCTTATCCCCAAATAAATATTGAACAATATTAACCAAAAAATAAAAATAACATAAACCATTGACATTAAAATCACATTAAACACATCACCTATAAAATCCAAAACCCTCAGCTTGAACACCCTCAACCCTCATCCATAAAAAACATGAAAACCCTCCCCCAAAATACCCTCAACTCTTGTCCCTAAAATACCCTCAACCCACAACCACAACAAAACGTCAAACCTCAACCCTAAAACACCCTCAACACTAATCCCCAAAAACCCATCAAACAACTTCATCAGAAAACCACAACACAAATCCAAAAACAAATCACTCAATCCTTCACCCTAAAAACCCATCAACTGATATCCCCAATATACCCTCAACACTCATACCCAACAAACCCTCAACCGCAAGCACCAAAAAACACAAAACCATCAAACCTTTGGCATAACAAACACTCAACCATCATCCAAAACATCCTAATCACATATCCCAAATAATACCTCAACCCTAAAACCTCAAAAATTATCAACCCTGATCTCCAAAAAACCCTCAACCCCTAGCCCCAAAAATCCTCTACCATTATCCCTAAAAATCCATGATCATTCGGTCCCAAGAAACCATCAACCCTTATCCCAAAATACCCTAAAACCATTGACTGAAAATACCCTCAATACTTAGCCACAATATTCCCACATACCACATCCACAAAAAATGATAATACATAGGACTGTAAAAACCCTAATCCCTGATCCCCGAAAACTCTCAACTCACAGACATAAGAAACCCAAAAATAATAATAGCCAGAAAAAAACCAAAACCCACATGCCCAAGATATGATAAACCCCCAACAATAGAAAAAATATAAACACATAGCCCCAAAATACCTTCAAAAAACATGACCATGAAACCCAATACCCTCATCCCTAGAAAACTCAAAACTTTATTCCCCAGAAAATAATAAATGGTCTTCCCCAAAAAGGATGGTCTCAAAACCCCAAAAAGACCTGTATCCACATCCCCAAAAAAATACTAAACCTTCTTCCATAAAAAACAATAACCCCTCATTAGAAAATAAAATTAATCACTAATTTCTATAAAACACTAAACCATCAGCCACAAAAAACAATAATCCCTCAGTCCTATAAATAACTCAAAACCCTGATAAACAAAACATCTAAATTGACATGCCCAAAATATTCTTTAAACTCAATAGAAAAAACAAAAACACTCACCCCAATACATACTATAACCATATCCCCAAAATCCATAAAAACATCCATAAAAATACCTAAACCATTATCCCTAAAACACAATATAACCATAGTCTGAAAAAATCTATAAACATAAAAAAAGTCCACTTAATCCAAAAACACCAAGAAAGACCAAACCATCATCACTAAAAAAACATAGTTCTTCATCCTATAATCCAAGAACCCTCACCCCTAAAAAATAACATCTCAAATCCAAAACACATAACAATGTGACATATAAAACATTGAACTCTGAGTTCTATAATCCATAAACACTTGGCCTATAAAACACAATACTCTCAACCTTAAAAAAACTAAACCCTTAGGCCCAGTAATCTAAAAATGAACCTCTATATAAAACTGTAAAAGCTTATCCCTAGAAAACACAACACCATCATCCCAAAAATACTATATACCCTCATCACCAAAAAACCATAAATCCTCATGTTCAAAAAACATAAACTGTTATCCCACCAAAAAACCTAAACTATCCAACCCCTCCCCCCCAAAACCCTAAACCCAGAATTGAAAAAAAAGAGTAAACCCCTGCCCCGAATAAAACCCCAATCCATCTTCTATAAAAAAACACTCAACCCTCAGCACTGAAAAAAACCTTAACACTAAGTGCCAAAAAACAATCAACCGTTTCCCACAAAAATTACCTAAACCATTCACCCTAATAAAATGTAAATCGTCATCCCCAAAAAAATACAAATATAATAACAAAAAAAAATTCATTCCTCTTATACCCAATAAATTATGAACCCTTAGAGCCAATATACCCTAAAACATCCCTAATAAACCATAATATCTCATCTAAAAAATCAATTAACCCTTATAACTTAAAAAATCTACAACCCTCATCCCCATTATTCCCTAAACCCTAAAAACTCATAATAGAAAAAATTCTCCCTCAACACCAAAAAAATATATACCCTCATCCCAAACACACTCACTGAATAAAAAATGATTGGCCTAAAAAATAATTCAACACATAGTTCAAAATACCACAACACTAACCACCACATATCAATCAACCCATAACACAAAAAAACCCTCATCCCAAATTCACAATGAAAACTCAAACCTCAACCCAAAAAATCCCTCTGCCCTCTGCCCAAAAAAATGGTTACCTCTTAGAGAGAAAAAAAATCAACCGTCATTATCAGAATCCAAATGTACCTATCATCAAAAAAACACTAAACCCTTAGTGAAAAAAAACCAGCATCCATCAGCCCCAAAAAAATATCGACCCTCTTCCCTAAAAAACCATCAAACCTCATCCACAAATAATGTGGAACCTTCATCCCTACAATACCCTAATCCCTCATTACCAGAAATCCTCTTCCCTCAGCAAAAAAATTCTTAATCCCTCAGTTCAAAAAAATAGTCAACCCTTATCCAAAAAAAAATCATAGACACAAAAATACATACACTATCATCACAAAAAAACACTCAAAAATCTCCACAAAAACACTTAAACCTCAGTCCCAAAAATCAATCAACCATCCTTTCAAAAAAAACCACAATCCTCTTCCAAAGAACACTTAACCCTAATCTTTATAAAACCCACTACACTCGCCCCAAAAAATACTCAATCCAAAACCCCAAAAAAACCCTAAACTACCAGCAAAAAAAACCATCATCCCCGGCCTCCAAAATCAAAAAACCCTCATCCTGAAAAAAAAATAAAAATAAAACCATGACACAAGAAAACCAAAAACCCTCTACATAAAAAAATGATCAACAATTATCTAATAATACAATAATACATCAACTCCAATATACAATGAACCATACACACCAAAATACAATGAACCCTCATCCCCAAATTATGCTAAACACATATCCCCCATGAAACTGTAAACCCTTAGGCCCGAATAAACCTTACGAATCTAACTCAAATAACCTGAATCTCAATCCAAGAAATACATTAACTTATTATCTAAAAAACAACTCTATATGGCTTAAATAATGTTAAACCCTCATCCCCTGAAAAATTATCTCATTGCACCCAAAACCATAATCCCCCAGATCAAAAAACCCAAAATCCACTTCCCCACTGAAAAAATAATCACTCTGTCCCAAACAATATGTAAAACCTCAGAATGATTATACACAAGTCAGCGAGACCCATAAATTTTTTGAAATTAGCCCTGAAAAAACCCAAAACCCTCACACCCAAAAAAAACATTATACACTATTCTGCAAAAAACCTTACACATTAATCTGCCAGAAAACTCAACCATCACCCCCAACAAACACCCACCCCTCATCAAAAAAAAATCATGAAACTATTATAAATAATAAACTATAAACCCAAATATAAAAAAAAACTTAATCTACATACGAAAGATATCCAAAACCCCCTGAAGAAATACATTAAACCAGCATTGCCAGAAAAAATCATATCCTATCATCCCCAAAAAATCATAAATCTATATGTTAAAATCCCAAAAAGCTCATCCCCAAAAAACCCTAAACCCTCTATCCTAAATTCCCTAAACCCCATACCAAAAATCAATGATCCACTGGCTGAAAAAGAACATCAAACATTACCCCCAATGAACCATCAATAATTATACCCAAACAGTAATCAACTATAGGCCCTAAAATATCCTCAACCATCAGCCCTATATATCCCTCTACCATAATCCCTAGAATATAATAAAAACCTATAATCCACAGCCCCAAAATAACAAAAACCTTCTTCCCCAATAAATCCAAAACCCATTACCTAAATAAATGATATCCCTAAAAATCATAAAAAATGTCCCAAAGATCCCTAAAACCTCAAACACAAAAATCCTTAAACTCATACCAAAAAATCCTAAACCCACAACACAAAAAAATGAAACCCTCATCCCAAAAAATCTCAAACCATATTATCTAGATATATTTAACCTTCTATGACTAAAAATTCAAAAAACCTCATCCTAAAAAAACATAAACAGTCTTATTAAAATGATCCTAAACCCTTAGTCCAACAAAACACAAAACACTAATCCCAAAAAAACCAAAATTCCCACCCCAAAAACAGTAAACCCACCTCTCAAAAACCGTGATACACCAATTCAAAAAAAACATAAACACTCTTCCCAAAAAATAATTAATCCCATAACCGAAATAAACAGCTAAGACTTATATCCCAAAAAACCCTAATCCACAGGACTTGAAAACCCCAAATTAGTTGGCTGAAAATGAACTACAACCTCAGTACAAAATTACAAAATCCATCATTCCCAAAAAACCATATAGCCTCAGCCCAACAAATATAACCCCTAAACCCCTAAAAACCCAATCCCGTAATCCCCAAAACTACTAAAGTATCATCCCCAATAAATGATTTTCCCATAGCCCCAAAAACAAGAAACCATCATCACCAAGAAAACCCAAACATAATCCAAATAAACCCCATTACCTGAACCCAAAAAAACTAAACCATGAGCCCCCAGAATTGAGAAACCCATAGAAATCATAATAACCATTTTTTCATCAAAAAAAAATCATGGTTCCTCAAACCTATAAAACACAAAACAGTCATCCCCAGTAACCCAAATAAAATTCATAATAAAATAAAAACCCTTAACCCCAAAAATCAATAATCCATCAACCCCAAATGCTCATCCCAAAAAACCCTAAACCCTATCCCCAATAAACCCTATACCCTCATCCCTAGAAATTCCTCAGACCCTAAAACCCAAAAAACCAGAAACATTTTTCCCCAAAAACCCAAAATCTATATCCTCATATAAAAAAATTCCTAATCCAGAAAAACCCTAAACTCTCTGCCCCAGATAACCATAATCTCTTGACCCATAAAACCCTAAACCATTAGCACAAAGGAATAATAATTCCTCTTCCCGAAACCCAAGGTCCCAGGAAACTATAAAATATTTTCCTCATTGAATCCTCAAACCTCATCCCAAAAACCACAAAACCCTCAAACCAAAAAAACCCACATTGCCTAAGTAAAAAAAACAGAAAACCATCATCCCTAAAAATCACCATACCTATGTTCTGAAAAAAACCTAATCCATCAACTCTAAAAAATCATAATCCATCAACACCAAAAAATCCAAATCCATTAACAAAAAAATCCCAAATACCACAGCACCAAAAAAGTTAAAAAACTTCTATTAAAAAACCCATTCTTCCTCGAAAACCCAAATGCTCAACCCTAAAATACCCAAGCCCTCACCCCCAAAAATCCCTAAACCATTATCCTCCAAAACCATAATTCCATATTATAATAAAAAAACCTAAACCCCTCCATTAAAAAAACCCTAAACATTGGGTCCCCCAAAAAACTAATCCCTTATCCCAAAATATACCAAACCACCAATGAAAAAAAACCCCAAATCCACATCCACAAATAACCCTAAAACCTCTTCTATGAAATACCTAAATCCCTATGAAAAAGAAAAAACTAAACCCTAACCCCTATAAAGTATAAACCCTCATGCACAAAAAGTCTAAACCCTTATCCCCCAAAACAAAATATCATCAGGCATACAAAACCCTAAACACTCATCCCCATGAAACCCACATACTATAGCCCTTAAAAACCCTCAATCATAACCCTCCACAAACCTAATCCGTCGGCCCAAAAAACTATAAAACCTCATCCCCAAAACCCCGAATCCATCACCCCAAATATCATAAACCCCCAAAAGAAACCATATCCCACAGACACAAAATACAGCATTCCTTAATCATCAATAAATCCTAGACCAAAATTACCAAAAAATAATTAAACACTGAGCCCAAAATACCCTAAACACACATCCCTCAAAAACTCTAAACCCTAATAAAATAATAACTAAATTATTATAACATTAAACTAAGACATTAAAACACATAAAATTTGAAACCCATTGTCCAAAAATATCCTAAACCCTCAACCTATAAAATACCAAACCCTCGTCCCCAATAAACTTGTAACCCTCATTACCAAAAAACCATAAAACCTAATCAAAAAATAAAAAACCGTCATTCAAAAAAATTCAGAAATACTCAACCCAAAAAAATCTGATACACTAACCTCATTAAAACATATTCCCTTATAACTATAAAATCCAAATCCATATACCTATTAAACCATACGCCATCCTCCAAAAAAACATAAGACCTCATCCCCAAAAAACCTTATACTCATATCCCTAGAATCCAAAAACACTCATCCCATAAAAACACTAAACCTTCTCCCTAAAAATCCCTAATCCCGCATCCTCAAAAAATAACCTAAACCCTCATCCCCAAAAAACCCTTAATAATAACCCATGATCCCATAAAACATCAACATAAATAAATTGACCACTAACCCTCAAAATAATTAAAACACATAGACATGACAAAACCCTAAACATGCATCCGTAAAAACAAATTAATCAGCCTTGAAAAAACCCAAATCACTCCACCCAAAAAAACTATATACCCTTGGCCCCAAATTTTTTTATGTCATCGCCACAAATATCATTAGAACCTCATACCTATGAAACAAATAAAAATCATCTCCAAATAACACAAAACACATAGTTATAAAAAACCATACACCCTAAATCCAAAAATAACATATAACCTCGTCACTAGAAAACCTTTTATGGTTTGAACATAAAACCCCTCAACCCTCGATCACAAAAACCTAACAAAATACCCTAAAAGTGAGAAAACCTAGACGCCAAAACCCACTAACCATTACCCCCCAAACACCATTGAACATCAAAATTGAAAAATAATTGAACCCTCGAATAAAAAAATTGTATACCATAATTCAAAACCCACATACCCATAAAACCAAAAAGAATCCTAAACCATCAGCCCCAAAAAAATTTAATCCCTCAGGCAAAAAAAAAGACCTAAACCCTCATCCCTAAAAAATAGAAAAATAATTTGTATAAAAATTATAAACCTATGGCCGCAAAACTCTAATACCTCTCCCTGAAACCGACAACATATTTTACCCAAAAACACAAAACTCTCAACACACACAAAACCATAAAACCTCATCCCAAAAAAATTCCTAAATGTTGTCCCCATTAAAACAAAAAACAATTTTTCAAAACAACCCAAAACCATCCAAACAATAAAATACATGAACCCTAATACCAAATTATCAAAAAATGATCCCCCCCTAAACAAACACTAAACCCCCATTCCTAAAAACCAATAAAGAATTATCCCCAAATAACACACAACCCAAAATACAACCTAAAACCCCAACTGAAAAATCCACAAACCCTCATCCCCAAATAACCTCACAACCTCATCCTTATAAATTCATAATACAGTATCCACAAAACCCTCTCATCCCATACCCCCAAAAAACCCTAAAACATAATCCCTAAAATACCATAAACCCATAGCCCCTAAAACCACTAAATCCTCATCCAAAATAACTCATAAAACATCATCCCCAAAAAATACTAAACAATCATCCACAAAAAAACCTAAATCCCTCATCCCCAAATACCCTAAATCCTTATCCCTATAATAAACTACAACCCTCACCACCATTATTCCCTAAACACTAAAACCTCATCATAAAAAAATTAACCCTTAGCACCAGTAAAATATAAACCCACATCTCAAAAAGACTCACTGACTGAAAAATACTTGGCCTAAAAAATAATTCAACCCTAAGATCAAAAAACCACAACACTAACCACAAAATAACCATCAACCCATAACCCCAAAAAAAATTCAACCCAAATTCCCATTGAACACTCAAGACTCAACCCCAAAAACCCCTCTACCCTCACCCCAAAAAAACATGTTTCCCTCATCCAGGTAAAAAATCTAAACAATCATCATCAAAAAACCCCTTTTCCCTATCCCCAAAAAAACACTAAACCCTTAGTGGAAAAAAACCCTCAGCCATCAGCCCCAAAAAAAACATCAACCCTCTTCCCTAAAAAACCATCAAGCCTCATCCATAAATAATTTTGAACCATCATCCCTAAAATACCCTAATCCCTCGTCTCCATAAATCATCATCCCTCTGCAAAAAAATCAAAAACCCTTAGTTCGAAAAAACCATCAACCCTCAGCCAAAAAAAGTTCTTCAACACATAAAACCATACATTATCATCACCAAATAACCCTCAGAAATTACCACAAAAAAACCTTATCCCTTATCCCCAAAAATTAGACAACCATCCTCCAAAAAAACATCCTCTGCCAAATAACCCTTACCCCTCATTTTCATAAACCCCACTACACTCACCCCAAAAAATCATAAACAACCTACCAAAAAACCTGTCATCCCTGGCCTCAAAAAACCCAAAACCCTCACCCTAAAAAATAAAAATAAAAAATCAACTTTGACACCAGAAAACCAAAAAACCTCTACATGAAAAAATGATCAACAATTATTTAATAATACCATAAACCCTCAACTCCAAAATACAATGAACAATCATCACTAAAATCCCATGAACCCACATCATAAAATTAATCTAAACACTTAGGCCCTATGAAACTGTAGACCCTCAGGCCTGAAAAAACCTTACGAATCAAAATCAAATAACCTGAACCTCAATCCAATTAAAACTATTACTTATGATATTAAAAAAGCACTACAAATTTCATAAATTGTTTTAAACCCTCTTCCCCGAAAAAATTACCTCATTAACCCAAAACCACAGCCCCCCAGATCCAAAATACCATAAACCTCTTCCCCATTGAAAAAATAATCACTCAGTCCAAAAAAAATAAGTAAACCCTCAGAATGATAATACAGTAGTCAACAAGATCCATAAAATTGAAGAAATATAGCCATGAAAAAATCATACACCATTATCCCCAACTAAAAATTTTACCATAATTCCCAAAATAACCTTACACCTAAATCCCCCCCAAAAAACACGACCATCAGCCCCATAAAACCCTCAAACCTCATCAACAAAAAACTTGAAACTCATAGAAACAATTAACTATTAACCATTATACAAAAAACAAAAAATTATACATCCCAAAAAGATCAAAATTCCTCAGCAAAAAAACATTAAAACAACATTCCCAAAAAAATATCATATCCTATCAACCACCATAAAATATCAATCCTCTATGTTAAAAATCCAAAAAACTCATCCCCCAAAAACCTCAACCCTCTATCCTAATATCCATTTTCAACCATCCCAAAAATCCAATATCCCTCAGATGAAAAAAAACCATCAACTATTACCCCTAAATAACCATTAACAATTAGACCCAAAAAATATTCAACTCTAGGCCCCAAAATATCATCAACCATCATCCCAATATATCCCTCTACTATAATATATAGAATATAATAAAAACACATAATCCACAACTCAAAAAGAACAAAACCCATCTTATCCAACAAACCCAATACCCATTACACAAAAAATTTCATCCCTAAAAAATCATAAAACATATGTCTCAAAGATTTCTAAACCCTCATATAAAAAAACCTTAATCTCATCCCCATAAAATCCTAAACCCACAACACAAAAAAATGATACCCTCTTCTCAAAAAATCCCAAACCATATTATCTATATATGATAAACCCTCTATGCCAAAAAATCCAATAAAAACCCATCAAAAAAACCAAAAAACCTCATCTTAATAAAATCCTAAATCCTTAGTCCAAAAAAACACAAAACCCTAATCCCAAAAAAATAACTAAATACTCACCCCAAAATACAGTATTACCTTCTCTCAAAAATTGTGAACCCCAAGTCCCAAAAACCTTACACACTTCTCACAAAAAAAGTAATCTCGTTACCCTGATTAACACCTAAGCCTAAGGTCCCAGAAACCCTAATCCACAATAATTGAAAACCCCAATGTAGTTTTCTGAAAAAGAACTATATATTTAGTACAAAAAACACAATACATCTTCCCCATAAAACCCTATATCCTAAGCCCAAAAAATATAATCCCTTAATCCTAAAAAACTGAATCCCATAACCCCAAATTACTTTAAAGTATCATCTCCAAAAAAAAAATTCCCTTATCACCAAAAACAAGAAACCAACATCCACAAGAAACCCCAAACATAATCCAAATAAACCCCATTTCCTCAACCAAAAAAACCTAAACCATGAGATCCCAAAAAAAATGAAACCCATATAACTCGTAATAAAAATTTTCTCATCAAAAAAATTACAATGAATCCTAAATCCTATGAAACCAAAAAAAATCATCCCCAGTAACCCAAAAAAAAATTCATAATAAAACATAAAACCCTTAACCCAAAAAATCTATAAACCATCAACCCTAAATGATCATCCCAAAAAAAATCCCACATCCGCAAAAACCCCTATAACCTCATCCCAACAAATTACCCTATACCTAAACCGCAAAAAACAATAAAATTTTTCCAAAAAAGCAAAAAATCCATATCCTCTTAAAACCTGAATTATTAATAAAAAAACCCGAAACCCTCTGCCCTAGAAAACCCTATTCCCGTGACCCCAAAATACCTAAACCTTTATCCCAAATGAATTGTAATGACTCTTCCACAAACCCAAGGCCCCAAGAAACAATAAAAAATTATCCTCAATGAATCCCAAACCTGTATCCCAAAAATCACTAAATACTCAAACCAGAAGACCCACATAGCCTAAGTCGAAAAAAACACAAAACCATAATCCCTAAAAATCACAATACCTATGTTCCGAAAAAACCATAATCCATCATCCCCAAAAATTCATAAACCATCAACACAAAAAACACCAAATCCATTAGCACAAAAAATCCCAAAAACCAAAGAAGAAAAATTGTTCGAAACCTTCTATTAAAAAACCATTCATCCTCAAAAACCTGATCCCTCAACCCTAAAATACACAAGCCCTCGTCCCCAAAAATCCCTAAACCTTTATCCCGCAAAACCATAAACCCAAATTAAAATAAAAAATCCAGACCCTCTATCACAAAAAAACCATAAACATTGGGTCCCCAAAAACACTAATCCCTTATCCCAAAATACCCCAAACCCCCAACCACAACAATCCCTAAATTCAAATCCACAAAAAACCCTAAAAACTTTTCCATGAAATACCTAAAACACTATGAAAAAGGGAAAACTAAACCCTAAACCCTATAAAACATAAAATCTCATGCCTAAAAGGTATAAACCCTTATACCCAAAACCCAAAATTATCATTCATAGAAAACCCTAAACCCCCATCCCCATGAAACCCAAAAACTGTATCCCCAAAAAACACTAAATCAAAACCCTAAAAAACCCAATGTGTTGGCCCAAAAAACTATACAACCTCATCCCAAAACCACAAATCCAACGTCCCAAATATCATAAACCCCCAGTCAAAAAAACCATATCCCAGAGACACTAAAAATAATCCCCAAACCTCAATAAATATAAGACCAAAATTACCCAAAAAAAAGACAAACTCTGAGCCCAAAATACCCTAAACACACATTCCTCAAAAAACACTAGACCCTAATCCAATAATAACAAAATTCTCATCATAGAAAACCAAAAATTTCAAACACAAAAAATTTGAAACACACTATCCCAAACTATCTTAAAACCTAAACCTATAAAATACCAAACCCTCATCCACAGAAAAAATGAATCCCTCATCCCCAAAATCAATAAAACCTAATACAGAATAATAAAACCCTCATTCCAAATAATTCACTAATCCTCAACCAAAAAAAATCAAATACACTAACTTCTTAAAAACCTATTCTATCATAACTATAAAAACACTAATCCACATACCTATAAAACCATACACCATCATCCAAAAAAACATAAGACATCATTCCCAAAAACAACCATATACCCAAATCCCTAGGAATCCAAAAACACTCATCCCATAAAAACACTAAACATCTCCCTAAAAACCCTAAACCCACATCCCCAAAAAATAACCTAAACCCTTAACCCCAAAAAACCCTTAACATTAACCCAAAAAACATTAAACATCATCATTAAAAAATTAAAACCCCTCAACCTCAAAAGACCCAAAACACTCAGCCATGAAAAAACCCTAAACATGCATCCTTAAAACAATATAATCACCCTAAAAAAACCCCAATACGTCCACCATAAAAAATTATATTCCCTTGGACCCAAATAATTTTAAGTCATCCCCCGAAATATCATTGGAACCTCATCGCTATGAAACAAATAAAAACTCGTCCCCAAATAACCCAAAACACTTTCTTCTAAAAAACCATACACCCTAAATTCAAGAAATAACATATAACCTCGTCAGTAAAAAAACTTTTATGGTTAGAACAACAAAACCCTCCACCCTCGATCCCAAAAACCTATCTCAATAACCTAAAAATGCAAAAACATAGACCCGAAAAACCCCAAACCACTACCCCCAAAACACCATAGACCATCAACAATGAATAATAATTGATCCCTCAACTAAAAATATTTTTAAACCGTCATTAAAAACCAATATACCTTTAAACGCAAAAATAATCCTAAACCCTCAGCCCCAAAAAATTGTAATCCATCAGCCACACAAAACACCTAAAACCTCATCCCTAAGAAACAGAAAAATCATTGGTATAAAAATTATAAACCTATAATCCCGTATCCCTAAAAATCCCGGCATCACATGACCAAAAACACATAACACTCAACACCCAAAAAACCATAAAACCACATCCCAAAAAAATACCTAACTGTTGTCCCCAAAAAAACAAAAAATCATTTTTCCGAACAACCTAAAACCATTCAAACAATAAAATACCTGAACCCTAATCCATAATTATCAAAAACTTATCTCTCCTAAACAAACCCTAAACACCCATTCCAAAAAAAACATTAATGCATTAGAATCAAAATAAAAAACAACACAAAATACATCCTAAAACCCCAACCGAAAAATCCAAAAACCCTGATCCCTAAATAACCTCACGCCCACATCCTTATAAATTCATAAAACAATATCCCCAAAAACCCCTCATCCATTATCCCCAAAAAACCCTAAACCCTAATACCTATAAAACCATAAATCCATAGCCCCTAAAACCGATAAATCCTCATCAAAATTTACTCATAAACCACCATCCCCATAAAAATAATAAACAATCATACACAATAATACCTAAATCCATCATCCCCAAAATCCCTAAATCCTTATCCCTATAATAAACTACACACTCCACCCTAAAAACCCAAAAAAAACATCATCCCTAAAAAACCCTCATCCAACAAACCTATAAAACCCAAATACCCTCAACCCCAAAAAACAATAAACCATGATCCTCATAAAACAATAATCACTCATACCCAAAAAACAGAAACCCTTAACCATAAAAAACTCTAAACCCTCTCCACAAAAAACCCTAAAACCTCACCATCAAAATACTCAAAACCCCCATCCCAAGAAAACCTGAACACTCATTCACAAAAAACCACTAAACACATAGACCAAAATATTCTAATCCAAATATCCCAATATACTTAAAACCTCACCAAAAAATCCACTAAACAACAAGCCCTAAAATAATCTAAACCATCAACACCAAAAAACCCTAAAACCTCTTACCCTAAAAACCAAAACCCTCCATCCAAAACCCTATACACTTATCCGAAAAAAATAACCATCATAAAAAACCCATCCACACCATGCACTAAAAATACCTATACCCTAATCCATAGTAAACTATAAACTCCACTCCATCAAAAACTCTAATCCCTCTATACCTATAAACAAAAATCCATTATACCAAAAAAACCCAAAACCCCAATACAAAAAAAACCCAAACACTCATCCTTGGAAAACCCTAAACACCCAGCCCCCAAAAACACTAAACCCTCATCCACAAGAAACCATAATACCTTTTCTCAAAATAAACCTAATCCTTCATCCCCAAAATACCCTAAATCATCAACCCAAAAAAATCTCAAGTAGTCATTCTAAAAAAACATAAACCCTCATCCCTAAAAAACATGTACCCTTATTTTTAATAATCCCTAAAACATCACCCGAAAAATAAAAAATCCAGTGGCCCCAAAAGCATTAGACCCACCCCCTTCGAAATATAAAAACACTCAACACAAAAATATATAATCCATTTCACTAAAAAAACATAATCTCGATTCTATGAAAAACCATAAACCATCATCTATAGAAAGAACCTAAACCCTTATCCTTAAAGAACCCTTAACCACAACCACTAGTAAAATCATGAACCCTCATCCCAAAATATCACCAAACAGTCAGCCTAAATTTTTTTGAAAACCCCAGTCCCTAAATACCTAATAACCTCACCCCTAAAAAAACAAATACCCCCCATCCCCAAAATACAGATTACCACCAGCCCCCCAAAAATCCAAATTCATCAACCTCTAAAACCCTAAATCTTGGTCCCCAAAAAAACTAAGGAATATTCCCCAGAAAACCTGAAACCCCCATCCTATAAAGAGCCTAATCATTCATCCATAAAAACTGTAAGCCCTTAAACCTAAAAAACACTGAACCATCGAGAAAAAAAACCAAAAAAATCTCTTCCCAAAATAACCCTAAACACTATTCACCCATAAAAATAAACTTTTATCCCCAAAAAACACAAAACAATCATCCCCAAATAAACATGAACATCATCCACAAAAATTAACATGATACCCACATCTCCAAATAACCCTAAACACTCATCCATAAAAAAATTCATTTCCACCAAAACCAAAATAATTATAACCCTTTATCTCAAAAAAGGAATACTTTTTCCCAAAAATACCATTAACCCTAAACCCCCAAAAAAATATACCCTCACCCCATATAACCGTAAACCCCCAACCCCAAAAATACCTAAATCCTAAACCAAAAAAATGGAACCTTTATCCTTAACGAAACCACAATTCCTAAATCCCAAAAAACCCTAAACAGTCTATATCAAAAAATATCCAAACTGTTATCCAGAAAAAAACATAAACCCACCGCCTCAATAAACCAAAAACACTCATCGCCCAAAACCGTAAAAAGTGAGCCCCAAAAAACCCAAAAAACTCTTTAAAAAAAAGACTATACCTTATACCCATAAAACTCAACACCCATATAAATGAAAAAACCCTGAAAATGTAATCCACAAAAAACCCAAATCACTATGTCCCAAATCTACAACCCTTCATCCCCTAAAAAACAATAAACCGTTGACCACAAACTATTCCAGAAGGATCAACAGATAAATCCTTATACCACTAGCCATAAAAATCCCTAAATCATCATTCTATTGAAAACATATACCCTCATATCAAAACATATTAAAATTCTAAACCCCAATAAAACCTAAACCATACACCCAGAAAACCACTAAAACCTCACAAAACAATATATCCACTCATCAAAAAAAATTATACCATCATCCCCAAAAAAACCCAAAACCCCCATTCCCAAAAATTCTGATACACTCTACCCCAAAATAATGTAAGACCTTATCCCAAAAAATAAATAGATTGTCATCCAAAAAAAAACCCTGAATATTTTTCCTCAAGAAACCCTAAATTAATATCCCAGAAATATCAAAACACTAAGCCCAAAATTCTTGAAACCCTCATAGCTAAAAATACCTAAAACTATCATCCAAAATAATAACTAAACAATAAACTCCAAACCCTTAGACCCTAAGACCCCCCCAAACCCTTAACCATTATAACCCTATACCCACATACACAAATATCTAAAAAACCCTCATTCCCCAAAAATACCAAAAACATCATCCTCAAATAACACTAAATAAGCATCCAAAAAATACAGAGTACCCAAAATAAAAAATCCCTCACCCCCAAGAATATATAATCCCGTAGGCCCAACAAATACTAAACCCCTCATCCAAAAATCCCAAAAACCCTCATCCCCATGGAACCCTAATCCATCATCCCTAGAAAATCAGAAACCATCAGCCCCAAAAATTTTAGCACATTTAGCCTCATGAATTCATAGAACCAAAACCCCTAGAAACAGTAAACACTCATCCCAAAATACCCCAAAACCCTCAGTTTAAAAAAATTGAAAACCCTCATTCCTAATGACCTATATACCCTTGGTCCCAAAAAAATCATAAACCCTCGGTCCCAAAATCCCCAAACCACCTACCATTCAAAACACATAACCATCATCCCAAAATATACCCAAAACCAAACACAAAAAACCCTAAACCAACTGGCACAAAATACAAAATACATCATCCCATTCAAACAGAAATCGGCAGTCCAAAAATACCATATCCATAATCCTAAAATAAGAGAAACCCTCAACCCTAAAAACCTAAAACACACATCACTAACAACCCTAAAACATCAATGTAAAAAAACCATAAAATTTCACCCCTAAATATACCTAAACCCATAACCCCAGGAAGTACAAAAAACTCAATCGTAATAAACCATTTTCAATAAATCCAAAAATCCCTAATCATTTTCCCACAAAACCCACCAAACTATTCAAGAACAAACACACTAAACCCTAAAACATAAAAATACCATAAACAATAAAGTTAAAAAACTGAAAATCCTCGAACACAAATAGCAAAAACCATCATCTCCTGAAAACCCTAAACCCAAAGGCTCAAAAAACCGTAAATCTTTATCGAAAAAAATTCATTAACAATACACATAAAAAACAAACATTCAATCAAAAAAATACTTAATCCATCATAAAAAACACAAACTGTTAACCCCCAATCCCATATAACAATAGCATAAAAATTTCATAACCTATAGTCTTAAGAAAACCAATACCAATTCCCTAAAAATACCTAACCCCATAGCCCAAAAAAACCTAAACACTCATAAAAAAATACCAATATTATCAGCCCCAATAAAACCCAAACCAGACACCAAAAAACCCAATAAACCCTCACAAAAAAATCTAACCACTCATCCAAAAAATTTATATCATCATCCCCAAAAAACCCAAAACCCTCATCCCCAAAAAAACCCATACCCTCTACCCATAAATAAACACTTAGCCCAAAAATTCAACAAACAATACTCTCAGAAAACCCTAAACCATTTTCCTCAAGAAACCCTAAATTAATATACCAAAAATATCATGACACTATGCTCTTAAATACATGAAACCCTCATAACAAAAAAACCAAAACCATCAACCATACTAATAACTAAATAATAACCCCAAAACCCTCAGACCCTAAAAACCCTCCATTACCTTAACATTAAAAACCCTAAACCCACATACACAAATATCTAAAAAACACTTATTCCCAAAAGAAGAAGAAATCATCATCCTCAAATACTCTAAATCATCTTCCAAAAAATTCCATAGTACCAAAAATAAAAAATCCCTCTTCCCCATGAACATATAAAACCGAAGACCCGCAAAATACAAAACCCCTCATCCAAAAATCCCAAAAACCATAATCCCCAAGGAACAATAATCCATAATCCCTAGAAAATATGAAATATTCTTCCCAAAAAATTTAGCACATATAGCCTCATGAATTCATAGACCCAAAACCCCTGGAAACACTAAACCTTCAACCTGAAAAAAATCAAAACCCTCAATTTAATAAAATTGAAATCCCTCATCCCTAATGAACTATATACCCTTGGTATAAAAAAATCCTAATCCCTCAGTCCCAAAATCCCAAAACCATCACTGATTCAAAACACATAACCTTCATCCCAAATAATACCCAAACCCACAACCCAAAAACCTATAAACCAACTGCCCCAAAATACAAAAAACATTATCCCCATCAATCAGAAATTGACAGTCCAAATAAACCTGAAATATAATCCCAAAATAAGAAATACCCTCAACCCCAAAATCCTTAAACACTCTTCTATAAAAAACCCTAAAACCTCAACATAATAAAAGTAAAAAATATCACCCCTAAAAATACCTAAACCCATATCCCCAAGAAGTCCAAAACACTCAATCATATTAAAACCTAATAAATCAACCCAAGAAGCCCTAAACAATATTCAACAGAAACCCTGAAACAATCCAACCACAAACACACTAAACCTTAAATAATAAAATTCCTTACACAAAAAAGTGAAAAAAACACAAAATCCTCATACACAAAAAAACATAAATCCTCATCCCCTGAGAACCCTTAACCCAAAGGCCCAAAAAACCTTAAATCTTCATCAAAAAAATATAATTAACAATACTCCTAAAAAAACATTTAGTCAATTTAAATCCATAATCCAAAAACCAAAAAAATCCAAAATCATTAACCCCAAATCCCCTCAAACAATAGCCTAAAAACTCCATAACCTAAAGTGTCAAATAAAACTAGTTCAAATTCCCTAAAAATACCTAACCCCAATGAACCCAAAAAAACATAAACACTCATCCCAAAACAAACTAAAAACGTATCCCAAAAAAACCCTAAAGAAATTCATTACACAAAACACCCCAAAACACATCGGCACAAAAATTATGAAACCATCATTATCCAAAAAAACCTAACCAATCATACATATGAAACCCAAAATCCTCCTTCATAGAAAAATCATAAATCATCATACCAAAAAAACCATAAACCCCCCTCCCCAAAAAACCTGAACCCACATCCCCAAAAACCCTAAAACCATTTTCCTGAAAAAACACTTAACCATCAACATTGAAAACCCAAAACAGTTAGAACAAAAAAAACAGAAACCCATGACCTCCAAGAAAACCTAAAATATCATATCTAGGATTCCATAATCCATCAAACCCAAACAAAAAAAACCATCAACCCCATAAAATCCCAAAACCCTCAACCCCATAAAACTATAATCCATCAACCCCAAAAATCCCTAAACACTCATCCCTAAAAAACACCAAACAATTATTCTTATAAACTAACATTAGAAAAAAATAATATCCTCATACCCAAATATCTATAAACCATTGGCTTAAAAATACACCTAACCCATCAAAACCAAAAAGTACAAAAACCCTCATCCAAAATAACATAACCCTCATCTCCAGAAAAAACTATAACATGATGACAAAAAATCCAATTCCCTCATCCTCAATAAACCCTAGACTCTAATCCCTAAAAACACAAAACTATATTCACTAAAAAACCATAAACCATGAACCCTGTAACACCCATACCAACATTCCCAAATTAATAAAAACACTCAACACCTAAAAAAACCCTACACCTTCATTCCTGAAAATCCACATAAACTCAGTCCCAAAAAACACTATACGTCGAGCCCCAAAAAACACCAAACTCTCATGCCAAGAAAATAAATAAACCTTCATTCCCAAAAAAACCATAAACTCACTACCATAAAACCTCAACATCATATTCCTCATAACATAACTCTCAACCCTAAAGTACCTTAAACACTCTTCCCAAAAATCCCAAAACGCACGAAAAAAAACTAAAACTATGGCCTCAAAACCCCCAAAACCCTCAATACCAATTTAACCCAACCAAAAATCTCCAAAAAAACCACAAACACTCCAACCAAAATCAATACTAAACCATAAAAACCTTAATAAATCTAAACTCTCAACCCCAAATAACTATAAAACCTACTCTCAAAAAACCCTTAACCCTCATCCACAAAAAACCATAAACACTATGAACCAAAAAAACCATAAAACCTTTAAAAAAACCATGAACTAATTTAACCCAAAAAAACCATGAACCCTAATACCTAGAAAACCCAAAACCCTCATCCCCAGACGATCAGAATCCCTTATTTGAAAAAAGATTTAAACCCACAGACCTAAAAAAACCTACACCATCTTCCCCAAAATTCCCCCAACCCTCAACCCCAAAAATCCATTAATCATCATCCCCATAAAATCCAAAACCCAAATTCCCATAAAACCATAAGCCTCGTCATTCAAATTCCAGAAAACCTCACCCTTAAAGTCCATAACCACATTTCCCTAAATTAACCTCATCCCACTTCAACAACAAAAACCATTAAACCCCCAAAACCCCAAAACCCTCATCCCAAAAAACCATAAAAAAACCCACATACACAAAAATAATAAACTCCCATCACTAGAATACTCTAATTATCCAAACTCCAAATATCCTAAAAACTCATCCCAAGAAACTACTAAAACAACATCCATAAAAAATTTCAAAATATCATCCTCAAAATAATAAAATACCTCATCCATAATAATCCAATGATCTCATCCCCAATTAACTCTAATCCCAAAAAAAATCAGTTCCTTAAAAACCTAAAACCTCATTCCCAAATAAAACTAATCCCTTTACATCAAAAATTCCTAAAATCTCCGACCAAAAAACAGGATTCCCTCAACTCAATTAAACTCCAAACCAAAATTTCATAAATTATTAAACACTTATCCCTAATAAACCAGATAACGTTAACCGAAATAACTCATTCACCATCAGACAATAAAATACTTAATCACACATAAAAAAAAACAAAAAACTCTCATATCCAAAAAAACACCAAACCCTCAGCCATTAAGAACCAAAAACCCCATTCCCAAAAAAACCAATCCCATATTTAGAAAAACCTAAAACCCAATTTTTAATAAAACAATAAACCCTCATGCCCAAAAATCCAAAAATCCTCTTCCATAAAAAACCATAAAAGAACAACCCCATGAAAATAAAAAATACCTTGTACCCAAATAACCATATTCAATTGGTACAAAAAACCCAAAACTAATATCCCCAATAAACCATAAAACCTCATCTCTAAAAAAATCCTAATCCCTCAATCCCAAAAAATCCCAATCCCTTGTAATAAAAAAACATTAAAATCATAGAGTCAAAAATATAAAAAATCCTTATCCAAAAAATCTTACACTTGGACCCAAAAAAACAAAAACTCCATGATATAAAAAAATCATAATCCCTCATCGATAGAAATCTGTAATCCCTAGACCCCAAAAAACTCAAAACCCCAGGTAACAATTAATGAAAAACCTCAATGCCAAAAAACACTAGATCATATTTCCCAAATTTGATAATACCTCATCCCTAATAATCATAAAAAATCATCAAAATAAATAACTAATACCCCAACCCCACATAATTAAAAACCCAAATTCATGAATACCCATAAACCCATCGACCCAAAAAAAGCTCAACCCTTTACCCAAAAAAACCACATACCCTCATCCGAAAAAACACTAATGCATAATCCCCAAAATACCCTAAACCCTGGCCATAATTAAAAAAAATTGTAGAAAACAACAAAATACTAAACCTTATTCCCAAAAATACCCAAACCCACAGTGCGAATAATATCATATACACTAGATCACAAAAAACTCCAAAACATCTAAAAAATCCCAAAAACATTATCTCCATAATCCAAATACCATATCCTCATCAACCCATATCAAAAAAATATAAAAAGTCCAAATACAATGGACCCAAAAAACCCAAAAACATCAATGCTAAGAGCCAATAAAATTATATTAAAAAACCTAACCCCTCTGCCCAAAAAAATACAAAAACCCTTAGCCCCAAAACACCATAATCCCATATCTCCCATAAATCCCTAAACTCACATCCTCAAAATTCCTAAACCCTCGAAACTAAAGATCCCCTATACCGTTGGAACCAAAAATAAAATCAAAACCTTAGTACCAAATAACCAGAATCCCCCAAAACCGGAAAAACTAAATTTTCAACCTGAATAATACAAAAAAATGTCAACCCCCAAAACCTGAAAAACATAAATACAAATAAACATAACCACTATGCACCAATTAACTAAAAATCCCTTCAAAAAAACCAAATACATCATCCCTATGAAACCCTAAACAATCGTATATAGAAAAATCTAATCTCTTTACACCAAATTCCTTAGAACCTATGGACCAAAAGACCATAAACCATCTTACCTAATAACCCTAAAAACCAATTCATTAAAAACCTCAATCCCTCATCCAACCAACAAACTAAAACATTGTCCATACATAAACTATTAGAACATAACCCGAATCAACATAGAACCATCAACACCAAAAAACCCTACACATTCATAAAAGACCCGTATAAAACCCTAGCCACAAAAACCGAAAACCCTAGGCTCGAAATAATTATAAGTCCTATGCCTCAAAATCCCCAAATAGTTGACCCTAAAAACCCCAAACTAAAAACATCATAAAATACCCAATCCTTTTCCTCCAAAACACAAAAACCTTTAGCCAGAAAAAAAATAATCCATCATCCTTAATATATCCAAAATCCATATCCCCAAAAAACACAACACCATCATCCCCAAAAACCCTAACCCCTCAAACCTATGAAAATAAAACATCATCCTCAAAAAACTCTAAACACATTTCACAATAAAATTATAAACCCTAATCCCAACAAAAAATTAAACCCTCAACCCCAAAAAACATCAAACCCTCAACCCCAAAAATACATAAACCCCAAGCCATATAATATTTGGTTTACATAAAACAAAAAACCCTAATACCTCAGACCTAAATAATCCTAAAAAAACACCAACGAAAATCCAAAAAACCTCAATACAATAATACCATGAACACTCAACCAGAAAAAACATAAAACCCCCTTCTGAAAAAAACATGAACACTCAACCCTATAAAATATAAACCCTCATTCCCAAATTAAAATAAACCCTCTTCCTCAAAAAAACAAAAACCCCTCCGCCCCCAAAAACCATAAACCCACATCCCCACAAAAAATAAATCCTCTGTCCAAAAAAACCATAATCCCTCACCGTCGAAAACCATAAAATTCTTCCCTAGTAAACCCAAAACCCTCAGCCTTAAAAAAATTAACCATCTTACAAAAATGACACAAAACCCCCATACCTATTGAAAATACACACCCTATATAGAAAATACCAAAACCCATGACACTATGAAACCATAAAACCTATTTTTCAAGAAAACCAAAACCATCATCCCTAAAAAAATAAAATCCTTTCTCCTAAAAAAACATAAACACTCGCCCCAAAAAACCAAAAAAAAATCCTTAAAAATCCTAAAACCCTAAACACCAAAACAACTCTAAACCCTCAAACTAAAATAACCCTAAAACCTCATCCCCAATAAACCAAAAACAATTCTCCAAAGAAACCTAAATGCTCGACCCAAAAAAATGATGTACCTTTATTCACAATACATGAAACCCTCATCCTCGGAAAACCAAATACCCTCATCCGTTAAAAAACTGAAACCCTCATCCCTAAAAACCATAAACCTAAACAACCAAAATCTGTTAAAAAAATTTCCCCAAAAATTTGTATGCCCTTAGGCCCAAAAACATGAAATGCTCAACCCCCAAAAATCCGAGACCCACAGCCACAAAAAAACACAAACAGTAATTACCAAATGATTTTAAACACTCATCTTGAAATGTTCCAAAAACCTTAACTCCAATAAACCCTGAACCCTTTTCCAAAAAACCCTATTTCTCAGCACTAAAAAACCATAGACACAGAACCCTAAAAAACCCAAACACCAATTCCACAAAATCAATAAAATCCTCAACCAAGAAAATCCATAATCCAAAAAATCCATGCCGTTAGTCAAAATAATACCTAAAACCTCATCCCAAAAAAACCTACAACCCTCATCCCCAGAGAACCCCTAAAACCTTAGCCCAAAAAAATTACTAATGCCCAATCCACAAAAACCCATAAAACCTTTACCACATAATACCGAAAACACACAGCCATTAAAATCATGAACCCTCATCCCTAAAAAATAGTAAACCTATGGCCCTAGAAATCCCATAATCCATGACTTAAAAAACCAATAAACCCTCATCCCTAAGGATCCCTATGCCCCCCATACCCATGAAAACCAGATGCAATCAATCCCAAGAAACAGTATACCATTCATCACCCCAATTATAAACCCTCATCTACAAAACACTAAACCATAATCACTAAAAATCACCAAACCATCCATCCAAAAAAAAACTCCAAACCCTCATCCCTAAAAAAGATATACCCTTGGTCCCAATATATCCAAAATCCTTATCCCAAAAAAACACAAAAAATGATCCCCAAAATACCAAAAATCATCAACCACAAAAAAACCACAAATTATAGTCCCAAAAAACCCAAAAACCATATCCCAAAATCCCCAATACTATCGGGCCCAACACCCCAAACCAACATCTCCAAAAATCCAAAACCTCATCCCCAAACAACAATAAACCATCATATTCATAAAAAACCTATACCCTTGTCCCAATAAAAACCTAAACCCTTATCCCTAAAAAACCTTATACCCAATTCAAAAAATTCTTGTAAACCTCTTCCTTAATAACCTTTATGCCCTCAAACATAAAAAATAAAAACACTCCTTCCAAAAACCCGATACACACATCACAATAAACAGTAAACCTCTATCCCCTGAAATCCACAAACCTCACCCTCAACAAATCGTAATCATTCATCACAAAAGAAACCAATTTCCACAGCCCTAAAAAAAACCGAACACTCAACCCCAAAAATCTTAATCCCATCACAAAAAACTCAAAACTCACAAGAAAAAATATCCCATGACTTTTCTCCAAAAACTCTCATCCCCACAAAACCCAAAACCCACATCGATAATTAAATAGGAAATCCAATTACCAAAAATACATCCTACACCCTTTTCATAAAAAATATCCATACCTATAACCCTAAAAGACCCTAAACCATCTTCCCAAAAAACCAAAGACACACATCTACAAAAAACCAAATAAATAATCCCTAAAAACCATAATCCCTCAGTCATATAAAACCAAAAAGCCATGACCGAAAAACCCTAAACACTCATCCCAATGGAACACTAGGTCCTCATCCCAAAAAAAACCTCCAACCCAAAAACACTACATGGTTGGCATAAATATAGACTAATGATTCAAAACTAGAAACCAATACATCTATATCCTAAAATAACCACATCCCAAATCCCAAAATAATCTAAAACTGTAATCCCTAAAAATCTCAATACCATCGGTCCAAAAAACACCATTTCAAGAAAAACAATCATACCCTATTCCACATGAAACTCAAAACCATCTTACACAAAAATCCCCAAATCCATAGCCCTAAAAACCCAACAAATAAGTCCCCAAAATCCCAAATTAATTGGATTCAGAAAAACCAATACCTGATCTCCGAAAACCCCTCAAACAAAAAGTAGGAAAAAATACAAACCCACATCCCCAAAATCAAGAACCATCCCCCAAACCCCCACCAAACGGTAAAAAACACTAAACCCTTAGGCCCCATTATAGAAAAACCCTATTTCCCAAAAAACATTAAATTATCAGTCATAAAATCCCTAAAAACATATGCCATAAAAATCCCCATACCCTCCAACCCAAAAACCTCAAAACCAACATCCCTAAAAAACTGTAACCCATCAACCAAAAAATCCTAAAACCTCATCCCCATAAAACCATAAATCATGAGATCTAAAAAATATCTAACACCCTCCTCCCCAAAACCCAAAACCTTCATCCCCAAAAAACCCTATGTCGTGATCCCCCAAAATAACATATGACATTAGCCTACAAAACCATAACCCCGATGCCCAAAAACCTCAAATCCCAAAACCCAAAAAATACATACACAAAAATTATAAAAAATACGAAAAGTAAAGGGTCAAAAAATATCTATGACCTGGACTCTAATTATCCAAAAACACAAAACGACAAAAAAAAATATAATGCCTTATTCTAGAAGACCATAAACCCTAATCCCCAAAAATCCCCTAACAGATCATCCCTATGAACACTATGGGCTCAACACCCCAAAACGTCAAGCCATCGGGCCCAGAAAAAAGTTAAAACTAAATCCAAACTACCATAATTCCAAAACCCCAAAAATATGTAATCATTTGGAACAAATATACTAAAAAACTCCTTATTAAAAAATCATAATCAATTATCCCAAAAAGGAAACCCCCATCCAAAAAAATACCAAACCCTCAGTCCCAAATAATTCTTAACCCTCACCCAAATAAAAACAAATACATTCCACCCTAAAAACTCAAAACCATCATCCTTAATGAACCCAAAACAATCATCCCAAGAAAAACCTAATCCCTTCTCCACAAAAAACCCCTAAACCATCATCCCCAAAAAAACCCAATTCAATAATCCCCAACAAAACCAAAACCATCAGCCCAAAAAACCCAAAACCCTCTACAATAGTGAAAACCTAAACACTCAGCCTTATGAAACACTAAACCCTTAAGCCCCATAAGCTCCATAATGTCAACATTAAAAAACCAAAATCTATCATCCCAAAACAACCACAATACCTTGACACTAAAAACTCAAAAACCATCATTTCAAAAAAAAAGCACAAAACAGCCTTCCCCAAATAACCTGAAATCATCAACTATAAAAAACCATATACTATTTGGTGGAAAAAACCCCTCAGATCTAAATATTTTTTGACCATTTCCCCATAATCATCAAAAAACACACAAGAAAAACTTGAAACCCTCAACAAAAAAAAATCCTTATCCAAAAAAATCATATAACCACAGCACTAAATATCATATACCATCATCCCCAAAATACTTAAAATTTAATCCCTATAAACTCAAAACTCACTAACCTACAATAATAAACACTTATCCAAAAAAACCTAAAACCTTATTCCCAAAATATATAAAACCTCGTACTTGAAATAATCAAGACACTTGGCCACGAAGAAACCCTAAATCCTCAGCGCACAAATATTTTAAACACTGATCCCCCCAAAACCCTATACCATAAGACCAAAAAAGTTCTAAACCCTTACCCCATGTAAAGCTAATCCCTTATCCCCAATAAATCAAAAAAGCCCCACCCTCCCAATACATAAAACTATCACCTATAAAAACACAAAACCCTTTGACCCAAAAAACTAAACAACCCCTCCCCCAACCATAAACATCTTCTAAAAAACCCTATACCATCGACCATATAAACCCCTAAACCCTCTACCTCAAAACCTCCAAAACACTAATCCACAAGAAAACCAAAATCCTTTGGTCAAATAATGTATATAACATCTAAAAAAGACAACCATAAACCATCCTCCCTATTAAAAATTCAAAACCCTCATTCCCAAAAAACAATAAAACATTAATAGAAGGAAACCCCAACCCATCATCCATAATAAAAATACACCCTTAGAACCCAAAAACCCCTAAACCCTAAACCCTAAAAACCAATATACCCTAAATCAAAAAAAAACACCAAACCACCATACTAAAATACAACATCCCATTCCCCCATAAATCAAAATTCTTTAGAAAATCAAAATACTAAACCATTATACCCCCACAACACTAGAACCTCATCCCAAAAAACTGAAAACACTGATCCATAATAAAACATAAAACATCTAAAACATAATTCTGTAAACCCCAATCGTAAAAAAATAAAAATCCTTAGCCTTAAAAATTGATGACCTCTCAATAAATAAAACTATAATCCCATAGTTATAAAATAACCTAATCCATCTTAAAAAATGCCTAACACTTCATCCCTCAAAAACCATAAGCTCTCAACTGGAAATTCTCTTAAACCCTCATCCCAAAAAATCCATAAACCCTCATCCCTAAAAAACTATAAAACCTTGTCATCCAAAACACCAAATACATCAATCCCAAAACCCTAGAATTGTCCCCAAAAAAATTGTAAATCCCCACCCAATAAAAATTTTAAACCGACATCCCAAAAATTCCCATAATCTAAAACCTAAATAGCCATAATCCATTATCCATATACATTTATACACCACATGTCTCAAAATACCCTAAACTCGCTACCTAAAAAACATTAATCACTCCACCCAAAAAACTAATCCTACATACCAAACAATTGTACAACCAATGCCCCCAAAATACATAAACACATATCTTAAAGAATCATAATACTTTATCATCAAAAAAACCAAATCAAATAAGCTAATAAAATATACCATAATACATTAAAACCTGAAAAAACTCATTCCCAGAAAAAGCCAAAACCCCAAAAAAACATCATCCCCAAAAAAAACTAAACCCTCATTTAAAAAAAAAACTATAATCGATTATAACCAATAAAACATAAACAATCACCCCTAAAATGATAAAATCCCATCCTTAAAAAACCGATAACCTAAAGCCTATTTTACCCTTAACCAGCAGAAATAAAAACCCTAAACTTTTATCCCAAAAGGTACCATAAACCCTCATCCACAAATTACCTTAAACCCTTCTACCTGAACTATCCAAAAAAATCATCCCAAAAAAACACAAAACACACATCCCCATGAAAGGCTACTACTTAGGCCCTAATGAGCAATATACCTATAGTCTTAAATATTGATGACCACTCACACAAGAAACCTAAACACTCACACCCAAAAACCCATCAACCATCAGCCATGAATAACCCTAAACCATCAGTCCCATAAAAAACACAATTCTTAAGTCCCAAAATAACCTAGGACACTCTAACAAAAAAACTGTAATACGTCAGCCCCAAAAACCCCAAAAAAATCTGCCCAAAAAAAACTCAAAAACACATACCATAGAAAACATAAAACCTACATAACCAAATTCCATAACTATCATCCTTAATAAAACCATAACCCTCGACCCGAAAAAATACTAAATCTTCAGCCCGATAGAACATTAATCACTCAACCCTCGACAGAAATCGGGAAACCAAAAAAACGTTAAATCATCATCCAAAATATAAGACACAATTATTATATAAGAACACTAAACCCTATTCCCTAAAAAAACATTAAAACATTGAACAAAAAACACTCAACAAATAAAAAAAAATTAACGAATCATCCTAAAAAGACGCTAAACCTCTTAACCAATAAAAACCAAAACACACTTCCCAAAAAAAAAGTATTCCCTCATCCCTAGGAAAACCAATACACTCAGTCCCAAAATTTCTTAACCCCCAATCCGTAAAAACATGTAAACCCTAATCACTAAAAAGCATAAACCCACAACCACAATAAACCGAAAACCATCGTCACCAAGAAAAAATAAATGCTCTTCCCTAAAAATCTCCAAATACCTTAGCCAAATAAATAACACGAAGAATTTAGCCACAAAAAAATAAACCATCATCCTCAAAAAACACTTAAACAAAAATTTTCATAACGCATAAATCCTGAACTCAAAAAAACATTAAACACCCCCTTAAGAAACAAAAAAATATCATCCTCAGAAACCACAAACTGCCATCCCTTGAAAACCCTAATCCCCCATTGCATTAAAACTCGAAACCCTTAGTCTAAATAAATCATCAAACTTCATCCTCAAAAAATCAGAAGCCCTTATCCCAATAAAACAGAAGCCCTCTACCCTAGAAAAAAGATAACCATCATCCCCCAAAATACTCAAAACCCCTATCATTAATAGAACCCTAATACATTATCTTCCAGAAACTATATATCCACAATCTTGAAAAAACACAAATATAAATCCTAAAAATTATTTAACCCTCACCCCCAAAATATCTTAAACCATTATCCCTAAAATACCAAATATCATCAGTCCGAAAAAACAAAAAAAACCTCCCCACCAAAACATTAAACCCTCAACCCCAAAAAATTACAAGCCCTATGACCTGAAAATCTACAATCCCTCATCCCAAAAATATCAATAACCATCTACCAAAAAACCCCTTAATTCCCAAACACCAGAAATATGCAAATATCTCTAACCCAAATACACCTATCTGTCATCCCAATAAACCCTAATCCATTATCCACAAAAATACTATATCATTATCCCCATATAACCCAACTAACATCAATAAAAAACATTAAACCGTCATCCCCAATGAATCATAATCCCTCAACTCCATAAATCCAAATCCAATAGTCCCTACGACACGAAAAAACACTCTGAACCAATAACCACAAAACCCATAACGAGATAAAATCCCAAAACTATCACGGACAATAAAATAAAACCCTCATTCCTAAAATCAATAATCCTTATCTCAAAATTAACTAAACCCTCATCCTATTAATTTTGAAACATTCAAAAACAAATAACCACTAAATAGTTATCACCCAAAAACCCAAAACCCACAACATAAAAAAACACTATACTATAAAAAATTCAGAACACCATACATTTATCAACAAAAAAAATCAAAAACTATCAACCCATGAAACCCTAAACTCGAATAAGAAACCATAAATTTTTTTCCCAAAAAAACTAAACCCACCAACCACAAAAAACTCTAAACCCTTAGAATGAAAACCCAATGAAAAACAACCACAAACCCTTAATCCCTTAGAACAAAAAATCCCTAAACCCACATCCCAAAATACATGAAACCCTCATCCCTAAAAATCAAAGTCCCAAAAACCCAAAAAATCCCAAACACTAAAACCCAAAAACAATATTTATATAACCCCATAAAACCTAAACCCACATCACCAAAAAATGATAAACCCATAACCCCAAAAAACTAAAACCCTCATTCCAAAAAATTACTAAACACATATCCCCAAAATAACTTGAAACCCTCGACCCCAAAAAAACCAAAACTCGGTTCCCTAAAATACACTACACATTAATGGAAAAGAAACAATAAACCCCATGTCTGAAAAAAAATCATACACCATCCGCACCAAAAAAACCCAAAAACTGATGGCATAATTATCAAAAAACCCCATCCTAAAAAAACAAAAATCCCTCTCCCCAAAAAATTATAAATCCTGAACACAAATAACCCAAAACCCATATCCCAAACATATCCTAAACCCTCCACCCAAAACACCCTAAACACGTTATCCTAAAAAACCAAAAACCCCCAAAAACAATATACACTAAACCCTCCACCCAGAAAAACCCTATACAATCATACCCAAAAAAACCATAAACTCTAATACCCGAAAACCCCCAAGTCTTCATCCTAAATAAACATCATTCTGTTTGGACCGTAAAAACCAATACACTAATCCCCCATAAAAATTTAACATAAAATAAAAAACCTCTCATCCCTATAAATACTAAACCCTCATCCATAAAAAATCATAATCGGTCACCCTAAAAAACCATAATCCATCAGCCCCAACAATCCCAAAATAAATATACAAAAATAACTCTATACATTCATCCCAAAAAATAAATAATCCCTTATCCAAAAAAACTAAAAAACCTCAAACACTAGAAAACCACAAACCTGTATCCCTAAAATTGACCAAACCCTCAAAGCCAAAATACCATAAACATACATCCCCATAAAATCATAAATATTTAGACACCAAAAATCATTTAGTCCTCATCCCAAAGAAATAGTCAACCCCTATCCCCATGAAACATTAAAAAATTAGCGTTATAAAACCATAAACCATGATCCCTAAAAAAATACCTTATCCAAAAAAATGACACACAGTCACCCCAAAATAACCTTACAACTTAATCCCCCCCCAAAATTGTACCCTAATTCCCAAAATAACCTTACACCTTAATCCCCCCCAAAAAACATGACCATCAGCCCCATACAACCCTCAAACCTCATCAACAAAAAACATGAAACTAATAGAAACAATTAACTATTAACCATTATACAAAAAAAATATACATCCCAAAAATATCAAAATTCCTCAGAAAAAAAAACATTAAAACAGCATTCCCCAAAAAATATCCTATCCTATCAACCACCAAAAAATATCAATCCTCTATGTTAAAAATCCAAAAAACTCATCCCCCAAAACCCTCAACCCTCTATCCTAAAATCCATTTTCCCCCATCCCAAAAATCCAAAATCTCTCAGATGAAAAAAAACCATCAACTATTACCCCTAAAGAACCATTAACAATTAGACCCAAAAATTATTCAACTCTAGGCCCCAATATATCTTCAACCATCATCCCTATATATCCCTCTACTATAATATATAGAATATAATAAAAACCCATAATCCACAACTCGAAAAGAACAAAACCCCTCTTCTCCAACAAACCCAATACCGATTACACAAAAAATGTCATCCCTAAAAAATCATAAAACATATGTCTCAAAGATTTCTAAACCCTCATAGAATAAAACCTTAATCTCATCCACATAAAATCCTAAACCCACAACACAAAAAAATGAAACCCTTTTCTCAAAAAATCCAAAACCATATTATCTAGATATGCTAATCCCTCTATGCCAAAAATTCCAAAAAAAACTCATCCAGAAAAACCAAAAACCCTCATCTTAATAAAATCCTAAACCCTTAGTCCAAAAAAACACAAAACCCTAATCCCAAAAAAACCTAAATACTCACCCCAAAATACAGTAATACCTTCTCTCAAAAATTGTGAACCCCCAAGTCCCAAAAATCTTACACACTCCTCACAAAAAAAGTAATCCCATTACCCTGATAAACACCTAAGCCTAAGGTCCCAGAAACCCTAATCCACAAGACTTGAAAACCCCAATGTAGTTGTCTGAAAAAGAACTATATATTTAGTACAAAAAACACAATACATCATCCCCATAAAACCCTATATCCTAAGCCCAAAAAATATAATCTCTTAAGCCTAAAAAACTGAATCCCATAACCCCAAATTACACTAAATTCTCATCTCCAAAAAAAAAATTTTCCCTTATCCCGAAAAACAAGAAACCAACATCCACAAGAAACCCCAAACATCATCCAAATAAACCCCATTTCCTCAACCAAAAAAACCTAAACCATGAGACCCCAAAATCCTGAAACCCATATAACACGTAATCAACATTTTATCATCAATAAAATTACAATGAATCCAAAAACCTATGAAACCAAAACAAATCATCCCCAGTAACCCAAAAAAATTCATAATAAATCATAAAACCCTTAGCCCAAAAAATCTATAAACCATCAACCCTAAATGATCATCACCAAAAAAATCTCACATCCCCAAAAACCCCAATACCCTCATCCCAACAAATCACCCTACCCCTAAACCCCAAAAAACAAAATAAAATTTCCAAAAAAAGCACAAAATCCATATTATCTTAAAACCAGAATTCTAAATCGAAAAAAACTCGAAACCCTCTGCCCTAGAAAACCCTATTCCCTTGACCTAAAAAAACCTAAACCCTTATCCCAAATGAATTGTAACGAATCTTCCACAAACCCAAGGCCCCAAGAAAGAATAAAAAATTATCCTCAATGAAACTTAAACCTTTATCCCAAAAACCACTAAATGCTCATACCAGAAAACCCACATAGCCTAAGTCGAAAAAAAACACAAAACCATAATCCCTAAAAATCACAATACCTATGTTTTGAAAAAACCATAATCCTTCGTCCCCAAAAATCCGTAAACCATCAACACAAAAAACACCAAATCCATTAGCACAAAAAATCCCTAAAACCAAAGTAGAAAATTTTTTCAAAACCTTCTGTTAAAAAAACCATTCATCCTCAAAAACCTGAACCCTCAACCCTAAAATACACAAGCCCTCGTCCCCACAAATCCCTGAACCTTTATCCACCAAAACCATAAACCCAAATTACAATAAAAAATACAGACCCCTCTATCACAAAAAAACCATAAACATTGCGTCCCCAAAAACACTAATCCCTTATCCCCAAATACCCCAAACCCCCAACCACAAAAAACCCTAAATTCACATCCACAAAAAACCCTAAAAGATCTACCATGAAATACCTAAAACACTATGAAAAAGGAAAAAATAAACCCTAAACCCTATAAAACATACACTCATGCCTAAAAGGTATAAACCCTTATACCCAAAACCCAATATTATCATTCATAGAAAACCCTAAACCCCCAACCCCATGAAACCCAAAAACTGTATCCCCAAAAAACACTAAATCACAAACCTAAAAAATCTCAATGTGTTGGCCCAAAAAACTATAAAACCTCATCCCAAAACCACAAATCCAACATCCCAAATATCATAAACCCCTAGTTAAGAAAACCATATCCCACAGACACTAAACAAAATCCCTAAACCTCAATAAATCCAAGAACAAAATTACCAAAAAAATGTTAAACTCTGAGCCCAAAATACCCTAAACACACATTCCTCAAAAAACAATAGACCGTAAGCCAATAATAACAAAATTATCATCATATAAAACCAAAAATTTCAAACACATAAAAATTGAAACCACATTGCCAAACTGTCTTAAAACCTAAACCAATAAGATACCAAACTTTCATCCACAGAAAACATGAATCCCTCATCCCCAAAATCAATAAATCCTAATACAGAATAATAAAACCCTCATTCAAAATAATTCACTAATCCTCAACACAAAAAAATCCAATACACTATCTTCGTAAAAAACAATTCCTTCATAACTATAAAAACACTAATACACACACCTATAAATCCATACACATCATCAAAAAAAAACATAAGACCTCATTCTCGAAAAAAACCATATACCCAAATCCCTAGGAATCCAAAAACACTCATCCCATAAAAACACTAAAACATCTCCCTAAAAACCATAAACCCACATGCCCAAAAAATAAACCAAACCCTTGACCCCAAAAAACACTTATCATTAACCCAAAAAACATTAAACATCATCATTAAAAAATTAAAACCCCTCAACCTCAAAAGACCCAAAACACTCAGCCATGAAAAACCCCTAAACATGCATCCCAATATAATCACCCTAAAAAAACCCCAATACGTCAACCATAAAAAACTATATTCCCTTGGCCCCAAATACTTTTAAGTCATGCCCTGAAATATCATTGGAACCTCATCGCTATGAAACAAATAAAAACTCGTCCCCAAATCTCACAAAACACTTTCTTCTAAAAAAACCATACACCATAAATTCAAGAAATAACATATAACCTCGTCAGTAAAAAACCTTTAATATTTAGAACAACAAAACCCTCCACCCTCTATCCGGAAAACATATCTCAATAACCTAAATATGCAAGAACATAGTCCCGAAAAACCCCAAACCCTTACCCCCAAAACACCATAGACCATCATTATTGAAAAATAAATGAACCCTCGAATAAAACAATTTTTAAACCGTCATTCATAACCAATATACCTTTAAACCCAAAAAAATCCTAAACCCTCATCCCCAAAAAATTGTAACCCTTCAGCCACACAAAACACCTAAATCCTCATCCCTAAGAAACAGAAAAATCATTGGTATAAAAATTCTAAACCTATAATCTCATATCCCTAAAAATCCCTGCATCACATGACCAAAAACACATAACACTCAACACCCAAAAAACCATAAAACCACATCACATAAAAATACTTAATTGTTATCCCCATAAAAACAAAAAAACATTTTTCCAAACAACCTAAAACCATTCAAACAATAAAATACCTGAACCCTAATACAAAATTATCAAACAATTATCTTCCCTAAACAAACCCTAAACACACATTCCTAAAAAAACAATAATGCATTAGAATCAAAATAAAAAACAACACAAAATACATCCTAAAACCCCAATCGAAATATCCAAAAACCTTGATCCCAAAATAACCTCACACCCACATCCATATAAATTCATAAAACTGTATCCCCAAAAACCCCTAATCCTTTATCCCCAAAAAAACCCTAAACTAATTCCTAGGAAACCATAAATCCATAGCCCATAAAACTGATACATCCCCCTCCAAAATTACTCATAAACCATCATCCCCCAAAAAATACTAAACAATCATCCACAACAATACCTAAATCCATCATCCCCAAAATCCCTAAATCCTTATCCCTATAATAAACTACACACTCCACCCTAAAAACCCAAGAAAAAATGTCATCCCTAAACAACCCTCATCCCACAACCCTATAAAACACAAAAACCCTCAACCCCAAAAAACAATAAACCAAGATCCTCATAAAACAATAATCACTCATACCCAAAAAACACAAAACCATAACCATAAAAAACTCTAAACCCTCTCCCCAAAAAACCCTAAATCCTCACCCTCAAAATACTCAAAACCCCCATCCCATGAAAACCTGAACACTCATTCACAAAAAACCACTAAACACATAGACCAAAATATTCTAATCCAAATATCCCAATATACTTAAACCCTCACCAAAAAATCCACTAAACTACAATCCCTAAAATAATCTATACCCTGAACACCAAAAAGCCCTAAAACCTCATACCCTAAATTCCAAAACCCTCCATGCAAAACCCTATACACTTATCCCAAAAAAATAACCATCATAAAAAAACCATCCACCCCATGCACTAAAAATACATATACCCTAAACCCTAAAAAAATATAAACTCCCATCTATCAAAAACCCTAAACACCCAGCCCCCAAAAACACTAAACCCTCATCCACATGAAACCACAATACCTTTTCTCAAAATAAACCTAATCCTTCATCCCCAAAATACCCTAAATCATCAACCCAAAAAAATCCCAAGTAGTCATTCTAAAAAAACATAAACCCTCATCCCTAAAAAAACCTGTACCCTTATTTTTAATAATCCCTAAAACATCACCCGAAAAATACAAAATCCATTGGCCGAAAAACCTTTAGACCCACCCCCCTCGAAATATAAAAACACTCAAACATAAAAATCTATAATCCAATTCACTAAAAAACCTAATCTCGATTCTATGAAAAACCATAAACCATCATCTATAGAAAAAAACTAAACCCTTATCCATAATGAAACCTTAACCACAACCACTAGTAAAATCATGAACCCTCATCCCAAAATATCACCAAACAGTCAGCCTAAATTTTTTTGAAAACCCCAGTCCCTAAATACTTAATAACCTCACCCCTAAAAAACCAAATACCCCCATCCCCAAACTACAGATTACCCCCACCCCCCTAAAATTCAAATCCATCAACCCCTAAACCCTAAACCATGGTCCCCAAAAAACACTATGGAATATTCCCTAGAAAACCCGATACCCCCATCCTATAAAGACCCTGATCATTCATCCATAAAAACAGTAAGCCCTTAAACCTAAAAAACACTGATCAATCGAGAAAAAAACCAAAAAATTTCTTCCCAAAATAACCCTAAACACTATTCACCCATAAAAATAAACCTTTGTCCCCAAACAACACAAAACACTCAACCCCAAATAAACATGAACCTCATACACAAAAATAAACATGATACCCACCTCCCCAAATAACCCTAAACACCCATCCATAAAAAAATTCATTTCCGTCAAAACCAAAATAATTCTAACCCTTTATCCCAAAAAAGAAATACTTTTTCCCAAAAATACCATTAAACCTTAACCCCCATTAACATATACCCTCACCCCATATAACCGTAAACCCCCAACGCCAAAAATCCCTAAAGCCTAAACACAAAAAATGCAACCTTTATCCATATAGAAACCACAATTCCTAAATCCCAAAAAACCCTAAACACTCTATATCAAAAAATACCCAAACTATTATCCATAAAAAAACATAAACCCACCACCTCAATAAACCAAAAACACTCATCCCCCAAAACCATAAAAAGCGAGCCCCAAAAAACCCAAAAAACTCATTCAAAAAATAATAGTATACCTTATACCCATAAAACTCAACACTCATATAAACAAAAAAAACAAAGAAAATGTAATCCACAAAAACCCCAAATCACTATGTCCCAAATACCCAACCCTTGATCCCCTAAAAAACAATAAACCGTTGACCACAAAATATTCCAGAATGATAAAAAGAAAAATCCTTATACCACTAGCCTTAAAAATCCCTAAATCATCATCCTCTTGAAAACATATACCCTAATATCAAAAAATATTACAATTATAAACCCCAATAAAACCTAAACCATACACCCAAAAAACCACCTAAACCTCACAAAATAAAATATCCACTCATCAAAAAAAAATTATACCATCATCCCCAAAAACCCAAAACCCTCATCCCCAAAAAGTCTGATACACTCTGCCCCAAAATAATGTAATCCCTTATCCCAAAAAATAAATAGGTTGTCATCCCAAAAAAAACCATAAATATTTTTCCTCTAGAAACTCTAAATTAATATACCATAAATATAAAAACACTAAGCCCAAAAATTATTGAAACCCTCATAGCTAAAAATACATAAAACCATCATCCAAAATAATAACTAAACAATAAACCCCAAACCCTTAGACCCAAAGACCCCCACAAACCCTTAACCTTAATAACCATATACCCACAAACACAAATATCTAAAAAACCCTCTTTCCCCAAAAATACCCAAAACATCATCTTCAAATAACACTAAATAAGCAACCAAAAAATAAAGAGTACCAAAAATAAAAAATTCCTCATCCCTAAGAATATATAAACCCGTAGGCCCAACAAATACTAAACCCCTCATCCAAAAATCCCAAAAAACCCTCATCACCATGGAACCCTAATCCATCATCCCTAGAAAATCAGAAACCCTCAGCCCCAAAAATTTTAGCACATTTAGCCTCATGAATTCATAGACCCAAAACCCCTGGAAACACTAAACACTCATCCCAAAATACCACAAAACCCTCGGTTTAAAAAAATTGAAATCCCTTATTCATAAAGACCTATATAACCTTGGTCCCAAAAAAATCATAAACCCTCGGTCCAAAAATCCCCAAACCATCTACCATTCAAAACACATAACCATCATCCCAAAATATACCCAAAACCAAACCCAAAAAACCCTAAACCAACTGGCCCAAAATACAAAAAACATCATCCCATTCAAATAATAATCAATAGTCCAAAAATACCATATCCCTAATCCCAAAATAAGAAAAACCCTCAACCCCAAAAACCTAAAACACACATCACTAACAACCCTAAAACATCAATGTAAAAAAACCATAAAATTTCACCCCTAAATATACCTAAACCCGTAACCCCAAGAATTACAAAACACTCAATCATAATAAACCATTTTCAATAAATCCAAAAATCCCTAATCATTTTACCACAAAACCCAAAAAACTATTCAAGAACAAACACACTAAACCCTAAAACATAAAATACCATATACAATAAAGTTAAACAACCGAAAATCCTCCGACACAAATAACAAAAATCCTCATCACCTGAAAACCCTTAACCCAAAGGCCCAAAAAACCGTAAATCTTCATCGAAAAAAATTCATTAACAATACACATAAAAAAAACATTCAATCAAAAAAATACTTAATCCATCATAAAAAAACACAAACTATTAACCCCCAATCCCCTATAACAATAGCCTAAAAATTGCATATCCTATAGTCTTAAGAAAACCAATACCAATTCCCTAAAAATACCTAACCCCATAGCCCCAAAAAAACCTAAACACTCGTCCAAAAAATACCAATATCATCATCCCCAAAATATCCAAAACCCTCATCCCCAAAAAAACACCATACCCTCTACCCATAAATAATGTAAACACATAGCCCAAAAATTCAAAAAATAGTACTCTCAAAAAACCCTAAACCTTTTTCGTCAAGAAACCCTAAATTAATATCCCAAAAATATCATGACACTATGCTCCCAAATACATGAAACCCTCATAACAAAAAAACCCAAAACCATCAACCATACTTATAACTAAATAATAAACCCCAAACCCTCAGACCCTAAAAACCCTCCATTCCCTTAACCTTAAAAACCCTAAACCCACATATAAAAATATCTAAAAAACACTTATTCCCAAAAAAGCAGAAATCATCATCCTCCAATACTCTAAATCATCTTCCAGAAAAGTCCACAGTACCAAAAATAAAAAATCCCTCATCCCCAAGAACATATAAAACTGTAGACCCACCAAATACAAAACCCCTCATCCAAAAATCCCCAAAACCATCATCCCCAAGGAACAATAATCCATCATCCCTAGAAAATCTGTAACCGTCATCCCAAAAAATTTAGCACATTAAGACTCATGAATTCATAGACCCAAAACCCATAAAAACACTAAACCCTCAACCCGAAAAAAAACAAAACCTTCAATTTAATAAAATTTAAAACACTCATCCCTAAAGAACTATATACCCTTGGTACAAAAAAATCTGAAACCCTCAGTCCCAAAATCCCAAAACCATCTCTCATTCAAAACACATAACCTTCATCCCAAACAATACCCAAACCCACAACCCAAAAACCTCTAAACCAACTGCCCCAAAATAAAAAAACATTATCCTCATCAATCAGAAATTGAATGTCCAAAAAAACCTGAAACATAATCCCAAAATAAGAAATACCCTCTACCCCAAAATCCTTAAACACTCATCATAAAATACCCTAAAACCTCAACATAATAAAAGAAAAAAATATCACCCCTAAAAATGCCTAAACCCATATCCCTAAGAAGCCCAAAACACTCAATCATAATAAAACGTAATCAATCAACCCAAGAATCCCTAAACAATATTCCACAAAAACCCTGAAACAATCCAACCACAAACACACAAAACCCTCAATAATAAAATACCTTACACAAAAAAGTGAAAACAACACAAAATCCTCATAAACAAACAAACATAAATCCTCATCCCCGGAAAACCCTTAACCCAAAGGCCCAAAAAACCGTAAATATTCATCACCAAAATATCATTAACAATACTACTAAAAAAACATTCAATCAATTTAAATCCATAATCCAAAAACCAAAAAAATACAAAATCATTTACCCCCATTCCCCTCAAAAAATAGCCTAAACACTCCATAACCTAAAGTGTCAAATATAACTAGTTCAAATTCCTTAAAAATACCTAACCCCAATGCCCCAAAAAAACATAAACACTCATCCCAAAACAAACTAAAAAAGTATCCCCAAAAAACCCTAAAAAATTTCATTACACAAAACACCCCAAAACACATCAGCACAAAAATTATAAAACCATCATTATCCAAAAAACCATAACCAATCATATATATAAAACCCAAAATCATCATTCATAAAAAAAATCATAAATCATCATCCCAAAAAAATCATAAACCCCTCTCCCCAAAAAAACTGAACCCACATACCCCAAAACCCTAATACAATTTTCCTGAATAATCCCTTAACCATCAAACTTGAAAACCCAAAACAGTTAGAAAAAAAAAAGAACAGAAACCCATGACCCCCAAGAAAACCTAAAATATCATATCTACAATACCACAATCCATCAATCCCAAATAAAAAATTCATCAACCCCATAAAATCTCAAAACCCTCAACCCCATAAACCTATAATCCATCAACCCCAAAAATCCCTAAACACACATCCCTAAAAAACACCAAACAATTATTCTTATAAAACTTATAACATTAAAAAAATCATAACCTCATACCCAAATATCTATAAACCATTGGCCTAAAAATAAACCTAACCCCTCAACACCAAAAATTACAAAAACCCTCATCCAAAGAAACATAACCCTCAACTCCAGAAAAAACTATAACCTGATGACAAAAAATCCAATACCCTCATCCTCAATAAACCCTGGACTCTAAGCCCTAAAAACAAAAAACTATATTCACAAAAAAAACCATAAACCATGAACCCTATAACCCCCATACCCACATTCCCAAAATAAAAAAAACACTCAACCCCTAAAAAAACCCTACACCCTCATTCCCGAAAATGCACATAAACTCAGTCCCAAAAAACACTATACGTTGAGCCCCAAAAAACACCAAACTCTCATGCCTATAAAATAAATAAACATTCATTCCCAAAAAAACCATAAACTCACTACCATAAATCATCAACATCATATGCCTCAAAAAATAACTCTCAACCCCAACGTACCTTAAACACTCTTCCCAAAAATCCCAAAACACACGGAAAAAAAACTAAAACGATGGCCTCAAAACCCCCAAAACCCTCAATACAAATATAACCCAACAAAAAATCTCCAAAAAAACCACAAACCCTCCAACCCAAATCAATACTAAACCATAAAACCCTTAATAAATCTAAACTCTCAACCCCAAATAACTATAAAAACTCCTCCCAAAAAACCCTTAACCCCCATCCACAAAAAACCATAATCACTATGAACCAAAAAAACCATAAACCCTTTACAAAAAAAACCATGAACTAATTTAACCCAAGAAAACCATGAACCCTAATACCTAGAAAAAACAAAAACCTCATCCACAGACTATCAGAATCTCTTATTTGAAAAAATATTTAAACCCACAACCATAAAAAAACCTACACCATCATCCCGAAAATCCCCCCAACCCTCAACCCATAAAATCCAAAACCCTAATTCCCATAAAACCATAAGCCCCATCCTTCAAAGTCCAGAAAACCTCACACCTAAAGTCCATAACCACATTTCACTAAATTAACCTCATCCCAATTCAACAAAAAAACCATTCAACCCCCAAAACCCCAAAACCCTCATCCCAAAAACCCATAAAAAACCCACATACCCAAAAATCAAAAACTCCCAACACTATAAAACTATAATTATCCAAACTCCAAATATCCTAAAAACTCTGCCCAAAAACAACTAAAACCACGTCCCTAAAAAATTTCATAATATCATCCCCAAAATACAAAAATCCATCATCCATAATAATCCAATGATCTCATCACCAATTAACTCTAATCCCAAAAAAAATCAGTTCCTTAAAAACCTAAAACATCATTCCCAAATAACACTAATCCCTTTACTTCAAAAATTCCTAAAATCTCCGACCAAAACACATGAGTCCCTCAACTTAATTAAACTCCAATACAAAATTCCATAAATTATTAAACACTAATCCCTAATAAACCAGACAACGTTAACCGAAATAACTCATTCACCATCAGACAATAAAATACTTAATCACCCATAAAAAAACAAAAAACTCTCACAAAAAAAAACACCAAACCCTCAGCCATTACAAACCACAATCCCCATTCCCAAAAAAAACCAAACCCATAGTAAGAAAAACATAAAACCCTATTTTTAATAAAATACTAAACCCTCATGCCCAAAAATCCATAAATCATATTCCATAAAAAACCATAAAAGAACAACCCCATGAAAATAAAAAATACCTTGTACCCAAATAACCATATTCAATTGGTACAAAAAACCCAAAACTGACATCCCCAATAAACCATAAAACTTCATCTCCAAAAAAATCCTAAACCCTCAATCCCAAAAAATACTAATCCTTTGTAATAAAAAAACATTAAAACCTTAGAGTCAAAAATATAAAAAATCCTTATCCAAAAAAACTTACACTTGGCCCCAAAAAAACACAAACTCTTTGATATCAAAAATCCTTAATCCCTCATCCATAGAAATCCGTAATCCCTAGACCCCAAAATACCCCAAACCCCAGGTAACATTTAACAAAAAACCTCAGTGCCAAAAAACACTAGATCCTATTCCACAAATTTGATAATACCTCATCCCTAATAATCATAAAAACTCATCAAAATAAATAACTAATACCCCAACATCACATAATTCAAAACCCTCATTCATGAATACCCATAAACCCATCGACCCAAAAAAATCTCAACCCTTTACCCAAAAAAACCACATACCCTCATCCGAAAAAACTCTAAAGCCTAATCCCCAAAATACCCTAAACCCTGGCCATAATTAAACCAAAATTGTAGAAAACAAAAAAAATTACTAAACCTTATCCCCAAAAATACCCAAACCCACAGTTCAAATAATATCATATACACTAGAACACAAAAAACTCCAAAACATATAAAAAATACAAAAACCATATCTCCAAAATCCAAATACCATATCCTCATCAACCCATATCAAAAAAATATAAAAATTCCAAATCCAATAGACCCAAAAAACCCAAAAACATCAACCTAAGAGACAATAAAATTATAGTAAAAAAACCTAACCCCTATGCCCAAAAAAATACAAAAACCCTTATCCCCAAAACACCATAAACCCATCGTTCCCATAAATACCTAAACTCACATCCTCAAAATTGCTAAACTCTCAGAACTAAAGATCCCATATACTGTTGGAACCAATAATAAAATCAAAACCTTAGTACCAAATAACCATAATCCCCCAAAACCGGAAAAACTAAATTTTCAACCTGAATAATACAAAAAAATGTCAACACCCAAATCATGAAAACCATAAATACAAATAACCATAATATCTATGCCCCAATTAATTAAAAACCCCTTCAAAAAAACCAAATACATCATCCCTATAAAAACCTAAACCATCGTACATAGAAAAACCTAAACTCTATAAACCTAATTCCTTAGAAACTATGGACCAAAATACCATAAACCATCTTACCCAATAACCCTAAAAACCGATTCGTTAAAATCCTCAATCCCTAATCCAACCAACAAACTAAAACATTGTCCATATAAAAAATATTAGAACACAACCCGAATCAACATAGAACCATCAACACCAAAAAACCCTACACATTCATAAAAGAACCGTATATAACCCTTGCCACAAAAACCAAAAACCCTAGGCTCGAATTAATTATAAGTCCTAAGCCTCAAAACCCCCAAATAGTTGACCCTAAAAAACCCCAAACTAAAAACATCATAAAATACCCAATCCTTTTCCGCCAAAACACACAAACCCTTAGCCGGAAAAAAAATAATCCCTCATCCTTATTATATCCAAAATCCATATCCCCAGAAAACACAACACCATCATCCCCAAAAACCCTAACCCCTCAAACCTAGGAAAATAAAACATCATCCTCAAAAAACTCCAAACACATTTCACAATAAAATTATAAACCTTAATCCCAAAAAAAATTAATCCCTCAACCCCAAAAAACATCAAACCCTCAACCCCAAAAATACATAAACCCCTAGCCATATAAAATTTGGTTTATATAAGACAAAAAACCCTAATACCTCAGACATAAATAATCATAAAAAAACACCACAAAAAATCCAAAAAACCTCAATAAATGAAAACCATGAACACTCAACAAGAAAAAATATGAAACACCCTTCCAAAAAAACATGAACACTCAACCCTATAAAATATATACCCTCATTCCCAAATTAAAATAAACCCTCTTCCTCAAAAAAAACCCCTCCGCCCCCAAAAACCATAAACCCACATCCCCACAAAAATTAAATCCTTAGTCCAAAAAAACCATAATCCCTCACCGTCGAAAACCATAAAATTCTTCCCTAGTAAACCCAAAACCCTCAGCCTGAAAATAATTAACCATCTTCCAAAAATGACCCAAAACCCCCATACCTATATAAATTACACAACCTATATAGAAAATACAAAAACTCATGACACTATGAAACCATAAAACCTATTTTCAAGAAATCCAAAACCATCATCCCTAAAAAAATAAAATCATTTCTCCTCAAAAAACATAAATACTCGGACACAAAAAACCAAAAAAGAATCCTTAAAAACCCTAAAACCCTAAACCCCAAAACATCTCTAAACCCTCAAACTAAAATAACCCTAAAACCACATCCCCAATAAACCGAAAACACTTCTCCAAAAAAACCTAAACGCTCGACCCAAAAAAATTATGTACCTTTATTCAAAAAACAAGAAACCCTCTTCCCCGAAAAACCAAATACCCTCATCCCTTACAAAACTGAAACCCTCATCCCTAAAAACCATAAACCTAAACAACCATAGTCTGTTAAAAAATTTTCCCCAAAAATTTGTATGACCTTAGGCCTAAAAACTTGATATGCTTAACCCCCGAAAATCTGAGACCCATAGCCACAAAAAAGCACAAACAATAATTACCAAATGATTTTAATCACTCATCTTGAAATGTTACAAAAACCTTAACTCCAATAAACCATGAATCCTTTTCCAAAAACCCCTATTTCTCTGCACTAAAAAACCATAGACACAGAACCCTGAAAACCCCAAACACCAATTCCCCAAAATCCAAAAAATCCTCAACCAAGAAAATCCATAATCCCAAAAATCCATGCCGTTAGTCAAGATAATACATAAAACCTCATCCCAAAAAAACCTAAAACCCTCATCCCCAGAGAACCCCTAAAACCTTATCCCAAAAAAATTACTAAACCCAATCCAGAAAAACCCATAAAACCATTACCACATAATACCGAAAACACGCAGCCATAAAAATCATTGAACCCTCAACCCTAAAAAATAGTAAACATATGGCCCTAGAAATCCCATAACCCTTGACCTAAAAAAACCAATAAACCCTCATCCCTAAGGATCCCTATGCCCCCCCATTCCAATGAAAACCAGATACAATCAATCCCACGAAACAGTATACCATTCTTTACCCCAATTATAAACCCTCATCCACAAAAACACTAAACCATAATCACTAAAAATCTCAAAACCATCCATCTAAAAAAACTCCAAACCCTCATCCCAAAAAAAGATATACCCTTGGTCCCAATATATCCAAAATCCATATCCCAAAAAAACCCAAAAATTGATCCCCAAAATACCAAAAATCATCAACCACAAAAAAACCAAAAATTATAGACCAAAAAAACCCAAAAACCATATCCCAAAATGACCAATACTATCAGACCCAACACCCAAACCAACATCTCTAAAAATCCCAAAACTCATCCCCAAACAACTAGAAACCCTCATATTCATAAAAAACTTATACCCTTATCCTAATAAAACCCTCAACCCTTATACCTAAAAAACCGTAAACCCAATTCAAAAAATTCATGTAAACCGCTTCCTTAATAAACTTTATGCTCTCGAACATAAAAAATAGAAACACTCTTTCCAAAAACCCGATACACACATCCCAATAAATAGTAAACCTCTATCCCCTGAAATCCACAAACCTCACCCTCAACAAAACGTAATCATTCATCAAAAAAGAAAAGAATTTCCACAGCCCTAAAAAACACTGAACACTCAACCACAAAAATCCTAAATCCCATCACAAAAAATTCAAAACTCACAAACAAAAATATCCCATGAATTTTCTCCAAAAACTCTCATCCCCACAAAACACAAAACCCACATCGATAATAAAATAGTAAATCCAATTACCAGAAATCCAACCTACACCCTTTTCATAAAAAATATCCATACCCATATGCCTAAAAAAAACCCTAAACCATCTTCCCAAAAAACGAAAGACACACATCTACAAAAAACCCAATAAATAATACCAAAAAAACCATAATCCCTCGGTTATATAAAATAAAAAATTCATGACCGAAAAACCCTAAACACTCATCCCAATGGAACTCTAGGCCCTCATCCCAAAAAAAACTCCAACCCAAAAACACTACATGGTTGGCATAAATATATCCTAATGATTCAATACTAGAAACCAATACATCTATATCCTAAAATAACCCCATCACCAATCCCAAAAAAAAATCTAAAACTGTAATCCCTAAAAATACCAATACCCTCGGTCCAAAAAAAACCATTTCAAGAAAATAAATCATACCCTATTCCACATGAAACTCAAAACCATCCTACACAGATATCCCCAAATCCACATCCCTAAAAACCCAAGAAATAAGTCCCTAAAATCCCAAATTAATTGTAATAAAAAAACCAATACCTGATCTCTGAAAACCCCTCAAACCCAAAGTAGGAAAAAATACCAAACCACATCCCCATAATCAAAAACCATCTCCCAAACCCCCACCCAACTATAAAAAACACTAAACCCTTAGGCTCCATTATAGAAAAACCCTATTTCTCAAAAACATTAAATTATCCATCACAAAATCCCTAAAAACATATGCCATAAAAATACCCATACCGTCCAACCCAAAAACCTCAAAACCAACATCCCTAAAAAACTCTAACCCATCAACCAAAAAATCCTAAAACCACATCTCGAAAAACCTTAAATCATGAGAACTAAAAAATATCTGACACCCTCCTCCCCAAAACCCAAAACCTTCATCCCCAAAAAACCCTATGTCATGATCCCCCAAAATAACATATGACATTAGCCTACAAAACCATAACCCCGATGCCCAAAAACCTCAAATCCAAAAACCCAAAAAATACATACACCAAAATTATAAAAAATACGAAATGTAAAGGGTAAAAAAATATCTATTCCATGGACTGTAATAATCCCAAAACACAAAACAACAAAAATATATAATGCCTTATTCTAGAAGACCATAAACCCTAATCCCAAAAAATCCCCTAAAAGATCATCCCTAAGAACACTATGGTCTCAACACCCCAAAACGACAATCCATCGGGCCCATAAAATAGTTAAAACTAAATCCAAAATACCATAATTCCAAATCTCCAAAAATATGTAATCATTTGGCACAAATATAATAAAAATCCTTATTAAAAAAACATAAACTATTATCACAAAAAGGAAACCCCCATCCAAAAAAATACCAAACCCTCAATCCCAAATAATACATAACCCTCACCCCAAGAAAAACAAAAACATTCCACCATAAAAACTCAAAACCATCATCCCTAAAGCACCCAAAACAATCATCCATAGAAAAACCTAAACCCTTCTCCACAAAAAACCCCTAAACCATCATCCCCAAAAAACCAAATTCAATAATCCCCAACAAAACCAAAACCATCTGCCCAAAAAACCCCAAACCCTCTACTATAGAAAAATCCTAAACACTCGGCCTTATGAAACACTAAACCCTTAAGCCCCATAATCCCCATAATTTCAACATTAAAAAACCAAAATCCATCATCCCTAAACAACCACAATACCTAGACACTAAAAAATAAAAAACCATCATTTCAAAAAAAACACTAAACACCCTTCCCCAAATAACCTGAAAACATCAACTATAATAAACCATATACTATTTGGTGCAAAAAAACCCTCAGAGCTAAATATTGGTTGACCATTTCCCCATAATCACCAAAAAATCACAAGAAAAACATGAAACCCTCAACCACAAAAAATATCCTTATCCCAAAAAATCATATAACCTCAGCACTAAAAATCATATACCATCATCCCCAAAATACTTAAAATTTAATCCCTAAAAACTAAAAACTCACTAACCTACAATAATAAACACTTATCCAAAAAACCTAAAACCTTATTCCCAAAATATATAAAACCTCTTACTTGAAATAATCAAGACACATGGCCCCGAAGAAACCCTAAATCCTCAGCGCACAAATATTTTAAACACTGAGCCCCCCAAAACACTATACCATTAGACCAAAAAAGTCCTAAACCCTTACCCCATGTAAATCTAATCCCTTATCCCCAATAAAAAATAAAAGCCCCATCCTCCCAATACATAAAACTATCACCTATAAAAACAAAAAACCCTTTGACACAAAAAACTAAACAACCCCCCCCCAACCATAAATATCTTCTACAAAACCCTATACCGTCGACCATAAAAACCCCTAAACCCTCTACCTCAAAACCTCCAAAACACTCATCCACAAGAAAACCAAAATGCTTAGGTCAAATAAATTATATAACATCTACAAAAGACAACAGTAAACCATACTCCCTATTAAAAAATCATAAACCTCATCCCCAAAAAACAATAAAACATTACTAGAAGGGAACCCCAACCCTCATCCATAATAAAAATACACCCTTAGAACCAAAAAAACCCTAAACCCTAAACCCTAAAAACCCATATACCCTAATTCCAAAAAAAACACCAAACCACCATTCAAAAAAACAACATCCCATTCCCCCATAAATCATAATTATTTAGACAAACAAAATACTAAACCATAATACCCCCAAAACACTAGACCCTCATCCCAAAAAAACCGAAAAAACTGATCCATAATAAAACATAAAACATCTAAAACATAATACCGTATACCCCAATCGTAAAAAAATTAAAATCCTTAACCTTAAAAATTGATGACCTCTCAAAAAAAAAAACTATAATCCCATGGTTATAAAATAACCTAATCCATCTTAGAAAATGCCTAACACTTCATCCCCCAAAAACCATAAACTCTCAACTGGAAATTCTCTTAAACCCTCATCCCAAAAAATCCATAAACCCTCATCCCTAAAAAACTATAAAACCCTGTCATCCAAAACACCAAAATACATAAATCCCAAAACCCTAGAATTGTCCCCAACAAAATGTAAATCCCCACCCAGAAAAAATTGTAATCCAACATCCCAAAAATCCAATAACCTAAAACCTAAATAGCCATAATCCATCATCCATATAAATTTATACACCACATGTCTCAAAAAACCCTAAACTCGCTACCTAAAAAACATTAATCACTCCACCCAAAAAACTAATCCTACATACCAAACAATTCTATAACCAAAGCCCCCAAAATACCTAAACACATATTCTAAATAATCATAATACTTTATCCTCAAAAAACCAAATCAAATAAGCTAAAAAAATATTCCATAATAAATTAAAACCTGAAAAACCTCATCCCCAGAAAAAGCCAAATCCCCAAAAAAACCATCATCCCCAAAAAAAACTAAACCCTCATTTCAAAAAAAAACTATAATCCATTATACCCAATAAACCATAAAAAATCACCCCTAAAAGGATAAAATTTCATCATTAAAAAACCCATAACATAAGGCCAATTTTACCCTTAACTAGTAGACATAAAAACCCTAATTTTTTATCCCAAAAGGTACCATAATCCCTCGTCCCCAAAATACCTTAAACCCGTCTACCTAAACTATCAAAAAAAATCAGCCCAAAAAATCACAAAACACGCAACCCCATGGAAGACTACTACTTAGTCCCTAATGAGAAATATACCCATAGTCTTAAATATTGATGACCACTCACACAAGAAACCTAAACACTCACACCCAAAAACCCATCAACCATCAGCCATGAATAATCCTAAACCATCGGTCCCATAACAAACACAATTCCTAAGTCCCAAAATAACCAAGGACACTATAACCAAATAATTGTAATACCTCAGCCCCAAAAACCACAAAAAATTTGCCCAAAAAATCTCAAAAACCCTTTCCATAGAAAACCTAAAACCTACATAACCAAAATTCCATAACTATCATCCATAACAAACCCATAACCTTCGACCTGAAATAATACTAAATCTTCAGCCCGAAAGAACATTATTCATTGAACCCTCGAAAAAAATCTGGAAACCCAAAAAAACGTTAAATCATCGTCAAAAATATAAGGCACACTTAGTATATAAGAACACTAAACCCTATTCCCTGAAAAAATCTTAACACATAGAACAAAAAACACTCAACAAATAAAAAAAATTAAAGAATCATCCTAAAAAGACGCTAAAGCTCTTATCCAATAAAAACCCAAACACACTTCCCAAAAAATGGTATTCCCTCATCCCTAGGAAAACCAATACACTTAGTCCCAAAATTTCTTAACCCCCAATCCATAAAAACATGTAATCCCTCATCACTAAAAAAACATAAACCGACAACCACAATAAACCGCAAACCATCATCTCCAAAAAAAATAAATGTTCTTCCCTATAAATCTCCAAACCCATTAGCCAAATAAAAAACACGAAGCATTTAGCCACAAAAAAATAAACCATCCTCCTCAAAAAACCCATAAACAAAAATTTTCATAACACATACATCCTCAACTCAAAAAACATTAATCATTTCCTTAAGAAACAAAAAAAATATCATCCTCAGAAACCCCAAACTGCCATCCCTTGAAAACCCTAATCCCTCATTTCATTAAAACTCGAAACCCTTAGTCTAAAAAAATCATCAACATTCATCCTCAAAAAACCAGAAGCCCTTAGACCAATAAAACAAAATCCCTCTACCCTAGAAAAAAGCTAACCATCATCCCCCAAAATACTCAAAACCCCTATCACTAATAGAACCCTAATACATTATATTCCAGAAACAATATATCCACAAGCTTAAAAAAACACAAATAGAAATCCTAAAAAATATTTAACCCTCACCCCCAAAATATCTTAAACCATTATCCCTAAAATACCAAATATCCTCAATCCAAAAAAATAAAAAACCCTCCCCCCCCCAAAAAAACATTAAACCCTCAACCCCAAAAAATTACAATCCCAATGACCTGAAAATCTACAATCCCTCATCCCAAAAATATCAATAACCATCTACCAAAAAATCCTTAATTCCCAAACACCAGAAATATGCAAATATCTCTAACCCAAATACACCTAATTGTCCAACCAATAATCCCTAATCCATTATCCGTAAAAAATATTATATCATTATCCCCATATAACCCAAACACCATCAATAAAAAACATTAAACCCTCACCCCAATGAAACATAATCCCTCAACTCCATAAATCCAAATCCAATAGTCCCAACGACACAAAAAACACTCTGATCCAATAACCACAAAACCCATAACCAGCTAAAATCTCAAAACTATCAGGGACAATAACATAATACCCTCATTCATAAAATCACTAATCCTTATCTCAAAATTAACTAAACCCTCATACTATTAATTTTGAATCATTCAAAAACAAAAACCACTAAATAGTTATCACCCAAAAACCCAAAACCCACAACGTAAAAAAACACTATACTCTAATCAATTCAGAACACCAAACACTTATCAACAAAAAAAATCAAAAACTATCAAACCATGAGACCCCAAACTCGAATAAGAAAACATAAATTTATTTCCCAAAAAAACGAAACCCACCAACAACAAAAAGCACTAAACCCTTAGAACGAAAATCCAATGACAAACAACCACAAACCCTTAATCCCTTAGAACCAAAAATCCCTAAAACCACATCCCAAAATACATGAAACCCTCATCCATAAAAATTATAGTCCCAAAAACCCAAAAAATACCAAACACTAAAACCCAAAAACAATATATATATACCCCTAAAAACCTAAACCCACATCACCAAAAAATGATAAACCCACAACCCGAAAAAACTAAAACCCTCAGTCCAAAAAATTACTAAACACATATCCCCAAAATTACTTGAAACCCTCAACCCCAAAAAAACCAAAAACTCGGTTCCCTATAATACACTACACATTAATGGAAAACAAATAATAAAAACCATGTATGAAAAAAATAATACACCATCCGCACCAAAAAAACCCAAAAACCAATGCCATAATTATCAAAACCCCCCATCCTAAAAAAACAAAAATCCCTCATCCCCAAAAAATTATAAAACCTGAACCCAAATAACCCAAAAACCATATCCCAAACATATCCTAAACCCTCCACCAGAAATACCCTAAAAACGTTATCCTAAAAATCCCAAAACCCCCAGCAACAATATACACTAAACCCTCCACCCCGAAAAACCCTATACAATCATACCCAAAATACCTTAAACTCTAACACCCGAAAACCCCCAAATCTTCATCCTAAAAAACATTATTCCGTTTGGACCGTAAAAACCAACACACTCATCCCCCATAAAAATTAAACCTAAAATAAAAAACCTCTCATCCCTATAAATACTAAACCCTCATCCCTAAAAAATCATAATCTATCACCCTAAAAAACCATAATCCATCAGCCCCAACAATCCCAAAATAAATATCCACAAATAACTCTATACAGTCATCCCCAAAAATAAATAATCCCTCATCAAAAAAAACTAAAAAACCTCATACACTATAAAACCACAAAACTGTATCCCTAAAATTGAAAAAACCCTCAAAGCCAAAATACCATAAACATACATCCCCATAAAATCCTAAATTGTCAGACACCAAAAATCATTTAGTCCTCATCCCAAAGAAATAGTCAACCCCTAGACCCATGAAAAATTAAAAAATTAACTTTAGAAAACCATAAACCATGAGCCTTAAAAAATACCTTATCCAAAAAATGACACACACTCACCCCAAAAAGATCCAAAACCCTAATCGAAAAAAACGATAGCCTCCACCCAAAAAAACTCATAACCCACAACCCTAAACATCACTAAAAATTCATCCCCATAAGTCCCTAAAACCTCAACCACAAAAAAGGTTTATCCATAGCCCCAAAATAAACTAAACCCTCAATCCCAAAATACAATAAACCCTTGCCCAAAAAAAAAACAAAAAAATCTTCCCCAAAAGACCCTAAACGCTAAATCCAAAAAATCCTAAACCATAGACCCTAAAAAAAATCCAAACTATAAACCCCAAGAAACCCAAAACCCTAGTCTCCCAAAAAACCCTACAGACTCAGTCTCCAAAAACTCCAAGTCCTTAGTTCCATAAAAACCACAATCCATCAACCCAAAAAAAACCAAACACTCATCCCCAACATACCCTAATCCCTCTACCCTAAAAAAATAATACATGGAAAATAAATTAATATAAACCCTCAACCCCATAATTCTATAACACATGGGCCAAATAAAATAATAAACACTCATTCCAAAAATATCACAAAACCGTAGCAAAAAAACCCAAATCTATGGTCCCAAAAAACCCAACTCTCTCATCCCCACAAAAACCATAAACTCTTGGCCTTGAAAAAACATAAAATTTTATCCCTAAACAACCCAAACCCCACATCCCCAAAAAACTAAACCCTTAAAACAAAAAAAACACTACACCCTTATCCCTAAAAAAATATTAATCCCTTGAACCAAAAAAAATTAAACCCTCAGCCTCAAATTATCCAAATCACTCATCCCTAAAAATCCACAAAAACGAATCCATAAATAAATATAAACCATAATATACAAAAAATATTAATCCCACTTCCCAAAATACCCTATACAATATATCCTGAAAAATCATAAAACCTAAGCCGAAAAAAAACATAACACCTAGACCCATCAAACCTTACACCCTATGCATAAAAAAGTCCATAAACCCTCATCCGAAAAATATTCTTAACTGTAAGAACCAAAAAAATTGTATACCCTAAGCAGCAAAAAACTATAAAACCTCTTCCCCAAAGATCCAAAAACCCTTAGACCCTACATAAGCAAAACCCTCATAACTAAAAAAATCAAAAAACCTCGTCACCAAATAATTCAAAACCATCAGCCAAAAAAACTGATACTTGATCCCTTTAATTAGAGAAAATCCTCTTCCCCAAAATCTCTAAACCCTCTTCCTAAAGAATCCTAAAATAGAAAACCCAAAAATTTTAAAACACATGACGCCAAAAAACCCCCACACCACCCGCATGAAATATCGAAACAATAACACCCAAAACACATTAATCCAAAAAAATCTTATACCCTTGGGCCCAAAAATCAAAAACAATAATCCTCATAAAACCCAAATCATCAATCCCAAAAAAATCCCTAAAATTTCAAAAAGATAAGACCCAAACAAATCATAATCCCTCTACCACAAAAACAGTAGACATATTTCCCCAAACCCCAATAACCTAGGACTCAACAAACCCTAAACTATCATCTCTAAACCAACCTTAAAACCTAAACCCTAAAAAACACAAAACCCTCATACCAAAAAAATTAAACCATCATCAATAAAGAATCATAAACCCTCATACCCAAATAACCCAAAAAAATCATCCACAAAATAAAAATCTATCAGTATGATGAAAAACTAATCCAATGGCCATAAGAAACTATGTCCCTCATTATAAAAAAACCGAATCCATGATCCTAAAACAAAACCTAGAACCTCACCAACAGGAATCCCTAAAATCAAAACACCAAGAATCCCTAAACACTTGGAATTCAAAAACACTAGTCATTCATTTCCAAAATAGCCCCAAAATAAAAACCATAAAAATCATCAAACCCGTAACCCCAAAAAACGTAAAAACTCAACATGAAAAAATCCTAACCCCTCATATCTAGAAAATCCCAACACCTAAACATCAAATAAATACAATACCACATAAAAAGCTAGTACAATCAACAAACAAAACCCTAAACGACATGCTTGAAAAAAAACGAAACACTATGCCCTAATAAACCTAAAACTTCATCCAAAAAACCCAATATAACAGTACAAAATAAACACTAAACCGTAATACCCAAAACTCATAAAACATTATATACTTAAATATATACCTCTCTCCTAAAAAACTATAAACCCTCGTAAATAAAAAACACTAAATCCTCTTCCCCAAAAACCTCAATCCCATAAAGTAAAAAAAAACGCAATCTTTCATCCCTGGAAAACCCTTATCCCTTAAACACAAAACACATGAAACTCCCTACCCCAAAAAACCCAAAACTCTTCATTCCAAAAATACCTAGAACGTTATCCCGAAAAATACCCCAATCCAATTGACCTAGAATAATTAATCAGGATGGTGCAAAATACCATGAAACGTCAGCCAAAATACCAAATAAAATTTTCCCACAAAAACACATATTCATGCCCACAAAAACCTAATACCTCATCCCTAAAAACCCCAACTGATCAACCCCAAAAAACAGAAAAACCTCAAAAAAAAAAAACAATCATCATAAAAACCAAAAACCAACTTCCAATAAAACCCATAATCCATCATCCCCAAAAAAATGATGAACACTTAAACAAAAAAAGAACATAATCCATCCACATAAAGAAACATTACCCCATATAATAAAAACCCTCAAACCCCACCACTATGATACCATATAAAGTTATTCCAAAAAAAACCAATAACCTCAGACAAATAATAAAATAATCACTCGACCACACAAAACCCTAAACATACATCCCTAAAAATCTATTACCCTCGTCCCTAAAAACCCCTACACCTCTGTTCAGAAAACACTAAACCATAATCCCAAAAAATATTACACCACTTCCTAACATATCCGAAAAAATCATGAGAAAAAACCCAAAATCAATTGCATAGGAAACAAAAAAAACCCCCACCCAAACCCCCAAACCCCCAAAACCCTAACACCCAAAAAAACATGAAATCCTAAGCCTAAAACCCACAAAACCCATATTCAAAATGACCACTAAACGCCCATAAATTAAAAAACCCAACATTCAATAACAAAAAACCCTAACCCTTTTGATCAAAAAATTATGAAACCCTTGGCCTAATAAAATCTGCAAACCCATAGTCCAAAAAACTCGTAAACCCTCAACCCCAAAAAATACAAACCCACAACCAATGAAAAAACCCTAAAAATGCATCAAAAAAAAAACAAAAACACTATACTCTATAAAACCAATACACTTTGACCCAAAATAAATTAAATCCACATCTCAAAAACCACAAAAACCCTCAACCCCAAAAATTTACAACCCTCACCCCCAAAGAACTATAAATCCTCATCCACCATAATACCAAATCCATATTCAATAAAATTTTATTAAAAATATTCCCAAAAAACCCTATATCCTTATACACTAAATGGTCGTTATCCTCTAGTAGAAAAACCTATAAACCCTTTTCCCCAAAAAAACCATTTAGGAAAAAAAACCCAGAACCTCAACAACAAAAATACTCCATCACACTGGGAATTTTTTTCCTAACCCCCATAATAAAAATACACAACCCTCAACCTAGAAAATCCAATAACCACACCACCAAACCACCAACCCTCATCCCAACAAAAAAACCAACTCCTAGACCAAAAAACCAAAAAACCTTTTCGTCTAAATCCCCAAACACAACATCACAAAAATCCAAAACACTTCACCTAAAATAAAAATATACCCTAGTCCAATGAAAATACATAACCCGAAACCTCAAAAATATTAGACCAAAATCCTTGAAAATCCTAAATCTATAGCTCAAAAAATTCATAATCCCTCAGCCATAAATTTTTTTTTAAAAAAATCATTGTCTTCAAATTCCCTAAACTGACATCCCTAAAAAAACAGGAACACTCAGTAAAATAAGGAAAACTGCACTCCAAAAAAAGTTAATCCATCATTACCAAAAAAAATATTATACCATAAACACCAAAAAAACACTAAAACAAATACTCAATAAAAATTTATTCCCTTTTCCATAAAACATTTGTACCAACTTCATAAAAAACACTAAACGATGAGCCCCAAAAAACCCTAAACACTCATCCCAAATATAACTCAAACCATCAACCCAAAAAAATAATAATGCTTTTGAGCCAAAAAAACTAATCACCCAACCTCAAAAAATGAAAATGAATTTCCAAGAAAACAACGACCCTCATCCATGAGAAGTTTCAAACCATCTATTCAAATAAAACCCAACCCTCAACCAGAAAACACCATGCCCAAATTCTGAAAATATTATAACCTCAACAAAAATGGAATAAAACATTTTCATCCCCAAATAACCTTGAACTGTTATCCCTAATAAACTATAGCATATGCACTAAAAGGCCAAATCACAAATCCCTTAAAAGCCTAAACCTCGAGAGAACAAAAACAATAATCACTCATCACCAAAACAACCTATATAATTGGCGGCTAATTACCATAAACCCTCACCCTAAGGTCCATTTACCTACATCCTAAAACACCTGAAACCCTCAACCATAAAAAACATAGACCCAATTCCCAAAAACACACTAAACCCTAAATCAAAAAGTAATCCAAAATCATGAACCCCATAACACCCATGACCATCAACCTCAAAAACATATAATCACACAAACTTAAATAGAACTCAACCATCAACCCCATACCCCCCTCCCATACCCCCAAAAAACTCAACCCTCATTCTATAGTAACCCTCAAGCATCATCATAAGAAAACCTCAACCTCGTCCCCCCAAAAAACAAAAAACCTCATCCCCAATGAACCCAAAACAATCATCCCCTGAAAACCCTAATGCCATATCCATAAACAAACAAAATGGTCTATTACCAAGAAACATTAAACTCTCTAATCCAATTAACTACAAACCTTCAGGCCCAAAAATACTAAACCCTTCACACCAAAACACTTATTCCCTATGACCCAAAAACCCCAAAAACCTTATCCTCAAAAAAATTATCAACCGTTATACTCAAAAAATACTATACTCTCAACCCCAGTAAAACACCAACAATGAGCCTAAAAATCCCCCAATCCTTATCTCACAATAAACACCACACATAATTCAAAAAACCCCAACCCTCAACCCCCACAATAAAAAAACCCTCATACCCATGAGACCCTAACACCAAATCCCAGATGAACCCTAAACCCACCATTGTGAAAAATAAATCACCCATAGCAATGAGAAACCCCAATCCATCCTCATAGAAAGGCCTCGAACCCTCAACCCTATAAAATGTTAAATGACCTTCCCCCCAAAACCCTAAACCTAAAACACAATACACACTAAACTCTCATCTGCATAAATCATTAAATCCTTTTCTTCAAAAAACCATAACCCCTTAGCTTCAAAAAACCCTAAACCCTCATCCCCAGAAAATAAATAGGCCATCAACCCTAGAAAACCCTAATCCAACTACTTGAAAAAAACTATACACTCTTCCCAAAAAAATACTATACACTCAACCGCAATAATCCCTAATCCTAACATCACAGAATCGTCAAAAACATCATCCTAATAAAACACTAAATCCTCATCCCCAAAACCCCTATACTTTATTGCCCAAATAACAGTATAAGATACTCCCCAAAACAGTCAAACCCCATCCCAAAAAAACTATAGCCCCTAAACTCTAAAAAACCCAACTATTACCCTCAAATACCCCCAACAGTAAGACCGAAATCCCACAACAATAATCTCGAAAAAAACCCCAATAATCAACCCTAAAATCTATGAAACTCACACCCAAACAATCTCTAAATCTCCTCCTTAATAAGTTTGAAGCCTATATCCCAATTTACCCTAAACAGTCAACCACAAATACAATAAAACCATATAAAGAAACCCATAAAAAATCATCCCAAAGAAACCTAAAATAGTCATAAATTAAAATTATTAAACTCTTAACCCAAAATATACATGAACCCTCATCCCTAAGATACCCAAAAGGCTGAGCCCTGCAAACTCCTATACACCCATCCATATAAATAACAGAATACACATCACCAAAAAACCCAAAACCCCCGGCATTAAAAAACCATAGACATTGAACACTAGAAAACCCTAAACCCCCATCCTGAAAAAAAACCCTCAACCAATATTCTAATGATAATCAAAAAAAATATCCAAAAAACACATTATCCCTCATCACAAAATAATCCCTAATCACATATAAAAAACAGAACTCTTATCTTCATGAAACAATAAATCTTCATCCCGAAAAACACTAAACACTCATCCTCAATATAAACTTAACCTGTATTTTTAAAAAAAACCCTCAAACCAAAAATAAAATTCTCCCAGTACTAAAAGACTCTGAATCTGTACCGCAGAAAACCAATATAGTCTTCACATAAAGTCCTAAAACCCTCATACCTAAATAACCATAAACCCTTAATAGAAAATATCACTCTACCCTCTGCCCCAATAAACCATAACCATCAGCCAAAAAATCACATAAAACCATTTCCCCATAACAGACAACCCTAATAAACCATAAACCCTAATCCCAATAAAACCCTAAGCTCTTTTCCGAATTAAACCTCCTAGGTTCATCAATAAATTATAATAAACACTCATCACAAAAAAAACCATAATCCATCATAACCATTAATCATAAACATCATGCACAAAAAATCACTAAATCCTCCGCCCTAGAAAACCCTAATCAATTTGATTGAAAAAAATATCAGATCCACAAAAAATCCTAAACCGTATCCCTTAAAAAACATATCCACACATCCACAAAATTCACTATACACTCATCCCCAATAAATATTAAACCCTCATCCACAAATAAACCTCAACCCATAACCCTAGAGAACTCTATTAAATCATCCCTACAAAAAAATGAAACCTTATCCATCCAAATCCCACATCCCTTGACCCTAAAGAACCCATGAAACTCAACCTAAAAAAATGAAAACCCTCACGCCCAAAAAAACCCTCAACCCATAGCCCATAGAATACCTAAACCATAATCCCCCCAAAACCCTAAATACTAATACCAAAAAAACAAAAAAACCCCACTCCCATGAAAAACTAAACCATCATCCACAAAAAAGTATCGACCCTAAGCCCTAAAGAATCCCTACACCCCCACCCCAAAATACACTAATCCCTCAGAGCCAGAAACAACCATACTGTCGTCCCCAAAATATCCTCAACCCTCTTCTACAAAATACACTAATCCCTCAAACCCAATAAACCCTCAAACTGCATAATTGAAAAAATCATAATTTTTTTTCAAAATATATTATTCCCCCTGCCCAAAATCCCTATACCCTCATTCCAAAAACACATTAACACTCAGCCCTAAAATACCACAAACTCTCTTCCCCATAAAACCATAAAATCTCCACCATAGAAAACCAACCCCAAACCGTCATCCCCAAAATACCCAAAACCATCATCCCCAAAAAATCTGATGCCCTAAAACATGGAAATAACCCAAATGCATCATCACTAAAAAAACTAAAACTAACGACCCCAAAATACCCTAACCCCTTGACAACATAAAATCCTCATCCAACATCCTTAAGAAACACACATATAAATGCCTTAAATAAACCAAAACACCCAATCCTAGAAAAAACCTCAACGCTAATCCACAAAAACCTATCAACCGTCATTACCAAAATACAATCAGTCATTTTCCTGAACAACCCACATACATCAACCAAAAAATACCTAAATTACATCTTAAAACAACATAATTTCAGTTATAAAAAAATCCTGAACAATCATTTGAAAAAAATCCCAAAACCCTCATCCCCAAATTACTCTCAACCCTCATACCTAATAAACCCTAATCATTAATCCCTTAAATATAACAAGACATAATATCTAAAAAATGTTAAACAATATGACCCAAAATTTACACAACACCCAGTACTAAAAAATCTAAAAATATCAACCCAAAAAAACATAAACTAAAAATTCCAATAATACAAAACCTGTCAACCACAAAAAAACCCTAACCCCTCATCCCTGTAAGCCTTCAAAAACTAGCCCTATAAAACCCTATGTCTTCATCCCAAAAAACCCAAAACCATCATACTAAAAACCCCATCCCCTTCCCAAAACACACTTAATTCTTCATAATGACAAATTCATAATTATTAAACCCAAAAATCCCTAATCACCAATCCCATAAAACTCTAATAAATTTTTCCAAAAAACCCTTATCCTTAGTACTATGAAACCATCAATACTCAACCAATAAAATCATAAACCATCACAACAATAAAATAATACATCATTATTCCAAAAAACAAAACTATCTAATTAAAAAACACTATAACCTTAGCATGAAAACAAACCTAACCCCTCATCCTCTGATCCCCAAATAACCTTAAACCCTCATTCCGAAAAAACCGTAAAATATTATCAGGAAATTACACTAAATGTTCATCCCCAATAAACCGTCAACCCTCAACCACCAAAAAATCTAAGCCCTCCTCCCACAAAACCCTCAACCACCATTCCCAAAAAACCCTAAAACCTTATAAAATACCATTACCCCTCAACTAAAAAAATAATCCATCATCCCCCAGAAACATTAAATCCTCATCCCTAAGAGTAACCTCGACACTTAGTTGTGAAAAAAACATAAACCCTTATCCCCAGACACCATCAATCCAAAATCCAAAAACTATAAAACATTTACAATAAAAAAATCCATTATCCTTATTTTCAAAATAACTCAAATCCATCAACATAAAAATAACCTAAAACCTCATCCCCTGAAAACCATGACCACTCATCACCAAACACCCCTCATCTTGTAGCCCCAAATAAATTTTAAACCATATACTCCAAATAATCCTAAACCCTTATCCTCAATAAAAAAATATAACTTGACCCAAATAAATCCTCAAACCTCATCACCAGATAGCTATCAAACCTCATCTGAAAAATAATCCCTAAATCAAAATAACTAAAAAACCTCACCATACATGATTAAAAAACCCAGAAACCATGGCCCTAATAAATCTAATTCCACTTACAGAAAAACCCCAAAAACATCATCCTGAATACCCGAATATCCTCAAATCTAAATTCCAATAAACCCACGAAAAATCCATAAACCCCCTACTCAAAAATAACCTAAACCAACAACACCAAAACACATAATCCCTCATCACCAAAATTCCAAAAACCATTTTCCCAAAAAATTCTCAAAACAAATAGTCCTAAAAAACATAAACACTAATAAAAAACACTATAATAAATGTGTAATAAAAACCCAAATTACTCATCCTAAATAATCCTAAACCAACATCACTGGAAATCCACAACCCCCAAACAAAAAATATTATCAACCATTAGCACCATAAATAAATTATAACACATATCCATCTTTCCTAAAAAGACCATAAACACATAACCCCATAAAAACCTCACTTCGGTGTACCAAAAAACCCCCTCAAACCTCAGATAAAAAAAATCAATGCTAGATCCCGAAATCCCTTAACCAATAGCCATAAAAAACTTGAAAATTGAAGCACATAAATAATTAACCCTCAATCTAAAAAAACAATCGACCGTGAGGACCAAAAATACTTCAATAGTAACCCACAAACATACTCTACCCTAATCCCCAAAAAATATCTATTATCATCCCATTAGTCCCGAAAACCGCATACACAAAAAACCCTAAACACTCAGCAAAATTAAACAATAAAACATCATCCCCAAAATATAAAAAAACCCTTATACGCAAAAAAAACTCTGATGTCATATTCCCAAACAAATCATCATCACTCAGTCCCAAAAACCCCTCAACCCTTAGCACCAATAAACCATCAACCCTTATCCCTAAAAGACCCTTACCCCTTGGTACAAAAATCCCCAAAAACCCCTGTCAAAAAATAAAACTAATCCCTCAACCCACAGTACCTTGAAATGCGCAATCCCAAAACCCCAAATCCTTCATCATCAAAAACTTGTAAACACTTAGGCCCAAAACCTCTAAATATTCAACCACTAAACCCAATGACCCAAATTACATAAACACTCAAACCCATCAATCCCAAAACCCATAATAAAAACTATTCCATAAACCACAATATTTAATAAACCATAAAACCTCTTCCTCAATAACCCTAAAACCTCATAACCAAAAAACTATGAATCTTATTTGCTAAATAACATAACACATAGCCTTAAAAAACCCTCGAACCACAGTCAAAAAAATCCCTCATGTATCTATCTCAAAATGTTGTCATACCTATGGGTCAAAAAAATCCCAAAACAGTCGTCAATCTAGAACAGAAAACCCTCTTACCTAAAAACCCAAAAACCCCATCCCCATGAAAACCTCAACCCTCTGCCCAGAAAAAAATATCACTAATCCAAAAACACAATCAACGCGCAACACCTGAAACACCCAGTTCCATAGACCCAAAATACCATACACTCTAAATCTAAAAAATAAACTCAACCCTCAGACACAAAACACCAAAACAGTGTGCCCATAAAAACACTCTACCCACATACAATAAACCGTCAAAACACATCCACATAATACCTCAACACTCTTCCCCACAAAACCATCAACCATAAACCCTAAAAAAATACTCAACACACACCCCCAAAAAACCCTCAACCCCGATCCTCAAAAGACACTCAACCCTCATCCCTAAAAAGAATGATATCATTATTGCCAAAAATATGTATACCCTTATTCCGAAAATACTATAATCCCTCATTTTCAAATAGAACTAAAAATCATAACTAAAAAACTATAAACCCAAATCCCCAAAAATCCCTCATCCATCATCCACAAAATTCCCTCAACCCTTATCCCACAATAGCTTCATACCTCATACCAAATACCCATAAAACCATAGTCCCAAAATTCCTTAAACGCATAGTCACACAAATCCCAAAACAATATAAAATACAAAAAAAATTATTCATCATCCCTAAATAACCCTAAAACATATCCAACAAATAAACCTAAACTCATAACCTAAATCCCAATAATCCCATCCCCAAAAATCTCTACACATTCATCCCTAGAAAATCCCCAAACCCTCAGTCTCAACCCCCCATCCCTACCCAACACACACCCCACAAAACCCCAAATCTCAAACCCTATAAAACCCCAACTAGAACCAAAAACTCAACCACAGAAAACCAAATCACAAATCCGCAAAAAATACCCCACTCTCTATCCCAATAAACCTAGACCCTCTACCCCAAAAAATACCTAATCCCAAAGGACAAATTGACTAATCCCACTCATTTACAAAACCTTAATCTCATATCCAGAATAAACCCTAAATGATAATAATATAAAATTTATTCACCCTCATCAAATAAAACCCATAATCCTTCATCCCCAAATGAACCCTAGACGCTCAAACCTTTGAAACCTTAAACACTCACCACTATAAAACAAAAAAATCATCATCCCTAATATTTCCCCGAACAACATTCTCAGAAAACAATAACTACTCATCCCCTAAAACCCAAAAACCCTCATCCCTAAAAAAAACCTAAACACTTAAAAGAAAAAAAATCCACACTCATCCCTAGATAACCTTAAACACAAAACACCAAAAAACTTTATACCCTCATCAATAAAAAACCCTAAACATTCATCCCTATGAAACTATAATTTCTAAATAAAAACAAAAGAAAATATACATCCCTAATAGTGTCTATACCCTAAATCCAAAATCACATATACTGTCATCCACACATAATCCAAAACACTGAGCCTCAAAAAAATATTATTAATGAAGTCAAAAAATCAATAAAACCTCAAACCCAAAAAACAATAAACATGAACCCAAAAAAAAACCCTAAATCATATACCCCATGAGTCCCCAAACCCTTATCATTAGAAAACCTAAACAAGCAGCCCCATAATACTACGAACCCTCTACCAGAAAAAACCCCACACTGTTAGCCCTAAAAAAACTAAACCCTTTATCCCAAACATACCGTAAACCCTGATCCCTAAACATTTAAAACCCTTAGTTCCAAATACCTAGAAACTGTAATCTCCAAATATTCATAAATCCACTTAAAAAAATAGAAAATAATGAACTCCCAAAATCCAAAAACACACATTCCAAAAACATCTTAAACCCTCATCACTTTAAATCCCCCAAAACTAACCATAGTAAACACTAAAACCTCATCTTCATAAAACAGTAAACACTTAACCCTAAAATCCCTCAACCTTCATCCCCACAAAACCCTATTCCATTTTCCCAAATAGAATTATAAACCATATCCCTAAAATACCCTCAACCATCTGCCCCAAAAAACCACAACCCTTAGCCCCAGAAAATCCCTATACATCATACCAAAAATAGTAAAAAATTAATTATAAGAAACCATAATTTTAATTCTAAAAAACATTTTAACCCTCAGACCCTAAAATCCCTAAACTGACAGCCCCCAAAAAATCCTAAATTCTCTTCTAGAAAAAAACCTAATCTATTTTCACCAAAACATATATATATATATATATATATTCCTGAAAATAGCTCAACCTGGGGCCCCAAAAATAAATCAACACAATTAATTATAAATTCATAAATCATCAACACCCAAATACTAAGAACCCTTAAAAGAAAAAATATCTCATCACTCGGCCCAAAAAAAACCATGATAGTCATCTCCAAAATAACATTAATCCTTATCCAAAATAAATCGTCAATCCTCATAAAAAAATCATAAACCCTCAACACAAAAAAACCTAAACCATCTACACTAAGAACCCGTAAAACATCCAACCAAAAACATATCAACAATCCCCCATATTAACTGTAAACATTCACCTCCAAAAAACCTTAAATTTTCAGAGCCACAAAACACCAAAACCTCAGCCGCAAAATATTATAAACTCTCTACCTCAAAAAAGCTACATCGTCAGAACAAAAAATACATCATCCTTTACCCCTAAAAATCTATCAATCCTCAACCACCAAGATACTAAAAATAGCATTCTTCATACACTCTCACCCCTCGCCCAAAAAAATCTCAAAAATCAACCCAAAAACACTAAACAATCAACTAAAAAAAGACACCAAAACCCCACGTCCAAAAAAATTCAACTCTAAACCCCTGAAAAACCCATCAACACTCTATACCAATAGTCCCCAATCCCTCATCCAATAAAATCCTAAACTCTCAACCCAAAAAACCATCAAAACCAATCCCCAAAAAACATCATCCACATCCTTTAAAAACACCAAAACCTCATTCTCATGTATCTCTCAACTCTTATACCGAATATCCCATCATCACACACCTCAAAAACACAAAACCATCATCCCATAAAATCCTAGACAATCAGACTCAAATTTCACTCAACCCTTATCCCTAAAAAACCCTAAAAAGTGAGCCCTAAAAATCATTAAACTCTCATCCCCAAAAAAACACTATCGCACAACCCCAAAAAAACCTAATCTATAAACCCCAAAATCCATCTTCCACTTTCTCCAGTAAACCCTAAACCGTAAACCCAAATAAACCGTCATCCCCAACAAAAGAAAAACCTAAAACCTCAATACAAAAAAAAATTAATCAACCCAAAAGATACTCATCCCAAATCCCAAAACATTATAAATCCTCCTTCTAAAAAACCATGAACCCTAGGTCCTAAAAAACCCCCAATCCATGGCTATAAAATTCCCAAACCCATAGTCCCAAAAAAAACCACATCAAATACTTTCAAAACAACCTAAACCATTATTAGAAGAAACCCTCAACCCTAATCAACAATTTTCCCAATACACATCAAAAAAATACCTTAAACCCTTATCCCCAAATATTTGTATACCCTTATACCTAAAAATACCAAAACCATCATAAAAAAAATAAAAACAATCAATAATAAAATCCATACATTATAATCCCCAGAAAAACCATAGCACTAAGCACCAAAAAATAATCAATCCTTAAACCTAAATAACCTTCAAACCTCTACCCCAATAACCAATTAACCATCATACAAAATTAACTCTAATACCACAATCATAAAAACCCTCAACCATATCAAAAATTTCCATAATCTGTTACTGTGAAAAATATCCCAACAGTCACACCCCATACCAAATAAATACAAAACACATATCATAAAAATAATATCAACCATTTATCCCAAAAAACCGTAAACCATAAACCAAAAAAAACTCATCCATTAACCAAACTAAAACCCTAAAACCTCAGCCCCAAAATACTATTGACCCATATCCCTAAAGAACATGAAACCTATATACCCAAAATCTCATAATCCCAGAACCCCAAAAAACATAAAAATACATATACCATTAAAAAACAAGCATCATCCAAAAAAATCAAAAAACAAATCAGCCCCGAAAACTCCTCAATCATTAGTCCCAAAAAACCATCAACCCTCATCTCTAAAAAATCCTCAACAGTAGGCCACAAAAAAGTAGTAAACCCTTAGCTACTAAAAACAGTCAAACCCTCCCCAACCCTTATCCTATAGAACAAATATACAATAAACCCTCATCCCCAAAATAACCAAATTCCTCAACCATTGAAAACCATAAACCATAAACCCAAAAAAAAATCATAACCCAGATCCCAAAAAACACTATATCCTCATAAAAAACCATATAACCAAAATAAAAAAATAACCTCAACCCTTAGACCTAAAACAATTATTATCCAATTGAACAATAAATCTCAAAACCATCAACCAAAAATAACACTGAACACCAGGTCCCAAAAAAACCTATAACATCATCCCCAAAAAACCATGAACACTTATCACCAAAAAACTATAAACATCCATCCCTAAAATACTCTCAAAACTCATCAACAAAATACCATAAACCTCAACCTCATAAAACCCTATACACATCGCACAAATACCCTAAAAACAGCCCCCCTAAAAACGACTACAACCATATCCCTAATAATTCCGAAACACTAATACCCAATATTCAATGAACCCTCGTCCCCAAAAAACATGAATCCCACACCCATGAATCAAAAAAAATAATACATCTTTATCTCCAAAAACACAACAACCTCACCTCATTAAACCATCAACCCTCATAAATATCCCTTAACCCATAGTACATGAAAACTCTCAAAACAAACCTCAAAAAACCCTAAATACCCATCCCTAAATAGCCCTCAAAAAATTCTCTCCATGTAAAAATTAATCCTATTCCCAAAAAAATCCTCAACATTCTACCCCAAAAAATACATAACTGTATGTTAAAAAAATTCTAAAACCACAACCCCAAAAAACCAAAAACCCTAGTCTTAAAAAAACCATCAATCCTCTTCCCCAAAAAATCATCATTCCTCAGCCCCAAAGAACTATATACCCTAATACAAAACCCAACCCTAACCCTTAAACCCAAAAACCTCCACCATCTTCCACAAAAAAAAACGTTACTATTGTTGACGCTCCTTTCGTCATAGAATCTAAAGATCGGAAAATGGGAATATCTGAGCTCAAAGTGATTCCACCTTTGAAGAAAACATAAAAAAATGACAAAGGGATGAACAAGGAAAACTTTTCCCTTAGTCTGCACAAGTTTCCCCACGGTCGCGCAAGTGTACTTGCACGACTCACTTGGCGCGCAGGTGACTTGCGTGACCTAAGTGATAACCGCCCGGTAACCGCTCGAGGTCTTCTTATGCCTATAAATAGAACCTGTGGGCCCCCCATTCTAGAGGATCACTTTCCCGAAACTCGAATTGAATCTCCCGATGCCCAAGTCTCTTATCAAAACATCCAGAACACTTCTAAGGTAATTTCTTACCTAGAACAGAAGATCTAAAGAGAAGGAGGAAGGCCAATGTGTTGAAACTCATCAACACTTGCGCGCCTGAGTGGTCAGCCCTTAAGGGAAGTGGTCACACTTGCGCGCCGCCTTATTCCTTCGATAGAACTTGCACGTCCCTTAACTGGGAGAACCTTAAGAGTATTCTAAAGGCTTTAAGAAAATGTCGCTCAAGTATTTTAATGCTGGTTGAAAATCGCGCAAGTGCACCATGTGTCGCGCAGGAATACCTGCGTGACCAATACTTGCACGCCGCCGCTGTACCTGCGTGACTTTCAAGACTTGCGCTCCCCTGCGTTTTTTGGGTGCCCATCTTGCCCATTTTACACCTCTTAAGCCATTTCACCTTTTCTATTCACGATTTAGTCTTCAAGATACTCTTCAAATCCATTTATGGCATGATTTCTTGATTTGACTTCCTTATTTGAAAGGAATTCTGTGGAATATCTCTCAAAACATAGTGATTTATACATATTTATGTCACCAAAGATTGAGAGTTCATTCATTCAAACTCATCCTTTAAGATGAGAGAATCCTTAACCTGGGTCTCCTTTTGAGGAATAATCCCCAGTTATAAGTCCTTTAATCTAGGCATCCTCCTCAGGAGTAAGCCCCAAATTCTTAAAGTTCCCAAATCTGGGCATCCTCTTCAGGAGTATGCTCCAAACCTAATCCCTTACCCTGGGTCTCCTTTTCAGGAATAAGTCCCAGTCATAATCATGGGCATCCTCTTTAAGAGTAAGCCCCAAGTCCCTTAATTTTTGGGCATCCTTCTTAAGAGTAAGCCCCATATCCTCATAAATTTGGGCTTCCTTTTCAGGAGTAAGCCCCAAGTCCCTTAAACTCTCTTTAACAAGTCCTAAATTACGTTTGATATGGGATTTCTTCTCAAGAGTAAAACCCAATTATCAATCCTCTCCTAATTTGGGTTTTATTTTCAGGAATAAGTCCAAGTTAGAGTATTCAAATCTCCATGAAGCACATATATCTTTATGGACCTTGTTCCTGGATTTTATCCATAAAGTAAATCCTAACCTTCATTTATCTGGGAATTCATACATACATAATCCCCAAACCATTTCTTATGATTACATATTTCATGGACCAATTGTCTATTTTATTACCAATACCTCTTGTTTCTCACACCGATCATGACTCACGTGAGCTTATAGGATAAAAGTAATTATGACATCATTCTTTGAGAAATCAATCATAAACATCATACTCCCTAATTCTAACTACATGGGTTCTAATTCTTTTTCCAAAACAAAGGATTTGTAGGTAGCCCTTCTATGTGTTCAATCCAAACTCTGAAATAATTCATGTCCTTCTGAATGACAATAAACTTCAAGTGCCCCACTGAGTGGCTTTAAAACCAGCCTGGTCATCATAATGACCAAGAGACTTTTATACAAATGTTTTGAAGGTTACTATTGATGAACAACCTCAAATATTTATAAAAGATTCTCTAAATTTCTTACATATTTAATCATTGATTGTTAAACTAAAGGAAATATCATTTTATACTGGGTAATGTAATAAGGATTCACGAACATAACTTAAATCTATAAATAGAGTCCCGGAATTGACAACAATTCCCCTAAAAAAGGTGTGATGAGTCCGACCTTCCATCCTCTCGACCAATGCAAATTCCCAAGCCTCATCAGTTCACAAGCTAATGAGCGCCTACCATTGGAAAGTAGGTCCAAATGGATGTGGAATCATTGGATGTTTCCGGTTCTACGAAAAAACCCGCTAGAAACCGATCAGAACGTTTGAATCTCCCATCCAGGAGGTCATCCCCGAATTCCAAGGGAAACAAAAATGGTGAACCCGATGTGAATCCTTAACCAAGTTAAAATAATGTTTTAACTATTTGTTAATCCCTTATTTAAAACTCAATAAGAGGGATAACAAAAACAATCATTGACATGTGTGCTCATCCAAGGGATGAAGTGGCTGAATTTTATCTTGATTCCGTCTGTTATATCAAACAAACACTCTTTTCCAAGATCTTATTTATTTCCATAATGGCTGCTATCAAATTCACATCTATGAATACTGCTGCTTCAAATACCACTGCTTCTCTTCCTACTGGATCGCCATTCGCTCTGGGGATGACATCACCTACTCAGCGTCTTCAACGCTGGGTATCTAATGCGCTGGTTAAGGAGTACCGTCAACACGGTACCATCCCAACTCTGGAGGCTTCCCGACATGCCCTCCAAGTAAACAACTCACATAGGTCATCTGGACAACGACGACCAGTGATTAAGAGGCAGGCGGTGCTGACTACCGTCTCCAACCGTTTCGGGTCGTTATCCCCGAAACGCAATTTCTATTCGCTCCCTTACTCTGAGGAAGTGAATGAGAAGGTCCCTCAAGACCTTAATCCAAAAAGACATGAGTCCTTCCCGAGGGCTCCCATCAACAATCGCCGAAAGACACGTGCGGTAGTACACCCTCAACATGATGAGGGTACCGACTCCAGGCATTCATCTCAGGTTCCTCGAACCCGAGCAGGCAAGACGAACCGCCAGAGACGGAATCCGGATAACAATGGGTAGGTTATCATCCCTGCCATCTCTGGAGAATTCCACCAACCTAACTTGGTGGAAAACAATGAACAGGCACACACACCAGTCTATTTTAATTCTGCTATCCAGCAGACTCGTCTGGAAGCATCACGCCAATCCCGCCAGGCTATTCCGGCGGAGTACTATATGCAGGAACATACGCCTGTTTATACATCATCCGTTAGTCAGCAGGCTCGTCTGACTACATATGATTGATCTCGTCAACCGCGTTTCGTGAAGTGTAATCAGCAGGCATATACACCTGCTCATACTAATCAATCCTACCGACAGTCTCTCTTGGTAGCCCACAGAGAAGTCAGTCGGAAAGCCCCGACGAAAAACAGGAGGCAGACTCAACTCTCTGCCCCCACACTTGAGTACTGTTAGGATTCACTGATAGGAAAAGGAGGACATGAGCAGGCACATACACATACTCCAAGCTCGAAATGGACGTATATCCCGGTTCTGACAACTGAAGTCACCAAGTATATTTTTTCAATGGTGAAAGAGCAGAAACAAATTCCTGATCATATTCTGGAAGCTTTCCAGGATATCATAACAACTTCAGCATCATCTCAGGGAACGACACATAAATCTATCCCTATCAGTGGAGTGACACATCAAAGATTCACTCCGGAACAGACACACACATCTATTACAGTCCAAGAGTGTTATGGGGCATACTCCCCCATATCATACGGACAACCAATTCAGGAACATAAACCTTATTTCATTGGAGATCATCAGCCTAACCTGACCATCTTTCCTGATCAGGCACATACACCTGCTCAGAGTAACCACTTTCATCAACAAGTGGTTTCCCAAGCGAGTAAGAAGGCATCTAATAATAAGATCCGCCCAGCACAGTCAGGAGATCAAAGACCAATCTTCAACAAGGCTTTGCTCGATGCTGGATTTCTTGATGCCTTCAGACATTTATCTGTTGGAATTCAAGATTCTACTCCCTCAGTTCCCAATAACGGGAACATTAATTCCTATAGTCTTCAACGGACACTTCCTCATGAAGGCTTGCTTCATAAAAATTCGGTCAATCTTGAAGTTTCTTCTTCAGGTGAGAGCCACAGGAACCCTCTGTGTGGTCAGAAGACCAAGGAGCAAGAGATCTCATAATTTGTTGTAACCCATTATGGTGGTCCTCCCCATAATGATGAATTTCGCTGCGAAAGTCCTCTCCGCAGTAGTGATTCACATTGCCTGGAAAATACTCCAGTGGACAATGTAGTGCCAAGAAAGCCCTCTTATCTTGAGGCAATTGAAAATGCGAAACTAGTCATGTCTGATTCTTTATCGCTAGCAAGTGAAATACTTTCTCAATCAGAAGATAGACCAGGGAGTAGGTCATCTCCGAACCACCCCTGAGTCATGCATCTTCTAGTTTGATCAATGATCTCTCTACCAATCTTGATGAATCCGATGAAGAAACACTGAAACACAAAATCTGGTCAAAATAGGTAGAAGAATATTCATTTAATGATAAAGAAGAAATGCTGAACATGAGAAAAAAACTAGCGAAACGTGAGGTACCAATCATGTTTTGGCATTTGGCTAACTCCCAGTACTACATTCTAAAGATGTTGACGAATGATGGAATCCATGATATTCATCTCAACATATGGAAAACTCTTTGTCAATTGAAGAAGAAGGTATTATCTTATGATTAATATGAACATCATCTTAAGATAATAGAAGGGATACAACGTCAGATTGATTTGGCATCTCTATCAGTCTCTCGATATCCGAAGGCTGAAAAGAAGCAGAGAACCCTTCAACGTTCATGCCTTGGCGCACTAAGAAAATTGCGTCAGTTAATTGCCAATGATTCATCTAGTGTTCATATCAGAGGATGGGGTGTTCACAGAGCACTACATTTCACAGTGCTTTCCAATCAGCAAAGCCCGACGAAAATGGTCTCATGCAATGTTATTGCCCATGGCCGGCCATAGTCAATGGGCTTTGTTCATAATCAAAAGCTTTCTCAGGAACAGGCTTCAACTAGTTCCTCTCAAATTCAAGCATATAGGGAACAAGTTGTTGAATTGCTCCTACATCAAGCAGGCGGGAATATTGCACAAGCCTCTCGTATGGAGAAAACACATCACCAAATTACAGAAGTTTCGGAAATCATCCAACGGTCTGTTGAACCAGGTGATAAAAGTGGATACAGGCTAATGCATCCAGCTAATTTCCAAACTATGGTTCGCAAGATCAAGATAGATTTTAAGAAGATCTCAGACATAGCATGTCAAGAGCCACCCCATCTTGTCGGACTGGGGACTCCTTTAACCCAACCCTCAGAGTCAACAAATGGGATTCGAGGAGTTGAGCGGAAGCAGCAGGAACATCCCCAGTTCACAAGACTGATGACTCTTTCAAATCATCAATCCTCTCCTCAGAGAGTGTCGGTCTTTTCTCGATTAGGGAAGAAGCCATAAGAGGAATGAAGAGCCAAATTATCAGGAGATTCCCTCCAAGTTATAGCTCGTCAAGAAGTTCCTAAAGGATTGAATCAACAAAAGGCAATGTATCATCAATGACATGAAAGAAGAAAATATCACAGAAATGTCGATAGAAGGGATGCGATGCATTATACATCAATCAATGTCATCAATTCCGTTGTTGATAATCCACCATAGGAGGTTCACTCAGGGGACCCATATTAAGAGAGTCATGCTCATGAAAATGTATGCACCGATACAAATGAAGAAGCTGTGCGTACACGAAGTCAAAGGATTACTCAAAACCTAGGTAATCCACTTCCCTCTCTCCAAAAGGTATCCAACAAAGGGAGGGGAAAGAATCAGGTAACATATCCTTCCTCTGGATAAGGTCAATCTCTCTCGTTAGAGGAATGGTTTGCACAAAAAGAGGGAGAAATGAAAGAATTAAGAAAGTTGAATGCAGAACTACTTCAGAGTAGCCTTCTTCTTAAGAATGCTGAAGTCCGATAGCCGAAGGAATTTGATGTAACTACTAAGATGGATCAGGAATATCCTCCATTATCAGTACACCCTCAGAAGTCTAATCATATGGGTCAAGTGCAACAACGGTTGGCAGCACTACCATTAGTTGTAGCACCAACCACCATGTCTATCCAAGCTCCATTCATTGCACCTACCCAAAACATAGTTCAACCGGATATTTCTCAAAAGTTGATAACTACTATTGAGTCATTAAAAGCTCTATTAGAAACAATGGAAGGGAAACGGACGCAATTTCAACCTGAAAAGAAAGTTAACCCTGAATGGGTAGATTCAATTTCTCCTCCATCCAGTTTTGGAAACCCTTTTTTCCCTACATTCAATGGATCAGGCGACCCTGAACAACATTTGACACATTACGTGTCTTGTTGTGATCCTATGATGGGAACTCTAGAACAGAAATAAGCAGTGAAACTCAGATGCTTCGTGCGAACCTTGCAAGGACCAGCTTTTGTCTAGTATACAATCTTGCAATCCCGGTCAATCATCGGATGGGAGGATCTTCGTCAAAAATTCCTTCTTCATTTCAGATCAACTTTGCCAAAAACGATAGTTTTCGATCTTAAAAACTGAAAGCAAAGGTAGAATGAAAGAGTCTCTAATTTAATTGCTCGCTGGAAGGGATTAACATATTCCCTGAGTTTAGCACTTCCTCAGGAGGAACAGTTGCCAATCTATGTGACAAATTTGCGTGACAAATTACACACGCCATTGATCCCTGTGAAATACACAGGAGGGTTTCGAGACCTTACATCAATCGTTCAGCGGATTGAAGATGCCCTTATACAGGATAAGGTTAAATCTCGTGTAATTCCATCAGATTCAGGAAGGAGAATGGGATAAATAGAAACTTCTACAGTTATGCTTAAACAAGCACCTGTACCTATTTTTACTTCAAAACCTTCATCTTCTCGAAGAGCTCCACCTCCTGAACACCAACCACAAAGGCTGTTTCGCCCAATTGATCGAAAAGATCAACGACAAAAACAATTTGAGGATTTGAAGAGTGAAACATACTCTTTCCGAAATGAGCAGGTTCCTGGTTACTTCATTTCATCTCTGGAAAATAATTTGGTTCAATTACCAGTTCCGAAGAGGCCAAATAAGGAAGGAGATGAAGACCGTCCCAATTATTGTTCCTTTAATAAAATGTTAGGGCATCCCATCGAGGATTGTTTTGTCTTTAAAGACCTACTGCAAAACATGGTCGACTTGGGAAAAGTCAAGATGAAAGGATCTTCGACTCAGGTAGCCTGTGTCACTGCTACAGTTCCAGAGGAAGAAGGTGAATGGAAATAAGTCAAAAGCAGAAATGCACAGAATTATGATGATTGGATGGTCAGAAAGACAATCAATCGGACTCATGCCATTCTGCGAGCACAATTAAAGAAACCAATTGTGTATTCTACAATGAATATTGTGGTAAAACCCTCTTCATCAGAGGGAAAATCCTCAACGAAACGGCTTGATTCAAAGAAGAAAAAAGTATCAGAAGATGATGATTATGTGTCAAAGCCTAAATGGTCTTCGACTCTGGCAGACTTTATTGCATCTATTTCAAAGCCACGGGCACCGCCCCACCAAACAGCACAGCCTAAACAGGCTAATTAGGCAGAGTATTCATCAGACGAAGAGTTAATCTTTGGTTCTGTTAATATGATTCAATTAACAGATCCATATGTCATTCGTAGTTTCGATTTTGATGAGCCTGAATTCACTATATCAAACAGAGGAATAAGAGTAAGTTCCAGAGGTTCAGGATACATGGGATGACATGGATCTTTCCAAATCCATTACTCCAATTCTACCCCAGCTAGCACTGTGTATGCAGCAGAAACGCGTGGTAGAGCCCTTCAGCGAGCTCAAAAAGAACAAGCAAGTTATTCTGCCAATGGCCAACTCAGTTTTGGAACAGTTATTTTATAAGACCGATTAAAGGTTCAATATTCTTTACCTCAGCATGTAAATGGATCTAATCAGTCTAATATTCCAAAACTAAGGATGTTTCCATCTTCTATCCCAATACGAGATGCATCATCTTTCAAAGCATCTGCTTCCAAGGTACCTGCTAAACCGCATATTCCTGATGGCAAACACAGACCTCTAGATCAAAAGTATGATATATTGAAACACTTTTCCTAATTACCAAGCATGTTATCAATTTTGGATGCTTTGAATATGTCAAAAGATCTTTGGGAAGCATTCATCGAAGCTTTGTCATGTCCTCATGAGTTTAAAGCTGAAATTACTGTAGCTGAAGTCTATCACATAGAGAATAATCCTGCAGAATGCCATGCAGTGATATCTTTTACTGATAGATATGAAGATGATGTTGTGTGTGGGCACATAAAACCTCTATACTTATCTGGAAAATTCAATGATGTATATATCCGAAGAGCTTTCATTGACAATGGTTCAGGAGTCAACCTAATGCCCATTCATACACTTCGTCGATTGGGCCTCATAGAATCTGATTTATCTCCTTCTACCATGATGTTACAAGGGAATGATAAAAATGAACAAGAACCACTGGGCGAAGTTACACTCAGAACTCAGTTTGGAGATCTTGTATCCAATTCAGATTTCATAACTGTTGATCAAGACTCAGCTTTCAATGTCTTCCTTGGAAGACCCTGACTACATCTTCATGCAGCTATCCCTTCATCATTCCATCAATGTCTCAAATACTATTTCAATGGTCAAGTTGGAACATTGTATGGTGATAAGGCCCCGTTCAAGACATGTGAGTCTCAATTCATTGAGGAGGAATTTTATCACATGAAGGGAAGAAGGAAATCTACAATAAAGGAAATTACCAAAGTTAATGCCCCATATGGTTTGGAGAAAATTCCAATAAATACATTTACACATGTGAGTACAGATTATGTGTTACCTCTCAGTGAAATTGACAAAATAGGCCCAAATCAAAATACTCTTATGGAATGATCCATAATGTCAATTACGGCAATCATGTCAGACAACATGGGAGAAATTGGTAACCTACCAAACAGTGATGAAAGCCTAAGTGGTGACATTTTCATATCATCTGCTGAAGTCCAACAAGTCTATACATCGCCAATCAGGCCAAAAGAAGTTATAGCAACATTAGAGGTGAATAATGATGTCGATTCTCAATCCATCATCTCCTCTTTATTTCCCAATGAAGACCCTTTATTATCAATAGAGTTGGAAATGGAAGCTTCTTCTTCAAAATGTGAAAATTTTGACATCTCTTATGATCATGAGAATTTAATTTTGTCATCTACTATGCAAGTAGAAATGGAAGAAATTGCACGCGATGAAGAGGAAGAGGAAGATCTTTGAGATGCTCCTCTAGCATTTGAAGAAGGTATCTCTACCACTGTGGATGAACTCAGAGAAGTAAATCTGGGTACAGAGAAAAATCCACGCCCCACTTTAATTAGTGTGGCCATGACCCTTGAAGAGCAAGAGATGTATGTTTCTTTTCTAAAGAAAAATAATGATATTTTTTCTTCGAACTATACAGAAATGCCTGGGATTGATCCTGATGTTGCTACACATCATTTGGGTTTACCAAAAGAACATCGAGGATTTAAACAATCCACGAGAAGAACACACCCAACTTATGCTTCCAAAATTGAAGCTGAAGTGGATAAGCTAATCAAAGCTAACTTCGTCAGAGAAGTTTAGTATCCCAAGTGGTTGGCTAATACTGTCCTTGTAAAGAAGAAGAACAGACAAATTAGGTTTTGCATCGATTTCAGAGATCTTAATCGGTATTTTCCTAAAGATGATTTCCCAGTTCCGATTACAGAACTCTTAATTGATGCAACGGCTGGCTATGAAGTACTTTCTTTCATGGATGGATATTCTGGATATAATCATATCTGAATGGCCCCAGAAGATGAGGAGTCTACAGCCTTCAGATCCCCTCAAGGTGTGTTTTGTTACTGGTTGATTCCCTTTTGTTTAAAGAATGCAGGTGCAACATATCAACGCGCCATTCATCGTATCTTCAAACCATTTTTAGGGAAGTTTTTTGAGAGCTATGTGGATGATTTTGTGGTTAAATCCAAACAATGTTCTAATAACTTGGATGATTTGGAAGTCATATTCCACAAGCATCGACAACATAATTTGAAGATGAACCCCTTAAAATGTGATTTTGGGGTAACCTCAGGAAAATTTCTGAGCTTTGTTGTATGCCATCGTGGTATTTAAGTCGATCCTGAGAAGACTAAATCAATCCATGGTATGTCACCTCCTCAGAATTTGAAATAATTAAGAGGACTTCAAGGACACTTAGCATATATTCGGCGTTTCATCGCCAATTTGGATGGAAAAAGTTTACCCTTTACCAAATTAATGAAAAAATGAGTCACTTACCAGTGGACTGAAGAATGTCAAGAAGCGTTTGATGTTATCAAGAAATACCTCTTGAGTCCACCGGTACTCATGCCACCTATTGAAAGATGACCATTTATCCTCTATGTGACTAATCTAGAGAGATCATTGGGTGCCTTTATTGCTCAAAAGAATGATGCTGGAAATGAAAATTGCCTCTACTATCTCAGTAGAACTATGCTTGAAGCAGAAACCCGGTATTCAAGTATTGAGAAGTGCTGCCTGGCATTAATCATTGCAGTTCAGAAACTGAGACACTACTTGCAACATCAAAAGGTCTAATTGGTATCTTGCAATAATCCGCTCAAATTCATCCTTAGTCGTCCAATGCTTACAGGACATCTAGCAAGGTGGGCAGTTATTTTGCTGCAGTTCGACATTCAGTATGTATCTCAAAAGGCAATAAAGGGCCAAGCTCTGGCTAATTTTCTGGCTGAACATCCGTCAGTGGAAGACACGTCTTCAGATATTGAACTCCCAGATGAGGAAGTTTTCTCTATTCAAGAGAATCCTCAAACATGGGAATTGTATTTTGATGGTGCTTCTAGAAGTCCAACAGGGAAGAAAATAGAAAATCCTAAATTCAAAAAAGTTGGTTTAGGAATTGTACTCATTTCTCCAGATAAGGCATTGTTACCTTATTCCTTTTTATTGTGGGAAGGTGGTACCAATAATGAAGCCGAATACCAAGCTCTCATTACAGTCTTGGAGTTAGTGCTCCAAGCACACGTGAATATTTTAAAGGTGAAAGGTGATTCAGACCTGGTAATCAAACAATTCAATGGGGATTATGCCATCAGAAAAGAAGAATTAATCCCTTTGTTGGATTACGTCAGAGAGTTAATGGAGGAATTCCCTTCAGAACCGACATTTTCTTATGTCCCAAGATCACAAAATGCTCAAGCTGATGCACTGGCTAATATAGCCACAGCTCTAGCAGATCCAAATCGGGACGAGACAACCATCAGTATTTCCCACCGTCATGTAATTTCACATTATGTTCAAGCTAGAACAGAGGAAATTAATGAAATTAGTCCCATTCCTGAACTATATGGTTATACTACAAGATGTATGTCACCTATCAGGGAATACCTTCAAAATGGAACACTTCCACCTGATAGAGCCGAAAATGAACAAATCTGGCGTCGTGTTGTCAATTTTACTCTTTATGATGGCCCAAACCACCTAGAGAAAATTCTTTACAAACGTGGTTTTGATGGAGTTCTTTTCAGATGCATTGATGGTGAAGAGACAATGGCTGTCATAAAAGAGGATCATGGAGGAGTCTGTGGTGCCCACCAGTCTGGACATAGATTGTCTGATCAAATTCGAAGGCATGGATACTTTTGGCCTTAAATGATACAAGATTGTGTTGATTTCACAAAGAAGTGTCATTCATGCCATTTATATGCCAACTTCATTCATCAACCTCCTGAGTTTCTTCATACAGCTAAATACTCGTGGCCATTTGCCACATGGGGAATGGATGTGGTGGGACCTTACCCTTCAGCTACGGCCAAGCAGTTTAAGTACATTATTACTGCTACTGATTTCTTTTCCAAATGGGCAGAGGTAGTACCTCTCAAAGAATTTAGTTCTAAATACATTGTTAGCTTCATCAAGTCTATCATCATTACTAGATTTGGTGTCCCTCATACTATATTGACGGACAATGGCACAAACTTCTGTTCTTCTGAGGTGAAGAAATTGTATCAATAATACAACATTAAATCCAACCATTCATCTCGGTATCATGCGGCGACCAATGGCCAAATAGAAGCCTTTAACAAGACTCTTTCAAATATACTGCAAAAGATGCTGGATAAAGATAAGAGATCATGGCCTGATAGTCTCTTTCATGCTTTATGGGCTTATCGAACTACCATCCATAATGCAACGCGGTCAACTCTATAATCGTTGATATATGGAATGGAAGCAGTATTTCCAATTGAAGTTCAATTTCCCTCACTCAGCGTAGCCATTTGTGATCAGTTATCTATAGATGAGAAATCCCAAAAGCGATTGAATGAATTGGAACAGTTAGATGAGAAAAAATTGTGCACTTTTCACCACTTGGAAATCTATCAGAATCGAATAGCACGAGATTTTAACAAAAAAGTTTGTCTTCGTTCATTCATTCAGGGAGAATTGGTATTAGTTCTCAGAACACCAATGATACAAAAAAAGAAACCTCCCATGCTTGAGACAAAATGGGAAGGACCTTATTCAATACATAAGGTCTAATCCAATGGAGATTATTCATTAATCTCAATGGATGGAGAACTCATCATGACTACAACCAATGCAAGATTTCTGAAGAAATATTTTGTATAAAGACAAAATATTGTCCCCAGAACCAAGATTCTTACAATTGGTTAAAAAAATTCGTCCAACATGACGTTAAACTATAGGAAAGTCCCTTTCTTTTCTTTCGTCCAACATGACGTTAAACTGTAGAAAAGAAAATGTCCCCGCAACATGACACTAAACTGTGCAGCAACCGTTCGTCCTTGCTATATGATGTTAAACTATACAGAAATGGTCCAGTATGACCTTAAACTGCAACTTTGTCCCACACGATGTTAAACCGTGAAAAAGTTCCCTAAATGGTCCAGTATAACCTTAAACTGCATCATCAACAGTCCATGCATAGGACCCTAAACTATTTGCAAGTCCCTTACGTCCAGCAAGACGTTAAACTGTGACGTCCTAACTACATGACGCTAAACTGTATAAAAGTCCCTTACGTCCAGAAAGACGTTAAACTATATAATCATCAAAGGTCATGTTTGACCTTAAACTACACCACCGTCCAGCATGACATTAAACTGCACCATCCATGGTCCATGCATATGACCATAAACTATTCACACATTCGTCCAACATGATGTTAAACTGTGGGAAAAAAATACCCAATGCGTCCAACATGACGTAAATGGTGTGTTATTTTTTCCTTAGTGCATGAAATTAAACCGCACATTCCTCCTTTCGTCCAACATGACGTTAAACTATAGAAAAGAAAATGTCCCCGCAACATGACACTAAACTGTGCAGCACCAGTTCGTCCTTGTTATATGACATTAAACTATACAGCAATGGTCCAGTATGACTTTAAACTGCAACTTTGTCCCACACGACATTAAACTGTGAAAAAGTTCCCTAAATGGTCTAGTATAACCATAAACTGCATCATCAACGGTCCATGCATATGACCCTAAACTATTTGCAAGTCCCTTACATCCAGCAAGACATTAAAATGTGACGCCCTAACTACATGACGCTAAATTGTATAAAAGTCCCTTACGTCCGGAAAGACGTTAAACTATATAATCATCAAAGGTCATGTATGAACTTAAACTACACCACCGTTCATCATGACATTAAACTGTACCATCCACGATCCATGCATATGACCTTAAACTATTCACACTTTCGTCTAACATGACGTTAAACTGTGGGAAAAAAATCCCCAATGCATCCAACATGAAGTAAATGGTGTCTTATTTTGTCCTTACTGCATGACAATAAACTGCACTGTCCTCCTTTCATCCAATATGACGTTAAACTGTATTGTCCCCATCGTCCTAACTACATGACGCTAAACTATACAGAAAGTCTTTGATATGTCCTACATGACATTAAACTGTATTTTTGTCCCTGCTACATGACACTAAACTGCGCAACACTAATAGTCCTAACTGCAAGACTTTAAACTGCATAGTCCCTTTATATATCCTACATGACATTAAACTATGCATTGTTAAGGTTGTTGTTACCTCTTGTTTCTCACACCGAGTATGACTCATGTGATCTTAGAGCAAACCTCAACCATAACATTCTCTTTGGGCCGCTATCCATGTGTAAGTCCCAACAACATTTTTTTAGGTCATTGTCCCCAAGAAAAACATGATCATTAATTCATTCTTTAATTGAACTACCCATACTTTGATCCTCCCCCTCCAGGCTGGGTATGTAGGAAACCTCCCAAGGTTCAAACCCAAAAACAATCTCTTCACATAGGTTCACCACCATCTCATAGGATGTTGATTCGTGAAACCACCCCTAGAATCAATATCTTTACATTGATTAACTTTCGTCCTTGTTACATGTCGTTAAACTATGCAACACTTTTGTCTGGTACGACAATAAACTACAAAACTCTTTGATTTCCTCATTTGAGAGAGAACTATTATTGACATTGATTTTTTAAATCTAGTTTCATTTCAAAAGACTATGTGCATACATGGTAATGCCTAAATTTTTTATCTCAGGTTAAACCATCATTGCACCAAAGTCCCCTTTCACCCATCACTTGTACGAACCAAATTTGTACAAAGGGTAGTTCTATAACTACGTGGGCTTGATTCCCATCATTATGGGATACGTAGGAACGTTCGAGTATCCCTCGAATCCAGCCCCAAGTCTTTTGGGCCTAACCCCAAATTTCACTTTCAGTCCCTTGGCTGAAAAGTCCTCATGAAAACACACACTGTGTATTCATTATTATGGTCCGAACTCTATGACCCTAAACTAAGATCTCTCGTACTCTCATCCTGCACGACGTTAAACTACATTTCAAGAACTACGTATGGATTAATTCTCATTCTTATGAGATACGTAGTGAAGTCCAAAATTTTAATTCAGGACCCAGCCACAACATGATTATGGTTATCATTGACCTATGTATCTCTATATACATTGGACAATACCCATCTTTATGTGTTATAATCCTAACCTTAAATATTTTCAGATCTTCATGACCCTTTTCATGACTTTTAGTCCCAAAAATGTCAAATTTCTGAGAATTCTTTTTGCCTGACTATGCAGTATGTGCCCATAGGTGGCCTTGCATAAACAGTCCACATAACAGACTTGTCAACCAAAGGATACTATTTATTTGACTATGCAGCCAATGCCCTTAGGTGGCCCTGCATAATTCAACCCCCTAACGAGTTTGTTAAATGATAGTAACTTCATTCTTGGGAAGAATTCTTCTTTTGTCCTTATTTGTCTTAAACGACGGTATGTAGGGATCTGCAAGAAAATAGCCATCCTTAACATATTTGTCCCATATCCTTTTTCATGATCTGAAAGTATTCATTTCTATGGTTTTTTCTTCTTCCCTACGTTTGGGTCAGACCTTGGTAGGAGTGATATTCATCCAGTTCTTCGATAATCCTGTCTAGAAATATCTTCTCCATATTCATGTAACTCTTTCCATACAGAAAACTATATACATTGGAAGATTTGAATCTCCATAAACTTTCACTGGCTTTTAGCACTAGGAATGTAAATTTCTGAGAGCTCTTTTTTCCTGACTATACAGCACGTGCCCATAGGTGGCCTTGCATAAACAGTCTACATAACAGACTTTTTAGCCAAAAGATACTATTTTATTTAACTATGTAGCCAATGCCCTTAGGTGTCCCTGCATGATTCAACCCCCTAACAGGTTTTGTAAAATAATAGTAACTTCATTCTTGGAAACTACTTCTTCTGATGCCTTTTATCTCTTTTTCATATCATTCCTCAGATTAAAATATTTTTATGCCATAGTTTACTTAATTTCTCCCTCATACATGAGTTGGTAATATGTTTTCAGATAAATTGTCAAGAAATTGAATAAATATTAATCCATTATGGTCAAATCTATTTTGAACTTAAACATTATCCCCTTTATGTCCGGCATGCGTGACTTTAAACTGCCCACAAAAGACAAAGGAACTCTGAATAAAATTCAAGTTCCAGCTCACTAAATATACATTTTTGTATTATTTAGGTAATAATGAGAAATTAAAAGGTTTAATGTTTGTAGGGTTATTTGTAATAATCCTAGTAAAAATCAAACTATGCTTACTAATCCCATTGGTTTAAGTAAAAATGAAGCATGTAGTGAGAGAATGCAGGTACAAATAAGTTGATGATGAACGTGTTTTTCATTGATACACAAGAGTTAGAAGGACATCCACAGACTGGAGTCTCTTCTCTTTTTCAAGAATTACAAGAGGCTTTCAACATAACACTTCATTTGATTTACGGCATCCCGAGATTCATCAGCAACCACCTGGGATTCATTCATTCAATTAGATACAATAAGAGATGCAGTGATACTAGCTCCTCTCGGAACAATTGTAAAAGGATGTTCTTGAGTGCGGTCTGAGAAAATTTTCTACTAATCAAACAGTGACTTTGTTTCTATCCAGGAGACTTGGAAGATGGATACATGTATTTGAGAATGGAGCATTGGAAGTAAAGAGCCATTTGGAGAGAGTAATCTTTTCAGATATTTCTCTAATTCCATGTTTATCTTCTCTCCACCAACCGGTAGTGGAAAACATTTCAGCCCATGGGTTTTCCATTTTCATATCTGAAACGAAATGACATAGAGGAAGAACTTGAAAGTTCACACCATTTTTGTTTCTCTTAATGCACAGCATAACCGAAATAGAGGAGTAGCAGTGCAGCTGCATCTCAGGTGTATAATTGTTTGCATTTGAAACATTGGCTCCTTGCAGATGACCATGACCATACCGGGGCAGATGGATGCTCTGTGGAAAATTAGGATGATATTTCTTCAAGAACATAGCCATATCTGGGAGAGTGCTGTTGCAGATATCATAGTAATCATGGCCAATGATGTTAATCATGTCATCAATCCCCTTCCTAGCCAGTTCATCAGCCGTTCCAATTCCCTTGGGAACCACTGAATCTGCATAAAATATAAATAAACTAACTCTTAAATGGGTTTATTTTTCATAAAATTTGTGAAGAAATTTTGAAAAAAATGGCTAAGGAATTAAGGCGCGCAAGTCTAAACATGGTGCACAAGTATTCGTGTGTCGCGCTAGTTTTTGACGCGCAAGTTTAAACCGCGCAAGTAAAAATACCTTTACAATAGTGCGACATCAAGGAAAACACTAGAAAACAGAGCAACCTGCGTGGCTAAGGTGACCTGCGCGGCGAGAGCTCGAAGGTATGAAGTCCGGAAATCCGGATGCTTGTATGGAAGTGAGGCCCTCTATTTATAGACGCGGCTGGGACCTTGCACGACCGAGGGCTATATCCCTGCGCGATGCACACTTGCGCGCCACCCTCTGTGCCATGAAGACTTGCGCGCCCCCTTTTCCTTTGGATGTATTCGATTTCCTCAGAGTCAAATCCTTTCTTTTTTCTCCGGATCCAACTCTGAGGGGGGACTTTTGTTGACGCTCCTTTAGTCAAAGAATCTATAGATCAGAAAAGGGGAATATCTGAGCTCAACATGATTCAACCTTTGATGAAAACATCAAAAATTGACAAAGGGATGAACAAGGAAATCATTGCCCATAGGTCGCACATGTTTCCCCATGGTCGCGCAAGTGTACTTGCGCGACCTATGTGATAACCGCCCGGTAACCGTTCGGGGTCTTATTCTGCCTATAAATAGACCCTGTGGGCCCCCCATTTGAGAGGATATTTTTTCAGAAACTCGGATTGAATCTCTCGACGCCCAAGTCTCTTCTCAAAACTTCTGGAACACTTCTAAGGTAATTTCTTACCTAGAACGGAAGATCTAAAGAGAAAGAGGAAGGCCTAAGAGTTGAAACTCATCAACACTTGCGCGCCTGCATGGTCATCCCTTAAGGGAAGTGGTCACACTTGCACACCGCCTTATTCCTTCGATAGAACATGCTCATCCCTTTACTAAAAAAACTCAAGAGGATTCTAAAGGATTTAAGAAAGAGTCGCTCAAGTATTTTAATGCTGGTTGAAAATCGCGTAAGTACACCATGTGTCACGCAGGCATACCTGCGCGACCAATACTTGCGCGCCACCGCAATACCTGTGCGCCTTTCAAGACATGCACACCCCTGCCTTTTTTGGGTTCCCATCTTTCCCATTTTACCCCTCTTAAGCCATTTCACCTTTCCTATTCAAGATTTAGTCTTCAAGATACTCTTCAAAGCCATTTATGGCATGATTTTTTGATTTGACTTCCTTATTTGAAAGGAATTCTGCGGAATATCTCTCAAAACATAGCGATTTATACATCTTTATGTCACCAAAGTTTGAGAGTTCATTCATTCAACCTCATCCTTTAAGATGAGAGAATCCATAACCTGGGTCTCCTTTTCAGGAATAATCCCCAGTTATAAGTCCTTTAATCTGGGCATCCTCCTCAGGAGTAAGCCCCAAATTCTTAAAGTTCCCAAATCTGGGCATCCTCTTCAGGAGTAAGCTCCAAACCTAATCCCTTAACCTGGGTCTCCTTTTCAAGAATAAGTCCCAGTCCTAATTTTGGGCTTCCATTTTCCGGAGTAAGCCCCAAGTCCCCTAACCTGGGTCTCCATTTCAGGAATAAGTCCCAGTCATAATCATGGGCATCCTCTTTAAGATTAAGCCCCAAGTCCCTTAATTTTTGGGCATCCTTCTTTGGAGTAAGCCCCATATCCTCATAAATTTGGGATTCCTTTTCAGGAGTAAGCCCCATGTCCCTTAAAGTCTCTTTAACCTATCCTAAATTACATTTGATATGGGATTACTTCTCAGGAGTAAAACCCAATTATCAATCCTCTCCTAATTTGGGTTTTGTTTTTAGGAATAAGTCCCAAGTTAGAGTATTCAAATCTCCATGAAGCACATATATCTTTGTGGACCCTGTTCCAGGATTTTCTCCTTAAATTAAATCCTAACCTTCATTTATCTGGGCAGTCATACATACATAAGCCCCAATCCATTTCATATGATTACATCTTTTATGGCCCAATTGTCTATTTTATTACCAATACCTCTAGTTTCTCACACCGAGCTTGACTCACATGATCTTAGAGGACAAAAGTAATTATGCCATCATTCTTTGAGCCATCAATCATAAACATCATACTCCCTAATTCGAACTACGCGGGTTCTGATTCCTTTTCCAAAACAAAGGATACGTAGGTAGCCCTTCTATGGGTTTGATCCCAACTCTGAAATATTTCATGTCCTTCTGATTGACAATAAACTTCAAGTGCCCCACTGAGTGGCTTTAAAACCAGCCTAGTCATCATAATGACCAAGAGACTTTTATATAAATGTTTTGAAGGTTACTATTGATGAAGAACCTCAAATACATATAAAAGATTCTCTAAATGTCTTACATATTTAATCATTGATAGTTAAACTGAAGGAAAGATCATTTTATACTTGGTAATGTAATAAGGATTCACGAACCTAACTTAAATCTATAAAGAGAGTCCCGGAATAGACAATAATTCCCCTTAAAAAGGTGTGATGAGTCTGACCTCTCATCCTCTCGACCAATGAAAATTCCCAAACCTCATCAGTTCACAAGATAATGAGCACCTTCCTTTGGAAAGTAGGTCCAAATGGATGTGGAATCATTGGATGTTTCCGGTTCTATGAACAAACCCGCTAGAAACCGATCGGAATGTTTGAATCTCCCATCCAGGAGGTCATCCCCGAATTCTGAGGGAAACAACTATGTATTCCCAAAAAAAATTCAAACCTAGGCCACATAATTCCTCTACGCTCTACCAAAAAAACCACCAACCACCATCCCCAAAAAAACCCAAACCCTCATCCAAGCAAAAATATCAACCCTCTACCCCAGAGAACCCTTAACCCTCAATACTAAAAAAACTGAAACAATCCCCACCAATAACCGAAAACCATAAGTCTCAATAAATCCATATCCTAATCCCAAAATAACATAATAAATAATAATAAAAATTCTCAGACCAAAATAAACCTCAGACCTAGTCACCAAGAAACCCAAATCCCACGTCCATAAAAGAATCCTATACCACAAAAAACAGTAAAACCCCAACCAAAAAACACTACCAAACCCCATCCCAAGAGAACCCCAACCCTCAACCCCAATGAAACCCCAACCATTAGGTACACCCCCCAACACCGGGCCCTAAAAACTCCCAACAACAATCCCCAATATACCGTCAACCCTATGCCAAAAAAATCCTCAATCCTCAGCCCTAAGAAATCCTCAACCCTTATCACCAAAAAACCTAATCCAACATATAAAAACCCTAAATTCTTATCCCCAAAAAACATTAAACCCTTAAACCCAAACCCCATAAACCCTCTATCCCAATATCCCTAATGTCTCTACACCCTAAACTAAAAAATCATCATCTCATGTTTTTTAAACTCCCCCCTTCCCATAAAACCATCATTCCCAAAACAACCAAAAAATAATCCATACGAAACCCTAATAACTCAGACTAAAATACACTAAACCATAATCCCAAAATAATACTAACTGTTATCCAAAATATAACTAATCCCTCATCCCAAAAATCCATAATCCCTCAACAAAAAAAATTCCCTAAACACCCAGCGATGAGAAAACCTAAATACACATCCCCCAAGAAAATTCTAAACCCTCATTCCCAAAAAACCGTAAAATAAATACTACAAAAACCATAAACAATCATCATAAAAACCCCACAACCCATATCCATATAAATAACTCAACACTCAATGAAGAAAAATCAACCCTCAACCTCAAACTATCCTAAATAATAATCCCTAAAAAACCAATCCCCAAATCTCCTAGAAAACAATCAACCCTCTACCCCAAAAAATATCAATCCTCATACCAATAAACGAACAAATTGTCAACACATAGCCTCAAATATTCGTCAACCATCAACCCAAAAAATCATCATCCCACAACCACAAAAAATAATATACCATTGTCCTAAAAAAACATCAACCATTTTCCTTGAAAACCATCATTACTTAGGCCCAAAAAACAATAAACCCTATGTTCCAAATAAAATAGGTGAACCTCATCCTAAAAAACACTAAACAACATACCATAAAAAACCCTCAAACCATAACCCATAAAACAATCTCCCCATCACCAAAAAATCAATTTAATTTCATTCAAATTAAACAATCTACAATCTTTTCCAAAAAAACACTCAACCATCATCCCCCAAAAAATACATCACCCACATCCCTAAAAAACAACCAAAATACACCAAAAACCAAAAACCCCAAAATATACAACATCCAAAAACATAAAACCATTTAAATCATTGGCCCCAAAAATAAACAAACCATCAAACCCAAGAAAAACTAAACACATCTCCCCAAAAAATCCAAATTATTCATATAAATGACCCCTCAAAACTCAACCAACAAAAAAACCCCTATTCCCCTTCCAAAATAAACAATCATCCATCAGTCTCAAAAAAACCACAACCATTATTCCAAAAAAATCCTCAACTCATAGCCAAAATAATTTGGTCAAACCTTCTACAAAAATAATCCAGAACACCCAACCATAAAAAACACTGAACCCTCAACCAAACAAAATGCTCTATCCTCGGTCCCATGAAACCCTAAACCTAAAAAAGACACCCAATCCACATCCATAAATAAATACAAAACCTTTTGATTAAAAAAATACTATCCATTTAACTGAAAAAACAAACCCTTAGAGACAAAAATCTCCCAACCCCATGTACAATAAACCTACAACCGTCAACTAAAGAAATCCTCATCCTCAGAAAACTGTCAACCCTCATACAGAAAATTTTAAAACCTCATGAAAAAAGAAACCCTAAACCCTCGTAACAAAAAAAACCATCAACACTAAGATTCACTAAAATTTCATCCCAAGACACCCTAAACCCTCATTACCAAGAATCCACCAACACTCAACCCCCCAACCCCCCCTAGCATGTCGTAAAAAACCCAACATATTAACAATGAAAAAACAACAGTCATCCCAAAAACCCACAACCATCAGCACTAAACAGATCCCAATGCATAGAAACTAATAAAATGAAACCCTTATCAACAAAAAAACGTAAACCCTCACCCAAAAAATATTCTAGACACCCATCCCCTAGAAACACTAAAACCACATCCCTGAAAAACCAAAAATCCACATCATTAAATATACCAAATTACCCAACCCCGAAAACCCCTAATTCTTCATCGCAAAAAAACCACAAACCATATTCCCGAAAAACCCCACTCGTTCACCCCAAAAAATCCATAATCCCTAACTGCAAAAAAAACCTAAACCCTTTCACAAAAACACCCTAAATCATTATCCCCAACTGACCCAAAACTCTGATTCCCAAAAATCCAAAGACCCTCATAACCAAGAAAATACTATTCCCTCATCCTCTATAAATCATAAATCTTCATCCAAAAAAACAAAATACCTTATTCCAAATTTATTCTTGACCCTCAACCTCAAAAATAAAAAAAACCCTAATAAAAAATTATCAAACCCCATCCCAAAAAACAAACAACCTTAACCCTAAAAAAACCTCAACCCTCAACCCCAAATGAACAACAACGTACACCCAAAAAATAACCAATATTCTTATCCTCTAAAAATTATTAATATAGAAAAAATTATCCACTCAAATCACCTTAAAAGACCTAAATGTTAATCCAAAAAATCAATCAACTATCATTCACAAAAAACCAAAAATGTTAATCCCCCAAAAAACATAATACCTATACTTGAAATCCCACATACACTATCCCTCCAAAATAGCAACCCATATACCCAAAAACCCAAAACAGACACCCCAAAAAACCACACCCATCAGCACAACAAAACAATTAATCGGAATTTGAAATAACCCTATACGATAATCCGAAAAAATAATTATATACCCACAGGTCATAGTAACCCAAATTCCTTATGAAAAAATTACCCTCTACCATACATGAAATATATTTTCTTCCCTAAATAACCAACGAATATAAATCCCAAAAAAATAAAACCCAGTAGCTCCAAAAAATCAATATCATCAGAACAACAAACACTAAACAATCACCGCAAAAAAACACATTGTACCCTTAGCAAAAAATATCCATAAATCCTCATGCTAAAAAAACCTAAACACATATCCACAAAAAACCCTAAATATTCAACCCCAAAAATCCAAAAACACTCAGTACCAATAACCACTAATTCCTCATTCTATTAATAACACAAATAGTAATCTCAAAAAAACACTAAACCCATATCCCCACAGATCTCACAACCTACTGGCTAAAAAAGCATATCCCCATTGAATTAAAAACCCACACCCATTATACCCAAAAAATACTCAACCCAAAGACCAAATAAGACTTCAACCCTTATCCCCCATAAACCAGCAACCCACAGCCCAAAAAACCCATCATTCTAAAAAAACATGCATCACTATTCCCAACATAATCAATAAACCTCATCCATAAAACCCCCAACCTCTACAACAAAGAAACCCATACCTCACCCCAATGTCCTTTGTCCATGAACAACAAACTAACCCATAACTTCATCACTAAAACTCCCTAAACCCTCGGCCCCAAAAATCCTAAACCCTAATCCTCAAAAAACATTAAACCCTCAAACCCATAAACACCAAAAATAATCAGCAATGAAAAAACCTAAACCTTTATGACTGATAATCCTAAAACCTCATCCATAGAATTCCCAAAATCCTCATCCTTAAAAAATCATAAACCATCTTCCCCAAAAAAACCTAGATCCACATCACGAAAATACCATAAATCGCAATTCCCCAAAAAAACATAAACCCTCTACCCCAAAAACCCATAATGAAAATCTAAAAAAATACTAAAAACACATGCACATAAATCCTTGTGACACTAACTGAAAAATAACCATCTACAATATAACAAATAAAACAGAATATGCTCATCCTAAAATAAACTGAAACCTTATTCAATAAAAAACAATAAACCCTCCTCCCAAAATATGAAAACCCATAATCCCAAAAAAAATATTAACTCTATGGCCAAAAAAAATCCAGACCGTCACGTCCAACAATCCGCCAAATAACATCCAAAACCCTCCAAAAATCCTCATCCCAATGAAAAATCCAACCACTATACCCAATTACCCCAATAATATCATACTGCAAAAACCACAAACCCCCGTAAGAGAAAGCACCATACCTTATTACTAAATCCACCCAACCTCTACCCTAAAAATCATAAAACCACATCCCAAGAAATATAAACCCACAATCACCAAAAAATAAAACAAAACTTCCCTAAAAAACCATATTCCCTAAATTCCAAAACACCCTAATCGTTCATACCCAAAAATACATAAACCCCCAGCCTCAAAACAACCCAATACATCAACACCATAAAACCACAACCCTTGTCCCAAAAAACCAAAAAACCTCATCCCCAAAACACAAAAATTACTCTTCCCCAAACAAATATCAACAATTATCATCTTGAAAACCTAAGAGATAATCCAAAAACACATAAACCCATTTTAAAAAAGAAAAAAATCAACCCTTGACCTTAGAAAACCCTCATCCCTCAACAAGAATAAACCATCAACCCTCATCCCAAAAAACCCTCCATCATCAACACCCAAAAAATGATAAATCATCTTATAGAAAACCATAACACCTCAGCCACAAAAAACTCATAACTATCATGCCCAAAAACCTCTCAACCCTCAAACAGAAAAATCCTTCCACCCTTATTCCCAAAAATATCTTACACAATCCGTCCCAAAAAACCATCCACTCGTAGCCCCAAAAATCCATAAACTATCATCCTTAATAAACCATAAACTCTCATCCAAAAAACTAACCATAATTCATCCCCAATTAACAAAAACCAGTATCTCAAAAAACCCACCATACGTAGGCCATAAAAAATAACAAACCATAATAAAACCACAAACCCAAAGACCAATAAAAGTCATTACCTAAACCATATTTACTCCTAAACCGTTATCTCAAAACACTTAAATGAAAAGAACAAAACATTTATAAATAATCCTTACAAAATTACCCTAAACCATTATCCCCAAATAACCCTCACCCCTTATCCCCCAAAAAACTAAACCCTTTTCTTAAAAAAACACTAATACCTCATCACTAAAAAACCCTACACTCTCTGCCTAAAAAAACATAAACCACCATCACAAAAAAAAAACCCAAAATTCTCATCCCTAATACCATATACCCACAACCCAAAAAAAACCCTGAAAATTCATCCCCAAAAAACCCTAAACACACAACCCTAAAAAACTAAAACCATGAAACCAAAAAAAACCCTAAACACTCTTCACTAAAAACCCTAAACACTTATCCCAAAAATATCACAACCCAAATCCTAAAAAAACTAAAACCCCAGTATACAAAAATACTGATCCCTCAGGAACAAAAGTCATCAAATAATAACACAAAAAAATAATATATATCCAAAAATAACCCTCAACCCACATCACCAAGAAATATTATACCCACATCCCCCAATATAATTTAAACCTCATTCCCAAAAAAACATAACACTTATCAACAAAACCCTATAATACTTATCCAAAAAACCCACCAATCCGTATACCCTAAAAAATAAACCCTCAAACCAAAATTAACTCTATCCCTAAACCACAAATAGCCTAACCAATATCCCCAAAATTCCCAAAACCATCTCCCATAAAATTACCTGAAGCATCATCCTGAGAAAACCCTAAATACATATCCTTGATAACAGTCAACCCTTATCCCAATGACCACCTACACACTCAACATAGAAAAAACCAAAATCGTCAGCCTGAAAATCCCTAAACCCTTATCCATGAAAAACCCTAATATCTGATGCCCAAAAAACCATAAAACTGCATCCCATAAGAACAATAAACACTCATTCCCAAAAACCCAAATCTATACATTCACAAATTCTTGAATCCATCTTCAATAAAAAACAATAAACCCTGATCTGAAAAAACCCTAAACCCTCAATAAAAAAATACTAAATCACTCATCCCCCAAAAACCCTCTATAATCATCTTGAAATTCCATCATATTTTGATCCCCCAAAAACCTAAAACCACAACCTCAGAAATTCCTAAAATATCATCCCCAAAAAACAATAATATGTTAAACGTAAAAATACATAATATCTCATAACAAAAAACCCCATACACGCATCCCCAAAATTCCAACCATCCTATATCCCAAACAACCCCCCAAACCCTCCGCCCTAAAAAAACCCAACCATTATCACTTGATATCCCAAACCCTCATCCCAAAAAATCCACAACCATAAAATCCAAAAAACCCCTCAAATGTTAATACAAAAATTCCTATTAATCATCCCAAAAAATCCTTAAAACCTCATCCTATAAAAATCTATACCCCCATCCCCAAAAATCAAAATTAACTCTTTCCCAAAAAACCCTAAACCTCATACCCAAAATATCATAAACCCTAATCCCTAAAAAAACTAATCAATCAAATTAAAATCACACTAAACCCTAATACAATGATAACAACCCTGGGCCCCATAATACAATAAGTCATTATCCCCTTAAGACCATAAACCCTCATACCTAAAAAAATATAAGTCCTTTTACCCCAAAAACTCTCAAACTTTATCCTCATAAAACACAAATCCCAAATTATAAATAATCATTAAATGACATTCAAAAAAAACCTCTCAACCATCTGACCCCAAAAAACCCTAAACCCTCACTAAAAAAACATCAGGAATTATCCATAAAAAACTCTCAACCCTGAACACCAAAAAAGTAATCCATCCACCCCAAACTAAACCTAACCCATCATACCAAAAAATCCAATGTCACACATCTCCCAAAAACCCTAAAACCTCATCAAAAAACCACCATAAATCATCAACCGAAAAAAACACTATAACCTAACCCACACTAATACACTAATACCTCAACCCTTAAAAATATTAAACACCCTGCCCTAAAAACTGATAACTCATAGCCCTAAAAATATAAACCACATTCCACAAAAAACCCTTGATCCTGAAATCAAATAAACACTATTAATCAATACCCAAAAACATTAAATTTCATCACCAAAAATCCTAATACATCAGCCTATGAAATCTCGAAACCCACAACCCTAAATAACCCTAAACATTCAACCACACAAAAACTAGATACTCATTGCCCAAAATTCACTACAACATTGTTCCCAAAAAACCTAAAAATTCAACCCCAATAAAAGCAAAATATTTGGATGTAAAAAAACCCAATAGACTCACTCCCAAAAAACCCATAATATATCAACCATGAAAATCCAAAACACTCCAAGAAAAAAATATAAAACTCTCTCTGCAAAAGATCCCAAACCATCACCCCAAAAACCCCCACCCCTGAAGGTAAAAAAAACCCTCAATAAAAATACATAAAAAATTCATAATCCCTCAGAACAAATAGTAAACACATATCCCCAAAAGTTCCTAGAACACTACCCTTAAAAAACCTACACAGTTCCCCAAAACCCCAAAACCCTCCTCAATACAAAACACTAAACATCATCCCAAAATACCATACAAATTAGTCAATAATAATACCTAAACCCTATTTAAAAATAACCAACAAAACATCATATTAAAACTAATCCCTCATACCAAAAAATATATATATAACTACATCCCATGAAAACTCTAAAAATAAGCATTGAAAAAAAATCATCAGGCTATAAACCACTAAACAGTCATCCTAGAAAAATCCTAATACCTCTTACATAAAAAACAGTAAACCCTCATTACAAGAAAAACCCTAATACCTCAGCCTCAATAACCCGTAAATAGAAATTAAAAAAAGATATCATAATAACTATATCTCAAAAAAATATAAATTATCGGCCCCATAAAACACTAAAACATATTCCCCCAAAAACCTATTCTGTTACCCTAAAAACACAAAAACATTATCCCCAAAAACCCAAAACTGTCATTCCCAAAAATTACAAATCCCTAATCGAAAAAAAAATAAAAATAATTACATTAATAAAAACCAAATCCCACATTCCAAAATAACCTTAAACCATTATCCACAAAAAACCCCTAGACCACCATCCCTAAAGACACTAAACCATTTATCCCGAATAATCCTAAACCACTTACCCAAAAAAAATAAATAGAAAATCATCTAAAAAACCCTCAGTAATAATCCCCAAAAATCATAAACATATCCTTAATATCCATTAAATATTATCCCCAAAAAACCAAACCCCATGGGAACTAAAAACTCAAAACCCCCAATCCCAAAAAACACAAAACCATAATACACAATAACCCATAATCCATCATCCCCAAAAGACCCAAAACCTTATAATCTATTAAAACCAAAACCCTCCACCTTAAAAAACCAAAACTCCTTATCCAAAAAAACCCCAAACACACATCACCAAAATCCACTATACCTCGGACTGAATAAAAAGCCTAAACATCAACCACCAAAACCCCAAAAAATCATCCCAAAAAATGGTAAACACTCCACCTAAAAAATCCAATTAATTATAAAAAAACAAATATCATAATCCCCAAAAATAAAAATGAAATAGAATCCATAAATTTCAAAATATAATCCCCAAATATCACAAAACAATCATTCATTAGAAACAATAATCTTTTATCCCCAAATAAACACAAAACATGTGGCCCCGCTAAATAGTAAACACTCAACCCATAAATACACAATCCTTTTTCCAAGAAAATCAAATTTCTAATCCCAAAAATCAATGTACCCTTAGTAAAATAAACTGAAAACCCTCATCCACAAAATACCATAATCTCATGTCCACAAAAACCTAAACCCTCCACCCTAAGAACACTAAACCATATAAACAAGAAAAATCTAAACCATATGCCAATATAAACACTAATAATTATAAACAAAAAAACATAATCTCTTATCCCCCAAATAACCTTAAACATTTTCACAAAATAAACCATAAATTATCCTCCAAATAACCGTTATCCCTTATCTCTAAAAAATTATAAACAATCAGACCCAACAAACTGAAATGATGGGCCTAAAAAACCCAAAGCCTCACCCCTAATAATCTATAGATCCTCATCCACAATGAAACAAAAACCTAAACCCAGAAAAAACTATCCCCTAATACCCAAAAAAGATTACCATAAGTCTCACAAAACATTAAACTATCAGTACCAAATAAAAATAACCATCAACATGAAAAAAACAATAAACACATAGACCGGCATGAAAAAATTACCCTTTCATCAGACACCGAAATTACAAATTCCATTTCACCAATATATATATATATATTTATATAACCATAAAAAATTTTAAAACAAACCAACCTAATAAACCAATATAAAACTACACCAAAAAACCCTAAACCCTCATCCCTATAAAACAATAACCCAGAACCCCCAAAAAAATCAATCACCACCTAATACGAAAAACCCTCAAACCCAACACACCATAAATACAAATCCCTTAAAATACCTAAATCCACAGCCCCATTAATACCCCAAACCCGGATCCCCAGAAACCACTAAACCAATATTTCAAAAAAACACTAAGCACTTAGTCCCTAAAAAACCTAGAATCCTCATCCCTGAAATTCCCTAACCCCTCATTCTCAGAAGCAGGAAACCCACATCCAAAAAAATTCATAAACCCTCATCCCTAGAAATCAATAAACATCATCCCACAAAATACTATTCTCTCACCAAAATGATCCCAATTACCATTACAATCAAAAAACCCTAAACCCATTTCCATAAAATCAATAAAAACTATGCACCAAACCCCCAACACTTATCATAGAAAACCCTGAAACCCTCATCACATAAAACCCATAAACCATAAGCCCTTAAGTATTAAACCCTCATACCCAAAACATAAGAACCCTAAAACCTAAAAATCTCACCCCCAAAAATATTAACCTTATTCCCAAAAAACCATAAACCCTCAACCCCCATAACCATTAACCCTCAGCTAAAAAAAAACCAAAAAACCCCGCCCACAAAACCCCATAAACATTAATCCCAAAAAATCAAACCATAATCCCAATAAAAAACCAAATGATAAAAATAAACTAGATCCAATACCCCAATAGGTCCATAAACCCTCTTTCGAGTAACCTGTAAACATTATACAAAAAAAAATAATCTTCCATCCCCAAAAAACACATAATCCATTCTCCCCATGAAGCCCTAATCCCAATTCCAAAAACTAGTAATATCGGATTATTAATTAAACCTAACTAATCAGTCCCAAAAACTTGAAAACCTCATCAAAAAAATACACAAAACCATCATCCAAAAAAACATGAACGCTCAGATTCAGAAAACCCTAAACTTGTATCCCCAAAACCCCTACATCCTTATTTTGGAAAATCATTAATCCATCATCCCAAAAAATATTAAACAAATATCTCAAAAAAAGACGCTAAACTTCATCCCAATAAACCATGAACCCTTATACCAAAATAACCCCATATACAAACCCCCAATAACCTTAAACCCTCATCCTCAAAATAAACCCAATCCCTAATCCCTAAATAACTAGACCCTCATCCCCTAAACCCCTATTTTATGATTCCAAAAACCCTAGTCCAACAACCATTAATCCCCTAAGGCCAAATTCCAATAAATAAATACTAAACTCTAAAAACAAATAATAGAAAACCAAACCCCAAAATCTCCAAAACCCTAATCCAGAAAATCCCAATACCCTTATCCCAAAAAATCCATAAAAGTCCATTCAAAAAATTACTAAACCCTAATCCCAAAAAAATACTAAACTCTATTCCATGTATAATCCTAACCCCCAGCTTCAAAAACATGTAAACCCTCAACCCCAAAAAATAATAAAATCATGACGAAAATTTAAAACAAAACCCTTATCCCCAATATTATCTAAATACCCAGCCTTGAAAAACAAAAAATGGTTATCCATAAAAACCAAATCCCCTACATGAAAAACCCCTAATCCATTACCCCAATAAAATAATAAATCGTCAACAAAAAATCATAAGACATCATCTAGTAAAAATAATAAACCCCTATCCAAAAAAATTATAAATCATCCTTCCTAGAAATATCTAAACCCTTATTCAAAAAAAACTAAACCCCTTTCCCCAAAAAAAGTGTAATACCTCATTCCCAAAAACCCAAAATACTCAACAAAACATCAAACGTCAAACCAAATATACTATAATTCCTCGGTCACAAGAAATAAAAAACCCTCATTTCTAAAAAAAACCTACACACACACCCCAACAAACCCTCAAACCTAGCCAAAATTTCTCTCATAACTAAGCAACATGAATCCCTCATTATTCATCTAAAAAATATCCTCATCCCTCAACACCAATAATCGATCAACCCTCACCCCTAATTAATAAACAACATTTATCCCTAACAAACCCTAAATAGTTAACCACAAAATATTCTCAACCCTTAACACTGAAAAACCATAAATATTAATCCCATAAAACAATAAAACCAAATCCCCAAATAAACCTAATATCGCATCCCATAAATTCCTTTACACTAATTTACAAAAAATACTTAACCCTCTCCTCCAAAAAATGATGCCATTAGCCAAAAAAACCACATAATCTCATTCCCCAAAATTCCCTAACTGTCATCACAAAAAAAACCTAAACCCTCGGCATGAAAAATGACAAAATCCTCATACCCAAAAAAAATGACCACCTTCCTTGTAAAACCCTCATCCCTCATCACCAAAAAATAATTAAAACCCTTATCACCACAAATCCCAGAACACATATCTTGAAGACCATCAACCCTAAGCTGAAAAAATATTCATACCCTCATCCCCAATAAAATTACACCACATCACTAAAAATCCATAAACCATTAGGCCCATAAAAACCCTAAGAAACATTCCAGAAACAATTAAACCCTTGCTACAAAAATTCTAAACCCTCATCCCCAAAAACTATGAAACCATCAGCCCACAAAACCCCAAAACCCTAAGCCACAATAACCACTAAACCATCATCCATAAAACCATGAAACGATCAACACCCAATCCTCCAAAATACAAATCCCTAAAAATAACCGAAACCCTTAGAACCCGAAACATGTACACTATGACTTAAAAAAAACCCTAAAACCTCAACCACAAAATACCATAAAACCCCACCACCAAATATCCAGAAACCCTCACCCACCACAACCCATAATATCTCAGCCTAAAAAACCCCATCCCTCAATAAATGAAATACATCAACCCATAGGACCAAAAAACCCTCACCATTCATCCTAGAAACCCTAATATCTCTATCCAAAAAATCCTTAAACCCAGAACACCAATAAACGCTAAAACGTTTTCAATAAATGACCTCAAACTCTCTGCAAAAAAAATTCTCAAACCCCATCCCCAATAAACCTTTTAGTATAAACCCAAAAACCCTTGAACCCATAGAAAAAATAAATCATAAACCCTCCTATAAATATATCCCTCAACCCACAAAAAGAACTAAACCCTCATCCCCAAGAATCGTTACAAAATTTTCCCTCCAAAACCATCACCCCTCAACCCCAAAAGACCATAAACCCTCATCCTCAGAATACCCCAAAACCGTTGTATCAAAAATGATAAGACCTCTCTCATATAAAACCAGAATCACTCATCCCACAAATACCATAATCCAAAACCCTAAATAAACATTTACACATAGTTACTGAAAAACCAAAAACCATTATCCATGAAAAAATATAATCCCTATGCCCCAAATGTCAATAACACCTCAGCAATAAAAATACATAAACCATAATCGATAGAGATTCCAATATACTCAGCCCTATAAATATGTAAATCAGTTTCCCTAGAAAACACTTAAACCATCTACCCAATAAAATCCTAAACCTTATTCCTTATTTAACCCTAGTTCATTAGATCTAGAGAATCCTAAAACCTAATGCATTGGAAACCCTAATATCATCTACCAAGAAAACCATGAACCATCAACCCATGAAAATCCCAATCCCACATTCCTAGAAGTCATTAATCCTTATTCTATAGAAATTACTAGAGAATATTCCATATAATCCTAGAATCCCTAATCCCCAAAAAACCTAAAACCCTCATCCAAAGAAACCCCTAACCCTCAACCCTAGAGAATCCTAAATACTAATCCAATAAAATCTAAAAACAATTCCCATTGAGAATATTATTTCATCAAACCCCAAAACACTACTCCCTTATCACCACAAAACATTAAATCATCATCCCTATAAATCCTTAAAAACTCACCCAAAATAAATATAATCCCTCTTCCCAAAAAAAAACCACATGCCCAAGAAAACCTAAACCCTCAACCCTAGAAAACTCTAAAACGTTATCCCCAAAATACATTTAACCCTTTTCCCAAGATAAACATAAACCCTAATCCATACACAACTATATATCATCAAACACAAGAAAGCACTAAAGACACTTCTTTAGAAAACACTAAACACTCAACAACATAATTTTTTATACAGTCAACCATAGTGAAACTTGAAATCATTGTAATAGAATTACTTCATCCCTTATCCCTATAATTTTCTAAATACTAAGCCAATTAAACATGTAAATCCTCAGAAATAGAAAACTCTTAGCTTATTGAAGGTTCATGGAACATTTTTCTATAGAAAGAACCTCTAATTAAAAAATCATAACGCATTAAAATTTTCATCGAATGAGATAAAATTTTGAGTATAATGTGAAAAAATTGGAAACAACTTTTATGAAGGAGACCATGTGTGAATAATCCATTATTATGGAAAAAAAATTTCAAAATTTTTAGACATAATTCTTCATTGAAATGGTGGCCCTCGCTTCCTTCCTTAAATAATAAGCTCATTACCAATTTCCAAAGTGGGATCCCACCATGTGATGGGTGCCAATTATTCTCCTCTCTTGCCCCCCCCCCCTCAAATTTATTCTTTTTATATTATTTTTGATTTAGTTTTTTCTTAGTTTTTAGTATTAATTTAAATTTTAGTTATATCAATCCATGAATTTGTGTTTCTACATCCATCCCACAATTAATTTTCTCAATTCACTAATTTTAATAATTAGTACTATTATAATTATTATTAGTATTAATATAGAAAATAATAACGTTATTATTATTATTATTATCATTATTATAATTATAAAATTATTATTCTAAATTTTTTTTATTTTCTCCCCCACTCCCATCTCAAAATCTAATTTCTTAATAAAAATAATAACTAGTACCTAACCCCTGCATTTTCACGACATTTTTGTAATTTACATGATTTCTAATTTAATTTCATAAAAACTTTCAGACAAATGAAATATAGAAAGAGAAAGAAAAAGAAGGGTAAAAAATATTTACAGCACGAAATGAAACAAAATCAAATATTCAAATATAAATCCTTACATTTCAAGAAAACATTTGAACATATCAATTGATAATGGTTCAATATATTCAAGATATCAGTTAAATAAATGTTTTTAGGTTTTTAAATCTTCATAAATTTTGAAGTGTTGTGATTGAAATCACTTAGGACTACTCTTTCAAGAAATCTTTATTCTTCAAAATCATGAGATAAATCAATGTACAAATAAAATAATTAGTAACGAAAATGTTAGAGGTGATGAAAAGAAGCAAACAATTTATTTGAACTAAAGTATAGAATTCAAAATAGTATATTATTTAATGTTGATCTTACTTTAATAGGACATCAACATCATGTTGCTTCCACAATAATACCAATAGAAGCATCAATAATCATCAGTCACATTTTTCCATACACCACATCAATGTTAGTGTAATTCACCAGTAGTCTTCAAACCTGGTATGCAACAACAAATTATATCTATCTATATGATGTGAGAAGCCTCTGTCTACTTAATCAGTGTCATCTATTCAACTCTTGTGCAACCACATCATAAAAAAAGAATGGAAATTAAATTGATCTTTATATTGTGCACATAAAATAATATCAGAAAAAACATGTGTCAATAAATCTTTGTTGATACAATCAATGTCTAAAAATTACATATAAAAATATATGTATATTGCATACTAATGATATTGATATTTGTTCGCTGCAAAAAAACACAATAGAAGAAACACATCCCAAGACATAAACCCAGGTAAACCATAACCATCCCCCACTAATTGAATGAAAATATTCTGTTTATTGTTATGAAATAAAAAGAAAATTTTTAGAAAATGCATATATTTTTTGATATTTTATCCATCAGTGATAATCAAAAAATAATGAGCACTGTCAATGTAATGTAACTGCATTTATATTCACAAGATGTAAATGAATTTATAATTAATATAAATTTATGTTATCATGGATGATACATAATTAATAGTGAGAAGAAATATTTTATGTTGGAAGTGAAATATTTATAGTAATAAGAAGTGATATTATCTATTTTCAATTAAAATTAAATATTTTTATCAAATTATATTTTCATATGTAATTTTCATATAAACTGAGGAAATGTCATTATGACATATTAACTATCAATATGATTATCATCGCATCTAGATTTGCATGCATATCCATTCCAGTTTATTATATTCAATGCACTATTATATAAGTTATTAATGATTTTAAAAAAAATTTCATATTAAAAATTATTTATGTAAATTTATATTACATTTTTGGGACATGATAGTTCTTATTTCTATATCTTACATTAGTATATTAATTTTTTAATTGATTGAATTTTATTTATTAGTTTTGATAAAATCAGTTGAAACACCACAAAGCATCCAAAAGAAATCCCTGAAAAAAGTAAAATGCAAATAAAAACAAGAAATGAAACACCTATCTAAGACCTGATGCCTTACCCTCGGATCCACTTCATGCTCTTCGACTATTCGTCTATCATTTCTGCTGAGAAATCCTATCATGACCAACCTATAGTGTTTTGAACGTTTCCATGAGCTTCATATAATAAACATTAAACACATCTTGCAATGAGGGCCTATGATTCTCAAAGGTAAGGGAATTTATTGCCTTCCATATATAAGCAATGAATGCAGCCACTGATGTGACAAGTAATTCACAGATTAGATCAGTCTAGAAAAAATTTATGATGGATTTCCTGAATCCATAAAAATTGTCCATGTTCATATTATCTCCAAATTTAGCATGAATATGTCAACATAACCTTCATTAAAATCTACAATATATGTATATGTTTAGAATTGATTCTTCATATTGTAGTCATAGGTAGAAATCATGAGCATGATGGAATCCAGTTTTCTATGTTGGGCTATATATTGGTAGCATGTACTTCTAGGTTCTCCATAGCAGCAGAAAATATTAGGGAGATAGAAAGAAAAGTTTCAACATCTGCAACCACAAGTGAATAGTAGTCATTAAATCACATAGATATCAATAATTATCCCTATAATTGGACATTCCAATAGAGATGTGAGTCTATATTAGAGTATCAACATCTACATAGAAGTATCTATAAAATTCTATCATGGTTTGAGTGGAATGAATACCCTGTAGATCCGTGTTGTGTTAATCATTAAGAACAGAGAGATGATTCAATATAGGAGTCACATGTATTTTTGTGGTAATTACATTATATGATGAAGTATATATTATAGTTTTTTATCTTCATCACTTGAAAATGTGTAAGATACTGATATAGCAATGGGTTATTCATCAGTGAATACAAAATTGATGTTGAAAGATACACATGATTTAATCCATAGTGAGAAAATTTAGAGAAGGGAAATTGGTAGATTATTTGATTCAAATATACACACTAAATTAATAGGTGGATATTTTATAGTAGGATAATCATAAAGGATAATATAAATCAATAGTAATGGGTTAAATCATGGAAAAGAAGCCTGATCTTACATGATAATGGGTTGGGATGAAAGAAATCATCAAGGAGTGTGGGGATAAATGATATACAACATTAATCAATTTAGTAAACACAATAAGTAAAAGAAACGACATTATATTTTTATCTACCCTGGATTGTCTCATGCAGCCATAGATTTTAGCCTCAATAGTATGTCCTTATTTTACATCAGATAAAGAATTTAAAAATAATTATGTTATTAAAAATTATATAAGGGTATATCTTGATGATGATGAACCTATTATGATTGTAGTTAACAGTGATGATAAATCAATACCAAAAGTGGGAGTTTTCTCATTCTATGGAATATTAGATATATTCTTAGTCTGATAAGGTTATTTGGATTGTATAAAAAAGAATCCAATCCCTTATAACCTATGATGTTGGGGGATGTTTGGATTGTAAATTATGTTTAGACCCCATAATATATTATAAAAGAGATGATAGATAAGGATAAGAAAGAGGCCAATAATATTAAAATGTAGAATGTATCAAAAAAGACTCATCAATCGGAAAATATTTCATATGGAATGGTAACAGACTCTGAAATCTATACCTATAGTAATGAAATCACGAACAAAATAATATCATTCAATTTAAACCAAATAATTATTTTATTTGCTAGGCTAATGGTAAACTAAATTACCATCACATATTTGAGGCACTTTAAAAAAGAACATAAATGAAATATAGGTTGAATATTTCATAATTGTATTAATATAAAGGTTGAATATATAATTTTATTGTGATAAATATGACTATTAGATATAAATTTCAAAAATTAAATTGGTACATTACTTGTATTTTGAAAAATAACATAATCTTTTGGAAAAAAATACATGCATTTCACATAAATAAAATATAAATTATTGGAAAAGTATGTAAATAAATATAAAAAACAAAAATATTAGTTTTTTTGTGGCTTTATTGAAGACAACTAATTCAAAACATTAGAATACAGTAATTATGAAGATGACTGAAAATCATATCATTGGGATCCAAGGGTGTATGCATGCAACTATTTTATATTTCGTGGAAAATTTTATGTTTGGTGTCTAAATAATTTTCCCTTTCTATTAGGCTGGTTAATATTATGTCTTCCACTTATGAAATTTTTAGTTAGATGATTAACCAAAAAATTATATTTTCATCATCTAGTTAATTTGGCTAAACCCCAAAAAACATAGCATATTTTAACAAACGTAGATATTTAAAATATATTTATCATATTTAGTCTATACAATCCAAATATGAAAACCAAGTATCTACATTTGAAATAAAATTATAAAATAATCAAAATAGCAATCGCCATTGATGTAAATTAATGACTCAGGGTGATAAAAACATTATAACATATGAGTCACAAATAGGGTATATATATCATACCCAATCCTATAATGTGCACATTGTATTTTTAGTTCTACTTGAAAGAAGATTCTATATGATTTTTTAAAAATATATAAACAATTAAAAAAATTAAATTTATCTTGAATATTATATTATAACAAAATCTAAGGGGTTTATATTGATAGACATGTTTTGTTGAATCATGATGACTTTCTATTTTTACTATTAGTCACATCATTTTACATCAATGTAAATTAGAATAAATATGGAAATAGAAGTAAAAAAATATGTGTTTAGTTGAGAAATAAAGTAAAAAACTATCATAGTTTGAGAAACTAAAAAAACTAAACGTATTTTTCTCTATTGTATTTTAGATAAAAAATCATTAGACAAGGAACCATGCTCATATGATACAACTAGAAATTATTTCATGGGGCTTTTCCTCCAAAATATTATATTTTTCTCCAAATTTAACTCTAATGTGTGAATAATAGAGATGAATGTAAATTAATTCTAAAGGAATAGAAGGAAAACAACGTGTAATGTTTGTAAGGATTAAGATAGAATGATTTTTTAGGGCTTTTAATATTAATAATTTTGATTTATTTTCTATAATTCATTTAAAAAATGAAATATGTAGATGTTTGGGTGATGAGAAAAGAGTTAACCAATCAAAAACTGATTTTATATCATAGATTTTTCCTTGTAAAGAGGATGGATATAGTGGAGACACATGGGTGGAGAATGCCCGACCTATATTATATTTAATAGATAAGAAGTTGTGTGAAAAAATATGAAAAAATACGAATCTATTTAAAAAAACAACCTATATAAAAAATAAGTTTTCAATTCAAAAAGACAAGAAATTAAAATTTTCATTCCTTTGGTTATGATGGAAACATTGTATTGGAACGTGAAACAAATTTTTGGGAGGTTTCATCATAAGAAATAACCTGTAATGTAATTAAATTTTAAGTCTCGTCCCAAAAATAACTATACATGTTTTTATGATTCTTAAAAATTTTAACTGCAGAAATGGAACTAAACCATTTGAATTAATGGAATTTGTATAGAAATGTTGTCCCTATGTTTATTATGTTGACGGAAATCCAATAATCATGAGTGAAAGAGTTTGGATAACAAACAATATGAGTCACTATAAGAGAATCCATAACTGTTGCTAGACCGCTTATAGTGATCTATCTTCCAAAGCCCCCGAATCCAATATGTGTACCTCCTATGGTGAGTCTGAAACTGCTAAATCCTAACATGGTATTGGCATCAACAATAAACTTGTTGATGTATCTAAACCCAATGATGTTCAAGATATTAATATTCCATTCCATTTCTAAGGTCGTTTGACCAAACCAAACACAAAATGGATGTGTAGGGATTAGAGTGTCTATGGAAGGGAACTGAATATCCAAAAATGGAATTGAAGCAGAAGAAAATGAAGAGTACCATTCAATGATCTACAATTTTATCACTCTCTCTATCAACCTCATCATGTTCATCTAGATTTCACAATTCAGAAGAGTGTTTATGTTTTTATTGCTTTAGTTGATGGATCTCATGAATGTACATCTTTTCTTACACCAAAGAATAAGTTACATGTTCTATCATGTGTTCCAATATTCTCATCTACATATACATCATTAATGGGAGAATTCATAGCTTCATAAAAAGAGATATGAAATTGAAATGAGTCAAATCTGTAATTCCATGAAAAAATACAAGTGACTGATTTGTTACCAATATCACTAGTAGAAATTTCATTACCCTCTCCATCGATCAGGGAATTTGTAGAAGATTACATTTAAAAATAATATTGTACAACAAACTTCAACATGTGTACTACTGGGGATATTTTGACCAATTTAGTGGAAGAAAACAATCAAAATTCTAGAAGACAACATGCTTTATTCTCATATGCAACACAAAACAATCTAAAAATCTTTCAGAAGATGAAACCAAAAAACTTCACAATTAACATATTTTATCAGTAAAATTCTCAAAAAATAAACACTAACATGTCATCATAGGCCTCGAAAATCAAATATTCCATGGAATCAATTGCAACAATGAATTAATACTTATGAATGCCCCTTGTGAAACCATAAATCACTGCTTGAAAACGAAATTCAACTATATATACATTATCTTCATGAGAAAACATTTCTTTATAGTGAAGATAAGTTTAATTTACGTATGTTTCCAAATAAATGGTATGAAAATTCAATGTATTGTCAAAATAATACATTATTTACACTCAAAACCAGCTGCACCATCAATGTCACCATCACAAAATTCATGAAGACCAATTCCATCACCCGAGAGCACAAACTCATTGTAGTAATTGTCCTTAATTGAAATGAAATCAATTAAAGGATACATTGAAAATAAACAGTAAGGATTCAAATGATCAACCTAAATAGGTAAATGAATAAAAAATTCGACACCCATGGAATCCTAATATAGGTGTAAGACTTCATTGATAGCTATTTATAAAAAATAAGAGTGTCAGATTGTACCATTGGAGATTTTATAGTAGGAGAAATTAAATAAGGGCATACCTAGTAATGATTCTTTATCTTTTTGAATACATAACATCTGACCCACCACCAGGCACTTCACCTTGAGGATTTTGTTCAAATTATTCTACCACAACAATCATGGTTCAGTGACCTTCAATCAATTTGGAAAATGATGGATTGATCCTCACCTTATACATGTCAATGAAAATCTTGAACTACTCATTATAGACTACCCAGAGAGGATGTAACTATGTAGAACCACGCCTCACAATATTGGTAGCAGGGAATCCAAGTGAAGTGTTTGTCCACTACGACTGACCACTTTGAGAAAGCATACAAGAAGACTGAAATTTGAGGGAGGTGGAGTAGCCGGATGTGTAGGCTACGTTAGCATAGGATATAGAGCTGGTGTCGGTGGATTCAGATACGGAGTACCTAGCTATGGAGGCTTAGAAAAATCTCGATGTGTGGATTGAGAGGGGTGTCGGGGAGGGAGTCTATAAAATCGTATGGAACCCTAAGCAGGGGTCAAACCCGAGTGGGGGAGGGATTTAGGTGTTGGTAACTACAAAAGGGATATAGAGGGGCGACATGGGTCGTGATGGAAGAAGAGTAACCATAATATTTTTGGGTGATCTGGGGAAGCATGGGATCAACGAGAATGATGACAGACGGGTAGCTAGATGCAAGCAGCTAGAAGCAGGCAGCAAAATATTTACATTTGAATATGTTTTTAGTGGGTCACGATGGATGCAGGGAATACCTAAGATGTAGGTAATAACTGAAGTAGCGTGGAGGTAATGGGATTGCGGAGTTTGGAAGACTGATATTGGAGGGAAGAGTGTAATTTTTGGTGATGTGTCTGCATAAATTGGCGACACATAAGCTGTAGAAATACATCATTAGTATATATAATTGATAACATATATTATTATTATAATTATTATATCAATTAATATAAATTAATTATTATCCAATATCTCTATCATTTCTCTATATTTCTCCCTCATCATTCATCCACCAATGCAATCTCCTAGTCATAGAAATGAGAGAATAACCCCGAGACATGGTCAGGGGAGGTCAGTGTGTTCATGAATTTTCATTATATTTTAGTTTAAGATTGTGGTAGATTTGATATGAATGAATTGGATAGGTGAATATCCCTGATTGGGTGGAGGCCCCCAATGACATTTAATTTAATCAATTTATATTCTGGGAGAGAATTTTGATTCAAATGCGAGATTTCATGTTTGGATTATAAAATTGAAATCATCATATAAAAGAGAGTAATTATTGAACCAAATACTAAACCCCAAATCCATTTTAATTCTTATTGAGCTCATTCTATTTACAATGACTGATAGTTTATATTTTTTAATAATAGTAAAAACCAAAAACATTATCTTTATTTTCATTAGATAATAAAAAATAAAGAGAGACAATTTAGGTGAAATATAAGAAATAAGTGAACCTAATTGAAAGACTCATCAACAGAGAGGACTCTAGTTAGCCACTGTGCAGCACTAGAATAAATATAATTTTTTTCTATGCTTTGCAAAAATTGTGTGTCCAAAACGAGAACTATTTATAGGGAGCTAATTCGTTTTTCCTTTACTTTTTATATTTTAACATTTTATGTTTATTTCAATTATTTTCATAAAAAACTATAATATAAATTCATGATTTATTTAAATTTATATTATTATGCATGTATTCATTAATCAATGGAAAAATAATAATAATATTAATATGGAGATTATAGAAGATCTAACTTGATATAACATAGGAAAAGCATTGAAAATATAACAATAAATGCTTATAGAACATTGGATTATGTTCATGAAATAATGGAACAACCGAAACATGAGCCGGGGGAAGAACTTCAAAATGTATTTGATGAAACTAGACCACTTTTCATTGAAATTTAAGAACCTAATGAGGAATTTGGGGATGAAATGCCATATTGGACACAAATATGACATCAAGAAATATTGGATGAATTATTGATTAAATTTGAGTAACTACATGTTATTCTCATATTATGAAATTAAGAATAGCCAGAACCACATATGGCAGACACCACCCAGGTGGTGGAATTTGAATATAAAATAGAGGATCCCGACTACCTTCCTTCATCTACTAAGATTCAACTCCAAGAGGCACTTACCACTGAGGAAGAGATTGAAGCTGAACCATCTCAGGTCATTGAATGTTTCATTGACCTTGTCTCTTCTTATTTTATTGAATATTAGTTTTAACACACTCTTTTTTGTTTTTATTATACATAATCTGAAATTATTTTCTATTCCTTGGATGATGAAGATGAACTTGAATGTGCACCTTTTGAGGATCATATGGAGATCCTTACATATGTAGAATATTTCTTGATGGAGGATTTTGAGGATACGATAGTGGATTTTCCTAAGGATACCATGCCTAAATATACTTACTTTAATAGGGAATAATTTGATCTTTATAATCCATGTTATAATTTTATTCAAATTTAATTACACTCAAACATTCCCATTGACTATTAATTTAATGCAGCAAAGATTTAGATTCCACTTGAAAATGAAGAAGTGGTTCCACAAGTAGAAACCAAGATAGAGGATTATTCATACTTCATCCTACTCCATCCATGAATGATAGAACTCATTGTGAATTGGGAGGATCTCGTGTACACTATCCATGGATCACTACACAACAATAAGAAAGAAACAAAAGCTGGAAAAATCGACTTGTGGTGGTTCAAATCAATGAATCTTCATTCTCCTTTAGATTTCAGATAACACTAGGTAATACACTATTTAGGAAGAAAAAATAGACCCCATTTGGGGGATAATACCAAGATTTATATTGACATGCTTATAAGGAATTTAGTTTTCAATCACATTTCATAGGAAGTATTGTAGCATGCAGCCCCCTCCCTCAAATAATTTTTTTATCATTATTGACATGATACATATGATTATATGAGTTATTTTTTCCTTTTATATGTTTATTATGGAAAATGGAATCCTCATATGGTGGAATATTACTAAGAATTATTTCCAAATGGAGTCCACTTCAAGAGTTTATCTTTTTTATCTCCATTAATTATTATCGTAAAACATTTTAAATATGTAAAGTGAAATTTCATTCCAACACATGAATTATCTTTTACATGACAAATCTAGGGGTCATGAGTATTGTAGGAATCTAGTGATGCAATGTTTTATATTTCAATGATGAAATTATTAAATTGGTAAAATTGAGAATTACTTTTTTATGTAACTATTGGATATTAAAATGAGGACTAAGGATTTGAAGTAATAAATTTATTAATATAAATGAATTATCGTAACCATCTATCATTATTTGAATTTATTATATTCATGGGAAATGATTTTTTATTATTAATCATCCCTAAAGTGATTGTCCTAAATAATATATCTCATTCTAGAGAGGATATCTAGACCATGTACATCATATTTATATTGACCATATTTCTTGAGTGATCATGGGGAATATAACTGACAAGAAAATGTATTGAAACATTTTAAAGTTATTACTATGAAAAAACACTTTTAAAATCATTGAGGCATTATTTGAAAATCCTCTTATACAAAGAATACCACATTTACATCAATATTTATTTTATCCGACATAAACCATGAATAATCATTTTCGGGATGATGCATGTTTCAAGACATTTTTATCCATTTCTACCCTCACCTAAGGATTTCCATTATATTATAATGATAAAGTGTGGGGGTAAATGGAATCATGGTTGATGGGATGATATAAATTATATGTTAGATGTGTGGGGGTGTTATTGTGGGAATTGGAAAAAGTTATTTAATTTCTCATTATACCCTATTGTTTTCCACTCTTGAATTAAAAAAATTGAGCAACCTGACAAAAAAGAAAAAAAACAGAAAAATTGGTTGTGATTTGGGTGATACAAAAATCACCATTTCTAGAACAATGATCTTCAGATTTTATGTGTTTAGGTGATGGATTTCAGATTTTTTGAAATTATAAAATTTGAAAAAAGAATAAAAGTACAAAAGAAAAAAAAATCTGATAGTGCAAAAATCATTCATTATGCATAATTTGATCATAACCATACTTTAACTATTGGTGAGGTGGTTGTTACTAAATTTAAGGGGACAATTTAATTACACATTTTGATATCATTCATTATACTTATGATAAAAACATCCTTCTTGGGCCTTAATTTTTAAAGTATCAAATCCTACCACCCTTAAACCTAGGAGTCATTTGAACCATTATTGCAAGTCCTCATGATTTTATGTGACTTATTACTTTATAATGTCATGGATGATGTTCATTTAAAATATTATGTATTTGGAGTATGTTATCATGATATGACAAAAACACAACGTGATTTTTATCATGACATATGAGAGGAAATATTCAATAGTGAGGTAAATCATGATGTGGAATCCTTAATAATTGTGAATTGAGGATATTATATGAATAAAAGTAGAAGATCCAATATTTTTCAAAGGGAAATATTAAAATAGGTGATTTGATTGTTTCATTGAAAAATGAAAAATTACATTGATATTTTTTGTGGATTTTTGAAAGATTGATTTGACATTGAAAATTATTTGATTTTATTACATTGAAATTTGAATATTGGTAACATTGGTATCCTTTAATTTCCATATTGATATTTTATGCTTCAGTAAAATCATGGATTATGTGTGGGTGTGATAATGGTGTCGTTTCCAAAAGTTCACGAGGATATGTTGGATTCTTGTTGAGGGAAGTTAATGAGGAGATGCTAGTGCATTTTCCTAATGGAACCATACCAAATGCAGCATACATTGATGGAGATAATTTCAGTCCAATTTTCGATGTCATGCATTATATTTAAGAGATAAACAACCTCGTTGAGACATAATTTTTAAATAATTGAATCCTAACAACCTTCATCCTTAGAGTCATTTGAACCATTATTGAATGTCCTCGGGATTTTATGTGGCATTTGTCTTTACAATAAGGATAATGTAGTTCAATGGTGAGTTAAATAATGATCGTGTAATGCTTAATAATAATGAATTGATGATCATTAATTAATTAAAGAGAATGTTCCATCATTTTTCATATGGAAGATTTAAAATAGATTATTTGATTGTTTTATTAAATAATGGGAAATTAAATTGATATTTTTTCTATATTTTTGAAGGATTGATTTAACATTGATTTTTTTATTTTATTTCATTGGAATTTTAATATTTATAACATTGGATCCCTTTATATTTGTATGTTGTGATTTTATGCTTGAGGATAAGAATGGTTTATTTGTGGTGGAATTTGACAGATAAAATTTATGTGAATATTTTCTATAAAATAATGATGAATTTAGTACTTATTTTCCATGATAAAACCCATTCATTTAAATTTGTTATTAAAATAATTTTTATATTGAATTTTAGAAAGAAAATTGCCTAAATTTTGAAAAGTACATAATTCTATATTTTTTATATATTTTTATGCCATGGTTTTATTTTCAGTTTTTTAAATTATTATTTTGAATTGTGTGATTATTTATATATAATTATTTTTATATTTACATAATCATTTTCTTTTGTACTATGGGATAATTTGAGCATCTAGAGGCCCAAAAAACATCATTTAATTTGATGAATTTTCATGGAGGACATTGTGGACCCCACCACCATAACTGAAAAACATCATAACATACACACCTTCAATGAATGTGATTCAATTGAGTATAGAACAAGGAAACATAGATAAATCTCTAAAATTATTTTTAGGGAATTCTTATGTCATTAAGATTTACGTTGGATGTTATACTCTTGATGGAATATTAATGTAACCGTCATCCTAAGAAAGAGTCCTCATATTAAAAAAATCATAAATCATAAAAACTAAGAATCAATGAGCTGATATTTCTAGTGGATCCACACAACACAGTTGGGAACAACTTTTATGGAGGTTTCCACTTGTATTTTGTCTATTTAATAGGCCAAAGGCATGAAATGATTTAGAGGAAAAAATCTTCCTATAAAAGGAGTCCCTTGCCTCCTTCCCAAATCATCAGATCAGAACCCATAGACAAGGAGGGATCCAACCATGTGACTAGAACCACTACTGATCAAATATCCCCCAGCCACTCATTTATTTTTTTTATTTCATTTTTTGTTTAGTTTTGTCTTTGTTTTTAATTTAAATTTAAAATTACATTTTATTGATCCATGGAGTTATGTTTCTCCATCCATCCCACAATTCATTTTTTACATTATTTAATGTTAATAATCTGTATTTTTTCCATTTTTATTAGTATTAATTTTAATAAAAATATTAATAAAAATATTATTATTATTATTATTTTCATTATAATAATTATCACATTCTTATTTTAACGTCATTTTCATTTCTCCCTCTCTCCTTTTCCTAAAACTATTTTCTTAATAATTATAATAATATTTTTAATTATTATTATTATTATTATAAAAATCATTATAAATAATTTAATATCCTCTATCTCTATCATGACCCCCTCCCAATCTCTCTCCTTATTTATCCTCTATTTTGATCTCATACTCTTGGTAAATAGAGGCTAACACTGAGACTTGTCCCAAGGGGAGGTAATGGTGTTCTTAAATTTTCGTTAATGTTTATTTAATGTTTTTGTTAGATTTGAGTAGAATTATTTGTTGAGGTGAATTTTCATGATTTGGTGGTGGTCCCCAATGACATGTAAATAAAACTATATCTATTTTGAAAAATAATAGTTGTTCAAACATGATAATTCATGTTTGGATTATCAAACTGAAATCAATATATAAATGAGAATAATGACCGAACGTATGACTAAACCTCAAAACCATGTTCTTTATTCATCAAATCATTCATTATCATTGAATGATATTTTATATATTTTAATAATAAATAAATAAAATATATTTTCCTTGTTTCATTTATATAATAAAAAAGGACATATTTTAGGTGATATAGAATGAAAAAGTGAACCAAACTGAAAGACTCCTCAAGAGTGAAGACCCTGGTCAGCCAATGTGATGCATTAGAAAAATATAATTATTTTTTTCAATGCCCCATGATAGACATCCATAATAATAAGAGCTATTTGTTGGAAATCTAATTGGTCATTTCAATTACTTTTTATATTTTCACATCTGATGTAGATTTAATTTCTTTTAAAAAAACTAAATAATATTACTGGATTGATTCTAATTTGAAATAGTATGCATGGATAAATTACTCACATGTGAAGAAACACAATAAGAATATGCAAATTATAGATGAGTTCAGTTTCAAGGACATAAAAACCATTCACCATCTAATGATAAAGTCTGATTAATCATTTGATTATGTACATGCATTAATGGAGAAACCCAACCCTAATCCAGGGGGACAACTTAGGAATGTGATGGAAGAAATTTCACCGCTTATCTATGAAATGGGGGAAACATAGGAGGTAATGTAAGATGACTTACTTTATGGGACACAAGTGAGATTTCAAGAAATATTGTATTAATTCTTGATTAAATGTGATGAAATACCTGATATTCCAATACTATGCAATGAAAATGGGCCAAAACATAGAAGGAAGATAACACCAAAGTGGTGGAATTTTTATTGAAAATGGTGGAGCCCAACTACCTGCCTAGATCAGATGAGTGTCTAATCCACTGGTAAATTACAACTAAAATAGATATTTAAGTTAAACCAACTCAGGGAGTCAAACTTTTTTTTGACCCTATATCTTCTTATTTTATTGAATATTAATTGTTCTAAAATCTATGTTGCTTCGATTAAAGAGAATCCTAAAGTCTTTTCTATTCATTGGAGGATGAAGAAGAACATGTATGTGCAACTGCTGAGGAACATATGGATCTACCTAGTAATGTTGAATATATGATGAAGGATGTTCATGAAGAAATGCTATTATATTTTCCTAAGGAAACTATTCTAAAAGTTACTTACTTTGATTGGAAAGAATTTGATCTCAACAACTCATGTTGTATTTTTTCAAATAGAATTACAATCTAACCTTACCATTTACTATTCTTTTGATGTATAATTCCATGAGAAACCACAGTATAATGAATAATATGTTTCACTGGGAGCAACCATGAACGAGAAAGATATATACTTCATCCTACCCCAGCCATGAAAGTAATACCACATTGTGAGTGGGGGGGATACTCTACTCTATCCCTAGATCATTACACACCCATAAGAATGAAGCACATGTTGGGAATATCCACATGTGGTGGTTCAAAACAAATAAGATTTATCCTCCAACTGATTTAGATAATAGCTGGTACTGTTCTTTGGAGGTATAAATATTTAGTTCACATTTGGGTGATTGTACTGAGATTTATTATTCCGGGCTCTCTTGGAATTTAGATTTTGATCTCATTTCTTAGAAAGTAGTATATAATGCATCCCCATCCCTCCTACCCTTTTGATCATTAATTTCATGATCCATGTTTTTAATTTAGTTTTTTTAGAAGAGACTCCCTTCAAAATTTGGGAAAACCATTTACGAAGGGCTCTACATGTGAATTTTCCATTTAATAGTCCAAATATGATCAATGTTTTTGTGGAATAATTCTGCATATAAATGGAGGCACTCATCAGCTTCCCAAATCATCATCTCGGCACCCACAGCTATTGAGGGATCACACTAAGTGTGGGGCACCACTGATGCCGCTCTATTACCCCCTTATTTATTTTTTATTTTATATTTATTTTAGTTTTGTCTTTGTTTTAAATTATAAGTTAAATTTTAGTTTTATTAATCCATGAATTTGTGTTTTTCATGAAATCCTAAACATTAAGTCCCCAAAACCCCTAAAATATTATCCCAAAAAATACCTAAACCCCTAGCCCAATAAAAACTAAACACTGAACTTCAAATAACCCAAAACCAAAAGCCCCAGATAACCATAAAACTGTAATAGAAAAAAACACTAAACCATTGTCCATAAAAAACCCCAAAAATCTAAGCCGAAAAAAACATAATATATTAGCCCCCCAAACAACATAATTCATTATCCCAAAAATATCCTGAATTCTTAGCTACAAAAAACCCAAACTCTCATCCGAAAAAACCATAAACACTCTTCCCAGTGAAACATATACCATTATCCCCCCAAATTCCTAATCCCTATTCTACAAAAACTCCAAAATCATAATACCAACACAACCCTATGCAATTGTACGAAAAAACCATAAAATGTCATTCCCAAAAAATTATAAACACTCAGAGTACAAAACCCCAAAACCGTTAGACTCAAAAAAAACCCTAATCCTAAAGCCCTAAAAAACCCAACACCCCTCAATGAATAGACACTAAAATGTCATACCCAAAAAAATCTATTCACTCATACAAATAAATTCCTAATTTCATCGAACTAAAAAACTTATACACTAAACACTTAAAAAACAAAATCCCTCAACATAAAATAAACCCAATATCCTCAGACAAAAAATCATAGAGACTCTCTACCAAAAGAACCCTAAACTAGAAATCCCAAAATCTAATAAAAACACATAAAAAAAATCACAAAAATATAATCCCCAAATAAAACAATAGAACCGTAATCTAAAATACAAAAAAAAACCCATCCAATAGAAAACCTAAACATGAATCCCAAAAGAAACCCAAACCCTTATCCCAATCAAACCATAAACCCTAAAAAAACTAAACCCACATACACAAAAAACTATAAACTATCCGGACCAAAACTCCATAAACTCCATAATACGACAATGAATGCCAGTCTCCACAAATTATAATCAAATATTTAGATATCGAAGAATGTCGCACAAAACCATTAAATAGGATCTCTCACATCAGGCTTATAATTAATTTAATTAATTTAATAGTGAATAATAATACCTGGATATTTGGTATTTTTCTTCATTTATGATGTTGATCATCTGGGATGGCCCTTATAGATTTTCTCGTTGCGCTTGTATGGATCCAAACGAGAATTCATCTAGTAGTGATCCACACATTGTATGATGGACTCTGATCGACACCACTCATCCCCTGGTTGCTAGTGTGTCGAATAGAGTGTCATGTGTCTTTCGTTCTTGATTGTTTTTTCATTGGTCTTGAAGAACATCTCTGGTTATTGAGAGGAGATAGAGGAGGATTGAAGAGAAAAAAAATTTGGTTCAATAATACTCAATTCACCTAGCGTGTGGTCTATTCTATGGTAGAATAGGTATACTATCCTATTTATATACATGGAATTTCAGTTACAATATTTAATTTCATAGCAACAATTAAATACATTCATGAACTTAGATAAATCCCATGCATTTTGTAATAATATCAAATCTGTATTTATTGTGTGCCAACCCGTGCAAAACGGAATTATAAATAATATTCTGTGTCAAAAAATAATAACAGCGTTATGTTAATTTTTTATAACTTGTTAAATGATTATTTACCATCTTGAAAATACATATTTTACTACCTGACCGACCTTGTTACGATTGAAATCCACTTCAATTTATTGAACACCTAAATATATAAATAAATAATTTATTATCTTAAATAAATATTTCATTTCTAAAATACTAAATAAATATTTATTAAATGTTTAATTAAAAAATAAATATATTTAATTTAATTTATACGATCATTTTAACATGAAAAAAATTATTCCATGGTTTTGAGAATAATATATGTTTCATTAATTAAATTGAAATATAATTTATCTGAGAACACCAGAAACACATAGTGTCTGACCCTCTTGGATTAATTCTCATTGTAATTAGGCAATCTTGCCTAATGTCCAAGGGTACTGTCTAGAAATGGGTCTAGGATCCCAAGAGAAAAAATATAAATTCGCAACAATGAAATCTACATACGAATTGTCACTATGTAATATAATCCCTTTTTCCCAATTTCTCATCAAGAAGGTTTCATGAAAATGTCATAAACACTTATACATGATATGTCATTCTTTGACTACATGAAATAAACTCATCATTTCACCGTGTCCATTGAATTTAATGTGACAGTACTATTTCAATGAAAGGGCCAAGATATCAACTTCCCTAAATGGAAGGGACACATCCTTCTCGACTTATCAATTAATAAAATGTCACTCATGACGCACCCAACATACCCTACATCATGACCAGTGTCTGTGTAATGGTTTTTGTCAGTAAATCAATGAGCATGAGTCATGACACGTATTAATAACAATATTAAAGTATAAGGTTCATTACACACACTCGTGAATAAAAATATCTGACCACACCAAAACATGAAGACTTCCTACTACCTGGTCTATTCTAATAATCTCCTATCTTGGAGATTACTAAAAAATAACTTCATGAGAGTAAGTCTCATCTTCTTACAAGTACTCACACTTAATAGTATGCATGCAATGTGTGCCATCATTGCATGTCAACTAAATTAAGAACTATATTTATAAATATTGTTATAGAATTTTAAGGTTCTCATCATAGTGGGGAACTGCCATTACGTTATCAATGTAAAAAATACTATAGGACATTATTACATCATAGTCATGCGAAACAATGATCAAAATGTAATAATACAATAAGTATCCTTTTAATCAATGTAAAAAAAGTTGGTTCTTGGACACCAACTCATACAGTGGAAGAATACTAGGTGATTGACATAATGACTCGATGATGATTGTCCAATGTAAAAGATCCAAGACTATGAATATTAAAATTTTATCAGTATATAGATGTGTTAGAGTATGATTTATAGTTGATTTATGGTGAATATATCATAAAACAATTGATATATTGATTAATATGTTAATTCAATAATGGATGGTTCTAATGTCTAAGAACAACACATGAGGTGAATGACGAGAACCATTAATTATAGGCACTTCACAGTTGGGTTTCCCAAAACATAGTCGGAAAAGAATAGACCAAAATACAAGATTACAATACATGAAGTTCCCCTGATAATTTATTCGACCGATGTATACTTAAAAACATTCATAGTATCACCGGTTCACCTCCAAAAAAATACCATGCTTCGTTATAAAGTCATGTATTTCCAATTAATGAAAATTTTTGGATCTATAGAACACCCAACGTGAACCATTGACATTGAATGTGCATTTACGAGTCATAACAAAACTAAAACCTCAATAATCCATTGTAATGTATGATATAATTTTCCCACCAAAATAAATATTAGATTCTTTCAGACACAACTGAATCTTTTTCTAGTTCAGAACTAAATAATTACTATGTTTGACCTATTATGATCATTTGAATATAACCTACTTATAATAATTTTATTGGTTCACCATTATATATAGAACTCTATACTAATAAAAAAATCCCAAGATATAAATAATATCCTCAAAATGAAGGGAAATAAACCACTCATCACATTAATCATGCATAATTTCTTGACTATGTGCACTACGAGCAATACCAACTCACCACTTTGATAATCAGTGTAGGAAAACTCCAAACATGATGTCTCCACTACATTACACAAAAAATAGAATAGAAAGACCATATAGAATATTATTTATTATTTGTAACTCATCCTACAAGTAGAGTGACATTTCTATAATAAAATGATCAAGATTTGTGATAATATTTTCATAATTTTATATTTCATTCTTCCATAAAAAATACTATGATAGAATACTAGAACCATTTTAGTCAAGAAAATGATATCCAACTTTCAAATATTTATGAATTCAATATAGAAATGACAATTATCTTCTATTAATCTCCCATGAATATTTTAGATACCTTTATTAATGGTTTGATGGAAAATGGAACCTAGATTATATTCATTATTGCGGTCATAAGTAGTGTTATGAACAATTAGTGACTTGAGTTTTCCATTTACTCGGATAAGTGAGATTTTATATTAAATGATTACTATATTCCTCTTATGAGGATGATACAATTAATGGAAGGTAATCATACGAGGATTCATTTCACTATTTATATAATATGGGAGATAGAAGTTATAATATTTTAATGGGAAAGGATAGGAATGTATATGATTATGAAAAATCCCTAATAATTGGATTATAAATCAACCCAATTAAATTTTTTATTTTATAATCTAAACCTTATATAAAAGATAAGAACACACCCAAATAAATCTCCTCATCAAAGACAATCATCTTCCATTATTACTATATTTAAGTCAATTTCAAAAAATAGTTTTCCAATATCCCCATGAAATCCCATTCATCACAATATCTTGTCTTATTATAGGTTTTTCCTATTTATCACGTGTTTTTTACATTAAAATTATGAAAAATAAACACCAGGATATTATGAACAAATTCAGATTGAAATTAAATATTGGTCAATTCTTGCATGTCAAAAATACAATTGTTAGTAAAAAAGATTTGGAATCTATTTCTACATATAAAAAATTTGAAAGTAGTCATTTATTTATGATATCATGATTATCTAAGGCCATTGGATAGGTTTTGGCCATTTGATGCACATTTTGGAAAACAATAAATCTAATGAATTATTTTTTAGTAATTTCACCCGTTGTAGTTTTAGGTAAAGACTATTCATATGAGTCACAAATTAATAAATGATCATAATCATAAAATTTTTTATAAATCCTATATTTTTCTAGGTTTGGATTTTTTATATAATTTTTTTCCTTTTTAGTCAATAAAAAATAACATTTTTAATTTATGAAAAAAATTCTAGCATGATATATAAAATAATATTTATATGTCAACAATTAAATAGTTATTATTTTTTATAATTCTTAATAATCAGATTTATCATTTTCTATGGTCAGATTTTATAACCTATTTTTAAACATTTTATATACTAATACTACTTTTTCATCATTTTTAATGCAATGTAAATAAAAAATAAATAAGATTTATTCCTATTGGTCATAAAAAATTAGTGGTAATTTTTTTTAGACTACATAAAAAATATGAGTTCTTTTGTATGTTTTGACCAGTTAATGGATGTTCTTAAAAGAAATTTTACAATTAAAAATAGATTATTTTTTTTATTTTGAGATCATATATTTTCTTATTTATGGGTTTTATATTATTGTAATAGAAATATAATTTTAACACAATCTATTTTCAATAACATGAAAATTATAGGTTGTTTTCTAGTTAAAGCCCATTTGATGAACATTTTTATGGATTTAAAATAAAAATACATATTATTTGTAATTTCAAGAAAGCCACATATGGAATTAATGTTATATCTATTAATATAAATAAGGAATAAATATATATTTTTTCATGTTATTTCTTGATAATTTGATGACATCAGTGAGGTAATTACCCCATAAAACACGAGTTGAAATACATTTGAATCATTTAATTTGTAATTTTCATTATTAAAAGAAAATTTCCGTCCATATTAAAACTATTTCACTTAAAAAATATCATATGTTACTCAAAAAATCAATTGTTATTTAATGATAATTTGAGCTCATTTGATAGGTTTTGATACTTTGATTCACATTTTATTTCCTTTAAATCAATAAAAACCCATATAATAATTTCATGAAATCCACCAACCATATTGATATGAAGTCATTTCCAAAATGGAAAAAATTAAATGGAGTTAATTATCATGTAAATTCATAAAAATATGATGTCATTTTCTAGGATATGATACATTGAGTATGTTTTTTAAAGACATTCACATTTAATGAAACATATTTTTTTGGAAATCCAATAACATTCCATGTGGTATTTATTTGTTTTAAATTGATACAAGAATGAATTTATCATAAATCATAATAATTTTTCTTATTTCTATAAAGGTATTATTTTATTGGATTTAACCATTTGACACATGTTTTTTGAATTATTTTAAACAATGGTGAACACATGTCAGACTAACATGTCATATATAATTTATTCTTTTTATTTTTTTGTATTGTGAGTATAGATTAATTTTAGTGACTATATTATATTTTTAATATAATATTTATTATTGGAGAGTTCTATTTTTTTAATTTATTCATTTTTTATTGATTAGTTTTTTATAATTCTTATTATTAGCATTATTCATATTTATTTTTTAAATAATAAGGGAAATTTTCAGGCAACATGGGCATCTTACATTAGTTGTAACTAATGTATATATATATATGAAATATAGAATGATCCATATATAGTTATGAAATTTTTTTTAAACCCCACCAACCATGACTACAAGGTGGTCATCAATAAATTTTAGTGGTATATTTTACTGGTTCTTAAAGATAAATTTTCATCTTGTGGAAAATCAGATACTCAAAACCACATTATAAAACATGGAATAAATTCAAAAATATATAATTCAAAAACATGAATAATAATAAATAATATAGTATATTTTTTCAAATGTTTTAATCCTACTATTCTAAGAACATTATTAATTTAATTACTATTATATATTTAAAATTGGTAAATTATTAGATTGAAT